>CM075776.1:36770233-38143983 GCA_037974665.1 Ehretia macrophylla
GAGAAAAGGTTCCCAGTTTACTGGTAGAGAAAGCATCCAACAAAGCCACGGCCCAAATTGGCAAATTCTACACACAAGGGGCACAATTGTCCATTTACCAAACTTCTAATAATGTCGTGACGCGTGCCACCGCCACACGCCAACACCCCCCCCCCCCACCATCCTTTTTAACTTCGAAAACCCCAAAACTGCCAAACAGAAACTCCAAGAAGTCTCTCTTTTTCTCTCTCTAAAACCACTCCAAGAAACGTAAACCCTAACGCGTTTTTTTTCTCTAAGGCCGTGTTTGGTTGCTGATCGAAATGGCGTCCTTCAACGAAGCACCACCTGGTAACCCAACCGCCGGTGAGAAGATCTTCAAGACGAAGTGCGCTCAGTGCCACACCGTCGACAAAGGCGCTGGCCACAAACAAGGTACAATTTTTATTTTTATTCTTTTTCTATAAGTGCGTTTGTTATCTGTATTGTATGCGATCTTATAATCCTGCTGATTTTTGTAGGTATGTTATATGTTTAGATCCGTGTATTTTGTCGATTTATTCTTTCACTTTATTGCTGTTATTAAGATATTTTGTTTTTCTTTCATAATTAAGGTTTGGTTTTATGATATTGTTGATGTAAGCAGATGAATCATTCATGAACAAGGATTTATTGAAATTTTATGATATAGATAATTGAGTCGAATCTTGTATTTATTTTGAAAGTTTTTTTTTGCTAACGGTATGTTGTCGATCGGGTCATGTAAACTTATCGATCTGCAGATGTATGGGCGTATTAAGCTGCTTTTAGGTTTTTGATTCTGGTTGTTTTGTGGATAAAATCTATTTTTGAATGTTCATGCTCGGTAGAGGAATGCTTTTTCCTGTGAGAGAAATAGGAGAGGGATCTATGACATCACTTCTTGTATCAAGCGAGTGAGAGCATCCAAAATAAGGAATTTGTGATAAAAGAGTTCTGGTAATATAATTTTGAGGTTGAATTAGTTCATTTTTGTTGACTCGTAATTTTGATTGTCGGTGTGTCATTGTTTGGCGTGATCACTGATTATCTGTGTTTACTCATTTGCGATATCTCTTTTGTGTTTTAAGTGCATGTTATTGTTATTTTTATTTCAGGCACTATTTTTGGATTGTAATTTCCTAATTATTCAGGGCACTAGATTAGGCAAATGCTCAGGAGAAGTATACCACATAAGATCTGGGTTGCATATATTTGCTCAAGGAAAACAAATAAATGTCAAAGTCGATTTAGTGTTAACTTGAGCAACTAATATTTTATATACCTGAGCTTCTATAAATTCTTGATGTTCTTGAAAGTTGTTCTTATCTTATTGTATTCGATGATGTCGGTTGTCTGTGATAGTCTATGATATACTGGTTTCATTATAACATATTCTTACCATGTGATGATCCATTTAAAGTATTTTAGCCTCGGAAGGAAGGTAACTAGAGTAATAACTGTATGGATCAGAATGAATAGAAAAGGTCGCATAACAGTAGACCCTTGGGTGAAAGTAAAGAACTTGTTAAGTTGAGCTACTGCTAGAAAAATTTGAAGTTCGACTGTAAATCTCTGTCCCCCCGCCCCTGCTCCTCTCCTTGGTGCTGTCCTTTGCTGATAGTGGAAGTGTTTTCTTTTACATTTTTTGCACATCATCATTGGTAGGTCATGGCTTTGCATTGCTTTTTGTATACTTCATGTTTCTTTGTTTAGAAGTTTGGACAGCATGTCTGTTTTTATAATTTTTATTTCTTTGTTGTTATCTTTTGTCATTATCTCACCTTCTGGAATTGCAGGACCCAATTTGAATGGCCTTCTTGGAAGACAGTCTGGTACAACCCCTGGTTATTCCTACTCTGCTGCTAACAAGAATATGGCTGTCATCTGGGAAGAGAAGACACTCTATGATTACTTGCTTAATCCTAAGAAGGTGAGTGATCCTTCACTTGGGTTTGGAGTCAATTGTTTTTGCGACTGTTCTTGCACTGTGCTTGTGGATCTGTAATTTTGGAGTTTTCTGAGTGCTTTAAGTTCATGTATATACCGTTGAGAAGTGGATACATATCTGGAACACCCCCCTTGCACCGGTTGTGTAGTTGAATTATAAGTGGACTGCTATACAAATGAAGTTATCATGTGTGGATCTATGATTTTCTGAACCAATTAGTTTAAGTTTTTTTTTTTTTGTAGTTCAACAGTTTTGGAAGCAAATTAGCATCCTATTTTTTGGGAGTCGTGTGCTGTTGTTCCTATTATGTATGGATGAGTAATGAAAGCTTCATATTAAATTGATATCAAAGTGCTCTAAATTGCATAGACACTGGATCTGCTCTTACCTTTAAACTCTGATGAGATATAGGAGTAATGTAGTTGATGATAAAAGATGATGTTGTTGTTGGTGGTTAGTTTTTTACATTGACAAAAGTGTATGATCTGTATGTGCTTGAGGTAGAGTTCATGGTTTTTAGGAAATAATTCAAAAAAATGTGATCTATCTGCTAGTTGTCATGATGGTATATTTGCTTATGCTGTACAATCTTCACTTCACTTCTTATATATGATGTATATGTATTTATATTTTTTTTGCAATTATCCTGGCCTGGTATGTATGTATGTATGTCATTGACAGGCAGGTTGCTTTATCTTGAGTATTCTTTTACCAAATTACTATGTTTGGCTTTACCTTTATTGTCACGAGTCTCTTCCTTGTGTTGCTCATCTGGTTTCTTATGAATGCTTCTGCTCCATTCTGGCTTCTTTCCTATGAATCGGTACAAGTGTATATAGAACTAAACTAATTGTGACACCTTTTTTGTGCAGTACATCCCTGGGACCAAGATGGTTTTCCCTGGATTGAAGAAGCCACAGGACCGAGCTGATCTCATAGCTTATCTGAAGCAGGCAACAGCTTAACTATTGTGCCCTGAAATTACTACAACTAGTGACAGCGGCAAGCGAGTTTGTTCATTGATGTTAGTTTGAAATTCTTTTTTCCTGAAGAAAAGTAACAAGTATTATCCCATTGAAATAAATTACCATTGAGAGCTTTTCCAATGTTGTTTCTCTAGTTGAGCTAGGGTCATTGGGAAAGGATTTTTGTTGCAAACGGTGATCCTGATAATTTTTTGAACAATTATACGTGGTACTGAAATACGTGCCTTAGCATACTATTAATCCATCTTGCAGTTACTGTTACGGTTATCCCGTTTTCAGGTTCTATTCATATGTGTAATGGTGTTGTATTATTTTCTCTTGTCCCTTTGATCGTTGGCTTGCAGCCGGTGCGCATAAACAGTGATGAGAGTTGTATGGTGAGGTACTGTAGTGTCTCACTGAGGCATTGGTGCTTGTGCGCTTGATTGTTGAGCAGGTGGGAGGCTCCTTGTTAAGGACAGGTTTGAATGTCAGAATTTAGATGGTGTACAACCACCTACAGACCGAGGCATAATGTGCGATGAGGTACGAGTTAAGGTTAGATGGTGTGCATTAATCCTACATCCATGATCTTAGTGTACAAAAACCAAATATAGTGGACTACTTTTTGGTGTTCTTCTGGTGTTTCTCTAGTTGTAGCCTCGTAAACATGCGTATACAGATGCCAATACATACCCTAGTCGGAGGTGGAGGCAGGGGCGGGGTCGGGGTGATGCCCGAGAAGGGAGGGTGGGAAGGGCAATTGTGCCTATAGTGGGAACTGCCCGGCTTGGTGGGCATCGTAATGGCGGAGGCTAGATCAGTGGATTGTTGTCCTCATCCTTTGGCATGATTTTTCTCGTTGCTCTGTACACTGGACCGTCATTCAGGTACTGCGTGGGGTTTACAGAAAAGCTACATGGGCAACATTGTAAAAAAAACACTTATTACTATCACAGCAAAAAGTAGTGTCATCACAACAAGTGACGGTGACGCGTTGTTGGTTGCTTGTTCTTAAGTTTACGAATCTTCACATATGAAAACTTACGCATTTTTCACTTTTCCATGGAAAGTTGTGCATTACTCGACAAATCTTCTCCATCAACAGAAATTCATTGGAAAATCAGATGTTCTCAGAAAGGATAGAAGTTGTTGCTCTCCCAAAGTATTGCATGGCGTGCTCAACTTGCTCATAGGAATATTGTAGGTCCAGTGGCAAGAGTAGATTGAAAAAGGCAAATCATATTTTAAGAGGCACCATTACTTCCAAAAAATGAATATTATTCCTTATTATCTCTGCCGCATTTTCTTCACCTTACCTTGGCAGTTGGCAACAAATGGGTGGTATAATGGACAGAAAAGAAATGAGAGTGTATATGTGGGCTACCAAATAAAATGGGAAAAAGTCATATCCTAGGATGATAGTTCAATAAACGGCTTCGGCCTCTCGTTAGAAAAAATAAATACACATCTTGCTTAGTTGAATTAATAGATTGTTATGCACGTAATTGTTGAGAGTTAAGATATTATATATAACGTGAATATTATATGGGAAAAAATGTCTTTTATTTCAAAATGATTTTGAGGTCACTTGGAAGGCAAATTTGATGTGACATGGCGTTGGGAAGGACTGAATAATTGAACATACAATCAATGCATAGGAGATGGAATCTATTCATATTGTGCCAAGTAGAATATTAAGTGGTAGGTACAAAATGTGGATGCACACAAAGTTGTTACCCACGAATAGGACAAATTCGAGATTTATATTCAATAAAAATTTAAATCACAAAATTTGGAATTCATATAAAGAAAAAAAAATAATTTATTGGGGGTTAAATTGTTTTTTTTCTTAAAATATCTTAAAATTATACAAATTTTTTAAAAAAAATTGGATTGAATAGCGAATGCAATCCTAATTCAAATGTAAATGGATCCACAATTGTCCTTAAGTTCTCTAAGATGATGATATAGCTCAGGAAAGCAGTCGTGGTTAAGCATATCGTGGGCGTACATGCACCAACAGGACTCATTCCTGAGCTGACCTCGGTATGGGTAAGGATCCGCTTCTTTCTTTATTATCTCATTTGCAAGACGAGGTATATCATAAACAATTATGTTTAATGTTTCTAAATCGTAGTTATCATATTGTTGTAATAAAAAAAAATTGTTTATGAAAAAAATCTAAAATATTTGAAATAAATAGCTGAGATTTAAAAGGGTAAATTCTGATAATTTATTATACACTTCAACTGAAAAAGTAGAGAATAAACAAAGGAGAAGATCTAAACCCATCTTGGCACAAGCTAAGTTGTGGAGGGTGCTTCTTATGCGAAACATGTTTAGAATATTGAAAATGAATTTTTAGAGGGGTTTAGATAATTTTTAATTTTAAAAAAATAAGTGAATAATAGTTGGAGTATTTAGAAACACAATTTTCTAAATTCTCTAAATTTAGAAATATATTTCTTAATTTTTTTTTATTGAATGACAGTATACTATGTTTTACATGTTCTCTATCGCAATTCAATATTGGGAATCGTATTTTTGATAATATACTCTAATTTTCTTTCCATAGAACATTACTTAGACTTCTTTTAAGAATTTCTATAGAAAATAGGTTAAATATTCACGAGAATCATTCATTCGGTTAGTCTTTATACATTGTTTAATTTATTAATTTTTCATTTTCCATGAAATATACAATGTACCTATTTTGCCCAATTATAATTCAATCATTTGTAACAAATTATTGACATATTATAACAAGTTTATCTACTCAATTAACCCTCTTAATAATTGAAAGAGCATTCTAAAGAACTCGTGTAATAGATAGACAGTAAACTAAAATGAAAATGCTTGCTGATTTACCCACTCCCCTTGACCACCCCCACTACCAGCACCACCTCTTCCGAATCCCATCAAAAACCAATACGAAAAAAAGAGCGATATAAAATACCAATATAATATTAAAAAAACAGAAAAAGTGACCGTATAATAAATAGACAATAAACTAAAATAAAAATGCTTGCTCATTTAAACACTCCCCCCGACCACCACCATTACCACCACCCACCACCGCCCACCTCCCACCTCCCACCTCCAACCTCCAACCTCCCTACCTCCTCACCCCATCAAAAACCAAAAGAAAAAAAGAAAAAGAGCGATAAAAAATATCGATATAATATTAAAAAGACAGAAAAAAGTGTTGGGTCAGATCAAAATAAACAAAAAATCTAGCGACTTAGCTCCGTTTGTTTGCAGTAAAATAACTTGTTTGTGAAAAATATTTTTTTCGAAAATAAAATATTTTACAGAGTTTCGTTTGTTTGTCGTAAAATAACTTGTTGAGAGAAAATATTTTTCTAGAAAATAAAATATTGAATTTTTTTTTTGGTGTTTGGATATACCGTGAGTTCCATAAAATATTTTTTTTTTCCAAAGGAAATGAAAATATTTTTCAGAATTTTATACTAGCAGCAATTGTTAACCGGAAAATATTTTACAGTTGACTAATTTTTTGATGTTACCAAACACTTTAAAATTAAGCAAAAGTAACCGTAATTTTTTACTAAAAAATATTTTACAATTGACTAATTTTTCGATATTATTAAATATCATAAAATTTAAAAAATATTTTCTCAAAAAATATTTTACGGCAAATAAATGAAAAAAATATTTTACAATTAATTAATTTTTCAGTATTATTAAATATCATAAAATTTTAAAAATATTTTCTAAAAAAATATTTTGCAGCAAACAAACGGAGCCTTAGAAAGTCATCCAGTAAGAAAGATTCTTTAAAGTCGTACGCATCAAAACATAACTGGCTCCAACAAACTAAAAAGCCACGGTACCAAAACCACAGCACCACATTTGATTGACTTAAAACAAAAGATGCCATGAAAGAAACATCTCCGCTATTATTCTTAGCAAAAAAAAAAACATCTCCGCTATTATATTAACACCCCTCAAAACAACGTCTCTTTCCACCATTTTCGTTTTTTTTTTTTTTCCGTCATTCATCTATTCATTTCTCTCTCTACTTTCTCTCTCTCGCACTGTCTCACTCTCTCATCAGGTTAGCCTTCTTACCATACTTCAGATCACTTCCATTTTTTTACTCGGCTCGTAATGAGAGTTTCGTGCATCTGACTCTTTTTTATAATCTTAATTCATATTGCAATGTGTTTATATGCTTGTTTAAAGATGTTTGTTGAATTTGATCCTACATGTGATGTTTGTTCTATCTTGCATTGGATTTTCTTTTTCTTCTTTTTATTTTTATTTTCCAAAAAATTGTTATATATGATGTTGGGATGTGTCATTATTAGCATGGACATGTAGCCTTTGTTTTATAGTTTTTAGCAGGATTAGTTTTCTTCATTTATCAATTTTTTCAATTCCCGTACATAGCAGGAGGTTCGTGCATCGGATAACCATTTCAATCTTAATTCATATGGCAATGTGTTTATGTACTTGTTTAAACATATGGACTGAATTTGATTCACATGCGATGTTTGTTCTTGTTGAGTGAACTCATCTAAAAGTTTAACATGTAAGATATGGGTTTGTTATATTATTTATTATCTTTAACATGCTCTGAAAGTACAGACGAAGTTAGTTTTTGAGCCTTGTACAGTTTTAATGTTTGTACAGTTTTAATATTTTAAATGGGTAATAGTGAGTCTTGAACCCAAAACCTTTTTGGAACCTAGGTTTCTGATACTATGTTAAGTATTATAAGTTTTTATTTTAATCCCAATTGGTAACAAGTAGTGTAGTTCAGAATCTTAGAAGATGGTTTTAGAGTTTTTGATTTTCTGATGTGAGAAAACTGTATATTCTAACAGTTCTATCTTGTATTGGGGTTCTTTTTCTTTATGTGCAAAACTTATTATAAATGATTTTCTGATGTGTTATTATTAATGTGAACATGTAGCCTTTGTTTTATAGTTTTTAGTAGGATTATTACATGGTTGGATGTATGGCTATTTTATTGGTTTAGAAATTTTTTTTTTTTTTTTTTTTTTTTAAATGTGAATTTGTGTATGAAGTTGAGAAATTGTGAATTCCCTTAATAAAAGCCATGTTGGTGCACAAAGCTCCTGTTACGTGCGAGGTCTGAGGTTCGAGAAGTGTCTGATACACTTTGGGTCTAGTAAGGAATTGATCATAGTGCTAAATAGCTACATCAGTTACTCTAATTTATTTACTGTTTATAAAACCAATATCTTGCATCTGTCAAACAAATTATTTTGTGAGATGAATATGAATACATGCCTACAACGTGCAAATCAAATTAGCTATAACTATGATGCAATAGTAAAAGCAAAAGGTCTCTCAGCAGAAGATGTGTGAGGCAAAGCTGATTCCTTTTCCATTTGTTGTTGCTGGAAAGATGTGAAGAAGGGATGATCATTGATAACTTAAACGGAAGGGAATGCTTACATTGCATTATTTGGGTTTCTCAATGAAGAAAGAGTTCATAAGAGGTGGCAGATGTGACTTCATTGTTATATGATCTATCTGATCTGACTTGTCTTGTATGTACAGGGAAATATGTCCATCAATGGATTCATTGAAGGAGAAGGGGATGCTTCTAACTCTAGTAAGGATAAGGTAGGCTGGACACATGATATATAACATCCTTTATGGTTTCTTTTCCCTTTTCTCTTCGACACTTTCTCCTAGTTGTCATTTTATGTCATTTCTCATCATTTTGATGGATGTCGGCCTCCCGCTTGTCTTAAGCATGTCAACTATGCCCAAGGTGCAACTAGTGTCCCCCCTCAGTATCAAGTGTGGTGCTCTAGATAAGCATGCTTGTAGCAGGTCTGTGCTCTAGGCATGACGAAGGTGTGTAGGCATAGTTTATGGAAATTATTACTTGGACTTATATTGGGCACGTGGTGTAGACCTCTGATGCTTGAGATGATTTTGTTATACATTATATTTGTTAGCTCGTATCATATATATGAAATGCTTGGTTCAGTTGGGCATACACCAGCCAACCTTTGTGGAATAAATAAGTAACAATGCATCAAGATATTCTACTATCTTCCAGTTGCTCATTCTGAAGTCAAGTTATATTGTTGGGATATTTGTCTGCATTTTCTTTTAATATTTGGTTCTTATCCTTTCCTTTTCTCCAGATCAAGGTTGACCCAGGGAAACCTCCATCTCTGACATGGCAGCGCAAACTGAATAATGAGGGGATTGCCCTTTCAGAATTCAGTCTGAGTTGGAGAGAGAAGATTTCAATGGTATATGTTTGACTGATTTAATCTTCTGCTCCTCTCTGGAGAATTAAATATTTCTTTAACTGCACCCCCAAATTATGCAAGACATCAGTTATGAAATAGGTGGAATGAGAGTTAATTATCAAGGCCTTTGAATAAATATATGTTGTACGTACTTTGAAATTGTTGAGGATGTTCATATTCTGGTTGTGGTTGAGTTGACAAAAGATATGCTGAAAACACCCATGTTTTATGCTTTCGGATCAAATTGCATGAACTTAGAACTAGCGAAAAGCTCTGACAAGTTTCTCTTATGCCTTCAATTTTATTGCTTAAAGTTATATGGATTGCTGACTTGAGGTCTTATTTTCGTGAATGAAAGACTTCCAATTAGAGGCTAAGTCTGGAATGTATAACTTTAGTAAGAAGGTCTAGTCTTGTTTTACATGTGTAAGACTTTAATGTAGTGGTCATCGTCCATAATGATCAATAAATCTAGAGTTCAAATCTTTCATGGTGCAAATATAAATGGCAATCTGTGAATTGGAAAGTGTTATTTTGACTTTCTATGTGCATGAATGCATAGTAATGCAAAGGACACAGCTTCAGAACCCAGCAAATGGATTAGCCAGGACTTGTGGTCATACAGTGCAAATGTACTTTTTGCCCTTTTTTCTTTTTACTTTTCCTCATTTGTCTATATAATGGCATCTTATGTTTTACTATGTAGGCTCCTATAGGTTATCGGTTGTGGCGACACCTTCGAGAAGAAAATGCCAAAGGAAGGGTAAACTATCTTTACCATACATGTAAGCCTAATTTGATGGAATCATCATTGCAAGAGAGATACATTACTTATGTTCTATCTTGCAGGCTGGATTTATCGATCCTTTCACAAAGCGTGATGTTTCATCATGCCTGGGTGTTCCTATTGGGGGTCTCGGGTACGTCCTAACTGTTCATTAATAATGGCAATGTCTGCAGCTAAAGTTGGTAGTGTATCTTCAATATGTACAATTGTAGGACTCTTAAGACATGCCCTTTGTTATAATGATCTATTTCAAATATTACATGATTTTGTTCACTATATTGGTCATGATTTTGGGTATACATATACAGCTGAAAGGGAGGGGGAGAGTTAGAGGAAGGGGGAAGAACGTTATTTTCCTTTCATTTTTGAACATCAAAGATGGTAAATGTAACAGAACTGTCATCATATTCTATGTCATTCTGAGGTGTTGTCTTGCTCATCTTATCTGAAATTATCTACCAATTCTCGCAGTTACTGCTTAGGGCGTAACTTGTATTGAATGAGACTGCATTTGCTTCTCTGGCAAATAGAGCTTAAAATGTTACATTATCCTCATGTGTTTTATCATGCTTGTTGGGGACCAGCGCTGATCAAGATAAAAATAATATCCAGTGCAGGAAGCATCGGCAGAAGTTACAAAGGCGAGTTTCTGGGTTGGCAGTTATTTCCTAGAATATGTGAAGATAAACCAATCTTAGCCAACCAATTTTCAGTAAGTTTTGTGAATTAATTATAAATGACTATAATTCCAACATTTTAAATAAATACATCTCTAAATTCATCTTTGTTGTCCTTTTTCTGTAATTTTTTTTTCTCTTAATGGGTTACTTGGGCTCAGTTCAGTTATATTCTTCTTGGAGTGGGTCTGAATGACAAAATCATCCTAGTTAGGGGGTATTAAATAAATTTTACCTTACAACAACAGAACCCTATTCAGGGTATGTCCTATTAGATACAACCATATGTATAGAGCATATAGCACTTAAGTGACAAGAGGATGAGTTTTTACATCATAGAGCTAATTTATCTGTCAACTAAACATGTAGGCAAGATATTTTGTCACATGAAAATTTTCTGATGAGAAACTTGATAAATTCATACACAAATAGTAAATTCTAAGCACAATCACTAGAAGAATTCTTTTAAAACGAAAAATGAAGGATAGCTTAAATCTTTTGTAAGTGATGCCATCAAAAGAGAGAATTTTACCTTTTGCATGAACCTTTTAATCTGTGCTAATTAATTGTTATTTCATATTTTCTGTGATATTGGGCTGAAACTTCATAGATAAATTCTTTCTGCAGGTATTTGTTTCACGCCCAAATGGCGAAAAGTACTCCAGTGTGCTATGCCCAAGAAGTCCTGACATTGTAAAGTAAGCAGTGGGCATTTTGCTCCCAAGGACTTCTAATTTTCTTTGCAAATATTTCTTGGTTAATGGTTAAACTAAAAGAAGACAGGAAAATAAGAATGAAAGTTAAAACTAGATTGTTTAGTTGTAGAAATCAACATCTATTAGCAATCATTATTTGAAAGAACGATTATTATTGTTACTGAACATGTTCTGTGAACAGTGATAATTCGGCTTCTGGGATTGAATCTTGGGACTGGAATCTGGTTGGGCAAAATTCAACGTACCATGCATTGTTCCCAAGAGCCTGGACAGTTTATGAAGGTAATAGCATGGTTGGCTGATTTATTTCTTAGGCAAATGTCCTCCTTGTATGTAGTAATCTAATGATACAGTTTCTTGCCTGATAAAACCAGGTGAACCTGATCCAGCACTTAAAATTGTTTGCCGCCAGATATCCCCTGTTTTACCTCATAATTACGAGGACAGCAGTTTTCCGGTGGCAGTATTTACTTTTACGGTATGAAACGGCTTTTGAGCCATTAATACCCTTATCTTCCTTAATGGTGGCATATGGTTGATGCTGATAGGTTGAATTTAATTTCATCTCAGCTGTCTAATTTGGGAAAGGTGGCTGCAGATATCACATTGCTTTTTACATGGGCGGTTAGTTTTCATTTGTAGGTTGTCTTATTCTTGATGTATATGAGACAAATATATTAACAGGCTTCCTGGTTCTGTAATATGCAGGCTCTTTGGCTGTTATATTTCTTCATGGTTCATTTTGCTCTTGCATGTGTTCTACACAGGACTATATAGTTGTAACAATTTTTCTTGTTTATGTGCTTCCAGAATTCCGTAGGTGGGGTTTCCGGGATTTCTGGCAATCATTTTAATTCCAAATTCAGGTAAGTTTGAGTTCACTTCCTTCAGATGTTTTCATTTCACTTGTAATCAGAATGTAATCTATTCTTCCAAAGATACGTGAAAACTAAGGCTTTGTTGCATAAGTATGATCAATCTCTAAACGTTTTTTCTACTCTGTCAAAAAAATTTGATTCGTATGTCTGATTCTTAATATCTTTTTTGACCTGGTAATGTGCTATATGACTAGGATGGAGGATGGCATCCGTGGTGTACTCTTGCACCATATGTAAGTAGCTCTTCTTTTAAAGGTGAAAATATGACGATTTGGTTATCAGAATTCATTTTCCCAGTGTTCTTATTTTTCCAAATAGGCATTGAAGTATAGGCTTAGAACTCGTTATGATGCTAGTACAGGACTGCCAATGGACACCCTTCAGTAACCTTTGCAGTTGCAGCTGAAGAAACTGATGTAGTTCATGTCTCTGAGTGCACTTGCTTTGTGATATCTGGAAACTCTGAGGGCATCTCAGCGAAAGACATGTGGACTGAAATAAAAGAGGTAGGAATCCAAATATTATGCATGGTTTTATTTCCTAGAGGTTTATGTGCGCCATGTTATCTTCAATGCATTCTTTTCCTTGTTAGACTAGACGTATTGTGGGGGCACTGCACCTGGGTGTTCTACACACGCTACTCCTAAGTGCTAGTATGTTTCTTTCCTTCTGTAAGTGTCATTAAGTGCTGAATACATGGTAATAAAAGGATGTTGACATGAAATAGGAGCCTATAAAGGTATAACGTAGGACAAGGAAATTTAAAATACTTAAACTCATTTTAAACGTTTATTTTTTCTTGTCATCTTTCCTTTATTTAATGTCACTTTCACTCAGCTTTTCAAAAAGATTACTGAGCTATACCACCAAGATGATTATCCTCTGATCTACTAAAGTGGGCATCACCATTCCTCTGTCAAGTTTGGCAGAAATTTTAGATCACTCCTACAACTTGACATAGGTTGAATCTGCATCAAATACAGGGCAGAGTAGTGGATCCATATTTTTGCAAAATCATCCCCTTGTTCATTCTAACCTTTATTTTTTGCTTCCTTACTGAGCATAGTTTTTATATCGAGTTTCTGAGTGGTTTGTGAAGGAAAAATCCCCTTTTAGTTCATCTTCATCAAAAGCTGCCTGCTAAATGGTGTACTATACTCAGAAGGCTGTATCAGTAGACAACTCCTTAATTGGCTTCGCCCCATCTATTCATCTCTTTTTTCAAATGATTATTTAGGGCTTCTTAATTGTATCAGTAGACAAGTCCTTAATTGTCCATTTTAGCTAGTTCACGATAGAATCAACCCCTAAACAGATTGTTCATTCTAGCATTTTTGGCACCTGGGATGGGTTCTAGATGCTAGAGCATTCGAAGGATTCATATCAATAAACAACATTAGGAGTAAAAAAAAAAATCTGTTCTTTGATTTTGAACAAATTTTAGTATCATCTTGGCATTGTTTTCCTTGTGTATGACTTGCCATCTTATGAATGAGTGAGATGTTTGATTGAGGGAAAATTTCACCAATATTCCCAATGTTGGATCGGTTTTCAATATACTCCCCAATATTACAAAAACGATACAACTAGTCCCCAATGTTTGCAAAAAGTGGCACAAATGGCCCCTCTCATTAGATGACCATTAAAAATGGAAGAAAAATGTCAATGTCTATATAAATTGATCATTATGGCATTGTGCTCTTAAAATGACTAGTATACCCTTTATTATCTTTTTCCTTTTTCTTTTTTCTTCCTTCTATTACTTTCTATTACACACGCACATACACGTGTGCTTGGCATGTGAAGTGTGTGAGCTGTTTGGGAGGGAGGGAGGGAAGGGGGGGGGGGGGGGGGGGGGGAGGGCTGGTTTAAATGGGGGTTGGTGGTGGGTGAAATAAGAAAAAGAAAAAGAATTCATGGGAAAATGACCATTTTACCCTTCACAACTGGTCATGTAAGTGGCACATGACCAATTTCCGTCTATTTCATGGTAGGCAATAAAGGTGTAACTTTTTTGTGAACTTTGGGGACCAAATGCGTAACATGTGAAACAGTGGGGACTAATTTGGAAAAATGAGTAAACATTGGGGACCTTTTGTCAAATTCGCCCTTTGGTTAACATCAAAACTTGCTCCTTCTGATACCTTGTCACAGATTCCATGAAAATTACGTGTTTCACTTAAAAATGGCCAAATGACCATTTTAGCCTTCAAAAGCTGGTCATGTTTGTGGCACATGTCCAATTTCCATTTATTTCTAACACAATTTTGACGGTAGGGAGTAAAGGTATGACTTTTTGGTGAACTTCGGGCACCAAGCGTGTAACGTGTGAAACAGTGGGGACTAATTTAAAAAAATAAGTAAACACTCGGTACCTTTTGTAAAATCGATTTCATGCTATCCAAAAATTTCCCTCAACATATCCAGATCAAGATGATTTCAGTGCTCTTCCGCCTAGGAAGTTCATAAATGTTTCTTTGCTATTAGAGCCTCAATCTTGCAAAACTACAATAATCTTCATACTTCTTTCTTTAAAACTACTATGCATCCTTTTGGTACTGAGTTGGTTTAGAGGTTTTCTTGCATTTTCATCTTATTCTGTCTACAGGATTTTATTTATTTTTTATTTTTTAGATGTTTTAACTACAGTATCTGGTTTTTACTTCAGTCTCTGCTTCCCCATCGTATGCATTTGCTGCTTGAAAATCAGTCCTTTGAGAATTCTTTATTGAGATGTTTTATGATGCTATTTCTTTTCTTTCAGTGCATAAACACCAGAAAGAAAAGAAGAAAAGTATTTCTGTTAACTATTTCCCACTTTTTGCCCATTGTTTTACTGTATCATTATGTTTGAAAGATTTTGAACTGCTTCTGTCTAATAGCATGGATCTTTTGACCGGCTTAATTGTGATGAAATGTCGATGCCTTCTGAACCTGGTTCACTCATTGGGGCAGCAGTTGCAGCTTCTGTGACCATTCCAGCAGATTCAGTACATACTGTTACTTTTTCTTTGGCATGGGCTTGCCCAGAAGTAAACTTTGCGAGTGGAAGAACTTATCACAGGCCGGTAGCATGATGCTTTATTACCATTTCTTGTTTTCATGCTTCCTTTCATTCTTCCCGACTGATTTGAATTTTTAAAGCAGGCGTTATACAAAATTTTATGGAACACTTGGGAATGCAGCATCAAAGATTGCACATGATGCTATCCTTGGTAATGAAAGTTGTAGAACAGAGATTTACTATAAATTTTTTTCCTTCTGTTCCTGTCAAAATGAGTTTAGAAATATTGCTTTTGGAATTTGCTGTGTTAACATTGTTGAAATCTTATTTTGTTGATGAACCTTAGAGCATGACCGTTGGGAATCAGAAATTGAAGCATGGCAGAGACCTATTCTTGAAGACAGGAGATACCCTGAATGGTGAGCTAGCATTTGGTCAGCTAGCTGCAACTGCTGTCAAATACTAAATCTTGTAAATCTTGTGATTCTGTTTGGCAGGTATCCCATCACTCTCTTCAATGAGCTCTACTACCTTAATTCAGGGGGATCAATCTGGACAGGTACTTCTGCATAGATAAAGCATGATTTTTAATATTGTTCAGGTTAAACCAATGGCGGTAATTCTTCCCTTTCAGATGGATCACCGCCTCTGCAAAGTTTATTAGCAGTTCGTGGAAGAAAGTTTTCCCTTGATAGGTACAACTCTGACCTCAAAAGTAATTTCAATCAGCCACATCAGAGTGACACTGCTGTCAACATTCTTGAGAGGATGACTTCAGTACTTGAGGAGATTCATTCTCCTCTATCTCTTAATTCTGCTATGGGGACTAATCTGCTTCAGAAGGGAGAGGAAAACGTTGGCCAATTCCTTTACTTAGAAGGGATTGAATATCACATGTCCAACACATATGATGTTCATTTCTATGCATCATTTGCCTTAACCATGCTATTTCCGAAGCTTGAACTTAGCATACAGAGAGACTTTGCTGCTGCTGTGATGATGCATGATCCCAGTAAGATGAGGATTCTGCATGATGGAACACTAGTCCCAAGAAAGGTCCTCGGTGCTGTTCCTCATGATATTGGGATGCATGATCCATGGTTCGAGTTAAACTTTTATAACCTTCACAATACAGATAGGTGGAAAGATTTGAATCCAAAATTCGTTCTACAAGTTTACAGGGATGTGGTTGCAACAGGCGATAAAAAGTTTGCACAAGCTGTTTGGCCGTCAGTTTATATGGCAATGGCTTATATGGAGCAATTTGACAAGGACGGGGATGGAATGATTGAAAATGAAGGTTTTCCTGATCAGACATATGATACATGGTCTGTGTCTGGCATGAGTGCATATTGTGGTGGACTATGGGTGGCAGCTTTGCAGGCTGCTTCAGCACTGGCTCGTGAAGTTGGTGACAAGGATTCTGAGGATTACTTTTGGTTTAAGTTTCAGAAAGCAAAGAAAGTATATGAACAACTATGGAATGGTTCTTACTTTAATTACGACAATAGTGGTGGTAGCAACAGCTCATCCATTCAAGCTGATCAGTTAGCTGGACAGTGGTATGTACCGCATATGGTAGTTCCTTAACTCTACTACGATCAACTTATATTAGATGATAGGAACTGTATAGTGAACTAAAACAGTGTTCTGATACATGTTTCTTTACTTTCTGTTGAGCAATATTTTTCTACTCATTCACCGTCTTCAGATCTGGTTCTTCTGTCTCTCTAAGTTAAGAGGAAGAAGTATTTTAGGTGGGCTGACCATTGATTTCTACATCATCTGGTGGCAGCACTAACACATCATTTTCCCTGATTTCTCTAAGCCTATCTTCAATTTATGTTCGTGTCAGTGCATGAATACATTTATAACCTTCTTGCCTCTGTTTGTGTACATATGGATAGTGTACCAAGCATATTTTCCGCATCTTGTAGCTTGGAATATATATTTTCATCATTCATGCATAACTTGCTATATGTTTGGTAGGTATGCTAGAGCATGTGGTCTTTTACCAATTGTCGATGAAGAAAAAGCAAAACTTGCGCTTGAGAAGGTTTATAATTTCAATGTCTTAAAGATGAAGAATGGGAGACTTGGGGCGGTGAATGGAATGCTGCCTAATGGAGAACCAGACATGTCTTGCATGCAATCTAGGGAGATTTGGACCGGAGTAACATATGCAGTTGCTGCAGCAATGATTCATGAAGACATGATGGACGTGGCGTTTAAAACTGCAGTTGGAGTCTACGAAGTAGCTTGGTCAAAGGAAAGTCTTGGGTAAGTTGCAATCCTCTTTTTTCCCTTCTTTAAATATGTTAGAAATTCTAGTGTCCCATATTGATAAATTATGAGTTCCAAGACCCAGTATATACGATATTGCATTGCTCTACTTAAGATGAATTGGTTTCAGTTTGGAATCCCACGTTTATTGTCATGGTAGCTGGGCCTTGGTCAAGTCTTGACCATCTACGTAAGATCTGTTTTTTGTTTCATGCGTTGACTTCTTGTTGACTGCTTCTTCTACCACTCAGTTCCAGTATGCAGCTATTTTCTGCTTCTATCACTCAACTTTGGTACGTAGATAGTTCTAATTTTTAAGAAAAAGGTTGCTGCTTCTACCAGATAAATGTGTCTTCAAGAATCAATCTTGTGTCACACGTGAAGGAGTATTAGAGAATACCATTCTCCTAGATTGATAAAGCATGAGTCCCAGAATTAGCATATAAAATTACTCATTTGTTAATGTTTTCTACCGTAGGGCATAACATTTGTTGAGTCTGTACCTCTTTTGACCGTTTATTACATTGAAGACTTCTAAAAGCCCAATTTCTTTTCACCAAAAAAAAAAAAAAAAATGCCCAATTTCTCATCAGAAAGTAGTAAACATGACGATTGGCTGTGTGAAGCGATAATAATCAATGAGGGGTTGCAACTTGGGAGGAAGCAAAGGTGATCTGGAAACATGACGAATTCAGGGCTTATTAACTTGAACGTTTTCTGAAAATTTAATCAAGAAACGGCCCAAGACAAAGGTAGTCATGGCCCTCTTATCCCTAGTTCAGTTTTGCTCTTGATGGCTAGTGCTCTTTTCATCTTCAACAATGTCTTCTTTAAAAGAATTGATATCATGGACTATTTTGTATTGAGAAAATTATACTACTTGTGAGCTTGTCGCATGTGTATTGCCTGTCAGATCTTCACGTTCTTCATAGTATCTTCAAGCTGGAACATCTGCCCTCACATTGGACGCCTCTTTTCCGTTTTCCTATTCATGACACGCAATCATATTGTTTTAGGAGCTTATGATGAACAAAGCTAGATTACGATAAAGCAAATTGGAATCGAATAGTCATCAGTTTGAAACATGTAGCCGAGAAATCATATAATAAACTCTTCGACAAGATTTTGTAGATCTAATAAGGTCTTACATGGCATTTTTGGTTGGTCTGCAAACTGTTCTCATGTGTAACTGTTACATTGTATCGTTCGTGCGCTTAAACCCAGTGACGCACTAGGTTTCTTTGGTTCATGAAGTTCTGTCCTGCTGGTTTACTGAAATATTTCTTCTCCTTTGGCAGCTACTCTTTCCAGACTCCGGAGGGTTGGAATACAGACGGTCATTACAGATCGCTCGGTTACATGCGCCCCTTGGCTATCTGGGCAATGCAGTGGGCATTAACACAGCCAAAGCATCCTCAGCCAGAGACGAAGCCAGAAATCACGAGAGAGTCTTTACTTAAGCAACATGCTGGATTTTCAAGAGTCGCGCGTCTTCTCAAGTTGTCAGAAGAGAAAGATTCCAGAGGCGTTTTACAAGTGGTTTTTGACTACACCTGTAAAAGGATGTTCACATGAAAGTAAACTTCACTAGAGATCCTCAATGTCTTAATGTTTAATAATTATTTGTTGTACATTTATTCATTCATCAAATATAATAAAGCTGATTGGTCTTTATAGGTCATTGAAATGTGATCATGTCAATTAAGTTCCAGAAATTCATTAGAGAGAATTTTCAGCATCATTTTGTGGAGAAGTTTATAGAAATTCGGGATTCAGGAGTAGCCTATTTGCGGGTTACTCTCCCGGGTAGTTGGACGATCAGGGTTCGAATCTCATTGGGGTGGGGGTAAAAAAAAATTATAAAATTTCACCAAGTAAGCTGTTGCCTGCTATTCTTTTCCAGAAATTCATTACACGCTCCCTGTAAGATGTCAAAGGTAATGCCATTCCAGAAATTGATTTGTACTCAGCCAAAATCTCGCCTTGGCTCAGGCCCAATTTGCTAAGTGCCAATCTTGGGCCGACTCGAATCTAGAAGCCGAGATATTGATTGTGGATTTTAATGTCTACAATCACACAAAATAAACAATACAATGTTAAGATGTTTACAGAGAAGTCAACAAATAATTAATTAGATGACGAATTTTAGCTTAAGTGAACTCATTGGAGACCACCAATATAGAGCATCCTCTGGAATCTCTACATTTCCTTGTAGAAGGGGATAGAAAAGGAGAATCTTCTCCTAAGTTGATTCCCCACCTCCATAGAAAGAAAGAAAGAACAGAGAGAGAGAAAAAACACACACACACATACACACGCACAAACCCCAAAAAGGAGACAATAGAGACTATAAATTCAGGTCAAATGACTAAAAAACCACTGCCCATGGTCTTAATCCCATTTCAATAGAAAAAAAAAAGAAAAAGAAACCAAATAAATATGCAGCCAATTTCAGGCAGTTACTAGGCAATTTATTACCACTGTCCATGTCCAATAAGATCTCTTGGATTCCAACATTCTTGGATCACCAACCGCTTTTTTACTCACTATTTAAATGTAACAGAAAGCCATTTTAGTATTTTAATTTGCAGTTTCATTCATTCTCCAAGATTGAGAAAAAGAAAATCAATACATACATACATTATCATTTTCTTTTACTGCTACTCCAAAGAGATTGCTTTCTTAATGAGGGCGGTTTTCCATTACATGGGAAACCGCTCTTTCCATTTATGTTGTCAGTATTTTGTTTTCTTCAACACATCTAGACGAGATTCAGTATTTTTGAGCCACGAAACGCTCAGATTTCCATTTCTATGAACGCCTTGGCAACAACTTGTGTGCGCCAAGACAGTGTTTACTTGCATATTATAGAAAAAAGTTTGAAAACAAAACCAGCATTTCTTTGATTTTTTACTTGCTATTTTTGTTTAGCATATGTTGTTATTTAGGACCATTTTGCAATAAAGTTCTTGATCTGAATGCATTCGGAAATATTAAGGATCTTGTTTTACGAATTGAGTTTGAAAGCTCAATTCAAGATTCATCAGAGTGTTCTGCAGATACATTTTTCATGTGGCGAAGTGAAGGAGAAAACATGGCTGGGAAATGCGGATGCTCGTTGCCTCAACCCATTGAATGGGTGAAGGGAAAGGTGGTAGGATCAGGATCATTTGGCAATGTCCACTTAGCCATGGACAAAGCCACTGGTGCTCTTTTCGTCGTAAAATCTACAGAAACAGGAGATGGAATTCAATCTCTGGAGAACGAAGCGAGTATTCTCCTGAGTTTGGATTCTCCACACATTGTTAAGTGTATAGGAAAGGATGTGAATATCAGAGCAAATGGTGGATGGAAACTAGATCTTTTTATAGAGTACATGGCCGGAGGAAGTTTGCGTGATATTGCAGAGACATTTGGGGGGGCATTAGATGAAAAAGTGATCCGTTTATATACGAAAGAAATCCTCCAGGGACTGAAGTATCTCCATGAAAATGGAATTGTGCACTCTGATCTCAAGTGCAGGAATGTGCTATTAGGCTCATCTGGAAACATTAAATTAGCAGATTTTGGATGCGCCAAGCGAGTTGCTGACTTGAAAAGTAAGGAGAACACGATCTCATCACGCGAATCTGTTGGTGGCACACCATTGTGGATGGCTCCTGAGGTGTTGAGAAATGAAGGGCTGGATTTTGTTGCAGATATCTGGTCTTTAGGATGTACAGTTATTGAAATGGCAACCGGCACGCCTCCATGGAGCAATGATATCTCAAATCCCATGGCTGCAGTTCTGAAGATCGCCTGCAGTAATGAATTGCCAAAGCTTCCTGTATATTTCTCCCTGGAAGGGTTGGATTTTCTGGCAAAATGCTTGGAAAGGAACCCACAAAACCGGCCGACCGCTGAAGAATTGCTTGACCATCCATTCATTGTAGGAAATCCAGATAACAATCAATCTAGTTTAGCAGACTCTTGTTCACCAACAAGTGTTTTACATCTTGAAACCTGTGCAGAAAACGGCGATTCGGATGAATCATCTGATGGAGATGAATTTACAAGCAAGGTTCCATTCTCAATGAGGTTGCATCACAAAGATGAAACAATGGCACAGAAACAAAGGACATGGAATTCATCATGGTCATCAGAAAATTGGATAATTGTGAGGTCAGGTTGAGGAGTAGCTTAACTGAGATGTAAAGTTTTGAGAAATGTAATTGCAGAGCTGTAGGGAGAGATAAGAATGTATAGAAGTCTAGGGGCAATTTTAAAAACGTTTATAGGCCCCACAACTTCCAGTCTACTACGTAATTTCATACTCGGAGTAGAGCCCACACTTTTGTGTCTGGGACGTTGACGTTTTGAAACTTTTCCCCATAAGTGTATAGAATCTTGTTAGGTCAATATATATATATATATTTTTTTTTCCTTTTTCCTTTTCCTAGGATTACAGAAATGAAGATGCATCATTTGCTCTTTATATGTATGTATTATTCTGAGGCTGCTTAGGGGTGTAATACATGGCAGTGTTTCTTGCATTTATTGTTGAGGAATTAGATTAAGAGCAAATTTTTTTCCAAGGAATTCATTATAAGCAAGATTATATTGAATCCACTTGAATATTATAAATTTCATGGTACAATAACTTGTCCCAATACAATGCTTGAAGCTAATCAAGGGCATGATATTTTTGTGGAAATGGTAGACGTGTCAAACTCAAGACTTTAGTTACGATGAGTCGTTACCTTACCGCCGATCCAACCTCTGGGATAGATCATAGCAGAATTTTGTTTCATGCAAATGTGTTTAAATTTTGCAACTCATGCACAAAAGTACTTCTAGTCGACTCTACCAAATTGAATAAGACATGACTTGATTTGATTTAGTTCACAATAAAGAAAGATGAAAATAAATTTTGATGCTACACCAGTATTAATTTTTTTTTCTTCTGGGCTAAATACACCAGTATTAATTTAGTTTCTGTTTGAAATAGTTAAAGAATAGATTATTCCAACAACTGCATTATTCGTAACAAATGTAAGTGGAGGTTCCAAGAAAATTCAAGATATATTAAACTGTGTAAAAGCCCTCACCAAGAAAAAATCTTAAATTCGCACCTGATTCGATCTATCTCCAAAAAGCAATGTGAAAAGAAAACAAAGCAGAAAACATAAGAACATAGTCAACAGAAATGGGAAATAACAGAATTTTATTAAGCAGTTTTTAAGTTATAATTAAACTTACATTTTCATCCAAGAGTGGGAATGAGGACTAGTCATCTGGTTAAACTCACCTGCTAATTTCCTTCATTTCAGAACTTTTATAGGCATCCAAATCATTTACTAAAATTTTCTTACACATTCTCTTGTATGTGCTTTAAACTCCCACCAAAGAATAATGCATGATGTCCATGTACTAGAACTCATTTTCATCAGTAAGTGCGAAAAAATCACATCCAGGTACAGTCTCCTACTCTCCATAGTTGCCGATGTACTTCGAGTAAAGAGCTTTTCAATGTGTCTACCAGGCATCGACAAGCAAGGTATAGTTTCAAGATTAAGCTTGCATGACATTTTTCTCTTCACTTTGGGCATTTTCCTTCCTGTAAGCTCGCAGTCTCTCTTTCAACTTCTTGCTCTCCTCAAAATTTGCCTTTCGCTTCACAGCTTTCTGCAATTTGTGCATTTATAGTTATGTAGCAACTAAGAATTAAGAACTTCTTGTGATGCTTGTTACAAAATTCCAGCTAGAAATGAAAGATAACAAATAACCAGACAAAGAAATCTTACTTCCTGTCGGAAACAACGATCAAGCTTTATTTTGAGATCTGTGCATTCACCAAAGAATTTTCCTATGGGATGGTCTAAATGACATTTCTGGAACTGCTCAATGATCTGCACCAGGGAAGCACAAATCAATGGTGTGTCGTATACGAAGCAGGAGTAAAAACCAAGTAGCTAGTGAAAGAGACTCCACAAAGGGGACATTACATTTCATATACCATAATACAATTTATGCAAATAGCAATGTCACAGCAATCCTCATCAGCACAAAAAAAAAATGCTTTATGTTCGACTTCCCACATTTTACAGCTTCCAATTACCAAAGGAACTTCCACTGGTTCATATAAGTCCAGGTCAAGTCCATTGGTCCACTTTCACGAAAACAGACAGAGACATCTTCGGGTCAGCCCTCAAAACCCAAACTTGGGCTTCATGAACAAGTAACTTGTCTCGTTCAATAAGAAGACTTCAGTGTGTCAAGAACTTAGATATATAGTTAGAACAAATGTTGTGTTCAGACGGAAAAATAACCTAATTGCACAATGTTGAAGATTTATCATAAAAAACATATACTTCAATCAAGACTCAAACTTAACGATCAGGTGAAAAAGTAAAAGAGATACATTTAAACTATTCATGTCCATCAATGCATATCCACCCTCATAACATCAATGAGCGGTGTAAATAAAAATCATTGAGTGAATTTATAGCTTCCTTAAATGACATCATGTATTCTGGGTTGATACATTTCAAGGGAATACTCAATTGATCTTGGTGATTCAATAGAGATTTCATTATAACTCCATGAGTGCCGACTGCCAAGTATTCCGCCAACTTCCATTCCAGTTTTAGTAGAGTGCACTTCTTGAACACGGCCGAGAAACCAACCTTACAAATAGTTCACCTTAACACCAACCAATTCCAGATAATGTTGTGAATAGTAGTGGCCAAAAATTCTGACTTATCAACAGAAGAAGACTTCGTAAACATGAATGCACCTGCTTTTTTCCTCAGATGGGGTATTTAAAACATTCCTCCTAGAACCTCAAAGCACAAAGAATTGGATGCTTGACTCTTTTAAGTCTAATAGCTCCAACTCTGGACAAGCCATAAACTTACAGTTTTAAAATTACGTTGACCAGTTCTTGCACTATGAATACATTCCAATTCAAGCACCCCCATTAGACATAATAGACCTAGTAGCAAGGAGGTATATGTTCCATACATATCTAAAACTCAAGACTAAAAGCATATTCCCATAATTTCACACAAAAATTTCTTGCATGCCCAAATTCATTCCAATATTAATAATTGTATACTTAATCAATGCTGAATTCAGACACCACGCAAATGATTCTGATTCCTCCTCGTTCAAACTTGGCTTTAATATATATCTATAATTAAACCAAACTAAAGCTTATCCCACTAGTTAGGACTAGATATATGAACCGGGCGTCGTAAGTCATTCCTATTGAAAGTCATTTCCTCTATTAGAGGCTCTATGCATGTGAAATATTGAAAATCATTTCCTCTATTAGCTCTATGCACGTGAGATCTCATGATTCAATATATAACTATATTTTCACAAAAAATTGGGGATGACCTTAACCATCATTTCCTTTTCATTTTTTTTATTATTAATTCACCCTTTAATCTAAATGGGGTAACAAACCAATAACACTCCACATATTGTAGACGAATCGCAACCGATATGAGGCATGAACTTATATAATTAACCATTATCTAATAAACCCATGGGGAGAAACAATCAATTTTATATGTGTAAAATGAATAATTGAACTCAAGAAAGAAAGAAAGCACAAGAAGAAGATGAACTTACCTCAGCACACATGGGGTGCCTGTGTAAAGTCAAAGGTGGATGCATTTCTATTGTGAAAAAGATTCAAAATTCTACACCACTCTGCAAATTTAACAAATGGGGTATATCATAATTTAATTTATTACAAAAAATAGTAAAAAAAAATTGAAATTTATACACAAACATATATAAATATATGCATCACTATATATATATACAGCGAGAGAAATATATGAAATTTGACATACATGGAAGGCACACCCCTAGAGCGCATATAAGATGTAGCAGTCCCCAGAAGCTGTTAGATGAAGGTTTATTCACACAAAGACCAGTGACAAATGAAACACAATATGCCACGTTATATATGTATACATATATATGTATATATATACATGTATGTATATATGTATTCTGGCTTTTGTTTTTCTTTTTTGCAAAATGACAAGCTGAGGAAAGAGGCATTTTTTTTTTCTTTTCCCAGATTTCAATTTATTTTACTAAATGATAAATGAAATTTTAGTGAACTCAAAAAATAAGTTTAATTAGTTTAATAAAAGTAATTATCAACGCATTTGAATCTTCTATCCTTCATGTGCTTAATTACCGAGTTTGACTTATTTGATGAGTTTAGTTGCTTTCGAGATACATTTATTGTATACATAAAAAAGAAAAAAAAAAGGAGAAATCGACATGTAACTGATTGATTTGTAATGGAACATCTACTTTTATGAAAATTCTTTTGTTTCTAGTCTCCAATTGCTCAAACAATTTTTTTTTAATTTTTTTTTTCATGAAGAAATTGATGTGTTGGACAAATCCATAACTAGTTTTGAAAAGATGGACCAAAATATTTCTCCAAGAAGACTAATACAAAACCTGCAAAAGGAGGTGCTCCTTTATTGGCCAATCCATAGACAATAAGTTAAATTTAGTTAATAACTTAGGTCTTAATGTTGTTCAACTCAATGCACTTACAAAAAAAAAAAAAAAAAAAAACGTGTCATTGCTTCAAAGCATGTGTAATTGTTTCAAATGATTTCTACTTAAAATTTGAAGGGAACATTGGGATGTACCCTTGGTGTGTGACTACAGATTGAGAATGCATTGTTTTTCTTCCTCTGTTTTTTTGCATTTTCCTCCTCTTAGAAGAAAAAAAAAAAAAAACTGAGACATATCGTGTTTTCACTAAAACGGATGACCATTTATGAATATTTTAGTATTCGACTTACCTAATATTGAGTTTAGGCAAAATTGTAGCTTGTTTATCAATGTTCAGGAATAGATTTAGAATATTTTATTAGTGGAGATCGGAGATTTTAAATATCAAAACTAGTGCAATTATGGCAGCTAAGTAGTTTTTCAATAAAAAAAAAATTAAGAATTTAATAGTCCTTTTGTAACTAAATGATCCTTTTACAACTCCTTACTTAATAATCATATTGTTCACCTAGCAATCTATAGCTGCAAATTTTGTGAACTTGTTCCTTGTAAGAGAAGAAAGCTCTATAATTAGCCATGATACGTTATTTATTTTTGATAAGTTAATTAATATGCCATGGTACTACCAAATGAACAGTAATAATTCACAAAATTGAGCAATCGCCCTAGTGAGAGGAGAATTTTTAAAGTCTAGCACTGTCTATAAATATAGATTCAATCAAACATGATGACAACGTAAATAAAAATGTATCAGACGACTAATCTTAATTTATAAGAAACCGTAACAACTCTAGTTCAAGACAGCCATGGCAAAGATACATGATGATGTTCAAGATAGCCCTCTCTCTTAAGGGCAACCCTTCCACTTGAGTTGGACCTTAGCATGAAAAAGTGTCCCCATATGTATAAAACTCATATAGCTTTTTTCTTGTGCTTTAAAGCAATATGGAGAATATATTTAACTCTTTTTTTTTTTTTTTTTGCTCAGCAAAAGTAATCATTTCATTTTCACATCAAATTACAATACATCGAGGTTACAGACAAAAAAATGTAACCTTAAGAGATACAAATATTTCAGTCTCTACAAAAGAGTGAATTTTCTAGAGTGTTAGGATATTTACGAATTAAACTAACCTTGCCCCTCACATCAAAGTTAATTTTTTCAATAATCTGTTCTTCAGTTTGTGGAGTAGTGCCAAATACTCTAGCGTTGCGCTCCATCCAAATGTTGTAAATACAAGAGTTGAAAGCATTTCTCACAATGGTTGCCTTTAAGCTACGTCCTTTGCTAATTTTACAAAGTTTCTCAACAATGGTGTCCCAGTCGGCATTAAGGCCACCACATCTCATATGCTTCGCACACCATTTCCAAATACGGTGAGTGAACGGACAATCGAATAAGAGATGATTTCTACATTCCATTCCCAGTCCGCAAAAACAACAATTCACATCGGTTGAGATACCCCAACTTGAGATTCTCACCTTAGTAGCAAGCCTATCAAGTATCGTGAGCCAAGTGCAGAAGCTGTGCTTTGGTATAATAGATTTGTTCCACACCAGCTCTTCCCAAACAACTTCAGTACTCCTGACTTGAATACAATCCGAAGTCAAATGGAACTTGAAATCCACTTTGATTCCCAACAACCCAAAGAAGTTGATCATGCATGCCAAGTCTTGGTTCAAAATCAACCAAGGCTCCAATCCAACTAAGATTGCTTGGCCATCTCCAGTAGAGGCCATTAATACAGTTAGCCACCTTCAAGTTTCCACAACCAGCTGGAATGACAATATTGTTAGAATGTGCAAAATCCCAAAGATTATCACAAGGCGGCCTAGTATCCCAAAAAAGATTGGTATGACACCCGTTTGCAACTTGGTGGCGAATGAAACTTTTAGCGACCTGTCTAATTTGGAGAAGATTACGCCAAGTCCACGAAGTGTTATTTGGTATATCAACACTCCATATATTGCAGCTGTCAAGTAACACTCGATTAGCCCAATAGCCCCAAAGCGAGTCACTATCACAATATGTATGCCAAAACTGCTTGAGTATAGCAACTACGTTGATATCCCACAAACTTCGAACACCAAGGCCTCCTTCTTTCTTTGGCTTGCATACTTTTGACCACGCCACTTTGGCCCCTTTTGCATTTTCCCCTCCATTCTTCCAAAGAAAAGCAGCGAACTTTCTTTCGATCTCCCCAATAACACCTTTTGGTAGCATGAACACATTACACCAATAATTCGAAATGCTCTGCAACACCGAGTTGATAAGTTGAAGTTTGCCGGCATAAGACAACCAATTAGTTGTCCAGTGATTAATTCTAGCAGTGATCTTGTTCACCAAAGTACTACAAACAGATTTGTTGAGCCTGCCCGTAATCAAGGGAATACCCAAGTATTCCCTTGATTAAAGAGTTACGTGGAAAGTATATCAAAGTCACATGAATGTAATTTTTTTTTTCCTGTATAAATGTTAAATCAATATATATCTAGGCAAATGGATAATTAAATGTGACATTATTAAATATATATTATACAATTTAAACATTTCTTGAATAAAATAAAATAAAATAAATTGATAAAGGTGGGATTCCTCAATCCCTTAAAAAGTGCACAAAGGGAAGTAAAAGGAGTTTCGTCAAATCAACATCTAGGAAAAATTGTTAATTAACATAATGAACAATTTTCTTGGTTTGCAAAAAAGAAAAAAAAAAGATTGAAAATTATCTTAACAACATTTCTAGATGAAAGTGCATAGGTTCGAGGTTGACTCTTCTGAATAAGATAAAAATATTCCTATTTGTATAACAATGAGTTTTTCTTTTTTGTCATTGATAATTATTTAGAGTGATTAATGGAGGGTAAAATGTTAAATACAATATGATCATGAATAACTAATCTCAAACATTGTCTAGACTCTATTATATTATCACTCCCGGTAAAGATAGAACTCTTGGAGGCTTGGACAAGTTCTAATATCAGAAGACGTGAACTTGTTGCATTTACATAGTGAGGAGGAAATGAATATGTTTAAAATGTTAAAAATAAAGATTCAACGGCCGCGAATTATCAATACAGATACATATATGCCATTTGACCTATACAATATGCAAATTAGAACTCACAAGTAGCTTCATATAAAAGAATTTTTGTCATCGGTTGTTATTTCTCCACCCTTCATCCTCTAACGAAAATCGTAAGTAGTTCTCTCTATGATACTTATTTACTTTTTTATTATTTTTCTTTTCTGGGAAATTGATTTCTGTTTATAAGAACGATCATGCGTTTCATTTTTTTTTTCATTAAAGTCTTCCATTAATGCACAAAGAAAGAAATATACAAAAATAGTCATGCAATCCTAGTAAGGGGATTGTCAAGGTCAAAACTTGATTTAATTTTTTTCCTGGAGCAAAATCCAAGATGTCCTACACAAAAAGAAAAGTGTGCTCACAATGCTGGAAATAGTTTCGATGCCCAATTCCGTAATCAGAGTAATCAGAATGACTTGAGTAAAAATGTTTAAGTCGAGTAGATTTATTTTTCCATTAATGTGCTTCCTTAATTTGACTAATTTGACCTACTCATAGATATTTAAGATATTTGACCTACTCATAGTTCTTACTAAGTCGAGTAATTTGACTTACTCATAGTTGTTTTATGGTGATAAAATTATGTCATTAGCCTTCATTGTCCTAATATTTCAAATCAGTCTAATTATTTTTTTAAAAAAATGATCAATTTTGATTCATTGGTGTTAAATATTAAGCAAAAAATATATAAAAAGACTAAACCCGACTACTCCACCTGGCTACACCCACCACCCACCTTACCCTACCCCCTAGTAGCACCTTCATCCTCTAGTAGTGCCCACCCCACATATCCCCCCAACGACGCTTCACCCTACCCCCACCCTCAATTGCACCTCTCCCTCTGTTCTAAACCAACACCACCACACCCCCCCCCCCCCCCCACCCCCCCCACCCCCCCCCACCAACACCCTAACGGCTAAAGAGAAAAACTTCAACCCCTTGCCATCTCCATTTTGTGTGTATGTGTGTGGCGTGAGGGTATATGTGTGTGTGTATTGTGTGTGCATGTATGTGTGTGTTGTGTGATAACAAACCAAGCACTGCACATATTGTAGACTAATCGATATGAGGCAAGAAATTACATAATTAACTATTATCTAATAAACCCATATGGAGAAACAATCAATTTTATATGTATAAAATGAATAATTGAACTCAAGAAAGAAAGAAAGAAAACACAAGAAGAAGATGAACTTACCGCAGCACACATGGGGTGCCTGTGTAAAGTCAAAGGTGGATGCATTTCTATTGAGAAAACAGATTCAAATTCTACCACACTCTGCAAATTTAACAAATGGGTATATCATAATTTAATTTAGGGTAAATAGCACCACAACCCTTATGTTTTAGTAAAAGTGCACAAGACTCTTCTATAATTTTAAAAGTGAATCGGAACTCCCTGTGGTTTTAAAAATATAACACCACAGTCCCCTCCGTTAAAAAAATTGTTACTTTTAATGGAGAGTGCGTTACATGCGCGTTTGGTACGATTTTTCATATTTTTAGGCTTAAATTATTACTTAATTAGATAAAAAATGCCCTTATATATTTTTTTTTTCTTTTCTTTTCTTTTTCTCCCAATGCAATTTTTACAAAATAAAAATAAAAAATAAAAAATAAAAACTCATCTTCTTTCTCAAACCACCGCCCTCTCCCGCGTCAGCAGCCCCTCCCCGCCCCCCAAAACCTGCAAATCCTTTTTTTATATATATATATATAAACATGTATAAATTATAAATATCCATGGGTATATATATGTACACACGTGCATGTATATTATATATATATATATATATGTGTGTGTGTGTGTGTGTGTGTGTGTGTCTGTAAACAAAAAGAAAAAGGAAAAGAGAAAAAAAATTTGAAGGGCATTAAAGTCTTTTTATACAATTCAGCTAAATTTGTTGACAGAAAATTAGGGAGGGGGTGCATGTGCACGGTTTTAAAACCACAGGGGGTTCCGGTGTACTTTTGAAACCACAGTGGGGTTCTATGCATTTTTGCTAAATCATAGGAGGTTATGGTGCTATTTACCCTTTAATTTATTACAAAAAATAGTAAAAAAAAATTGATATATATACACAAACATATATAAATATATGCATCACTATATATATATACTAAGAGAGAAATATATGAAATTTGACATGCATGGAAGGCACACCCCTAGAACGCATATAAGATGTAGCAGTCCCCAGAAGCTGTTAGATGAAGGTTTATTCACACAAGGGCCAGTGACAAATGAAACACAATATGCCACGTTATATGTGTATATATGTGTATTCTGGCTTTTGTTTAAAAGTAACTAGTTTAATAAATGTAATTATCAACGCATTTTTGAATCTTCTATCCTTCATGTGCTTAATTAGAGAGTTTCACTTATTCGGTGAGTTTAGTTGCTTTCGAGATACATTTATTGTATACATAAAAATGAAAAAGATAAAGGAGAAATCAACATGTAATTGATAGATTTGTAATGGAACATCTACTTTAATTTTATAAAAATTCTTTTGTTTCTAGTCTCCAATTGCTCAAACAATTTATTTTATTTTATTTTTCACGAAGAAATTGATGTGTTGGACAAATCCATAACTAGTTTTGAAAAGATGGACCAGAATTATTTCTTCAAGAAGACTAATACAAAACCTGCAAAAGGAGGTGCATTGTTTTTCTTCTTCAATTCTTTTTTTTTGCATTTTGCTCCTCTTAGGAGAAAAAAAAAAAAAAAAACTGGGACATATCTTGTCTTCAATAAATCGGATGACTATTGATGAATATTTCAGTATCCGACTTACCTAATACTGAGGTTAGGCAAATTTGTAGCTTGTTTGTCAGTGTTCGGGAGTAAATTTAGGATATTTTATTAGTAGAAATCAATGACTTTAGATATCAAAACTAGTGCAGTTACGAGAGCTAAGTAGTTTTTCAATAAAAAAAAATATTAAGAATTTAATAGTCCTTTTGTAACTAAATGATCCTTTTATATACAACTCCTTGCTTAATAATCATATTGTTCACCTAGCAATCTATAGCTGCAATTTTTGTGAACTTGATTCCTTGTAAGAGAAGAAAGCTCTATAATAAGCCATAATACCCTTTTTTTTTTGATAAGTTAATATGCCATGGTACTACCAAATGAACAGTAGTAAATTCACAAAATTGAGCAACCACCCTACTGAGACGAGGATTTTTAAAGTCTAGCACTGTCCATAAATACAGATTCAATCAAACATGGTGATAACGTAAATAAATATGTATCAGACAACTAATCTTAATTTATAAGAAACCATAACAACTCTAGTTCAAGACAGCCATGGCAAAGATCTAATCATGATGACGTTCAAAATAGCCCTCTCTCTTAAGGGCAACCCTTCCACTTGAGTTTGACCTTAGCATGAAAAAGTGTCCCCATATAAAACTGATGATCATATAGCTTTTTTTCTTGTGATTTTAAAGCAATATGGAGAATATATTTAACTCTTTGTTTCAAGCTAAAGAGATAATTAAAGAGTTACGTGGAAAGTATATCAAAGTCACATGAATGTAATTTTTTTTTCCTGTATAAATGTTAAATCAATATATATCTAGGCAAAGAGATAATTAAAGAGGTTGTGAGATTCATTCTCTCATGTGACATTATTTAATATATATTATACGGTTTAAACTTTTTTTGAATAAAATAAATTGATAAAGGTAGGATTCCTCAATCCCTTAAAAAGAGCACAAAGGGAAGTAAAAGGAGTTTCGTCAAATCAACATCTAGGCAAAATTATTAATTAACATAATGAACAATTTTCTTGGTTTGCAAAAAAGAAAAAAAAAAGATTGAAAATTAGCTTAACAACATTTTCTAGATGAAAGTGCATAGGTTCGAGGTTGACTTCCTATTTGGATAACTATGAGTTTTTCTTTTTTGTCGTTGATAATTACTTAGAGTGATTAATGGAGGGTAAAATGTTAAATACAATATGATCATGAATAACTAATCTCAAATATTGTCTAGACTCTATTATATTATCACTCCCGGTAAAGATAGAACTCTTGGAGGTTTGGACAAGTCCTAATATCAGGAGACGTGAACTTGTTGCATTTACATAGTGAAGAGGAAATGAATATATTTAAAACGTTATGAACAAAGATTCAACGGCCGTGAATTACCAATACAGATACATATATGCCTTTTGACCTATACAATATGCAAAGTAGAACTCACAAGTAGCTTCATATAAAAGAATTTTTGTCATCGGTTGTTATTTCTCCACCCTCCATCCTCTAACGAATTTCGTAAGTAGTTCTCTCTATAATACTTATTTACTTTTTTATTGTTTTTCTTTTTTGGGAAATTGATTTCTGTTTATAAGAACGATCATGCGTTTCATATTTTTTTTCATTAAAGTCTTCCATTAATGCACAAAGAAAGAAATATACAAAAATAGTCATGCAATCCTAGTAAGGGGATTGTCAAGGTCAAAACTTGATTTAATTTTTTTCCTGGAGCAAAATCCAAGATGTCCTACACAAAAAGAAAAGTGTGCTCACAATGCTGGAAATAGTTTCGATGCCCAATTCCGTAATCAGAGTAATCGGAATGACTTGAGTAAAAATGTTTAAGTCAAGGAGATTTATTTTTCATTAATGTGCTTCTTTAATTATGTCCTGTGTGATTTATTTTTCTATTGCTTTTTCTTTTTGTCATAAATATATGTATCCCCGTAGATTCAAGATTGTGTCCGGAGACAAGCCTAGGCTTAGACTTGATTGGAAATCACTTTATCAGTTAATGATTACTTGAAAATTGTGTGCCTTAAGTTTATGATTGGCAAATTAATATTCATATGTGTTTTATATCTAGAGCAACAGAGCAGTCCCATGATCAGCCATAATGGTCCTTGAATGCTTCACATGGATTCCACATCTTTTGTGTTCCCTAATCAGTTGTGCTATAAGATACAACAAGGGGGGGTTTGGTCCATTTCCTGATGATATATGGATTGATATTTTGAGTAGGCTTCCTGCCGAATCTGTTCTACAATGTCGAAAGGTGTGTAAATATTGGCGGGAATTGACTACATCAACTTATTATGTAGCATTACAACACAAAAGAGCTCCCACCGTTATTCTTGTGCAATGTCATCACAATCCTTCACGGAATTACTCTGAGAAGCTTTATTTTTATGTGTTTGATAAAAATGCCAGAAAGTTAAAAAAGACACGGCTAAAGTTTGAGCACACTATGAAGGAATACAATGCTAAGCTTGTTGGTTCTTTTGGAGGGCTACTTCGTTTCTGGACCGATAGGAATATCTATAATGACAACATTGCTCTCAATCTCATCACCAGGGAAGAAAGATTTTTAACTTCGTTGGGTCATATGATTGGTTTATTCTTCCATCCATTAGCAACTACTGAATACAAGTATCTCTGGATTCGTGGTCGAATTAACTGTCATGAGTATTACTCATCTACTTCTTCATTCCGGGGAATAACAAAAATTGCAAGTAGCTCTTTCTCTTCCTATTTTCGGCCAGCATATGAGACATCTCCAGCTATTGTGAATTTTGCTTTACATTGGGTAGTTGTTCCTTCGACTGTTGAGATAAAAGGTATCAATCCTTGTATGCACGCAGTGATGGTGTTTAGAATGGAATTTGAAGATCTGTTTACTTTACCTCATCCAGGGACAATTAATTGTACTTCTAGTCATGATCATGGAATGATGCATCTGTTCGTTAATGATGAGCGTTTATGCCTCGGTCACGTTCGCGCGCAACATGGAGATATTGATATATGGATTTTAGAGGATTATGCAAATTGGAATTGAGTTAGGAGGCACAATATCATGTTTCATGGGAGTGCAAAAGATGTCCCATTGAGATATTATTTTAGCAATCTAGATCGTTGCTGCCATAAGATAAAGATTCTAAGCGTTGAGAAAGATGAAGTGTTGATAGATTGGTTTTCATGTGGTTTATATCTTGTTGATCTACCTCAAAAAATTATTCGAAATATTGATGTGCCATGTAGCAAGTTGACCAATTATAATTGTGTTGCTTACACTAGTAGCATTGCGACTTCCCTAGTTTAGTTACGTTTCTCCCAATCACAAATAGCATTCATCATAGTTTCAATGAACTGGTAAGTTAGTCTTTTTTATATCACTCATTTGAAAAGTTTGGTTTTTTTAATTTTTTTATTTCTTTGTTGATTATGTGAATTCGCATTTGTTACGTAATTCTAATAATTTTTTCTTGGAATGTTTAATTTTATGGCCATTATGTTTGCTTACGGTTTATATGCCAAGTGATCATATATATATAAATAAGTAAGCAATTTTCAGTTAGATTTTACTGCTTAGATTCTATAAGATACTAGGAGAGACGATTGACACATAGACGTAAACAACATAGAACAATACAAACCAATCAATATAATATCAATCCGAATCAGTTCAGTATCTGAATTAATTTATAGAGTAAAATGTAATATACCCTCTCTATTTTTACAAAGTTGCATTATAAATTTCGTATTTTAAAAAGTCACGTTATAAATCCTGTGTTATGAAAAATATTGCATATAATACCCCGCTGTCTATTTTTCTGTCAATTTTAACGTAAGTGTAACACGCGCTTAAAATGCAAGTATGACATTTATCAAGTTGTAAAACACATAAAGAAGGACGGAAATATCTTTTTTAATATCAGTTGCTAATTGCCCCTTATGTTTTCGATAAGATTATAAATTGACCCCTTGTATTTTTAATAAGCTTTCTAATTGTCCTTGTGTTTTTTTATAAAGTTGTAAATTGCCCATTCAAAAATTAAAAAATAAAAATAAAAAATTGAAAATCCTAAAGAGAAAAACTATTTCAAAGTGATTTTCCTTATATTTGAAGTTGATTTTGCACTGATTTAAATGTTTAATCTACTTGTAGAAGAATGTGATTCCAAGTGAAGGTACGATTATTGCTAGTTGCATTATGACTTGGGATCAATTTTGATTTCTTTTTTTGTTTGGCCTATTTTTTTGTTTTATTTCAAAGTATAGAGCAATGTCTGTTTTTCTTATGCATAAGCTTGTAGTTAATGAACGTTTTAATTGTGGAAATCGATGCTCGGTTGTAGATCTCTTCACGAGCCTTGAACTTCAAGCATAAGATTTACATTTTTTATGGTCGACATCAATGTTCTATTATATAAGTTTTATATTTTTTTATTATTTTAATTAAATGATATTTATTAGTTTAAGGTTGTAGATCCCCTCTTGAGGTAGACTAGCACATGATTCTAATCTTGCAAAATGAAGAATGTTATAAATATCTCCCTCTAATATTAAAAAAAAGTGATAAATACTCCCTTCTTTTATCAAAAAAGTTGCAAATACCCCCTTTGATGGATTTATCTTTAAACGAGGACGATTTTGTCTTTTTACAAGGCTAACTAACAGAGTTAAACGGAATTTAAGTTTGGAGCGTGTATGCAATATTTTTCATAACACAGGGTTTATAATACAACATTTTAAAACACAAGGTCTATGATACAATTTTGTGAAAACAGAAGGAAATATGATGCATTTTACTCTTAATTTATACTAGAAAACATTCAAACTTTGGTTGGATCAATAGAACCTAGGATCTTTCAATCTTTTGAATATAAGCCTTGACAATTCACTTAACATCCAATCTGCCAAACCATAAGTTATGATAGTTGTCTATGGGGTTAATTGTGCATTTAGGTTTTAACGTTGGCACATTTTTTAAATTTAGTACCTATTGTTTCAAATAATGTAAGTCAGTTCGTAATATTTTTCAAAATAAGTCAAATAGTATCTTCTATTAAAAATTATTTTTTTCGTAACGTAAAAAAAAAATGATTAGATTTATTGTTTTTACATGATGTTTGAGGGTAAAATTGGTACAAAATATAATGTTTGAATTAGTCTTATGATTTTTATATAAATTCAATCTAGTCTTCAAATTTTTCAAAAATGGATCAATTTAATTCTCAAATTTCTTTATTTTTTTAGCCCGATCCCCACAATTCACACATACACGCACATACATATATTCCCCCTATATATACTCACTCACACGCGCATGCAACAAAACATATACACACACACACACACACACACAATGGATTTAGGATTAGAGGCAGTGGCGGATACATATTGGGCTAGTGCCTCACTGCCCCAAGAGAATGTTAAAAATTATAGATATTTTTTTTTCAAAAAATTATGGATCTTTTTTTAATAAAAAAATTAAATATCTATATATTCTTAGTTAAAAAAAATTAATTAGCCCTTATTAAAAAAAATGTACTCACATAGTTAAAAAATTATGTATTTAGTTCCCATTGAGAATAATTTCTTAATCCGGTCCTGATTAGTGATGAGGGTGACACGACATTGAATAGGAGTGGTGTGGGGGTAAATGATTTGGGCTAGTACAAGTCTGGTAGTTGTGGGGGAGTGGGTATCAATAGTTGGTGTATAGGTAGAAAGAGCAAGGGTTTGTGATTGTCAAGGGTTTGGGGTTGTTAGGAAAGGCAAAAGGAGAGTAATTTGATCTACTCATAGTTGTTTTATGTTGACAAAATTAAGCCATTAGTCCCCATTATTTTTTTTCCAAGTTAATTCCTATTAGTTCAAATGATTCAAATCAGTCCCTATTGTTTCCAAAAATTGGTCAATTTGGTTCCCGGAGTTAAATATTTAACAAAAAAATATATGAAAAAACTAAAATACCCTTAGAAATTAAATACAATCACTAGGTTACAAACTCGACTACTCCACCTGGCTACACCCACTACCCACCCCCAACCCCACCCCACACCCCCTCCAACAACACCTTACCCTACCCTCTAGTAGCGTTGCACCCTACCTAATCCCCCAACGACCCCTCACCCTACCCCATACTGTATCCTACCCCCACTCTCAACTGTACATTATTATTATTATTATTATTATTATTGTTATGTTTATTATTTTATGTTGTTTTTGTTCATATTCATGTTTATTCTTATTCTCGATACTATAATAATAAAAGGACAATCATCTCATATTACACAAGTCATTTTTATTACTACTCGTGTATATTAACTACCAAACATGAGTTTGGAATCAACATCTCTATTCCTATCTTCATTCCTAGAATATACCAAACATGTCAATTCTATTCCCAAGTTCATTCCATTCCTAGTTCCATTTTATTCCTTAACTCATTCCATTCCCATCTAAACTCATTACAGTGTATCAATTGCTACATAAAGTTCCATTTTGAACTTTATGTGCTAATGCACACTGGAGTTAACATAATTCTTTCCAATATAGTCCTAGTTTAACCTTTATCTGCGAAGTTATCATTTGCTAGATCCTACTCTTTTTATTAGACAATTTCGAAGTCCTAGTATTGTTGTAGTTCTTTGTTGCGAAATTAGACTCATTTCTTATTCTTGATTATCAAATTTTCAATCCCATAAATAGACCTCCAATATAGAGATTTTTCTTTGTCTTTCTTCTAGCACCACTATGCTTAATATAAAAAAATATACATTATGATACAAAAGTTTAACGAGTAATTTGCTCCACTTTGTTTTGGACGTAAATGTCATGAATCTTTTTCTCAGGTCTCAAAACATTTTGCCAAAAAATTCACTTAAAGCAAACTAAATTTGTACTCTTGTGAATATCACATAGTTGAAAAACTATATATTTAGTACCCACTGAGAAGAATTTATTGATCCGGTCCTGATTAGGGGTGAGGATAACATGGCGTTGAATGAGAATGGCGAATGATTTGGGCTAGTACAGGTTTGGTAGTTGTGGGGGAATGGGGATCGATAGTTGGTGTAGAGGTAGAAAGAGCAAGGGTTTGAGATTGTCAAGGGTTTGGGGTGTTAAGAGAGGCAAAATGAGAGTAATTTGACCTACTCATAGTTGTTTTATGGCGATAGAATTATGCCATTAGTCCCCATTGTTTTTTTTTTCCAAATTAGTCCCTATTAGTTCAAATGATTCAAATCAGAACCTATTGTTTCTAAAAAATGGTCAATTTGGTTCCTAATGTTAAATATTTAACAAAAAATATATAAAAAGACTAAAATACCCTTAAAAATTAAATACAATCACTAGATTACCCACAAATCCGACACCTTCCCCTATCCCCTAGTGGCACCTCCATACTCTAATAACGTTGTACTCCACCTAACCCCCCCAACGACCCCTTAACCTACCGCATGCTACACCTTACCATCACCCTCAACTGGACCTCTCTCCATGTTATACCCTAACCCCCACAACGAATACCCCTACCACCAATACCCTAACAACTAAAAAGAAAAAAATCAACCCCTTGCCATCTCCATTATGTGTGTGTATGCGTGTGTGTGCATGTAGTTATATATGTGTGTTGTATGTGCGCCTGGGTATTGTGTGTTCGTATATGTGTGTTTTGTATGCATGATTGTATGTGTATGGTGTATGTGTGCTTGTATGTATATGTGTGTGGTATATGTATATGTGTGTTGTATGTGTATGTGGTATGTGTGAATATAATGGTAGTGGTCGTATGTTGGTGGAGAAGAAGAAAATGAATGAGGACAAAATTTATTATTATTATTATTTATTTATATTGATGGATAGGACTTCACTCCCATTGATTTAACAACATGGGATATGATCACAAAAGCACAAAGTTTGGGGACTAAATGGATGTTATTTATAAACTTTAGGGACTAAATTGGACAAATTTATAAATTTTAGGACTAAATTAAAGTTTTACGAAAATATTATAACATTTTCCTTATTTTACTATTTATTTCAGTTAAATTTAACACCATTTTTAATATTAGGACCAAATTGACCATTTTTTTAAACAAATAAAATGATTTGAACCATTTGAAACAATCGAAACTAATTTGAAATAAAAAATAAATAATAGGGACTAATGACATAATTATCCTTTTTTTTCTGGCACAAAGTCGCTTTTATATTTTCAAAACACAAATTTTGGCCAATTGTCAATGTTTTTGTATATTAAGTAACTTCAAAAAAAAAAAATCAATATCTTGAGGGTTAAATGTGTATAAGATATATGTGGTATTTAGGGATAGCAGCAGGTAGGGTTTAAATATGAATTCTATAGGTATCTAGTCCTATTATAAACCTGTTTATGTAATTGATGGGGTATCCGTCAGGGTTGATTTTTATAAGTGATTACCAATGGATTGATAATAGCAACTTAAAAAATCTCAATACCAAAAAATCCGATTATTAATTTTAGTAAAAAAATAAATTAATAAATATATCTTTATACATACACATATAATATAATTTTATTTCATATAATTTTATAGAAGTATGATAACTTCTTGGTAGAAAGATTTTGTTGAATGCTTAATTCAATTATATTTAGATAGAATTAAACTTGTTTATGGACATAAAATTTATTTTATTTTTATTGAGATTGGTCTTTTACTTGTGGACAAATATTGTACTATGTTGTTTGTTTTGTTCTTTATCATTTTTATTTTATTAAATTATTTTCATTTTATGTTTTAGGTTTTCCTAACATTTAAATTTTATTTTTCTAATTTAAATTTTAAATGTGTTTTTATTTTAGTTATTTTTAAAAACATTTTTAAGGCTATTTTTTTTGAAAAAAATTATTCATTAACAGGTTGAATACCCTTGGATTTTTAAATGCTTATCGGGTTTAGATTTGGTGAATATAATTTAAACCCGTTGGGTATCCCCTATGAGTTTAAAAAAAAATAATTTAAATGAATTCAAGTTTGGGTTTACAAATTTTAGCGGGTATTCAACTCGTTGCCATTCTTATACTTGATCTTCATGTCATCATTTTTGCTGCGAACAAAAATTATCAGAGGATGCAAAATTATCACACATAGAATTGATAATTCTGCCATTAACAAAAAATTCCATCCAGAACAATAAGTGAAAAGTTTTAGTATTTCTCAATATCACCAAGCAGTACAAGTTCGTAATTGCTATTTCTTTGATTGAATGCTCACCAATGGTCGTCAGCTCTTCTCCTTTTTCAAAAAAAAAAAAAAAAGGAAAACAAAGAGAGAAAAAGAGGAAAAAATTGGTGGACAAAATCGTTGGAAAGATGCTCATAGAATAAAAAATGTCATAAATGAGACGTCAGGAAGTTACATGGATTTTTTTTTTTTTTTTTTTGGTCGGTAGGAAGTTGCATGGATGATTGCTTTAACAAGATTTGGATCTCTTGGCTACTTATTCTTTTATCCATTAGATAAGGTGTATTATGAAGCATAAATTTAATCCTTTTAAATTTAAATCATTCATTTTGAATTTTAACTTTAAAAAATATAGTTAAAGTAAATATATATAAAAAGAATGATTGAGATCTTAAAAAATTAAATTTTATAACACGCAATACATTTTATCTAATAAATGTGAAAATAAATAAAAAAGATGATCCAAATCCGCCTTAGAATGTACTATTTTCAACAACTCGCCCTAGTCCATTGGACGATTAAAAAACAAATGAATTAGGACATTTTAGAAATTGAGAAGTCTTCCAAATCGCGAACAAACATTTCATCTGTGAGTAGGGGGTGGCCGCACGTGTTGGGGCCAACCTCATGGAATTTCCATTAACAACTAATAGAGCAAATGTCATGTGCCGGGCACAAATTAAAATTTCATACTAGAGATTAAATTGAACTTTTTTATAAATTTTAAGGACTAAATGCATCATTTTTGAAACATTAAAAGAAATTAAAAAAAAAGGGTAAACATTAAGGACTAAAGCGAAACTTGTTACAAACTTTCGAGACTTAGCACGTCACTTTTGAAAGATGAAAGATTAAATATACAAAATATATATATATACATATATACACACACACATAAACATTGGACACGATTTGTGACCATAATGAAATATGAGTGAGGATTGTTCAACATGTAACTTTTTTAAATTTAGAAATAAAGATGTGTTAACGTTTTACGTGTGAATTTTTATTTTTATTTTCAGAAGGTATAGGTATAGTTTAGTGCATGTACCAGACCTCTGGTAGAGTTCAACATTATGTGTAAAGAACTGCCAACTTGCAAACATCGGGTAGAGTTTAACGTTACGTGTTTCTTTCTTTCTTTCGTTTACTTCTCCTTTTGCTTTCTGCGGAGGTTGGTTGTTAAAATGAGTATGTTCCAATTGTGATAGGGAAATTATTTAGTCGTTAATGGATATTTACATATTCTGGTACATTTTCTAATTAGTTTCAAAACGTACGAGGTGTTGGAATGTATCTAAAATAAGTACGTGGGGTTCACGCGTCAAAGATGTTCCGCACGCGCGTTGTGAAACTTAACCTTTACATTGCATCAGAAGAGGAACATCCACGCACTGAATTACCCGATAGTAAACACACAATTTGTTTTCTCTCCTTTTTCCACTTTCTTTGCATTCCTTTTCTCAATGTTACTTGTGAATTCATAAAGATAAAAAAAGTAAAGAAATATTAATCCTTTTAAAAAGAAAAAAAAAACCTCATGTTTCTTTCATGACAAAGCAAGTAAACCAATTATCTATAAAGTTGCACCAGAAACTTCTAAGAGATGTACAGATTTTAGTTTAACTATACTTATTGAAATCTTATTGATCTGAATTTTTTCTTTCCAAAACAGAAAACAATGAGTATAAGCAAGATTATGATATGAAATATTAGTGATTAAAAAAAAATCATAAAATTAGTACAAAATATTACTGTGGTTTTTTTCTTTTTTTGGTCATATTGTAGGTCAACAATTCGGTTGATCAAGAAATTCAAAGTAACTTCTGAGTTAGTTTTTTCATCAAATATAAATACTAACTTTTGCTCAATCGATCCTACAAGGAAAAATGTTCATTTTGGGCAATTCACGGACCCGTAATTGTACCATGGTGCTCCTCGAGAATTAATATGTTCATAAGGTTATAATTAATTATAAATTATTGATATATTTATAATAAAATAATATAAATAATTTTTAGAAGAATACAGTTTTGTTACCTTGAAATATATTGACAACCGGTAATCACATAATCAGACTGAAATTTAGAATAGATACGCTTGACACAATTTGAATTTATTCATAACATTAATCCTTACTCGTTGATTCCCGTTGTGCTCCGCAGGTAGAAGGACAATAGGCGAGACACATTTTGTCTTGGGGTTGCCAGGCAACTGTCTGAAGAATTGCTGCAATGCGTGGAAGATAAGGTTGGTTGTATCCAAAATAACACATTACAAATCTCACAAGACAAAAAGGAAAGTCAACATTTTCTTTAGAAAACCACCCAACTGTAGAGTGTGGTGGGGCTACCCGTATCTGCTAGAAAAGGAGACTAAATACACTATTTTGTGCACTAGCAGATCATTCAAATTGCACTTGGATTTTTGACCCCCCAAAAGGAATGAATCTTTTTGTAAAATTACGATATTATGAACAAAATTCAACAATTATAATTGAGATTAGACTTGCAAACAAATCATATAAGACTGTAAAGGTGTCACATGGCCTACCTAACAATAATACTCAATCATCTTATATATTGTATATTCTAATTTTACATGACCGCGAGTCCCATCTAATAAAATCTGACCCAATTACATGTAAATTGTGATCATGAGCTGTCAAATGATATAACGCACTACAAACAATTTCTCATTGCCTTAAAGACACTAGACTTAAAGAGTAGGGGACACAAAATGTGCTAGTGAAAATTAAGCTTAATTAGACCCAAAACTTTACTCTGATGAATAAATTAATTGAGCTATGTCGCATGAAAGTTTTTCGTGGCTCTTACTAACATTGACCGCTCAATCTTCTCTATATCTTGTCTTGTGCTTATGTTCCATCCCAAATACTAACTTGCGCGTTTGAGCGTTTGGTTGACACTATACAAGTGTTAGGGAACTCACGCCGCTTTCTTACCTACTTGTTTCGCAAGTAATTGGTGCCCGAAGTTCGTTATTGTGGATTTCTATATTTTATGTTCCTTGAAATATTTTTTGAACTTTTGACATAACTCTTTCATATAAGAATACTGGAGTGCAAAATAAAAAAGATTATTTCTTATTTCACGTATAAGAAGAAAATCGTAATTCTCGAGCAAAAGAAAAAGTGACAAAGAAAATAAAAGAGTTAATGCATGTTTAACAAAAATTTGGCCACTCCTTATGTATGTTGATCTTGCATGGGACTTGATAATGGTGACACCAGAAAACCCCTAACATAACTAAGGGCAAATTTCATTTGTAGTTTTAGATATGTTCATTCAGATTTTTAATTTAGTCTCTAATGTTAAACTAAAATAGAAAAGAAAAATAAATAAATAAAATTATGTTCAAATGACTATTTTACGTTTTAAAAACTTGTCAAGTGTGTAGAGTATGAACCTTTTTCATAAAATTTTAACGTCAATTTGAACAAAATGACCAACTGTTTCACTTTTTGAAATATTAAAGACTAATTATATAAATTTTACAATATTCAAGACTAAATTTAAAAGTTGAATACACATTAAAAACCAAGAATGAACTTTTTTTTTTTTTTTTGCTAAATAAGTCACTTGTTTATTTAGTAAAAATCTTGATTTTAGGGGTTTTTTCTTATCATTACCTTAGGGTTTAAAGCACATGCATAAAGTAGATATATCTCTGTGTTCATAACATATAAAAGTGACTTAGTTCCAAAAAATAGCAATTGAATATCGATGTTTAAAAAAATTCTCGAGTGCCACATTCTACCATTTGGTCTATGAAAGAAAAATGTGAACCTAAAAATATAGGATTTGTATGTAGATTAAACAGTAGAATGTCGCATAAAAAAGTGATTTAAAAAAAATAGTAATTGAATATCGATCTTTAAAAAATTTATTGAGTATGACATTAGTCTGTTTGGTTTAAAAAAACCGTTAATTCATAAATATAAAATTTAAATGTAAATTGAACAGTCGAATATCGCATAAAAGAATGATCAGAAAAAGTAGCAATGGTCTATGAAAGTAACAATAACGATATTCAATTGTCCAAAAAAAAAAAAAAAAACAAATTCAAGTCACATCAACAATAGAGCCATGCCGTCAATATTTGATATGAACCTTTGTAACTTTTTTTTTTTTTTGGTCAAATGAACCTTTATACTTGAAACAGGCCATAGTGCACCACTGCACCTGATGCGTGTCGCTTGAAATTGCGGTACCATTACTCTGCGCAAAGCTGTTCAGCTCGATTAATGACAGTTGCCAAATCTGATGCTTTTTCAAACCATTTTATCTGATGATGCTTTTTCAAACCATTTTTTTTGGAAATTTCTTTCTGCTGATACAGTAAATCTGCCGCAAAATGACAAGACGAATGAATCAACAAGAAATTGACATGTGTGCATGGGACCCGCAAGCTGTTAATGAAACTTGTTGCAAGTAAGGAAAAGTCCATACTATCCTTTATAATGAATATAAAATTATTCAAATTTATAAGATATGTGAAATAATTAAAACTCTATTTAGGCTAATTTTTAAATATTCAAAATATTTTTTATAAGTTTAAAAACTGAAACTAGCATGTCTGTGAGGTTAGAAGCTAAAAGTTAACTTTTTAAAAGATATGTGAAATGACTAAAGCTTTATTTAGTTTAACTTTTAGACATTTAAAAATATTTATTGTAAGTTTAAAAACTGAAACTAACTGATTTGACCTGTGTTTGAAAGTGTTTTTAATTAAAAACTGAAGTTAAAATTTTACGATTAGGTTAATTTATTATATATCTATTTAAAGATAAATTTGTAATTATGCTTGAAATGAGATGTATTAATTAAAAAAAAAGGTGTCAAATCAATGCAACTGCCGCGTTGGTAGCCGCATGGAAGAATGACTTTTTTTTTCAAATCATTTAATAAACCCCTAAATTGACAAATAAAATAAACATGATTCAACACATCTAAAAATAAAATACGTTTCCCACTTAGTATACTTTCTTTATTTGATTGTTTTTCGGGAGATAAATTTTTGTACAGATTATCTTGCTATCTATGCTTTTTAAAAATTGTTAGGAGAACACTCACTGGACATCATCCCACATCCACTCTTAGTTCTGCTGGAAAAGGAGAGGGGCGAGAAATTCCCTTAGTTGATTACTTCATAATTTGGCTTTGAGCCTCCCACAAATTAAAAAAAAAAAAAAATCTGCCTTCTACTAAAAAGCAAAAGATAAATTTTGTAGCCACTATATTAGCTCAATATTTCCACAATGTGATAAAAAATTACATACTAAAAAGTTTTTTATAAAGTATTTTGACATAAATTAATCTGAAAATGGGTACTCAAGATTTTAAATTATTTAAATTGTGATGCATTTTTTAAATTTTGAAATTTTACTTTACGTAAAATTTGAGCTGAAGTTGATGAAATAAAAGAAAATGATATAATTCCATCCCAAATCAAACTTATTCCCCAGCTCATCAAAATCGTACTTCCTTGCATGCATTGCTCGCACAAAAGACAAAAAACAACACTCATTTTACCAACTTTGACACTCCGTTATATTATTCTTGACACTCCCTATATATAAAACCACATACATTAACTCAAAACACTTGACCAAGAAAAGAAGTAGTGGAAGGCATAGTGAACCGAGTGGAAATAAAAAGAAGAAGAAAGAAATGGCCTCTCCGACGCAGAGCGGTGTCCGACGTGCTGACAATCCCAATGCTCAGGGTTGTTGTGGCAGAACAAAAGAGTGGATAGGTATTGTCTACATCCTGTGTGTGTGTGTATTTTAGTTTTCTTTTTCTTGGATACGTATATGTTTGCATGTAATATGTCTACATATATGGGTTGTGGATATGTTATGTTTTTATGTAATATGTCTATATATATGGTTTGTGGCTTTTGGGGGTGTGCGGTACATATGTATGCATGTATATATATATCCAACTATATATATATATGTGTGTGTGTGTGTGTATTTTAGTTTTCTTTTTCCTGGATATGTATATGTTTGTATGTAACATGTCTATGTATATGGTTGGTGGCTTTGTGGGGTGGGGTAGGGGGGGGGGGGGGGGTGGTGTTCGGTACATATGTATGCATGTATATATATCCAACTATATTATGTATTTATCTATGGGTTTGTGGTTTGGGAGCGGCTCCCATGTACCAGTGTATTTATCTATGTGATGGAGATCAATCTTATAGACTGGTTGAATGCTGAAAACAGAAGAAATTTGTGTCTTATTTCTTCCGGTCATTCTATCATGCTGTTCAAGATGAATATGAAATTCTCACATTTCAAGGACATGCAGTGTGGGTTTTTTAATTATTAGAATGTGTAAGTTTAATTTGTACTAATTAACCACCTCGTATTTTGTTTGATACGCAACTTATTGAAGGAAGCCTACGTTCGTTTGCCATGATGTTGCACTTTTGATGAAATTATATATATTGATTACTGTGTTACTACATATTAGTTGATGACCTGCTTTTGACATATATCCTTCGAAGCTCTAATCTAACTTGATGGATTAGTTTCCTGTGCTCCATCCAATGATTTGGATAAGTTGGCTCTTGGTTTTGGCTTCGTGTTTCTACTTTTTGCATATTTGTGGCATGGTTGTGTATTGTTGCTGCTTTTGAACTTTGCTTACAAGCTAGACTCAAGGTCTGACAATTTTCATCTGTGATCCTTGGTGATATACCCTTTCTACTATGTGAGCCCCCACTCTTGGCAACAGTAATACCTAAGCACACCTTTGGGTTAGGCTAAAAAATAGTTCTGGCTAATCGTGCTTGTAACCCCCGCTCCTAGGTAGGGCTCACATTTTCTTCCTCACGACATGACCGATCGTTTATCTGTGATTTTTAAGAATTTTCCCACACCTTTTTACTCTACAAAATGTTGCCTTGTATCTTCTCAATGTGAGTTCTTATTTTAGTTTTCTTTTTCTTTAGATATATATATATATATATATATATATATATATATATATATATATATATAAATTGTGCTCTTCCAGGAGGGAGATAGTAGGTTGAGTTAATTTTTCGTAAGGAAAGATTCATAAGCCAAATCTGTGGACTTTCGGCTTTTACCATATTCCATAATATGGACTCTCTTTAATTTTAATGTCTACTTTTTCTTCTTTAGTTTCAATATTTGGTCTTGGTCAAGCTCAAGCTCAAGTTCAAGCTCAAGCTCCGGCCCAGGGCCCAGTAGGTAAAAGTTTCTTGCTATTTAGAGTTGAGTGCTTAATTAGCTTATATTTATGGGAGTCTTACACAATATAATTATTTGATTGTGTTTCCAGAAGATACATTTTTATCTGAAACAGATCAAAAACGCCTCTCTAAATATGAAAAGATTAAAGCAGCACTCTTCAATGAAGAGATGTTTCTAAAAAAGGCCGCAGATGATATGTTGACTGATTTTGGGGCAAAATTGCAGCCATTGGGTGCAGTTTACGTGGCTATTGTAGGGGCTCTTGGAGGTATTGCCTCCGTGGGTCTTATATCTGGTCATGCTACATTTTTTGTTGTAGGTATAATGCTTGCATCTTACTGTTCTGGATTTGCAAGTGCATTAGTTATGGTGTGGGAGAAATTTAGAACACTTGCACTTGCTGTTGAATCCCTAAAGAATCGTTATAATCGGTTTTACTTTGAGGCGGGGCGATTTAAAGAAGAGGCGATCAAAAGTTCACCTTCAGCTTCTAGTGTTAACATTCACCCAGCTGTTGCTATTCAACAGCCTTCTACGAGCAACGTTTCATCACCTTCGTCCACCTCGGGTTTATATGCGGGGATGAATCTTCTACCTGCAAAGTATCGTCTGGAGATTCTTGTTGAGAAATCTGACATTGATAACATCTTGCCACATAACAAAAGACTTATCTGGTCAAATACTGTTCTCTCAGCAGCCCAAGTATTAGTCTTCACAATCCTGCCATTTATTGTACCCCAAAATGGTACGTATTTTGCTTATTTCACATTTTCTTTTCTTATCTTAACTGTATTAATTATATATATTGATTTTTCTCTTATAGTTTTGATTTCTCCTTAACAGATATCTTTGGTGTCACTTGTGGCATTTCTATTAGTTGTTCATCTGTTGGAGCTGTTGAGATAAGTTGTTCAGGTATATATTCTTTAGTTGTATTTTTATTTCCTTTTACGAAACCGCCAAACATGAATTTGTTAACCTATGATTTTGAAATCGCCAATCTCATGTCACCATGAGAAAACAAGATGCAATAGTTATTTAATCTAATTCAGAAATCCTACTTCACTGCTCAGCTAATATATATGTTATTTATTTATTTTTTATAATTGTGCATCCAAATAATTAAATTATTAACATTATTTAAATTGTATTTTTGGGTCCAGAAAAGAGATGTGAATTCTTTTGGAGCATTTGGTTACTTTATGTGATGTCCTATCTTAAAATAACTTTCCTCTTTTTTGTGTTTTTTCAGAGCTTGTTGATGGACGTGGATATGTCTGTTGGGAATTTGGGAGCTGAATTTTATATGGATTCATCAAATTTTGTTTTTGTCAAGTTGGATGTTAATTTCATACGTATTTTGTTATGCTTGCTTTAATGCTATTTAACTAGATGTTTCGGATGCTTTTCTTATGGTTTGTGTAATTTGACTTTAATTGAGTTTAGATGAATTGCTGTATTAAGGAATTAGAATTAGAATTTCGTTGGCAATTTTTAGTTGGTGCTCACTCAAAATTTAGTTTATATATGAATTTGGTATCACTATCGGCCGAAAATTAATTGTGTAAAGGTGCAATTTACTTTGGTTGTTAAAAGAGGTGTGCTATCCACTAGGTGGATTAGTTAATTCCTGACTTAAGCCTCTCTTGTAAGGATTAAAAAAAAAAAAAAAATTTACTCCGTTTGTTATGGAAGCGAAGTCAATTGTCTTTTTTATTAAAATTTAAAAGAGAATGAAAAATAGATTGTCCCAAATTATTACTCAACTTAGTTGTTCAAAAATATTATTATTTCGTAACTGTTCTCATGCATTTGAGCATATGCCCGTAGGAATCTTAATTTCCTTAAATTATACATATATACATAGATTTGATTAAGATTTGGAACACAAAGACGGGCTTTGACAATAAAAAAATAAAATAAAAATCTAAAAGAAGTTTGACTAACTTAGAAGGTGGTCAAATGTACTTGTATGAACTTTTTGTGCACCTTATACTGTATATGTTGTGCTAGGAGAGACCAACCCATGTGGGTGGTTATCATTGTGGCTTTTGCTTTTTGACCAAAAGAAAACAAAAAAAAAAGAGAGAGTGAGTGAACGAGAGAGAGAGAGAAAAAAAAACAGAGAGAGAAAGAAGAAGAAGAGTGCAGAAATTTCAGTCTGCGCCATCTTCATCAAGTTGACGATCGGAAGGTCATTTGTGGTCCGATTGAGCTGAAATTTTACGTACATGTTCACAACTCGTGGGTCTTCTATCTGAACGGTGGAGATCAGATTTGGAGCTCTCTACAGCCTGTTTTTCTGACGTGAACAGTGACGACGTTTTTGGTGATTTCTCTCCTACTTCTTGGTTTAATCTTTTTGTTGATGCAATGTTTGCAAGAATATGTTATTCTTAGTGAATGTATTGTGTATGCCTCTAGTTGTAGCTAGAGAAGACTCTCTTGTACCCATTATTTGTTGATAGTGGAAGTTTTTGGGTGGACTACGGTCCCGTGGTTTTTACTCTCCACGTTGGGGAGGTTTTCCACGTTAAAATCTTGGTGTTGCTCTATTTTCTGGAATTTTCAGATTTGTGCATATTGTTGTTGGCTCTATTTGTTGCTTCCTAACAGGTTTATACAAGGTGGGAGGGTGTTATTTCCGCTGTGCATTTGTTGTTTGTGTTTTTGATATCGGGTTTCCTCCCAACAAAGTGGCCTCAGAGCTTGGTTATTGAATTGTTGTTTTGTATAAACAATGGAAGTTAATACAAGTAGAATGATATGTTTGAATGGTTTGAATTATGCCATGTGGAAAAGAAAAATGGAAGACTTGTTGTATGTGAAAGATTATTATCTACCGGTGTTTACTACTGAAAAACCCGTGAGTAAAACTGATGAAGAATGGGAGTTATTTCACAAACAAGTGTGTGGGTATATCAGGACATGGGTAGATGATAATGTGATGAACCACATTAGTGAAGAAACACATGCACGCACATTATGGAACAAACTTGAAGAATTATATGCACAAAAGTGTGGGAGCAACAAGTTGTTTTTGATAAAACAATTAATAGGTTTGAGATACCGAGATAAAACCCCTATAACTGATCATGTAAATGAATATCTTGGGATTATAAATCAGTTAGCTGCCACTGGAATTAAATTGGATGATGAACTTAAGGGGTTATTACTTCTTGGTACTTTACCGGACTCATGGGAGACATTTAGAATGTCATTGTGTAACTCAACCCCTGATGGTGAAATCACTTTGAATCTAGCTAAAAGTAGACTTTTAAATGAAGAAGCTAGAAGAAAGTCACAAAATTCCTCTTCAGAGTCAGATGCTTTGGTTACTGAATCTAGGGGGAGGAATAAACAAAAGGGTTCGGGAAATAGAGGAAGTAGTAGAAGCAAGTCAAGAGGGAAGTATAGTAATGTCAAATGTCATCACTGTGGAAAAATGGGTCATATCAAGAGATTTTGCAGAATATTGCAAAATGAAAATAAAAACAAAGATAATGATAAGAAGAAAGATGATGATAGTGGTAAAGATCGAGTTGCTACCACTACACAGGAGTTTTTCATTGTATATGACAGCGATGTTATTAATCTTGCATGTCATGATACATGTTGGGTGATTGACAGTGGTGCTTCTATTCATGCTACTTCTCGAAAGGACTTTTTTATGTCTTATACAGCTGGTAATTTTGGGGTTGTGAAAATGGGTAATGATGGTGTCGCCAAAGTTGTCGGTACAGGAGATGTTTGCTTGGAGACTGAAAATGGAAGCAAATTAATTCTTAAAGATGTGAAGCATGTTCCTGACATTAGATTGAATTTGATCTCTGCAGGTAGACTTGATGATGAAGGTTTTCTTAATACCTTCGGTAATGGTCAATGGAAACTTACAAGGGGCTCTATGGTTGTAGCCAAAGGTAAGAAATGCTCAACTTTGTATTTGATGAATTCAAAGGTTTCCAGGAGCATTGTCAATGCAGTGGAAAATGAAGATGCAACAGAGTTGTGGCACAAGAGACTGGGTCACATGAGTGAGAAGGGAATTTCAGTTTTATCCAAGAAGAAAATTTTATCGGGACTAACAGATCCACATATGAGAAAATGTGATCATTGCTATGCAGGAAAGCAGAACAGGGTTTCTTTCCAGAGTCATCCACCTTCCAGGAAGGAAAATGTACTTGAGCTGGTACATTCGGATGTGTGTGGTCCGATGAAAATTAAAACACTTGGTGGTTCTCTTTACTTTGTGACGTTTATTGATGACCACTCCAGGAAGACTTGGGCTTATACCTTGAAGTCTAAAGATCAAGTGTTGGATGTATTCAAGCAGTTTCAAGCATCCGTTGAAAGAGAAACAGGAAGAAAATTGAAATGCATCCGTACAGATAATGGAGGTGAATATTGTGGTCCATTTGACAGGTATTGCAAAGAGCAAGGTATCAGGCATCAAAAGACACCGCCAAAGACACCACAGTTGAATGGTGTTGCTGAGAGAATGAATAGAACTTTGATTGAAAAGGTAAGATGTTTGCTTTCACATGCAAATCTACCACATTCATTCTGGGGTGAGGCTTTGAATACAGTTGTTCATTTGTTGAATCTCTCACCATGTATTCCATTAAAGCTTAATGTTCCTAATAGAGTTTGGACAGGGAAAGATGCTTCTTATGATCATTTGCGAGTCTTTGGATGCAAGGTATTTGTACACATTCCAAAGGATGAAAGGTCCAAACTTGATGTGAAGACACGACAATGTATATTTGTCGGTTATGGCCTTGATGAATTTGGTTACAGGCTATATGATCCAGTTGAGAAGAAAATTGTCAGGAGCAGAGATGTTGTATTTGTGGAGGACCAAACAATTCAGGACATTGGTAAAGTAGATAAAGAGTTACCCCCACCGTCAGATGAATTGGCTGATCTTGATATAGTGCCTTCAACGCCACCAGCAACAGAGCAGGTTGAAGATGATGATCAAGGTAATTTCCCTAATGATGATCAAGCAGAAAGTCCTACACAGGTTGAGGTAGGTGATGATGATAATCAGCTTGAGACTCCACCAACAGTTCCACTCAGGAGGTCCGTTAGAGATAGACAGCCTTCCACAAGATACTCTTCTGATAAGTATGTTTTATTGACAGATGGAGGTGAGCCTGAAAGCTTTGAAGAAGTTATGGATGATAAATATAAAAATGAGTGGATGGAAGCTATGCAAGATGAGATGAAATCTTTGCATGAAAATTGCACATTTGAGTTGGTGAAGTTGCCTAAAGGCAAAAGAGCTTTGAAAAACAGATGGGTTTATAGGTTAAAGCAACAAGAAAATACTTCACAACTACGATACAAAGCAAGACTGGTTGTGAAAGGGTTCAGTCAGAGAAAGGGTATTGACTTTGATGAGATTTTCTCTCCAGTTGTGAAAATGTCATCCATTCGAGTTGTTCTGGGTTTGGCTGCTAGTCTTGATCTAGAGATTGAGCAGATGGATGTGAAAACTGCTTTTCTTCACGGTGATTTGGAGGAAGAAATTTACATGGAACAACCGGAGGGATTCAAAGAAAAAGGAAAAGAGGATTATGTGTGTAAACTGAAGAAAAGTCTTTATGGCTTGAAACAAGCACCTCGACAATGGTATAAGAAGTTTGAATCTGTTATGGGGGAGCAAGGCTACAGGAAAACTTCTTCGGATCATTGTGTCTTTTCTCAAAAATTCTCTGATGATGATTTTATTATCTTGTTGCTATACGTTGATGATATGTTGATTATTGGCAGGAATTCTTCAAGAATTGACAGGTTGAAGAAACAATTGAATAAGTCTTTTTCTATGAAAGACTTAGGACCGGCAAAGCAGATTCTTGGCATGAGAATCAATCGAGACAGAAATGGCAAAAATGTGTATTTGTCACAGGAGAAGTACATCGAGAAAGTACTTCAAAAGTTCAACATGGATAAAGCTAAAGTGGTTAGTGCTCCTCTTGCTACTCACTTTAAGCTAAGTGCTCAACAGTGTCCTTCTACAGATGAAGAAAAGAAAGATATGCAGAATGTTCCATATTCTTCAGCAGTGGAAAGTTTGATGTATGCTATGGTGTGTACACGGCCAGACATAGCACATGCAGTTGGTACGGTGAGTCGTTTTCTCTCAAATCCTGGGAGAGAACACTGGAATGCAGTGAAGTGGATTATGAGATATCTTCGAGGCACATCCAAACTGAGACTTTGCTTTGGATGTGAGAAGCCTATGCTTGTGGGTTACACAGATGCTGATATGGCTGGAGATGTTGATACTCGTAAGTCTACTTCGGGTTATTTGATTACCTTTGCAGGGGGAGCTGTGGCATGGCAATCAAGATTGCAAAAGTGTGTTGCCCTTTCCACCACTGAAGCGGAGTTCATTGCAGCAACTGAAGCATGCAAGGAATTGCTATGGATGAAAAAGTTTCTGGAAGAACTTGGGTTTGAGCAAGATGATTATGTCTTGTATTGCGACAATCAGAGTGCAATACATCTTGGTAAGAATTCTTCATTTCATTCAAGATCGAAACATATTGATGTGAGGTACCATTGGATCAGGGATGTTTTGAATTCAAAGTTGTTGAAACTTGAAAAAGTTCACACAGATGATAATGGCTCTGATATGTTGACGAAGGCGTTGCCAAGAGAGAAGCTTGAGATATGTCGTTTGGTTGCCGGGTTGATTGACCCACCCACTTGAGTTGGTGGGGGAGATTGTTGTGCTAGGAGAGACCAACCCATGTGGGTGGTTATCATTGTGGCTTTTGCTTTTTGACCAAAAGAAAACAAAAAAAAAAGAGAGAGTGAGTGAACGAGAGAGAGAGAGAAAAAAAAACAGAGAGAGAAAGAAGAAGAAGAGTGCAGAAATTTCAGTCTGCGCCATCTTCATCAAGTTGACGATCGGAAGGTCATTTGTGGTCCGATTGAGCTGAAATTTTACGTGCATGTTCACAACTCGTGGGTCTTCTATCTGAACGGTGGAGATCAGATTTGGAGCTCTCTACAGCCTGTTTTTCTGACGTGAACAGTGACGACGTTTTTGGTGATTTCTCTCCTACTTCTTGGTTTAATCTTTTTGTTGATGCAATGTTTGCAAGAATATGTTATTCTTAGTGAATGTATTGTGTATGCCTCTAGTTGTAGCTAGAGAAGACTCTCTTGTACCCATTATTTGTTGATAGTGGAAGTTTTTGGGTGGACTACGGTCCCGTGGTTTTTACTCTCCACGTTGGGGAGGTTTTCCACGTTAAAATCTTGGTGTTGCTCTATTTTCTGGAATTTTCAGATTTGTGCATATTGTTGTTGGCTCTATTTGTTGCTTCCTAACAGGTTTATACAAGGTGGGAGGGTGTTATTTCCGCTGTGCATTTGTTGTTTGTGTTTTTGATATCGGGTTTCCTCCCAACAGTATATTCTTATAACACATTCCGCAACTTATTGTTCAACTACCAATATAAACACTCTTATTTAACAATTCTTTTTAAAGATGTTGGCAAATCAAATAAATACTTTTAGCAGATAAGCAAATATCAAACGTTCTAAAACTATCTTAAGAATCTAAGCAGTAAAATCAGATTGAAAATTGCTTACTTATTTATATATGATCACTTGGAATATAAGCCGTAAGCAAACATAATGGCCATAAAAAGAAGTAATTACTAGAATTATGTAACAAATGCGAATTCACATAATCAACAAAGAAATAAAAAATTAAAAGGACCAAACTTTTCAAATTATTGAAACTATGATGAATGCTATTTGTGATTGGGAGAAAGTAAACTTGGGGTTGCAATGCTACTTGTGTAAGCAACACAAATATAATTCATCAACTTAGTATGTGGCACATCAATTTTCCAAGTAATTCTTCGAGTTAGATCAATAAGATATAAACCACATGAAAATCAATCTATCAACACTTCATCTTTGTCGACACTTAGAATCTTTATCTTATGACAGCAACGATCTAGATCGCTAAAATAATATTTTAATGGGACATCTTTTGCACTCCCGTGGAACATGATATTGTGTCTTCTAACCCAATTCCAATTTGCATAATCCTCTAAAATCCATATATCAATATCTCCATGTTGGCATGAACGTGACCGAGGCATAAACGCTCGTCATTAACGAACAAATGCATCATTCCATGATCACGACTAGAAGTACAATTAGTCGTCCTTGAATGAGGTAAAGTAAACAGATCTTCATATTCCATTCTAAACACCATCATTGCGTGCTTGCAAGGATTGATACCGTTTATGTCAACAATCGAAGGAGCAACTACCCAATGTAAAGCAAGATTCACAATAGCTGGCCATGTCTCATATGCAGGCCGAAAATAGGTACTAGCAATTTTTCTTATTCTACCAAATGAACTATAACTGTTAATTCGATCACGAACCCAGAGATACTTGTATTCACTTGTTAGTGGATGGAAGAATAAACCACACACATAACCAAACCTAGTTAACAATCTTTCTTCCTTGGTGATGAGATTGAGAGCAATGGTGTCACTAAACCTAGTCCAAAAAAGAAGTAGCCCTCCACAGGAACCACCAAGCTTAGCATTGTATTCCTTTATGGTGCGCTCAAACTTTAGCCGTGTCTTTTTAAACTTTCTGGCATTTTTATCAAACACATAAAAATAAAGCTTCTCTGCAGGATAATTCCGTGAAGAATTGTGATGACATTGCACAAGAACAACCATTGGGAGCTCTTTTGTGTTGTAATGCCACGTAATAAGTTGATGTAGTCAATTCCCGCTAGTGTTTACACACCTTTCGACATTGTAGAATAGAGTCCGCAGGAAGCCTACTCAAGATATCATAGGGAAAAGGACCAAAACCCTTGTTATCTCCTATAACACAACTGATTAGGGAACACAAAACATGCGGAATCCATTTGAAGCATTCAAGGACCATTATGGCTGATAAGGGCTCTAGATATAAAAAACAATGAATTAATATTAATTTTCCAATCAACAAAACAGGAGTAAAGAAATGTCTAAAAATCGACCCAAAAAAAAAAACCGCCTGATCATTCTTATAAACATAATTCAATTTCTCAAAAAAGAAGAAGAATAAAATAGTAGATAAGTATCACATAAATAAGAGTTTCTAATAAGTTACATACAACCACAAAAAAAAAAAAAAGTACGTTACATTCAATTCACCCATGCCGAGAAAGAACTACTTACGAAATTTGTTAGAGGATACAGAGTGGAGACATATAATTAATAACGCCGATGACAAAAGTTCTTTTATATGAAGCTACTAGTGAGTTCTGCTTTGCTTATAGTATGCATACATATATAGAACTGTATTAATTATTCAGATCTTGCTCATTAACGTTATGAGCATATTTATTCTCTCTTCAGATGCAACAAAATCAGGTCTCCTGATATTACGACTTGTCCAACCCTCCAAGAGTTCTATATTTATCCTAACTAATAAACTTAGGGGTTGCTATCAATCAATCTGGATTGACATCAGTCATCTCATATGGAGTAAGTCTATATACATGTAGGACCCACTTCATCTCTCACAAGTCACAAACTGATGTTCGTCTAAACTGATAAAAGAGTTTTTCTAAACTTTGCTGTTATTATTCAATCAGCAAGGACTGACATTAGTCCTCTCACTGTCTCACATGAGATGGACTCCATACACATGTGAACCTATTTTTGAAGCTTTTATTTTGTTTACATTTAATCTTCATATTGCCCCTATAGCTTTTGAGCTCTATTTTGTTAGACTCTAGAAGTTCCATTTTGAACTTTATGTGCTAATGCATACTTAGGGAGTTAATATAATTCTTTTCAATATAGTCCTAGTTTAACCTTTATCTTGGAAGTTACTATTGGCTAGATCCCTACTCTTTTTATTAGACCAATTTCGAAGTCCTAGTATTGTACTAGTTCTTTATTGCCAAATTAGAGACTTGTTTCTTATTTTTGATTATCAAATTGTCAATCCCAAAAATAGACCTCCAATATTGAGATTTTTCTTTGCCTCTCTTCTAGCACCACTAGGCTTAATATAAAAATATTCTCTATTTTCTTTATTCTTGATCTTTATAACATTATGGTCCAAAAGTTAACGAGTTTGCTTCGCTATTTTTTTTTATTTTATGAAAATGCCATGTAAAAATTTCTTAGGCCTTTACTGTAAATGATTTTTGTTGAGTTTCAATAAATACTTTGCTTCCTTAGCAAAAAAAAAAATCTTACACCTCAGCAAAATTTCACTCAAAGCAAACTAAATTTGTAATCTTGTGAATATAAACATTGAGGATTAATGTAAAATTTTAATACTTAAGAAACTATTTAATTACTTAGCTTCATTTAATTTAGCAAAGATTACTACTTCGATTGCGCATAAGATTAAAGGGAAATTTTCTTGCATCAGAATTTTTTAAAAGTTTGGAATGAATGAACTATGAAGACTCAATAAAAGACATTATCTTAGGTCGACTGATTAGCCCTTCATTATTATTAATAATTTGTCATTTGAAGTTAGGATCAGATGAGTCGTTGTTCAACTATAATAAAGTTATTTCAATATTCTATTATGGTCGAAATTTATTTAATTTCTTTACTGCTTCTAGGAAAGTTAGTAAGAGTTTTAGTTAATGACCCCCTTTTCTTTAACAAGCACAGAATTTTCCAATGTTTTAGACTTGGAAGTAGCTATCATTGTGACATATATTTCTATTTTCCAAATACCTTACGTTTTGTGCCCTTAATTGAATTCTATCAAATCTTTTTGATGAGGAAAAAAATATTCTAACCAATTAAAAAAGAACATGTGTATCTCGATCTAAATAGACTTAAAATTCTTGGAAAGAAATGACGGCAAGCCTCTTGTATAAATGTGGTAGTACGCAAGGTCAATCGCTTTCTCATATCACACCGTCAATACCATAATTCATTTACAAATCAAATGAATTTTATAGTACAAGTACATCCAAACATTATGTAAAGAAACTCAAAATTTCGGGAAGGCCTCCAAAATGCCTCTAAAATAATATGCCTTTCCCATTCTTCAGGTAACTCCGATTTATGTCATAAAACTCAAGAATTTATTTATCTTCTAAGCAAGTACCTCTACTAATTTAGACGTTGGAGCGTTCTACGAAGTGCCAATTATCGATTATTTCTTGCAGGAAATTACAAACAAAATATTTGTACCTTTATACTTAACACTAAATTGCACCTTTAGTCCTTTACACTTAAACTAAGTCCTGTTAATTCAACTTAATATAAAATCCGCATCATCACTTTTTAAGAAAAAGAGTCATTAATGAAGTGGGGGATATGTCGAGACAAATTAGTCCTAATATTGCTTTCGTGGAGAGGCAAAATTGAGAAAATTTATGAGTCTGTTTAGACTAACCTATCAGTTTCTTATATAATTAGCGAGATTCGTATATATGAGTCTCATCAATATGTGAAAAATTAGTATCAATCTAGACTAATTTAATAGTTTTCCACAAAATTAAAATGCTAGCAATATTGGCCAATAACTAGTGCACCAGGCATGCCATCGGATATATACCATTTTGGCAGCAATTTTCAAACCCCTCTTGAAAAGATTTTATGGCTGTGATTAATAAAGCAAATAATGTCGTACATAGGGGCGGATTTGCTTTTTGAAATGTGAGGAATATAGTCCTACTGATCTAACATATTACTGTAAAATACATTTATCTTTTTGTTTATAAAACCATTTTGTCTTCACTAAGCTTTTATGTCTTTACTAATTTTAATTTTAAAATTATTTAATTCTTACTGACAAGATATTCTATACACGGTCTTGAATTACCATAGAATTAGGCCAAATGCTAATCATCTTGTTTGCAACGAGTTCAAAGGTTAGATACCCTGCGAATTACCATAGAATTAGGCTAAAAATCTTGAATTTTCTTAGGAAATTCTTTCATTTTTTTATGGCCTTATAATTTCTTTTTTATTTTTGTGGCCAAATTATTTGCATATGGCATGGATGCGTGTGATCATTCTTTGAACTTGGACTTTTCCTGTTGTTTTTTATAATAACATGGTCTCGATTTATGTTTCATGATATTCATTGCTAGTGAAGGCATATATATTTAACCAAAAAAAAAAAAGGCATATATACATGTACAAAAATATATTTGAAAACATTAATTTTAAATATTTTCAAGCTTTAGAATATGAACGTGTTTGCAATTAACGGAAGATGCATATTGGAGCTAGTGGGGCTTGCATACCCCCAAAATGTTTTTCAATATAACAATATTTTTAAGGTATTTATAGTTTGAAATATTAATTAGCACACGCTAAAAAATGAAAAATTATATATAAGCGTTGATCATATATTATAACCTCCACCAAAAAGATATCATGGATCCGCCCCTATTCGCAATTGCATGCAACTACAATAGTGAAGCTGCTCTTCTTCTTCTTTTTTTTTTTTTTGCTAATCTGCAATAATGGAACTTGTAAACATTAATCCTGTCCAAACTTTTCAACTTTACAGAATTACAGGGACAGGAAATTGAAGACAAAGGTGTGCACATACGGAGAAAGAAACAGAAATATAATGTAGAATTTTAACAATGTCGATTTTATTCTATTTTATAGAAAATAAACCTATACATCTTTAATTTCCGAATATATTTTAAAACCCCAAAAAAAGAAAAAATAGAAAGAAGATGTGGGAAGATAAAACGATATATATATTAAAATGGTAAACCTGATAGATAAATGCTACCTATTGTGTCTACATAACCAAAATGGCAGAAACAACTAATAAATAGTAAAGGGGTGTCCCCATAACAATATAATGCTACAAGAGAAATTCAATGATGGTAATAATATAGTTATAATGAAATGATCAAGACAGTTTACAACCATCAAATCTCCGGCGTAGCATTATATGTTATGAAATGATCCAATCCGTACTCGGTGAACCCATGATATCCTATCAGGGCATAGCCTAATTCTGGCTGGATTTGGAAGTATTTGAATTCTTGGAGGTGGAGGAGAGATTGGCCTGATTGGCTCTTTGGTTGTTTGCAGCCTGTTGGGCTAGTCTTTGATTGAGCTCATTTAGCAGCTGTTGATTCTCCTGGCTGAGGTGTTCTGCTGTCTTCTTCAGCCTCTCGTTTTCCTTTATCATGTGAAGGTTCTGCATATACAGCTTTTTGTTTATGTTGTCCATGTTTTTGCAATAAACTTTCTTGTTATTCTCCTGAAATAAAAAATTCGACCAAAATTATATATTAAAAATTATCTTTAGTGTAAAAAATAAAAATCTTTTAAATTTAAAGCAATTTCAATTGGAAAGAAGGGGTTGGGCAGTGGCGGATTCAAACTTTTATTTTAGAGAGAACTATAATACTAATATTTATTTCAGTAGGGGATAATTTTCTTTTCTATACTAGAGATACATATATATTTTAACTAAAGAAAATTTAAGATAAATACACAGATTTTAAAAAAGAAAAAATTGAGGCATGTGAGGGCTCTCAAGATAAATTCACTAGTAGGGTCGGGCCTAACTTGAGAATCAGACTACAATGAGACAACGTAACAAATAAAATTAGTCGTGAAATAAAATGATATAAATTAAGCAAAAGAAAGAAAGAAAGAAAAAAATGAGTTTGCTTTCTACTAAGGTTAAATTTGTTCTAACCTGATTGAAAGAAGGGTTAATGTGAAACTTGAGAAGAAGAAATGAGTAGCATGAGAATATATAGAGTTGCATGCAGATGGAATTGTTAGTGGGGACAAGTTAATATAATTTCAAACTTTATAGTTTTATGTATAAAACATTACTGGAAATCTACACTCATTTAACAGTTGCTAAATCTAGTTTTCCTTAGTAGGAAGATAAGGATAATTGAGTGAATATTTGGAGGTACTCATATCATACTCAAATCTGCACCCATTTAGTACTGTATTTTTCTGTTTTCCTCATTAGGAAGGCAAGAATAAAGTAACAAACTATTGATTTTCTTCTTCTTTTTCACTTTCCATTTCCATTTATTTCTAACGCAATTTTGACAGTAGGGAGTAAAGGTATGACTTTTTTGTGAACTTCGGGCACCAAGCGTGTAACGTGTGAAACAGTGGGGACTAATTTAAAAAAATAAGTAAACACTCGGTACCTTTTGTAAAATCGATTTCATGCTATCCAAAAATTTCCCTTAACATATCCAGATCAAGATGATTTCAGTGCTCTTCCGCCTAGGAAGTTCATAAATGTTTCTTTGCTTTTAGAGCCTCAATCTTTCAAAACTACAATAATCTTCATACTTCTTTCTTTAAAACTACTATGCATCCTTTTGGTACTGAGTTGGTTTAGAGGTTTTCTTGCATTTTCATCTTATTCTGTTCACGGGATTTTTTATTTATTTAATTTTTTAGATTTTTTACTACAGTATCTGGTTTTTACTTCAGTCTCTGCTTCCCCATCGTATGCATTTTCTGCATGAAAATTAGTCCTTTGAGAATTCTATATTGAGATGTTTTATGACGCTATTTCTTTTCTTTCAGTGCATAAACACCAGAAAGAAAACACAGAAAAGTATTTCCGTTAACTATTTCCCACTTTTTGCCCATTGTTTTACTGTATCATTATGTTTGAAAGACTTTGAACTGCTTCTGTCTAATAGCATGGATCTTTTGACCGGCTTAATTGTGATGAAATGTCGATGCCTTCTGAACCCGGTTCGCTCATCAGGGCAGCAGTTGCAGCTTCTGTGACCATTCCAGCAGATTCAGTACGTACTGTTACTTTTTCTTTGGCATGGGCTAGCCCAGAAGTAAACTTTGCGAGTGGAAGAACTTATCACAGGCCGGTAGCATGATGCTTTATTACCATTTCTTGTTTTCATGCTTCCTTTCATTCTTCCCGACTGATTTGAATTTTTAAAGCAGGCGTTATACAAAATTTTATGGAACACTTGGGAATGCAGCATCAAAGATTGCACATGATGCTATCCTTGGTAATGAAAGTTGTAGAACAGAGATTTACTATAAATTTTTTTCCTTCTGTTCCTGTCAAAATAAGTTTAGAAATATTGCTTTTGGAATTTGCTTTGTTAACATTGTTGAAATCTTATTTTGTTGATGAACCTTAGAGCATGACCGTTGGGAATCAGAAATTGAAGCATGGCAGAGACCTATTCTTGAAGACAGGAGATACCCTGAATGGTGAGCTAGCATTTGGTCAGCTGGCTGCAACTGCTGTCAAATACTAAATCTTGTAAATCTTGTGATTCTGTTTGGCAGGTACCCCATCACTTTCTTCAATGAGCTCTACTACCTTAATTCAGGGGGATCAATCTGGACAGGTACTTCTGCATAGATAAAGCTATGATTTTTAATATTGTTCAGGTTAAACCAATGGCGGTAATTCTTCCCTTTCAGATGGATCACCGCCTCTGCAAAGTTTATTAGCAGTTCGTGGAAGAAAGTTTTCCCTTGATAATTTCAATCAGCCACATCAGAGTGACACTGCTGTCAACATTCTTGAGAGGATGACTTCAGTACTTGAGGAGATTCATTCTCCTCTATCGCTTAATTCTGCTATGGGGACTAATCTGCTTCAGAAGGGAGAGGAAAATGTTGGCCAATTCCTTTACTTAGAAGGGATTGAATATCACATGTCCAACACATATGATGTTCATTTCTATGCATCATTAGCCTTAACCATGCTATTTCCGAAGCTTGAACTTAGCATACAGAGAGACTATGCTGCTGCTGTGATGATGCATGATCCCTGTAAGATGAGGATTCTGCATGATGGAACACTAGTCCCAAGAAAGGTCCCCGGTGCTGTTCCTCACGATATTGGGATGCATGATACATGGTTCGAATTAAACTTTTATAACCTTCACAATACAGATAGGTGGAAAGATTTGAATCCAAAATTTGTTCTACAAGTTTACAGGGATGTGGTTGCAACAGGCGATAAAAAGTTTGCACAAGCTGTTTGGCCGTCAGTTTATATGGCAATGGCTTATATGGAGCAATTTGACAAGGACGGGGATGGAATGATTGAAAATGAAGGTTTTCCTGATCAGACATATGATACATGGTCTGTGTCTGGCATGAGTGCATATTGTGGTGGACTATGGGTGGCAGCTTTGCAGGCTGCTTCAGCACTGGCTCGTGAAGTTGGTGACAAGGATTCTGAGGATTACTTTTGGTTTAAGTTTCAGAAAGCAAAGAAAGTATATGAACAACTATGGAATGGTTCTTACTTTAATTACGACAATAGTGGTGGTGGCAACAGCTCATGCATTCAAGCTGATCGGTTAGCTGGACAGTGGTATGTACCGCATATAGTAGTTCCTTAACTCTACTACGATCAACTTATATTAGATGATAGGAACTGTAGAGTGAACTAAAACAGTGTTCTGATACATGTTTCTTTACTTTCTGTTGAGCAATATTTTTCTACTCATTCACCGTCTTCAGATCTGGTTCTTCTGTTTCTCTAAGTTAAGAGGAAGAAGTATTTTAGGTGGGCTGACCATTGATTTCTACGTCATCAGGTGGCAGCATTAACACATCGTTTTCCCTGATTTCTCTAAGCCTATCCTCAATTTATGTTCGTGTCAGTGCATGAATACATTTATAACCTTCTTGCCTCTGTTTGTGTACATATGGATGGTGTACCAAGCATATTCTCTGCATCTTGTAGCTTGGAATATATATTTTCATCATTCATGCATACCTTGCTATATGTTTGGTAGGTATGCTAGAGCATGTGGTCTTTTACCAATTGTCGATGAAGAAAAAGCAAAACTAGCGCTTGAGAAGGTTTATAATTTCAATGTCTTAAAGATGAAGAATGGGAGACTTGGGGCGGTGAATGGAATGCTGCCTAATGGAGAACCAGACACGTCTTGCATGCAATCTAGGGAGATTTGGACCGGAGTAACATATGCAGTTGCTGCAGCAATGATTCATGAAGACATGATGTACATGGCGTTTAAAACTGCAGTTGGAGTTTACGAAGTAGCTTGGTCAAAGGAAAGTCTTGGGTAAGTTGCGATCCTCTTTTTTCCCTTCTTTAAATATGTTAGAAATTCTAGTGTCTCATATTGATAAATTATGAGTTTCAAGACCCAGTATATAAGATATTGCATTGTTCCGTTTAATATGAATTGGTTTCAATTTGAAATCCCACGTTTATTGTCATGGTAGCTTGGCCTTGGTCAAGTCTTGACCATCTACGTAAGATCTGTTTTTTGTTTCATGCGTTGACTTCTTGTTGACTGTTTCTTCTACCACTCAGTTCCAGTATGCAGCTATTTTCTGCTTCTATCACTCAACTTTGGTACGTAGATATTTCTAATTTTTAAGAAAAAGGTTGCTGCTTCTACCAGATAAATGTGTCTTCAAGAATCAATCTTGTGTCATACGTGAAGGAATGTTGGAGAATACCATTCTCCTAGATTGATAAAGCATGAGTCCCAGAATCAGCATATAAAATTACTCATTTGTTAATGTTTTCTACCGTAGGGCATAACAATTGTTGAGTCTATACCTTAGGATGAAAAATCTCTTGACCGTTTATTACATTGAAGACTTCTAAAAGCCCAATTTCTTTTCACCAAAAAACAAAAAAAAAAAGCCCAATTTCTCATCAGAAAGTAGTAAACATGACGATTGGCTGTGTGAAGCGATAATAATCAATGAGGGGTTGCAACTTGGGAGGAAGCAAAGGTGATCTGGAAACATGACGAATTCAGGGCTTATTAACTTGAACGTTTTCTGAAAATTTAATCGAGAAATGGCCCAAGACAAAGGTAGTCATGGCCCTCTTATCCCTAGTTCAGTTTTGCTCTTGATGGCTAGTGCTCTTTTCATCTTCAACAATGTCTTCTTTAAAAGAATTGATATCATGGACTATTTTGTATTGAGAAAATTATACTACTTGTGAGCTTGTCGCATGTGTATTGCCTGTCAGATCTTCACGTGCTTCATAGTATCTTCAAGCTGGAACATCTGCCCTCACACCGGACGCCTCTTTTCCGTTTTCCAATTCATGACACGTAACGTAATCATATTGTTTTAGGAGCTTATGATGAACAAAGCTAGATTATGATAAAGCAAATTGGAATCAAATAGTCATCAGTTTGAAACATGTAGCTGAGAAATCATATAATAAACTCTTCGACAAGATTTTGTAGATCTAATAAGGTCTTACATGGCATTTGTGGTTGGTCTGCAAACTGTTCTCATGTGTAACTGTTACATCGTATCGTTCGTGCGCTTAAACCCAGTGACGCACTAGGTTTCTTTGGTTCATGAAGTTCTGTCCTGCTGGTTTACTGAAATATTTCTTCTCCTTTGGCAGCTACTCTTTCCAGTCTCCGGAGGGTTGGAATACAGACGGTCATTACAGATCGCTCAGTTACATGCGCCCCTTGGCTAACTGGGCAATGCAGTGGGCATTAACACAGCCAAAGTGTCCTCAGCCAGAGACGAAGCCAGAAATCACGAGAGAGTCTTTACTTAAGCAACATGCTGGATTTTCAAGAGTCGCTCGTCTTCTCAAGTTGTCAGAAGAGAAAGATTCCAAAGGCGTTTTACAGGTGGTTTTTGACTACACCTGTAAAAGGATGTTCGCATGAAAGTAAACTTCACTAGAGATCCTCAATGTCTTTAACGTTTAATAATTAATTGATGTACATTTATTCATTCATCAAATATAATAAAGCTGATTGGTCTTTATAGGTCATTGAAATGTGATCATGTCAATTAAGTTCCAGAAATTCATTAGAGAGAATTTTCAGCATCATTTTGTGGAGAAGTTTATAGAAATTCGGGATTCAGGAGTAGCCTAGTTGCGGGTTACTCTCCCCGGTAGTTAGAAGACCAAGGTTTGAATCTTATTGGGGTGGGGGTAAAAAAAAATTATAAAATTTCGCTAAGTAAGCTGTTGCCTGCTATTCTTTTCCAGAAATTCATTACACACTCCCTGTAAGATGTCAAAGGTAATGCCATTCCAGAAATTGATTTGTACTTGGCCAAAATCTCGGCTTGGCTCAGGCCCAATTTGCTAAGTGCCAATCTTGGGCCGACTCGGATCTAGAAGCCGAGATATTGATTGTGGATTTTAATGTCTACAATTACACAAAATAAACAATACAATGTTAAAATGTTTACAGAGAAGTCAACAAATATATTAATTAGATGACGGATTTTAGCTTAAGTCAACTCCTTGGAGACTACCAATATAGAGCATCCTCTGGAATCTCTACATTTCCTTGTAGAAGGGGATAGAAAAGGAGAATCTTCTCCTAAGTTGATTCCCCACCTCCATAGAAAGAAAGAAAGAAAGAAGAGAGAGTGAGAAAAAAACACACACACACACACACACACATACACACACAAACCCCAAAAAGGAGACAATAAAGACTATAAATTCAGGTCAAATGACTAAAAGACCATTGCCCATGGTCTTAATCCCATTTCAATAGACAAAAAAAGAAAAAAGAAACCAAATAAATATGCAGCCAATTTCAGGCAGTTACTAGGCAATTTATTACCACTGTCCATGTCCAATCAGATCTCTTGGATTCCAACATTCTTGGATCACCAACCGCTTTTTTACTCACCATTTAAATGTAACAGAAATCCATTTTAGCATTTTAATTTGCAGTTTCATTCATTCTCCAAAATTGAGAAAAAGAAAATCAATACATACATACATTATCATTTTATTTTACTGCTACTCCAAAGAGATTGCTTTCTTAATGAGGGCGGTTTTCCATTACATGGGAAACCGCTCTTTCCATTTATATTGTTAGTATTTTGTTTTCTTCAACTCATCTAGACGAGATTCAGTATTTTTGAGCCACGAAACGCTCGGATTTCCATTTATGTGAACACCTTGGCAACAACTTGTGTGTGCCAAGACAGTGTTTACTTGCATATTATAGAAAAAAGTTTGAAAACCCAAACCAGCATTTCTTTGATTTTTTACTTGCTATTTTTGTTTAGCATATGTTGTTATTTAGGACCATTTTGCAATAAAGTTCTTGATCTGAATGCATTCGGAAATATTAAGGATCTTGTTTTACGAATTGAGTTTGAAAGCTCAATTCAAGATTTATCAGAGTGTTCTGCAGATACATTTTCCGTGTGGCGAAGTGAAGGAGAAGAAATGGCTGGGAAATGCGGATACTCGTTGCCTCAACCCATTGAATGGGTGAAGGGAAAGGTGGTAGGATCAGGATCATTTGGCAATGTCCACTTAGCCATGGACAAAGCCACTGGTGCTCTTTTCGTCGTAAAATCTACAGAAACAGGAGATGGAATTCAATCTCTGGAGAACGAAGCGAGTATTCTCCAGAGTTTGGATTCTCCACACATTGTTAAGTGTATAGGAAAGGATGTGAATATCAGAGCAAATGGTGGACGGAAACTAGATCTTTTTATAGAGTACATGGCCGGAGGAAGTTTGCGCGATATTGCAGAGACATTTGGGGGAACGTTAGATGAAAAAGTAATCCGTTTATATACGAAAGAAATCCTCCAGGGACTGAAGTATCTCCATGAAAATGGAATTGTGCACTCTGATCTCAAGTGCAGGAATGTGCTATTAGGCTCATCTGGAAACATTAAATTAGCAGATTTTGGATGCGCCAAGCGAGTCACTGACTTGAAAAGTAAGGAGAGCGCGATATCATCACGTGAATCTGTTGGTGGTACACCATTGTGGATGGCTCCTGAGGTGTTGAGAAATGAAGGGCTGGATTTTGCTGCAGATATCTGGTCTTTAGGATGTACAGTTATTGAAATGGCTACCGGCACGCCTCCGTGGAGCGACGATATCTCAAATCCAATGGCTGCAGTTCTGAAGATCGCCTGCAGTAATGAATTGCCCAAGCTTCCTGTATATTTCTCCCTGGAAGGGTTGGATTTTCTGGCAAAATGCCTGGAAAGGAACCCGAAAAACCGGTTGACCGCTGAAGAATTGCTTGACCATCCATTCATTGTAGGAAATCCAGATAACAATCAATCAAGTTTAGCAGACTCTTGTTCACCAACAAGTGTTTTACATCTTGAAACCTGTACAGAAGACGACGATTTGGGTGAATCGTCTGATGGAGATGAATTTACAAGCAAGGTTCCATTCTCAATGAGGTTGCATCACAAAGATGAAACAATGGCGCATAAACAAAGGACATGGAATTCATCATGGTCATCAGAAAATTGGATAACTGTGAGGTTAGGTTGAGGAGTAGCTTAACTGAGATGTAAAGTTTTGAGAAACGTAATTGCAGAGCTGTAGGGAGAGATCAGAATGTACAGAAGTCTAGGGACAGTTTTGAAAACATTTATAGAGCCCACCACTTTCAATCTGGCGCGTGATTTCACGCTCGAGATAGAGCCCACACTTTTGTGTCTGGAACATTGACGTTTTGAAGCCTTTTCCCATAAGTGTATAGAATCTTGTCAGGTCAATATCTTTTTTTTCCTTTTTTCTTTTCCTAGGATTACAGAAATGAAGATGCATCATTTGCTCTTTATATGTATGTATTATTCTGAGGCTGCTTAGGGGTGTAATACATGGCAGTGTTTCTTGCATTGATTGTTGAGGAATTAGATAAGAGCAATTTTTTTTCTAATGAATTCATTATAAGCAGGATTATATTGAATCCACTTGAAAACTATAATTTCATGGTGCAATAGCTTGTCCCAATACAATGCTTGAAGCTAGTCAAGGGCATGATATTTTTGTGGAGAGGGTAGAGGTGTCAAACTCAAGACTTTAGTCACGATAAGCCATTACCTTACTGCCCATCCAACCTCTGGAATAGATTAGAGCAGAATTTTGTTTCATGCAAATGTGTTTAAATTTCACAACTCATGCACAAAAGTACCTCTAGTCGACTCCACCTAATTGAATAAGGAATGACTTGATTTGATTTAGTTCACAATACAAAAAGATGAATATAAATTTTGATGCTACACCAGTATTAATTTTTTTTTTCTTCTGGGCTAAATACACCAGTATTAATTTAGTTTCTGTTAGAAATACTTAAAGAATAGATTAATCTAACAACTGCATTATTCGTAACAAATGTAAGTGGAGGTTCCAAGAAAATTCAAGATATATTAAACTGTGTAAAAGCCCTCATCGAGAAAAAATCTTAAATTCGCATCTGATTCGATCTATCTCCAAAAAGCAATGTGAAAAGAAAACAAAGCAGAAAACATAAGAACATAGTCAACAGAAATGGGAAATAACAGAATTTTATTAAGCAGGTTTTAAGTTATAATTAAACTTACATTTTCATCCAAGAGTGGGAATGAGGACTAGTCATCTGGTTAAACTCACCTGCTAATTTCCTTCATTTCAGAACTTCTATAGGCATCCAAATCATTTACTAAAATTTTCTTACACATTCTCTTGTATGTGCTTTAAACTCCCACCAAAGAATAATGCATGATGTCCATGTACTAGAACTCATTTTCATCAGTAAGTGCGAAAAAATCACATCCAGGTACAATCTCCTACTCTCCATAGTTGCCGATGTACTTCGAGTAAAGAGCTTTTCAATGTGTCTACCAGGCATCGACATGCAAGGTTTAGTTTCAAGAGTAAGCTTGCATGACATTTTTCTCTTCGCTTTGGGCATTTTCCTTCCTGTAAGCTCGCAGTCTCTCTTTCAACTTCTTGCTCTCCTCAAAATTTGCCTTGCGCTTCACAGCTTTCTGCAATTTGTGCATTTATAGTTATGAAGCAACTAAGAATTAAGAACTTCTTGTGATGCTTGTTACAAAATTCCAACTAGAAATGAAAGATAACAAATAACCAGACAAAGAAATCTTACTTCCTGTCGGAAACAACAATCAAGCTTTATTTTGAGTTCTGTGCATTCACCAAAGAATTTTCCTATAGGATGGTCTAAATGACATTTCTGGAACTGCTCAATGATCTGCACCAGGGAAGCACAAATCAATGGTGTATCGTATATGAAGCAGGAGTAAAAACCAAGTAGCTAGTGAAAGAGACTCCACAAAAGGGACATTATATTTCATATACCATAATACAATTTATGCAAATAGCAATCCTCATCAACACAAAAAAAATGCTTTATGTTCGACTTCCCACATTTTACAGCTTCCAATTACCAAAGGAACTTCCACTGGTTCATATAAGTCCAGGTCAAGTCCATTGGTCCACTTTCCACGACAATAGACAGAGACATCTTCAGGTCAGCCCTCAAAACCCAAACTTGGGCTTCATGAACAAGTCACTTGTCTCGTTCATTGAGAAGATTTCAGTGTGTCAAAAACTTAGATATATAGTTAGAACATATGTTATGTTCAGACGCAAAAATAACCTGATTGCACAATGTTGAATATTTATCATAAAAAACACATACTTCAATCAAGACTCAAACTTAATGATCAGGTGAAAACGTAAAAGAGATACATTTAAACTAGTCATCTCCATCAATGCATATCCACCCTGATAACATCAATTGATCTTGGTGATTCAATAGAGATTTCATTATAACTCCATGAGTGTTGACTGCCAAGTATTCCACCAACATCCATTCCAGTTTTACTAGAGTGCACTTCTCGAACATGGCCGAGAAACCAACCTTACAAATAGTTCACCTTAACACCAACCAATTCCAGATAATGTTGTGAATAGTAGTGGCCAAAAATTCTGACTTATCAACAGAAGAAGACTTCGTAAACATGAATGCACCTGCTTTTTTCCTCAGATGGGGTATTTAAAACATTCCTCCTAGAACCTCAAAGCACAAAGAATTGGGTGCTTGACTCTTTTAAGTCTAATAGCTCCAACTCTGGACAAGCCATACAATTACAGTTTTAAAATTATGTTGACCAGTTCTTGCACTATGAATACATTCCAATTCGAGCACCCCCATTAGACATAATAGACCTAGTTGCAAGGAGGTATATGTTCCATACATATCTAAAACTCAAGGCTAAAAGCATATTCGCATAATTTCACACAAAAATTTCTTGCATCCCCAAATTCATTCCAATATTAATAATTCTATTCTTAATCAATGCTGAATTCAGACACCACGCAAATGATTCTGATTCCTCCTCGTTCAAACTTGGTTTTAATATATATCTATAATCAAACCAAACTAAACCTTATCCCACTAGTTAGGACTAGATATATGAACCGGGCATCTTCAGTCATTCCTATTGAAAGTCATTTCCTCTATTAGCTGTTCTATGCACGTGAAATATTGAAAGTCATTTCTTCTATTAGTTCTATGCACGTGACATCTCATGATTCAATATATAACTATATTTTCACAAAAAATTGGGGATGACTTTAACCATCATTTCCTTTTCATTTTTTTATTATTTCACCCTTTAATCTAAATGGGGTTGCCTTTTTTTAGTGATAACAAACCAATAACACTCCACATATTGTAGACGAATCACAACCGATATGAGGCATGAAATTACATAAGTAACTATTATCTAATAAACCCATATGGAGAAACAATCAATTTTATATGTATAAAATGAATAATTGAACTCAAGAAAGAAAGAAAGCACAAAGAAGAAGATGAACTTACCTCAGCACACATGGGGTGCCTGTGTAAAGTCAAAGGTGGATGCATTTCTATTGAGAAAAAAGATTCAAATTCTACCCCACTCTGCAAATTTAACAAATGGGTATATCATAATTTAATTTATTACAAAAAATAGTAAAACAAAAATTGATATATATACACAAACATATATAAATATATGCATCACTATATATATATATATATATACAGAGAGATAAATATATGAAATTTGACATACATGGAAGGCACACCCCTAGAGCGCATATAAGATGTAGTAGTCCCCAGAAGCTGCTGGGTTAAGAGTTTATTCACACGAGGGCCAGTGACAAATGAAACATAATATGCCACGTTTATATGTATGTATATGTGTATATATATGTATGTACGTATATGTGTATATATATGTGTATTCTGGCTTTTGTTTAAAAGTAATTGGTTTAATAAAAGTAATTATCAACGCATTTTTAAATCTTCTATCCTTCATGTGCTTAATTATCGAGTTTGACTTAGTCGGTGAGTTTAGTTGCTTTCGAGATAGATTTGTTGTAGGGACGTTCTATAGTCCAGGGAACGGGAAAATGAGGAGGAACATTGCGTGCCGTTGATGAAAATCGACGATTTATATTAATGCGTAATTACAAATATGATTTTCAGTGCAATAATGTTGTGGGACCCACATAATATATGTTTGGACACTTGTCTGAGCAATTTTTAATGCATTAAGTGTGTGAAATGGTAATTTACTTTATTATCCATGTTTGATTAATATGAAAAGGGGCCACAAAATAGTCAATTTACTAAATTACCCTCGTCACAAAAAATATTAGAAAACATGAAAATACTTTGATACCCTTAATTGAATTGTATTAGGACAAAACTTATCAGACACACTTCACTTCACACCTTTTCCTTCCCTTCGTCTTCACTGAGCCTAGCAGCCCATCCAAGCATATCGCCTACTGTATTGAATCGATTTTTATATTTGTCTTCAAGGGTATGGTGACCAAGATTATTTTATCTTGTTTTTCGTGTTTTAATAATTAGAATTTTTTATGGGTTACATTTAAGGGAAATGCTGGTACCATGTTCTGCTTGTTGTATTTGTACATTACTGTTAATCTATTTTATGTATAATGGGAGGTTAATCCTCTTAAGCGGATGTGTGCATGCATGGAAGGTGTTTGACAAAATGGTTGACAAACATTTTGAGCACAACGAAAGCCCACCAGCTATTGGATTGTCGTTACTGTAGCCACCTCCCAGTTTTAAAGATGTGTAGATTTAGGTGTACGCACTAATGTTATTGTGATTTAGGTAATGACTATGGGCGTGAATGGATTTGAGTTGAAGGTTGAAGGTTGAAGGTTGAAGGAGATATGCATTGCCATAGTTAGTAGTCTGATAAATATAGAAGACTTTGTAGAGATTGAAGAATGAGCAACTTTGTTGTTATACAAGGAAATTGTGTTTGTCCTATTTATGGTCCTGACTAAATAATTATAGTGGGTTTGTAATAAGGACTTAATTTCTTAGTATAGTTAATTCGGTACATGTGATTGCATATTTATTTATTTGCATTTATGGATATTCTACAATTTATGGTTTATTTAGTTAATTGTTGTAAGCACAACAACCAGCACAATGAAAGGCAATGAGGTAGCTGAAAGTAGTTGAAGAGCAAACACCAATCACAAGAGGAATATAGTAGAATCATCTAAATTGAAGAGGTCTACCTCTCCCTATTTTTTTTTTCTTGTAAGTTTAGCCAGCTGTTTGTAACTTTTTTGACCCTTTTCATTTTATGATTTGGTTTGTTCCATTTATGTATATTTTGAATTTGTAACAAGTCGAAATTGGATGAATTTATTATAAACAATCCAGAGGCGAAAGTGATTGATAAAGTACGTTCGCGGTTTCATCGAGAATGGGAAGCTCTCTCTCAAAATAAAAACGCAGTGTTTGAGAAGAGGGGAAAACAAAGTTCTAAACTTTACAAAAAAGCAAAAAAGCAGCTGGAAAGCATCGACAGTGAGAAGGTAACAATAGTAGATGATAATGTTCTATTTTGCTGGAGTTGACGTCTTATTATGATCTTCTAAATCTGATATTTTGTATGTGGTTAAGGGCTTAGAGACACGAATGTCTTTGGGCAAGATTGTTGAGTTGAATGAGAATCTGACAACATAACAAAGGGAACCGTGATTAACATTGGACTTGGGGGGCTAATTCATTTGAAGTGCACCACACTTAGCATCGGTTATGTCGTTGGTGCATTGATAATTTTGATCCCGTGTCAAAGACATTACACATTTATGGGAAAACCATGAAGATTACCGCAGATGATGTAGAACGCATACTAGGGCTGCCAAACAGTGGGGTGTATGTACCCACGGACGGGGTAGACGACGAGATTGCAGAGATCGAGATGTTGTTCAGTATGAAAGACATCGTTATTCCCTTAAGAACACTATCTCGCGACCTCATTTGTAGTAGTGGTGATGGCCAAGATTTCAAGGCCTTATATTGCACATATGTTATAGGATACTTCTTGTGTCTTGCAATAGAACATGTGGTTAAGGTGGAGTTGTTACATGCTGTTAAAAACACCGATGCTATGGGAGGCTACAATTGGGCCCAATTCGTGCTGGATTCATTGGTTATTGGCATCCATCGGTTTAAGGAAAAAGGCATGACCTACGTTAGCGGATGCGTCTTCTTCTTGATGGTAAGGCAAACATATTATGTTGTGTGTCAAAAAACTTTGTTTTTCTCCCATGAAATTAGTAAATTAGCTGATGCTAATATAATTTTTTTATGGTGTTTTATGCAGATTTTTTTTCTTGAATAGGTCAACCTACGCGATGAATTATACCGTTCTCATTTGCTTAGGCCATGTATTCAGTTTTGAACTGATGACGTGGTAAGTTTGAGGTTGCATAGGTACCAATCGTGGGGGGGATACGAGGACCCAAAGGGTTGCGTCGAGTTGGAGCATATAATGGAGCCAAGTAGAGGGACAATTGACGGGGTTTCAAATAGTAAAAGAGAGACAACCTTGCATTATATTCAGAATCAAATCAATGAAATCAAGGATGAATTGAGGGAGGTTAAGGCTGAAATGAGAGAGGTTAAGGATGCCAACCAGAAAACCACCGACGCAGTGAATGAGTTGAATTTGATTGTCAGGAAAATGTTAGCAAAGATGGATCGAAGCAATACCAAGAGAAATGAAGCAGCTATGGAGACGGAATTGAGGGGATATGGAAAAGGTAAAACACAATGGAATGTTAGTGGTCATGCTGCTGAATTTAATCATGAATATGGTGCACAAAATCGATTGAAAAAAAAATGCATATGAGGAAAAAAATAATGGGAAGCCTGTTGCACTCGATGAACACTTGGGTATTGATGTAAATTTGGGAAAGCTGGATGGAATAACTGTGTTAACACGTAGTCGGAGGTTAAAACATGCTGCGAGAATGACGATGGAATCATCTACACATGTTCACGTTGACCTTACCAACGAAAGTAAGGATGATGTATGCTCAAGTGTCAGCGTGAAGATTTCTCCGCAATTGACAATGACGATGGATGAATCAGATGATTTATTGGCATACTATTTGTTTTCTGGAAAAATCCCTGCAGAGTTGGGCAGGCTGGGCAGCTGGTTGGGCAGACTGGGTAGATTTTTTCCTTAGCCAATTTTCTAGATTCTTTTTGGTTCAAATCAGGTTCCTTCTCTCCAAATTTTGTCCCTTGTTTCCTGAATAATCTTTCCATCCATTTAATGTTCCAAAAACGTTAGTGAGGGTCATGAGCTGCCTTAGGTAGATTTTCGCACCGGGAACGTCGGCTCTATTTTGTGCACATTTCGGCTAAATCGTGAGCATCGTTCTGGCCGAGATGGTAGTTATAGTTTGGGTGTACCAGTGGGTGTTGGGGGTTGGGAATTTGGCTTTTTCTTTTGGATATATGTGTGTGATTATATACGTATATCTTTATCTATGTATTCATATATATGAGTTAGTAGTTTGGAGGTTGACGGATGCTTATTTGTGCTGTTGCAGGAGGGAGATGGTAGTTTGAGTTTATTTTTATGTTTTCCTTTTGGCTTTAGAGTAGTTCTGAAAGATATTTGGCTTTTACCAGTTGCCTTAACCATACCTTTTATATGGATTTTTTTTTAATGTTTACTTGGTTTTTTTTTATATATTTTAAATCCAGTGTCATTTTTTGGTCATAACCAAGTTAATGCTCAAGTACAGCCCCAAAGCCCAACAGCTGCCCAAGGCCAAGAAGAATGAGGTAAAAATTACTTGTTGTTTAAGATTGACATGCTTAGCCTATTTCATTTAGATGAGTCATGCACTATATTGTTTTTTATATGTTCATTCATGCTTTGTTTTCAAAGAATACACTGCTTGTATCAGAACCGGATGAAAGACATCTCTCACACTATGAAAAGAGTAATGAGGCATTCTTTAATGAGGAAACAAGTCTTATGAAGGGTGCAGATGAAATGCTGACTGACTTTGGTGCAAAGTCATAGCCTTTAGGTTCCACATACATCGCTATTGTTGGAGCTATCGGAGTTGTTGCCTCTGTGGGCGATATTGCCCAATATGCTATGTTATCCACTATTGTCATAGTACTAACTTCTTATCTTGTTGGATTTGCTATTACACAAGTCGTTGTTTGGGAAAAATATCGTAGACTCGTACATGATATGAAATCACTGAAAAGGCACTATACTCGCCTTTATTTAGATGTGGCGTGATTCGACGAAGAGGTGAAAGCATCACCACATAATTCTGGTGGTAATCTTCAACTACCTACTGGGTTGACGCGTTATCTAATACTAATTTGGTCAACAACTATTCTCTCACTGGCCCAAGTATTAGTGTTCACAATACTGCTATATATTGTACCCTGTAGTGGTACGTATTTTGCTTATATCTGTTAGAACTTGGATGCGAAACTAGAATCTAAGTAGACTGAAAATAAAATAATTAATTTTAGATAAAGTAAGTGGACAAGAACAATAAATCGAAAATTAAATAAAACCTTGTAATTAAGAAATAAATACAATATGGCACAACCGAGGCTCGTGTAAACATAATATCCTTAAAGTTTTATCGCGTGGTTACCGAGCTAAACCCTTCGACTTCGCAAAAACTTCCCAGGATACAATAGTTTCTCCTTTGTAAATGTAGCATTCCAGTTGCAATGCTTGCGAAAAGAATAGTGCTAAACACTCTCAATACAATGTAGACAATACCTAAATACTAAGAATTCTATAGCATATCCGAAATGCCTTTCCTCAATTTTCTAATCTCACTCCTAATGCCTAGAACCACCTAGTATATATAGGAGAAGAAAGGCTTGACCCAACAAAATATTTCCATAAATGCAGGAGAGAAAACGTACAAAACATTATATTGAGCCAAAAGAAAAATGTTAGCCAACATTAATCCTTGAATGCCTTAAAAACCGCAGGCTGCATTATGTAGCCTTATGCATATTTTCATAATCTCATTAACATAATGCCTTCAGTAGTCAAAACTGTAGGTAGCATTATGCATATTCTTGATATAAACTTTAATGCGTGTATTCAACTTCTGCAATGTAGAACAAATATGAAAATTAATGCATTTAACAGTAGGAGTATAAATTGCATGCATGTATGCAGTAAGAGACAAATGACCACAATATACTAAGACAAAAATAAAAACCCTCATTGTACCAAGGTGATGCTTAGATGAAATGGTTTGTTATTTTTTCTACTACTATAAAAGCACATGCTAATGCTCAAAGGCACCTTCACCAAGAAAAGAAAAACCGAAAGGGCATAGTGAGTAAATAGCATCGAGTTCCAAAGAAAAGAAGAAAAGATGGCCAGTTAGGGGGGTTCCGAAGGTGGTAGTGCACAACCTAATGCCCAAGGTGCCTAGGAAAATGTTCAACTTTGTTTTCCTTCTATATTTCTCTATTTTTTAAGCTTCCGTATCCATTCTAGAATAACATTTTTTGACACTTCTTTTCACAAAAAAGTGCAACGTTTTTTTCCTTCTATATTTATCTATTTTTTAAGCTTCCATATCCCTTCTAGAATAACATTTTTTTGACACTTCTTTTTACAAAAAGTTCAACTTTGTTTTCCTTCTATATTTCTCTATTTTTTAAGCCTTTATATCCATTCAAAAATAACATTTTTTGACACTTCTTTTCATAAAAAGTTCAACGTTCTTTTCCATCTATATTTTTCTATTTTGTACACTTTTCTCACATTGTGTTTATCTTGAATATATATATGTATATATATATAGTTTGTGGCTTGGTGGGTTTAGATGTTCGGTAGTTTGTGGATTGGGAAGCTTGTGTCATGGGCTAAGAGATTGAGGACGAAAATCTCGATACCTTGCGGCCCTAGACAACACTGAGGGTTGACTAAGTTGCGCCAGTAGGTAAGTGATCAGAGTGCACAACATGTTTGCAAGAGTGTTAGAGGTTGAGGACCCTGACACTTAGCCAAATCTGGACACACAAGCTTGCAAAGGGTGGTTTGGGTGTAGTGCAACCCTTTGGCAAGTTGAATACAAGTGAGTAATGCATGTAAGAAGCTGAAAAATATGTTAAGTAAGAGGCTGGAATGCATGCACGAAAATTGGCTATTCAAATATTATTTCTATTGCACCATACAACTCATATATATACAAGTTACAAGCTATGATCAATGCCTATGATCTATGCGAAGTAGCACCACTATGATTTGTACACTTGTCACAACATAATCTTGATGATCAAAGATATTTACAAGTTAATTAGCTAGAAATTTCCAGACCTAGACACATAAGAGCAATTCTGGAAAAATCCCTGCAGAGTCGGGCTGGCTAGGCAGACTAGGCAGATTTTTGCCTTAGCCAATTTTCTGGATTCTTCTTGGTTCAAATCTGGTTCATTCCCTCCAAATTTCGTCCCTTGCTTCTTGAACAATCTTTTCTGCATTGAATTTTCCAAAAACGTTAGTGAGGGTCATGAGCTGCCTTAGGCAAATTTTTGCACCGGGCACGTCGACTCCATTTCAGGCATATTTTGGCTAAGCCTTGGGCATCATTCTGGCCGAAACACGCATTCCGTCTCACTTGAGTGTACCAGTGGGTGGTGAGGGTGAAGGATTTATCTTTTTTCTTTTGGATATATGGGTGTGATTATATACGTATATTTTTATCTAAGTATTCATGTATATGAGTTTGTAGTTTAGAGGTTGACGGGTGCTTATTTGTGCTGTTGCAGGAAGGAGATTGTAGTTTGAGTTGATTTTTATGTTTTCCTTCTTGCTTTAGAGTAGTTCTGAAAGATATTTGGCTTTTAGCAGTTGCCTTAACCATACATTTTATATAGATTTATTTCTTTATTGTTAATGTTTACTTGGTTTTTTTTTTCCTTTTTATATTTTAAATCTAGTGTCATTTTTTAGTCATGACCATGTTAATGCTCAAGCACAACCCCGAAGCCCAGCAACTGCCCAAGGCCAAGAAGAAAGAGGTAAAAATTACTTGTTGTTTAAGATTGACATGCTTAGCCTATTTCATTTAGATGAGTCATGCACTATATAGTTTTTTCATATGTTTATTCTTGCTTTGTTTTCAGAGAATACACTGCTTGTATCAGAAGCGGATGAAAGACGTCTCTCACACTATGAAAAGAGTAATGAGGCACTCATTAATGAGGAAACAAGTCTTAAGAAGGGTGCAGATAAAATGCTGACTGACTTTGGTGCAAAGTCACATCCTTTAGGTTCCACATACATTGCTATTGTTGGAGCTATCGGAGTTGTTGCCTCCGTGGGCGATATTCCCCAATATGCTATGTTATCTATTATTGTCATAGTATTAACTTCTTATCTTGCTGGATTTGTTATTGTGTAAGTCATTGTTCGGGAAAAATATCGTAGACTCGCACGTGATGTGAAATCAGTGAAAAGGCGCTATACTCGTCTTTATTTAGATGTAGCATAATTTGACGAAAAGGTGAAAGCATCACCACATAATTATAGTGGTAATCTTCAACTACCTATTGGGTTGACGCGTTATCTAATACTAATCTGGTCAACAACTATTCTCTCACTGGCTCGAGTATTAGTGTTCACGATACTGCCATATATTGTACCATGTAGTAGCACGTATTTTGCTTATTTCTGTTAGAACTTAGATGTTAAACTGGAATCTAAGTAGACTAAAAATAAAATAATTAATTTTAGATGAAGTAAGTGGACAAGAACAATAAATCGAAAATTAAATAAAACATTGTAATTAAGAAATAAATACAATATTGCGAAACCGAGGCTCATGTAAACACAATATTCTTAAGGTTTTATCGCATGGTTACCGTGCTAAACCCTTCACTTCGCAAAAACCTCCCAAGATACAATAATTTCTCCTTTGTAAAGGTAGCACTCCAGTTACAAAGCTTGCGAAAAGAAAGTGTTAAACACTCTCAATACAATGTAGATAATACCTAAATACTAAGAATTCTATAGCATATCCGAAATGCCTTTCCTCAATTGTCTAATCTCACTCCTAATGCCTCGAACCACCTAGTATATATAGGAGAAGAAAGGCTTGACCCAACAAAATATTTTTATAAATGCAAGAGAGAAAACGTACAAAATATTACGTTGAGCCAAAGGAAAAACGTCAGTTAGCATTAATCCTTGAATGCCTTCAAAACCGTAGGCTGCATTATGTAGCATTATGTACATTTTCATAATGCCATTAACATAATGCCTTCAGTAGCGTAAACCGTAGGTAGCATTATGCATATTCTTGATATAAACTTTAATGTGTGCATTCAACTTCTGCAACGTAGAACAAATATGAACATTAATGCATTTAACAACATGCACGTTTTTTTCTCTATTTGACCCTTTTGAGTTTTCTTAATACCTTTCCAAAAAAAAGGACGTACAATAGGAGTATTTTGCATGCATTTATGCACTAAGAGACAAATGACCACAATATAATATGACAAAAATAAAAACTGTCATTGTACCAAGGTGATGCTCAGATAAAATGGTTTGTTATTTTTTCTTGCTACTATAAAAGCACATGCTAATGCTCAAAGGTACCTTCACCAAGAAAGCAAAAACCGAAGGGGCATAGTGAGTAAATAGCATCGAGTTCCAAAGAAAAGAAGAAAATATAACTAGTCATGGGGGGTTCCGAAGGTGGTGGTGCGCAACCCAATGCCCAAGGTGCCTAGAAAAATGTTCAACTTTGTTTTCCTTCTATATTTCTCTATTTTTTAATCTTCTGTATCTATTCTAGAGTAACATTTTTTTTACACTTCTTTTCACAAAAAGTGCAACGTTCTTTTCCTTCTATATTTATCTATTTTTTAAGCTTCCATATCCATTCTAGAATAACATTTTTTTGACACTTCGTTTTACAAAAAGTTCAACTTTGTTTTCTTTCTATATTTCTCTATTTTTTAAGCCTTAGTATTCATTCTAGAATAACATTTTTTTGACACTTCTTTTCACAATAAGTTCAACGTTCTTTTCCTTCTATATTTCTCTATTTTGTACACTTTTTCTCACATTGTGTTTTTCTTTTATTTTTATTTTTATGTTTAGGTTGTTGTGGCAGAGCAAAAGACTAGATCGGTAATGTCTATTCTATATATATATATATATATATATATATATATGGTTTGTTGCTTGGTGGGTTTGGATGTTCGGTAGTTTGTGGTTTGGGAGGCTTATGTCATAGGCTAAGAGATTGAGGACGAAAATCTCGACACCTTGCGGCCCTAGCCAACAATGGGGGTTGATTAAGTTGTGCCTGTGGGTAAATGATCAGAGTGCACAACACATTTGCAAGAGTGTTAGGGGTTGAGGACCCCAACACTTAGCCAAATCTGGACACACAAGCTTGCAAATGGTGGTTTGGGTATAGTGCAACCCTTTGGCAAGTTGAACACAAGTGAGTAATGCTTGTAAGAAGCTGAAAAATATGCTAAGTAAGAGGTTGGAATTTATGCATGAGAATTGGCTCTCCAAATTTGATTTCCATTGCACCATACAACTCGTATATATACAAGTTACAAAGTATGATCTACGCCAACTGGTACCACTATGATTTGTACACTTGTCAAAGATGACAGAATTTTGGATGTGATGACCATTTTGAGACTTTTTTCCAAACATTGGGGACCATTTTGGTACACTTTGAACAATGAAGACTAGTTTGGGACAATATGAAATAATGGGGACTTCTAGTGAGATTTTCCCTATTCTGGCTTTTGTTTAAGTTTAATAAAAATAATCAGGCTAAAGTGTATCAGACTCCTTGTGGTTTGGCATAAGTGTATCGATATCCCTATGTTTTAAAAATTAGTATGAGATGAGTAGTTCTTATGGTTTTTTAAAAGTGCACAACACTCCCCTACCGTTAAAAAAACAATTATATTTAACGGAATGTGGTGTACACGTAAGTTAAGTGTGATTTTTATTAGTTTTTAAGGAATTATCATTAAATTTTTTAACTAGTTGACCACATTACCCCTTTTAAATAAAAAAAGAAAGAAAAGGAAAATCTCGTCTTCCCTACCCCACCCCACCCCACCCCACCTGACAAATTTCAACAGTCAAAATGAGCAAACTGCAATTCCAATATTAAATGGATGTTCTTCATATGGATTCAAACACAGCTCTGGATTGCCACTAAGGTTTTTGCCTAATCTTTTCAAGAAACTTGAATTGAAAGGAACAGTACCAGCCAAGAAATTTCTGCTTAAATTCAAGTGATATATGTGTGATAAGCTCTCAAAACTTCCAGGAATTGCACCTGTTAATCGATTATTTTGTAACGACAATGTGGTTAAATTGTTGAGCTGTGAATAAGCTGCTAGTATGGCACCTGAGTAGCCACAGTTGGCAAGCCTGAGCTCTTGTGGTTTTTCGGCGGTGGTAGTCAACAAAGGAAAAGAAATATATATATATATATATGTGTGTGTGTGTGTGTATAAATAAACAAAAGGGGAAGGGACATTTATGTATTTTCAGCAATTCTGTTAATTAACTAGACGAAAATATAGGGCGGGGGCACGTTTGATAGTTTACAAAATTATAGGGACTACTTATGCTAATTTTTAAAACACAAGAGGGACCGATACACTTATACTAAATTACAGAAAGTCTGATGCACTTCACCCAAAGTAATCATCAACGCATTTTTGAGTCTTCTATCCTTCATGTGCTTAATTACCGAGTTTGTAATGGAACATCTACTTTTATGAAAATTCTTTTGTTTCTAGTCTCCAATTGCTCGAACAATTTTTATGAAGAAAATTGATGTGTTGGACGAATCTATAACTAGTTTTGAAAAGACGGACCAAAACTAGTGCAGTTATAGGAGTTGAGTGGTTTTTCAATAAAAAAAATATTAAGAATTTAATAGTCCTTGTGTAACTAAATAATCCTTTTACAACTTCTTGCTTAATAATCATATTGTTCACCTAGCAATCTATAGCTGCAATTTTTGTGAACTTGATTCCTTGTAAGAGAAGAAAGCTCTATAATTAGCCAGGATACCCTTTTTTTTTTTTTTTGATAAGTTAATATGCCATGGTACTACGAAATAAACAGTAGTAAATTCACAAAATTGAGCAACCACCCTTATGAGATGAGGATTTTTAAAGTCTAGCACTGTCCATAAATATAGATTCAATTGACAACGTAAATAAATATGTATCAACTTATCTTAATTTATAAGAGACCATAACAACTCTAGTTCAAGACAGCCATGGTAAAGATTTAATCATGATGATGTTCAATATAGCCCTCTCTCTGAAGGGCAACCCTTCCACTTGAGTTGGACCTTAGCATGAAAAAGTGTCCCCATATAAAACTCATAGAGCTTTTTTCTTGTGCTTTAAAGCAATGTGGAGAATATATTTAACTCTTTGTTTCAAGCTAAAGAGTTACGTGGAAAGTATATCAAAGTCACATGAGTGTAAATTGGGTTAATATCACTTTTGATCTCTTATTTTTAACATCATTAATGATGTGGTTCTTTATTTTTAAAAGTGATACATTTCAATCTTTTATTTTTTCAAGTTGAAACACTATTAGTCCGATAGTGTGAATTCGTTATAATTTGACTGCAAACGCACGTGTCCAACACGTGTGTCTTTGTGGAAAAAAAAAGGCTGCCGTTAGATTTTTAATAGATTTACACTAAAAGACTAATACTATTTCAACTTGAAAAGATAAGGGATTGAAATGTATCACTTTTGAAACCAAGGGACCAAAAGTGATATTAACCCATGTAATTTTTTTTTCTGTATAAATGTTAAATCAACATATATCTAGGCAAAAAGATAATTAAAGTGGTTGTGAGATCTATTCTCGCAGGTGGTATTATTTCATATATATTATACCACTTAAACTTTTCTTGAATTAAAAATAATAATTAAAAAATGATAAAGGTGGGATTCGTCAATCCCTTAAAAAGAGCACAAAGGGAAGAAAAAGGAGTTTCGTCAAATCAACATCTAGGCAAAATTATTAATTAACATAATCAACAATTTTCTTGGTTTGCAAAAAAAAAAAAAAAAAGATTGAAAATTATCTTAACAACATTTTCTAGATGAAAGTGCATAGGTTCAGGTTGACTCTTCTGAATAAGATTATATTATTTCTATTTGTATAACTATGAGTTTTTCTTTTTTGTCGTTGATAATTATTTAGAGTGATTGGAGGGTAAAATGTTAAATACAATATGATCATGAATAACTAATCTCAAACATTGTCTAGACTCTATTATATTATCACTCCCAGTAAAGATAAAATTCTTGGAGGCTTGGACAAGCCCTAATATCAGGAGACGTGAACTTGTTGCATTTATAAAGGGAGGAAGAAATGAATCTGTTCAAAATATTATGAACAAAGATTTAACGGTCGTACATTACCAATACAGATACATATGTGTCATTTGACATATACAATATGCAAAGCAGAACTCACAAGTAGCTTCATATAAAAGATTTTTGTCATCGGTTGTTATTTCTCCACCCTCCACCATCTAACGAACTTTCGTAAGTAGTTCTTTTTATGATACTTATTTACTTTTTTATTGTTTTTCTTTTCTGGGAAATTGATTGCTGTTTATAAGCACGATCATGTGTTTCATTTTTTTTTTCTTCATTAAAGTCTTGCATTAATGAACAAAGAAAGAAATATACAAAAACAGTCATGCAATCCTAGCAAGGGGATTGTCAAGGTCAAAACTTGATTTAATTTATTTTCTTGGAGCAAAATCCAAGATGTCCTACACAAAAGGAAAAGTGTGTTCACAATGCTGGAAATAGTTTCGATGCCCAATTTCAAAGTAACTGGAATGACTTGAGTAAAAATGTTTAAGTTGAGTAGATTTATTTTTCATTAATGTGCTTCCTTAATTATGTCCCCGTAGATTCAAGATTGTGTTCGGAGACAAGCCTCTTCTAGCTTGGTAATGGAGGCTTAGACTTGATTGGGAATCACTTGATCAGTTAATGATTACTTGAAAATTGTGTGTGTTAAGTTTATGATCATTATTAGTCCTTTCTTTATGATTGGCAAATTAATATTCGGAAAAATTTTCCATTTAGTCCCTATTGTTTATAAAAAAATTTAGTTTAGTCTTTATTGTTTAAAATGTCTCAATTTAATCTCTTTTTTTTCCCTAAAAGTTTTAATTTCGTCTCTATTGTTTAAAGTTTCTCAATTTCGTCCTTATTGTTTTGTAAAAAAATTAATTTTGTTCATATTATTTTTAAAAAGTTTCAAATTCGTCCCTATTATTTCTTTAAAAAATTTAATTTAGTCCTTGAATTATAGGGACGAATTTGAAACTTTAAGAAAATAATAGGGACAAAATTAAAACTTTTTAAAAATAATATGGAATAAATTAAAACTTTTTGAGAAACAATAGGGACTAAATTGAGACATTTTAAACAATAGGGTGAAATTAAAACTTTTGATAAAATAATAGGGAATAAATTGAGATATTTTAAATAACAAGGACTAAATTGTGACATTTTGTAAACAATAGGAACTAAATGTAAAATTTTCCCTTACTATTCATATGTGTTTTATATCTAGAGCAGCAGAGCAGCCTCATCAGCCATAATGGTCCTTGCATGCTTCACATGGATTCCACATCTTTTGTGTTCCCTAATCAGTTGTCGTGCTGTAAGATTATATAACAAGGGGTTTGGTCCATTTCTTGATGAAATCTTGATTGATATTTTGAGTAGGCTTCCTGCCGAATCTGTTTTACAATGTCAAAAGGTGTGTAAACACTGGCGGAAATTGACTACATCAAGTTATTATGTAGCATTACAGAACAAAAGAGCTCTAACTATTATTCTTGTGCAATGTTATCATAATTCTTCATAGCTTCACCCTAAGCTTTATTTTTATGTGTTTGATAAAAATGCCAGAAAGTTAAAAAAGACACGGCTAAAGTTTGAGCGCACTATGAAGAAATACAATGCTAAGCTTGCTGGTTCCTTTGGAGGGCTACTTCTTTTTTGGACCAGGTTTAGTAACACTATTGCTTTCAATCTCATCACCAAGGAAGAAAGATTTTTAACTAGGTATGGTTATATGTGTGGTTTATTCTTCCATCCACTAGCAAGTGAATACAAGTATTTATGGGCTACTGGTCGAAATAACTATTATGAGTATTACTTATCTAGTTATGCATCCGAGGGATCAATTATAACAAAAATTGCCTGTAGTTCTTCATCGTTTTATTTTCGGCCTGTATATAAGACACATTCAACTATTGTGAATCTTGTGTTACATTGGGTAGTTGCTCCTTTGACTTTTGAGATAAAAGGTATCAATCCTGGCAAGCACACAGTGATGGTGTTTAGAATGGAATATGAAGATCTGTTTACTTTGCCTCATCCAAGGACGACTAATTGTACTTCTAGTTGTGATCATGAATGATGCATCTGTTCGTTAATGACGAGCGTTTATGCCTCAGTCAAGTTCGAGGGCAACATGGAGATATTAATATATAGATTTTAGAGGATTATGCAAATTGGAATTGGGTTAAGAGGCACAATATCGTGTTTCACGGGAGTGCAATGTAAGAATTCATTAAATATTTAATATTCATTAAGCACTTCATTAAATGCTTATCTTAAGAGTTTATTAAATGGTTCAAACTCTTCCTCTTCATATTCTTATTATTAATTAATCTCATTAGTTATCATTAATTAAATCATTAGTTGGCAATTAATATATTTATGATAAGAGTTCATTAATTGATCCAAACTCTTCATCTTCATATTCTTGTCATTAATTGAACTCATTAGTTCATTAATTGCCTAAAAAGTGGTAACTTTTTACATTCTTGATGGGAGAAGGTCTATATATAGTGGGTTTTGGTCCCTAAACTCAATCACTCATTGTTGAAATATACACCATGACTCTAGAGTGTTTTGAGAGCTTAGAAGTGCTAAAACTAAGAGAGAAATCTATAGCCAATCTCGTTAGCAATGACTGGAGGTACGCTTTCAGTTCTTTTCATTTTCGCATATATGTTTATTGATCTTTGTGTTTCTTTTAATATTAGAAACATGTTATGATCAAATATATTTTAGTTATCATTTGGTATCAGAGCCATGCCCTACCTTTGTCTTGTTTGTTTTCTCCTTACATGAAACTTTATGTTTTGGCTCTTCTGATACATGTTCTTTGACGAGCGAGAGAGGCATTTTTTGTTATTTTGCTTTTCCCTACTTGTGTTTATGTCACTTTTACAAAATCATATAGTGGAACATGTTTATGAATTTAGGAGGGTTTTGAAAAATTAAATTTTGTATTAAGTGAAGCAAACTTTAAAAAAAAAAAAAAAATTGCATTTAGATGTTTCAATCAAGGTTCTCTATTTTTCCAGTTGACATGGACTTGAGTGAAAAAATTTACTTGGTTGATCAATTTGATGCTCCATGTCATGAAATCTCATTTTCTTATCAAAGGATATTATATATATATTCTCACTTAATTTTTATGCAATTTATTGTTCCCATATTAAATTTCATGTTTAATTATGCAATTTTGAGATAATACTCATATTTTGCATGAATAAATTTTATGTTTTTTATTTCATGCTATTAAGAATGAGTTTATTTTATGCATAGAATTAATTTAAGTGCATAATATTATGTTTTAGTTATGCAATTTATGTCTTATTTATGTGAATTTTATTTACATACGACAATTCATTATTAATTTTTCATATTGTTAGTACATATCATTAGGATTATTCTCATAAAACTTAATTTTATGCATTATATTTTGTAATGTCTAGTGATCCTTATAATCTTAATTAACTAGGAATTAGTCACAATATCTTTAATTAGTTAAAATTATATATTAAGATATATTTGGGATCACCTAAGGAATTAGACATACTATTGTGATTAATTATACTTAATATAATAAATTTTATCTCACATGAATTTTTATTATATTTATATAATTAATTAGGATAAAATGTCATATTATTTTCATAATTTACCCACGGGAATTATGAATTGGTATATAATTTAACAGTTTTATCTTAATATAATATTTTTGGATAGAAAATTTAATTATTTTCATAATGTATCCATAAACTATGTAATTAAGTTCATTATAAAGATCAAATGAATCTACTTGAATTAAAAATTTAGCCCACAGGCAATTTTTATGTCACTAGATTTATTTTTGCATGTTTGCATTGGTAATACATGCAATTTAGACTAATAGACCTCAACTTTTGACATAAGCTTTTGGATTCTATACAGCTTCTCAACCTGTTAGTTTCTCTGATATCCGATGTGACATTCCCGAACTTAGGAGTGATAATCCAACGTCGTTTGTTTGTTATGAATCTATTATGGCTAATGTTAATATTAACACCTAGTGGATTGATTCTGGATCAACAATCCATATTGCAAACTCTTTAGAAGGTATGCAACACCTAAGGAAGCTAGTGGGTAGTGAGCAAAGCATCTTATCAGGCAACAAGATAGGCTCACATGTGGAGGCTATTGGAACTTGCATTTTAACTTTAAGTAGTGATTTTATTTTAAAGTTAGAAAGGACCTTTTATGTACCAAGTTTCTCACGAAACTTGATTTCTGTCTCCAGACTCATACTATTTGGATATTCCTTCACTTTTAAAAACACATCATTAAGTTTATTTTATAATTCTGATTGTGTTGGGAATGGTATTTTGTTTGATGGTCTTTATCATTTTTCTTTACAAAATGAGACCACTTATAGTTCAATGCATGTTCACACTAGTACTAAGCGGTGTAATATTAACGAGGATTCCTCTATGTTATGGCACCAGAGATTAGGACATATCTCCATAGAGAGAATTAAAAGATTAGTAAAAGATGGGGTCCTTAATACTCTAGATTTTACTGATATTGAGACTTGTGTGGATTGCATTAAGGGCAAGCAGACCAACATGACTAAGAAAGGTGCTAATAGGAGTTCATACATATTAGAAATCATTCATACGGATATATGTTGTCCAGACATGGACGTGTATGATCAGAAATATTTTGTCACCTTTATTGATGATCACTCAATTGTTATGCATTTTAAATTAGTTCTTATATAGCATAAAGACACTTCATTGTGGTTTAACTACATACACTTAACATGCAACTCTAACTCTTAGCTAACCCACATCTACAACAAAGTAACCTTCATATTCATAAGCTAACCACTTAAAAGGTTACTCCGCCACACAAATCAGGTTAATGATCCTAATTTCTTGGATGATTAAACTCATAAGTTACATGTCTACTTACAATCAACACTATAGAAACATTAACACACAAAATAAATGCAAAGACAGCATGAATCCCTCACTTGATTAAGCTCCAGCTCCTGATCTGATTCTTAGCCCTTACTGTCGGGTAGAGAGGCCTTGCGCCCTAGCTTATCTTTTTTTTTTCTTCTTCGACGGGTTGTTTTACTTATGATCTTTCCAATTTTTTTTCTTATTTCCCTTATTCCTTCTCTGCCCGACGTGAGGAGAAATGGTATATGTATATTTATTTGCTTCATAACAAAAACGAAGCATTGGATGCCTTCAAAGTCTTTAAAGCTGAAATTGAGAACCAATGCAGAAAACAAATAAAGATTGTGAGATCGGATAGAGGTAGAGAATATTATGGTAGATACACCGAGAATGGACAAGCATCTGGTCATTTCTCCAAGTTTCTTCAAGAACATGAGATTGTTGCCCAATACACTATGCCTGGTTCTCCGGACCAAAATGGAGTTGTAGAAAGAAGAAACCGAACATTATTGGACATGGTGCGGAGTATGCTTAGTAACTCCAATCTTCCTAAATCCTTGTGGAATGAAGCACTAAAGACGGTTGTGTATATATTAAACTGAGTTCCAACCAAGGCTGTCTCAAAAACACCTTTTGAATTATGGGAAGTTTGGAAACCGAGTTTGCGACATATGCACATTTGGGGATGTTTGTATGAGGTGAGGATTTATAACCCACAAGAGAAGAAACTGGACCCAAGGACCATTAGTGGGTATTTCGTTGGATATGCCGAATGATCTAAAGGTTATAGATTTTATTGTCCATCTCACACTACTAGGATTGTGGAATCAAGAAATGCCAAGTTTCTTGAGAATGACTTGATCAGGGGGAGCAATCAGTTCAGGAACTTAGTTTCTGCACATGATCATACAAAGTCTCAATCTTCCACTTCAGGTCACAGATTGGTTATAATTCATAGTACCCCTCAAGTACAAACTGATATTGAACAACCAATCATTGAGGTTCCACAGGTTGTTCATTTAGATCAAGTTGTTCAAGAATTATCTGTAGCTCCTGAATAACAAGTTGAACCACAAGCTCCTCAGGGCGATGAGGGTACAACATTAAGAAGATCTACTACAGAGAAAAGATTACCAATTCCTAGTGATTATATAGAGTATCTACAAAAGTCTGACTATAGTATAGTAGTCGAAAACGATCCTGAAACCTTTTTACATGCCATGAGTTGCAAAGAGTCAAATTTATGGCATGACGCCATGAAAGATGAGATGAATTCGATGAAGAGCAACGAAGTCTAAGATCTTGTAGAGTTGCCTAATGGGGTAAAAGCCATTGGCTGTAAGTGGATATTTAAGACCAAACAGGATTCATTAGGCAACATTGAGAGATACAAAGCGAGACTCGTTGCTAAGGGATTTATTCAAAAAGATGGAATTGATTACACATAGACTTTTTCTCCTGTATCTAAGAAAGATTCGCTTCGTATTATTTTGGCATTAATTGCTCATTTTGACCTTGAGTTGCAACAAATGGATGTGAAAATGACTTTTCTTAATGGTGATCTAGAGAAGGGGGTTTATATGAAACAACTTGAAGGTTTCTCTTGTAGTGATGGTGAACACTTGGTTTGCAAGCTTAAGAAATCCATATACGAATTAAAACAAGTCTCCCGTCAGTGGTATTTTAAATTCCATGGTGTAATTTCTTCATTCGGATTTGTTGAAAATCCCATGGATCAATGTATATACCAGAAGGTCAATGGGAGCAAAATATGTTTTCTTGTTTTATACGTGGATGAAATTTTGCTTGCAACCGATAAGGGTTTTTCTTCATGAGGTAAAACAATTTCTCTCTCAAAATTTTGATATGAAAGATATGGGTAAGGCATCTTATGTCATTGGAATTAAGATCCATAGAGATAGACCTCGAGGTGTTTTAGGTCTATCACAAGAAACCTATATCAATAAGGTTTTAGAGAGATTTTGGATGAAAGATTGTTCACCAAGTGTTGCTCCTATTGTAAAGGGTGATAGGTTCAATTTGAACCAATGTCCCAAGAACGACTTTGAGAGAGAATCTTTGAAAAACATCCCATACGCATCTGCTGTCGAAAGCCTTATGTATGCTCAGGTTTGCACTAGACCTGATATTGCATTTGCTGTGGGGATGCTAAGGAGATATCAAAGTAACCCAGGTATGGACCACTGGAGAGCTACAAAGAAAGTGATGAGATATCTTCAAGGAACCAAAAACTGCATGCTTATGTATAGACAGACGGACAATCTGGAAGTGATCGACTATTTAGATTCAGACTTTGCTGGCTGTGTTGATTCCTGCAAATCAATATCTGGGTACATTTTTATAATGGTCGGTGAAGCTATTTCTTGGAGAAGTGTTAAGCAGACCTTAATTGCTACTTCTATTATGGAAGCCGAGTTCGTCTCTTGTTTTGAGGCCACTTCACATGGTGTATGGCTTTGAAGTTTCATTTTTGGGCTTATATTCGTGGATTCTATTTCTAGGCCATTGAGAATTTTCTGCGATAATTTAGCTGCTGTTTTTATGGCCAAGAATAACAAAAGTGGGAGTCGAAGTAAACACATCGACATTAAGTATTTGGCCATAAGAGAACATGTAAAAGATAAAAAAGTGGTCATTGAGCATATTAGCACTGAGTTAATGATCGCTGATCCTTTGACTAAGGGCATGCCACCATTGAAATTCAAGGATCATGTAGAGAAAATAGGACTTGGTTCCACTTTGTAATTATATACATACAGTTTCTTAATGAAACTTTTATATATTGTGATATTTTCTCATATTCATGCTCGCCTTAATTTGTTTGAAAATATTTATATTGGACCAGAATAAACATAGGGTTTATTCATTAAGTATGGTTACCACATTAAAAAATTTTCTTGATGAACCAAATGCATTGTAATACATGGATGATAATACTCGTTATTAGAGGACTTATCGCCATGATTCATGTGTTTATTTCTTAAGAAAGATAGTCTATGAGATTAAGTTAAGAATCAGGTTTATGTTTGGACTAAGTGGGAGAATGTAAGAATTCATTAAGTATTTAATATTCATTAAGCACTTCATTAAATGCTTATCTTAAGAGTTTATTAAATGGTCTAAACTCTTCATCTTCATATTTTTATTATTAATTAATCTCATTAGTTACCATTAATTAAACTTTTTAGTTGACAATTAATATATTTATGATAAGAGTTCATTAATTGATCCAAACTCTTCATCTTCATATTCTTGTCATTAATTGAACTCATTAGTTCATTAATTGTCTAAAGAGTGGTAACTCTTCACATTCTTGATGGGAGAATGCCTATATATAGTGGGTTTTGGTCCCTAAGCTCAATCACTCATTGTTGAAATATACACTATTACTCTAGAGTGTTTTGAGAGCAAGAAGTGCTAAAACTAAGAGAGCAATCTATAGCTGATCTCGTTAGCAATGGCCAGAGATACGCTTTTAGTTCTTTTCATTTCCATATATATGTTTATTGATCTTTGTGTTTCTTTTAATATTAGAAACATGTTATGATCAAATATATTTTAGTTATCATGCAAAAGATGTCCTATTGAGATATTATTTTAGCGATCTAGATCATGGCTGCCATAAGATAAAGATTCTAAGTGTCGAGAAAGATGAAGTGTTAATAAATTGGTTCTCATGTGGATTATATCTTGCTGATCTAACTCGAAGAATTACTCGGAAGATTGATGTGCCACGTAGCAGGTTGACCCATTATATTTGAGTTGCTTACACTAGTAGCATTGCAACCCCAAGTTTAGCTTCTCAATCACAAATAACATTCATCATAGTTTCAATGAACTATTACGTTAGTATTTTTTATCTCACTCATTTGAAAAGTTTGGTTTTTTTAATTTTTCATTGGGTAAAGTGCACCAGACCCCCCTGTACTTAGTGAAAGTCCACAACACCCCCTATAGTTCAAAAACCTCCTGAATTAGTTATTGTGGTTTTCCAAAAGTGCACAACACCCTCCTGTCATTAAAAAATTAATTAAATTTAACGAATAGTGTACTTCTCACGCATTAAGTGAGATTTTTATTAATTTTTAATGAATTTATCTATTAAATAATTATAAGAATTGACCAAATTACCCTTTTTAAAAAAAATAATAAATAAACAAAAAATAAAAATAGTCACCTTTCCCAACACCCCCCCCCCCCTCCCACCCTCTACCCTAGCCCATCACCCACCCCCTCCCAACTGTCACCCCCCACCCCACCTCCCTATCCTCCTAGCCTATCCCCCACCCAGCTCGTCACCCCCCCCACCCCTACCCAGCCCGTCACTCCCTAGCCCGTTACCCACACCTCCCACCCTTACCCAGCCTGTCAATCCCCCCACCCCCAGCCAGCCCATCACCCACACCCCATACCCAGCCATGTTATGTGTATGTGTGGTATATATATATATATATGTGTGTGTGTGTGTATTTTTCTATATATTTTTTGTATATATATATTTCTTTTTCTTTTATTTTTTTGGTCTAAACAAAAGAGAAAAGGACAAAAAAGAGAAATGAAAAAAGATTGAGGGTATTTACGTCATTTTTAAAAAATCCAATAAATATGATAGTTTTTTTAACTGTAAAGGGTATTGTGCATTTTTAAAAAATACAGGGACTAGTTTAGGAGTTTTTAAACTATAGGGGGGTGTTGTGCACTTCACCCTTTTTTATTTCTTTGTTGATTATGTGAATTCGCATTTGTTACGTAATTCTAATAATTTTTTCTTGGAATGTTTAATTTTATGGCTATTATGTTTGCTTACGGCTTATATGCCAAGTGATCATATATATAAATAAGTAAGCAATTTTCAGTTAGATTTTACTGCTTAGATTCTATAAGATACTAGGACAGACGATTGATACATAACGTAAACAACATAGAACAATTACAAACCAATCAATATAATATCAATCCTAATCAGTTCAGTATAATACTAGTCTGAATTAATTTATACTAGAAAGCATTCAAACTTTGGTTGGATCGATCGAACCTGGGATCTTTTAATCTGTTGAATATAAACCTTGACAATTCACTAACATCTAATCTGCCAAACCATAAGTTACGATAGTTGTTTATGGGGTTAATTGCGCATTTAGGTTTTAACGTTGGCACTTTTTTTGAATTTAGTACATATTGTTTCAAATAATGTAAGTCAGTCAGTAATATTTTTCAAAATAAGTCAAATAGTATCTTCTAATAAAAATTATTTTTCTCATTCCGTAAAAAATGATTAGATTTATTGGTTTTACATGACGCTAGAGGGTAAAATTGGAACAAAATATAATGTTTGAATTAGTCTTATTATTTTTATATAAATTCAATCTAGTCTTCAAATTTTTCAAAAATGGATCAATTTAATTCTCAAATTTCTATTTTTTTAGCCTGCTCCCCACAATTCACACATACACGCACATAGACATATTCCCCCTATATATACTAACTCACACGCGCATGCAACAAAACGCACACACACAATTGGTTTAGGATTGGAGCAATGGCGGATACATATTAGGCCAATGCCTCACTGGCCCAAGAGAATGTTAAAAATTATAGATATTTTTTTTAAAAAAAATTAAATATATATGTATTCTTAATTAAAAAAATTAATTAGTCCTTATTGAAAAAAATATACTCACATAGTTAAAAAAATTATGTATTTCGCCGCACTGTGAGAATTTATTGATTTGGTCCTAATTAGGGGGTGAGGGTGACGTGGCGTTGAACATGAGTGGCGTGGGGGTGAATGATTTGGGCTAGTACAAGTCTGGAAGTTGTAGGGCAGTGGGGATCGGTAGTTGATGTAGAGGCAGAAAGAGCTAGTGTTTGAGATTGTAAGGGGTTTGGGGTTGTTAGGACAAGCAAAATGAGAGTAATTTGACCTATTCATAGTTGTTTTATGGTGATAGAATTATGTCATTAGTCCCCATTGTTTTTTTTTTTCCAAACTAGTCCCTATTAGCTCCAATGATTCAAATTAGTCTCTATTATTTTTAAAAATTGGTAAATTTGATTCTTGGTGTTAAATATTTAACAAAAATATATAAAAAGACTAAAATACCCTTTAAAATTAAATAAAATCACTAGATTACCCACAAACTCGACTATTCCACCTCGCAACCCCCCAACCTCATCCTACCCCATAGTAGCACTTTCATCCTCTAGTAGTATCGTACCCTACCTAACCCCCCAACAACCCTTCACCTTAACCCATGCTGCACTCTACCCCTACCCTCAATTGTATATCTCTCCCTGTTCTACCCCAACCCCCACAACAATACCCACCCCCTAGCGATACCCTTTTTTCCCCACCAATACCCTAATGGCTAAAAAGAAAAACTTCAACCCCTTGCCATCTCTATTTTGTGTGCGTGTGCGTATGGGTATTTATGTGTGTTGTGTGTACGCGTGGGTATATGTGCACGTTATGTGTGTGCTTGTATGTATGTGTTCGTGGGACGTGTATATGTATGTTGTGTGTGTGTATGGTCTGTGTGAATATAGAAGTGGTGGTCGTATGTTGGTGGAGAAGAAGAAAATGAATGAGGACAAAATTTATTTATTTTTCTTTTTTGTTTATGTTGATGGATAGGCGGACTTCAATCCCATGATCTAACAACATGGGATATGATCACAAGAGCGCTAAGTTTGGGGACTGAATTAATGTTATTTATAAATTTTAGGAACTAAATTGGACTTATTTGTAATTTTAGGACTAAAGTTTTACGAAAATATTATAAATTTTTTCTTATTTTACCGTTTATTTCTATTAAATTTAACACCATTTTTAATGTCAGGACCAAATTGACCATTTTTTTAAAATAAGGAGACTAATTTGAACCATTTGAAACAATTGAAACTAATTTGAAATAAAAATAAACAATAGAGACTAATGGCATAATTATCCCTTTTTTCGCACAAAGTCGCTTTTATATTTTCAGAACACAAATTTTGGGCAATTGTCAATGTTTTTGTATATTAAGTAACTTCAAAAAAAAAAAAAAAGTTCTTAAGGGTTAAATGCATATAAGATACATGTAGTATTTAGGGATAACAACAGGTAGGGTTTAAATCAAAATTTTACGGGTGTTTGACCCTATTATAAACCTGTTTATGAAACTGATAGAGTATCCGACAGGGTTTGGTTTTTATAAGTGGTTGCCGACGGATAGTCCCTTAAGATTTGGTAATAACAATTTTAAAAATTCTGAAACTCGAAAATCAATTATTAATTTTTATTTAGAAATAAAGATGTGCTAACCTTTGACGTGTGAATTTTTATTTTTATTTTCAAACGTTATAGGTATAGTTTAGTGTCTGTACCAGACCTCTTGTAGAGTTTAACGTTATGTGTAAAGAAGTGCCAACTTGTACCAGACCTCTGGTAGAGTTTAACGTTATGTGTTTCTTTCTTTCTTTCTTACTTTCTTTCGTTTACTACTCTCGTTTTGCTTTCAGTTTTTGCAGAGGTTGGTTGTACAAAATAGTATGTTCTAAAAGTGATGGGAAACTTATTTAGTCGTTAATGGATAATTACACATTCTGGTGCATTTTCTTTTGGTCCTCATAGCGGAATTGGCTTCAGAACGTACAACACATTTGAATGTATCTAAAACTAGTGCGGGGGCTCATGCGTCAAAGATGTTCCATAGACGCGTTGTGAAACTTAACCTATTACATTCATAAGAAGAGAAACATCAACTGCTGCGAGCACAGTGAATTACCCAATAGTAAATACACAATTTGTATTCTCTCTTTCTTTTTCTACTTTCTTTACGTTCCTTTTCTCAATGTTCCTTGTGAATTCATAAAGATAAAAAAAAAAAAGTAAAGAAGTATTAATCATTTTAGAAAGAAAAAAAAAATCATGTTTCTTTCATGACAAAACAAGTAAACCAATTATCTGTAAAGTTGCACCAGAAACTTCTAAGAGATGTACAGATTTTAGTTTAACTATACTTATTGAAATCTTATTGATCTAAATTTTTTCTTTCCGAGCAGAAAACAATGAGTAAAAGCAAGAATATGATATCAAATATTAGTGATTAAAAAGGATCATAAAGTTAGTACAAATTATTAATGTGGTTTTTTTTTTTGGTCATATTGTAGGTCAACAATTCGGTTGTTCAAGAAATTCAGAGCGACTTCTGAGTTAGTTTGTTCATCAAATATAGATACTAACTCTACAAGGAAAAATGTTCATTTTGGGAAATTCACGGACGCGTAATTGTACCATGGTGCTCCTCGAGAATTAATATGTTCATAAAGTTATAATGAATTATAGATTATCGATATATTTATAATAAAATAATATGAACAATTTCTAGAATAATACATTTTTGTTACCTCTCGATAGATTGATAACCGGTAATCACGTGATCAGATTGAAATTTAGAATAGGTACACTTGACACAATCATTGAATTTGTTCATAACGTTAATCCTTACTCATTGATTCCTATTGTGCTCCGCAAGTAGAAGGACAACGGGCGGGACACGTTTTGTCTTGGGGTTGCCAGGCTTGTCTGAGGAATTGCTGCAATGCGTGGAAGATAAGGTTGGTTGGATCTAAAATAACACATTAGGCTAACTCCAACAGCTTTCTTATCTTTCTCTCTACATGTAAGGGATTGAAACCACTTTTCCTACATCTAGGGATCCCCTATTTTAGTTTTACTATAATAGTTTCCTTAGATTCAATCAATCCCTTAGTTTAGGGAATCCTAATTTCAATTTTACTCCAACAGTTTTCCTATTGTAGAGGTTTCCTGTTTTTATTTTATTTCAATATTTTCTCCTTATTTCATTAGACATATTATTTTAATATTTTTTTTATATATGTTAATTTTTCTCAACAGCATTCTATTTTTAATTACTAACATAATTTTTATTTTTATTATTTAATTTAATTTTTTTTCAATAACTCCCTATTTTTTGTTATTTAATGTAAAACTTTTTGGATGACAAACTATGTTAATTTTTTATTTAATTAATAAAAATTACAATATTATAGTGCAACAAAAAAAATAAATTTTAAGCGTAATCCATAACGTATAGTATATTAAAACACAATTAAAAGATATTAGATAATTAATGTAATTAAACAGCCAATGAACAATGTTTAGGGGATGGTGTGTCTTTCCTTACATGTAGAGAAGTTGAAAATGAGTGTAGGGATCCCTTAAAATTTAAAGAATGGGGTAAGGGATCTGTTGGAGACTATTTCTACTCATCCATTCCCAACATGTTGAGTAGGGGATGAGATAGGGTATCTCTTGGAGTTGGCCTTACAAATCTCACAAGACAAAAAGGGAAGTCAACATTTTTTTTAGAAAACCACCCAACTGTAGAGTCTGTGAGGCTACCCATATCAGCTAGGAAATGAGACTAAACACATTATTATGTGCACTAGCAGGTTATTCAAATTGTACTTGGAATTTTGACACCCTTTCCCCCTAAAGGGATGAATCTTTTCGTAAAATTACGAAATATTACAAAATTCAACAATTATAATTGAGATTAGACTTGCAAACACGTGGCCTACCTAACAATAATACACAATCATCTTATATATCGTATTTTAGTTCTGTACGACTATGAGTCCCATCTGATAAAATTGGCTCAACTATATGTAAATCATGATCACAAGCTCACAAATGAGACAACACACTACAAATAGTTTCTCACTGCCTTAAAGGCACTTGACTTAAAGAGTAGAGGACACAAACTGTGATAGTCAAAATTGAGCTTAGACCTAAAACTTTACTCCGATGGATAAATTAATCGAGCTATGTCGCATGAAAGTTTTTCGTGGCTCTTACTAACATTGACCCCTCAATTTTCTCTATATCTTGTCTTGCACTTATGTTTCACCCCTAATATATTGACTTGCGCATTGGAGGGTTTGATTGACACTATACAAGTGCCAGAGAACTCATGTCGCTTTCTTGCCTATTTGTTTTTGTAAGTTATTGGTGCCCGAACTTCGTAATTATGAATTTCTTTATTTTACCACTACAAAAAAAACTGGATTTTGCGACGAACCGTTGCCAATCCGTCACCAATATGGCGACGGTACAGTGAAGGAAAATTTTGACACAAATTTTGTGACGGAAAAATGACGGTACAGTTACGGGCAACAAATACTGTCACCGATGTTAGTGACGGCTTATTAGCCGTCACTCATTCGGTGACGGCCCAGATACGACCGTCACTAATTTGGTGACGGCTCAGTGACAAGTTTGTCCCCTTCTGATATATAGAAACGGTTTGGTGACAGTACGGTGACAGTCCGTCACCATGTCTTCACCAAATAGTTTGCCTCGCAATTTGCCATATTTCTTTTAACGAATAACGTCTTTAAACACTGAGTAACAATATCAGTTACTCAGTGTTTCAGTCACAATACCAATTACTCATGTATTCTTAACTTCGAGTAAATAAGTAGTCATTATTTAAACACAATTTGTAAATGCCACCATTAAATTTGTCTACATAGTTTTTATTACAATATTATAGAAATTTCATAACATAATTTACAATGAACAACATTTTATTGCATACCATTCGATAATTATGGATTACATTAACAGACGGTTAACTTAATTAGATGGAAACCATACAAAAGTCCATAACAAGTTACACACATATATTTTGTGAACCTTCATTACTTACTACATTTTTACAATGTTTTTCACTCGAACAACTTCGGCAGAAAGATCCGATACATTTGCTCCACATTCCTTTGATGGTGTTGAGCCATCGAAATGTAACCATCTACTTTTGGTGGTTCGTTTAGATCAAATCTACCTTCAACTCTGCTACTGCTTGCCTTCGATAAATCACATTTCTTTGTCGTTTTCTCTTTTTTCACGGTGACCCATTCACCTTGAACTTCCTTACTCATCGTTTAGTTTGATATTTAAGTATCGATGAATAAAGATGGCTGTAAATATGGATGTCTTGACCATGCGGGATGGTTAACTCTTTATATAGAACTCAAATGACTGAAAATTTGGCGACGGCATGGTGAGGGGTCTTTCCCCAAATTATTGGTGCCATCTTCACGTGACTTCCAACATTGGAGACGGGCTGGAGACGGGTTGCCAGTCTCCACAATGGAGACGGGCTGGCGACAGTATGCCGTCACAATGTTCACCCGTCTCTATATTGGAGACGGGCAGATGTCCGTCTCCAATTAGGGGCCCACAAACGTGGGCCTCTCTAAATCACGCCCGTCTCCATTTTGGAGGCCCACAAACGTGGGCCTCTCTATATGGAGACGGGCGTCTGCCTGTCTCCTTAATTGGGCGACAACCTTGTCTCATGCAGGGCTGTCGCCCAATTGCTTTTATTTCACAGAGGGCAGAACCTTTTCTGCCCTCTGTGACGTTTTTTTTTTAAAAAACTTTGAAAAACACCACCCCACCCCCCACCCACCCCTCACGTCCCACCCCCTCCCCCCCTCTCTATATACCCTTTTCTTCCAACCATTTTGAGGTTCTAGCTTGGTTTTTTTTTTGGTTTTTATATATGTTATGTATATATATATATATATATATATATATATATATATATATATATATATATCTATATATCTATATATATATATATATATGTATGTATGTATATATATATGTATGTATGTATATATATGTGTAGATCTAGCTAGCTATATATATGTATGTATGTATATATATGTGTATGTAAATATGATACATTTTTAGTTTATTTATATGCACATTTTGTTGATTTTTTTTTTTCGTTTTTTTTTTTGTCTATTTTGGTTATATGTTTAAATTTCTTCTTTTTTTTATGGTTGTGTTTTATTTTTAACACATTTATGTTTTTGTAATTGAGTTTTCTGTTTTTTTTTTATTTATTTATTTTTGTTTTTAAATTTTTTCTTTTGATTTTTTTTTTCTTTTTTTTTGGTATCTTTTTTTATTTTGTTATAATTTCTTTTTTATTTTCGTATTAAATTTTTTTTTTTTCTGTTTTTTTTTTAGAGTTTTTTTTGTATATTTTTTGTTATTTGTTATAATTTCTTTCTTTTTTTTATTAATTTGTTTTATTTTTTACACATTTTTTTTTTTTTAATTGAATTTTCTGTTTTTATTTTTATTTTTTCGGATTTAATTTTTTTCTGTTTTTTTTCTTTTTTTTTCTTTTTTTGGTTTTTTTATAATTTATTTTTTTCTTAATTTGTGTTATTTTTAATGAGCTTTATTTAATATGATTTTATTTTTTAATTTTTTGTATTTTTTTCGGATATTTAGTTTTTAAAATTTCAGCATTGTTTGTATTTTTTAATTTTTGTTATTTTTTTTAATAATGTATTGTTAATATGTAAATCTCTTAATTGCAGGTTATTACATTATAAGGGGTGTTGCGGGGAACTGATTTCCGTTTGTCCTGTTCGGAGTCTACAGATTTGAAGGTAATATTTTTTGAAACTTCGCTTACTCTTATATTATATTCACAATTTGGATATATATATTCAGATTCAGATAATCGTCAACCATAAAATTATTAATTTCAATGTCATGTCATAGCTCGGATCAATTATTAACCTGTTTTATAATGAATGCTTGTAACTTCATTTTTTATTGAAGTTTTCTCATATTTATGTTGAGTAACCTTGTACATTGTACTTTACGCCCTTCAACGCTTTATTTGTGAACATTTTACCTTGTACACGAAGATGTTTTAATTATTTGATTAATATTTGTCAGATAATTTAAAGTTAATTTCATGTATGTTTTTTGTTGCACAATTTTTAATGTTGATATCATCTTCTGCATTGAATATGATTTTATTTTGGTTTGGATTGTTTTGTATCTTTGCCATGTTGTCAACCTCATGCATGATAAGTCTCACTCATAGAATTTGGATAGTTCTTTTACATAATAATATATTATTTAAAAGGAAATGATACATTTAACAAATTTCTCAATGTATCATTTCATGGAATCAAACCGGGAATGGATGTATTAGAAATGGATTGACGGTAATCTTAATGAGGCCTTTATCCAAGGTGTTTCGGATTTTGTATACTTCGCAAGTAACCAACATTATTATATGGATGGCACCAAGATAAGATGTCCATGTGTAAGATGCCGAAAGTTAAAATTCTAAACAACATGAATTGTGGTAGATCATCTGTATAAGAAGGGTTTTATGCCTTTTTACTATCAATGGATTGCACATGGCGAACATGTGTATAACAATAGTGGTCAATGTGCACCAACATGGGCGTATAATGAAGAACAACAACTTGATCAAACGAATAATTACCGAACATTAGTTTATGACACTGCCGGTATGCAGTTCATCAACGATCACAATGTTGAGGTTAATGAAGAACCTAACATGGAGGCACAAGCATTTTTTGAGTTGTTGAAAGCCGCTGATAGGCCATTGTTTGATGGTTTTTCTAAACTTACTCAATTGTCAGCCGTGGCTCACTATATGAATATGAAGTCCGAGCATAATATGAGCAACTCCCTATTTAACAGGTTCATAGAAGAATTAAGGGAAGTGATGCCCGAGAATCATAACTTGCCTGAAAACCTTTATAGATTTAAGAAACTAATCAAGCCATTGTGGTTGGGATATCAGAAGATCGATGTTTGTGTAAATGGTTGCACCTTGTTTTACAAAGATCGGAGACTCATGGAAAATTGTCGCGCTGTGGCCATGCACGTTTCAAGGAAATAGCTGGTGGTAAAAAACGGGGCAAGCCTATTTCCCTCAAACAGTTAAGATATTTCCCTCTGACACCAAGGTTGAAAAGATTGTACATGTCAACTGCTACAGCGAGACACATGACATGGCACAAATATCACAATGTGGAGGATGGACAGATTTGTCATCCATCAGATGCCGAATCTCAGAAATATTTCGATTCCGTGTATCCAGAATTCGCAGCAGAACCAAGAAATGTTCGGCTAGGCCTTTGTTCAGATGATTTTAACCCGTTCAGTTCAAATGTTAAACCTTATTATTGCTGGCCAATTACCATGACCCCATACAACCTTCCACCATGGATGTGCATGAAGGATCCCGTAATATTTTTGACACTAATCATTCCTGGTCCCAAGCATCCCGGTCAGAATATTGATGTCTACCTAGAGCCTCTAATAGATGAATTGATAGCTCTATGGTCGGAAGGAACATTATGTTATGATATTGCTACGAAGTCCAATTTTTGTTTGAAGGCAGTATTGATGTAGACAATAAATGACTTCCCGGCTTATGGTATGTTGTCGGGATGGAGCACACATGGGAGGTTATCGTGTCCTATTTGCATGGAAAAGTCAAAAGCTTTTCGCTTATCAGCGGGAAAGAAGCATTCATTCTTTGACTGTTATCGTCAATTCTTACCACAGAATAGTTCATTAAGACGTGACAGAAAAAAAATTTCAGGGATAAGCACGAGACATCTACACCTCCACCACTATTATCTAGGCAACAAATTTGGGAACGAGTGCAAAATTTACCAACAATCCAAGAGATATCTTGCAAAAAGCTAAATGGGTTTGGTATTGATCATAATTGGACGAAAAGAAGTATTTTTTGGGAATTGTCATACTGGAAGACGCATCTTGTTCGTCACAACTTAGACATGATGCATATTGAGAAAAATATTTTTGACAATGTATTCAATACTATAATGGCAGTTAAGGGTAAGACTAAAGACAACATTTAAGCTCAAAAAGACATGTACACTTTTTGCAATCGGCCAGAGTTGTGCGAAGACAATACGAACATGTTAGGTGTATACACCCTCACCAGAGAAAAGATAAAATTGCTACTACAATGGGTTGAAGACATAAAATTTCCCGATGGTTATGCTTCTAATCTATCAAATTGTGTCGATATGAAGGATTTGAAAATGTCACACATGAAGAGTCACGATTGTCATATCTTTATGGAGAGACTACTTCCCATTGCATTGAGAGAATTAATGCCGAAACAGGCTGCAGAGCCATTTGCTGAACTGAGCTTATTTTTTAGCAATCTTTGTTGTTCAACATTGCAAAGAACTGATTTGGAAAGGATGCAAGATAATATTGTCATGACGCTGTGCAAACTGGAGAAGATGTTGCCTCCTGCATTTTTTGACTCAATGGAGCATTTACCCGTCCATTTGATTTATGAAGCTATATGCTATGGACCTGTTCAATATCGGTGGATGTATCCTTTCGAGAGGTTTTTGCAAGGCCTGAAAAAGGTAGTTAAGAATAAAGCACGTGTTGAAGGATCTATTTGTGAAGCATATCACGTCCTAGAGACATCAACTTTTTGTTCATATTATTTTGAACAACACGTGTCAACTAAAACTAAAAGGTTAGGTCGAAACAACCAGTATAACGAGGTAGAATATCCTGAGGGTTGCTTATCTATATTTACTTGTCCGGGTTGTCCAATTGGGGAAAATGCAGAGATCTCACTACCGGAGTATGATCTCCATTTGGCACACTTATATGTACTCATGAATTGCCCAGAGATACAGCCTTATGTAAGGTATGTTCGCAACGATTTGTTATGCAATTTCCTACGTTGGGATTATTACACATTGTTTAATGAGCAGTTTGAACAATTTAATGCAGAATGTTTGAGGAATACATGGAAGAACAATACGGCCCTATTAACAACAGAGATAGACAGTTACATATTGACAAATCTTTCCCGAGATGGTTATATTGGTAGGTCAGTATTTTGTATGCAATTTATGTGTATTCATTAAGGGCACGAGTAGTTGAGTATTAACCAAACGTAATCACTTTGCAGTTAAGAGATCGGTATGATGTAGATGATCGTGTGAAATGTCTCTCTAAATGGCCGCACAGAAAGGCACGAAGATGGTGTAGATACATGGTAAACGGATACAGGTTCTCTACGATCGAATATGGGTCTTCAAAATCCACGAACAATAGTGGAATTTTTGTAAGAGGTACAAGCGATGGTACAACTGAGGAAATAGGGTACTATAGGGTATTGAAAGATATTATTGAACTAGAATATCCTAATCCAACGTTACAACATACAAGAGTTGTTCTATTTAAGTGCGATTGGTATGATACCACAAATGATAGAGGTGTGAAGTCAAATCATAGGACAAGATTGGTTGAGGTGAACGTGAAAAAAAGATATCCCAAGCACGAACCATTTGTATTGGCAGGTCAAGCCCAGCAAGTGTACTATTGTGTTTATCCAGGGGCCAAGAGAGATAGAGTGGATTGGGTAGCCGTCGTTAAAATCTGTCCAAGACATTTTTTTGACATGGACAGACAGGAGATAGATGTGGATGATAACACAAGCTTTCAATCAGATCACATGAATGTGCCCCCAGTGGAACCGAATGTTTTTTATTCTAATTCACATATTAATTATTCGGATGTATATAGTGAAAATGTAAGCGAATATCATAATGACGAACATAGAGATAGGATCCATATAATGCTGTCAAAGGTGTTACAAGAGCTCTACATGCTGGGTATGTAGAGCCGTGGTTGACATACAAACATGTTCCAAGTGATACAAAGAAATTATGGTTCGAATATTTCAGGGTAAGAACTGTTAAATCAATAGATATTGTGAGAACTATTGTGTAATTGTATATTCCATTATTGAATTAGATGGATGATAGTATTAACGGTTTCAGAAGGAGTACAAATGGCTTCCAATTGATGAAGCTGAAGTTTGGCGCAAATTTGAATCAACTGCAAGACGCTGAATTTCAGATCTGACAAACAAAGGACGGACAAGAACGAAAAAGCCAGATTTCATACCACTAGACATATGGAATGAAATGCTCGAGCAATGGCAAAGGCCAAAATGGCAGGAAATATCAAAGAGAAATTCAGCTAATCGAAAGGCCAATCCGTCTATTCATCATTTGGGTTCAATCCCAACCCATGAAGTAGCTAGAAGAATGGTTTTGATTTCGTCATATAATCTTGTTTACTATTACATGTTATGTGTACGAAAAAAAATTCGTAGAACTACACAAATATATGTAAGTTGATTTTGGGCAATTGGTATTGTAGGAAAAAGAATTAGGGAGGAAAGTGACTTATGCGGAGGTTTTCAAGAAGGCTCATCGCAAGGGGACTGACGGACCGTACACAGACTCTCGGGCCGAGCAGACAATGGTATGTATTTTTCATGTATTGTCTATAAGAGGAAGGAAGACATAGGGTTTATATTGAAGATAATATGGGATTCACAGTTTTATCCAATGTTCGTTGGTTTTGCAAAGTATCTATAATTGTTAAAGCTACAGTGACAGAGGGAAAACATATTTCGTGATTAGTGAGCATGAATACGTATGTACACGGTGCCAAAACATTGCACAAATGTACTTTGGATACCTGTTTTCCTCTGTTGTGTTGTCTAATCTTTTTAGAATTGTCTCCTTATGGTTGTAGTAGAACATGATTAATTTGTTGAGATGAAGTGTGGTACTGTATGAGCTTGGATAGTACATAGTAGGTTGGCTTGATTCAGTAACAGGTAATTGGAAAAAGTCATAAATACAGAAGAGACTCTGTTCGTTGTATTTTATTTTTACAAGTAAATATTGATATATCACAGATGTGGTAACTTAATAATGTGTGTTGGTATATTAAGTATGTGTAGCTTAACAAAATTTGGTGGTAACTCACATCGATTATGTAACAGTTACTTGTTGTGTTTTATAAAGTATTTAGAAATGACTCATTATGGTTGTAGTAGTACATTATTAATATGTTGAGGTGAATGGTGGTAATGTATGAGGTTGGATACTATGTAGTAGGTCGGCTTTATTCACAAATAGGTAATTGGAAAAAGTCCTGAATACAGAGGAGACTATGTCCAGTTTTTTTTTTTATAGTAAATATTGATAAAAGAAAGATGTGGTATCTTAATATTTGGTGTTTCAATATTAAGTATGTGTGGGATTATAAACATTTGCATGTTGAATTCGGTTATTTAACACTAACTTGTTGTGTTGTCTAATATAATTAGAAATGTCTCGTTAGCGTTGTAGTAAAACATGATTAATATGTTGAGGTTAAACGACAGTACTGTATGAGCTTTGATACTATGTAGTAAGTTGGCATTATTCACAAACAGGTAATTGGGAAAAGTCCGAAATACAGAGGAGACTCTGTCCCTTTTTTTTTATGTAGATCAAAAAGGCATTAAAGACACATGTAGTAATGTTAATATTGTGTGTTTCAATATTAAGTATGTGTAGCATATAAACATTTGGTTGAAACTCCGTTTATTTTTTGACTAGTAAATGCATTAAAGACAGATGTAGTAATTTAATATTGTGTGTTGCAAAATTAAGTAAATGTATTTTGTTATCATTGCGTTTTAACTCATATCGGTTCTTTAACAATAACTTGTTACTAATGTCTTTGTAGGCTCGTTACGACGAAATGCTCCATACGGCAAGGAATGCATCTGAATCAGACTCGAATCCAACGCCTGTGGATGAGAACGCAGTATTTTTGCAGGCTGTTGGACCACCACGAAAAGGTCAGCTGTACGGGGTAGGTTCTCAGGTCTCCGTTGAGTTTGTGTCGAATACCACATCCCATCCTCGACGTGTCATGATAGAGGAACAACTGGTTGCCGCCGTTACACGTGCCACAGAGAATTTGAATGAAACTGTACGAAGTCATTGCCAGCGGATCGAGAGTCAGGACAACTTAATCATTCAACTTCAGCAACAAATAACGAAGCAAAACAAAATGTTGGAAGTTCTCTACGCGAAAGTGTATGGTCAATCTGAAGACGGAGAATCTTCATCTTCACATAGTGGTGAAGATGGAGAGTAGTTTGTGAGAATGTTATCTTTGTAGTTTGATGTTTAATACACTGGCATGCACAATACATTTCCTTTTGATTACAGTTTAACATAACAGTTTGTATATTAAATATATGTAGATAATATCGTATTTGCGACATTATTGGAATTGTATTGCATATGTGAAATAGGTTCAAGTAGAAAGACAACACTACTCGTTATAACAATTCAATATAACACTTACAAGATAATTGTCCCACCGTGCGCTCTCAAGATTAGAGCTTCAATGGCTTCTGGACTTACAAGAAGAATACAAGAAAGAAAGACTAACTTAGGATTGTATTTGGAGTTGTGTTGTGGATGAAAATGATGAACTAATGCATGCCTATTTATAGAATTCAGCTAGCCCGCCATAGGAGACTTTCCTATCAAACATTTCAATCTTGGTTGGCTTTACCAACCATGTTCAAAGTATTAGTCACCCATATTTATCACATGGGTGGCTACAATTAACCACATGGGTGGCTAGCATCCAAGTCAACTTCTAGGAAGTTTCCTTTGATCAAATTGGCTAACTTTAGCATTGCATCATCCCGACGTCATCTTAGGTAATTCCAAATTCCTGAACTTCTTTCTTGTAGCCATCGCGATCTCTTTTGACCTCATCGACGTTTAAGTCGGAATCATTAATTTATGCTACCATATAATTAACGATACTTATTATGAAGAGGTGGATATTGACATATATCAACACCCCCCCTCAATGTTCACCTCATGTTGACTAAGTTATTGGGCCAACACCCAATGTTTGAAGATGCTTGCTCAATTGGACGCTCCCTAACGCTTTAGTGAAGATATCTGCACAATTATCTTTTGTAGGGCAGTACTCCATGTAGATTTCACCTTCCTCGATCAGTTCCCTCACATAGTGATACTGAATCTCTATGTGTTTTGTTCTAGCATGAAATACCGGATTCTTTGACATGGCTATACAACTCTGACTGTCACATTTCAACATTGTTGCTTCCTCTATTGGAATGCCAATATCAGTCATGATGCGTCGTAGCCAAACAGCTTCACAGGATGCTACACAAGCAGCCTTGTATTCAGCCTCCGTTGATGAAAGTGCAACGGTGGGTTCCTTCTTACTAGCCCATGAGATGACTCCACCACCGAATGTGAATACGTAACCTGTAACAGATTTTCTTGAGTCAATATCACTAGCCCAGTCTGAGTCACAGTACCCAGATAAAGTATCTCCAGACTTGTATGATATCCCATACTCCAACGTGCCTTTGAGATATTTGAGGATCCGCATCCCTGCTTGCCAGTGACTTTGTTTCGGTTTATTTGAAAACCGACTGAGAACTCCCACAGCATAACTAATATCAGGTCTTGTGTTACAAAGGAAGATTAAACTTCCCACCAACCTTCTGTAGAGCTTGTTATCAACTTGTTCTGAAGGATCGTCAATTGATAACTTTGTATTCACTTCCATCGGGGTGACAACTGGTTTGCACTCGGACATACCAAATACAGTCAGAAGCTCACGAACATATCATTGTTGCGAGATGAAGATCGTATGAGGTTTTTGCCATACCTCGATTCCCAAGCAATAATGAAGAAGACCAAGATTTGTCATTTCAAATTCTTGGCTCAACCATTCTTGTGTCTTCCGAATATTATCTTCATGGTCACCAGTGATTACAAGATCATCCACATATAGGACTACAATTACCTTATTTCCTTGTTCACTTAGAACATACAAGTTGGCCTCTGATTTGCTTCTACAGAAACCATGTTGCAAGAAGAAAGAGTCTATACGTTTGTACCAAGCTCGTGGTGCTTGCTTTAACCTATATAAAGCCTTTTTCAATTTGCAGACTTTTTCTTCTTCACCTGGTATTTGGAAGCCAGGGGGTTGTGCAACGTAGACTTCTTCTTCAAGTTGCCCATTAAGAAAAGCTGACTTGACATCCATTTGATGTACAATCCATTCATAATGCGCGGCAGCTGCAACAACTAGCCTGATTGTTGACATTTTTGCTATTGGAGCAAAGGTTTCATATACATCGAAACCTTCGACTTGCGAAAATCCTTGTGCTACAATGCGTGCCTTGTATTTTTCAAGACTTCCATTTGCCTTGTACTTCACTTTTCAGATCCATTTGGTGCCGATAATTTTTCTATTCGGTGGCTTTTCAATGATTTCCCAAGTATCATTTTTCATGATACTATCATACTCGGCTTGCATAGCTGCTCTCCAATTTGGATCTGACATGGCTTCCTCCACAGTTACCGGTTCTTTTACCGTCTTGATGATTTAGGTCATCAAAGCTATGTTTACTAGTTGTTGTCCTGATCTGTTCTGCTCCTCTATTCTCTTTGATCGTCTTAGTCCATCAGGACGTGGACTATCATCAGTAATTCCTGGATTTCTTCCATCAAAGAGCTGTTGGAACCACTTCGATTGTGGCTTCCTTGTGGGTACAACAGGTTGGTCTTCAGTCTCCTCATCATTAGAGACTTCTTCATTGTTCAACGGTCGTTGTTCAGGCACTTGGTGGATTACTTCATCGGTTGATGACGAAATAGCAGGACCGCTATCCTCCATCGAGTGTGGTCGCTCATTAAACACCACATCTCGGCTTATGATCACTTTCTTGGCCTCTACATCATAGAGTCTGTATGCTTTAGACTCTTCACTATATCCCAAGAAAATGCCCTTCTTGCTCTTGTCATCCAATTTCTTTCGATTTTCATTTGGAATGTGTACAAAACACTCACACCCAAATTTTCTTAAATGAGACACAGAAGGTTTCGTACCGTAATAAGCCTCATTAGGAGTCTTATCGTTGAGTGCCCTGGTTGAGCACCGATTGAGGATGTATACCACTGTGTTGACTGCTTCTGCCCAGAATGTGTCAGGTAGGCCAGCACCTTTCAATATGCATCGAGCCATTTCTACAATTGTTCGATTTCTTCGTTCCACAACTCCATTTTGTTGTGGTGTGTATGGAGCAGTCAATTGGCGCTTAATCCCAAGCTTGTTGCAGTAGTTGGTGAACTCTGTAGAACAGAATTCCCCCCCACGATAGGTATGAAATTTCTTCAACTGAGTTGTGTTCTCATTTGTCATAAGTTTGTGCCACACTTTAAATTTTTCAAGAGCATCAGCCTTGTCCAGAAGGAAGTACACCCACATCTTCCTACTATAATCGTCGACTAACAGCATAAAGTAGGAAGATCCTCCTAACGCCGTCGTAGTCATTTTTCCGCAGAGGTCAGCATGTACCAACTCTAGAGGAGCCTTTGATCGGTTATGACTCTCTTTGGGAAATGACTGTCTATGTTGCTTGCCCAGCATACAAGCTTCACATGGTCCTTCAATTTCTTCAATTGAAGGCAAGTCGGCCACCATCTTCTTCTTTTGCATTTCCTTTAACACGGGATAGGAAATGTGCCCGAACCTTTCATGCCAAAGTTGACTTGTTTTGGCATCCACGACAGCAGAAAGAGAGCTAATTTTGTAAATATTATTTTTGCGAATACCTTTACTTACGATATTTTGATCCTTGTCAAGAATCAAAGCTTCCGTCTTCTTGAACCGCACTTCTAGATCATTATCTGTAATAACAGCTACAGATAGCAAATTTCTGGTGATCTGGGGTACAAAGAGTACGTTGGACAGCTTCTTGCTTCCTCCATCTTGAGACACGAGCGAGATGGTTCCAGTGCCCTCAACGGGACACCTCGCATTATTCCCGACGACAACATTCATTGGTTCTTGTAGAGGTTTTATGGAGTCATATAACTCCTTCTTGCTGGTCATGTGTCGAGAAGCTCCACTATCTAACACCCATGCACTTGTTTGATGTACATGTGCGCTAGTACACGTTTCTTCCGATACATCTGTTACAGTAAACAGATGCACTTCCGTTTCAGCCGTATTGGCAGATTCTTTATTTCTCCAATTTGGCTTTAAAGTTCCGTTCTTCTCGTCATGAATTCGTTTCCTGCAATCTTTGACAGCATGACCTTTCTTATTGCAGTAGTAGCACGATCCAGAGAACATCTTCTTCTTTGCTTTTTTATTTTCTTCTTGGTTACTCCTCGCCTTGACTGTAAAGGTAGAGTCAAGTTGATTTTCCCTGCTTCTCAACCTCATCTCCTCCTCCATCAACATGGCAGTGAATTCTTCAAACGTCAAAGGAGGAATGCGAACTTGTGTATTGAATGCTGTCACAAGGCCGTCAAATTTTGGAGGCAACACTCTAATGCACCTTCGAGCTAGTTCCTCGGTTGATTTGGCAATACCAACTTCAGCCATTTGATCACGTAGGTTTTTCATCCTACTGATAAATGACTCAGCTGCTTCATCTTCACTTAATCTCTCAGCATCTAACTGATTCTCCAAGTTCTGAATGCGAGTCTGGTTCCTTGTTTCATACTGATTTTTCAGTATGTTCCAAGCTTCAGATGCCTTGGTTGTGTGTTGAATAAGAGTGAGGACATAATCTTGAACACTTGTGACAATTGCACAAAGTGCATCAGCATTTCGTCTCCTCCATTCTTTGACAAGCTGAGGATCTGGAGGTGTGACCTTTTTTGTGTCATCTTCAGCACGGACTGCAACTGGTTCTGCATCTGTGCCTAACACTGTATCAAGGAGTTCGTAGGAGTCCAGAACTGTAGTAATTTTGAACTTCCACAAAAGATAGTTCGTGCCATCAAGCTTTCCTTCTGTGAAGGTAGGGGAACAGATACGAATTGTCGGTACTAAACCGGAACTAGAACTGGTAGAAGAAGAACTAGCACCTTGAGTAGTCATAGTTGTTGAGCTTTACTAGACAAGATTATTGTTAAGAGCCCCTTAAGCTCTTGATACCATGTAAGAATATAACCAATTTCCCAGAAACGTCTTAACAACAATCAAGTAGAAAGACAATACTACTCGTTATAACAATTCAATATAATACTTACAAGATAATTGTCCCACCGTGCGCTCTCAAGATTAGAGCTTCAATGGCTTCTAGACTTACAAGAAGAATACAAGAAAGAAAGACTAACTTAGGATTGTGTTTGGAGTTGTGTTGTGGATGAAAATGATGAACTAATGCATGCCTATTTATAGAATTCAGCTAGCCCGCCATAGGAGACTTTCCTATCAAACATTTCAATCTTGGTTGGCTTTACCAACCATGTTTAAAGTATTAGCCACCCATATTTATCACATGGGTGGCTACAATTAACCACATGGGTGGCTAGCATCCAAGTCAACTTCTAGGAAGTTTCCTTTGATCAAATTGGCTAACTTTAGCATTGCATCATCCCGACGTCATCTTAGGTAATTCCAAATTCCCGAACTTCTTTCTTGTAGCCATCGCGATCTCTTTTGACCTCATCGACGTTTAAGTCGGAATCATTAATTTATGCTACCATATAATTAACGATACTTATTATGAAGAGGTGGATATTGACATATATCAACAAACAATTTGTATATTAAATATATGTAGATAATATCGTATTTGCGACATTATTGGAATTGTATTTCATATGTGAAATAGGTTCAATTTGGGAAAAAAATTCATGAATTTTTCAAGGAATTATGAGTACGTTAATTAGATGAAATGGTTAAGTTGGCGAGGGCTATGTGAAGGGAATAGTTATTGACGGTTTGGTGAGGGAAAATATTGGTGAAGGCTTGGCGACGACAATTTTGTGACAGTTTGGTGAGGGGATCAGTTGGCGAGTGTTCAGTGATAGCAAATAATGGTGACGGTCGAGTGAGGGGAAATGTTGGCGAGGACTTGTCTATGGGATATACAGTGACAGTTGTGAGACGGCTCTAATTGATAAGGGGATAGTGACAGGAACGTTTGGTGACGGCCTAGAGACGGAAAATGATGGTGAAGGTTTGGTGAGGGCGGACTAACAGTGACGGCTTGGAGACTGGAACTGATGGTGAGGGGTTGGTGAGGGCAGATTTGGAGACGGGATGGAGAGCATTCTTAGCTGTCGCCACATTGGCGACGGCACGGTGACAGGAACCATTTTGGCGACAATCTCCTATCTGACGGACAAATCCCTTCACGGTGCCGTCGTAAATTCCACATTAGCGACGGCACGATGAGAGGAACCGTCTCTCGTAGAATTCAATTTTTTTATAGTGTACGTTCCTTGAAATATTTTTTTCAACTTTTTACATAACTCTTTCATATAAGAACACTGGAGTGCAAGAAGAAAATATTATTTCTTATTTCACGTGCAAGAAGAAAATTGTAATTCTCGAGCAAAAGGAAAAGTGACAAATAAAATAAAAGAGTTAATGCATGTTTAACAAAAATTTGGACACTCATTATGTATATATGTTGATCTTGCATGGGACTCGATATGGTCATACCATAATTCCCATAACATAACTAAGGGCAAGTTTCATTTGTTGTCTTAGATATGTTCATTTAGATTCTTAATTTAGTCTCTAATATTAAATTAAAATAGAAAAGAAAAAGAAATAAAAATTTACATTCAAATGACTATTTTACTCTTTAAAAAATTGGTCAAACGTGTAGCGTGTGAACTTTTTTCATCAAATTTTAACCAATTAGAATGCATTTTTGAGATTCCGAATATTTACTTTTCGTATTATTTGGGGTTCTATGCAAGCTGAAGCCGATGAATAAATATATAAATTTAATATATATAATTCCATCCCAAATAAAACTTATTCACTCATGTTAATTTTTATCCTTTTTCGAGTTGAAACAATTATTATTTATAAAAAGGTTTACTTGTAAATAGCTTATTGGACTGAGCTAATCAATCAAAACTTAGAATCAATGACTTTACCAAAAAAATAATATGTTCAAAATTAGTTATCTATAAGACTTATTAAGACCTAATTTGAAGATTATAGCAACTTTAAAATTGGAGTTAATGATCACACATATTGTAACAACTTTTATCTTTTACCGATTTGACTTTGTTGAATCGAATTGCGATCTGTTTACCAATTTTGCATGTTGCGAGTTGCAATGGATAAGACAAAAAACTAAAAAAAAGAAGAAAAGAAAGAAGCAAACATTGTACGAAAAAGGAATAAAACGCAACAACTATTGTATCAAGTCTTGATAACTAGCCTTCAATCTTTTGGGTAGAGTGAAGTTGTAATAATTCGCTCTTGTAATTAAAACTATGCGTGTTGCGTGATCGATCTAGTATGACTAATTAAAACGGTATGCTAGTCAGGGGCGGAGTGAGGAATTCTTATTAGTGGAGGCTAAAATTCATAATTTTTGAACTATACGAGTATTTTTTTTTCAATAGGGGCTAATTAATTTTTTTAACTAAAAATATATAGATATCTAATTTTTTTTCAAAAAATACATAAAAATTTTAACATTTTTATGAGCCAATATGGGCTAAAATTCATAATTTTTGAATTATACGAATACTTTTATTTTTCTGTGGGGACTAATTAATTTTTTTTAACTAAAAATACATAGATATCTAATTTTTTTTATAAAAATACATAAAAATTTTAACGTTTTTATGGGTCAGTGGGGGTTACAACTCCCACTAGCCCTTACGTTCCTCCGCCCCTGATGCTCGTGGCAATATTTCTTTATTTTTTTTTTATAAGACTAACTTCTCGACCCTTTTGAGTTTGCTATAACGAAATTCATCACTTTATATATGCCTACAAAAAAAAAAGACATACGGTATACTCATGGCAATATTTCTCTATTTGACCCTTTTGAGTTTTCTTAATACCTTTCCAAAAAAAAGAGGGACGTACAGTAGGAGTATTGCATGCATGTCATTGTACCAAGGTGATGCTCAGTAGAAGTATTGCATGGCAAATTCTTACCTGCTCTAAGATTATAACCCCATATATATAGTCTCAGTATTTTAATAATTATAAAAGTAATTTTTAAATTTCACAAATTAAGCTTTCCTCCCTTCTTCATCCAAAAAACTCATTAAGTTGCCCACCTTTTCAGTACCACCAATTCCTCCATCTGCAAACCAGCAAAGCTACCACTTCTACATCTACAATTTCTCACCTCCAACAAACCCAAACGTCTATGTCTTCCCCACCACCTTCCATCTCCACGCATCTCGTTGTTTCAACAAACCCACTACTATCACCACCTTTTCTACCTCTTGACTAGCGGAGCGCGTGAAAGAATCATATTTGAGAGATGGGGATAGGAAAGAAATCAACAGATGCAAGAATGGTCAACCAAAGTAGATCTAAAATTTTCGACCCAAAACAAAAAAGTAGATCTAAAAAGACTCAAATTATTTTTGTTCCAAATTGATCAAACATTTGAAGTCTTCTATGGCCTTGGAGGAATCGAAACCGTTGCACCGCCAACAAGACAATAGCCAAGATATAACGTTCATTCACGCGAGCAATTTAGAAGTTAGATAGGCTTTCTTAGTTTTTCAGACAAGGAAATAATTGGGTAAATAACATATTACCCCCTGTGTTTTGTTAAAAATGCACAATATCCACTGTGTTTTAAAAATCAGTTGATTACCCCCTTGTGTTTTGTTAAAAGTGCACAATACCCCCCTGTGTTTTAAAAATTAGCTGATTACCCCCTTGTGTTTTATAAAAGTAGCTAGTTACTCCCCTGTGTTTTTTAAAAATTAGCGTTTTTGTTAAGAAATATAAGGGGGCAATCAGCTACTTTTATAAAACACAATGGGGTAATCGGCTACTTTTAGCAAAACACAGAGGGGTAATCAACTAATTTTTAAAACACAGGGGGTATTGTGCACTTTTAGCAAAATATATGGGGGTAATAAGCTAATTTTTAAAATATAAGGGGGTATTATGCATTTTTAACAAAACACAGGGGGTAATACGCTATTTACCTTAAAAAATATAGGGTAAACAATTTTAGAGGCCATTAAACTATGTTTTGAGTCCTATTTTGCCCACTCAATTTTTTTTGGTTTCAAAGTGATCATTAGTTTTATAATGTGGTTTTATTGTGCTCATCCCGTCCATTTTTGGTGTGACGGAGCACCAACATGCGCATGGCATATGCATCAATAAGGGTAAAAAGGTAATTTGACTAAAAAATTTATAAAAAAAACACTTTCGTATTTATAATTTAGCCCCAAACCTGAATTTAATTGTAAATTGGCCACCGAAATAAACGCATTTGCAATCCAACCCCAAGCCCCCCCCCCCCCTATACTCGTTGGACAGAACACCCAAACAAACAAATTAGGGCTAGGGTTTGTCTCAAACTCACCACTCTCTTAATCTTTTCTCAAACTCAAACTAATATCTTCAAATTTTTGTTTCTTTTTCAAATTTCGCTAACATTTTCTTGAATTATGTCGTGGGCTATTAGGCAGGCAGGCCTGGAGGATGCGGAAGTGGATCTTATATATGGTAAGTGTTTCTGCCTTAAATCGTTTTCTAATGCAAAATTTGTCTTTTTATTTTTGAATGTTTGTTGGATCTACAATTTTATAATGTATTCGTCTAATTTTTTAAGCGAAAATCGAGTTGGCCGATATCTAAATGCTTTTGTTTGTGAATGCTTGTACGGCTTTGATTATTGTGAATACTTGTAAGAATATTCTTTTTGTTCTTTATTGCAAATTGATAATGCAACTGGCATGTTATTACCTTTTATACTACGAACCAAGAGCTGGTAAAATTTTGTTTCTTTTAAGATTTGGTAATTTGTCTCTGCTAAATCGAACAAGATAACTCCTCAAAAAAGAGCTCACGTACAGGGTGCTGAACACCCCAACACAGTTGGTATAGAGATCACATTTGAGAAACAAATGTAAAAAGACGAAAGTAGAAGCAAAACTTATGTAACCCATGCAGTAAAATCTCGAGGTAAATCATTAGTTCTGGATGCAAGTTACCAACTTAGTGACAAAAAACTGTCTCAAGACTAATATATATTTGTTTATACAAAATAAATACCTAAATTTTTTTTTATAATGCTTTTTGTTCTTGGGTTTTGTTGTATGGTTTTTTTTCTAATTATTTATTTGTTCTTTTTAAATATTTGTTCTAGGCTTTTGTTGCAAGGATTTTATGTTCTGATTTTCATTGTCTTTTCTAATATTTATTCTAGGATTTTGTTGTAAGTAATAGAAACCAATTTGAACTTTTTATTTCTGAAAATATTTTACTGCTAATCCTTTCATTTGGTTTTGACAGGCCAAGGGAAGAGGTAAGGGAAGACCAATATTCCTATCTCAACCAGAGGCAGGAGTAGAGGTTGGTTAAGTCCAAGGCAAAAGTAGAGGAAGAGGTTCAGGGAGTGGTAGGGGAAGGCAGAGATCATCATCTCAACCAACTGATGGGTTAACCCATGGTGAAGGCAATAGCTCTGCTGCAGGTTCTTCTAGGCAGAATGTCATACCCCGACACTTGAAGTACCTAAACCTCGAAGAACAAATGCCATTGATAATCTAAGAGGAAAAGGAAGAAAGAGAAAGCATGAAGAAGCATCAACCCAATGAATGTGTTAAGTTGTTCTTTTGAGAGGCTTAACTGATTCTTCTAGTTATCTTGCAAACACTAATTAGAAACAAAAATGATGTATTAGATTGGTTTTCCGATTGTGAATGTTATTGTTTAATAGTTACTATGACTTTTTTTGTTTTTGGGAATGCAAACTGATTTTTTTGGATATTTAACATGTAAAGATACAAGTTATTTGGTTAATTTTTGTTTTTGTGTACAGTTATGTTAGTCGGTGGCTATTTATTGTGAACAGGTGTTTAGTTTAGGAGTAATTCTTTAAACCACCCGCGCTGCTGATCATCAGTCAACTCACATACAAGTAGGTCCACATTATATAAGGCTCACGCCATATGTTTTGGATGATAGTTAGCCCGGGTGGTTTGAAGAATTTTCATATGATTTGGTGTGTGCGGGTGCATGTTTGTGTATGAAGTGAATGTGCAGGTGCAGAATGATTTATCAGTTTAGTGAATTTGTTGAACTTTATATTTTGAGGGCTTTTTTTATTATTTTTTTGAAATAAATGAGGAAATCAAAATGAGGACAAAATATTTGAATAATTTTGGACAAAATTAAGATGACGTTTGAATAATTTGAAGAAAGGCTTTAATGATTTTGAACGAGCAATGTTGAAAGAAATTGATTAATTTTTAAGAAATTAAGGGGTTTTTACAAGAAATTCAAAATCTTTGGGCAAATGTGCAAAGAGAGCAACGGTTAAGCAACTGCAGATGGGTATAGGGGGGTTTTGGGGTTGGATTGCGAATGAGTTTATTTGGTGGCCAATTTACAATTAAATTCAGGTTTTGAGGCTAAATTATAAATACGAAAGTGTTTTTTTGTAATTTTATAGTCAAATTACATTTTCACCCTTATTGATACATGTGTCATGCACATATTGGTACTCCGTCAGTCAAAAAATGGATAGAATAGGCACAATAGAACCACACTATAAAATTAATGGTCCCTTTGAAACTATAAAAAGTTAAGTGGGTAAAATAAGACTGAAGGCATAGTTTAATGACCTCTAAAATTTTTTACCCAAAAATATAACATAACCAAGGAAATAAAAAAAATATGAAAAAAGCTACTGTTAGATGGCATGAAGTTTTCAAAAGAAATTTTGTATCATTAGATTTAGCTCGTGATTGCTCATCTCATTTCTCTGTCTATGTTGTTTTTTATTTTTTTGTGATGTTTATAACTATTAAAAAGAAAGAAAAATGGGTTTACTTAACAATGGATATACGATTGGCACAAACACCGTCGAGCATCAATATTGCAGAAAAGAATGGTGGAGGTGGTGGTGGTGGTGGTTTGGTGGCTGTTGCTGGAGGTTGGTGGTGGTGGGTTTTCGGGTTTAGCAACAAGTGATGATAAGGGGTTCTTTTATAAATTTTTAAACCTAAGATATATTTTCGTAATTATTAATGACATGTTAAAATCCTATTGAACTAGACCATATGTTGGGCAATGGTCTTAGACCAAGCAAAAAAATTTCGTATTTTGCATGCATGTCATTGTTTTAATAGACAAATGACAGACAAAAATAAAAACTTGTCATTGTACCAAGGTGATGCTCAGATGAAATGGTTTGTTGTTTTTCCTAGCTACTATAAAAGCACATGCTAATGCTCAAAGCCACCCTCACCGAGAAAGCAAAAACCGAAAGGGCATAGTGATGAGGGTTCCCAAGGTGGTGGTGCACAGCCGGATGCCCAAGGTGGTGATGCACAGCCCAATGCCCAAGGTGCCTAGAAAAATGTTCTTTTTATATTTCTCTATTTTTTAAGCTTCTGTAACCATTTTATAATAACATTTTTTGACACTTCTTTTCACAAAAAGTGCAACGTTATTTTCCTTATATATTTCTCTATTTTTTAAGCTTTCTATCCATTCTAGAATAATATTTTTGACACTCCTTTTCACAAAAAGTTCAACTTTGTTTTCCTTCTATATTTCTCTATTTTTTAAGCCTCCGTATCCATTCTATAATAACATTTTTTTGACACTTCTTTTCACAAAAAAGTTCAACATCTTTTACTTCTATATTTCTCTATTTTTTAAGCTTATGTATCTATTCTAGAATAACATTTTTTTTTTGTACACTTTTCTCACATTGTGTTTTTCTTTTATTTATTTTTATTATCTTTGTTGTTGTGGCAGAGCAACAGAATGGATCGGTAATGTCTATTCCTGATACATATATATTTAGCGATACCCTAAACCCAAAAAAAAAAAAAAAAAGATTCTCATTCCCAACCTTAATGTGTGAATCTAGAATCTAGTGGGTGTGGGCTTTGGTTTTCTTTATGTCGAATATATATATATATATATATATATATATATATATATATATATATATATATATATATATATATATATATATATGTGGTTTGTGGCTTGGTGGGTTTGGATGTTCAGTAGTATGTGGTTTGGGAGGCTTGGATGTACCAGTGGGTGTTGGGGGTGGGGATTTGGCCTTTTCTTTTGGATATATGTGTGTGATAATATACGTATATCTTTATCTATGTATTCATATATATGAGTTTGTAGTTTAGAGGTTGACGGGTGCTTGTTTGTACTGTTGCATATACATGGGTTTGTAGTTTGGAGGTTGACGGGTGCTTATTTGTGCTATTGTAGGAGAGAGTAGTTCTGAAATGTATTTGGCTTTCACCAGTTGCCTTAACCATACCTTTTATATGGGTCTATATTTTTTTTGTTTTTTTAATGTTTACTTGGTTTTTTTTTCTTTTTTTATATTTTAAATCCAGTGTCATTTTTTGGTCATGACCAAGTTAATGCCCAAGCACAGCCCCAGAACCCAGCAGCTGCCCAAGGCCAAAAAGGAGGTAAAAATTACTTTTTGTTTAAGATTGACATGCTAATTAGCCTATTTCATTTAGATGAATTATGCACTATATAGTTTTTTCATATTGTTAAGAAAATAAGATTGATTGGCAATTAAATTGATTGGATTTTGATTGTTAAGGCAATTAAATTAATTGGGATTTGATTGACTATGTTTTAGCAAAACTTATGATATTACCATATTTGTGTGTTTACCTTTTATATTGTGCAGAAAAAATCTTATGGTAACTTACCATATGAGAAGAAGATTTGTGTTAATTAAGGAATGACATTTATTGTATATTCACAAGGAAAAGAAAAATAGGTTTTATGAGTCAAGGCCTTTCTTGAAGCCCAAGACAAGATGTCCAAGCAGCAAGCTTGTATTTATATGGAGCATAAGGTCACAGCAGATGTAGGCAGAAACAGAGAGCTATAATAGAAAATACAAAAGAGTTTTCTGTCCAGTGTTCCAAGTGATGTTGCAACACGATCGGTGTTTCAGTCTTTTATTATATTAAGTGTTGCATCTTTGTTTTGTTTGACAGTAAGACATGAGTGATTTGTATGAGACTTTGAGAGATTAGATTACTGTCTCTTTATTCATTCTTCGGGAGAAGAAGGTATAGTTCTCGGGAGAGAACGTTCCAAGTCGAGGAGAGCTCGCCAATCGAAGTTCGTTAAGGAGTTCTTCATCTAGGCGTCAAAGGTCAAGATGGAGTCTTTACTTGTCTAAGTCCATTGATGTTGTAATTTGTTGTTTCTTAATGAATAGGTTTGTTGGACAAGGGGAGGTCCCGTGGATGTAGACCGCACGGTTGAACCACGTTAAATCTTGGTGTTCTTTATTTCTATTATAATTTTTTTATTTCCGCTGCTATTTACTATTACTACTCATGTTGGAACATTAAGTGGAATAAACTAAGGAGTTAGAGAAACAGATTGTTAATGGTCTGTGATATAACTAATATTCCAGTTAATGTTGTAACATAATCTATAACAGGATTGTAACAAACTCAGTTTACACCAAGTTATTGCATCCGTTTTTAGTTTTCATCAAAAAGGTTCATCGATTAAACATATTGGTCATCTTGCTGTGAGATTAATCTATACTTATACTGCACAACTTTTAACATGTGGTATGTTACGAACTAATTCGGTTAGATTCTTGGGAGTTTTGAGTTAATGTCTTGCAGGAATAGGTATGGACACTTTACGTGAATGAGCTTCAATCTCTAAACCACCACTGTTGGATGGAGTGAATTACTCGTACTGGAAGGCTCGAATGAGGGCATTCATCAAGTCTATTGATGAGAAGGCGTGGAAAGTAATCTTGACTGGCTAGACAACTCCCACCACAAGATCAGGGCAATGTTGCAACTAAATCTGAAATAGAATGGACCAAGGCTGAAGACCTTCTGACAAGTTGGAATTCAAAGACACTAAATGCGATATTCAATGCTGTTGACTTGAATCAATTCAAGTTAATTTCAACGTGTGAATCTGCTAAGGAAGCTTGGTATATTTTGCAAACAGCATATGATGGTACAACATCTGTCAGAAGATCAAAGTTGTAGATGCTTACCACTAGATTCGAAGAACTGAGGATGCAGGAGGATGAAACAATTGCTGATTTTAATGCCAAATTATGTGACATTGTTAATGAATCTTTTTCTCTGGGAGAAAAATGTTCTGATGCTAAGCTTGTAAGAAAAACTCTACGATCTCTCCCAGACAGGTTTGGAATCAAGGTGGCTGCCATAGAAAAATCAAAAAACATTGATGAAATCAAGATTGATGAACTCATGGGGTCACTTCAAACCTTTGAGATAGTTTAAGCATAAGAAGAAAGAAAAAGGCATTGCTCTCCGTGCTGATGTGGAAAGAAAAGAAACAATAACCTCTTCCGATGATGAGGACACGGAGATGTTTGAATCCTTAGCCGTACTTACCAAAAATTTTGACAATATTCTAAAAAAATGGGACAAACGAAGAAAAGGGTTTAGGCAGTCAAATTTTGACAAAAAACCTCAGGTTGCGACAGTGGTTGACACATTCAAGAAACAAAAGTTCAAACCAACTGATGAAAGAAAAAAAGGTAAAGGAATTCAATGTCATGAATATGGGGGATTTGGTCACATCCAATCTGAATGTACAAACACCATGAAGAAAAAAAAGAGGGCAATGAAGGTTACCTGGAGTGATGATAAATCAGAGGAATTCTTAGAGAGTGATGAGGAGCATACCAGTAACTTTGTTGCATTCAATGTTGTTACAACATCTCTTGAAAACAGTCTGAACGAGGAAGCTGGTACAACTGTTGCAGCACTGGATAAAACAGACGATGAATTTAGTGAATCTGATTGCCTTGAGTCAGACAGTGATGGTGAACTAGATAATGAAGAAGTCATGAAAACGTACAAGAACATGTACGAAAAATGGGTGATCGTGTGCAAGAAAAACTAGGGACTGGAGTTTAGGATCCTTGAATTGGAAAGACAAAAGTTTGACCTAGAAAACCTGGCTGAAAAAAGATTGATAGAAGTACAAATGGTGCGACACGAATTGGAACAAATGCAGCGTTATGTTAAAATGCTGAATTTTGGAACTGAAAAAATTGGATCACATGTTATCCATTTAAAAATCAAGCAGAGATTATACGGGACTTGGTTTTTATGAAGGATAATCTTCTGGAAAAACTATTTTTGTCAAAAGTTCAAAGAATCCAAAATTTGAGTATAAGGTTGCAACTGCACAGAATAACAGTCAAAATGCCCTGGTTACAAATGTTATGACAGCGACTGCAATATCGCAAAGGCAACATAGGAAAAAGAAGAACAAGTTCATTCCCATTTGTCACTACTGCCTTGTACCTGGACACATCAAACCTCACTGCTTCAGGCTCCAAAGAATGCAGGAAAAATGTAAGTCTTTCAATCAGCAAAAGAGATCCTCACATATGTTTTTGCAACACAAGGTAAGACAATTTTGGGTTAAAAAATTTGATTTAAATTATTTTGCTGCTTATACATCTACACAAGCCTGTGCTGCTAACTCTTGGTATGTTGATAGTGGATGTTCTAGCCACATGACAGGTATGCGTAAAGATCTCAGCAACTACAGAAAATGTGATGAAGGGCAAGTTATATTTGGAGATGGTGTTAAAGGAAAAGTTCTAGGAAAAGGAACACTTGAGATTGAAGGGTTTCCAAGGTTCAAGAAAGTACTGCATGCTGAAGGGCTGAAGGCTAAACTTATGAGTATCAGTCAATTGTGTGATCAGGGTTTGTTTGTGAAATTCACTAAAGATGGTTTTCATGTGTTAGATGTATCTAATAATTGTGTGCTTACAGGGAAAAGGTCATCTGACAACTGCTACATGCTTACACCATCTCATGAACAATCATTGTCGTGTTACAACAATACCTGTACAGTACGAGGTGTGCCAAAGCTAAGGAGCAAGCAGACAGAAAAATCGCTGGAAGAAGGAAGCACCAGTAAGATGAATGTTGATGTTGCAGACGGTGTTGCAACACTGAAGGAAGAACAGACGAAGAAATCTGTTGTAACAGATACTGTTGTAATGCCAGAGACAGAAACTGAGCAGGAGAACATTGGTTCATGTGATATTACAAGAAGCAGTGTAACAACAGAAGTTAGCACTAAAGAAATTCAAGCTGAAATGCCTCAAGTTTATAAAAATCATACTGCAGAGGATGTGATTAGATCAATACATGATGGAATCTGAACTAGAGGTAAACCCAAGTAGAACTACAGGGACATGGTAAGGTATATATGCCACACTTCTCTCTTAGAACCCAAAAATGTGAAAGATACTTTAGAAGATAAACTTTGGATAAATGTCGTGCATAAGGAATTGAATCAGTTTATCTGTGAACTTGTTGAAATTGGAATCATTATTTTAGAACATGTTGCAATAGAAAAACAATTGACAGATGTCTCCATTAAAACTTTAGATCCTTTGAGATTTGAAACTCAAAGAAAAGTTTTAGGGATTTGTAGTCTATAATATTGTATCATAAATTGCCACAGGGTCATGAAAGAAGCTTGAGAAATTTGAAAGTTTAATAATCAATTCAACTTGTGATTTAGTTTGTGAACTATACTTCCTTGTACACATTGAATACTGATTGACAAAGCTAATCTTGATGATCTGCAAGTACAGGAGCTTGGACTTTCTGATGACTAGGAATAAAGAGAGAAGTCTCTCTAAATCTATTCCTGTATTCTATTCATCCTTGAAATTAAAAAAAAAAAAAAAGGAAAAAGGCAGGAAATAATGTGGCTATCTAGCACTGGAAACAGCTATCTAATCCAAAATAAAAGAGATTAGTGTGAAAGCTATCAGTTGCAACATGAGCTGAAAATAATGAAAAAAATACATGTGAAAAGAAATATAGTATGCAAGCTACCTGTTACAACATGAGCTGACACAAGAAAAATAGTGTGTTTTCCTGCGAGATGAATAGACGATCAGGTATGTTTGAGCTGATTGGGAGAGTTCCTACACCTTGCAGGTTTGATGGTGAAAGCTATTTGTTTCAACATTCAGCCTCACACACACACATGGTTCATTAATTAAATCTTAGACTGAAATGAGTATTGATGAGTAAAGTTTCTTGAATGACTTCATGCTTCCTGAACATATCATGCATTTTAAATCTATTTTAATTTTCAAGAAAAAAAATAAAAAAGGGTGAAATCTCAGGGGATTTTGAGCAAATTGGAGATACTGTGAAAAATATTGTTGCAATATCGGTTCTAAATTGATTTTGGATAATCTGATGCAGCTTATGTCAGTGATGTTTTTGTTGGTTTGGATTGCTGAACAATTTGTGTTACAATTTTTACTATTTTGCTTACAATTTGTTTCTTTGTCTTTGCTTCATGAGACTTACAGTTTACATGCTTAACTGTTTTATTCTACTATTGTGTTGTTTAGTTGCTACAATTGTGCTACTTAACTGCGCAAAAGACTGTCCACAATTGGGTTGAATCCCTTGTGAAGTTGTCCCCTCCATTCCATCTTTTTCACAAGTTTTTGCAGGAATCTGATATTCAGGGGGAGCCTTGAACTGAAGGCAATGTTGGATTAGCTTCTGAAACAACTACTGCTTGAATGTTGGTTGTTTAATGATTATCGCTCGGGCACTTTACTTTGTTTATTTTCTGCTGCTCTACTTTGGGTCCATGTTTGTGTTTGCTAATTTATGCTAAGTCCTTTGGTCTAGTACTTTGGTTTCTTTTGGCAAAGGGGGAGACTATATTATTGCTATTACTGCGTGTTGATTGTTGCTTGAGGGGGAGATGATTATTGCCACAGGTTTAGCTGTTCTACTGGTGCAGCTAGTAACTGTTGTTGCTATTGAGTTTGGTTGCTGCCTCTTATTCTTTTCCTGATATAATGACTGAGTTTTTATGATGGTTTATTGATTGTTGCAATAGGGTTATCATCTTTGGGTTACTATCTTTTGCAGGGTCATTATATTTGCTGCTTTGATACTTTCTTATCTATGTTTCCATTATGCTGTAACTGACTGTTAAAACAAGACCATATTTGCTCTGATACATCATTATCTAGTTTGTTAGCTTTATTGCTCTAATCTTTTGTCTTTAATTATTGCATTTGGTTTGGCAAAAAGGGGGAGTACTATGTTGTGCTGTGCTGCTATTACATTGCTATCTTTTACAAAAGCACTATGTTTTCTACTTTGATACATTTATATCTGTGTTCCACTGCATGTTGCAACAGACTAATCATTGCTCTAATACTATTGTTCTACTAAATGTTGTACCGGGATTTTCATTTGTTGCATCTGTCTTTTTGCACTTGGGCAATAAGATGTTACATTGACTATGATATCAGAGTTTTGCCAAAACAAAGCCAAAGGGGGAGATTGTTAAGAAAATTAGATTGATTGGCAATTAAATTGATTGGATTTTGATTGTTAAGGCAATTAAATTAATTGGGATTTGATTGGCTATGTTTTAGCAAAACTTATGATATTACCATACTTGTGTGTTTACCTTTTATATTGTGCAGGAAAAATCTTATGGTAATTTACCATATGAGAAGAAGATTTGTGTTAATTAAGGAATGACATTTATTGCATATTCACAAGGAAAAGAAAAATAGGTTTTATGAGTCAAGGCCTTTCTTGAAGCCCAAGACAAGATGTCCAAGCACCAAGCTTGTATTTATATGGAGCATAAGGTCACGGCAGATGTAGGCAGAAACAGAGAGCTACAATAGAAAATACAAAAGAGTTTTTTGTCCAGTGTTCCAAATGATGTTGCAACACGATCTGTGTTTCAGTCTTTTATTCTATTAAGTGTTGCATCTTTGTTTTGTTTGACAGTAAGACATGAGTGATTTGTATAAGACTTTGAGAGATTAGATTACTGTCACTTTTATTCATTCTTCGGGAGAAGAAGGTGTAGTTATCGGGAGAGAATGTTCCAAGTCGAGGGGAGCTCGCCAAATCGAAGTTCGTTAAAGATTTCTTCATCTAGGCGTCAAAGGTCAAGAGAGAGTCTTTACTTATGTAAGTCCATTGATGTTGTAATTTGTTGTTTCGTAATGAATAGGTTTATTGGACCAGGGGAGGTCTCGTGGACGTAGACCGCACGGTTGAACCACGTTAAATCTTGGTGTTCTTTATTTCTGTTATAGTTTTTTATTTTCGCTGCTATTTACTGTTACTACTCATGTTGGAACATTAAGTGGAATAAACTAAGCAGTTAGAGAAACAAATTGTTAATGGTCTGTGATAGAACTAATATTCCAATTAATGTTGCAACATCATCTATGACAGAATTGTAACAAACTCAGTTTATACTAAGTTATTGCATCCGTTTTTAGTTTTCATCAAAAAAGTTCATCGATTAAGCATATTGGTTATCTTGCTGTGAGATTAATCTATACTTATACTGCACAACTTTTAACACATATGTTCATTCTTGCTTTGTTCTCAGTGAATACACTGTTTGTATCAGAAGTGGATGAAAAACTCTCTCAAGCTATGAAAAGAGTAAGAAGACACTCTATAATGAGGAAACAAGTCTTAAGAAGGGTGCAGATGATATGCTGACCTACTTTGGTGGAAAGTCACAACCTTTAAGTTCCACATACATCGCTATTGTTGGAGCTATCGAAGTTGTTGCCTTCGTGGGCGATATTGCCCAATATGCTATGTTATCCACTATTGTCATAGTACTAACTTCTTATCTTGTTGGATTTGCTATTGCGCAAGTCATTTGGAGAAAATATCGTAGACTTGCATGTGATGTGAAATCACTGAAAAGGCGCTATACTCGCCTTTTAGATGTGAAGCGATTCGACGAAAAGGTGAAAGAATCACCTCATAATTTTGCTGGTAATCTTCAACCACCTACTGGGTTGCCTTCAGGTAGCAGAGCTTCATTTCTTACGTTAAGCGGGATTTATATGGTGGGATGAATCTCCTATCTGTTAACTATCGATTGGAGGTTTTGCGAGAGGAAACTGATATTGACAATATGTTGACGCGTTATCTAATACTAATTTGGTCAACAACTAGTCTCTCACTGGCTTAAGTATTAGTGTACACAATACTGCCATATTTTGTACCCCGCAGTGGTATGTATTTTGCTTATTTCAATATTTTTTTTCTTGCATTAATTGTGTTATATATTTTTTGATTTTTGTCTAATTTTGATTTCTCTTAATAGTTAGCTTTGATGGCATTTCCCTTCGCTGTTCTTATGGTGGAGTTATTGCCGCCACTTGAGATAAGATGTTTTGCTATATATCTTTAAGTTGTATGCATTCTTACTTTCATTTAGAAAATAGCCAAACATAAAATTGTTTTGTTACTTACTTTAATTTGTATTTTGGGGTCTCTACTAAATTCTTTTGCAGCATTTGGTTACTTTTATGTGATGTCCTATCTTAAAATAACTTTTCTCTTTGTTGTATTTTTTCAGAACTTGTTGATGAAGTGGAGGTGTCCGTTGAGAGTTTTGTCAAGTTTGAAGTTAGATGTTTCAGATGTATTTTGTTATGGTTACTTTAATGTTATTTAGCCAGATGTTTCGGATCTATTTTCTTATGGTTGCTTTAAAATTGTGTGAAATGCGTGATTATAGATGCTAATATTCAACTTTAATTGACTTTAGATGGTTGCTTTGTTAACGATATTTTAGTAAGTGCTTCACTCAAAATTTAGCGTCCATAACAAAATGAAACTAAGATGAAACTAAATTTTGAGTGAAGCACTTATTAAAATATCGTCAACAAAGCAACCATCTAAAGTCAAATATTAGCATCCATAGTCATGCATTTCACACAATTTTAAAGCAACCACAAGAAAATAGATCTAAAACATCTGGCTAAATAACATTAAAGTAGCTATAACAAAATACATCTGAAACGTCTAACTTCACACTTGGCAAAACTCCCAACGGACACCTCCACTTCATCAACAAGTTCTGAAAAAACACAACAAAGAGAAAAGTTATTTTAAAATAGGACAGCACATAAAAGTAACCAAATGATGCAAAAGAATTCAATAGAGACCCCAAAATACAAATTAAAGGAAGTAACAAAACAATTTCATGTTTGGCGATTTTCTAAATGAAAGTAAGAATACATACAACTTAAAGATATATACCAGAACAACTTATCTCAAGTGGCGGCAATAACTCCACCACAAGAACAGCAAAAAAATGCCACCAAAGCTAACTATTAAGAGGAATCAAAATTAGAGAAAAATCAAAAAATATATAACACAATTAATGCAAGAAAAGAAAATTCGAAATAAGCAAAATACGTACCACTACGAGGTATTATATATGGCAGTATCATGAACACTAATACTTGGGCTAGTGAGAGAATAGTGGTTGACCAAATTAGTATTACATAACATGTCAATATACTGTCAATATCAGTTTCCTTCGCATAACCTCCAATCGATAGTTAACAGGTAAGAGATTCATCCCACCATATAAGCCCCCGCTTAACGTAGGAGATGAAGCTTTGCTACCTGAAGGCAACGCAATAGGTGGTTGCAGATTACCAGTAGAATTATGAGGTGATGTTTTCACCTCTTCGTCGAATCGCTTCACATCTAAATAAAGGCGAGTTATAGCGCATTTTCAGTGATTTCACATCACGTGCGAGTCTACGATATTTTCCCCAAACAACGACTTGTGCAATAACAAATCCAACAAGATAAGAAGTTAGTATTATGACAATAGTGGACAACATAGCATATTAGGCAATATCGCCCACCAAGGCAACAACTCCAATAGCTTCAACAATAGCGATGTTTGTGGAACCTAAAGGCTATGACTTTGCACCAAAGTCAGTCAACATGTCATCTGCACCCTTCTTAAGACTTGTTTCCTCATTAAAGAGTGCATTTTTACTCTTTTTATAGTGTGAGAGACGTCTTTCATCCGCTTCTGATACAAACAGTGTATTCTCTAAAAATAAAGCAAGAATGAACATATGAAAAAACCATCACATTGCCACGTGTCATAATTGGATTAGGACATTTTCCCAACGTCCAAAGTACCAAACGTTTACAAAAATTTTTCCTTGTTTCAAATCACCCAAACAAGTCCCAATATTTTCCAAAAAGTCTCATTTTGGTCCCTTTTATACCACATTCTTAGAAGGTGGTCAAATGCACTAATAAGATATTTTTGTGTAGCTTATTCTTATAAGGATTTATTACCTGGGTAGTCTCTTATCTTTTTTCGGATTGTCTAGTTAGTCCCCCATCTGCAAAATAACCATAGATTAGTCCCTTATCTTTCTCTGTTGTGCCACCATTGGTCATTTCGTCACTTTTCTACTGCTTTGGCATGTTCAAAGCATGTGACATGTTTTTTTAGCCAGTTTGTTAGGACTAAAAGAAGCAATTTTGACTTATAAATTGACTTATAAGTCAAAAGAAAGAAGCTTGACTTATAAATTTTGCTAATGTGTTTAATTTCAGATGTTGAGGACTAAAAGAAGCAATTTTGATATGAATTGCGTAAAATTGATGTGGGTTTTGATCGATTATGTTTTCTGCAATATTGGCATATTGGCAAATTGAAAATGCAGTGGGTTTTGGAAATCAAAATAGGTACTTACTTTTGCGAGATGAATCCTTATTTTCCATCGCGACTGTAAGGTGCACTCAACGACGTCTGTGGATTTGGGGATTTGGGGCTTTGGGGTAACAATAAGGGTTAGGGATTTGAGCCGTATGGGTTTGGGAATCAGGAATTGGGGTCAAATGAAAGAGGTGAAAATACGTGTTTGATTGCTTTTACATTTTTGTCCTTCAAAAAAGATATCACATGCTTTGCACATGCTAAAATCGTTAAAAAAGTGACAAAAGGACCAACGGTGACACAACTAATTTATGATCATTTTAAAAATGAAGGACTAATTAAACAGTTTAAAAAAAGATACGGGACTAACCGGATAATAAACCCTTCTCATAACACATTCCTCAACTTCACTTATTGTTCAACTACCAATATAAACCCTCTTATTTAACCATTATTTTTTAAAGATATTTTAGCAGATAAGCAAACGTTCTAAAAGTATCTTATAGAAATAATTATTAGAATTATGTAACAAATGCCAATTCACATAATCAATAATAATTTTAAAAAAAAATACCAAACTTTGCGGCAAAAAAAATGGTAAATATCACTCTGCTCTCCTATGATATGCGAAATTATCACTCCACCCCCCTGTATTCGTAAAACTTCAGAAAAGTCTCATGTATTATTAAAAAGTTCTTACACTTCTTAAATGACGTTTTTGCCCTTTTAAATACATTTTTTTTTCTTTTTTTCTTCATCTCCACCTATTTATAAAAAAAAATTTAAAAAAAGATCATCTTTCCCAAACCTACCTAATTATCAAAAAAATTAAAAAAATACATGTATTTAAAATGGTAAAAAAGTCATTTAATAGCTTAAAAGATATATTGAGGGGGTAGTGTGAATACTTTTTAATAATATATGAGATTTTCTTGAAATTTTACGAATACAGGAGGGTGGAGTGATAGTTTTGCATACCACAGGGGGGGCGGAGTGATATTTACCCAAAAAAAAATACTAACTTCTATAAATGCTTTTTGTGATTGAGAGAAACTAAACTTGGGAGCAGGGGCAGAGTTAGGAAATCTTTTCAATGAAGGCTAAAATAAATATTTTTTCAACTATATGAGCACATTATTTTTAGTGAAAATTAATTAATTTTTTTTAATTAAAAATACATATATATTTAATTTTTTTCAAAAATATATATAGAATTTTTAACGTTATTCTGAATCAGTAAGATTGCAGTCTCCGCGGACCCCTAAGTACCTCTGTCCCTGTACATGCACACATGTATAGTGGGTGGTTAAAATAAACTTGGGAGTAGGGGTAGAAATAGAAAATCTTCTCAATAGGGGCTAAAATAAATAAATTTTCAACTATATGAGTACATTATTTTTAGTGAGGATTAATTAATTTTTTTAACTAAAAATACATATATATTTAAAAAATATATATAAAATTTTTAACATTATTATGAGTCAACTAAATACTTCCGTCCCTGTACATGCACACATGTATACCGAACACCCAACCCCCGAAGCCACAAACCATATATAGATATATTATATGCATACATATAGATAGATACAAGATAAAAAATAATAATACTAATAATAATAAATAAACAAATGAAAACCCCCACACCCTCTAGATCCACACGTTGTGGTTTGGGGAATGGGGAGTCTGTTACTAAAATATATGTACATCAGGGATAGACATTACCGATCCAGTTTTTGCTCTGTCACTGCAATGTGAGAAAGAAGTGTTAAAAAAAAAAAAAATGCTATTTTAGAATGGGTAGAGAAAGAAAGCTTAAAAAGTAGAAAAATATGGTTGGAAAACAAAGATGAACTTTCTTTCTTTTCGCTGTTTTCTGTTCGCTATACCCTTTCTGCTATTTCCTTTCTTTTAGCTAATGCATGTGCCTTTATAGAAGTTAATAAAATCGTAAATTATGCATATAGTCCCTATTGTTTATATAATTTTTCAAGTTGGTCTTTAATATTATAAAAAAATTATATTGGTCCCTCATATTTATAAAAGTAATTTTTTTGGTCAAAAGTGATTCAAATTAGTCTCTATTGTTCAAAACTAATCAATTTAGTCTCTATTATTTTCAAAAAAAAAATAATTTTGTCTCCAAATAAGATCATGTGTAGAGACTAAATTAAATTTTTTTAAGAAACAATAGGGGCTAAATTGAATTTTTTAAAAAATAATAAGGATCAAATTGGTTTGTTTTGAATAATATGAACTATTTTAAATCACTTTTATAAATATTAGAGACTATTATGAATCTTTTAGAATATTAGAGATGACAGTTAAAAAATATGTAAACCATAGAGTCTAAATATAAAATTTACCCGTAATAAAAGAATAACATGCCATTTCATTTGAGTATAATCGTGGTTGGTATAATGGCTTGTATTTTTATCTTATTATATGACATCTACAATAGGTGTCTTTAAGGCATTAAATTCTCTACATGTAGGAAAGTTATTAGAGATTTTAATTTTAAACAATTTTTCTATACTCATTTTTATATGTAGAGAATTCCTACATTCAAATCTCACTACTCTACATGTGAAGATGCAATAACAATATTCCTAAAACCTATCTCCACATTTTCAAATGCAAAGTAAACGAAAATAGAGAGTTTTTAAAGTAGAGAAGCTATTATAGTGAAACTGAAATAAGGTTTCTTTAGAAAAAGGAATTTACTAAAGGAAATGAAGTTCTTTGAGTAAAATTAAAACACGGAATCCCTAAATATAAAGAAATAGACCAAATCATCTAAATGTAGAGAAAAATGTAAAAAGATTGTTGAAGTTGATCTAATACGACTATCTTGTCAAACTTTTTATTCCAGTCGAGCTTTTCTTTTGCCTCATAGCGCATACAAAGTCATACAAAATGATGATCTTGTTATAACAAACTCAAAGGAGTTAGGAAGTTGGTCTCATAAATAAATAAATAAAAGGGAATTGTTGCCACGAGTATGCTTTTTTAATCAGCCATGACAGATCGAGCATGCGAGACACACAATCTTAAATCCAATAACATGTTATTAGAACTTCACTTCGATTCTGTTGCGTTTTACTCCTTTTCGGTACAATGGCTGTTTCTTTCGTTTTTTTTTTTTCTTTTCTTTTTTTGTCTTGTACATTGCAACTCTCGAGATGCAAAAGCAAATTGGTAAACATATCGTAATTCGATTCAAGAATGTAAAATATGTAAATATAATAGTTGTTAAAGTATGTATGGTTATTATTAACTCCAATTTTGAAGTGGCTATTCTCTTCAAATTAGGTCTTAGTAAGTCTTATGTCTAATTACTAATATTATTTTTATTTTTTGATATAGTCATTTATTCTAAGATTTGATTGATCAGCTGTGAGGCCAATAAGTTATCTAGAAGTAAACCTTTTCATTAAAAAAAAAAAAATTCAACTCAAAGAAGGATAAAAATTAACATGAGTGAATAAGTTTGATTTGAGATGGAATTATATTTATTTATTTATTTCATGAGAACTTGGATGGCATCTCAAATTATACGTAAAATAAATATTCATAATCTAAAAAATGCATTACAATTTAAATAATTTGAAATCTTGAGTACGATTTTCAGATTAATTTATATTAAAATACTTAATACAAAAACTTTTTCATATGTAATTTCTTATCACCTCGTGGAAATATTGGGCTAATGGTGACCTCAATATTTATTTTTTGCTTTTTGGTAGAACACATCTTTGTTATACTCAGGCCATCTTTAGCAAACTCTCTATTTTACAAAGTCAAACTACCACTTCTCTATTTCAGATAACTCCTTATTTTTGTTTTACTCAAACAACGCTCTCTATTTTAACTAATACATCCTATTGATGTCCTATTATGTTTATTAGTTAACCTTGTAATTTGAACATCAAATTAATATTTCATGAAAACTACAATGTCTCGTGAATTCATTTATAAGAAAAACTTATCAAGAAAAAATTATATTCTAATAAAAGTATCTAAATAAAAGCATAATAATAAGAATTTTCTGACTTAACTGTAATTAATTAACTATAATAGGAACATATAAGAATATTCTAATTTAGTTTAAGGCAAAAAAATAATTTAAATTAAGCAGAAGTTGTTTATAATTTATAACAATTAAATTAAACAAAGCTAATTAATATAAACCAATCCAACCCCACCTCCCCAAACACAAACCACAACGATTCTTCAACACAATTACGACGGTTGGTGCATTTTGAGAGTCAAGTGGCTCGGTGGAGTTTCTCGCCAGCTTTGGAGAAGCACCAAAGCAAACTGGCGAGCCAACAAAACATGGCGAGGCAGCTGACGAGCCTGTTGGAGTTTAAAATTTGGCTTTGACTCGCTAGTATAAAGAAAAACACCACTATTGGAGTTGCTCTAAGGTGACTTGCACACCGGAAATATCAACAAGGGCGGATTCAGAAATTTAATAATGGAGAGTCAAAAAAAAAATTTATACAGTGTTTTTTATAATATTTTTTGGTCTAGTAGAAAAGAGATTCAGTTTTTATATTTTTAATTTTTTTTTACAATTTTATTAAAGAAAATTTGGTTATGATTTCATGTTAGGATATTTTAAAAGATTTGATAAGCAAAATAATCAATAAATATTAAAAGATCTAGCTTGATGCAATAAATAATAGTTTTAGTTTAATGGTTAGATATTAAATAAGATATTATGAGTTTAAAACTAATTAGAAGTCATATTTTTTAAATATTAATTCTTTTTCATTCATAGCTAAAACTATAAAAATAAATATAATTATGGTGACTTGAATCCCTAACCATCAATATAATACTATTTGTAACTAACCATTAAACCAACTTCAAATTTTTAAAAACTTTTATCACTTTTTAAATATTTATTGGAAGAACTAAATCTAATTTTTTTTTAAAATTCCATTAAATTCTTTTTTTTTTTTTTCAGAGGTCGGGGGGCCCCCGCCGGTCCCCCTTAAAACCGCCCCTGAATATCAATATCATAGTCACTCGAAGCGCTCGATCCCTTGCTATTGCCACATTTATGGTTATCTACCATCCTTCTAATAGTGGTAATGTTGAAAGCTGGTTTGGTCCATTCAAAGTATTTTTGTTTACTTTCTTGTCTCTTAAGATTCTTTTATCTTTCTACTTGACTAAAAGATTGAGTTGGTGGAAAGCCTCCAACATTAAAAGACTGAAAATTTTTTGACCAGCTCCAATTAATTATCAGTCTTAGAAATAATAGGTAGCTCCATAATATTTGTATGTAAATGAATTAATTATCAATCCGAATTAACAAAAGAAATACAAGACATCTATGGTGGTTGTGTAATGAAAGACACTGGTTATCCTAAGATTCTTTCATCCTCCTGCTTTACTAAAAGATTAAGTTAGTGGAGGGCGTCGAACATTAAAAAATTAAAATTTTTTCGGTTAGTTTGAGTTGACAATTAACATTATTGACAAAAAAAAAAATACAAGACATTTATAGTAGTTGTGTAATGAAAGACACTGGTTATCAACCTCCTGTCATATGTGTAGGTCAGCATATATGAACTATTTCAGCAGATCTGAACATTTTCATGGTACTGAGTGACTGAAAAAAAAGAGATTGGGGTTGATATGCATGTCCTAAATCTCTGCTGCCGCTTATTGATTCTAGTGACCCGTAGTTCAGTGGAGGACAAACTCCGAAAGCAAACGGGAAAATGTCATATTTAATTTTTATTATTTATTTAAAAATTTAATTTAATTTTTATGTTTAAATTTTGTTTTTATTATTTCTTTAAAAAAAATAATTTAATTTTTATTATTTTTAAAAAGTTTCAATTTCATCTTTATTATTATTTTTTTAAATTCATTCATATCATTTAAAATTAATCAATTTAATTTCTATACTTATTCATAAATTGAACTAAGTAATATGTCTATTAAATTGAATTGGGTGAAAATATTTCTCTTGTTATCGGAAAAAAGATGAAGAAGTTGAGGTGGAGGATGACGACGTTCAGGCTGTCATGGTTGGTCATTAAACGTGAAGAAACCACGTGAAATAGTTGTTATGGTCAGACATGATAGTGACATAACCTTTAACGTTGTAGGAAGTTTTAGTGCGTAGTCAGTAAACCTATATTGTCTAGCTGATGATGCGTATATCTATATCTGACATATCTACATCTCTCTTTAACAATAGTGGTATCTTGTACGTGAATCAGTTCCGCGCTAACTTGAGATTTATCTTGGTTAACTGTAACAGTCTTTTTATTTTTATTTTTAACAACTTTTTTTATTTTTTATTTTATATGTAGAGAGTTTGAAATTGTCTTAAGGGCAATTTTAACAAATTTTTTATTTTTTATTTATAATAGAGAGTCAAATTAATAAATTTTTATTTTTACAAATTTTCTATTTTAATTTCACTTTAGTTACTCTTCATATTTTACATAAACTTATTATTCAATAATCTTTTTCATCTTTTATTTTTAATTATTAACAACTATTTTCTAACAAATATTGTAATATTTATATAATTCGAGACATAAAATTATAATAATTTTTAAATTGATAATAAAATATCATCTATAAATTAGAATTTTAAACTTGAAACATACAATAACTATATATATTTACTTTACTCTTTTTTTGATACTGCCACATCAATTAAATGAAAAAAAAAAAAACACAAACACACACACAAAACGCAAACAAAACAAAACAAAACAATAGAACAACAAAAACGATTGCCGTTTGACCAAGAGAAAAAAGTAACAGCGAGCTTGATTTGCTCGCTACTTCGAGAGAGCAAATGGCAATCAATTGGCAAGCTTTGGATTTTGGGGAGGGAGAAAGAGAGGTTGTTGGAATAATTTTTTTTGTTCTGATTTTCTACTTTGACCAAAAATAGTAAAAGTAGAGAGCTGTTGGAGTGGCTTTAAAGTTTCGTTTGTTTGTTATAAAATATTTTTTTAATTTTTTTTAATTTTTTAGTGTTTAATAACACTAAAAAATTAATTAATTAAAAAATATTTTTTAAATATAAAAAAATATTTTATTTTTCTTTGAAATTATTTTTTACAAATAAGTTATTTTATGACAAACAAATAATGTTAAACACCTGAAAATATTTTATTTTTTAAAATAATATTTTTTTTAAAAAAAAAATTTACAAATAAATTATTTTTGGGCAAACAAACAAAGTGTAAGTGGGATATTGACGGTCAAATGGACTTTTTGAATAGTTTCTATTAGATGTGCTGTATCGTACCAAGTGAGAAACGTCCTCAATTCTTTGGCGAAACACTTGGATTTATTTTATTTTATTTTATTTATCAATTTGGGGGTTATTAAATGGCCTGAAAAAGCAGCAAATTTGGCAGATGTCATCAATTGAGGTTACAGCTCTGCAGAGTGCCAAGGAATGGTACGGCATGGCTCTATTGTTGATGTGACTTGAACCTTCAATTGCTACATTTTTTTTTATTGCTCATCTAAGCGATATTCTGTAATTTTTTTTTATTGCTCACAAGGATTGTTTTTTAATTGTAAGGGTTTTATCTCTTAACTTAGAAATTTCACATAGGAATTCTAAAAGATTAGTCTGGTAAAAAGTAGAATCCTTACACTTAAGAACACCTCTTATAAGGATGAAATTCATACGTAAAATTATTACAAATTCATCCCCAATTTCAAGTACATTTTTTTTGAAGTCAAAATTCCAAGTGCAATTTGAATGACCTGCTAGTGCACAGAATTGTGTTAGTCTCCTTTTCTAGCAGATAAAGGTAGCCTCACAGCATTCTGCAGTTGGGTATATAGTTTTCTAAAGAAAAGGTTGAGTCCCCTTTTTGCCTTAGCAGAGTTGTAATGTGTTTTTTTGGATATAGTCAACCTTATCTTCCACGCATGGTAGCAATTCCTCACACAATTAATTGCCTCGCAACCCAGAGAAAACGTGTCACGCTTGTCTGCTTAGGATACTCTGTTGTCCTTCTACCTGCGGAGCGCAATGCGAATCAACGAGTAAGGATCAACGATACGAACAAATTTAACAATTGTGGTCAAAGTGTACCCAATTCAAATTTCAGTCTAATTACATGATCATCGATTGTTAATATATCTTGTAATAATTAAAATGTATTATTTTAAAATTTATTTATATTATTTTATTATAATTATGTCAATAATTTAATTCTCGAGAAGCACCAAAGTATAATTAATGAACGCGTCAGTTGCTTGTTGAATTGCCCAACATGTACATTATTCCCGTCCCAATTAATGGAAAGACTAATAATTTTACCATCACTTTTGGAACATAAGTTTAAAAGCGCCTGGTACAAGTTCGCAGTTCTTTACACTTAACGTCAAGGGTCAGCAATAAAAGCATTTGTAGACTCCACATTTCACTCAACAGGTGTATGTTTTCACGTGTTAGGAATGAAGTCTACGTTTCAGTCTAAAATATTTAAATGTCTCAAATGTTTCAAAGTAGAATGTTAAACTCTACCAGAGGTCTGGTACAAGCACTAAACTATATCACTTCTGAAAATAAAAATAAAAATTAACATGTAAAAGATTAGCACATCTTTGTTTCTAAATTATAAAAGTTATATGTTAAATACTCCTCACTCATATTTCATTACGGGCAGATATATGAGAAATTGTTTGTTAGCAGTCACTTGAACTTTGGTCTAGTGGTTATATTATTTGTTGTGTATATTAAAAGTTGTGAGCTCAAGTATCGCTGATTACATATGTATAACTTTCGACCTCCCTCCGTACCATTTTGTCATTGCTTTTGTTGACTTTCACCAATTCTTAATTGAGTTTTATTTAGTAAATCTTGTACTTGTATTAAGTTTGCCTTATTTTATTTTATTTTTGTTAACGTAAATCTTTCATTAAAATAAAAAACTGAGATTACAAGGTAGATTATCCGACCCCCATAGGGTGGATATCATTTACAAAAATATCAGTCAAAGACAAAAGTGGGTTAGAAACCCAGTCAAGTACTAACTTATTCAACAAGTTTGCCTTTGACAGTCTATTATTAAATGTATTGTACAAATTCAATATCATATTTCCACCAATTAAAAAGCTATTTTAGATAATATTTTAACAATATCCTTATTTGATTTCTTACTTTTAAGAGTTAATTAAGATTTATCTTACGGGCTTAGAGGTCGTTTCTTTTGTTGTAATTTAAATATGTGTTCAACACGATAATTTCATTTGGTTCGCTTGTAGTTAAGCTATATATGAATAGTTTCAGTAAGAAGCTGAAAGTTATAATCAACATTATCCACGCATAAGTGGAGCTAATTTTATTTCAGCAAGGGTTTCATCTCAAATTTTTTGAAAAATATGTGTACTTTAGGGGCATTTTAAATTGAAAAATTAATTTAACTCCCACAAAAATATATTTATATAATTGTCAAATTGTTTGATTTTAGCCTCCATCAAACAAAAATCCTGCATCTGCCTCTGATTCCATGAGATTCCCATATGTTGAACTGTAATATACTCCAATAAATGCAAGTTGTACAACCATCAATAGAGGCAACTACAAATATTAGGGAAAGTATCTAGTCAAGCCAGTCAGACGGTTAAACTCTCATGGGACGTGAGTTCTAGCAGTCCAACACTCATAGTCAGGGCTGGATATCAAGCCGACCTGAGTGTAAACTTTCCTAGAAAGGACTTGTAACAAGCTCACATGTTTGAAATCAACATATCAAGGGTGAAAAAGGAAAATCATGCTGAAAAAGTCAAACAGTCTCCCTCGAGGAGGAAAGTTGATATAATGATCCAATTCTAACAACTAACTTACCAATATATTAAATTTAATCAACTAAATCAAATGTTTAAATCCGTATTGATAATTATAAAAAATTTAAATTATTATAAACTAAACATATAATTTTTACAGAACTAATATATGACGAAATTAACGGACTACGGTAGAGGAACTGGTGTTGGCCCAAGAAAGAAGAACAAATGGAACTAGCTCGTGACTAGAAATCAAATCCACATTTTCAACAGGTTCCAGATCACATTATTGCTCCCATGAAAAATCACAAGCTTAGACGTCTTTCAAGAATGATATACAACTAGTGAGAGAGGGCCATTCGTTTCTTACAATGATATTAGTAAAAGGAAGGGTAAAATGCACAATTTTTCACGTACTTTTTGAATTACCACTCTATCCTCAATAATTACATAAATTGTTTTTGCTTTTAAAAGGTGACACACTTTGCCTCAAACTTAATTTAACTCCATTGAACAAAAGATAAAATGAAGACAATGTCCTTCATTAAATATGCACAATATCCCAATATCCCACCTATACTGAATAATCACATTTTCATGGTCCTATGTCCTAAAAACTAGCTACCTCCTCTGTTTTAACGAGATGATCTATTCAAATTCTCATGTTTTTCAAATATTGTGTATAACCCTTTGTTGTCATGGTCATATACGCCAACAACCCGAAGTCGCAAAGTTAGTGCGTGAAATGCACTTACCATTCAGTTAAATTTGATGGATCAATTAATGGCAGGCTGTATTTGCAATATTTTGAAAACTACGAATAATTTATGAGGTAATAACAGAACCACAAGGTCTGGTGTGCTAATTTACTAAACCATAGGGGGTATAGTGTATTTGACCTGTAAGAGGAATAACAAATAGAGAGTGAAAATTTGAGAAAAACAGAAGAAAAGAAAGGAGAGGCTTTTAAACATTAAGGAAGGGTAAAGCACGAGGCACACGTGCTACACACAGACCATTAATTGTTCATTAGAATGATTATTATTCCCAAGACTTTTCTATATTATATAACTTGATCGTTAAGTGAAAAGTTATGTGTTATCCTATATCATCTCCTCAAAAATCATGACTTTGTGTCGGACAGAATAGGAACATTTTGTTTTTGAGCAGAAGAGTCGTTTTTAAGATACTATAACAAAACTTCTTAAGAAAATATCCGTGTTGAATAGGCTTTCTTTCTTTTCTTTTTTTTTGGTCATGGAATAGGCTGTTCGTAGGAGAATTTTTTGTTATTAGGTACGAAATTCCACAGTGCTCTGATTGTTTGGTCAGTAGCTAAAGTCTATGCATGACTATGTCCTCGTTACATAGTCTTATCTTTATCTCAAGATATTTTGTCCGTGTGAGCTGAAGCTATTGATTGATATAATGCAAAATCACTGGCTTTGGAACTCCAACGTAATTGATTTGTTATACTTTGTAATAGTAGATTGTTAGTAGCTAGGAAGCGTGTTAACAAGTGGACGCGTTCGAATAAAAAACGAGTATCAAGAGTGATTGATGGACGAAACTCATTCTCGAGCCTCATAGGTCAACCAGCTCCCATACAACTATAACTGGTATCAATAATTCATACATCTCCATTACGCAGCTAGGAAATCACAAGAACTTCCAAGAAACTGCTCTTTCCGATTTCCATCTTCACCAGGCTTGTAAACCACAGAGCAATGACAAAGAAATAAATAAAAAAAAGAGCAATGGTCATTGTCATTCAGGATCAAATATGATGCAATCATTTCCTGAGAACAAACGAGTAATCCCTTCATAAACTGTTGTTCCCTGCAATCTTGAAAGGGTCAATAGGGAGACGTCATTGTGTAACACGTACTTGGGATGACTTAATAACCCCTGGAATTAAACAAACGTGCACGTTAGGTCAACTCCAACAGCTTCTTTACATTTCTTCCTACATGTAGGGGATTTAGAGTACTTTTCTTACATCTGGAGATTTTCTATTTGAGTTTCACTCCAACAACTTCCCTACATTTAATTAATCTCTTAGTTTAGGGAATCCTTATTTCAATTTCACTCCAACAGCTCCCCTATTGTAGGGACTACCTATTTTTATTTTATTCAAATATTCTCTTCTTTTATTTCAATTAAACATATCATTATTTTTTTTTATTTTTATATATATATTTCGGAGACCTTATATTTTTAATTACCAACATAAATTTTTATTTTTAAATATTATTTTTTATTGTTTGATTTAAAACTTTTCCAATAATTTTTATTTTTTTTGATTATATTTATTACCGTTGGAGAGTTTAATTTTTAAAGTTTTGCTTTTATTTTATTTTTTAATATTTTTCTAACAGTGAACAGTGTTTAGGGGATGAAGTAGGGAATGGTTTTTCTCCTACATGTAGAGAAGATGAAAATAAATGTAGGGATCCCCTACAATTTAGAGGATAGGGTAGGGGATCTGTTGGAGTGCAATTGCTCCAATCTCCTCTCTACATGTAGAGTAGGGAATCATATAGGGACTCTCTTGGAGTTTGCCTTACTCCCTGTAATAACTAGGGGATTAGTAACTAGTTTCATAACCATAAAAGGTTAATGTGCACTTTTGTACGACCACATGGATTGTTTGACTTTTAACCCTAAAGAATTTAATGATTACCATTGAACCCTAATCACATACGCTAATCCTAAAACATTTTTACTTTACAAACATTTTTACGCTTATGGAAAAGTAAAAGGTCTTCTTCATACCAATTTAGGTAAAATTCCTGGAGCATCTATGTGTGTGTGTGGTATGTGTTTGTTCATTCAACTCTTTCATCTCTTAAATTGGTGGGGACTTAAATCTAGTTAAATTGTCGGTCGTATATGAACATGAATTTATATTGTGTTTCACTTGTAGTAAATTCAATTCAACTAATTCAATATAGTCGGGTTAAATTGGCTAAATTCTTAATTACAGAATTGAAGTGGTGGTGATTGTTGTTTACTAGTTCAATTTGCTAGCTTTTTTTTTTTTTTTTATTAAGTTGAATTTGGTAGCTGGATGTTGTATTTTCTACAATGTCCTGTCCAATATAATGTGGTATTGGTAGGTATGTATGGGTGTAAGGAAATCCATAGAGAGGACATATTTAATTGTTTGTTTTCAAGCTAAAGAGATAATTACAAAGTTACGTGAAAAGTATATCAAAGTCACATGAATTTAACTATTTGTAGCTCATTATAATTTATAAGCATATAGAATTGGCACTCTCAGGTACTAACATTTGTATTTTTTAAGCATGGAATAAAGGTGAGCACATTCTTTTGTAAGTTTTTACCACTATAAATATTTTGACCGAGAAGCATATATATTCCTTTGTATTTAAGACAGTTGTAATGAAATTTTTCTTTGTTGATTGAGCAAACAAAATTGACACTCGTAATTTAGCAAACAATATAAACCTTATAGGTTAATTAGATTATATAAAGATTCTATTATTCTACCTTATTATGTATTATTCTATTATGTTCTAATTAACTCTCAATTTCGTCAAATAACATTTGCAATATTGTTTCAAATATTTTTGTTTTTATTAGAAATCCAAATTTAGTAGTGTATATACAAAAATTGTTGAGTTAGCAAATATCCAACCTTCCCATTTAGTTGTAATCATCTTTAGTGGCTCTTTTTCTTTTTTTCTTTTTTATTTATAGATTATGTGAATTGACATTTGTTACGTAATTCTAATAATTATTTTGTTTATTGCCATTATGTTTGCTTACAGCTTATATGCCAAGTGATCATATATAAATAAGTAAGCAATTTTCAGTTACATTTTACTGCTTAGATTCTATTAAGATACTTTTAGAACGTTTGATATTTGCTTACCTGCTAAAAGTATTAGCAAAAAAAAAACATCTTTAAAAAAAATCATTAAATAAGAGGTTTCTGTTGGTAGTTGAACAATAAGTTGAGGAAAGTGTCATAAGGCTATTCTTATCAGAGCCTTCAAAGTGTAATTATTGTACTTTTTAGAGACTCCAACATATAAAAATCCAACCACACCAGATGGTTTGAAGACCCAAAAAGTTTTTTTTTTTTTAGAGACTTTGATAACAAAAAATAGTAAGTTTGTAAAAAAAGTAGCAAATTTGGAGATTCATTGTAGCAACAGGAGGTGAATCTCTAACATGTCTGTCAGACCTGTTCAAAAAAAAAACAAAAACAAAAAATCGTCGGCCACAAATTTTAGAGTCGTTGAAGGAAAACGTTGGCAACGTTCACATTCAGTATTCAGTATATATGTATATATACATATATACTGATTCAACATTCAAGTTCAAAGGAAAAAAAAATAGAAAAATTAGATTTTGAGAGAGAAAAAAAAAAGGTATGCTTTCATGGGTGCCATAGGGGGTGCATGGGTACTATGGGGGTGGTGATGCCGTGGGGAGGGGGTGGGATGGTGGTGATGCCGTGGGGAGTTGCAGAAGGGGGTGGTGGTGGTAATGTCGTGGGGAAAATAGTGGGGGTAGTGATGCCGTAGGGAAGGGGGTAGGGTAGTGATGCCGTAGGGAGGGGTGGGGGTAGTGATGCCGTAGGGAGGGGAGGGGGTGGGATGGTGGTGATGCCGTGGGGAGTTGTAGAAAGGGAGGGGGTGGCGGCGGAGGAAGTGAAGAAGATGGGAAATGAAAGTGGGGAAGGGGATAGGGTTTTGTGTATATATATATATTTTTATTTTTTATTTTTTTTAAAACAGATTTTTTTTTTGTAAAAAAAACATTCATTACTTTTTTTCTTTGAAAATTTTATTGCTTTTTATTTTAAAAAAAAAAAACATATTTTATGTTATTTAATTTTTTTATTTCCTCGTAGTTGATGGTATTACCCATTATTTTGAGAAATAGTTCGCGACGCATGCGAGTTAGAGAAGAATAGCGTTGTTGAAATCGAGTATAGTTAACGACATAATATTTGCCAACATATAATAATTGTCGGAATTAATTAATTTTTAGGTTGAAATATTCGTAAAAAAAATTATGAATTTATAAGTATTAAAAAAAATAAAGTACTAAAATACACGAAAAAGTAGCACAAAATTAGATTATGTTGAAAAATTAATAGACTCTCTAAAATGGAGACCCAGAACCAATGTGGTTGAAAAATTTTTAAAGACCCAAAAAGTAACTATAATTTTTGGTTTGGACTCAATGTTGTTAAAAGTTTCTAAATTATAAAATAGAGATTCATGATTTAGAGACTCTGATAAGGATAGTCGAAGAATAAGAACAAGTTGTGAATCTTAGATGTACTTTTTGCAACTTGGGTTTTGAAGATCGCGACTATCTCTACTTTCAGTGTTCCTTTACTTGTGGCTTATGGAAAAAGGGAATGAAATTTGCTAAAGGTCCTGGTTGGCTTTACAATTGGGACTAGATCTCTTACTGGATTACTAAAATGTGCAAGAAGTATAATCGTCGTAACTTTATAATCTAGCTCTTCCTTCAGGCTGTCATTTACCGCATCTACCATATATGGAGGGAATGGAACAGAAGACTTCACCAAGATGACATCCTGAATGAAGACCAACTCTATGACCTTATTTTGTTTGATGTTAAACAAAAATTGTATAGTGTTAAGCACTTTACAAATTGCAGTAGCAGGTGGTTGTGTACAGATGGAATCTGTTTGTTAATTTGCTAGGCTAGAGGTTGGGTTTTTACCCTAGTTCTTTTGTAATCCTCTAAGTAATTATTTTTGGTTTAATATATGACCTTTGCTTACTGGAAAAAAAAAAGTGTTATAAGAATAAGCACAACAAGTTCTTAAAATGTCATAAATGAGACGTCAGGAAGTTACATGGATTTTTTATTTTTTTTTGGTCGGTGGGAAAGAATGATTGAAAAGAGAATAAGGAGAAATACACGGGTGTCGAAAAATCCATTTAGTTTTATGCCTGGAATATCAACAATGGAAGCTATTTTTTTGCTAAGGAGGTTAATAGAACAATATCGAGGGAACTAGAAAGACTTACATATGGTATTTATTGACTTTGAGAAAACATATGACCGAGTTCCTAGGGAAGTTCTGTTGAGGTGTTGGAAAAAAAAATGTGTATGCGTAGCATACGTTGCAGTGATAAAAGATATGTACGATGGAGCGATGACTAGCATAAGGACGAGGGGAAGAGAGTTTAGTCTTTTTCCGATTACAATATGACTACATCAAGGATTTGCATTGAACCCATACCTTTTTGGACTAGTTATAGATGAACTCACCAGTCAAATCCAAGATGCAGTACCGTGGTGCATGTTATTTGCGGATAATATTGTTTTGATAGATGAGTCTAGAGAAGGTGTAAATACTAAGCTAGAATTATGGAGATCTACTTTAGAATCTAAGGGCTTTAAGCTAAGCAGATCAAAGACAATATATGGAATGTATGTTTAGCAAAAATAAGTCGATAAATGTGATAGATTTAAGATTAGACACAGAAATAATACAAGAAAAAGAGAGTTTTAGATACTTGGACTCTATGGTTCAACAAGATGGAGAGATTAATGTGGACATTAATCATAGAATCAAAGCAGGATGGACGAAGTGGAGAAATGTGTCAGGAATCTTGTGTGATCGAAAAATACCACTTAAGTTAAAAGGGCAGTTATATAAGATAGCCATTAGGTTTACTATGTTATATAATTCGGAGTGTTGGGCCGTGAAATATCAACATGTTCATAAAATGTAGGTGGCTGAGATGAGAATATTGAGATGGATGTGTGACAAAACTAAGAAGGACAAGATTAGAAACGAAGTGATACTTGAAAGAGTAGGAGTGGCCCCGATTGAGGATAAGATGAGGGAAAATCGTCTTAGATGGTTTGGCCACGTAAGGAGACGACCTATTGAGGTGTCTGTTAGAAGGTATGAAAGTTTATAAATAATACACAAGAAGAGGGGTAGAGGTAGACCTAAGATTACTTGGCGGAGACAATTAGATGAGACATCGCGTATATGGATCTCATAGAGGAGATGACTCTCGACAGACAGGAATGACGTCGCATGATCCATATAACCGACCCCACCTAGTGGGATAAGGCTTAGTTTGGTTTGGTTTGGTCGGTGGAAAGTTGCATGGATGACTGCTCAACAGGATTTAGATCTCTCATCTACTTATTCTTTCATTCATTAGATAAGGTGTATTACAACGTATGAAATTTAATCTTTTTAAATTTCAACCATCCATTCTGAATTTTAACTTTGAAAAAGGTGGTTAAAGTAAATTTGAAAGAAATGGTTGAGATCCTAAAAGACCAAATCTTATAGCTCGTAATACATTTCATCTAGTAGATGAAAAAATAAGTAAAGGAGAGGAGTCATATACTATTTTCAACAACTCGTCCTAGTCCATTTGATGATAAACAACAAATGAATTAGGACATTTTAGAAATTGAAAAGTCTTCAAAACTGCTGATACAAAGGGGACGTTTGGTTTACGGATTGATTTTTCATTTCGGAGAATTAAGAATGTGATTCCCAGGAATGTAATAAAATCTGTTTGGTGTATCAAAAATATTCTTTAGAATATTTTCTCAATTTTTTGGAAAAATTATATTATTGTGTTTGGTTTATACTTAACATTTCTGGGAATTTTCAACAATTTTTTAAAAATACCCATAATTGAAAAAGGCCAAAATATCACATTCAAGGCATGAATTTTTCCTTTGTATTCGCTCAATCAACTTATTATGCTATCAAAAATGGTTATCATTAAAAAAATATGCAATCTGACATTAAATCAAACAAAATAAGGGGCAATACATCACATTAACTCGTGATACATAATAGTTTGAATCAATTAGAAGTTTATAACCGATAAAAAAAAGTAGAAGTTTGTAGTTATTAAAATTTCAAAAAATTTAATAGAATAGTCGAATATGGACATTCTTGATATAAGCAGTCAATTATTTATAATTAGTTTTGTCTTTTTCAGTTTATTTTAGTTTACAAATCTCAATTCATATTATAAACTCTAGAGTTGTGTGACTATGGACTATACAGAATTCTTAATTAAAAATAATAATAAAATAAATTGAAGAAAACAAACATCAAGATTTATCGTGATAATACATAGATTTGTACGTAACAAACATTAAGATTTATTGTGCAACATCGTGATTTTTAACTTTTTTTCATTTCTTAATCAGTGTTTGAGGAAGCAATCACACAAACTTATCAATTAAATAAATAATACATATACATATACATATATACATAGACATATACATATACATATATATATATATGCTTAAAAAACGACACTTTAATCTCTCTTCTTCACTGTCCCCGTCTCTGCCTATATATATATATATATATATATATATAACAGTGGCGAAAATGGAGTTGGAATTGGATGTTGACGAGTGTGAATGTGAGAGGCAGAGACGGCGACAGTGAAGAAGAGAGATTAAAGCGTTGTTTTTTTTTAAGATTAAAGCGTGGATTTGATTCATGGGCTGAGAAGATGAAGTTGTTGGAGTGATGTCCCAGGTCTTGACATTGTATCGAGAAAAAAAGAGTATTTGACAGAAAATATGAGAAAAGTTATTTTAGTTAGGGGTATTTTTGTTTTTTTATGCACTTTAAAATATTTTCACAAATCAGGAATGTCATATTCCTACATCCTCACATGAGAATAAAATTTGAGTAAATCATGGAAATAATATATTCCAAAAAATGTTATATGGCCGGAAATATTTTTTTATTCCGCAAACCAAAATGAGAATATTATATTACAGACTTCACATTCGCAAAAATGTTGTAAGATTTTACGAACCAAATACCCCCAAACAGTTTTGGGGGTGGTCACACGTGTTGGGGCCAAGCTCATGGAATTTCCATTAACAACTAATATAAAAAATGTCACGTGTCGGGCACAAATTTAAAATTTTACAATAGGATTAAATTAGAAAAATTTACAAATTTTAGCAACTAAACACGTTATTTTTGAAATATTATGAGAAATTAAAAAAAAGGGTAAACATTAAGGTTTAAATTAAAACTTATTACAAACTTTAATGATTAAACGTGTTACTTTTGAAATCATAAAAATGAAATATAAAAAAAAATATTATAGACAGTGGAGACGATTTGCGAAATTTGCCTATAATAAAATATATGTGAGAAGTGTTCAACATATAATTTTTAAATTTAAAAATAAAGATGTGCTAACCAGACCTCTAGAGGAAACGTTGTGTAAGGATATCTTCAATAGAGATTTCAAAATGTAATTAGTTTCTTTAACTCTCAAATTTGGGTTATTAAAAAGGTAATAATTAAAGTTTTTAGAGACTCCATAAAAAAAAACAACACTAATGATGGTTTGTAAAATCTAAATGTACATTAAGTCCATCACTTGTGCCATCTTTTAAATCAAAATAGAGTCTCAGTTTCTATTTTCTTCAAAACCCCCATTGGTGTTTTTTTTCTATGAGATCTTTAAAAATCTCAATTATTACCTTTTAAAGATCCAACTTTAAGAGTTAGAAACCCAAATTATATTTTGAAAACTTCATTGAAGATATCCTAAAGAACTGCCAACTTGCACCAGACACTTAGTTGGTAGAGTTTAACGTTATTACTTATTTCTTTCTTTCGTTTACTACCCCTTTTGCTTTCAATTTTTGCAGAGCTTGGTTGTAAAAAAGGGTATTTATGTTCATTAATTGTCACCGGTGTTCCTCGAAAACTAATATGTATATTATGTTACAATTATAAATTATTGATACAGTTATTTTAAAATAATATAAATAATTTTTGAAACGGATACACTTGACACAATCGTTGAATTTATTTATAACATTAATCTTTACTCATTGATTCCGCTACCATGCGTGGAAGATAAGGTTGGTTGTATCAAAAAAAAAAAAAACACATTACAACTCACCCAAGACAAAAGGGTACTCGGCCTTTTCCATACTTTGGAAGATAAGGTTGGTTGTATCCAAAAAAAAAACACATTACAACTCACCAAGATAAAAAGAGAACTCAATATTTTCTTTAGAAAACCCTCCAACCGTAGTGCTGTGGGGCTACCTAGCCTACCCGCACCTGTGCACTAGCAGGTCATACAAATTTCACTTGGAATTTTGACCTCCAAAAAAATGCACTTGAAATTGCGAATGACTCTTTTCGTAAAAATATAATATTATGAACGAAATTTAACCATTATAATTGATATTAAGATGTCGGCCTACCTAACAATAATACACAATAATGTGTTATATTGTATTCTAATTTTACATGACCTTGAGTCCCATTTGATAAAATCTAGCTTAGCTACATATAAATCATGATAACGAGCTCACAACAATTACTCACTAGTCACTACCTAAAAGCACTCAACTTAAAGAGCACAAATTGTATTAGTCAAAATTAAGGTTAAACCTAAAACTCTACTCCGATGGATAAATCAATCAGGCTATGTCGCATGGAAGCTTTTCGTGGCTGTTACTAACATTGACCCTTGAATGTTTTCTATATCTTGTCTTGCACTTGTGTTCCAAATTCGTTGCTTTTTCAAACCATTTAATAAACCCCTAATTGACAAATAAAATAAAATAAAATAAAATAAACCCATATGTTTCGCCAAAAAAATGAGGAAGTTTCTCCCTTGGTACGATACAACACATCTTAAAATAAAATAAAGATGTGTTCTACCAAAAAACAAAAGATAAATTTTGTAGTCAACATTAGCAGGGGCGGAGGTATGAATTTTTATTAGTGGGAGCTAAAATAAATAATTTTTCAACTATATTACTTTTTTTTTTTTTCAGTGAGGGCTAATTAATTTTTTTAACTAAAAATACATAGATATTTTAAATTTTTCCTAAAAAATACATAAAATCTTATAATTTTTCAACTATATGACTTCATTTTTTCTTTCAGTAGGGGCTAATTAATTTTTTTAATTAAAAATACATAAATATTTTATTTTTTTTTCAAAAATACATAAATTTTTTAACGTTATTCTAGATCAGTGAGGACTGCAGCCCCCATTTTCCCTAGTGTAGCTCCGCCACTGACCATTAGCCAAATATTTCCACGAGGTGATAAGAAATTACATGTAAATTTTTTTATTAAAATAATATAGTCAAAATTAGTTAACTTAAATTTGGAGTTAATGACCATGCATATTGTAACAACTTTTATATTTACATATTTTACTTTATTGAATCCAATTACGATATGTTTTGCATCTCGAGAGTTGCAATGTTAAGACAAAAAAAGAAAAAAAGAAAGAAACAGTCATTGTACCAAAACGGAATAAAACGCAACAACCATTGTATATAAAGTCTCAATAATTAGCATCCCCAATGGACAGCCCAGTGATAAGGGGTGTATTTTGAATGCGGTACACTTTCAAATTTAATTCATGCAACCTGCTCTAGGTAATATTGATTAAATCTGTGAATATATTGGGACGTACTGTTGCACCGAGAGTTTATTAGAAGGTGGTCGGGCTCCGTCAATTTTTAGTAGTTAGATTTCACCAACTGAATTACCACGTCATCAAAAAAAAAAAGAAGTCTCACTAATTAGCTCTCAATCTTTCCGATAAGAGTGAAGCTATAATAATTTGTTCTTAAACTTAAGACTATGCATGTTGCGTGCTCGAACTAGTATAGCTGACTAAAAAGGCATACCCAAGAGCAGTGCTACATGGGGTCGGGGGGCCCAGTCCCCCAACTTCTATTTTTTTAAAAATTTTGTCCATGTATTTTTATTTTAAAATAATCATTGAGCCCCTAATTTTCTTGATTCTTTTCCCTTTTACCTGTTTCTCCCATGTATCAATCTCTTTTATCTTTTCTTTTCTTTTTTACTTTTTTTTCCCAAATCTAGAAAAAAATGAAAAAAATTCTCCACTTTTGACCACTTTTTAACTTTTAAAAATAGCTATATAAAACATAATTATGTTAAACAATCATTACAAATACAAAAAAGTTCAATCCCTATTCTCCTTCAACGATTCAACCTTCTCTAGTTCTGTTTCCATTCTTCATTCACACATTTTTCCTAATCCTAATCCCTATTCTTTTTTACTAAAATTCTAATTCTCACACATAAAATAAAAAATACACAAAATTAAGGTAAAATATCATAAAAATTTTTGTATTGTATATTTTTTTTGGTTATATGATTTTATTTTTATTTATTTTATTGATTTTTTTTAATAGGTGAACATCCTAGCTTAGGCACCAACTAAGTAAGGCACACAATTTAAATTATTTCTCGTAATAATTTTGTTAGTGTATGTTTTTTGTTAATTATATTTTAGTGGTAATTTTGTAATCTAAATTAACTGAGTTATTCCTATTTCGATTATTGTCCTCGATATGATAATGTTCAATAATTTTGTTAATCATATTTTTTTAGTATATTAAGTTCGTAGAGCTTAATATTTCGATTATTGTTCTAAATATTGAATATGCTAATATTCTTTTATGCTAAAAGATATCAACTCTCATAACATCTACTATGTTTTGTTTTATTTGAAAATTTTAGTAGTAGACAATGAAAATCAACTTATAATGTTAAAATGTTCTAATTTTGGTCAAATATAAATATATAATTCATATTTAATTGAATTTTTGAATAATTTTTTTATTATAACTTATTATGTTAATTGGAAGTATAAATATATTTTTTGAATCTTTTTTTTACTAATTCAAAAATTACTGTAAAAAAAATCAAAAATTACTGTACTAAAAATACTATACAAAAAAAAAAAAAATTCAATCCCTAACATAAGATTTCTGACTTTGCCCTTAGACATACTCGTGTTAATATTTCACTATTTTTTTTTTATAAGACCAATTTCCTGACCTTTCTGAGTTTGCTATACAAGATTCATCACTTTGAATGCACTACGATACAAAAAGAAAAACTCGATTGGAATACGAAGCCCGGTAGGAGTCGCATTAAAAGGGGCGAGTTGATCACTAGCTCATAATGAATTAAAAGTTCCTCCACCTACTCAACCCAGAACCTTGAAAATTGTATAGAGTCGTACAGTGAGAGCAACTCATTACGTTGCAGTGTTGCAGGCATGCGCGCACTAAGAGACAAATGACCACAATATAATAAAACAAAAATACAACAGTCATTATACCAACGATACTTTTTAACCACTATAAAGGCACATGCATTTGCTCAAAGGCACCTTCACCAAATAGCTGAAAGGGCATAGTGAGCATAGACAACATTGAGTGAAAAAAAAAGAAAAATAAATGGACTCCACAACGCCCAAGGTACCTAGAAAAAGTTCTAACTTTGTCTCCCTTCCATATTTATCTAGCTTTCTTTACCTACCCCATTAATAACATTTTTTTTACACTTCTCACACTGTTCTTTTTTTAGTAACAGATTCCCAACCCCAAAACCAAAAAAAAAGAAAAGAAAAAGGAGTCCTCCTTCCCCAAACCGCAACGTGTGGATCTAACGGGTGTGGGGGTTTGGTTTTCTTTATCTTGGATCTATATTTATGTGTGTAATATATATTCATATTATATATGGTTCGTGGCTTGGGGGATTGGGTATCCGGCAAATATGTATACATGTATATTTATCCAACTATATTAATGTACTTATATATGGGTTTTGTTGTCTGGGAGGATTGGGTGTACCAGTGGGTGTTGGAGTGGGTGATTTGCCTTTCTTTTGAATATATATCTGTCAGTGTGATTATATACGTATATCTTTATATCTATGTATAAGATATATCAATGGGTTTGTAGTTTGGAGATTGGTGGGTGCTCGGTTGTGCGGAGTGAGATGGTAGTTTGAGTTATTATTATTATTATTGTTTTTTTGGCTTTGGGGTAGTTTATGAAAGATTTTTTAAATATTATTTTTTTTATTATAAACATAAAGGAACTTTATTTTCTATTTGGTCAACGTGTTCTTTCCATTTACAATGTTTGGAAATTTTAATATTTTCAAATAATAAGAATTTATTCACCAAATCAGTGGCTTTTACCATCTGCCTTAACGTTACCTTTTATATGCACTTTTTTCACTTATTTTTCTTTATATTTTACATCCAGTTTCATTATTTGGTCATGACCAACATGAATCTCAAGCAACATCTCAGAGCCCAGCAATCCCCAGACAACAACTAACGCACTTGCAAATCTAGTGCAATTAGATGCTTGCATTATAGTTACAGTACATAAATGTAGTATAATGGGGATATTTATTATAGTCAGAGTACATAAATGTAGTATGATGGGGATATTTTCCACGGAGAACATAGCTCCAACAGCTCCAATAAGGACAACTCCAATAAATTTTATTTTTTAAAAAAATAATTTAGAGTCAAATTGATGGTTTTTTTACTTTTACAAACTCTGTGTTTCAGTTGTACTCCAACAATACTTTCTATTTTAGATTTTCTATTTGATTTCACTCCAATAACTTTTCATATTTTATCTAAACTCATTACGTCTTTTTTTACCTTTTATTTTTAATTATTAACAACTATGTTCTAACAAAGCTTGGCCAAAAAAAAAACACTATATTCTAACAAAAATTATAATATTAATACAATTTAATTTATTAGATGTTATTATTATTATTTTTCTCATACTTGCTATTTCCTATAAATAAAATTAGTTGAACTTGATTTGATATGAACGGTAAATATGTTTAGAATACAAAAAAAAATATTTACTTTAAAGTTAATTAAAGTTCATTTGTGAGTGGTATGAACTTCAAAGTACTCATCACGAATACCAACTAAACGTCTTGCAGGATTGAACACAAATGAAGGAGTAGCGAGATTCAATTCCTCGCTGCTTGTAGCGAGAAAATCAAACCAACTGGCAAGCTCAACACTTTGGCGAGAACATTAAGTTAGACTATTGGAGTGCTTTTTTTGAAATTGAATCTCTGTTTTGGATAAAATGTCAAAGTAGAGATTGTTGAAATTGCTCTAGCAGCCATGTAATGATTGCAATTTTGCAACAAAGTCGGTTAGCATATCATCTAGTGTCTTTTTGAAAAACACCAAAAAGAAAAATTATTTTAAGATAGGACATTATATAAAAGTATCAAATACTCCAAAAGGATTCAGTAAATTCTCTTGTAGATCTCAAAATACAATTTAAATAGTGTTAATAATTTAGTACAATATTATTAATATCAAATTTCTCATCCATAATCTCCAAACGATATTTAGCAGGTAGAAGATTCATCCTACCATATAAGCCGAAGCTTGACGTGGATGATTAAACGCTGCTCACAGAAGGCTATTGAATAGCAACAGGTCGTTGAAAGTTAACATCGAAAGTAGAAGGTGAAGTTCTGACCTCATCTTTGAATTGCCTCACATCAGAGTAAAAGCGATTATAACGCTTTTGTAGTGATTCAACCTCGTGTGCAAGTCTTCCAATTATTCCTACACAACAATCAAGGTGTTTGTAAATCCAGCATGATAAGATGTTAGCATTATATCTACAGTAAATTATGTAGCATAATGTGGATATTTTCTACTGAGGTAATAATTCTAACAGCTCCAATAATAACCATGTATGTGGCATCCAATGGCTGTAACATTGCACCAAAGTCATCTTACATATCATTCGCTGTCTTTTTAAGAAATATCTCTTCATTGAAGAATGTCACTTTAGTCTTTTCATACTTAGAAAGGCGTTTTTGGTCCGTTTCTGATAAAATTGCAATCACTAAAACACAAAAAAGAATGAACATATCAAATAATTATATAGTGTAAGGCTCATTTTTTTTGTATTTTCAGTGAATGTTTCGTATTAGAAACGGATCAAAAACGTCATTCTAAGTATAAAAAGACTACAGTGACAATCTTCAATTAAGAAGTATTTCTTAAAAAGAGGTTGGATGATATGTGAGTTGACTTTGGTGCAAAATTGCAGCTGTTGGGTTCCACATACATGACTGTTATTGGAGTTATCACCTCAGTGGCAAATATCCACGTTATATTACATTATCTACTATAGCTATAATGATAGCATCTTATTATGCTGGATTTGCAAATGCGTTGGTTGTTGTGTGGGAGAAATTTGAAAAACTTGCACACGAGATCGAATCACTATAGAAGCATTATAATCGCTTTTATTATGATGTGAGGTGATTCAAATAATAGATCAGAAGTTCACCTTCTCCTTCCGGTGTTAACATTTCAACTAGCTGCTGCTATTCAACAGTTTTCAGATAGCAGTGTTTCATCAACCATGTGAAGCTCTGGCTTATATGGTGGGATGAATTTTCTACTTGTTAAATATCGTTTGGAGGTTTTGGATGAGAAATTTGATATTAATAATATTGTATTAAATTATTAACACTATTTAACTTGTATTTTAGGGTCTAGAAAAGGAACTACTGGAATTATTTTGGAGTATTTGGTACTTTTATGTGTTGTCCAATCTTAAAATAATTTCTCTTTTTAGTGTTTTTTTAGAATTTGTTTATGTGGTGCTGTATGTTGAGAATTTTGGAAGATGAACTATTTATGGATTCATGAAATTTTGTGGATGTATTTTGTTATGGTTGCTTTAATGTTATTTAGCTAGATGTTTACAATATAGATTCAAATTTTGAACACAATGACGGCTTTGACAATAAAAATTAAATGTAAAAGAAAGAACTTTTTTTGTACCAGGCTCCGTTTGTTTGCCGTAAAATAACTTGTTTATGAAAAATATTTTTTTGGAAAATAAAATATTTTCCAAGGCTCCATTTTGTTTTGTCGTAAAATAACTTATTGAGGGAAAATATTTTTCTGAAAAATATTTTCTGATGTTTGGATATACAGTAAATTTCGTAAAATATTTTCTTCCCCCAGATGACATGAAAATAGTTTTTCAAATTTTGTACTAGCCGCAATTATTAACTGGAAAATATTTTTCAGTTGACCAATTTTTCGGTGTTACCAAACAACGGAAAATTAAGCAAAAGCTACCACAATTGTTGACTGAAAAATATTTTACAGTTGATCAATTTTTTAATATTACCAAATACTAAAAAATTAGGAAAATATTTTATTGCAAACAAACGTAGCCTAGTCTTATAACTCATTCCTCAACTTAGCCAAAAATATTTACTTACTGTACATTTAAACTATGAATGTTGTTTGTGATTGGGAGAAATTAAACTTGGGAGGTCGCAATGCTACTAGTATAATCAACACAAATATAACTGGTCAGCTTGCTATGTGGCACATCAATCTTCTGAGTAATTCTTTGAGTTAGATCAGCAAGATATAATCTATATGAAAACTAATATATCAACAATTTATCTTTCTGAACACTCATCTTTATCTTATGACACCAATTATCTAGATCGCTAAAATAATATCTCAATAGGACATCTTTTGCACTCCCATGAAACACGATATTATGCCTCCTAACCCAATTCTAATTTGTAGAATCCTCTAAAATCCATATATCAATATCTCCATGTTGTGCGCGAATGTGACAGAGGCATAAACGCTCGTCATTAACGAACATATGCATCATTCCATGCTCACGACTAGAAGTATAATTAGTCGTCCCTGGATGAGGCAAAGTAAACGGATCTTCATATTCCATTCTAAACACCATCACTGCGTGCTTGCAAGGATTGATATTGTTTATGTCAACAGTCGAAGGAGGAACTACCCAATGTAAAACAAGATTCACAATAGCTGGAGATGTCTCATATGCAGGCCTAAAATAGGTACTTCCAATTTTTATTATTCCCCCGAATGAACTATATGAGTAATACTCATAACAGTTAATTCGATCACGAACCCAGAGATACTTGTATTCACTTGCTAGTGGATGGAAGAATAAACCACACACATGACCAAACCTAGTTAAAAAACTTTCTTCCTTGGTGATGAGATTGAGAGCAATGGCGTCACTAAACCTGGTCCAAAAAAGAAGTAGCCCTCCAAAGGAACCAACAAGCTTAGCATTGTAATATTCCTTGATAGTGCGCTGATCAAACTTTAGCCGTGTCTTTTTTAACTTTCTGGCATTTTTATCAAACACATAAAAATAAAGCTTCTCTGCACGGTAATTCCGTGAAGGATTGTGATGACATTCCACAAGAATAACCGTGGGACCTCTTTTGTGTTGTAATGCTATGTAATAAGTTGATGTAGTCAATTCCCGTCAGTGTTTACACACCTTTGGACATTATAGAATAGAGTCTGCAGGAAGCCTATTCAAGATATCATCGGGAAAAGGACCAAACGATGTGGAATCCATTTGAAGCATTCAAGGACCATTATGGCTGATGAGGGCTCTAGATATAAAAAACAATGAATTAATATTAATTTGCCAATCAACAAAACAGGAGTGAAGAAATGTCTAAAAATCGACCCCAAAAAAAAATCGCCTGATTGTTCTTATAAACAGAATTCAATTTCTCTGAAAAGAAGAAGAATAAAACAGTAGATAAATATCACAGAAATAAGAGTTTCTAATAAGTTACATACAACCCCCTCCAAAAAAAATAAAAAAATGTAAGTTACATACAATTCACCAAAGCCGAGAAAGAACTACTTACGAAATTCGTTAGAGGATACAGAGTGGAGACATATAATTAATAACGCCGATGACAAAAGTTCTTTTATATGAAGCTACTAGTGAGTTCTACTTTGCATATTGTATGCATACATATATAGGACTATATTAATTAATCAGATCTTGCTCGTTAACGTTATGAGCATATCTATTTTCTCTTCAGGTGCAACAAGATCAAGTCTCCTGATATTAGGACTTGTCCAACCCTCCAAGAGTTCTATATTTACCCGAACTAATAAACTTATATCAATCAATACGGACTGATATCAGTCCTTTCATATGGAGTAAACCCATATACATGTAGGACCCACTTCATCTCTCACAAGTTACAAATTGATGTCCATCTAGACTGATAGAAGAGTTTTCCTAAACTTTGTTGTTATTATTCAATCAGCAAGGACTGATATTAGTCCTCTCACAGTCTCACATGAGATGGACTCATACACATGTAGACCTATTTTTGAAACTTTTATTTTGTTTACATTTAATCTTCATATTGCCCCTATAGCTTTTGAGCTCTATTTTGTTAGACTCTAAAGTTTCATTTTGAACTTTATGTGCTAATGCATACTTAGGGAGTTAATATAATTCTTTTTAGTATAATCCTAGTTTAACCTTTATCTTGGAAGTTACTATTGGCTAGATCCCTACTCTTTTTATTAGACCAATTTCGAAGTCCTAGTATTGTACTAGTTCTTTATTGCCAAATTAGAGACTTGTTTCTTATTCTTGATTATCAAATTTTCAATCCCAAAAATAGACCTCCAATATAGAGATTTTTCTTTGCCTCTCGTCCAGCACCACTTGGTTTAATATAAATATATTCTCTATGTTCTTTATTCTTGATCTTTATAACATTATGGTCCAAAAGTTTAACGAGTTTGCTCCGCTATTTTTTTTTTACGAAAATGCCGTGTAAAAATTTCTTAGGCCTTTACTATAAATGATTTTTGTTGAGTTTCAATGAATACTTTGCTTACTTAGTAAAAAAAAAAAAAAAATTCTTAGGCCTCATCACATTTTGCCAAAAATTTCACTTAAAGCAAACTAAATTTGTACTCTTGTGAATATAAACATTGAGGATTAATGTAAAATTCTAATACTTGAGAAACTATTTAAGTAGTTAGCGTCATTTAATTTAGCAAAGATTACTACTACGATTGCGCATAAGATTAAAGGGAAATTTTCTTTGCATCAGAATTTTTTAAAAGTTTGGAATGAATGAACTATGGAGACTCAATAAAAGACACATTATCTTAGATCGACCAATTAGCTCTTCATTATTATTAATAATTTGTTATTTGAAGTTAGGATCAGATGAGTCGCCGTTCAACTATAATAAAGTTATTTCAATTTTCTATCATGGTCGAAATTTATTTAATTTCTTTACCGCTTCTAGGAAAGTTAGTAAGAGTTTTAGACTCTGTTTGTTTGTCATAAAATAATTTGCTTGTGGAAAATATTTTTCGTATAAAATATTTTTTCTTGGAAAATAAAATATTTTACAGGACTCCGTTTGTTTGCCGTAAAATAATTTGTTGGGGAAAAATATTTTTCTGAAAAATATAATATTGGAAAACATTTTTTGATATTTGGATGTACCGTGAGTTCCGTAAAATATTTTTTTCTCCAAATGAAATGAAAACATTTTCCAGAATTTTGTACCCGCTGCGATTATTGACCTGAAAACATTTTACAGTTGACCAATTTTTCGGTGTTACCAAACACCGTAAAATTAAGAAAAAGCAGCTGCAATTGTTGACCAAAAAATATTTTACAGTTGACCAATTTTCTAGTATTACTAAACATTATAAAATCAGAAAAATATTTTTCGAGAAAATATTTTACGGCAAACAAACGGAGCCTTTGTTAGTGACCCCTTTTCTTTAACAAGCACAAACAAGCACAGAATTTTCCAATATTTTAGAGTTGGAAGTAGCTATCATTGTGACATATATTTCTATTTTCCAAATACCTTACCTTTTGTGTCCTTAATTGAATTCTATCAAATCTTTTTGATGAGGAAAAAAATATTCTAACCAATTAAAACAGAACATGTGTCTCTCAACGTAAATAGACTTGAAATTCTTGGAAAGAAACGACGGCAGGCCTCCCGTATAAATGTGGTAGTGAGCAAGCTCAATCGCTTTCTCATAACACTATGTAGTTCTGATAGCTCTTTTTTTTTTCTTTTGGTCGGCAAAAGTAATTATTTTATTTTCACATCAAAATACTATACATCAAAGGTTCCAATACATGAAGCCTCAAGAAATACAAATATTTCAGTCTCTACAAAAAAATGAATTTTTTAAGGTGTTAGAATATTTACAAATTAAGCTAACCTTGCCCTTCACATCTACATTAATTTTTCCAATAATCTATTCTTCTGTTTGTAGGTTAGTACCAAAAATTCTAGAATTTATTTATCTTCTAAGCAAGTCCCTCTACTAATTTAGACGTTGGAGTGTTCTACGAAGTGCCAATTATCGATTATTTCTTGCAGGAAATTACAAACAAAATATTTGTACCTTTATACTTAAAACTAAATTGCACGTTTAATCCTTTACACTTAAACTAAGTCCAGTTCATTCAACTTAATGTAAAATCCGCATCATCACTTTTTAAGAAAAAGAGTCAGTAACGAAGTGGGGACATGTCGAGACAAATAATTAGTCCTAATATTGCTCTCGTGGAGAGACAAAATTGTGAAAATTTATGAGTTCGTTTAGTTTGATCTATCAATTTTTCACATAATTAGTAAGACTTATATATATAAGTCTTATCAATATGTGAAAAACTAGTATCGGTCCAGACTAACTTAATAGTTTTCCTCAAAATTAAAATGCTAGCAATATTGGCCAATAACTAGTTCACCACGCATGCCATCGGATCTATACCATTTTGGCAGCAATTTTCAAACTCCTCTTGAAAAGATTTCATGGGTGTGATTAATAAAGCAAATAATATCGCACATAGGGGTGGATTTACTTTTTAAAATGTGAGGAATATAGTCCTACTGACCTAACATATCACTTTAAAATACATTTATTTATTTTTGTTTATAAAACCATTTTGTCTTCACTAAGCTTTTATGTCTTTACTAATTTTAATTTTAAAATTATTTAATTCTTACTGAAAAAATATTCTATACCTGGTCGTGAATTACCATAGAATTAGGCCAAATGCTAATCATCTTGTTTGCAACGAGTTCAAAGGTTAGATACCCTGCGAATTACCATAGAATTAGGCCAAAAATCTTGAATTTCCTTTGGAATTTTTTTTATTTTTTTATGGCCTTATAATTTCTTTTTTTTATTTTTGTGGCCAAATTATTTGCATTTGGCATGGATGCGTGTGATCATTCTTTGAACTTGGACTTTTCCTGTTGTTTTTTTATAATAACATGGTCTCGATTTATGTTTCATGATATTCATAGCTAGTGAAGGCATATATATTTAACCAAAAGAAAGGCATATATGCATGGCATATATGCATGTACAAAAATATATTTGAAAACATTAATTTTAAATATTTTCAAACTTTAGAATATGAACGTGTTTGCAATCAACGGAAGATGCATATTGGGGCTAGTGGGGCTTGCATACCCCAAAATATTTTTCAATATAACAATATTTTTAAGGTATTTATAGTTTGAGTATTAATTAGCCCCGTTAAAAAATAAAAATTATATATAAGCGTTGATTATATATTATAACCCCACTAAAAAGATATTATGGATTTGCCCTATTTGCAATTGCATGCAACTACAATAGTGAAGCTGCTTTTCTTCTTCTTCTTTTTCAGTTTTTTTTTGCTAATATGCAATAATGAAACTTGTAAACATTAATCTTGTTCAAACTTTTCAACTTTACAAGGACAGGAAATTGAAGACAAAGGTGTGCACATACGGAGAAAGAAACACAAATATAATGTAGAATTTTAATAATGTCGATTTTATTCTATTTTATAGAAAATAGACCGATACATCTTTAATTTTCGAATATATTTTAAAAGCACCAAAAAAAGAAAAAAACAGAAAGAAGATGTGGGAAGATAAAAGGATATATATATTAAAATGGTAGACCTGATAGATAAATGCTACCTATTGTGTCTACATAACCAAAATGGCAGAAACAACTAATAAATAGTGAAGGGGTGACAGGGGCGGAGCCAGGATTAGAATATTGGAGGGGTCGATTTTTTTTTTTGTACAGTATTTTTTAGATTTGTATATCAATTTTTACGGTTTTAATTTTTTTTACACACACACACATATATATTTTTTAACTTGAAATTTTGCAGGAAAATATAGTGTAATAAAGTTGAGATTTGCAGGAAAAATTTGAAAATAAGATAAAGATGATGTTAGTTTTGTTTAAAAATAAAAAAAAAGTGCAATAGCTTTTAAGTTTGTTTTCCAAAACTTACAACTAGGCTAATAGCAAAAAAAATACAACATGCACAGCCTGGTGGTTCAAACTCACAACATCTATATGAACACACTTATGACTAACCACTAACTAATTCATATCTTGTAAACTTTGACAACTTTTATAATATTTATTGGAGGGACAAAATCTATTTTTTTTAAAAAAAATACATTAAATATATATTTTTTGGAGGCGCCCTGTACCCCCCCTTTCTTACAAAACCAAATCGTACATTTTACAATGATGTGAGAGTTGGGAAATATATATGCACTCGTGAATCAATTTCTTCCCTAGCCTTTCATTTTTTTTTCTTTCTAAAACCCAGTTCAAACTGGCCAAAAGCAATAGCTCCGCCCCTGGTGTCCTCATAACAACATAATGCTACAAGAGAAATTCAATGACGGTGATGATACAATTATAATGAAATAATCGGAATAATTTACAACCATCGAATCTTCAGCGTAGCATTATATGTTATGAAATGATCCAATCCGTACTCGATGAACCCATGATATCCTATCAGGGCATAGCGGCCTAATTCTGGCTGGATTTGGAAGTATTTGAATTCTTGGAGGTGGAGGAGAGATTGGCCTGATTGACTCTTTGGTTGTTTGCAGCCTGTTGGGCTAGTCTTTGATTGAGCTCATTTAGCAGGTGTTGATTCTCCTGGCTGAGCTGCTCTGCTGTCTTCTTCAGCCTCTCGTTTCCCTTTATCATGTGAAGGTGTTCTTCATATACAGCTTTTTGTTTATGTTGTCCCTGTTTTTGCAATAAACTTTCTTGTTATTCTCCTGAAATAAAAAATTCGATCAAATTATCTATTAAAAATTATCTTTAGTGTAAAAAATAAAAATCTTTTAAATGTAAAGCAATTTCAATTGGAAAGAAGGGGTTGGGCAGTGGTGGATTCAAAGTTTTATTTTAGCGAGAACTATAATACTAATATTTATTTCAGTAGGGAATAATTTTCTTTTCTATACTAAAGATATATATATATATATATATATATATATATTTTTTTTTTTTTTTTTTTTAACTAAAGAAAATTTAGGATAAATACACAGATTTTAAAAAAGAAAAAATTGAGGCATGTGGGGGCTCCCAAGATAAATTCGCCAGTAGAATCGGGCCTAACTTGAGAATCAGACTACAATGAGAAAACGTAACAAATAAAATTAGTCGTGAAATAAAAGGATATAAATTAAGCAAAAGAAAGAAATTAAAAAAAATGAGTTTGCTTTCTACTAAGGTTAAATTTGTTCTAACCTGATTGAAAGAAGGGTTAATGTTAAAGTTGAGAAGAAGAAATGAGTAGCATGAGAATATATAGAGTTGCATGCAGATGGAATTGTTAGTGGGGACAAGTTAATATAATTTCGAACTTTATAGTTTTATGTATAAAACATTACTGGAAATCTACACTCATTTAGCAGTTGCTAAATCTAGTTTTCCCGAGTAGGAAGATAAGGATAATTGAGTGAATATTTGGAGATACTCATATCATACTCAAATCTGCACCCATTTAGTATTGCATTTTTCTGTTTTCCTCATTAGGAAGGCAAGAATAAAGTAACAAACTATTGATTTTCCTCTTCTTTTTCACTTTCTTTCTTGTCAACAAGGCAGTTTAAGATTTTTTTTTTTTTTTTGGCTGAAAACTGTTTAGAACCTCAACGATTTGAAAATCAAAATCAGTATGTAAATTAGTTGGATTCAATTAATTCTTATTACTAAAAATACACATAAATTTAAAGTAACTTTGGAGTCACCGGAGGGTACAACCCCACTCACTTATATATCCTTGTTCATGTCTGTCATTGAACTTCAAGTTATAGGGAAAACAAAATTCTTTAAAAAACAAAAGGAATTAAAGCACATTCACAATTTTTTTTTTTTGGTTGAAAGGAGGCGTAGCTCTAAACTAGAGGTCGTTGATGACTCTGAGAGTTATTTCTCCTCGTTTATCATTTTCGACTTTAAAACTTGCTTTAATTTATCGGTCCATTATATATTAGCCTTAATTTGCTGTAGTTGTAAAAGCTACTGTAGCATTTTGTTGAGCCAACAACAATGATGCAGTCCATGACTTTGTCTATGTTTGACACATAAATAACAAAGAAAATTTTTCAAAAAATTCAACAAGCGAGAAATATAAGTGGATTTGGACATTTTGAATACCAATCCAAATAACAATAGACAAAGTCAAATGATTAATGATGAAGTATAGTTATCCTTGAATGCAAGAATACATTCTCTCAAATGACAATGATGGGTCTTTAATTTGGGAGGGGTTACTATGAACATTAATTTGTTGCAAGTGAAAATGGAATTTTAAGTGATGCTTAGTTTTATTCATGGTCCGAGTCTCCCACACCCACTTTGCGGCCTCTCTCATTGAGGAATGTGAAAATTTCTTGCAAAATGGATTTCCGGATAATCTACCTATATCATGGAATAAATAAATATATAAATTGGCTTGTTAATTTTCAATTGTTTTAATATTTGGATGACTCTACGATTAAGCAAGTAGTAAGAGAACTTCTTACGGTTGGACTCCGCCGATTTTCAGTGGAACTCCGTTAACTGGGTTCCACGTCATCAAAAAAAAAAAAGGTGAATAGTCACGAATCTCCCTGTGGTCAAGCGAAACTAGGTATAACCCCCATGTTATTCAAAAAATATAGTCGGACCCCCCTGTGGTCCATCCATTGATGCACACCACCCCCCCTCTATCAAATTTTCCGTCCAAACTAACGGGATGTGTGACAAACGCGCGTAAAGTGCAATTTTTTATGATTTTTAATGTATAAATAATATTAGTAATTAAAAAAAATTAATTTTTTCTTTTTTCATTTCATTTTCAATTTTTTTTATTAAATAAATAAAAAAATCAAACTGTTCATCTTCTCCACCCCCCTCCGCCCCTCCCCCCCCCTCCCCCCCCCCCACACCCTCGCACCTTACTTCACCCCACCCCCACCCCCACCCCATTTCTCGCTGTTGCCTTCGATGCAGCAGCAACGATAGGGAGGGGTTGGGGGTGGGAAGGCGTTCGCACCCCACTTCACCCCACCCCACCCCAGTTCTCGCTGTTGCCGTCGATGCAGCAGCAACGATAGGGGGGGGGTGGGAGGGCGGGGGGGGTAGGGGGGGTGGGGGTGGGGTGCGGGGGTGAGGGGTGGAGAAGATGAACAATTTGTCTTTTTTTTAATTTAATAATAAAAAAAATTGAAAATGAAGAGGAAAAAATGAATATATATATTTGTTGTTTGTATTTTTTTATTTTAATTTTTAATTTTTTTCAATTATTACTATTATTTATTATCAAGTATGTTAAAAACCAATAAAAATCGTATTTTATTTACGTGTGGTACACATTCCGTCAGTTTGGACGAAAAATTTGACAGAGGGGAGCGATGTGCATCAATGGATGGACCACAGGGGGGGTTATACCTAGTTTCGCTTGACTACAGGGGAGTCCGGGATCACCCAAAAACAAAAAAGGGGAACTTCTTATATTTTTTGAGAAGGATCGAATGGTGAGTTAATCCTTAAGATGATTATCAGAAAGTCAAGTGAATGGGCTCATTTATAATTGACTTAATTTAGCTTTAGAAGCAAAAAAAAAAGGGTGAGTAGTCTCGGACCCTTTTATAGTCAAGCGAAACTAGGTATAACTCCTTTGTGGTCCAAAAAATATAGTCGGACCCCCCTCTAGTCCTATCCGAGCTGCATACGCACCACTTTCGTTAGTCTTCGTTAAAAAAACTAACGACAACAGTTAATTGGCCAATATACCCTTAGTTTAGAGGGGTAATTGTGTCCTTTTATATACTTCTTTATTCTTCTTCTTCCTCCTCACCCTGCATCTCCGCGATTTCTTTCGTCTTCATCACCAACAAACTCACCACCTTGGTCCATCATTTTCTCCCTCTTTACCCAAACAAAATCACCACGCTTCCCCCATCACCAAGTCAATCGTTGCCAACTTCGAGTTAACAGCCATGGAAATCTAGATGAACAAGACCTTGACCATACAATCATCTTTCTAGCTGCTTCCAGATCCTTTGAGCAACTCTAATGGTTGTGCTTCCTCATACAAAGGTTGTTTGGGTCTTTCTTATTTTTGTTTTGTGTAGTTAGTGGCCGTTTAATGTTGTTGATGGTGACAGATTTTTAGAGTTTTTGGGCCACCAATATCTATTTCAATCAGATCTGTGTATGTATATTTTTAAGTAGCAAAAGAAAAAAAAATACTATCCATTACTTTACAAACGATTTACTCACTAAATTTTTTCTGCAGTTTTTTGGGTTTATTCACTTCCAAATCCATTACTTTACCAAATGGGTTTCTTACCTTTCGTTGTTTCAACCACACCTTTGGGGCTTTGAACACTTTTTATGCAACTTAATGAATCAGTTATGAGGTGTGTCTATATAATATACATATATATATATCATCAACTCATGACAAGTAATGAATACAGAGGAAAATTATGATATTATTGACATTTCAAGTTCTTATAAACATAGGAATGGAAAGAACAAAATTTCATGGAAAACAAAAATGATGGCAAAATGGCAAAATGGAAAACAAGTTCTTATTGCACATCGAAGAGGAAGGTTGAGGAAGAAGAAAATATTAAAAAAAGGTAGAGAAAGAGAGCATAAAATGTTCATGTATAATTGGAATTGAGGGTATTTTGGTCAGTTTTCATTGTAATGTTATTAATATTATTGTTAAAAACCATCAATAGTTGCATTACTCGCGTGGTTAGCATTCTCCGCTAGTTTGGACAGAAAAGTTGACGAAGGGGGTAGTATGTAGCTCGGGTAGGACCACAGGGGGGTTATAGTTAGATTCACTTGATCACAAGGGAGTTTGGCTATTCACCAAAAAAAAAAAAATGAAACAGAATACATTCTATCAGATAAGTAGCTATATGAGGCATCTATTCTATGCCCAGTACCTAATAATTAACTTGGCACTATCAAATGCATAATATTTAAGAAGATAGGTATATGAATTTAGCAAAGTTTGGTACTCTCCAAATTCACATTTGCTTCTATGTTTACATGTAATGTCTTCTCAATGTTGAATAATGAATGTATGGACAAATTTAGACCATATTACTCAAAGTAGAGTGACTTAACAACAAAAGAGCGAGTTTAATTAACACACGATTGTGTTAAATTGTAGCTATTGCACGTATTAATTGTAAGAGTTTACCTAAATTATCCGAGTTCTTCTCTAATGTCCTCAATTAGGCTATTGCTAATTTTCACATTTTTGTTGGCATGTTTCTACCTTGTTACAATCTAGTTCATTATTCACCATTGCTTACAACCTAGAAAATTGATAACTTGCTTTACATGGTGTGCAAATACATTTTGCACCAATTCCATGTGTTTGACCAAAAAAAAATAAAAAAATCCATGTGGAATTGCTATCATATTAGGTAACAAACTTGCATTAGAATCATGAAAGGGGAAAAGGTGAAATTGATTGATAACCAAGTCATGGAGGTTATGACCAAAAAAAAAAAAAAAGAAAATGTCATGGAGGTTTCCTAGGAATATCCATTTTCTATGCAAAAGGCCTTTTACATGTCTTTGTTAATTGAAGAATATCCATTTTCTATTCTTTCAAATGGTTTGAAATAGAGCTATCATATATGAGACTTATAAGATATCATTAAGCCTTCGCGATAAGAATTGTGGTAAAATATACACTTGTTTCACGTAAAAAAAATCATAAATACTAGAACACTTTATAATATCTCAGACTATTCTATTTAATACCAATTGATATTAGGATAAAATCTCATAATTCTTACAAATTGTTTGTCCAATCTTAACATGAAACTTACACGAACGAAACAAATCAATGATACTAATTAAAAATTGAAGTTGAGAAAAATTGCCAAATTTGACAAGAGAATAATTTCCCCTAAAATAATAAGATCATGACAATCTCGTGTCTTCTTTAACACATAGTTTTCACATAAATAAAAATTTCACTTTGTGGTAATATAATAAAAAAATTTCCACTTAAACCTAGAATATGTGTATTCAATCAAATTAATCAAACTTTTTTTTTTGGCTAAAAACAAGCGATTTCATTAATCAAAAAATAAATAACATCAGAGGAAATCCCAAATGGGAGAAGAATAAAAAAAAAAAAAAAATTAGTACCCAAGTGAAAAGGCTATCTTCTGTATCTCTCCTTACGGTTCCAAGCCAAAAGTGTAGCTTGGTTCAGCATTGATATTTTGATTTTTCTGACTAAATGCAACTTAGTTTTAACATCAAACAAGATGTTAGCAGAAATCTGATCTTCTGAGAGAGGTTCCTCGCTGTAAATCCTTCGATTCCTTGTGTCCATTTTTCTCCAGATTAATCAAACTTTAATGGTGCAAATTTGACAAACCACAATATACCCACCATGATTACATGGTTATCCAAGCGGCAGCACAATCATTTATATAAAATTAATAAAAATAAAATCATTTTCGAGATTACAACATTAATACATTCCTTTGACCAAAAAAAAAACCATTAATTACATGCCATTATACTATGAAACAACCGCAAGTAGGCCCCACATCAAGCACTTTCCACCAATCCAGTAGCTAGTAGTATACTTTTACCATATATCAGTAAAATCCATCGTGTCACACGGTCCCTGTCAACAACGAAACTGTTTCGCTTCCAAACATAAGTACTGCCTCACACTTTACTGTAAACATAAGGCAACATATGTTTCGAAAATTGCAATACTAGTCCTTAGTTTTTGTCTAATTCTTGATATTACAAATTTTAGTAAGAATTAGCTCCTCTCGAGACCTTCTTGTCAAAAGGTAACAGTCACATGATGACTTATTTGTTTACAATTGACACGAGGATTTGACAAAAAAAAAAAAAAAAACATGAGGATTATAGGACTGGTTGGAGTAATTTTAAAATATATTTAAGAGTTGTAATATGAATTTTAGAATTTATAACATCAGGTACTAATATTATAATCTGATCAAATACATAAAGTGTTTTAAAAAAAAAATTTAATTTAGTTTTCAAATAAGATCATGTGCAGGGATCAAATTAAATTTTTTTAAGAATCAATACTACAATAGGGACTAAATTAAATTTTTGAAAAATAATAAAGATCAAACTGGTTAATTTTGAATAATAAAAACCATTTTAAATCACTTTTATAAACATTAAAAACTAGTATGAATCTTTTAAAACATTAGATATGACAATTAAAAAATATATAAATTATAGAGACTAAATGTGAAATTTACGCATAATAAAAGAATAACATGCTATTTCATCTGAGTATCATTGTTTGTATAATAACTTGTATTTTTTGTCTTATTATATTGTGTCATTTGTACCTGAGGACATACAACAAGTGTCTTAAAGTATTAAATTCTCTACATGCAGAGAAGTCGTTGGAGATTTTAATTTCTAACAACTTTTCTATTTCTATATTCAAATATCACTCTATCTATATGTGAAGATGCAATAACAATTCCCTAAAACCTATCTCTACATCTCCACATCTCCACATGTAGAGTAAATGAAAATAGAGAGCTTTTAAAATAGAAAAACTATTGGAGTGAAACTGAAATAAAGTTTCTTTAAAAAAAAAAAAGGAATTTACAACTACGAGTTGTCGTCCAGATGGTAAATGGTTACCTGCAAGGTCAGGGGTTTGAAACTCATTAGAAGTAATTTATGGCCATGGGCATCCTCGAATCCCGAGCGGGGATTAGTCCCATACTTTCGAGTATGGGGGACATCTCGTGGCTTTAACTAAAAAAAAAAAAAAGGAAGGGGGGGGAGGGGGGGAGGGGGATTACTAAAGGGAAGAAAGCTATTAAGGTAAAATTAAAATATGGAATCGCTAAATATAGATAAATGGCCCAAATTATTTAAATATAGAGAAAAAGATAAAAAAAAGTTGTTAAAGTTGTTAAAGTTGACCTAATCCGACTATCTTGTCAAGCTTTTTATTCCAGTCGAGCTTTTCCTTTGTCTCTCATAGAAAGAGATAATCTTGTTATAACAAACTCAAAGGGGTTAGGAAGTTGCTCTCGTAAAAATAAAAATAAAAAAGAAAAAAGAAAAAAGAGAAAAAGGGAAAAAGGGGAAATGTTGCCACGAGTATGCTTTTTTAATCAGCCATGCCAGGTCGAGCACGCGAGACACATAATCTTAAATCCAAGAACATGTTATTACAACTTCACTTAAATCCAAAAGATTTAGAGCTAATTATTGAGACTTGGTATAATGGCTGTTGTGTTTTATTCCTTTTCGATACAATGGCTGTTTATTTCTTCTTCTTTTTTCCCCATTTTATCTTATGCATTGCAACTCTCGAGATGCAAAAGCAAATTGGTAAATATTGTTGGGAATTGTGCATGGTATTTAAAAATTTTATAATCAGAATAAACGTAGCGGAAATAATAATACACATGCATCTTGTTCATAGCTATTTACGTAAATTACATATATGCATAAATAATCGACATTAATTATGCATAGAAAGATTTCAGGATTACCTTTTATGATGACAAATCCGTTGTAAAGATTGATTGAATCAGAGCTCTCCAATTGTGAAGCCTCTGAAAGTATCCACACAAGATCCGAGCCATCAATCAGCAAAAACTTCACTACGAGTTTTGAGAGAAAAAATATTTGTTATGAAAGACATAATTTGTGCTAACTTTTCTGTCTATCATAGTTTCCTATTTGTAGACCTATTAGGGCTAGCTTTTGGGCCAGCCCTAATTGCTGGACTTGGACTGATTAAATGATTGGACTAATATTTTAATCTAATCAGTCTTAAGTCCAATTAAATATTAGACTCTTCTAATATTTAATTTAATTTTTCTCGTTGATTAATTTTTGATCTCTTTTGTGTGTGACCTCTCGGGTTCATAATTAATTGACAACGAAATAATATTAATCTAATTAATATTTAATTAGAATTCTTCTAATTTATTTATCGCAAGTCGTGAGTGATACCTAACAGTATATCACGACTACTCAACTAATAATGAAGTGTAAATTTTATGAACCCTTAGTAATTATCATGTAACTAATTCCTTATGTCTGAATTATCCCAATTGAGCCAGAGTTATGGATAAGGTTGTCAAACTCTATTACTCAATCATATGTCCAAATCTATTTGATCAGTAACTTATGAATAATCCGTGGAACAACTTCCACTATTTTACCTCGGCCAAGGATTTCTAGTTACTCGATTAATAGATCGCATAAGATCCCTAATTGACAAATTCCATATCTACAAGCACCTATCTCCATGCCGGAATAGATCGTAACCACTGATGACATTATTCAATCCTTGATGAGGACTAACTTTATTGCACCAGCAAATCACGTTATCCTTAACACAAGATAACCGTGGTGTCTCACGTCTAAGGACTAATTGCACCATTACACTGTACAACGAATTATTGACCATTCTATGTAATTCGTTGTACTAGCGGTCATGTCCAGTTACTTGTTCTCAACAAGCATGTATACATCTACCCTTACAATATAAGACTAATCGCCCAAATCAATATCCCATATTATTTGGGTGGTAGACTGCAATCCGATCTTTCCGAATAAATTAACGCCCAATTAATTTATCATACTATCGGGGACTATTTTAGAATATATTTATAAATATAGATTCTGTCACTTATATCCTTATTCTTAAGGATAGAATCTCTAAATATTTATTCTAAGGACTTTTATTTAAATAGTTAATCGCATTAATTATATTTAAATAAACTGTCCACATTAAATAAATTATATAATTATTATGTCCTAAAATTGCCATTTATGGCATATAATCCAACAAACATATCGTAATTCGATTCAACAAAGTAAAATATGTAAATATAAAAGTTGTTAAAATATGTATGGTTATTAACTCCAATTTTGAAGTGGCTATTCTCTTCAAATTAGGTCTTAGTAAATCTTATGTTTAACTATTTTATATATATATATATATATATATATTTTTTTTTTTTTTTGTATAGTCATTTATTCTATGATTTGATTGATCAGCTGTGAGTCCAATAAGAAGTAAACCTCTTGATAAAAAAAAAATGATTTTGAAATTTTTTTTCAACTCGATGAAGGATAAAAATTAACATGAGTGAATACGTTTGATTTGGGATGGAATTTATATATATATATATACATACATATTTATTTATTTATTTATTTCATGAGCTTCAGCTTGCTTGGAATCTCAAATTATACGTAAAGTAAATATTCATAATCTCCAAAATGCATTCCAATTTAAATAATTTAAAATCTTGAGTACGGATTTTCAGATTAATCTAATGTCAAAAGACTTAATAAAAAAACTATTTCATATGTAATTTCCTATCACCTCGTGGAAATAATAGTGACCATAAATTTATCTTTTGCTTTTTGGTAGAACACATCTTTATTATTAAGGTAGTGAGTAATTGTTTGTAGTGGGTTGTATCATTTGTGATCAGCTCGTGATCACGATTTTACATGTAATCGAACCAAATTTTATTAGATGGGTCTCGCAGTCTTGTAAAATTAAAATACTTATCGTTAGGTAGGCCACGTGGCACTTAATATTTTTCTATGATTTGTTTGCAAGTCTAATAGTCTAATTTCAATTATAATTGTTGAATTTTGCTCCAAACATCATAGTTTTGCGACAAGAGTCATCCCTAATTTCAAGTGCATTTTTTTTTTGGATTATTGATCCTATCATTGCAGACATCCGAACTGAATTATCCACCAAAAACATCATTGTCACCAAGCTTATTTGCAAAGCAACAAATTTCACCTTTAATTGAATTACTAACCAAGCTAGTCTGTATTAACTGACCTTATCAAATGTCTCTAAACCTCTTTCCCGCTTTTTTTGTAAAAGTACTAACTGTTGGTATTAGTTAATGTACTTTATACTATTAATGAAATTTACCTTTCGACCAAAAAAAAGTGCATTTTTTTTAGGGTCAAAATTCCAAGTGAAATTTGAATGACCTGCTGGTGCACAAAATTGCGTGTTTAGTCTCCTTTCCTAGCTGATAGGGATAGCCTCACAGCATTCTACAGTGGGGCAGTTTTCTAAAGAAAGAAAAGGTTGAGTTGCCTTTCTGCCTTGGGAGAGCTGTAGTGTGTTTTTTGCGGATACAATCAACCTTATCTTCCACGCTTGGTAGCAATTCCTCACACAATTAATTGCCTGCAACCCTAATTAATGGCTGAGATTAATTAATGGCAATTCCTCGCAGGGTAGCCTCACAGCATTCTACAATTGTCACGCCTGTCTGCTTAGGATACTCTGTTGTCCTTCGACCTGCTGAGCACAATGCGAATGGACGAGAGAGTTATCTTGATCAGTGATTAAGGCTCCGTTTGTTTGCCGTAAAATAACTTACTGAAGGAAAAATATTTTTCTGGAGAATATTTTCCTGTAATAACTTGCTAAGGAAAAATATTTTTTTGGAGAATATTTTCTGTATTTGGTTGTGATACTGGAAAATATTTTCTGGTGTTTAGTTGTGACACTGAAAATTATTTTACGGCATTTGGTTGTTATTAGAAAATACTTTCTAGTGAATTCTTTTTTACAAAAAGAATAAATTTTATTCTTAGAGAAATTTTTACAAAAAAAAAAAGAATTTTATTATTACAAAAATAATAATAATAAAAAACGTTAGGTAAAAAGTGAAGGTGAAAGAGAGAAGAGAGAGACGTTGAAAGCAAAAGCATTAGCAGCAACACTTTTTTGTGAGATGAGAGAGAAAACGTTAGGTAAAAAGATGTAAAATGTTTTCTTCTCCCAAGGGAGAAGAAAACATTTTAGGGAGAAGAAAACGTTTTACAGCCATTTGCACTACAAGTTTTCCGTTGACTGAAAACATTTTACCATTGATTATATTTTTTGTCCTGTCAAACACCGTAAAATGTGAAAAATATTTTACGGGAAAATATTTTACAGCAAACAAACGGAGCCTAAAATAAATTTAATTTTAAGTTGACACGTATCAAAATAAGTAAATTTGAGATGAGAAAAAAGTGAAATGTATGAATAAGTTCAAGATGAGATAAATGTAAAATATATGAGTAGACCAGAGATAATACGTGTCAATTTAGAATTAAATCTATTTTAATAAGTAGTTAAGATTTTTTATTATCTGAATATGAGAAAATTTAACCTATAAAAAGATTCATTTCCAAGGATTGAAGTTATGAACAAATTTTTGTCAAAGTGTACTCATTCTAAATTTCAATCTAGTTATATCATCAGCGGTTGTCAACCTTTTTCGTAGTAATAAAATGCATTGTTCTAAAAATTATTTTTATTATTTTTATCATAAATGTGTAACTGTAACTTTATCAGCATATTAATTCTCGAGGAGCACCAAGGTATAATTAATGAACATGTCAGTTGTTTGTTGAATTTCCCAACATGAACATTTTCCGGTCCCAATTAATGGGAAGACTAATAATTTTACCATCACTTTTGGAACATACTCTTTAAGCAATCTCTGCAAAAATTGAAAGCAAAAGGAAACGTGCACGAAAGAGAAACAAGAAAGAAATAAAGAAAGAAAGAAAGAAAGAAAGAAACACATAACATAAGTTTAAACTCCACAAGACGTCCGGTACAAGTTCGCAGTTCTTTACACATAATGTTAAGGGTCGACATTAACAGCGTTCGTTGGCTTCACATTTTACTCTGTAAAGGTCTGTTTTTATGTTAGGGATAGAGTCCACGTTTCAATTTAAAACGTTTAAATGTCTCAAATGTTTAAAAAAAATTTTTCTAATGTTAGATTCTAAGAGAAATTCTTTAAAAATTCTTATTGACCAGCCAGTCTAAATTTTTATTCACATGATTGTTAAAAACGTAGGGACACCCACACATGTGAAGACCACCCTATGCGAGTAAAAGCCAAACTAATCGATCAGTCAGACTTTTTGAAAAATTTTCTCTCTACCAGAAGTATGGTACAGGCACTAAACTATATTCTATAACTTCTGAAAATAAAAATAAAAATTAACACGTAAAAGATTGTGCATCTTTATTTCTAAATTATAAAAGTTATATGTTGAATACTCCTCACTCATATTTCATTATGGGCAAATATATGAGAAATTGCTTGTTATTAGCCACTCGGTTTTGATCTAATGGTAATATTACTAGTTGTGTATGCTAGATGTTACGAGATCAAATTTTGCTGGTTTCATATGTATAACTTTCGACCTTCTTTGAATAAATTTTTTTTTACAAAATAAGAATTGTTTGTTGGCATGCAAAGCTTGAACCTGTTTTTTACTGCGTCACCGCACCATTATGTCATTACTTGTGTTGACTTTCACCAAGTCTTAATTGAGTTTTATTTAGTAAATCTTGTAATTGTATTAAGTTTGCCTTTGACAATCTATTATTAAATGTATTGGGTTCAATATCATATTTCCACCAATTAAAAAGCTATTTTAGATAATATTTTTAACAATATCCTTCTTTGATTTCTCAATTTTAAGAGTTAAGATTTTTCTGACAGGCTTAGAGGTGGTTTCTTTTGTTGTAATTTAAATTTATGTTCAACACAAGAATCTCATTTGGTTCGCTTGTTAGTTAAGCTATATATGAATAGTTTCAGTAAGAAGCTGAAAGTTATAAAACATTATCCACGCATGAGCAGAGCTACGTTTATTTCAGCAGGGGTTTCATCTCAATTTTTTTGAAAAATATGTGTTTTTAGAGGTATTTTAGGTTGAAAAATTAATTTAATAAACTCCCAAAAAAATATATTTATATAACTGTCAAATTGCATGATTTTAGTTTTTATTGTACAAAAATTCTACATCTACCTCTAATTTTACGAGCTTCCCATATGTTGAACTGCAATATACTCCGATAAGCACAAATTGTACAACCGTCAGTAAAGGCAACTACAAATATTGAGATAAGTATTTAGTCAAGCTAGTCAGACGATCAAACTCTCATGGGGTGTGGGCACCAACAGGTTCAAACACACATAGTCAGGGCCAGATATCAGGCCAACCTGACTGAAAACCTTCTTAAAATGGACTTGTAACAAGCTCGCATGTTTGAAATTAAAAAATCAAGGGTGAAAAAGTCAAACATCCTCCCTCTAGGAGGACAGTTGATATAATAATCTAATTCTAACAGCTAACTTTCAAATACATTAAGTTTAATCAACTAACTCAAATATTTAAATCCTTATTGATAGTTGTAAATAACTTAAATTATTATAAACTAAACACATAAATTTTTGAGAACTAATGTAAGACAAAATTAACGGACTTAGGATAGAGGAATTGGAGTTTTTTTTTTTTTTTTTTCTTTTCTTTTCCGGTCAAATAGAGGAACTAGGGTTGGCCCAAGAAAGAAGAACAAATGGAACTAGCTCGTGACTAGAAATCAAATCCACATTTTCAACAGATTCCAGGTCACATTATTGCTCCCATTAAAAAAGTCAAAAGAAAAAATCACAAGCTCAGACATCTTTCAACAATGATATACAACTAGTGAGAGAGGGCCATTCGTCTCTTACAACGATATTAGTAAAAGGAAGGGTAAAATGCACAATTTTTCACGTAATTTATTGAATTAACACTCTATCCTCCTTTGATTTTGTAATTACCACATAAATTGTTTTTGCTTTTAAAAGGTAACACACTTGCTTCAGATTTTAACTCCATTAAATAAAGATAAAATGATGATAATGTTCTTCATTAAATATGCACAATATCCCATCTATAGTGAATAATCATATCTTCATCGTCTCCTATCCTAAAAACTAGCTATCTCATCCGTTTTAACGAGGCAACCTTATCAAATTCTCATGTTTTTCAAATATTATACATAATCCTTTGTTATCATGGTCACATACATCAATAACCAAAAGTCTCAAAGTTACCGTGCGTGAAATGCACTCACCATATTGTTAACTTTGATGGATCAATTAACGACATGGTATATTTGCAATAATTTGAAAAGTACAAATAATTACCACAAGGGGTGTGCTAATTTACCAAACCACAGGAGTATAGTGTATTTGACCTGTCAGAGGAATAATAAATAGAGAGTGAAAATTCGAAAAAAAAGAAGAAAATGAAAAGGAAAAGCACCTCAAACGAAATGCAGTTGATGAAACAACTGAATATGAAAACTTTCTGGTGTTTTCCATAGATATTATATAGGGAGAGGCTCTTAAACAACAAGGAGGAGTAACGAGTGAGGTGCACACGCCACACACATCCTATTAATAGTTAATTAGAATGATAATTAGTCCCAAGACTTTTTTATATTATATAATCTTGATCGTTAAGTGAAAAATTCCGTGTTGTCCTATATCATCTCCTCAGAACTAATGACTGTGTAAGACAAAATTGGAATATTTTGTCTCTTATTAGAAAAACCGTTTTCAAGATGCTATAAAAAAAATTCGTAAGAAAATATCCGTGTTAAATAGACTTTTTTTTTTTTTGGGGGTCATGGAATAGGCAGTTCTTTGGAGAATTTTTTTGTTATTAGGTATGAAATTCCTCAGTGCTCAGATTAGTTGATCAGTAGCTAAAGGTCTATGCATGAATATGTCCTCGTTACATAGTCTTATCTTTATCTCAATATAATTTGTCCGTGTGAGCTGAAGCTATTGATTAATAAAACAAAATCAGTGGCTTTGGAACTCCAACGTAATTGATATAGAAAGCGTGTTTACAAGGAGAAACGAGAAATTTTTTGATGGTCTAAGATTATATGTGAGGACATAATTTTAATCAATAACTTTTTGTCACCTTATCATAATGTCAGTATCTTTATTTTCTATTATCTAAAAGCTGAATAGGATAACTACAGTCAGATATAGTTAATAAAATATTGTAACTAACCCACATTATTAATTTTAGCCAATAGAAATAGAGAAGTTTTGCATGAAACTTTTTGTTGGTTCATCTTCCCTACCAACGATTTTTCAGATAGGTGATGAAGAAGATAAAATTGGATGTTGAAGCTCGAAATAGCAAGATTAACTGAGGTACGATAACGGATTTAGCTCGTCCAATGCTTTTTGTTTTTATTTTTATTTTTTTATTGTAATGTGTATATGTTTATCAGTTTTATGCTACATTACAAAATGGAAACAAAACAAACCATTATGTACTGTTGTTGATTGATTTTATTTTTCTGTCATACATACAAAGTTCATTCACATCAATAAGTGAAAAATATAAATGCATCGTTGTTGAGAAAAATAGTGTAACATTATACCATATTAGCAGTACAGGTCTCTGTTCCTACACGTTGGTCAGGGGCGGAGCCAGGTACCGAAGGTCAGTGTAGGCACCCGGTGCTTGGTCAGTAACTAAAATGTCCATAATATTATCTATACATAATACAAACCTCTCACTTTTGTTTTTTGTTTTAGTCAAAAAAGAGAAAATACATTCATGAGGAGAAAAATTTTAAAGTATAAATTTTTTATGTATATTTACGAAAATACTCTTTGTAATATGTGGCCTCCCTATTATATAATAGATGCTGAAAAGGAAAAGAAAAAAAATATTATAATAGCTGTTGAAAAGGAAAAGAAAAGAAAAAAAAAAGAGAAAAGCAACTTCAAGAACAGCTGCCAGGGGTTGATCCTGCAATGTCCATGGACTCGAATGAGACAATAACCAATTAAGTTACATTGGTTTTTAATGTATGAGTATGACTATAAATATTATAAATAATTCAGTGTAAGCCTATGCCTACTCTGTAAGTCTATGCCTACTCTCACCTTCATGTAGCTCCGTCGTTGTTGGCCATGTGACTTATGATTTCTGAGTTGGTTTGAGCATTTCACTTTTATTAATTTATTATATATACCCTGTTACATTTATAATTTATCTCTAGATGTGCATACGATCTAGTATAATTATATATTAAAAGGAATTCGTCTTCGATTAAATTCAAGCCATTCTCAGCCTTTATTAACATTACTTTTCCTCAACTGTTCCTAGCTGTTTAGATTTCTTTTATATTCTTGAGTAACTGACACAATTTTGATCAATGAATTATAGATTTACTAAGTTGGTACTTTTGGATAGCTTCTCTAAAATTAGATTACAACTTCCACAAAAAATAATTCTTTAGGTGTCGTCGGATTATTATAGTAAAGAAATTTTTTCGAATTTTGGTCATCTTGAATTGAACTTCTTTTGCATAGACATTCTTTGAACAAGTAACATAATAACATGTTTTGTGATGTATTATAGAGCTTATGATGAAGTATACAATTCAAAAATCAACCAATATAATTATCACAAAAAAATGAAACAATTCGAATCCATAAACGAGTCCGAGATTCGTTATCGTAACTCAACATTCGATTGAAAACCATTATTGTGTATTTTTACTGTTGCAAAATTTCTAACAAGCATATGCGTGTTGCCGCAGGGGCGGAGCCAGAACCTGAAAGTTGGGGGGGCCGAATTTTTGTTTTTATTATTATTTTGTACAGTGTTTTTTATACAGTATTTTTGAGCCAGTAAAAAAAAAGACTCAAAAAATATTTTTCCAATGTAATTCAATATAATAAAAGATATATAAGAAAACTAACAAACAAGAGATATAATGTTTTTATTATTATTATCGATATGTAGAAATTTTCATAACTTTTTTTGTATAACAAAAGCTAAAATTCACTAACAAAAAATTATTACACCTCACTGAAATTTATCCACTAAAATTATATATTATTACAGAAAATTTATAGTTAAAATAAAATTAACCAAATAAATGAAAAGTATTTCAATCAAATTGCTTACCTTAGGCACTTTTGGTGTTTTGAATTAATTTCATTTCACCCACATTCGCTATAAAAAAAATAACAAAACAAATTATACATTCATAAAATTATATAGCCAAAAAAAATAATAAATAAGTATAATATTATTATTTGTATGATATATTACCTTAGCTTTGCGTGACTATATTGTTGTATGTTTTATTATACAATACTAAAGAATTTAAGATAGTTAGAACTTAGGAAGAGGGATTAGAGAATAGAGATGGAAGAAGAAGTGATGAAGCAAAAGAGAATGAGTTTGGGGAAGAAGAATAAAAGAAAGAATTTATTTATTTTCAATTAAATTGAATTTAATCATAGCAAGAGACAAAAAAATAATAAAGAGACCCACTTTATCCTTTTTTTAAGGAAAAGCTTTGGACTCATGATAAGTCAACATGTTTTGACAAAAAAAAAAAAAAAAAGGAGCCAACGTTTTTTCTTTTTTATTTTGGATAATAACGTTTTTCCTTCAGGTAATTGGAGGGCCGAACTTTGTTTTTTTTTAAAAATTCTACTTAATTTTTTTTTTTTTTCAAAAGTTGGGGGGGCCGGGCCCCCCTTGGCCCCCGCCGTCCCACCGCCTGTTGGTTCTTTAGAAACAGAGTAGAGACTCTAGGGAAAAAAAAAACTAGCCTAATATCAGCATACAAATAATGTCACAAATTTAACTTAGCCAAAAAAAAAAAAAATGAAAACATGCATGTATCAAACTTAGAACATGAAAGTGACGGGAAAAAAAAAAAACCAATAGCCAAGAATAGAAAAAGTTTAGAAAAAATTGTGTTGTAAAACAACAAACTCACAATAAAATAGTTGGCCTACTGCTGTAAAATTTCTAATAATTATATGTGGGTTTGGTTTGCAGAAAAAAGAAAAATAAAAAAAGCCAATTGCCAACAGTACAAAACTTTTAGAAATAAGATCCCAGAAGAAAGCAACAAATTCAAATCGCTGGCCTGCTGCTGTAAACTTTTTATTAATCGTGTGGGTTTGGTTCTTATATCTTCTAATGATGTATAAAATAAAGAATAAATATACAGCATTGCAAATAAATAAATAAAAAACAATGAGAAAATCGTGAGACGAGACCCAGCTTCTCTCTTTCTGTTTCGAGCTAAATTGTTTGTTTGCAACAGAGAAAGAAGATGAACCAACAAGAAGTTTTCTATTTCTATTGGCTAGAATTAATGATGTGGGTTGGTTAGAATATTTTATTAACTATATCTATCTATAGTTATACTATTCAGCTTTTGGATAATAGAAAATAAAGATACTCATATTATGATTAAGTGATAAAAAATTATTGACTAGAACTATATCCTTACATATGTTTTTAGATCAGTTAAGAATTTTTCAAAACCAAGTGAACGTATTAGAATAAAAAACAAGTATCAAGAATGACTTGAGGCACAAAACTCTATTCTCAAGCCTCATAGATCAACGGTCAACCAGCTCCCACACAACTAGCATCAATAATTCATAAATCTCCATTATGCAGCTAGGAAATCACAAGAACTTCCAAGAAACTGCTGATCTTTCCGATTTCAATCTTTACCGGGCTTGAAAACCACAAAGCAATGACAAAGAAGTAAAAAAATAAATCAAAAAGAACAGAGCAATGATCATTGTCATCTAGGATCAAATATGATGCAATCATTTCCTGAGAAGAAACGAGTAATCCCTTTATAAACTACTGCTCCCTGCAATCTTGAAAGAGTCAACAAGGAGACGCTATTGTGTAACACGAGGGCTGAATTAATAATTCTGTAGATAGATAAAAGTGCACGTTACTCCTTGTAATAATTAGGAAATTGCTAACTAGTTTCATTAACCTTTCCATTTTTTCACGACCACAAGGGTTGTTTTGCTTTTAACTCAAAGAATTTGATGATTACCATAGAACCCTAGTCACATTCGCTAACTCTAAAACATTTTTACTTTACAAATACTTTTACGCTTATAGAAAAGCAAAAGGTCTTCTTCATACCAATTTAGGTAAAATTCGTGGTGCATCTATGTGTCTGTGTGCAGGGACGAAGCCAGGAATTTAGTATTGGGGGGCCGAATTTTTTTTGTACAGTGTTTTTGCTACAGTATTTTTACCATTATAAATTAAATTCAATAAATATCTTTCAATTTCCAATTAACAAAATTAATTATACTAAAATTAAATATAAAGAACTAATTAAAAAATTCAAACATAAATAAGTGTAAAAAAAATACTATTTTGCAAAAAAATAACACAAAATTATATAAAGTAGTGTTTACCAATTCAGTCAATGAAGTTGGGCTTGTCTTTCCTCATGGAATAGAATTCATCAATTATTGTATCAAAATAAACATCTTTAGCAAATTCTTTTTGGATATAAACAATCATGTTATCTTTGAGAAAGTCATCCTCCATCCAATTGCGAAGCCTTATTTTGATAACTTTTATAGTAGAAAAAGCTCATTCTGTTGGTGCTGTCAAGACTGGAAGAGTCAAAATCAACCATATCAACCTATCAACCAAATGATAAGCTTCTGATTTTCTAGTTTTCACCAATTCTCTACACAAATCTAATAAGCTGGTCAAATCTTTCAACTCAGAAATCCTCTTAATTTTTTTGTATTAAAAAAAAAATCTGTATTTGAATAAAAAAATGATAATTTATCATGCCTCCAATTCTATATTTGAATTTTGCTTTTTCAACAATTAATCTTCTACAATCTACACATTAATCTTATACACATTATGCCTCACTAAAATTTAAAAACTAAAATTATCTATTTCACATAAAATACTAAAACTGACTTTAAAATATAATTGACAAAGAATATGCACTAAAAAATATAAAGAGGAGTATTTTAGTCAAATTAATTACCTTAATTATCTCATTCCTCAGGAATCAAGATATTTATCCACTGAAAAAAGAAAACATTAACAAAATAAATTATAGATAAAATTATCTAACAAACAAAATTTATTAAATAATCATAAATTTAATAAAACTTATCTTAGGAGAGGAGATGATCCGCTGGAGAATAAGAGAAAGATGAAGAAAGAAGAATAAATTTTGGTCGTGCATATGGCCATATGGTAAAGGTAGGAAGATTTTTTTTTTAAAAAAAAATTATAGAATGTAATAATTAAAGTTATAATTATAATATTATTTTAAATAAAAGGTTTTGTTAAAGTTGAGAAAAGGGTAGACAAAAAAATAATGGGGGGCCCAACTGGTTTGGAAAAGGATTTTTACATGTAATTTTTTTTTTTTAAATGGGGGGCCCGGGCCCCTGCCTGCCCCCTATGGCTCCGTCATTGTCTGTGCGTGGTATGTGTTTGTTCATTCAACTATTTCATCTCTTAAATTGGTGGGGACTCAAATCTTGTTAACTTGTTGGTCGTACATGAATTTATATTGTGTTTCAGTTGTAGTAAATTTAATTCAACTAAATATAGTCGGGTTAAATTGTTTAAATTCTTAATTACAGAATTGAAGTGGTGGTGATTGTTGTTTACTAGTTGAATTTGCTAGCTGGATGTTGTATTTTCTGCAATGTCCCGTCCAATATAATGTGGTATTGGTTTGGGTGTGAGAGGAAATCCATATGGAGAACATATTTAATTGTTTGTTTTCAAGCTAAAGAGATAATTACAAAGTTATGTGAATGGTATATCACAGTCACATGAATTTAACTATTTGTACCTCATGTTATAATTTATAAGTATATTAAATTGGCACTCTTAATTTAGCAAACAATATAAACCTTATAGATTAATTAGAGTATATAAAGATTCTATTATTCTACCTTGTTATGTACTATTCTATTATGTTCTAATTAACTAACATTTGTAATATTGTTTTAGATATTTTTGTTTTTATTAGAAATCAAATTTTAGTAGTATATATACAAAAATTGTTGAGTTAGCAAATATCCAACCTTCCATTTAGTTATATGGTGGGATATAAGCCACCTTGTCCTTCTAGGATGATAAAGTAAGAAAGTGCCATCAAAGATGATTATAAAGAGAAACAATAATTTGAGAAAAAGTATACAAAAATAAAATGTTACGTAGTGTGAACACTAACACTTGGACTTCTAAAAGAATAGTGGTTGACTAGATAAGTGTTATATAATGTGTTAAGATGTCTTCAATGTCAGACCCAATAGTGGTTGACCAGATAAATGTTATATAATGTGTTAAGATGTCTTCAATGTCAGACCCAAAATGTTCAAATGATATCTAGTATGTTGAAGAGTAACTCTCCTGCCCTTTCTGTGTCTGTTGCTTCTGCCGCTGTTGCTTCGGCTTCGGAGCCAGCTCCTGTGCGAATGGTTGTTATTGCTTCTCCCCTCGCAGCAGCTCCGAAGCAGCCTGCTGCTGCTCAGCCTACACGAGTGATATGCCCTATTTGTTTGTTTTGTTTGTTGTCAGTTTTATTTTCTCCTAATCTTAATAATTTTTTTTTTGTTAGATCTTGGTGACGCTTTTTGTGCCTCTCTTTCTGGCGGAGAAGATCTCCTTATGCTGACCAACCAGAATATTATCTATAATTGTATATAATATTTTTTTCTTAATGATCGAGAGTTCTTCTAGAAAGTGTTTTAAGCCTACAAAAGAGTGTTAAACTTTAAAATACGTGTTTCGGGATAATCAAATATAACATCATCAAGACTGTTGATAGAACTTGTCATGGAATTGATACGAGATTAGATTGAGATTTTGAACGCAACCACGACTTTGACAATAAAATAAAATCTAAAAGAAGTTTTGACTATCTTACACAGTGGTCAAATGTACTTTTAAGAACTTTTTGTGTACCTTATTCTTATAACACATTCCTCAACTTATTGTTCAACTACCAATTAATACGAACCTCTGATACAAGGATTTTCTTAAACATATTGTCAAATCAAATAAACACTTTCAAATATCATACCAATATGAACCTCTTGTTCAAGGATTTTCTTAAACATATTGCCAAATCAAAGAAACACTTTCAAATATCAAACGTTCTAAAAGTATCTTAATAGAATCTAAGCAGTAAAATATAACTGAAAATTGCTTACTTATTTATGATCACTTGGCATATAAGTCGTAAGCAAATGTTTCCAAGAAACAATTGTTAGAATTACATAACAAATGCCAATTCACATAATTATTTTTTTTTGAAAAAAAAAAAAATTCAAATATGAGTGAGATAAAAAATACTAACTTAACAGTTCATTGAAACTATGATGCTATTTGTGATTGTGAGAAACTAAACTTGGGGGGTCGCAATACTACTAGTGTAAGGAACACAAATATAATTGGTCAACTTGCTACGTGGCACGTCAATCTCCCGAGTAATTTTTCAAGTTAGATCAGCAAGAAATAGACCATATGAAAACCAATCTATCAATACTTCATCTTTCTCAACACTTAGAATCTTTATCTTATGGCAACAACAATCTAGATCACTAAAATAGTATCTCAATGGGACATGTTTTGCACTCCCGTGAAACACGATATTGTGTCTCTTAACCCAATTCCAATTTGCATAATCCTCTAAGATCCATATATCAATATCTCCATGTTGCGCGCATTACCGATTGGTACCTTGTTGGTAATGTGAATGGAAATGGTCCACTTTGGTGAGCTTGAGAATTTGCAGCTGGTTTGATGGGATTTTGCATCTGGAAGTGTGTTTGCTCATGGGAAATTACGGCTGGCTGCTCAATTTTCTTATACAATGCAGAAATTCAACCCATATGTGAAAGCTAATAAGTTACTTTGTCAATAGTTGTGGCTAAAGTTCTAAACATGGTGGCGGATTGTTGGCTGAAGAAGAATATGTTCATAAAGCTCATTTGGCTTGTGTTTTGGTCAACAACGGTGTGCTTTGGTTTGGCTATAAATAGCCATGCACGGTTGAAGCAAGAAGCAGAGATAGAAGAGATACAGAGGAGGGAGAAAAGAAGCAGAAACATAAACGTAGAAAATGTTAGAAACAAAGTTTCAGTGGTTTATGCTTTCATTCTTATTTCTCCATCATATGCATATTAGATAGAGTCCTACATTTTTTGTTTCGTCGGTTCTTGTAATTTGGTGTGCTTCTATTACAAGAAGTTAAGATTATTGTATTTTGGGAGGGTTACGCTATCAACTGTCAGCACCGTAGTAGGGCGTTAAAGTCTTAAAGAAAATGAGTCCAACTCAGGCCTCGATCTCATTTTATTTTTGGTTTATCCTCTCCATTATAATCTTAAATTACAATTATATATTCTGTTTATGTAACTTACGTTATTGCAGGAAATTTTTATTTTCAAGTTGTATAGGCACTCCAGTTTTTAAATACATTTTAGATTTCTTATTGCATTAATTTTTCGGCTTCTAATATGCAATTTTCTATTGTCCAGTGATACAGCAATCCCTAAGATTTCCAACATACCTTTTATCTCAAAAGTCGAAGGAACAACTACCCAATGTAAAGCAAGATTCACAATAGTTGGAGATGTCTCATATGCAGGCCGAAAATAGGTATTTGCAATTTTTCTTTTTCCCCCGAATGAACTATATGAGTAATACTCATAACAGTTAATTCGATCACGAACCCAAAGATACTTGTATTCACTTGCTAATGGATGGAAGAATAAACCACACACATAACCAAACATAGTTAACAATCTTTCTTCCTTGGTGATGAGATTGAGAGCAATGGTGTCACTAAACCTGGTCCAAAAAGAAGTAGCCCTCCAAAGGAACCAACAAGCTTAGCATTGTAATATTCCTTCATAGAGCGCTAATCAAACTTTAGCCGTGTCTTTTTTAACTTTCTGGCATTTTTATCAAACACATAAAAATAAAGCTTCTCTGTAGGGTAATTCCATGAAGAATTGTGATGACATTGCACAAGAATAACTGTGGGAGCTCTTTTGTGTTGTAATATGATAGATCAGCCAAGGTAGGAATTGATATTACTCAGCCAAAGTTGGCTTTGAACAGTACACAGAACAGAGAGGTGAAGAAGAAGAGAATACAATTTAGAGAAAGAGAAGTTTCTATAACAATCCGCCTACTACAATTCATGTCATGCCTCTCAATATATTATGTAAGTTTGTTATAATAACAGATTCTAGGCTGCCACATAATCAATCAACTGCTTGTTGGGTTTCCTCACAAGGGTGTTGTGACACCCCGACAAGTGCATATAATTATTTTATTAATGTGCATATATTTATATGACTACTTTAATTATTCACATATATTTGTTTGTATAAAATATCATATTTTTGTTTACGTGCATCTATTTCGTTTAACGTGTATTTATGTGCATTCACGAACATTTAGGTAAATTAAAAATTGTAGTAAATAAATAAATATATTGATAAACAATAGAGTAACTAAATAGTTGGAGATAAACTAAAATGACAAACTAGTAGAATAACATTTAGTTGAAGGGCATGTTGGTCATTTGGGCCTTTTGTTTTCCATTATATACATACATACACATACAAACACCACATACACACACTCATACACACTAAAAAATGCCCAACACACACAAACACACATTCAAGCATCAAGAAGGCAAATCAAGAGAAGAAATTGAAGATCCAAGTTGTTTTCTTCAAGATCTTGCTTCTATCTACCTTGCTCAAGCTTTTTCTTGCATCTTCTTTGTATTTCAATGTGAGGGGTTTTTCTAACACTCAACTATTTTTTTTTTTATATTCAAGCATGCTATAATCTTTCTATTATGTGTTAGCTGGACTTGTTTTTGATGAACTTATGCTTATGAAGTGTATTAGTTGAGTTCATGCAATATTTGTTCTTAGTTAATTGTGGTAGCTTCTTGTGAATTTAGGTTGATGAATTAGAGTTAAGATGATGTGTTGAAGCTTAAAAGAGTGAAAAATGGATAGATTAGAGGCTAAACAATTAACAAAGTTGCACAAAGAAGATTTATGTAGAAGTTCTAAAATTGGATAGAAACGAGTTACTGTATTTCGGAGCCTTTTTGTCCTAGCAAACGAACACAAAATGTAACAAAATTTATATAGCAACTAGATTAGGTAGTTTAGAACAAATGTTAATTTCTAGGGCTAAGGCTAATTCTAACGTTTTAGGCCTCCGATCTAGCCATTTTATAAAGGTGTTCTGAAAATCATTGGTCTGGACAGTCTTGCGCAGTCGTACGGAAACAATCATAACATGATGAGTTTAATTTGGAATTGGTCACCGTTTGATTCCAGAATTAACTACACATAAAGTTCTTTCCATATATATAAAAATCAGTTTCATAGGAGGTCATTTGCTTAGGTAATTATGCAACCAAAGTTGAGCTACTGCTGAGATGTTGAAATTGTTGAGCTTATTTGTTTTGTGCTCCTGATGTTTCTTGAAGTTAAATAATGTATTATAAGACATTGTTATTGCTTGTTATATAATTTAACCTATGTGAAGATATATAATATGTTGAAGGTGATGCTATGCACAATATGATATGATTCTCTATGCGTTATAAAACCTATTATGTGATTCTTGTATTATATTGTCATTGCTTGAATTATTGTGATTGAATATCGGGTCACGCAACCTTTTCGTGCACGGTAGTGTCGAGTAACACAAGTGGCATCGGGCTTGCCGTGCTCCCTCGACAGCCATGGTGCCTATCCCCTTTATCTCGCTGAGTATACTCCACTACCCCAGAGGCGTGGTTCACCTCGTTGGGGCATATAGACCTATCTCAAGAGAAAGGGTCATTGGATTGGGGTACATCCGGAGTACCCCATTTGGAGAAATAAGGGGTTTACCGGCACCTCTCACTGTGGCATAATCCACTACCCCAGAGGCTTGATCTACCTCGTTGGGGTATACAGATCTACCACAGGAAAGTTAACTATATCATTTTTAGAACCTCTCGCTGTGGCAAATCCACTACCCCAGATGCTTGATCCACCTCTTTGGGGCATACAAATCTACCACGGGAGAGTTAACTGTAATTATATCCCTTTATATGAGCTATTTGGTTATTAATGGCTATTGTAACTCTCGCTTGGGCCCTTGTTCCTTGGAGAGTTATCTTGATTGAGCTCTTATTGTCATATTGTATACTTATTTTATTGTGGCTATATCCTCTCCTTGATATGTGACACTTAATAGTCAATTGTATATCAGTCTTGTCTTGTTGATTGTGTTAAGTGGCCATTGTGTTCCACTGTATATTCTTTATTGCTCATCTTTTAGTTATAGTTTCTTAAATATGCTATTTGGTTTTATTATCTCGATTGAATATTTTAGCTTATAAATTAATTTTATGCTTTATATGCATTGCACAAAAATCTTTTCGAAAACTCCCTCACTGGACATACGTGTTGTAGTATGCTCACCCCTCTTCTAACCATTTCAGGTTCAGAGCCTTTGAAGTTGAGGTAAAGAAAGCTCGGGATTCTACATGATCGGAGATGCTAGTTGTAGATGTTTGGTTCTATGTATAATTGAGATAGTTAGGTTTCTTTTGAGGCCTGCGTGCTTTGTATATATATTAGTTATAAGAAATATAATTTAAAGTTAAAGTCTTGATTGAGTTGATATGTGTGACTGGATTGTAATAACTTCAATGATTTATTTTGTCGTCTAATTTGCATGCATGCTTGTGTATTTTTGTTGGGTTAGTTGAGTTCCAAGGCTCAGATAACCGTGAGGAAAGTGTTGTATGTGATGATAGAGGAAGTTGGGAGTTATGGAGGAGATTGGACTTCGATTTCGAGGTTATAATTTTTTGTACAGGTTTTAGATAATCCTATAAACAGGGGAGACTCCGTCCGTTTTCTTTCATTTTTCGTGCCTGGGGTTTTGAGATCGGGGCTTCGGTCTCGTGAGGGATCGGGTCGTTACAGGTACTGTGTTGAGTGGTGATATCATCGGATTTGAGCCCACTATTAGTGATGGGCTTTTTTTGGTTTGAGCCTGGTATAACATTGCCCTAGTCTTCCAAATGAACCTTGTCCTCAAGGTTTAGTTGAGAAAATTGTTGATGAAGAAGAGAAGTGTCTTCCCAAGTTGCTTCTTCAGGTGGTAGGCCCTCCCACTGAACAAGTGCTTGGGAAACCATGCCTCCTTGGCGATGAATAACACGTTGATTAATTATTTGCAAGGGCTTCAAGATAGGTGCAGTAATGGACGTTGTCAATGGCAGAGGAATGACTTGATCTGTGGGCTGACTAACACATTTCTTGAGCATAAAGACATGGAAAACTGGGTGAATGCGAGCTGCATGAGGAAGTTCCACTTTTTATGCAATATTGCCAATCTTTTCTGTAATTCGGAAAGGGCCAAAGTATCTTAGGCTAAGCTTATATTGCCGCTGGATTCGCACCGATAATTGTCGATAAGGCTGTAGTTTCACAAATACCTAATCATTAAGTTCAAAGTGCACCTCACGTCTATGTTTGTCTGCTTGTTGTTTCATACGGGCTTGAGTTTGCCTCAAATTTTCTTTGAGGTGATGAAGTAGATCATCACGTTGTAGCAGTTCCTGGTTCAAAGCCTCATTAGGGGAAGAGCTTGATAAATATCACTGAATCGTAGGAGGATGTCGTCCATAAAGAGCCTGAAAATGCGACATGCCGGCAGCTGTATGATAGGTCTTATTGTAGCAGAATTCAGCCCAGGGAAGTATTTGAGCCCACCGATTAGGTTGTTCGTGCACAAAGTAGCGGAGGTACATTTCCAAGCATCTGTTCAAAACCTCGGTTTGCCCATCCGTTTGGGGGTGGTAAGCACTGCTCATAGCAAGAGTGGTACCTTGGATTCTGAATAGTTCATTCCAAAAACTACTAAGAAACAATGGATCACGGTCGCTAACTATGGAGCGAGGTAAACCATGTAAACGAACTATCTCCTTGACAAACACTGTCGCTAATGTACCACTTGTAAAATTACATGGAAGAGCACAAAAATGGCCGTATTTAGTCAGTCGATCCACGACTACTAAGATGGCAGTCTTCGATTGAGAATGAGGTAACCCAGTGATGAAGTTGAGAGAGTATTCTCCCAAACTTGCTCCGGAATGGGAAAGGGTTGAAGTAGTCCCGCTAGGGAGGCCTGCAATGCCTTCATCTTCTGGCACACAAGGCAAGCAGCCATAAATTTTTTAACATCTTTTCTCATATGCTCCTAATAAACATTTGCAGTCATGCGTTTATATGTGTGCAATAAACCAGCATGACCCCCAAGAAACGAACTGTGAAATTCCTCCAATAATTACCGCTGCAGAGGAGAATGAGGTAGTATCACCAGACGTTGCTCATAATAAAGAAGCCCATTTTTGCAAGAATACTTTGGCATACTAGCAGGATCATTTTTTAGTTTGTCATAGAGAACAATCATTGCGGCATTCTGGCTATTCTTACGACACAAATCTTCAATAAAATCATAATGAAGTATGGAAAAAGCAAGGAGTTGCTAAGTATCTATAGGAGCACAAGATAGCACATCCGCAACGATGTTCTCTTTACCAGGATGATAAGATATGTCGAATACATACCCAAGCAATTTAAAGCCACTTTTGTTGTTCCGGGGTTTGAATGGTCTGCTCATTTAACTCCTTAAGGCTTCGTTGTTCAGTTTAATGAGAAATCTCCGACCAAGAAGATATTGTCTCCATTTAGTGACTGCCTCCGTGATAGCAAACATTTCTCGATGGTAGGCTGAAGATGATTGCATTTGAGAAGAAAGCTTAGAGCCATAAAAAGCAATCGGGTGGCCCTCTTGACTAAGTATTACACCTATCCCTTTGGTAGAGGCATCCGTTTCGACAACAAATAATTTAGAGAAATCCGGCAGAGCAAGAATAGGTGTCGTAGTGAGGGCACGTTTGAGATGTTGGAAAGCTTGTTGTACGGAATCATTCCATTGGAAAGCATCCTTTTGCAAGAGGGATGTGAGAGGAGCAGCTATAGTTGCATAACTTTTAATAAACCTCCGATAATAGCTAGTAAGGCCCAAGAAACCCGGTAAGGCCCGAATAGTTTGAGGAACAGGCCACTCCAATACAGCTTGGACCTTTTGAGGATCCATTTGAACTCCATGGCCAATGATAATATGGCATAAATAATCCACCTGAGATTGTCCAAATACACATTTGCTCATCTTAACAACAAAATGATGAGTTTGAAGGACATGCAAGACAGTTTCCAAGTGTGCCAAATGAGTCTGCCAAGTAGGACTATAGATCAATATATCATTAAAAAAAAACTAACACAAAACGCCTTAAATAGGGCCGAAAGATCTCGTTCATTGTAGTTTGAAAAGTGGTTGGAGCATTGGTTAAGCCGAAGGGCATCACCAAGTACTCGTAGTGTCTGTCATGGGTTCGAAAAGTTGTTTTGTGGATGTCAGCTTCGCAAACTCGGATTTGATGATACCCTGAAAACAAATCCAATTTAGAAAAGATCCTGGCACTATGAAGCTTGTCTAATAATTCATCAACAGTTGGAATTGGGAAGCGGTCTTTAATGGTTGCCGCATTCAAAGCCCGTTAGTCGGTGCAAAAGCGCCAAGTGTCATCCTTATTTTTCACGAGAAGAACTGGTGAAGAGAAAAGACTGGTGCTAGGCCGAATCACTCCATCCCGAAGCAGCTCCACTACGAGTTTCTCAATTTCCGCCTTCTGGAAATAAGGATAATGGTATAGCCGAACATTAATGGGTGCTATGCCCGGAACCAAGTGTATGGCATGGTCAAAGGCACGGCTATGAGGTAGGCCCTGTGGCTTTGTAAACACAGATTCATATTTGCTTAATAAAATAGAAAGGGACTGATCACAAATAGATTGAGAAGGAACAATATCACCCCAAAATTGTAACTGATAAAATAAATCTATTGCATTAGTCTCTGCAAGAGATTTGGAGCAATGATATTCGATTGGCTACGGTGAAGCATTGCGGATTCCCTGCAAACAGACTTTTTTGCCTTGATGGAAGAAGGTAAGAGTCAAGTCATTATAGTCATGGAGCACCTTTCCCAATGAGGCAATCCATTGAACACTTAGCACAACATCGGCACCATGTAATGGTAAGACAAACAAATCCAGAGGAAAGAGAATACCTTGGATTTTTAGGCCAACATTTCTTATACAATCCTCACACTGGAGCCGTTCGCCATTGCCCACAACAACGCCAAATTTGGTTGAAGACTTAATAGACAGTCCCAAATGTCTAGCGACCCGACTTTGAATAAAGTCCTTGGTAGAGCCACTATCAACTAAAACCTGAACTGATGCACCAGTGAGAATGGCCTGAAAACGGATAATAATAGGGGACACTTGACCCCCAAGAGCATGAAAGGAAGCCTCGATTAGAGGTTAAAGCTCCTCCAGCTAAAGTTTCTTAACAGCCTCATCGGTATCCTCATCATCGAGATCTCTGGCCAAATCTGGGTCAAAGAGGTATAATCGGGGGGTTTTGCAGCGGTGTCCTGGAGTCCATTTGTTGTCACAATTGTAACAGAGACCCAGGCTGTGACGACGCTGTATCTCAGTGGGGCTAATTTTACGAACAAATAGTGAAGGTGATGGTGAGGTAGCAGATGAGGTAGTATGTGTTGTTGGAGCGGGTAAGGCTAATATGGGTAAAACAAGGTTGGTATGAGGTAAAGTGTTTGGGTAAGGGCCAATATGTGGTAGTGGGTTGGTTGGGGTGGGTAAAAGTGGGCCGCGAGGACCCATGGTGGGCTTATCATCAATTTTGTGAGGATTTGGGCGAAAGAAGGTTCGTTTGGACTTTAAAAATTTGGCTTCATGGAGTCGAGCTACGGAAATGGCATGAGAAATGGTTTTGGGCCGAAATACTTTGACCTCGTTGCGAAGATCTGATTTAAGGCCCGAAACAAAACAACTTACCAGAGCCGATTCCGATAGGCCTTGAGTCCGATTTGCAAGAGCCTAGAACTGGGATTGATATTCAAGGACGGTGGTGGTGTGAAAAAGCTTGAAGAAAGCTCCTTGATGATCTTCAAACTCAATTGGCCCAAATCGAATTTCCAATTGTTCAGTAAATTGTTGCCAGGAACGAAATGGAGATGTAGTGTTCATCCATTGATACCACTGAAGAGCATCACCATCCATATGGAGGGAAGCTAAATTAAGTTTCTGATCATCGGTCACCACATGAAATGAGAAGAAACGGTCGGCTTTGAATATCTATCCCAGAGGATCGTCACCATCAAACCGTGGAAAATCCACGCAGACGTGGCAAAAAATGTTATGTGGTGGAAGAGTGGTGGAAGAGGCGGCGATTGGCGGCGCCGAGGAAGAGCTACCCGAAGTAGGTTCCGACTCCTTGAGCTTCAAGGCTTGTTGGAGACGACCATCCATGGTCACAAGTTTGAGGGAGACTTCGGAGATAGCTTGTTGGAAAGTGGATTGAAGGGAGCTCAAAGAAGCATCCTGGGTAGAGGAAACCTCTTGGAGCTTACGGATTGCGGCATCCATGGTATGGAGACGTGTTCCGTCCGCCATGAATGCAAATGAAAGCACCAATGATAGATCAGCCAAGGTAAGAATTGATATTACTCGGCCAAAGTTGGCTTTGAACAGTACACAGAACAGAGAGGTGAAAAAGAAGAGAATACAATTTAAAGAGATAGAAGTTTCTATAACAATCCGCCTACTACAATTCATGCCATGCCTCTCAATATATTCTGTAAGTTTGTTACAATAACAGATTCTAGGCTCCCACGTCATCAATCAGCTGCTTGTGGGTTTCCTCACACGGGTACTGTGTCGAGTGGTGATATCATCGGATTTGAGCCCATTATTAGTGATGGGCTCTCTTTGGTTTGAGCCTGATATAACATAATGCTACGTAATAAGTTGATGTAGTCAATTCCCGCTAGTGTTTACACACCTTTCGACATTGTAGAATAGAGTCTACAGGAAGCCTACTCAAGATATCATCCGGGAAAGGACCAAACCCCTTGTAAGCTCTTATAACACAACTGATTAGAGAATACAAAAGATATGTAATCCATTTGAAGCATACCAGGACCATTATGGTTGATGAGGGCTCTAGATATAAAAAACAATGAATTAATATTAATTTGCCAATCAACAAAACAGAAGTAAAGAAATGTCTAAAAATCGACCCAAAAAAAACCGCCTGATCGTTCTTATAAATAGAATTCAATTTCTTAGAAAAGAAGAAGAATAAAACAGTAGATAAGTATCACAGAAATAAGAGTTTCTAATAAGTTACATACAACCCCAAAAAAGAAGAAAAAAAAAGAGTAAAGTTACATACAATTCACCCAAGTCAAGAAAGAACTACTTACGAAATTCGTTAGCGGATGCAGAGTGGAGACATATAATTAATAATGCCGATGACAAAAGTTCTTTTATGTGAAGCTACTAGTAAGTTCTGCTTTGCATATAGTATGCATACATATATAGAACTGTATTAATTATTCAGATATTGCTCGTTAACATTCTGAGCATATCCATTCTCTCTTCAGATGCAACAAAATAAGGTCTCCTGATATTAGGACTTGTCCAAACCCTCCAAGAGTTCTATACTTACCCGAACTAATAAACTTAGGGATTGCTATCAATTAATCTGGACTGACATCAGTCCTCTCATATGGAATAAGCTCATATACATGTAGGAACCACTTCTTCTCTCACAAGTCACAAATTGATATTCGTCTAGACTGCTAGAAGAGTTTTCCTAAACTTCGCTGTTGTTTTCCAATCAGCGAGGATTGACATTAGTCTTCTCACAGTCTCATATGAGATGGACTCCATACATATGTGAATTTATTTTTTAAGCTTTTATTTTGTTTACATTTAATCTTCATATTGCCCCCTATAGCTTTTGAGCTCTATTTTGTTAGACTCTAAAGTTCCATTTTGAATTTTATGTGCTAATGCATACTTGGGGAGTTAATATAATTCTTTTCAGTATAGTCCTAGTTTAACCTTTATCTTGAAAGTTACTATTGGCTAGATCCCTACTCTTTTTATTAGACCAATTTCGAAGTCCTAGTATTGTACTAGTTCTTTATTGCCAAATTAGAAACTTATTTCTTATTCTTGATTATCAAATTTTCAATCCCAAAAATAGACCTCCTATATCGAGATTTTTCTTTGCCTCTCTTCTAGCACCACTAGGCTTAATATAAAATATTCTCTATTTTCTTTATTCTTGATCTTTATAACATTATGGTCCAAAAGTTAACGAGTTTGCTCCGCTATTTTATTTATTTTTTTACGAAAATGGCATGTAAAATTTTTTTAGGCCTTTACTGTAAATGATTTTTGTTAAGTTTCAATAAATACTTTGCTTGCTTAGCAAAAAAAAAAATTCTTAAGCCTCAGAACATTTTGCCAAAAATTTCACTTAAAGCAAACTAAATTTGTACTCTTGTGAATATAAACATTGAGGATTAATGTAAAATTTTAATACTTAAGAAACTATTTAATTAGTTAGCTTCATTTAATTTAGCAAAGATTACTACTTCGATTGCGCATAAGATTAAAGGGAAATTTTCTTTGCAGCAGAATTTTTAAAAAGTTTGGAATGAATGAACTATGGAGACTCAATAAAAGACATTATCTTAGGTCGACTGATTAGCCCTTCATTATTATTAATAATTTTTCATTTGAAGTTAGGATCAGATGAGTCGCCGTTCAACTATAATAAAGTTATTTCAATTTTCTATTATGGTCGAAATTTATTTAATTTCTTTACCGCTTCTAGGAAAGTTAGTAAGAGTTTTAGTTAATGACCCCCTTTTCTTTAACAAGCACAGAATTTTCCAATATTTTAGACTTGGAAGTAGCTATCATTGTGACATATATTTCTATTTTCCAAATACCTTACCTTTTGTGTCCTTAATTGAATTCTATCAAATCTTTTTGACGAGGAAAAAAATATTCTAACCAATTAAAAAAGAACATGTGTATCTCGACCTAAATAGACTTGAAATTCTTGGAAAGAAACTACAGCAAGCCTCCCGTATAAATGTGGTAGTACGCAAGGTTGATCGCTTTCTCATATCACACCGTCAATACCATAATTCATTTACAAATCAAATTAATTTTACAGTACAAGTACTTTCAAACACTATATAAAGAAACTCAAAATTTCGGAAAGGCCTCCGAAATGCCTCTAAAATAATATGTCTTTCTCATTCTTCAGGTAACTCCGATTTATGTCATAAACTCAAGAATTTATTTATCTTCTAAGCAAGTCCCTCTACTAATTTAGACGTTGGAGTGTTCTGCGAAGTACCAATTATCGATTATTTCTTGCAGGAAATTACAAACAAAATATTTGTACCTTTATACTTAAAACTAAATTGCACCTTTAGTCCTTTACACTTAAACTAAGTCCTGTTAATTCAACTTAATATAAAATCCGCATTATCACTTTTTAAGAAAAAGAGTCATTAATGAAGTGGGGGATATGTCGAGACAAATTAGTCCTAATCTTGCTCTCATGGAGAGACAAAATTGAGAAATTTTATGAGTCTGTTTAGACTGACCTATTAGTTTCTTACATAATTAGTAAGACTCATATCATCAATATGTAAAAAACTAGTATCGGTCCAGACTAACTTAATAGTTTTCCGCAAAATTGAAATGCTAGCAATATTGGCCAATAACTAGTGCACCAGGCATGCCTTCGGATATATACCATTTTGGCAGCAATTTTCAAACTCCTCTTGAAAAGATTTTATGGCTGTGATTAGTAAAGCAAATAATGTCGTACATAGGGGCCGATTTACTTTTTGAAATGTAAGGAATATAGTCCTACAGATCTAACATATTACTTTAAAATACATTTATTTTTTTGCTTATAAAATCGTTTTGTCTTCACTAAGCTTTTATGTCTTTACTAATTTTAATTTTAAAATTATTTAATTTTTACTGACAAAATATTCTATACATGGTCGTGAATTACCATAGAATTAGGCCAAATGCTAATCATCTTGTTTGCAACGAGTTCAAAGGTTAGATACCCTGCGAATTACCATGGAATTAGGCTAAACATCTTGAATTTTCTTAGGAAATTCTTTTATTTTTTATGGCCTTATAATTTCTTTTTTATTTTTGTGGCCAAATAATTTGCATTTGGCATGGATGCGTGTGATCATTCTTTGAACTTGGACTTTTCCTGTTGTTTTTTATAATAACATGGTCTCGATTTATGTTACATGATATTCATTGCTAGTGAAGGCATATATATTTAACCAAAAAAAAAAAAAAAGGCATATATACATGTACAAAAATATATTTGAAAACATTAATTTTAAATATTTTCAAGCTTTAGAATATGAACGTGTTTGCAATCAACGGAAGATGCATATTGGAGCTAGTGGGACTTGCATACCCCAAAATGTTTTTCAATATAACAATATTTTTAAGGTATTTATAGTTTGAATTATTAATTAGCATACGCTAAAAAATAAAAAATTATATATAAACGTTGATCATATATTATAACCTCCACCAAAAAGATATCATGGATCTGCCCCTATTTGCAATTGCATGCATCTACAATAGTGAAGCTGCTCTTCTTCTTCTTCTTTTTTTTTTTTTTTTTTTTGCTAATCTGCAATAATGAAACTTGTAAACATTAATCTTGTCCAAACTTTTCAACTTTACAGGGATAGGAAATTGAAGACAAAGGTGTGCACTTACGGAGAAAGAAACAGAAATATAATGTAGAATTTTAATAAGGGTGAAGTGCACCAGACCCCCTTGTACTTTAGCGAAAGTGCACAACACCCCCTATAGTTTAAAAACCCCCTGAACTAGTCCTTATGTTTTTTAAAAGTGCACAACACCCCCCTACCGTTAAAAAATCCGTTAAATTTAACGGAGAGTGTACTTCACACTCGTTAAGTGAGATTTTTTTTTAATTTTTAACAAATTTATTAATTAAATAATTATATGAATTGACCAAATTACTTTTTTTTTTTTTTTGGCCTAAACAAAACAAAAGAGAGAAATGAAAAAAAAAATGAGGGTATTTACGTCTTTTTTACAAAATCCGTTAAATTTAACGGATTTTTTAACGGTAGGGGGGTGTTGTGCACTTTTAAAAAACATAGGGACTAGTTCAGGGGGTTTTTAAACTATAAGGGGGTGTTGTGCACTTTTGCTAAAGTACAAGGGGGTCTGGTGCACTTCACCCTTTTAATAATGTCGATTTTATTCTATTTTGTAGAAAATAGACCTATACATCTTTAATTTCCGAATATATTTTAAAACCCCCAAAAAAATAAAAAACAGAAAGAAGATGTGGGAAGATAAAACAATATATATATTAAAATGGTAAACCTGATAGATAAATGCTACCTATTGTGTCTACATAACCAAAATGGCAGAAACAACTAACAAATAGTAATGCTACCTATTGTGTCTACATAACCAAAATGGCAGAAACAACTAACAAATAGTAAAGGGGTGTCCCCATAACAACATAATGCTACAAGAGAAATTCAATGATGGTAATGATATAGTTATAATGAAATGATCAAGACAGTTTACAACCATCAAATCTCCAGCGTAGCATTATATGTTATGAAATGATCCAATTCGTACTCGGTGAACCCAATGAGATCCTATCAGCGCATAGCCTAATTCTGGCTGGATTTGGAAGTATTTGAATTCTTGGTGGTGGAGGAGAGATTGGCCTGATTGGCTATTTGGTTGTTTGCAGCCTGTTGGGCTAGTCTTTGATTGAGCTCATTTAGCAGCTGTTGATTCTCCTGGCTGAGGTGCTCTGCTGTCTTCTTCATCCTCTCGTTTTCCTTTATCATGTGAAGGTTCTGCATATACAGCTTTTTGTTTATGTTGTCCATGTTTTTGCAATAAACTTTCTTGTTATTCTCCTGAAATAAAAAATTCGACCAAAATTATATATTAAAAATTATCTTTAGTGTAAAAAATAAAAATCTTTTAAATTTAAAGCAATTTCAATTGGAAAGAAGGGGTTGGGCAGTGGCGGATTCAACGTTTTATTTTAGCGAGAACTATAATACTAATATTTATTTCAGTAGGGGATAATTTTCTTTTCTATACTAGAGACATATATATATATTTTAACTAAAGAAAATTTAGGATAAATACACAAATTTTAAAAAAGAAAAAATTGAGGCATGTGGGGGCTCTCAAGATAAATTCGCCAGTAGGGTCGGGCCCAACTTAAAAATCAGGCTACAATGATACAACATAACAAATAAAATTAGTCGTGAAATAAAAGGATATAAATTAAGCAAAAGAAAGAAAGAAAGAAAAAAATGAGTTTGCTTTCTACTAAGGTTAAATTTGTTCTAACCTGATTGAAAGAAGGGTTAATGTGAAACTTGAGAAGAAGAAATGAGTAGCATGAGAATATATAGAGTTGCATGCAGATGGAATTGTTAGTGGGGACAAGTTAATATAATTTCAAACTTATCTAGTTTTCCTTAGTAGGAAGATAAGGATAATTGAGTGAATATTTGGAGGTACTCATATCATACTCAAATCTGCACCCATTTAGTACTGTATTTTTCTGTTTTCCTCATTAGGAAGGCAAGAATAAAGTAACAAACTATTAATTTTCTTCTTCTTTTTCACTTTCCATTTCCATTTATTTCTAACACAATTTTGACTGTAGGGAGTAAAGGTAAGACTTTTTTGTGAACTTCGGCCACCAAGCGTGTAAACAGTGGGGACTAATTTTAAAAAATAAGTAAACACTCGGTACCTTTTGTAAAATCGAATTCATGCTATCCAAAAATTTCCCTTAACACATCCAGATCAAGATGATTTCAGTGCTCTTCCGCCTAGGAAGTTCACAAATGTTTCTTTGCTTTTAGAGCTTCAATCTTTCAAAACTACAATAATCTTCATACTTCTTTCTTTAAAACTACTATGCATCATTTTGGTACTGAGTTGGTTTAGAGGTTTTCTTGCATTTTCATCTTATTCTGTTCACAGGATTTTTTATTTATTTAATTTTTTAGATTTTTTACTACAGTATCTGGTTTTTACTTCAGTCTCTGCTTCCCCATCGTATGCATTTTCTGCTTGAAAATCAGTCCTTTGAGAATTCTATATTGAGATGTTTTATGACGCTATTTCTTTTCTTTCAGTGCATAAACACCAGAAAGAAAAGAAGAAAAGTATTTCCGTTAACTATTTCCCACTTTTTGCCCATTGTTTTACTGTATCATATGTTTGAAAGACTTTGAACTGCTTCTGTCTAATAGCATGGATCTTTTGACCGGCTTAATTGTGATGAAATGTCGATGCCTTCTGAACCCGGTTCGCTCATCAGGGCAGCAGTTGCAGCTTCTGTGACCATTCCAGCAGATTCAGTACGTACTGTTACTTTTTCTTTGGCATGGGCTAGCCCAGAAGTAAACTTTGCGAGTGGAAGAACTTATCACAGGCCGGTAGCATGATGCTTTATTACCATTTCTTGTTTTCATGCTTCCTTTCATTCTTCCCGACTGATTTGAATTTTTAAAGCAGGCGTTATACAAAATTTTATGGAACACTTGGGAATGCAGCATCAAAGATTGCACATGATGCTATCCTTGGTAATGAAAGTTGTAGAACAGAGATTTACTATAAATTTTTTTCTTTCTGTTCCTGTCAAAATAAGTTTAGAAATATTGCTTTTGGAATTTGCTTTGTTAACATTGTTGAAATCTTATTTTGTTGATGAACCTTAGAGCATGACCGTTGGGAATCAGAAATTGAAGCATGGCAGAGACCTATTCTTGAAGACAGGAGATACCCTGAATGGTGAGCTAGCATTTGGTCAGCTGGCTGCAACTGCTGTCAAATACTAAATCTTGTAAATCTTGTGATTCTGTTTGGCAGGTACCCCATCACTTTCTTCAATGAGCTCTACTACCTTAATTCAGGGGGATCAATCTGGACAGGTACTTCTGCATAGATAAAGCTATGATTTTTAATATTGTTCAGGTTAAACCAATGGCGGTAATTCTTCCCTTTCAGATGGATCACCGCCTCTGCAAAGTTTATTAGCAGTTCGTGGAAGAAAGTTTTCCCTTGATAATTTCAATCAGCCACATCAGAATGACACTGCTGTCAACATTCTTGAGAGGATGACTTCAGTACTAGAGGAGATTCATTCTCCTCTATCGCTTAATTCTGCTATGGGGACTAATCTGCTTCAGAAGGGAGAGGAAAATGCTGGCCAATTCCTTTACTTAGAAGGGATTGAATATCACATGTCCAACACATATGATGTTCATTTCTATGCATCATTTGCCTTAACCATGCTATTTCCGAAGCTTGAACTTAGCATACAGAGAGACTATGCTGCTGCTGTGATGATGCATGATCCCAGTAAGATGAGGATTCTGCATGATGGAACACTAGTCCCAAGAAAGGTCCCCGGTGCTGTTCCTCATGATATTGGGATGCATGATCCATGGTTTGAATTAAACTTTTATAACCTTCACAATACAGATAGGTGGAAAGATTTGAATCCAAAATTTGTTCTACAAGTTTACAGGGATGTGGTTGCAACAGGCGATAAAAAGTTTGCACAAGCTGTTTGGCCGTCAGTTTATATGGCAATGGCTTATATGGAGCAATTTGACAAGGACGGGGATGGAATGATTGAAAATGAAGGTTTTCCTGATCAGACATATGATACATGGTCTGTGTCTGGCATGAGTGCATATTGTGGTGGACTATGGGTGGCAGCTTTGCAGGCTGCTTCAGCACTGGCTCGTGAAGTTGGTGACAAGGATTCTGAGGATTACTTTTGGTTTAAGTTTCAGAAAGCAAAGAAAATATATGAACAACTATGGAATGGTTCTTACTTTAATTACGACAATAGTGGTGGTAGCAACAGCTCATCCATTCAAGCTGATCAGTTAGCTGGACGGTGGTATGTAACGCATATGGTAGTTCCTTAACTCTACTACGATCAACTTATATTAGATGATAGCAACTGTATAGTGAACTAAAACAGTGTTATGAATACATTTATAACCTTCTTGCCTCTGTTTGTGTACATATGGATGGTGTACCAAGCATATTCTCTGCATCTTGTAGCTTGGAATATATATTTTCATCATTCATGCATAACTTGCTATATGTTTGGTAGGTATGCTAGAGCATGTGGTCTTTTACCAATTGTCGATGAAGAAAAAGCAAAACTAGCGCTTGAGAAGGTTTATAATTTCAATGTCTTAAAGATGAAGAATGGGAGACTTGGGGCGGTGAATGGAATGCTGCCTAATGGAGAACCAGACATGTCTTGCATGCAATCTAGGGAGATTTGGACCGGAGTAACATATGCAGTTGCTGCAGCAATGATTCATGAAGACATGATGGACATGGCGCTTAAAACTGCAGTTGGAGTTTACGAAGTAGCTTGGTCAAAGGAAAGTCTTGGGTAAGTTGCGATCCTCTTTTTTCCCTTCTTTAAATATGTTAGAAATTCTAGTGTCTCATATTGATAAATTATGAGTTTCAAGACCCAATATATAAAATATTGCATTGTTCCACTTAATATGAATTGGTTTCAGTTTGGAATCCCACGTTTATTGTCATGGTAGCTTGGCCTTGGTCAAGTCTTGACCATCTACGTAAGATCTGTTTTTTGTTTCATGCGTTGACTTCTCGTTGACTGCTTCTTCTACCACTCAGTTCCAGTATGCAGCTATTTTCTGCTTCTATCACTCAACTTTGGTACGTAGATATTTCTAATTTTTAAGAAAAAGGTCGCTGCTTCTACCAGATAAATGTGTCTTCAAGAATTAATCTTGTGTCATACGTGAAGACATGTTGGAGAATCCCATTCTCCTAGATTGATAAAGCATGAGTCCCAGAATCAGCATATAAAATTACTCATTTGTTAATGTTTTCTACCGTAGGGCATAACAATTGTTGAGTCTATACCTTAGGATGAAAAATCTCTTGACCGTTTATTACATTGAAGACTTCTAAAAGCCCAATTTCTTTTCACCAAAAAAAAAAAAGCCCAATTTCTCATCAGAAAGTAGTAAACATGACGATTGGCTGTGTGAAGCGATAATAATCAATGAGGGGTTGCAACTTGGGAGGAAGCAAAGGTGATCTGGAAACATGACGAATTCAGGGCTTATTAACTTGAACGTTTTCTGAAAATTTAATCGAGAAACGGCCCAAGACAAAGGTTAGTCATGGCCCTTTTATCCCTAGTTCAGTTTTGCTCTTGATGGCTAGTGCTCTTTTCATCTTCAACAATGTCTTCTTTAAAAGAATTGATATCATGGACTATTTTGTATTGAGAAAATTATACTACTCGTGAGCTTGTCGCATGTGTATTGCCTGTCAGATCTTCACGTTCTTCATAGTATCTTCAAGCTGGAACATCTGCCCTCACACTGGACGCCTCTTTTCCGTTTTCCAATTCATGACACGTAATCATATTGTTTTAGGAGCTTATGATGAACAAAGCTAGATTATGATCAAGCAAATTGGAATCAAATAGTCATCAGTTTGAAACATGTAGCTGAGAAATCATATAATAAACTCTTCGACAGGATTTTGTAGATCTAATAAGGTCTTACATGGCATTTGTGGTTGGTCTGCAAACTGTTCTCATGTGTAACTGTTATATTGTATCGTTCGTGCGCTTAAACCCAGTGACGCACTAGGTTTCTTTGGTTCATGAAGTTCTGTCCTGCTGGTTTACTGAAATATTTCTTCTCCTTTGGCAGCTACTCTTTCCAGTCTCCGGAGGGTTGGAATACAGACGGTCATTACAGATCGCTCAGTTACATGCGCCCCTTGGCTAACTGGGCAATGCAGTGGGCATTAACACAGCCAAAGGGTCCTCAGCCAGAGACGAAGCCAGAAATCACGAGAGAGTCTTTACTTAAGCAACATGCTGGATTTTCAAGAGTCGCTCGTCTTCTCAAGTTGTCACAAGAGAAAGATTCCAAAGGCGTTTTACAGGTGGTTTTTGACTACACCTGTAAAAGGATGTTCGCATGAAAGTAAACTTCACTAGAGATCCTCAATGTCTTTAACGTTTAATAATTAATTGTTGTACATTTATTCATTCATCAAATATAATAAAGCTGATTGGTCTTTATAGGTCATTGAAATGTGATCATGTCAATTAAGTTCCAGAAATTCATTGGAGAGAATTTTCATCATCATTTTGTGGAGAAGTTTATAGAAATTCGGGATTCAAGAGTAGCCTAGTTGTGGGTTACTCTCCCGGGTAGTTAGACGACCAAGGTTTGAATCTTATTGGGGTGGGGGTAAAAAAAAATTATAAAATTTCGCCAAGTAAGCTGTTGCCTGCTATTCTTTTCCAGAAATTCATTACACACTCCCTGTAAGATGTCAAAGGTAATGCCATTCCAGAAATTGATTTGTACTTGGCCAAAATCTCGCCTTGGCTCAGGCCCAATTTGCTAAGTACCAATCTTGGGCCGACTCGGATCTAGAAGCCGAGATATTGATTGTGGATTTTAATGTCTACAATCACACAAAATAAACAATACAATGTTAAAATGTTTACAGAGAAGTCAACAAATATATTAATTAGATGACGAATTTTAGCTTAAGTCAACTCCTTCGAGACCACCAATATAGAGCATCCTCTGGAATCTCTACATTTCCTTGTAGAAGGGGATAGAAAAGGAGAATCTTCTCCTAAGTTGATTCCCCACCTCCATAGAAAGAAAGAAAGAAAGAAGAGAGAGTGAGAAAAAAAACACACACACACACACACACATACACACACAAACCCCAAAAAGGAGACAATAAAGACTATAAATTCAGGTCAAATGACTAAAAGACCATTGCCCATGGTCTTAATCCCATTTCAATAGACAAAAAAAGAAAAAAGAAACCAAATAAATATGCAGCCAATTTCAGGCAGTTACTAGGCAATTTATTACCACTGTCCATGTCCAATCAGATCTCTTGGATTCCAACATTCTTGGATCACCAACCGCTTTTTTACTCACCATTTAAATGTAACAGAAAGCCATTTTAGCATTTTAATTTGAAGTTTCATTCATTCTCCAAAATTGAGAAAAAGAAAATCAATACATACATACATTATCATTTTCTTTTACTGCTACTCCAAAGAGATTGCTTTCTTAATGAGGGCGGTTTTCCATTACATGGGAAACCGCTCTTTCCATTCATATTGTTAGTATTTTGTTTTCTTCAACTCATCTAGAAGAGATTCAGTATTTTTGAGCCACGAAATGCTCGGATTTCCATTTATGTGAACACCTTGGCAACAACTTGTGTGTGCCAAGACAGTGTTTACTTGCATATTATAGAAAAAAGTTTGAAAACCCAAACCAGCATTTCTTTGATTTTTTACTTGCTATTTTTGTTTAGCATATGTTGTTATTTAGGACCATTTTGCAATAAAGTTCTTGATCTGAATGCATTTGGAAATATTAAGGATCTTGTTTTACGAATTGAGTTTGAAAGCTCAATTCAAGATCTATCAGAGTGTTCTGCAGATACATTTTTCGTGTGGCGAAGTGAAGGAGAAGAAATGGCTGGGAAATGCGGATACACGTTGCCTCAACCCATTGAATGGGTGAAGGGAAAGGTGGTAGGATCAGGATCATTTGGCAATGTCCACTTAGCCATGGACAAAGCCACTGGTGCTCTTTTCGTCGTAAAATCTACAGAAACAGGAGATGGAATTCAATCTCTGGAGAACGAAGCGAGTATTCTCCAGAGTTTGGATTCTCCACACATTGTTAAGTGTATAGGAAAGGTTGTGAATATCAGAGCAAATGGTGGACGAAAACTAGATCTTTTTATAGAGTACATGGCCGGAGGAAGTTTGCGCGATATTGCAGAGACATTTGGGAGAACGTTAGATGAAAAAGTAATCCGTTTATATACGAAAGAAATACTCCAGGGACTGAAGTATCTCCATGAAAATGGAATTGTGCACTCTGATCTCAAGTGCAAGAATGTGTAATTAGGCTCATCTGGAAACATTAAATTAGCAGATTTTGGATGCGCCAAGCGAGTCACTGACTTGAAAAGTAAGGAGAGCGCGATATCATCACACGAATCTGTTGGTGGTACACCATTGTGGATGGCTCCTGAGGTGTTGAGAAATGAAGGGCTAGATTTTGCTGCAGATATCTGGTCTTTAGGATGTACAGTTATTGAAATGGCTACCGGCACGCCTCCGTGGAGCGACGATATCTCAAATCCAATGGCTGCAGTTCTGAAGATCGCCTGCAGTAATGAATTGCCCAAGCTTCCTGTATATTTCTCCCTGGAAGGGTTGGATTTTCTGGCAAAATGCCTGGAAAGGAACCCGAAAAACCGGCTGACCGCTGAAGAATTGCTTGACCATCCATTCATTGTAGGAAATCCAGATAACAATCAATCAAGTTTAGCAGACTCTTGTTCACCAACAAGTGTTTTACATCTTGAAACCTGTACAGAAGACGACGATTCGGGTGAATCGTCTGATGGAGATGAATTTACAAGCAAGGTTCCATTCTCAATGAGGTTGCATCACAAAGATGAAACAATGGCTCATAAACAAAGGACATGGAATTCATCATGGTCATCAGAAAATTGGATAACTGTGAGGTCAGGTTGAGGAGTAGCTTAACTGAGATGTAAAGTTTTGAGAAACGTAATTGCAGAGTTGTAGGGAGAGATCAGAATGTACAGAAGTTTAGGGACAGTTTTGAAAACATTTATAGAGCCCACCACTTTCAATCTGGCGCGTGATTTCACGCTCGAGGTAGAGCCCACACTTCTGTGTCTAGGACATTGACGTTTTGAAGCCTTTTCCCATAAGTGTATAGAATCTTGTCAGGTCAATATCTTTTTTTTCCTTTTTTCTTTTCCTAGGATTACAGAAATGAAGATGCATCATTTGCTCTTTATATGTATGTATTATTCTGAGGCTGCTTAGGGGTGTAATACATGGCAGTGTTTCTTGCATTGATTGTTGAGGAATTAGATAAGAGCAATTTTTTTTCCGATGAATTCATTATAAGCAGGATTATATTGAATCCACTTGAAAACTATAATTCCATGGTGCAATAGCTTGTCCCAATACAATGCTTGAAGCTAGTCAAGGGCATGATATTTTTGTGGAGAGGGTAGATGTGTCAAACTCAAGACTTTAGTCACGATGAGCCATTACCTTACTGCCCATCCAACCTCTGGAATAGATTAGAGCAGAATTTTGTTTCATGCAAATGTGTTTAAATTTCACAACTCATGCACAAAAGTACCTCTAGTCGACTCCACCTAATTGAATAAGGAATGACTTGATTTGATTTAGTTCACAATACAAAAAGATGAATATAAATTTTGATGCTACACCAGTATTAATTTTTTTTTTCTTTTGGGCTAAATACACCAGTATTAATTTAGTTTCTGTTAGAAATACTTAAAGAATATATTAATCTAACAACTGCATTATTCGTAACAAATGTAAGTGGAGGTTCCAAGAAAATTCAAGATATATTAAACTGTGTAAAAGCCCTCATCGAGAAAAAATCTTAAATTCGCATCTGATTCGATCTATCTCCAAAAAGCAATGTGAAAAGAAAACAAAGCAGAAAACATAAGAACATAGTCAACAGAAATGGGAAATAACAGAATTTTATTAAGCAGGTTTTAAGTTATAATTAAACTTACATTTTCATCCAAGAGTGGGAATGAGGACTAGTCATCTGGTTAAACTCACCTGCTAATTTCCTTCATTTCAGAACTTCTATAGGCATCCAAATCATTTACTAAAATTTTCTTACACATTCTCTTGTATGTGCTTTAAACTCCCACCAAAGAATAATGCATGATGTCCATGTACTAGAACTCATTTTCATCAGTAAGTGCGAAAAAATCACATCCAGGTACAATCTCCTACTCTCCATAGTTGCCGATGTACTTCGAGTAAAGAGCTTTTCAATGTGTCTACCAGGCATCGACATGCAAGGTATAGTTTCAAGATTAAGCTTGCATGACATTTTTCTCTTCGCTTTGGGCATTTTCCTTCCTGTAAGCTCGCAGTCTCTCTTTCAACTTCTTGCTCTCCTCAAAATTTGCCTTGCGCTTCACAGCTTTCTGCAATTTGTGCATTTATAGTTATGTAGCAACTAAGAATTAAGAACTTCTTGTGATGCTTGTTACAAAATTCCAACTAGAAATGAAAGATAACAAATAACCAGACAAAGAAATCTTACTTCCTGTCGGAAACAATGATCAAGCTTTATTTTGAGTTCTGTGCATTCACCAAAGAATTTTCCTATAGGATGGTCTAAATGACATTTCTGGAACTGCTCAATGATCTGCACTAGGGAAGCACAAATCAATGGTGTATCGTATACGAAGCAGGAGTAAAAACCAAGTAGCTAGTGAAAGAGACTCCACAAAGGGGACATTATATTTCATATACCACAATACAATTTATGCAAATAGCAATCCTCATCAGCACAAAAAAAATGCTTTATGTTCGACTTCCCACATTTTACAGCTTCCAATTACCAAAGGAACTTCCACTGGTTCATATAAGTCCAGGTCAAGTCCATTGGTCCACTTTCCACGACAATAGACAGAGACATCTTCAGGTCAGCCCTCAAAACCCAAACTGGGGCTTCATGAACAAGTCACTTGTCTCGTTCATTGAGAAGACTTCAGTGTGTCAACAACTTAGATATATAGTTAGAACATATGTTATGTTCAGACGCAAAAATAACCTGATTGCACAATGTTGAATATTTATCATAAAAAACACATACTTCAATCAAGACTCAAACTTAATGATCAGGTGAAAACGTAAAAGAGATACATTTAAACTAGTCATGTCCATCAATGCATATCCACCCTGATAACATCAATTGATCTTGGTGATTCAATAGAGATTTCATTATAACTCCATGAGTGTCGACTGCCAAGTATTCCACCAACATCCATTCCAGTTTTACTAGAGTGCACTTCTCGAACATGGCCGAGAAACCAACCTTACAAATAGTTCACCTTAACACCAACCAATTCCAGATAATGTTGTGAATAGTAGTGGCCAAAAATTCTGACTTATCAACCGAAGAAGACTTTGTAAACATGAATGCACCTGCTTTTTTCCTCAGATGGGGTATTTAAAACATTCCTCCTAGAACCTCAAAGCACAAAGAATTGGGTGCTTGACTCTTTTAAGTCTAATAGCTCCAACTCTGGACAAGCCATACAATTACAGTTTTAAAATTATGTTGACCAGCTCTTGCACTATGAATACATTCCAATTCGAGCACCCCCATTAGACATAATAGACCTAGTAGCAAGGAGGTATATGTTCCATACATATCTAAAACTCAAGGCTAAAAGCATATTCGCATAATTTCACACAAAAATTTCTTGCATCCCCAAATTCATTCCAATATTAATAATTGTATTCTTAATCAATGCTGAATTCAGACACCACACAAATGATTCTGATTCCTCCTCGTTCAAACTTGGTTTTAATATATATCTATAATCAAACCAAACTAAATCTTATCCCACTAGTTAGGACTAGATATATGAACCGGGCATCTTCAGTCATTCCTTTTGAAAGTCATTTCCTCTATTAGCTGTTCTATGCACGTGAAATATTGAAAGTCATTTCTTCTATTAGTTCTATGCACGTGACATCTCATGATTCAATATATAACTATATTTTCACAAAAAATTGGGGATGACTTTAACCATCATTTCCTTTTCATTTTTTTATTAATTCACCCTTTAATCTAAATGGGGTTGCCTTTTTTTAGTGATAACAAACCAATAACACTCCACATATTGTAGACGAATCACAACCGATATGAGGCATGAAATTACATAATTAACTATTATCTAATAAACCCATATGGAGAAACAATCAATTTTATATGTATAAAATGAATAATTGAACTCAAGAAAGAAAGAAAGCACAAAGAAGAAGATGAACTTACCTCAGCGCACATGGGGTGCCTGTGTAAAGTCAAAGGTGGATGCATTTCTATTGAGAAAAAAGATTCAAATTCTACCCCACTCTGCAAATTTAACAAATGGGTATATCATAATTTAATTTATTACAAAAAATAGTAAAACAAAAATTGATATATATACACAAACATATATAAATATATGCATCACTATATATATATATATATATATATATATGTACAGAGAGATAAATATATGAAATTTGACATACATGGAAGGCACACCCCTAGAGCGCATATAAGATGTAGCAGTCCCCAGAAGCTGCTGGGTTAAGAGTTTATTCACACGAGGGCCAGTGACAAATGAAACACAATATGCCACGTTTATATGTATGTATATGTGTATATATATGTATGTACGTATATGTGTATATATATGTGTATTCTGGCTTTTGTTTAAAAGTAATTGGTTTAATAAAAGTAATTATCAACGCATTTTTAAATCTTCTATCCTTCATGTGCTTAATTACCGAGTTTGACTTATTCGGTGAGTTTAGTTGCTTTCCAAATAGATTTGTTGTAGGGACGTTCTATAGTCCGGGGAACGGAAAAATGAGGAGGAACATTGCGTGCCGTTGATGAAAATCGACGATTTATGTTAATGCGTAATTACAAATATGATTTTCAGTGCAATAATATTGTGGGACCCACATAATATATGTTTGGACACTTGTTGAGCAATTTCTACATGCATTAAGTGTGTGAAATGGTAATTTACTTTATTATTCATGTTTGATTAATATGAAAAGGGTCCACAAAACAGTCAATTTATTAAATTACCCTCGTCACAAAAAATATTAGAAAACATGAAAATACTTTGATACCCTTAATTGAATTGTATTAGGACAAAACTTATCAGACACACTTCACTTCACACCTTTTCCTTCCCTTCGTCTTTACTGAGCCTAGCAGCCCATCCAAGCATATCGCCTACTGTATTGAATCGATTTTTATATTTGTCTTCAAGGGTTTGGTGACCAAGATTATTTTATCTTGTTTTTCGTGTTTTAATAATTAGAATTTTTTATGGGTTACATTTAAGGGAAATACTGGTACCATGTTCTGCTTGTTGTATTTGTACATTACTGTTAATCTATTTTATGTAAAATGGGAGGTTAATCCTCTTAAGCGGATGTGTGCATGCATGGAAAGTGTTTGACAAAATGGTTGACAAACATTTTGAGCACAACGAAAGCCCACCAGCTATTGGATTGTCGTTACTGTAGCCACCTCCCAGTTTTAAAGATGTGTAGATTTAGGTGTACGCACTAATGTTATTGTGATTTAGGTAATGACTATGGGCATGAATGGATTTGAGTTGAAGGTTAGGTTAAAGGTTGAAGGAGATATGCATTGCCATAGTTAGTAGTCCGATAAATATAGAAGACTTTGTAGAGATTGAAGAATGAGCAACTTTGTTGTTTACATTACAAGGAAATTGTGTTTGTCTTATTTATGGTCCTGACTGAATAATTATAGTGGGTTTGTAATAAGGACTTAATTTCTTAGTATAGTTAATTCGGTACATGTGATTGCATATTTATTTATTTGCATTTATGGATATTCTACAATTTATGATTTATTTAGTTAATTGTTGTAAGCACAACAACCAGCACAATGAAAGGCAATGAGGTAGCTAAAAGTAGTTGAAGAGCAAACACCAATCACAAGAGGAATATAGTATAATCATCTAAATTGAAGACGTCTACCTCTCCCTATTTTTTTTTCTTGTAAGTTTAGCCAGCTGTTTGTAACTTTTTTGACCCTTTTCATTTTATGATTTGGTTTGTTCCATTTATGTATATTTTGAATTTGTAAGAAGTCGAAATTGGATGAATTTATTATAAACAATCGAGAGGCGAAAGTGATTGATAAAGTACGTTTGCGGTTTCATCGAGAATGGGAAGCTCTCTCTCAAAATAAAAACGCAGTGTTTGAGAAGAGGGGAAAACAAAGTTCTAAACTTTACAAAAAAGCAAAAAAGCGGCTGGAAAGCATCGACAGTGAGAAGGTAACAATAGTAGATGATAATGTTCTATTTTGCTGGAGTTGACGTCTTATTATGATCTTCTAAATCTGATATTTTGTATGTGGTTAAGGGCTTAGAGACACGAATGTCTTTGGGCAAGATTGTTGAGTTGAATGAGAATCTGACGACATAACAAAGGGAACCGTGATTAACATTGGACTTGGGGGGCTAATTCATTTGAAGTGCACCACACTTAGCGTCGGTTATGTCGTTGGTGCATTGATAATTTTGATCCCGTGTCAAAGACATTACACATTTATGGGAAAACCATGAAGATTACCGCAGATGATGTAGAACGCATACTAGGGCTGCCAAACAGTGGGGTGTATGTACCCACGAACGGGGTAGACGACGAGATTGCAGAGATTGAGATGTTGTTCAGTGTGAAAGACAATGTTATTCCCTTAAGAACACTATCTCGCGACCTCATTTGTAGCAGTGGTGATGGCCAAGATTTCAAGGCCTTATATTGTACATATGTTATAGGATACTTCTTGTGTCTTGCAATAGAACATATGGTTAAGGTGGAGTTGTTACACGCTGTTAAAAACACCGATGCTATGGGAGGCTACAATTGGGCCCAATTCGTGCTAGATTCATTGGTTATTGGCATCCATCGGTTTAAGGAAAAGGGCATGACCTACGTTAGTGGATGCGTCTTCTTCTTGATGGTAAGGCAAACGTATTATGTTGTGTGTCAAAAAACTGTGTTTTTCTCCCATGAAATTAGAAAATTAGCTGATGCTAATATAATTTTTTTATGGTGTTTTATGCAGATTTTTTTTCTTGAATAGGTCAACCTACGCGATGAATTATACCCTTCTCATTTGCTTAGGCCATGTATTCAGTTTTGAACTGATGCCGTGGTAAGTTTGAGGTTGCATAGGTACCAATCGTCGGGGGGATACGAGGACCTAAAGGGTTGCGTCGTGTTAGAGCATATAGTGGAGCCAAGTAGAGGGACAATTGACGGGGTTTCAAATAGTAAAAGAAAGACAACCTTGCATTATATTCAGAATCAAATCAATGAAATCAAGGATGAATTGAGGGAGGTTAAGGCTGAAATGAGAGAGGTTAAGGATACCAACCAGAAAACCACCGACGCAGTGAATAAGTTGAATTTGATTGTCAGGAAAATGTTAGCAAAGATGGATCGAAGCAATACCAAGAGAAATGAAGCAGCTATGGAGACGGAATTGAGGGGATATGGAAAAGGTAAAACGCAATGGAATGTTAGTGGTCATGCTATTGAATTTAATCATGAATATGGTGCACAAAATCGATTGAAAAAAAAATGCATATGAGGAAAAAAATAATGGGAAGCCTGTTGCACTCGATGAACACTTGGGTATTGATGTAAATTTGGGAAAGTTGGATGGAATAACTGTGTTAACACGTAGTCGGAGGTTAAAACATGCTGCGAGAAAGACGATGGAATCATCTACACATGTTCACGTTGACCTTACCAACGAAAGTAAGGATGATGTATGCTCAAGTGTCAGCGTGAAGATTTCTCCGCAATTGACAATGACGATGGATGAATCAGATGATTTGTTGGCAGACTATTTGTTTTTTGGAAAAATCCCTGCAGAGTCGGGCAAGCTGGGCAGCTGGTTAGGCAGACTGGGCAGATTTTTTCCTTAGCCAATTTTCTAGATTCTTTTTTGTTCAAATCAGGTTCCTTCTCTCCAAATTTTATCCCTTGTTTCCTGAATAATCTTTCCATCCATTTAATGTTCCAAAAACGTTAGTGAGGGTCATGAGCTGCCTTAGGTAGATTTTCGCACCGAGAACGTCGGCACTGTTTTGTGCACATTTCGGCTAAATCGTGAGCATCGTTCTGGCCGAGATGGTAGTTAGAATTTGGGTGTACCAGTGGGTGTTGGGGGTTGGGGATTTGGCTTTTTCTTTTGGATATATGTGTATGATTATATACGTATATCTTTATCTATGTATTCATATATATGAGTTAGTAGTTTGGAGGTTGACGGGTGCTTATTTGTGCTGTTGCAGGAGGGAGATGGTAATTTGAGTTTATTTTTATGTTTTCCTTTTGGCTTTAGAGTAGTTCTGAAAGATATTTGGCTTTCACCAGTTGCCTTAACCATACCTTTTATATGGATTTTTTTTTTTTAATGTTTACTTGGCTTTTTTTTATATTTTAAATCTAGTGTCATTTTTTGGTCAAAACCAAGTTACTGCTCAAGTACAGCCCCAAAGCCCAACAGCTGCCCAAGGCCAAGAAGAAGGAGGTAAAAATTACTTGTTGTTTAAGATTGACATGCTTAGCCTATTTCATTTAGATGAGTCATGCACTATATTGTTTTTTATATGTTCATTCATGCTTTGTTTTCAAAGAATACACTGCTTGTATCAGAACCGGATGAAAGACATCTCTCACACTATGAAAAGAGTAATGAGACACTCTTTAATGAGGAAACAAGTCTTATGAAGGGTGCATATGAAATGCTGACTAACTTTGGTGCAAAGTCATAGCCTTTAGGTTCTACATACATCGCTATTGTTGGAGCTATCGGAGTTGTTGCCTCTGTGGGCGATATTGCCCAATATGCTATGTTATCCACTATTGTCATAGTACTAACTTCTTATCTTGTTGGATTTGCTATTACGCAAGTCGTTGTTTGGGAAAAATTTCGTAGACTCGTACGTGAAACGAAATCACTGAAAAGGCACTATACTCGCCTTTATTTAGATGTGGCGTGATTCGACGAAGAGGTGAAAGCATCACCACATAATTCTGGTGGTAATCTTCAACTACCTACTGGGTTGACGCGTTATCTAATACTAATTTGGTCAACAACTATTCTCTCACTGGCCCAAGTATTAGTGTTCACAATACTGCTATATATTGTACCCTGTAGTGGTACGTATTTTTCTTATATCTGTTAGAACTTGGATGCGAAACTATAATCTAAGTAGATTGAAAATAAAATAATTAATTTTAGATAAAGTAAGTGGACAAGAACAATAAACCGAAAATTAAATAAAACCTTGTAATTAAGAAATAAATACAATATGGCAAAACCGAGGCTCGTGTAAACATAATATCCTTAAAGTTTTATCGCGTGGTTACAAAGCTAAACCCTTCGACTTTGCAAAAACTTCCCAGGATATAATAGTTTTTCCTTTGTAAATGTAGCATTCCAGTTGCAATGCTTGCGAAAAGAATAGTGCTAAACACTCTCAATACAATGTAGACAATACCTAAATACTAAGAATTCTATAGCATATCCGAAATGCCTTTCCTCAATTTTCTAATCTCACTCCTAATGCCTAGAACCACCTAGTATATATAGGAGAAGAAAGACTTGACCCAACAAAATATTTCCATAAATGAAGGAGAGAAAACGTACAAAACATTACATTGAGCCAAAAGAAAAATGTTAGCCAACATTAATCCTTGAATGCCTTAAAAACCGCAGGCTACATTATGTAGCCTTATGCACATTTTCATAATCTCATTAACATAATGCCTTCAGTAGTCTAAACTGTAGGTAGCATTATGCATATTCTTGATATAAACTTTAATGCGTGTATTCAACTTCTGCAATGTAGAACAAATATAAAAATTAATGCATTTAACAGTAGGAGTATAAATTGCATGCATGTATGCAGTAAGAGACAAATGACCACAATATACTAAGACAAAAATGAAAACCGTCATTGTACCAAGGTGATGCTTAGATGAAATGGTTTCTTATTTTTTCTACTACTATAAAAGCACATGCTAATGCTCAAAGGCACCTTCACCGAGAAAAGAAAAACCGAAAGGGCATAGTGAGTAAATAGCATTGAGTTCCAAAGAAAAGAAGAAAAGATGGCCAGTTAGGGGGGTTCCGAAGGTGGTAGTGCACAACCTAATGCCCAAGGTGCCTAGGAAAATGTTCAACTTTGTTTTCCTTCTATATTTCTCTATTTTTTAAGCTTCCGTATCCATTCTAGAATAACATTTTTTTGACACTTCTTTTCACAAAAAAGTGCAACGTTTTTTTCCTTCTATATTTATCTAATTTTTAAGCTTCCATATCCCTTCTAGAATAACATTTTTTTGACACTTCTTTTTACAAAAAGTTCAACTTTGTTTTCCTTCTATATTTCTCTATTTTTTTAAGCCTTTGTATCCATTCTAAAATAACATTTTTTGACACTTCTTTTCATAAAAAGTTCAACGTTCTTTTTCATCTATATTTTTCTATTTTGTACACTTTTCTCACATTGTGTTTATCTTGAATATATATATATAGTTTGTGGCTTGGTAGGTTTAGATGTTCGGTAGTTTGTGGTTTGGGAGGCTTGTGTCATGGGCTAAGAGATTGAGGACGAAAATCTCGATACCTTGCGGCCCTAGACAACACTGAGGGTTGACTAAGTTGCGCCAGTAGGTAAGTGATCAGAGTGCACAACATGTTTGCAAGAGTGTTAGAGGTTGAGGACCCTGACACTTAGCCAAATCTGGACACACAAGCTTGCAAAGGGTGGTTTGGGTGTAGTGCAACCCTTTGGCAAGTTGAATACAAGTGAGTAATGCATGTAAGAAGCTGAAAAATATGTTAAGTAAGAGGCTGGAATGTATGCACGAAAATTGGCTATTCAAATATTATTTCTATTGCACCATACAACTCATATATATACAAGTTACAAGCTATGATCAATGCCTATGATCTATGCGAAGTAGCACCACTATGATTTGTACACTTGTCACAACATAATCTTGATGATCAAAGATATTTACAAGTTAATTAGCTAGAAATTTCCAGACCTAGACACATAAGAGCAATTCTGGAAAAATCCCTGCAGAGTCGGGCTGGCTAGGCAGACTAGGCAGATTTTTGCCTTAGCCAATTTTCTGGATTCTTCTTGGTTCAAATCTGGTTCATTCCCTCCAAATTTCGTCCCTTGCTTCCTGAACAATCTTTTCTGCATTGAATTTTCCAAAAACGTTAGTGAGGGTCATGAGCTGCCTTAGGCAGATTTTTGCATCGGGCACGTCGACTCTATTTCAGGCATATTTCGGCTAAGCCTTGGGCATCATTCTGGCCGAAACACGCATTCCGTCTCACTTGAGTGTACCAGTGGGTGGTGAGGGTGAAGGATTTATCTTTTTTCTTTTGGATATATGGGTGTGATTATATACGTATATATTTATCTAAGTATTCATATATATGAGTTTGTAGTTTAGAGGTTGACGGGTGCTTATTTGTGCTGTTGCAGGAAGGAGATTGTAGTTTGAGTTGATTTTTATGCTTTCCTTCTGGCTTTAGAGTAGTTCTGAAAGATATTTGGCTTTTAGCAGTTGCTTTAACCATACATTTTATATGGATTTATTTCTTTATTGTTAATGTTTACTTGGTTTTTTTTTTCCTTTTTATATTTTAAATCTAGTGTCATTTTTTAGTCATGACCATGTTAATGCTCAAGCACAACCCCGACGCCCAGCAACTGCCCAAGGCCAAGAAGAAAGAGGTAAAAATTACTTCTTGTTTAAGATTGACATGCTTAGCCTATTTCATTTAGATGAGTCATGTACTATATAGTTTTTTCATATGTTTATTCTTGCTTTGTTTTCAGAGAATACACTGCTTGTATCAGAAGCGGATGAAAGACGTCTCTCACACTATGAAAAGAGTAATGAGGCACTCATTAATGAGGAAACAAGTCTTAAGAAGGGTGCAGATAAAATGCTGACTGACTTTGGTGCAAAGTCACAGCCTTTAAGTTCCACATACATTGCTACTGTTGGAGCTATCGGAGTTGTTGCCTCCGTGGGCGATATTCCCCAATATGCTATGTTATCTATTATTGTCATAGTATTAACTTCTTATCTTGCTGGATTTGTTATTGTGTAAGTCGTTATTCGGGACAAATATCGTAGACTTGCACGTGATGTGAAATCAGTGAAAAGGCGCTATACTCGTCTTTCTTTAGATGTAGCATAATTTGATGAAAAGGTGAAAGCATCACCACATAATTCTAGTAGTAATCTTCAACTACCTACTGGGTTGACGCGTTATCTAATACTAATCTGGTCAACAACTATTCTCTCACTGGCTCGAGTATTAGTGTTCACGATACTGCCATATATTGTACCCTGTAGTAGCACGTATTTTGCTTATTTCTGTTAGAACTTAGATGTTAAACTGGAATCTAAGTAGACTAAAAATAAAATAATTAATTTTAGATGAAGTAAGTGGACAAGAACAATAAATCGAAAATTAAATAAAACATTGTAATTAAGAAATAAATACAATATTGCAAAACCGAGGCTCGTGTAAACACAATATTCTTAAGGTTTTATTGCATGGTTACCGTGCTAAACCCTTCACTTCGCGAAAACCTCCCAAGATACAATAATTTCTCCTTTGTAAAGGTAGCACTTCAGTTACAAAGCTTGCGAAAAGAAAGTGCTAAACACTCTCAATACAATGTAGATAATACCTAAATACTAAGAATTCTATAGCATATCCGAATGCCTTTCCTCAATTGTCTAATCTCACACCTAATGCCTCGAACCACCTAGTATATATAGGAGAAGAAAGGCTTGACCCAACAAAATATTTTTATAAATGCAAGAGAGAAAACGTACAAAATATTACGTTGAGCCAAAGGAAAAACGTCAGTTAGCATTAATCCTTGAATGCCTTCAAAACCGTAGGCTGCATTATGTACATTTTCATAATGCCATTAACATAATGCCTTCAGTAGCTTAAACCGTAGGTAGCATTATGCATATTCTTGATATAAACTTTAATGCATGCATTCAACTTTTGCAACGTAGAACAAATATGAACATTAATGCATTTAACAACATGCACGTTTTTTTCTCTATTTGACCCTTTTGAGTTTTCTTAATACCTTTCCAAAAAAAAGGACGTACAATAGGAGTATTTTGCATGAATTTATGCACTAAGAGACAAATGACCACAATATAATATGACAAAAATAAAAACTGTCATTGTACCAAGGTGATGCTCAGATAAAATGGTTTGTTATTTTTTCTTGCTACTATAAAAGCACATGCTAATGCTCAAAGGTACCTTCACCAAGAAAGCAAAAACCGAAGGGGCATAGTGAGTAAATAGCATCGAGTTCCAAAGAAAAGAAGAAAATATAGCTAGTCATGGGGGGTTCCGAAGGTGGTGGTGCGCAACCCAATGCCCAAGGTGCCTAGAAAAAGGTTCAACTTTGTTTTTCTTCTATATTTCTCTATTTTTTAATCTTCCGTATCTATTCTAGAGTAACATTTTTTTGACACTTCTTTTCACAAAAAGTGCAACGTTCTTTTCCTTCTATATTTATCTATTTTTTAAGCTTCCATATCCATTCTAGAATAACATTTTTTTGACACTTCGTTTTACAAAAAGTTCAACTTTGTTTTCTTTCTATATTTCTCTATTTTTTAAGCCTCAGTATTCATTCTAGAATAACATTTTTTTGACACTTCTTTTCACAATAAGTTCAACGTTCTTTTCCTTCTATATTTCTCTATTTTGTACACTTTTTCTCACATTATGTTTTTCTTTTATTTTTATTTTTATGTTTAGGTTGTTGTGGCAGAGCAAAAGACTGGATTGGTAATGTCTATTCTATATATATATATATATATATATGTATATATATTAATAGATTCCTAACCCCAAAACCCAAAAAAAAAGAATGAAAAAGACTTTCATTCCCAACCGTAACGTGTGAATCTAGTGGATGTGGGCATATATATTAATAGATTCCTAACCCCAAAACCCAAAAAAAAAGAATGAAAAAGACTTTCATTCCCAACCGTAACGTGTGAATCTAGTGGATGTGGGCTTTGGTTTTCTTTATCTTGAATATATATATATATATATATATATATATATATATATATATGGTTTGTTGCTTGGTGGGTTTGGATGTTCGATAGTTTGTGGTTTGGGAGGCTTATGTCATAGGCTAAGAGATTGAGGACGAAAATCTTGACACCTTCCGGCCCTAGCCAACAATGGGGGTTGATTAAGTTGTGCCTGTGGGTAAATGATCAGAGTGCACAACACGTTTGCAAGAGTGTTAGGGGTTGAAGACCCCAACACTTAGCCAAATCTGGACACATAAGCTTGCAAAGGGTGGTTTGGGTATAGTGCAACCCTTTGACAAGTTGAACACAAGTGAGTAATGCTTGTAAGAAGCTGAAAAATATGCTAAGTAAGAGGTTGGAATTTATGCATGAGAATTGGCTCTCCAAATTTGATTTCCATTGCACCATACAACTCATATATATACAAGTTACAAACTATGATCTATGCCAACTGGTACCACTATGATTTGTACACTTGTCAAAGATGACAGAATTTTGGATGTGAGGACCATTTTGAGACTTTTTTCTAAACATTGGGGACTATTTTGGTACACTTTGAACAATGAAGACTAGTTTGGGACAATATGAAATAATGGGGACTTCTAGTGAGATTTTCCCTATTATGGCTTTTGTTTAAGTTTAATAAAAATAATCAAGGTAAAGTGTATCAGACTCTTTGTGGTTTGGCATAAGTGTATCGATATCCCTATGTTTTAAAAATTAGTATGAGATGAGTAGTTCTTGTGGTTTTTCAAAAGTGCACAACACTCCCCTATCGTTAAAAAAAAAATTATATTTAACGGAATGTGGTGTACACGTAAGTTAAGTATGATTTTTATTAGTTTTTAAGGAATTATCATTAAATTTTTTAACTAGTTGACCACATTACCCCTTTTAAAATTTATTTATTTTAAATAACAAAAGAAAGAAAAGGAAAATCTCGTCTTCCCTGTCAACACCCCCCACCCCACCCCACCCCACCCCACCCCACCCCACCTGACAAAATTCAATAGTCAAAATGAGCAAACTGCAATTCCAATATTAAATGGATGTTCTTCATATGGATTCAAACACAGCTCTGGATTGCCACTAAGGTTTTTGCCTAATCTTTTCAAGAAACTTGAATTGAAAGGAACAGTACCAGCCAAGAAATTTCTGCTTAAATTCAAGTGATATATGTGTGATAAGCTCTCAAAACTTCCAGGAATTGCACCTGTTAATCGATTATTTTGTAACGACAATGTGGTTAAATTGTTGAGCTGTGAATAAGCTGCTAGTATGGCACCTAAGTAGCCACAATTGGCAAGCCTGAGCTCTTGTGGTTTTTCGGCGGTGGTAGTCAACAAAGGAAAAGAAATATATATATATATATATATGTGTGTGTGTGTAAATAAATAAAAGGGGAAGGGACATTTATGTATTTTCAGCAATTCTGTTAATTAACTAGACGAAAATATAGGGCGGGGGCACGTTTGATAGTTTACAAAATTACAGGGACTACTTATGCTAATTTTTAAAACACAAGAGGGACCGATACACTTATGCTAAATTACAGAGAGTCTGATGCACTTCACCCAAAATAATTATCAACGCATTTTTGAGTCTTCTATCCTTCATGTGCTTAATTACCGAGTTTGTAATGGAACATCTACTTTTATGAAAATTCTTTTGTTTCTAGTCTCCAATTGCTCGAACAATTTTTATGAAGAAAATTGATGTGTTGGACGAATCTATAACTAGTTTTGAAAAGACGGACCAAAACTAGTGCAGTTATAGGAGTTGAGTGGTTTTTCAATAAAAAAAAAATATTAAGAATTTAATAGTCCTTGTGTAACTAAATAATCCTTTTACAACTTCTTGCTTAATAATCATATTGTTCACCTAGCAATCTATAGCTGCAATTTTTGTGAACTTGATTCCTTGTAAGAGAAGAAAGCTCTATAATTAACCAGGATACCTTTTTTTTTTTTTTTTTTTGATAAATTAATATGCCATGGTACTACGAAATGAACAGTAGTAAATTCACAAAATTGAGCAACCACCCTTATGAGATGAGGATTTTTAAAGTCTAGCACTGTTCATAAATATAGATTCAATTAACAACGTAAATAAATATGTATTAGACAACTTATCTTAATTTATAAGAGACCATAACAACTCTAGTTCAAGACAGCCATGGTAAAGATTTAATCATGATGATGTTCAATATAGCCCTCTCTCTGAAGGGCAACCCTTCCACTTGAGTTGGACCTTAGCATGAAAAAGTGTCCCCATATAAAACTCATAGAGCTTTTTTCTTGTGCTTTAAAGCAATATGGAGAATATATTTAACTCTTTGTTTCAAGCTAAAGAGTTACGTGGAAAGTATATCAAAGTCACATGAGTGTAAATTGGGTTAATATCACTTTTGATTTCTTATTTTTAACATCATTAATAATGTGGTTCTTTATTTTTAAAAGTGATACATTTCAATCTTTTATTTTTTCAAGTTGAGACACTGTTAGTCCGATAGTGTGAATTCGTTATAATTTGACTGCAAATGCACGTGTCCAACACGTGTGTCTTTGTGGAAAAAAAAGACTGCCGTTAGATTTTTAATGGATTTACACTAAAAGACTAATACTATTTCAACTTGAAAGGATAAGGGATTGAAATGTATCACTTTTGAAGACAAGGGACCAAAAGTGATATTAACCCATGTAATTTTTTTTTCTGTATAAATGTTAAATCAACATATATCTAGGAAAAGAGATAATTAAAGAGGTTGTGAGATCTATTCTCGCAGGTGGTATTATTTCATATATATTATACCACTTAAACTTTTCTTGAATTAAAAATAATAATTAAAAAATGATAAAGGTGGGATTCGTCAATCCCTTAAAAAGAGCACAAAGGGAAGAAAAAGGAGTTTCGTCAAATCAACATCTAGGCAAAATTATTAATTAACATAATCAACAATTTTCTTGGTTTGCAAAAAAAAAAAATTGAAAATTATCTTAACAACATTTTCTAGATGAAAGTGCATAGGTTCAGGTTGACTCTTCTGAATAAGATTATATTATTTCTATTTGTATAACTATGAGTTTTTCTTTTTTGTCGTTGATAATTATTTAGAGTGATTGGAGGGTAAAATGTTAAATACAATATGATCATGAATAACTAATCTCAAACATTATCTAGACTCTATTATATTATCACTCCCAGTAAAGATAAAACTCTTGGAGGCTTGGACAAGTCCTAATATCAGGAGACGTGAACTTGTTGCATTTATAAAGGGAGGAAGAAATGAATCTGTTCAAAATGTTATGAACAAAGATTTAACGGTCGTACATTACCAATACAGATACATATGTGTCATTTGACATATACAATATGCAAAGAAGAACTCACAAGTAGCTTCATATAAAAGAATTTTTGTCATCGGTTATTATTTCTCCACCCTCCACCATCTAACGAACTTTCGTAAGTAGTTATTTTTATGATACTTATTTACTTTTTTATTGTTTTTCTTTTCTGGGAAATTGATTGCTGTTTATAAGCACGATCATGTGTTTCATTTTTTTTTTCTTCATTAAAGTCTTGCATTAATGAACAAAGAAAGAAATATACAAAAACAGTCATGCAATCCTAGCAAGGGGATTGTCAAGGTCAAAACTTGATTTAATTTATTTTCTTGGAGCAAAATCCAAGATGTCCTACACAAAAGGAAAAGTGTGTTCACAATGCTGGAAATAGTTTCGATGCCCAATTTCAAAGTAACTGGAATGACTTGAGTAAAAATGTTTAAGTTGAGTAGATTTATTTTTCATTAATGTGCTTCCTTAATTATGTCCCCGTAGATTCAAGATTGTGTTCGGAGACAAGCCTCTTCTAGCTTGGTAATGGAGGCTTAGACTTGATTGGGAATCACTTGATCAGTTAATGATTACTTGAAAATGGTGTGTTAAGTTTATGATCATTATTAGTTCTTTCTTTATGATTGGCAAATTAATATTCGGAAAAATTTCACATTTAGTCCCTATTGTTTGTAAAAAAATTTAGTTTAATCTTTATTGTTTAAAATGTCTCAATTTAATCTCTTTTTTTCCCTAAAAGTTTTAATTTCGTCTCTATTGTTTAAAGTTTCTCAATTTCGTCCTTATTATTTTCCAAAAAAATTAATTTTGTTCCTATTATTTTTAAAAAGTTTCAAATTCGTCCCTATTATTTCTTAAAAAAATTTAATTTAGTTCTTGAATTATAGGGACGAATTTGAAACTTTAAGAAAATAATAGGGACAAAATTAAAACTTTTTAAAAATAATATGGAATAAATTAAAACTTTTTGAGAAACAATAGGGAGTAAATTGAAACATTTTAAACAATAGGGTGAAATTGAAACTTTTGATAAAATAATAGGGAATAAATTGAGATATTTTAAATAATAAGGACTAAATTGAGACATTTTGTAAACAATAGGAACTAAATGTGGAATTTTCCCTTAATATTCATCTGTGTTTTATATCTAGAGCAGCAGAGCAGCCTCATCAGCCATAATGGTCCTTGCATGCTTCACATGGATTCCACATCTTTTGTGTTCCCTAATCAGTTGTGGTGCTGTAAGATCATATAACAAGGGGTTTGGTCCATTTCCTGATGAAATCTTGATTGATATTTTGAGTAGGCTTCCTGCCGAATCTGTTTTATAATGTCGAAAGGTGTGTAAACATTGGCGGAAATTGACTACATCAAGTTATTATGTAGCATTACAGAACAAAAGAGCTCTAACTATTATTCTTGTGCAATGTTATCATAATTCTTCATAGCTTCACCCTAAGCTTTATTTTTATGTGTTTGGTAAAAATGCCAGAAAGTTAAAAAAGACACGGCTAAAGTTTGAGCGCACTATGAAGAAATACAATGCTAAGCTTGCTGGTTCCTTTGGAGGGCTACTTCTTTTTTGGACCAGGTTTAGTAACACTATTGCTTTCAATCTCATCACCAAGGAAGAAAGATTTTTAACTAGGTATGGTTATATGTGTGGTTTATTCTTCCATCCACTAGCAAGTGAATACAAGTATCTATGGGCTACTGGTCGAAATAACTATTATGAGTATTACTTATCTAGTTATGCATCCGAGGGATCAATTATAACAAAAATTGCCTGTAGTTCTTCATCGTTTTATTTTCGGCCTGTATATAAGACACATTCAACTATTGTGAATCTTGCATTACATTGGGTAGTTGCTCCTTTGACTTTTGAGATAAAAGGTATCAATCCTGGCAAGCACACAGTGATGGTGTTTAGAATGGTATATGAAGATCTGTTTACTTTGCCTCATCCAAGGACGACTAATTGTACTTCTAGTTGTGATCATGAATGATGCATCTGTTCGTTAATGACGAGCGTTTATGCCTCAGTCAAGTTCGAGGGCAACATGGAGATATTAATATATGGATTTTAGAGGATTATGCAAATTGGAATTGGGTTAAGAGGCACAATATCGTGTTTCACGGGAGTGCAATGTAAGAATTCATTAAATATTTAATATTCATTAAGCACTTCATTAAATGCTTATCTTAAGAGTTTATTAAATGGTCCAAACTCTTCCTCTTCATATTCTTATTATTAATTAATCTCATTAGTTATCATTAATTAAACTCATTAGTTGGCAATTAATATATTTATGATAAGAGTTTATTAATTGATCCAAACTCTTCATCTTCATATTCTTGTCATTAATTGAACTCATTAGTTTATTAATTGCCTAAAAAGTGGTAACTCTTCACATTCTTGATAGGAGAAGGTCTATATATAGTGGGTTTTGGTCCCTAAGCTCAATCACTCATTGTTGAAATATACACCATGACTCTAGAGTGTTTTGAGAGCTTAGAAGTGCTAAAACTATGAGAGAAATCTATAGCCAATCTTGTTAGCAATGACTGGAGGTACGCTTTCAGTTCTTTTCATTTTTGCATATATGTTTATTGATCTTTGTGTTTCTTTTAATATTAGAAACATGTTATGATCAAATAAATTTTAGTTATCATTTGGTATCAGAGCCATGCCCTACCTTTGTCTTGCTTATTTTCTCCTTACATGAAACTCTATGTTTTGGCTCTTCTGATACATGTTCTTTGACGAGCGAGAGAGGCATTTTTTGTTATTTTGCTTTTCCCTGCTTGTGTTTATGTCACTTTTACAAAATCATATAGTGGAACATGTTTATGAATTTAGGAGGGTTTTGAAAAATTAAATTTTGTATTAAGTGAAGCAAACTTTAAAAAAAAAAAAAATTGCATTTAGATGTTTCAATCAAGGTTCTCTATTTTTCCAGTTGACATGGACTTGAGTGGAAAATTTTACTTGGTTGATCAATTTGATGCTTCATGTCATGAAATCTCCTTTTCTTATCAAAGGATATTATATATATATATATATATATATATATATATATATATATATATATATATATATATATATATATATATATATTCTCACTTAATTTTTATGCAATTTATTGTTCCCATATTCAATTTCATGTTTAATTATGCAATTTTGAGATAATACTCATATTTTGCATGAATAAATTTTATGTTTTTTATTTCATGCTATTAAGAATGAGTTTATTTTATGCATAGAATTAATTTAAGTGCATAATATTATGTTTTAGTTATGCAATTTATGTCTTATTTATGTGAATTTTATTTACATACGACAATTCATTATTAATTTTTCATATTGTTAGTACATATCATTAGGATTATTCTCATAAAACTTAATTTTATGCATTATATTTTGTAATGTCTAGTGATCCTTATAATCTTAATTAACTAGGAATTAGTCACAATATCTTTAATTAGTTAAAATTATATATTAAGATATATTTGGGATCACCTAAGGAATTAAACATACTATTGTGATTAATTATACTTAATATAATAAATTTTATCTCACATAAATTTTTATTATATTTATATAATTAATTAGGATAAAATGTCATATTATTTTCATAATTTACCCACGGAAATTATGAATTGGTATATAATTTGACAGTTTTATCTTAATATAATATTTTTGGATAGAAAATTTAATTATTTTCATAATGTATCCATAAACTATGTAATTAAGTTCATTATAAAGATCAAATGAATCTACTTGAATTAAAAATTTAGCCCACAGGCAATTTTTATGTCACTAGATTTATTTTTGCATGTTTGCATTGGTAATACATGCAATTTAGACTAATAGGCCTCAACTTTTGACATAAGCTTTTGGATTCTATACAGCTTCTCAACCTGCTAATTTCTCTGATATCCGATGTAACATTCCCATACTTAGGAGTGATAATCCGACGTCGTTTGTTTGTTATGAATCTATTATGGCTAATGTTAATATTAACACCTGGTGGATTGATTCTGGATCAACAATCCATATTGCAAACTCTTTAGAAGGTATGCAACACCTAAGGAAGCCAGTGGGTAGTGAGCAAAGCATCTTATCAGGCAACAAGATGGGCTCACATGTGGAGGCTATTGGAACTTGCATTTTAACTTTAAGTAGTGGTTTTATTTTAAAGTTAGAAAGGACCTTTTATGTACCAAGTTTCTCACGAAACTTGATTTCTGTCTCCAGACTCATACTATTTGGATATTCCTTTTCTTTTAAAAACACATCATTAAGTTTATTTTATAATTCTGATTGTGTTGGGAATGATATTTTGTTTGATGGTCTTTATCATTTTTCTTTACAAAATGAGACCACTTATAGTTCAATGCATGTTCACACTGGTACTAAGCGGTGTAATATTAACAAGGATTCCTCTATGTTATGGCACCAGAGATTAGGACATATCTCCATAGAGAGAATTAAAAGATTAGTAAAAGATGGGGTCCTTAATACTCTAGATTTTACTGATATTGAGACTTGCGTGGATTGTATTAAGGGCAAGTAGACCAACATGACAAAGAAATGTGCTAATAGGAGTTCATACATATTAGAAATCATTCATACGGATATATGTTGTCCAGACATGGACGTGTATGGTCAGAAATATTTTGTCACCTTTATTGATGATCACTCAATTGTTATGCATTTTAAATTAGTTCTTATATAGCATAAAGACACTTCATTGTGGTTTAACTACATACACTTAACATGCAACTTTAACTCTTAGCTAACCCACATCTACAACAAAGTAACCTTCATATTCATAAGCTAAACACTCAAAAGGTTACTCCGCCACACAAAGCAGGTTAATGATCCTAATTTCTTGGAAGATTAAACTCATAAGTTACATGTCTACTTACAATCAACACTATAGAAACATTAACACACAAAATAAATGCAAAGATAGCATGAATCCCTCACTTGATTAAGCTCCAGCTCCTGATCTGATTCTTAGCCCTTACTGTCGGGTAGAGAGGCCTTGCGCCCTAGCTTATCTTTTTTTTTCTTCTTCGCCGGGTTGTTTTACTTATGATCTTTCCAAATTTTTTTCTTATTTCCCTGATTCCTTCTCTGCCCAACGTGAGGAGAAATGGTATATGTATATTTATTTGCTTCATAACAAAAACGAAGCATTGGATGCCTTCAAAGTCTTTAAAGCTGAAATTGAGAACCAATGCGGAAAACAAATAAAGATTGTGAGATCAGATAGAGGTAGAGAATATTATGGTAGATACACCGAGAATGGACAAGCATCTGGTCATTTCTCCAAGTTTCTTCAAGAACATGAGATTGTTGCCCAATACACTATGCCTGGTTCTCCGGACCAAAATGGAGTTGTAGAAAGAAGAAACCGAACATTATTGGACATGGTGCGGAGTATGCTTAGTAACTCCAATCTTCCTAAATTCTTGTGGAATGAAGTACTAAAGACGGTTGTGTATATATTAAACTGAGTTCCAACCAAGGCTGTCTCAAAAACACCTTTTGAATTATGGAAAGTTTGGAAACCGAGTTTGCGACATATGCACATTTGGGGATGTTTGTATGAGGTGGGGATTTATAACCCACAAGAGAATAAACTGGACCCAAGGACCATTAGTGGGTATTTCGTTGGATATGTCGAACGATCTAAAGGTTATAGATTTTATTGTCTATCTCACATTACTAGGATTGTGGAATCAAGAAATGCCAAGTTTCTTGAGAATGACTTGATCAGAGGGAGCAATCAGTTCAGGAACTTAGTTTCTGCACATGATCATACAAAGTCTCAATCTTCCATTTCAGGTCAGATTGGTTATAATTCATAGTACCCCTCAAGTACAAACTAATATTGAACAACCAATCATTGAGGTTCCACAGGTTGTTCATTTAGATCAAGTTGTTCAAGAATTATCTGTAGCTCCTGAATAACAAGTTGAACCACAAGCTCCTCAGGGCGATGAGGGTACAACATTAAGAAGATCTACTACAGAGAAATGATCAGCAATTCCTAGTGATTATATAGAGTATCTACAAAAGTCTGACTACAGTATAGTAGTCGAAAACGATCCTGAAACCTTTTTACATGCCATGAGTTGCAAAGAGTCAAATTTATGGCATGACGCCATGAAAGATGAGATGAATTCGATGAAGAGCAACGAAGTCTAAGATCTTGTAGAGTTGCCTAATGGGGTAAAAGCCATTGGCTGTAAGTGGATATTTAAGACCAAATAGGATTCATTAGGCAACATTAAGAGATACAAAGTGAGACTCGTTGCTAAGGGATTTATTCAAAAAGATGGAATTGATTACACATAGACTTTTTCTCCTGTATCTAAGAAAGATTCGCTTCATATTATTTTGGCATTAGTTGCTCATTTTGACCTTGAGTTGCAACAAATGGATGTGAAAATGACTTTTCTTAATGGTGATCTAGAGGAAGAGGTTTATATGAAACAACTTGAAGGTTTCTCTTGTAGTGATGGTGAACACTTAGTTTGCAAGCTTAAGAAATCCATATACGGTTTAAAACAAATCTCCCGTCAGTGGTATTTTAAATTCCATGGTGTAATTTCTTCATTCGGATTTGTTGAAAATTCCATGGATCAATGTATATACCAGAAGGTCAATGGGAGCAAAATATGTTTTCTTGTTTTATACGTGGATGATATTTTGCTTGCAACCAACGATAAGGGTTTTCTGCATGAGGTGAAACAATTTCTCTCTCAAAATTTTGATATGAAAGATATGGGTGAGACATCTTATGTCATTGGAATTAAGATCCATAGAGATAGACCTCGAGGTGTTTTAGGTCTATCACAAGAAACCTATATCAATAAGGTTTTAGAGAGATTTTGGATGAAAGATTGTTCACCAAGTGTTGCTCCTATTGTAAAGGGTGATAGGTTCAATTTGAACCAATGTCCCAAGAACGACTTTGAGAGAGAATCTTTGAAAAATATCCCATACGCATCTGCTATCGAAAGCCTTATGTATGCTCAGGTTTGCACTAGACCTGATATTGCATTTGCTGTGGGGATGCTAAGGAGATATCAAAGTAACCCAGGTATGGACCACTGAAGAGCTGCAAAGAAAGTGATGAGATATCTTCAAGGAACCAAAAACTGCATGCTTATGTATAGACAGACGGACAATCTGGAAGTGATCGACTATTCAGATTCAGACTTTGCTGGCTGTGTTGATTCCTGCAAATCAATATCTGGGTACATTTTTATAATGGCCGGTGAAGCTGTTTCTTGGAGAAGTGTTAAGCAGACCTTAATTGCTACTTCTATTATGGAAGCCAAGTTCGTCTCCTATTTTGAGGCCACTTCACATGGTGTATGGCTTTGAAGTTTCATTTATGGGCTTAGATTCATGGATTCTATTTCTAGGCCATTGAGAATTTTCTGCGATAATTTAGCTGCTGTTTTTATGGCCAAGAATAACAAAAGTGGGAGTCGAAGTAAACACATCGACAATAAGTATTTGGCCATAAGAGAATGTGTAAAAGATAAGAAAGTGGTCATTGAGCATATTAGCACTGAGTTAATGATCGCTGATCCTTTGACTAAGGGCATGCCACCATTGAAATTCAAGAATCATGTAGAGAAAATGGGACTTGGTTCCACTTTGTAATTATATACATACAGTTTTTTAATGAAACTTTTATATATTGTGATATTTTCTCATATTCATGCTCGCCTTAATTTGTTTGAAAATATTTATATTGGACCAGAATAAACATAGGGTTTATTCATTAAGTATGGTTACCACATTAAAAAATTTTCTTGATGAACCAAATGCATTGTAATACATGGATGATAATACTCGTTATTAGAGGACTTATCGCCATGATTCATGTGTTTATTTCTTAAGAAAGATAGTCTATGAGATTAAGTTAAGAATCAGGTTTACGTTTGGACTAAGTGGGAGAATGTAAGAATTCATTAAGTATTTAATATTCATTAAGCACTTCATTAAATGCTTATCTTAAGAGTTTATTAAATGGTCTAAACTCTTCATCTTCATATTTTTATTATTAATTAATCTCATTAGTTACCATTAATTAAACTTTTTAGTTGACAATTAATATATTTATGATAAGAGTTCATTAATTGATCCAAACTCTTCATCTTCATATTCTTGTCATTAATTGAACTCATTAGTTCATTAATTGTCTAAAGAGTGGTAACTCTTCACATTCTTGATGGGAGATGCCTATATATAGTGGGTTTTGGTCACTAAGCTCAATCACTCATTGTTGAAATATACACTATCACTCTAGAGTGTTTTGAGAGCAAGAAGTGCTAAAACTAATAGAGCAATCTATAGCCGATCTCGTTAGCAATGTCCGGAGATACGCTTTTAGTTCTTTTCGTTTCCATATATATGTTTATTGATCTTTGTGTTTCTTTTAATATTAGAAACATGTTATGATCAAATATATTTTAGTTATCATGCAAAAGATGTCCCATTGAGATATTATTTTAGCGATCTAGATCATGGCTGCCATAAGATAAAGATTCTAAGTGTCGAGAAAGATGAAGTGTTAATAAATTGGTTTTCATGTGGATTATATCTTGCTGATCTAACTCGAAGAATTACTCGGAAGATTGATGTGCCACGTAGCAGGTTGACCCATTATATTTGAGTTGCTTACACTAGTAGCATTGCAACCCCAAGTTTAGCTTCTCAATCACAAATAACATTCATCATAGTTTCAATGAACTATTAAGTTAGTATTTTTTATCTCACTCATTTGAAAAGTTTGGTTTTTTTAATTTTTCATTGGGTAAAGTGCACCTGACCCTCTGTACTTAGTGAAAGTCCACAACACCCCCTATAATTCAAAAACCTTCTGAGTTAGTTATTGTGGTTTTCCAAAAGTGCACAACACCCTCCTGTCATTAAAAAATTAATTAAATTTAACGAAGAGTGTACTTCTCACGCATTAAGTGAGATTTTTATTAATTTTTAATGAATTTATCTATTAAATAATTATAAGAATTGACCAAATTACCCTTTTTTAAAAAAATAAATAAATAAACAAAAAATAAAAATAGTCATCTTTCCCAACACCCCCCACCCCCCACCCCCCACCCTCTACCCTCTACCCTCTACCCTAGCCCATCACCCACCCCCCCAGCTGTCACCCCCCACCCCACCCCCCATCCTCCTAGCCTATCCCCCACCCAGCTCGTCACCCCCCTACCCCTACCCAGCCCGTCACTCCCTAGCCCGTTACCCACACCTCCCACCCTTTCCCACCCCGTCAATCCCCCCACCCCCAGCCAGCCCATCACCCACACCCCATACCCAACCATGTTATGTGTATGTGTGGTATATATATTTATATGTGTGTGTGTGTGTGTATTTTTCTATATATTTTTTGTATATATATATTTCTTTTTCTTTTATTTTTTTGGTCTAAACAAAAGAGAAAAGGACAAAAAAAAGAAATGAAAAAAGATTGAGGGTATTTACGTCATTTTTAAAAAATTCAATAAATATGATAGTTTTTTTAATTGTAAAGGGTATTGTGCATTTTTAAAAAATACAGGGACTAGTTTAGGAGTTTTTAAACTATAGGGGGTGTTGTGCACTTCACCCTTTTTTATTTCTTTGTTGATTATGTGAATTCGCATTTGTTACGTAATTCTAATAATTTTTTCTTGGAATGTTTAATTTTATGGCTATTATGTTTGCTTACGGCTTATATGCCAAGTGATCATATATATAAATAAGTAAGCAATCTTCAGTTAGATTTTACTGCTTAGATTCTATAAGATACTAGGACAGACGATTGATACATAACATAAACAACATAGAACAATTACAAACCAATCAATATAATATCAATCCGAATCAGTTCAGTATAATACTAGTCTGAATTAATTTATACTAGAAAACATTCAAACTTTGGTTGGATCGATCGAACCTGGGATCTTTCAATCTGTTGAATATAAACCTTGACAATTCACTAACATCTAATCTGCCAAACCATAAGTTACGATAGTTGTTTATGGGGTTAATTGCGCATTTAGGTTTTAACGTTGGCACTTTTTTTAAATTTAGTACATATTGTTTCAAATAATGTAAGTCAGTCAGTAATATTTTTCAAAATAAGTCAAATAGTATCTTCTAATAAAAATTATTTTTCTCGTTCCGTAAAAAATGATTAGATTTATTGGTTTTACATGACGCTAGAGGGTAAAATTGGAACAAAATATAATGTTTGAATTAGTCTTATTATTTTTATATAAATTCAATCTAGTCTTCAAATTTTTCAAAAAGGGATCAATTTAATTCTCAAATTTCTTTATTTTTTTAGCCTGCTCCCCACAATTCACACATACACGCACATAGACATATTCCCCCTATATATACTAACTCACACGCGCATGCAACAAAACGCACACACACAATTGGTTTAGGATTGGAGCAATGGCGGATACATATTAGGCCAGTGCCTCACTGGCCCAAGAGAATGTTAAAAATTATAAATATTTTTTAAAAAAAATTAAATATCTATATATTCTTAGTTAAAAAAATTAATTAGCCCTTATTGAAAAAAATATACTCACATAGTTAAAAAAATTATGTATTTCGCCGCACTGTGAGAATTTCTTGATTTGGTCCTAATTAGGGGGTGAGGGTGACGTGGCGTTGAACATGAGTGGCCTGGGGGTGAATGATTTGGGCTAGTACAAGTCTGGTAGTTGTAGGGCAGTGGGGATCGGTAGTTGATGTAGAGGTAGAAAGAGCAAGTGTTTGAGATTGTAAGGGGTTTGGGGTTGTTAGGAGAAGCAAAATGAGAGTAATTTGACCTATTCATAGTTGTTTTATGGTGATAGAATTATGTCATTAGTCCCCATTGTTTCTTTTTTTTCCCAAACTAGTCCCTATTAGCTCCAATGATTCAAATTAGTCTCTATTATTTTTAAAAATTGGTAAATTTGATTCTTGGTGTTAAATATTTAACAAAAAATATATAAAAAGACTAAAATACCCTTTAAAATTAAATAAAATCACTAGATTACCCACAAACCCGACTATTCCACCTCGCAACCCCCCAACCTCATTCTACCCCATAGTAGCACTTTCATCCTCTAGTATTATCGTACCCTACTTAACCCCCCAACAACCCTTCACCTTAACACATGCTGCACTCTACCCCTACCCTCAATTGTATATCTCTCCCTGTTCTACCCCAACCCCCACAACAATACCCACCCCCTAGCGATACCCTTTTTTCCCCACCAATACCCTAATGGCTAAAAAGAAAAACATCAACCCCTTGCCATCTCTATTTTGTGTGCGTGTGCGTATGGGTATATATGTGTGTTGTGTGTACGCGTGGGTATATGTGCATGTTATGTGTGTGCTTGTATGTATGTGTTCGTGGGACGTGTATATGTATGTTGTGTGTGTGTATGGTCTGTGTGAATATAGAAGTGGTGGTCGTATGTTGGTGGAGAAGAAGAAAATGAATAAGGACAAAATTTATTTATTTTTCTTTTTTGTTTATGTTGATGGATAGGCGGACTTCAATCCCATGATCTAACAACATGGGATATGATCACAAGAGCGCAAAGTTTGGGGACTGAATTGATGTTATTTATAAATTTTAGGAACTAAATTGGACTTATTTGTAATTTTAGGACTAAAGTTTTACGAAAATATTATAATTTTTTTCTTATTTTGCCGTTTATTTCTATTAAATTTAACACCATTTTTAATGTCAGGACCAAATTGACCATTTTTTTAAAATAAGGAGACTGATTTGAACCATTTGAAATAATTGAAACTAATTTGAAATAAAAATAAACAATAGAGACTAATGGCATAATTATCCCTTTTTTGGCACAAAGTCGCTTTTATATTTTCAGAACACAAATTTTGGGCAATTGTCAATGTTTTTGTATATTAAGTAACTTCAAAAAAAAAAAAAAAAGTTCTTAAGGGTTAAATGCATATAAGATACATGTGGTATTTAGGGATAACAACAGGTAGGGTTTAAATCAAAATTCTATGGGTGTTTGACCCTATTATAACCTGTTTATGAAACTGATGGAGTATCCGACAGGGTTTGGTTTTTATAAGTAGTTACCGACGGATAGTCCCTTAAGATTTGGTAATAACAATTTTAAAAATCCTGAAACTCGAAAATTCAATTATTAATTTTTATTTAGAAATAAAGACGTGCTAACCTTTGACGTGTGAATTTTTATTTTTATTTTCAAACGTTATAGGTATAGTTTAGTGTCTGTACCAGACCTCTTGTAGAGTTTAACGTTATGTGTAAAGAACTGCCAACTTGTACCAGACCTCTGGTAGAGTTTAACATTATGTGTTTCTTTCTTTCTTTCGTTTACTACTCTCGTTTTGCTTTCAGTTTTTGCAGAGGTTGGTTGTACAAAATAGTATGTTCTAAAAGTGATGGGAAACTTATTTAGTCGTTAATGGATAATTACACATTCTGGTGCATTTTCTTTTGGTCCTCATAGCGGAATTGGCTTCAGAACGTACAACACATTTGAATGTATCTAAAACTAGTGCGGGGGCTCATGCGTCAAAGATGTTCCGTAGACGCGTTGTGAAATTTAACCTATTACATTGCATAAGAAGAGAAACATCAACTGCTGCGAGCACAGTGAATTACCCGATAGAAAATACACAATTTGTATTCTCTCTTTCTTTTTCTACTTTCTTTACATTCCTTTTCTCAATGTTTCTTGTGAATTCATAAAGATAAAAAAAAAGTAAAGAAGTATTAATCATTTTAGAAAGAAAAAAAAAATATCATGTTTCTTTCATGACAAATCAAGTAAACCAATTATCTGTAAAGTTGCACTAGAAACTTCTAAGAGATGTACAAATTTTAGTTTAACTATACTCATTGAAATCTTATTGATCTAAATTTTTTCTTTCGAAGCAGAAAACAATGAGTAAAAGCAAGAATATGATATCAAATATTAGTGATTAAAAAACATCATAAAATTAGTACAAATTATTAATGTGGTTTTTTTTTTTTGGTCATATTGTAGGTCAACAATTCGGTTGTTCAAGAAATTCAGAGCAACTTCTGAGTTAGTTTGTTCATCAAATATAGATACTAACTCTACAAGGAAAAATGTTCATTTTGGGCAATTCACGGACGCGTAATTGTACCATGGTGCTCCTCCAGAATTAATATGTTCATAAAGTTATAATGAATTATAGATTATCGATATATTTATAATAAAATAATATGAACAATTTCTAGAAGAATACATTTTTGTTACCTCTCGATAGATTGACAACCGGTAATCACGCGATCAGATTGAAATTTAGAATAGGTACACTTGACACAATCATTGAATTTGTTCATAACGTTAATCCTTACTCGTTGATTCCTATTGTGCTCCGCAAGTAGAAGGACAACAGGCGGGACACGTTTTGTCTTGGGGTTGCCAGGCTTGTCTAAGGAATTGCTGCAATGCGTGGAAGATAAGGTTGGTTGGATCCAAAATAACACATTAGGCTAACTCCAACAATTTTCTTATCTTTTTCTCTACATGTAAGGGATTGAAACCACTTTTCCTACATCTAGGGATCTCCTATTTTAGTTTTACTCTAATAGTTTCCTTAGATTCAATCAATCCCTTAGTTTAGGGAATCGTAATTTTAATTTTACTCCAACAGTTTTTCTATTGTAGGGGTTCCCTGTTTTTTTTTTTTTCAATATTTTCTCCTTATTTCATTAGACATATTATTTTAATATTTTTTATATATGTTAATTTTTCTCAACGACATTCTATTTTTAATTACTAACATAATTTTTATTTTTTATTATTTAATTTAAAACTTTTTCAATAACTCCCTATTTTTTTGTTATTTAATGTAACACTTTTTGGATGACAAACTATGTTAATTTTTTATTTTTTTATTTAATTAATAAAAATTACAATATTATAGTGCAACAAAAAAAATAAAATTTAAGTGTAATCCATAACGTTTAGTATATTAAAACACAATTAAAAGATATTAGACAATTAATGTAATTAAAAAGTCAATGAACAGTGTTTAGGGGATGGTGCGTCTTTCCTTACATGTAGAGAAATTGAAAATGAGTGTAAGGACCCCTTAAAATTTAAAGAATGGTGTAAGAAATCTGTTGGAGACCATTTCTACTCATCCATTCCCTACATGTAGAGTAGGGGATGAGATATGGTATCTCTTGGAGTTGACCTTACAAATCTCACAAGACAAAAAGGGAGGTCAACATTTTTTTTAGAAAACCACCCAACTGTAGAGTCTGTGAGGCTACCCGTGTCTGCTAGGAAATGAGACTAAACACATTATTATGTGCACTAGCAGGTTATTCAAATTGTACTTGGAATTTTGACACCCCTTCCCCCCTAAAGGGATGAATCTTTTCGTAAAATTACGAAATATTACAAAATTCAACAATTATAATTGAGATTAGACTTGCAAACAAATCATATAAGACTGTAAAGGTGCCACGTGGCCTACCTAACAATAATACACAATCATCTTATATATCATATTCTAGTTCTGCACGACCGTGAGTCCTATCTGATAAAATTGGCTCAACTATATGTAAATCATGATCACGAACTCACAAATGAGACAACACACTACAAACAGTTTCTCACTGCCTTAAAGGCACTTGACTTAAAGAGTAGAGGACACAAACTGTGATAGTCAAAATTGAGCTTAGACCTAAAACTTTATTCCGATGGATAAATTGATCGAGCTATGTCGCATGAAAGTTTTCTGTGGCTCTTACTAACATTGACCCCTCAATTTTCTCTATATCTTGTCTTGCACTTATGTTTCACCCCTAATATACTGACTTGCGCATTGGAGGGTTTGATTGATACTATACAAGTGCCAGAGAACTCATGTCGCTTTCTTGCCTATTTGTTTTCGTAAGTTATTGGTGCCCGAACTTCGTAATTATGAATTTCTTTATTTTACGTTCCTTGAAATATTTTTTCAAATTTTTACATAACTCTTTCATATAAGAACACTGGAGTGCAAGAAGAAAATTGTAATTCTCGAGCAAAAGGAAAAGTGACAAATAAAATAAAAGAGTTAATGCATGTTTAACGAAAATTTGGACACTCATTATGTATATATGTTGATCTTGCATGGGACTCGATATGGTCATACCATAATACCCATAACATAACTAAGGGCAAGTTTCATTTGTAGTCTTAGATATGTTCATTTAGATTCTTAATTTAGTCTCTAATATTAAATTAAAATAGAAAAGAAAGAGAAATAAAAATTTATATTCAAATGACTATTTTACTCTTTAAAAAATTGGTCAAACGTGTAGCGTATGAACCTTTTTCATCACATTTTAATGTTAACAAATTTTAACCAATTAGAATGCATTTTTGAGATTCCGAATATTTACTTTTCGTATTATTTGAGGTTCTATGCAAGTTGAAGCCGATGAATAAATATATAAATTTAATATATATAATTCCATCCCAAATAAAACTTATTCACTCATGTTAATTTTTATCCTTCTTTGAGTTGAAACAATTATTATTTATGAAAAGGTTTACTTGTAAATAGCTTATTGGACTGAGCTAATCAATCAAACCTTAGAATCAATGACTTTATCAAAAAAATAATATGTTCAAAATTAGTTATCTATAAGACTTACTAAGACCTAATTTGAAGATTATAGCAACTTTAAAATTGGAGTTAGTGACCACACATATTGTAACAACTTTTATCTTTTACCTATTTGACTTTGTTGAATCGAATTGCGATCTGTTTACCAATTTTGCATGTTGAGAGTTGCAATGGATAAGACAAAAAACTAAAAAAAAGAAGAAAAGAAAGAAGCAAACATTGTCCGAAAAGGAATAAAACGCAACAACTATTGTATCAAGTCTTGATAATTAGCCCTCAATCTTTTGGGTAGAGTGAAGTTGTAATAATTCGCTCTTGGAATTAAAACTATGCATGTTGCGTGATCGATCTAGTATGACTAATTAAAACGGTATGCTCGTCAGGGGCGGAGCCAGGAATTCTTGTCAGTGGGGGCTAAAATTCATAATTTTTGAGCCATACGAGTACTTTTTTTTTTTAGTAGGGGCTAATTAATTTTTTAACTAAAAATACATAGATATCTAATTTTTTTTCAAAAAATATCTAAAAATTTTAACATTTTTATGAGCCAGTAGGGACTAAAATTCATAATTTTTGAACTATACGAGTACTTTTATTTTTTTGTGGGGACTAATTAATTTTTTTTTAACTAAAAATACATAGATATCTAATTTTTTTAAAAAAAATACATAAAAATTTTAACGTTTTTATGAATCAGTGGGAGTTACAACTCCCACTAGCCCTTACGTGCCTTTGCCCCTGATGCTCGTGGCAATATTTCTTTATTTTTTTTTATAAGACTAACTTCTCGACCCTTTTGAGTTTGCTATAACGAAATTTGTCACTTTATATATGCCTACAAAAAAAAAGACATACGGTATACTCATGGCAATATTTCTCTATTTGACCCTTTTGAGTTTTCTTAATACCATTCCAAAAAAAAAGAGGGACGCACAGTAGGAGTATTGCATGCATGTCATTGTACCAAGGTGATGCTCAGTAGAAGTATTACATGGCAAATTCTTACATGGTCTAAGACTATAACCCCATATATATAGTCTCAATCTTTTAATAATTATAAAAATAATCTTTAATTTTCACAAATTAAGCTTTCCTCCTTTCTTCATCCATAAAACTCATTAACTTGCCCACCTTTTCAGTACCACCAATTCCTCCATCTGCAAACCAACAAAGCTACCACTTCTACATCTACAATTTCTCACCTCCAACAAACCCAAACGTCTATGTCTTCCCCACCACCTTCCATCTCCACGCATCTCGTTGTTTCAACAAACCCACTACTATCACCACCTTTTCTACCTCTTGACTAGCGGAGCGCGTGAAAGAATCATATTTGAGAGATGGGGATAGGAAAGAAATCAACAGATGCAAGAATGGTCAACCAAAGTAGATCTAAAATTTTCGACCCAAAACAAAAAAATAGATCTAAAAAGACTCAAATTATTTTTGTTCCAAATTGATCAAACATTTGAAGTCTTCTATGGCCTTGGAGGAATCGAAACCGTTGCCACCGCCAACAAGACAATAGCCAAGATATAACGTTCATTCACGCGAGCAATTTAGAAGCTAGATAGGCTTTCTTAGTTTTTCAGACAAGGAAATAATTGGGTAAATAACATATTACCCCCTGTGTTTTGTTAAAAATGCACAATATCCACTGTGTTTTAAAAATCAGTTGATTACCCCCTTGTGTTTTGTTAAAAGTGCACAATACCCCCTGTGTTTTAAAAATTAGCTGATTACCCCCTTGTGTTTTATAAAAGTAGCTAGTTACTCCCCTGTGTTTTTTAAAAATTAGCGTTTTTGTTAAGAAATATAAGGGGGCAATCAGCTACTTTTATAAAACACAATGGGGTAATCAGCTACTTTTAGCAAAACACAGAGGGGTAATCAACTAATTTTTAAAACATAGGGGGTATTGTGCACTTTTAGCAAAATATATGGGGGTAATAAGCTAATTTTTAAAATATAAGGGGGTATTATGCATTTTTAGCAAAACACAGGGGGTAATACGCTATTTACCTTAAAAAATATAGGGTAAACAATTTTAGAGGCCATTAAACTATGTTTTGAGTCCTATTTTGCCCACTCAATTTTTTTTGGTTTCAAAGTGATCATTAGTTTTATAATGTGGTTTTATTGTGCCCATCCCGTCCATTTTTGGTGTGACGGAGCACCAACATGCGCATGGCATATGCATCAATAAGGGTAAAAAGGTAATTTGACTAAAAAATTTATAAAAAAAACACTTTCGTATTTATAATTTAGCCCCAAACCTGAATTTAATTGTAAATTGGCCACCGAAATAAACGCATTTGCAATCCAACCCCAAGCCCCCCCCCCCCTATACTCGTTGGACAGAATACCCAAACAAACAAATTAGGGCTAGGGTTTGTCTCAAACTCACCACTCTCTTAATCTTTTCTCAAACTCAAACTAATATCTTCAAATTTTTGTTTCTTTTTCAAATTTCGCTAACATTTTCTTGAATTATGTCGTGGGCTATTAGGCAGGCAGGCCTGGAGGATGCGGAAGTGGATCTTATATATGGTAAGTGTTTCTGCCTTAAATCGTTTTCTAATGCAAAATTTGTCTTTTTATTTTTGAATGTTTGTTGGATCTACAATTTTATAATGTATTCGTCTAATTTTTTAAGCGAAAATCGAGTTGGCCGATATCTAAATGCTTTTGTTTGTGAATGCTTGTACGGCTTTGATTATTGTGAATACTTGTAAGAATATTCTTTTTGTTCTTTATTGCAAATTGATAATGCAACTAGCCTGTTATTACCTTTTATACTGCGAACCAAGAGCTGGTAAAATTTTGTTTCTTTTAAGATTTGGTAATTTGTCTCTGCTAAATCGAACAAGATAACTCCTCAAAAAAGAGCTCACGTACAGGGTGCTGAACACCCCAACACAGTTGGTATAGAGATCACATTTGAGAAACAAATGTAAAAAGACGAAAGTAGAAGCAAAACTTATGTAACCCATGCAGTAAAATCTCGAGGTAAATCATTAGTTCTGGATGCAAGTTACCAACTTAGTGACAAAAAACTGTCTCAAGACTAATATATATTTGTTTATACAAAATAAATACCTAATTTTTTTTTATAATGCTTTTTGTTCTTGGGTTTTGTTGTATGGTTTTTTTTCTAATTATTTATTTGTTCTTTTTAAATATTTGTTCTAGGCTTTTGTTGTAAGGATTTTATGTTCTGATTTTCATTGTCTTTTCTAATATTTATTCTAGGATTTTGTTGTAAGTAATAGAAACCAATTTGAACTTTTTATTTCTGAAAATATTTTACTGCTAATCCTTTCATTTGGTTTTGACAGGCCAAGGGAAGAGGTAAGGGAAGACCAATATTCCTATCTCAACCAGAGGCAGGAGTAGAGGTTGGTTAAGTCCAAGGCAAAAGTAGAGGAAGAGGTTCAGGGAGTGGTAGGGGAAGGCAGAGATCATCATCTCAACCAACTGATGGGTTAACCCATGGTGAAGGCAATAGCTCTGCTGCAGGTTCTTCTAGGCAGAATGTCATACCCCGACACTTGAAGTACCTAAACCTCGAAGAACAAATGCCATTGATAATCTAAGAGGAAAAGGAAGAAAGAGAAAGCATGAAGAAGCATCAACCCAATGAATGTGTTAAGTTGTTCTTTTGAGAGGCTTAACTGATTCTTCTAGTTATCTTGCAAACACTAATTAGAAACAAAAATGATGTATTAGATTGGTTTTCCGATTGTGAATGTTATTGTTTAATAGTTACTATGACTTTTTTTGTTTTTGGGAATGCAAACTGATTTTTTTGGATATTTAACATGTAAAGATACAAGTTATTTGGTTAATTTTTGTTTTTGTGTACAGTTATGTTAGTCGGTGGCTATTTATTGTGAACAGGTGTTTAGTTTAGGAATAATTCTTTAAACCACCCGCGCTGCTGATCATCGGTCAACTCACATACAAGTAGGTCCACATTATATAAGGCTCACGCCATATGTTTTGGATGATGGTTAGCCCGGGTGGTTTGAAGAATTTTCATATGATATGGTGTGTGCGGGTGCATGTTTGTGTATGAAGTGAATGTGCAGGTGCAGAATGATTATCAGTTTAGTGAATTTGTTGAACTTTATATTTTGAGGGCTTTTTTTATTATATTTTTGAAATAAATGAGGAAATCAAAATGAGGACAAAATATTTGAATAATTTTGGACAAAATTAAGATGACGTTTGAATAATTTGAAGAAAGGCTTTAATGATTTTGAACGAGCAATGTTGAAAGAAATTGATTAATTTTTAAGAAATTAAGGGGTTTTTACAAGAAATTCAAAATCTTTGGGCAAATGTGCAAAGAGAGCAACGGTTAAGCAACTGCAGATGGGTATAGGGGGGTTTTGGGGTTGGATTGCGAATGAGTTTATTCGGTGGCCAATTTACAATTAAATTCAGGTTTTGAGGCTAAATTATAAATACGAAAGTGTTTTTTTGTAATTTTATAGTCAAATTACATTTTCACCCTTATTGATACATGTGTCATGCACATGTTGGTACTCCGTCAGTCAAAAAATGGATAGAATAGGCACAATAGAACCACACTATAAAATTAATGGTCCCTTTGAAACTATAAAAAGTTAAGTGGGTAAAATAAGACTGAAGGCATAGTTTAATGACCTCTAAAATTTTTTACCCAAAAATATAACATAACCAAGGAAATAAAAAAAATATGAAAAAAGCTACTGTTAGATGGCATGAAGTTTTCAAAATAAATTTTGTATCATTAGATTTAGCTCGTGATTGCTCATCTCATTTCTCTGTCTATGTTGTTTTTTATTTTTTTGTGATGTTTATAACTATTAAAAAGAAAGAAAAATGGGTTTACTTAACAATGGATATACGATTGGCACAAACACCGTTGAGCATCAATATTGCAGAAAAGAATGGTGGAGGTGGTGGTAGTGGTGGTTTGGTGGCTGTTGCTGGAGGTTGGTGGTGGTGGGTTTTCGGGTTTAGCAACAAGTGATGATAAGGGGTTCTTTTATAAATTTTTAAACCTAAGATATCTTTTCGTAATTATTAATGACATGTTAAAATCCTATTGAACTAGACCATATGTTGGGCAATGGTCTTAGACCAAGCAAAAAAATTTCGTATTTTGCATGCATGTCATTGTTTTAATAGACAAATGACAGACAAAAATAAAAACTTGTCATTGTACCAAGGTGATGCTCAGATGAAATGGTTTGTTGTTTTTTCTAGCTACTATAAAAGCACATGCTAATGCTCAAAGCCACCCTCACCGAGAAAGCAAAAACCGAAAGGGCATAGTGATGAGGGTTCCCAAGGTGGTGGTGCACAGCCGGATGCCCAAGGTGGTGATGCACAACCCAATGCCCAAGGTGCCTAGAAAAATGTTCTTTTTATATTTCTCTATTTTTTAAGCTTCTGTAACCATTTTATAATAACATTTTTTGACACTTCTTTTCACAAAAAGTGCAACGTTATTTTCCTTATATATTTCTCTATTTTTTAAGCTTTCTATCCATTCTAGAATAATATTTTTGACACTCCTTTTCACAAAAAGTTCAACTTTGTTTTCCTTCTATATTTCTCTATTTTTTAAGCCTCCGTATCCATTCTATAATAACATTTTTTTGACACTTCTTTTCACAAAAAAGTTCAACATCTTTTACTTCTATATTTCTCTATTTTTTAAGCTTATGTATCTATTCTAGAATAACATTTTTTTTTTGTACACTTTTTTCACATTGTGTTTTTCTTTTATTTATTTTTATTATCTTTGTTGTTGTGGCAGAGCAACAGAATGGATCAGTAATGTCTATTCCTGATACATATATATTTAGCGATACCCTAAACCCAAAAAAAAAAAAAAAAAAGATTCTCATTCCCAACCTTAATGTGTGAATCTAGAATCTAGTGGGTGTGGGCTTTGGTTTTCTTTATCTCGAATATATATATATATATATATATATGTGGTTTGTGGCTTGGTGGGTTTGGATGTTCAGTAGTATGTGGTTTGGGAGGCTTGGATGTACCAGTGGGTGTTGGGGGTGGGGATTTGGCCTTTTCTTTTGGATATATGTGTGTGATAATATACATATATCTTTATCTATGTATTCATATATATGAGTTTGTAGTTTAGAGGTTGACGGGTGCTTGTTTGTACTGTTGCATATACATGGGTTTGTAGTTTGGAGGTTGACGGGTGCTTATTTGTGCTATTGTAGGAGAGAGTAGTTCTGAAATATATTTGGCTTTCACCAGTTGCCTTAACCATACCTTTTATATGGGTCTATATTTTTTTTGTTTTTTTAATGTTTACTTGGTTTTTTTTTCTTTTTTTATATTTTAAATCCAGTGTCATTTTTTGGTCATGACCAAGTTAATGCCCAAGCACAGCCCCAGAACCCAGCAGCTGCCCAAGGCCAAAAAGGAGGTAAAAATTACTTTTTGTTTAAGATTGACATGCTAATTAGCCTATTTCATTTAGATGAATTATGCACTATATAGTTTTTTCATATTGTTAAGAAAATTAGATTGATTGGAAATTAAATTGATTGGATTTTGATTGTTAAGGCAATTAAATTAATTGGGATTTGATTGGCTATGTTTTAGCAAAACTTATGATATTACCATATTTGTGTGTTTACCTTTTATATTGTGCAGAAAAAATCTTATGGTAACTTGCCATATGAGAAGAAGATTTGTGTTAATTAAGGAATGACATTTATTGTATATTCACAAGGAAAAGAAAAATAGGTTTTATGAGTCAAGGCCTTTCTTGAAGCCCAAGACAAGATGTCCAAGCAGCAAGCTTGTATTTATATGGAGCATAAGGTCACAGCAGATGTAGGCAGAAACAGAGAGCTACAATAGAAAATACAAAAGAGTTTTCTGTCCAGTGTTCCAAGTGATGTTGCAACACGATCGGTGTTTCAGTCTTTTATTATATTAAGTGTTGCATCTTTGTTTTGTTTGACAGTAAGACATGAGTGATTTGTATGAGACTTTGAGAGATTAGATTACTGTCTCTTTATTCATTCTTCGGGAGAAGAAGGTATAGTTCTCGGGAGAGAACGTTCCAAGTCGAGGGGAGCTCGCCAATCGAAGTTCGTTAAGGAGTTCTTCATCTAGGTGTCAAAGGTCAAGATGGAGTCTTTACTTGTCTAAGTCCATTGATGTTGTAATTTATTGTTTCTTAATGAATAGGTTTGTTGGACAAGGGGAGGTCCCGTGGATGTAGACCGCACGGTTGAACCACGTTAAATCTTGGTGTTCTTTATTTCTATTATAGTTTTTTTATTTCCGCTGCTATTTACTATTACTACTCATGTTGGAACATTAAGTGGAATAAACTAAGGAGTTAGAGAAACAGATTGTTAATGGTCTGTGATATAACTAATATTCCAGTTAATGTTGCAACATCATCTATAACAGGATTGTAACAAACTCAGTTTACACCAAGTTATTGCATCCGTTTTTAGTTTTCATCAAAAAGGTTCATCGATTAAGCATATTGGTCATCTTGCTGTGAGATTAATCTATACTTATACTGCACAACTTTTAACATGTGGTATGTTACGAACTAATTCGGTTAGATTCTTGGGAGTTTTGAGTTAATGTCTTGCAGGAATAGGTATGGACACTTTACGTGAATGAGCTTCAATCTCTAAACCACCACTGTTGGATGGAGTGAATTACTCGTACTGGAAGGCTCGAATGAGGGCATTCATCAAGTCTATTGATGAGAAGGCGTGGAAAGTAATCTTGACTGGCTAGACAACTCCCACCACAAGATCAGGGCAATGTTGCAACTAAATCTGAAATAGAATGGACCAAGGCTGAAGACCTTCTGACAAGTTGGAATTCGAAGACACTAAATGCGATATTCAATGCTGTTGACTTGAATCGATTCAAGTTAATTTCAACGTGTGAATCTGCTAAGGAAGCTTGGTATATTTTGCAAACAGCATATGATGGTACAACATCTGTCAGAAGATCAAAGTTGTAGATGCTTACCACTAGATTCGAAGAACTGAGAATGCAGGAGGATGAAACAATTGCTGATTTTAATGCCAAATTATGTGACATTGTTAATGAATCTTTTTCTCTGGGAGAAAAATGTTCTGATGCTAAGCTTGTAAGAAAAACTCTACGATCTCTCCCAGACAGGTTTGGAATCAAGGTGGCTGCCATAGAAAAATCAAAAAACGTTGATGAAATCAAGATTGATGAACTCATGGGGTCACTTCAAACCTTTGAGATAGTTTAAGCATAAGAAGAAAGAAAAAGGCATTGCTCTCCGTGCTGATGTGGAAAGAAAAGAAACAATAACCTCTTCCGATGATGAGGACACGGAGATGTTTGAATCCTTAGCCGTACTTACCAAAAATTTTGACAATATTCTAAAAAAATGGGACAAACGAAGAAAAGGGTTTAGGCAGTCAAATTTTGACAAAAAACCTCAGGTTGCGACAGTGGTTGACACATTCAAGAAACAAAAGTTCAAACCAACTGATGAAAGAAAAAAAAGGTAAAGGAATTCAATGTCATGAATATGGGGGATTTGGTCACATCCAATCTGAATGTGCAAACACCTTGAAGAAAAAAAAGAGGGCAATGAAGGTTACCTGGAGTGATGATAAATCAGAGGAATTCTCAGAGAGTGATGAGGAGCATACCAGTAACTTTGTTGCATTCAATGTTGTTACAACATCTCTTGAAAACAGTCTGAACGAGGAAGCTGGTACAACTGTTGCAGCACTGGATAAAACAGACGATGAATTTAGTGAATCTGATTGCCTTGAGTCAGACAGTGATGGTGAACTAGATAATGAAGAAGTCATGAAAACGTACAAGAACATGTACGAAAAATGGGTGATCGTGTGCAAGAAAAACTAGGGACTGGAGTTTAGGATCCTTGAATTGGAAAGACAAAAGTTTGACCTGGAAAACCTGGCTGAAAAAAGATTGATAGAAGTACAAATGCTGCGACACGAATTGGAACAAATGCAGCGTTATGTTAAAATGCTGAATTTTGGAACTGAAAAAATTGGATCACATGTTATCCATTTAAAAATCAAGCAGAGATTATACGGGACTTGGTTTTTATGAAGGATAATCTTCTGGAAAAACTATTTTTGTCAAAAGTTCAAAGAATCCAAAATTTGAGTATAAGGTTGCAACTGCACAGAATAACAGTCAAAATGCCCTGGTTACAAATGTTATGACAGCGACTGCAATATCGCAAAGGCAACATAGGAAAAAGAAGAACAAGTTCATTCCCATTTGTCACTACTGCCTTGCACCTGGACACATCAAACCTCACTGCTTCAGGCTCCAAAGAATGCAGGAAAAATGTAAGTCTTTCAATCAGCAAAAGAGATCCTCACATATGTTTTTGCAACACAAGGTAAGACAATTTTGGGTTAAAAAATTTGATTTAAATTATTTTGCTGCTTATACATCTACACAAGCCTGTGCTGCTAACTCTTGGTATGTTGATAGTGGATGTTCTAGCCACATGACAGGTATGCGTAAAGATCTCAGCAACTACAGAAAATGTGATGAAGGGCAAGTTATATTTGGAGATGGTGTTAAAGGAAAAGTTCTAGGAAAAGGAACACTTGAGATTGAAGGGTTTCCAAGGTTCAAGAAAGTACTGCATGCTGAAGGGCTGAAGGCTAAACTTATGAGTATCAGTCAATTGTGTGATCAGGGTTTGTTTGTGAAATTCACTAAAGATGGTTTTCATGTGTTAGATGTATCTAATAATTGTGTGCTTACAGGGAAAAGGTCATCTGACAACTGCTACATGCTTACACCATCTCATGAACAATTATTGTCGTGTTACAACAATACCTGTACAGTACGAGGTGTGCCAAAGCTAAGGAGCAAGCAGACAGGAAAATCGCTGGAAGAAGGAAGCACCAGTAAGATGAATGCTGATGTTGCAGACGGTGTTGCAACACTGAAGGAAGAACAGACGAAGAAATCTGTTGTAACAGATACTGTTGTAATGCCAGAGACAGAAACTGAGCAGGAGGACATTGGTTCATGTGATATTACAAGAAGTAGTGTAACAACAGAAGTTAGCACTAAAGAAATTCAAGCTGAAATGCCTCAAGTTTATAAAAATCATACTGCAGAGGATGTGATTAGATCAATACATGATGGAATCTGAACTAGAGGTAAACCCAAGTAGAACTACAGGGACATGGTAAGGTATATATGCCACACTTCTCTCTTAGAACCCAAAAATGTGAAAGATACTTTAGAAGATAAACTTTGGATAAATGTCGTGCATAAGGAATTGAATCAGTTTATCTGTGAACTTGTTGAAATTGGAATCATTATTTTAGAACATGTTGCAATAGAAAAACAATTGACAGATGTCTCCACTAAAACTTTAGATCCTTTGAGATTTGAAACTCAAAGAAAAGTTTTAGGGATTTGTAGTCTATAATATTGTATCATAAATTGCCACAGGGTCATGAAAGAAGCTTGAGAAATTTGAAAGTTTAATAATCAATTCAACTTGTGATTTAGTTTGTGAACTATACTTCCTTGTACACATTGAATACTGATTGACAAAGCTAATCTTGATGATCTGCAAGTACAGGAGCTTGGACTTTCTGATGACTAGGGATAAAGAGAGAAGTCTCTCTAAATCTATTCCTGTATTCTATTCATCCTTGAAATTTAAAAAAAAAAAAAAAAAGGAAAAAGGCAGGAAATAATGTGGCTATCTAGCACTGGAAAGAGCTACCTAATCCAAAATAAAAGAGATTAGTGTGAAAGCTATCAGTTGCAACATGAGCTGAAAATAATGAAAAAAATACATGTGAAAAGAAATATAGTATGCAAGCTACCTGTTACAACATGAGCTGACACAAGAAAAATAGTGTGTTTTCCTGCGAGATGAATAGACGATCAGGTATGTTTGAGCTGATTGGGAGAGTTCCTACACCTTGCAGGTTTGATGGTGAAAGCTATTTGTTTCAACATTCAGCCTCACACACACACATGGTTCATTAATTAAATCTTAGACTGAAATGAGTATTGATGAGTAAAGTTTCTTGAATGACTTCATGCTTCCTGAACATATCATGCATTTTAAATCTGTTTTAATTTTCGAGAAAAAAAATAAAAAATGGTGAAATCTCAGGGGATTTTGAGCAAATTGGAGATACTGTGAAAAATATTGTTGCAATATCGGTTCTAAATTGATTTTGGATAATCTGATGCAGCTTATGTCAGTGATGTTTTTGTTGGTTTGGATTGCTAAACAATTTGTGTTACAATTTTTACTATTTTGCTTACAATTTGTTTCTTTGTCTTTGCTTCATGAGACTTACAATTTACATGCTTAACTGTTTTATTCTACTATTGTGTTGTTTAGTTGCTACAATTGTGCTACTTAACTGCGCAAAAGGCTGTCCACAATTGGGTTGAATCCCTTGTGAAGTTGTCCCCTCCATTCCATCTTTTTCACAAGTTTTTGCAGGAATCTGATATTCAGGGGGAGCCTTGAGCTGAAGGCAATGTTGGATTAGCTTCTGAAACAACTACTGCTTGAATGTTGGTTGTTTAATGATTATCGCTCGGGCACTTTACTTTGTTTATTTTCTGCTGCTCTACTTTGGGTCCATGTTTGTGTTTGCTAATTTATGCTAAGTCCTTTGGTCTGGTACTTTGGTTTCTTTTGGCAAAGGGGGAGACTATATTATTGCTATTACTGCGTGTTGATTGTTGCTTGAGGGGGAGATGATTATTGCCACAGGTTTAGCTGCTCTACTGGTGCAGCTAGTAACTGTTGTTGCTATTGAGTTTGGTTGCTGCCTCTTATTCTTTTCCTGATATAATGACTGAGTTTTTATGATGGTTTATTGATTGTTGCAACAGGGTTATCATCTTTGGGTTACTATCTTTTGCAGGGTCATTATATTTGCTGCTTTGATACTTTCTTATCTATGTTTCCATTATGCTGTAACTGACTGTTAAAACAAGACCATATTTGCTCTGATACATCATTATCTAGTTTGTTAGCTTTATTGCTCTAATCTTTTGTCTTTAATTATTGCATTTGGTTTGGCAAAAAGGGGGAGTACTATGTTGTGCTGTGCTGCTATTGCATTGCTATCTTTTACAAAAGCACTATGTTTTCTACTTTGATACATTTATATCTGTGTTCCACTGCATGTTGCAACAGACTAATCATTGCTCTAATACTATTGTTCTACTGAATGTTGTACCGGGATTTTCATTTGTTGCATCTGTCTTTTTGCACTTGGGCAATAAGATGTTACATTGACTATGATATCAGAGTTTTGCCAAAACAAAGCCAAAGGGGGAGATTGTTAAGAAAATTAGATTGATTGGCAATTAAATTGATTGGATTTTGATTGTTAAGGCAATTAAATTAATTGGGATTTGATTGGCTATGTTTTAGCAAAACTTATGATATTACCATACTTGTGTGTTTACCTTTTATATTGTGCAGGAAAAATCTTATGGTAATTTACCATATGAGAAGAAGATTTGTGTTAATTAAGGAATGACATTTATTGCATATTCACAAGGAAAAGAAAATTAGGTTTTATGAGTCAAGGCCTTTCTTGAAGCCCAAGACAAGATGTCCAAGCACCAAGCTTGTATTTATATGGAGCATAAGGTCACGGCAGATGTAGGCAGAAACAGAGAGCTACAATAGAAAATACAAAAGAGTTTTTTGTCCAGTGTTCCAAATGATGTTGCAACACGATCTGTGTTTCAGTCTTTTATTCTATTAAGTGTTGCATCTTTGTTTTGTTTGACAGTAAGACATGAGTGATTTGTATGAGACTTTGAGAGATTAGATTACTGTCACTTTTATTCATTCTTCGGGAGAAGAAGGTGTAGTTATCGGGAGAGAATGTTCCAAGTCGAGGGGAGCTCGCCAAATCGAAGTTCGTTAAAGAGTTCTTCATCTAGGCGTCAAAGGTCAAGAGAGAGTCTTTACTTATGTAAGTCCATTGATGTTGTAATTTGTTGTTTCTTAATGAATAGGTTTATTGGACCAGGGGAGGTCTCGTGGACGTAGACCGCACGGTTGAACCACGTTAAATCTTGGTGTTCTTTATTTCTGTTATAGTTTTTTATTTTCGCTGCTATTTACTGTTACTACTCATGTTGGAACATTAAGTGGAATAAACTAAGCAGTTAGAGAAACAAATTGTTAATGGTCTGTGATAGAACTAATATTCCAATTAATGTTGCAACATCATCTATGACAGAATTGTAACAAACTCAGTTTATACTAAGTTATTGCATCCGTTTTTAGTTTTCATCAAAAAAGTTCATCGATTAAGCATATTGGTTATCTTGCTGTGAGATTAATCTATACTTATACTGCACAACTTTTAACACATATGTTCATTCTTGCTTTGTTGTCAGTGAATACACTGTTTGTATCAGAAGTGGATGAAAAACTCTCTCAAGCTATGAAAAGAGTAATAAGACACTCTATAATGAGGAAACAAGTCTTAAGAAGGGTGCAGATGATATGCTGACCTACTTTGGTGCAAAGTCACAACCTTTAAGTTCCACATACATCGCTATTGTTGGAGCTATCGAAGTTGTTGCCTTCGTGGGCGATATTGCCCAATATGCTATGTTATCCACTATTGTCATAGTACTAACTTCTTATCTTGTTGGATTTGCTATTGCGCAAGTCATTTGGAGAAAATATCGTAGACTTGCACGTGATGTGAAATCACTGAAAAGGCGCTATACTCGCCTTTTAGATGTGAAGCGATTCGACGAAAAGGTGAAAGAATCACCTCATAATTTTGCTGGTAATCTTCAACCACCTACTGGGTTGCCTTCAGGTAGCAGAGCTTCATTTCTTACGTTAAGCGGGATTTATATGGTGGGATGAATCTCCTATCTGTTAACTATCGATTGGAGGTTTTGCGAGAGGAAACTGATATTGACAATATGTTGACGCGTTATCTAATACTAATTTGGTCAACAACTAGTCTCTCACTGGCTTAAGTATTAGTGTACACAATACTGCCATATTTTGTACCGCGCAGTGGTATGTCTTTTGCTTATTTCGATATTTTTTTTTTTGCATTAATTGTGTTATATATTTTTTGATTTTTGTCTAATTTTGATTTCTCTTAATAGTTAGCTTTGATGGCATTTCCCTTCGCTGTTCTTATGGTGGAGTTATTGCCGCCACTTGAGATAAGATGTTTTGCTATATATCTTTAAGTTGTATGCATTCTTACTTTCATTTAGAAAATAGCCAAACATAAAATTGTTTTGTTACTTACTTTAATTTGTATTTTGGGGTCTCTACTAAATTCTTTTGCAGCATTTGGTTACTTTTATGTGATGTCCTATCTTAAAATAACTTTTCTCTTTGTTGTATTTTTTCAGAACTTGTTGATGAAGTGGAGGTGTCCGTTGAGAGTTTTGTCAAGTTTGAAGTTAGATGTTTCAGATGTATTTTGTTATGGTTACTTTAATGTTATTTAGCCAGATGTTTCGGATCTATTTTCTTATGGTTGCTTTAAAATTGTGTGAAATGCGTGATTATAGATGCTAATATTCAACTTTAATTGACTTTAGATGGTTGCTTTGTTAACGATATTTTAGTAAGTGCTTCACTCAAAATTTAGCGTCCATAACAAAATGAAACTAAGATGAAACTAAATTTTGAGTGAAGCACTTATTAAAATATCGTCAACAAAGCAACCATCTAAAGTCAAATATTAGCATCCATAGTCATGCATTTCACACAATTTTAAAGCAACCATAAGAAAATAGATCTAAAACATCTGGCTAAATAACATTAAAGTAGCTATAACAAAATACATCTGAAACGTCTAACTTCACACTTGGCAAAACTCCCAACGGACACCTCCACTTCATCAACAAGTTCTGAAAAAACACAACAAAGAGAAAAGTTATTTTAAAATAGGACATCACATAAAAGTAACCAAATGATGCAAAAGAATTCAATAGAGACCCCAAAATACAAATTAAAGGAAGTAACAAAACAATTTCATGTTTGGCGATTTTCTAAATGAAAGTAAGAATACATACAACTTAAAGATATATAGCAGAACAACTTATCTCAAGTGGCGGCAATAACTCCACCACAAGAACAGCAAAAAAATGCCACCAAAGCTAACTATTAAGAGGAATCAAAATTAGAGAAAAATCAAAAAATATATAACACAATTAATGCAAGAAAAGAAAATTCGAAATAAGCAAAATACGTACCACTACGAGGTATTATATATGGCAGTATCGTGAACACTAATACTTGGGCTAGTGAGAGAATAGTGGTTGACCAAATTAGTATTACATAACATGTCAATATACTGTCAATATCAGTTTCCTTCGCATAACCTCCAATCGATAGTTAACAGGTAAGAGATTCATCCCACCATATAAGCCCCCGCTTAACGTAGGAGATGAAGCTTTGCTACCTGAAGGCAACGCAATAGGTGGTTGAAGATTACTAGTAGAATTATGAGGTGATGTTTTCACCTCTTCGTCGAATCGCTTCACATCTAAATAAAGGCGAGTTATAGCGCATTTTCAGTGATTTCACATCACGTGCGAGTCTACGATATTTTCCCCAAACAACGACTTGTGCAATAACAAATCCAACAAGATAAGAAGTTAGTATTATGACAATAGTGGACAACATAGCATATTAGGCAATATCGCCCACCAAGGCAACAACTCCAATAGCTTCAACAATAGCGATGTTTGTGGAACCTAAAGGCTATGACTTTGCACCAAAGTCAGTCAACATGTCATCTGCACCCTTCTTAAGACTTGTTTCCTCATTAACGAATGCATTTTTACTCTTTTTATAGTGTGAGAGACGTCTTTCATCCGCTTCTGATACAAACAGTGTATTCTCTAAAAATAAAGCAAGAATGAACATATGAAAAAACCATCACATTGCCACGTGTCATAATTGGATTAGGACATTTTCCCAACGTCCAAAGTACCAAACGTTTGCAATAATTTTTCCTTGTTTCAAATCACCCAAACAAGTCCCAATATTTTCCAAAAAGTCTCATTTTGGTCCCTTTTATACCACATTCTTAGAAGGTGGTCAAATGCACTAATAAGATATTTTTGTGTAGCTTATTCTTATAAGGATTTATTACCTGGGTAGTCTCTTATCTTTTTTCGGATTGTCTAGTTAGTCCCCCATCTGCAAAATAACCATAGATTATTCCCTTATCTTTCTCTGTTGTGCCACCATTGGTCATTTCGTCACTTTTCTACTGTTTTGGCATGTTCAAAGCATGTGACATGTTTTTTTAGCCAGTTTGTTAGGACTAAAAGAAGCAATTTTGACTTATAAATTAACTTATAAGTCAGAAGAAAGAAGCTTGACTTATAAATTTTGCTAATGTGTTTAATTTCAGATGTTGAGGACTAAAAGAAGCAATTTTGATATGAATTGCGTAAAATTGATGTGGGTTTTGATCGATTATGTTTTCTGCAATATTGGCATATTGGCAAATTGAAAATGCAGTGGGTTTTGGAAATCAAAATAGGTACTTACTTTTGCGAGATGAATCCTTATTTTCCATCGCGACTGTAAGGTGCACTCAACGACGTCTGTGGATTTGGGGATTTGGGGCTTTGGGGTAACAATAAGGGTTAGGGATTTGAGCCGTATGGGTTTGGGAATCAGGAATTGGGGTCAAATGAAAGAGGTGAAAATACGTGTTTGATTGCTTTTACATTTTTGTCATTCAAAAAAGATATCACATGCTTTGCACATGCTAAAATCGTTAAAAAAGTGACAAAAGGACCAACGGTGACACAACTAATTTATGATCATTTTAAAAATGAAGGACTAATTAAACAGTTTAAAAAAAGATACGGGACTAACCGGATAATAAACCCTTCTCATAACACATTCCTCAACTTCACTTATTGTTCAACTACCAATATAAACCCTCTTATTTAACCATTATTTTTTAAAGATATTTTAGCAGATAAGCAAACGTTCTAAAAGTATCTTATAGAAATAATTATTAGAATTATGTAACAAATGCCAATTCACATAATCAATAATAATTTAAAAAAAAATACCAAACTTTGCGGCAAAAAAAATGGTAAATATCACTCTGCTCCCCTATGATATGCGAAATTATCACTCCACCCCCCTGTATTCGTAAAACTTCAGAAAAGTCTCATGTATTATTAAAAAGTTCTTACACTTCCCCCTCAATGTCTCTTTTAAACTATTAAATGACGTTTTTGCCCTTTTAAATACATTTTTTTTCTTTTTTTCTTCATCTCCACCTATTTATAAAAAAAAATTTTAAAAAAGATCATCTTTCCCAAACCTACCTAATTATCAAAAAAATTAAAAAAAAACTAAAAAAATACATGTATTTAAAATGGTAAAAAAGTCATTTAATAGCTTAAAAGATATATTGAGGGGGTAGTGTGAATACTTTTTAATAATATATGAGATTTTCTTGAAATTTTACGAATACAGGAGGGTGGAGTGATAGTTTTGCATACCACAGGGGGGGCGGAGTGATATTTACCCAAAAAAAAATACTAACTTCTATAAATGCTTTTTGTGATTGAGAGAAACTAAACTTGGGAGCAGGGGCAGAGTTAGGAAATCTTTTCAATGAAGGCTAAAATAAATATTTTTTCAACTATATGAGTACATTATTTTTAGTGAAAATTAATTAATTTTTTTAATTAAAAATATATATATATTTAATTTTTTTCAAAAATATATATAGAATTTTTAACGTTATTCTGAATCAGTAAGATTGCAGCCTCCGCGGACCCCTAAGTACCTCTGTCCCTGTACATGCACACATGTATAGTGGGGGTTAAAATAAACTTGGGAGAAACTAAACTTGGGAGTAGGGGTAGAGCTAGAAAATCTTCTCAGTAGGGGCTAAAATAAATAAATTTTCAACTATATGAGTACATTATTTTTAGTGAGGATTAATTAATTTTTTTAACTAAAAATACATATATATTTAAAAAATATATATAAAATTTTTAACATTATTCTGAGTCAACTAAATACTTCCGTCCCTGTACATGCACACATGTATACCGAACACCCAACCCCCGAAGCCACAAACCATATATAGATATATTATATGCATACATATAGATAGATACAAGATAAAAAAAATAATAATAATAATAATAAATAAACAAATGAAAACCCCCAAACCCTCTAGATCCACACGTTGTGGTTTGGGGAATGGGGAGTCTGTTACTAAAATATATGTACATCAGGGATAGACATTACCTATCCAGTCTTTTACTCTGTCACTGCAATGTGAGAAAGAAGTGTTAAAAAAAAAAAATGCTATTTTAGAATGGGTAGAGAAAGAAAGCTTAAAAAGTAGAAAAATATGGTTGGAAAACAAAGATGAACTTTCTTTCTTTTCGCTGTTTTCTGTTCGCTATACCCTTTCTGCTATTTCCTTTCTTTTAGCTAATGCATGTGCCTTTATAGAAGTTAATAAAATCGTAAATTATGCATATAGTCCCTATTGTTTATATAATTTTTCAAGTTGGTCTTTAATATTATAAAAAAATTATATTGGTCCCTCATATTTATAAAAGTAATTTTTTTGGTCAAAAGTGATTCAAATTAGTCTCTATTGTTCAAAACTAATCAATTTAGTCTCTATTATTTTCAAAAAAAAAATAATTTTGTCTCCAAATAAGATCATGTGTAGAGACTAAATTAAATTTTTTTAAGAAACAATAAGGGCTAAATTGAATTTTTTGAAAAATAATAAGGATCAAATTGGTTAGTTTTGAATAATATGAACTATTTTAAATCACTTTTATAAATATTATAGACTATTATGAATCTTTTAGAATATTAGAGATGACAGTTAAAAAATATGTAAACCATAGAGTCTAAATATAAAATTTACCCGTAATAAAAGAATAACATGCCATTTCATTTGAGTATAATCGTGGTTGGTATAATGGCTTGTATTTTTATCTTATTATATGACATCTACAATAGGTGTCTTTAAGGCATTAAATTCTCTACATGTAGGAAAGTTATTAGAGATTTTAATTTTAAACAATTTTTCTATACTCATTTTTATATGTAGAGAATTCCTACATTCAAATCTCACTACTCTACATGTGAAGATGCAATAACAATATTCCTAAAACCTATCTCCACATTTTCAAATGCAAAGTAAACGAAAATAGAGAGTTTTTAAAGTAGAGAAGCTATTATAGTGAAACTGAAATAAGGTTTCTTTAGAAAAAGGAATTTACTAAAGGAAATGAAGTTCTTTGAGTAAAATTAAAACACGGAATCCCTAAATATAAAGAAATAGACCAAATCATTAAATGTAGAGAAAAATGTAAAAAGATTGTTGAAGTTGATCTAATACGACTATCTTGTCAAACTTTTTATTCCAGTCGAGCTTTTCTTTTGCCTCATAGCGCATACAAAGTCATACAAAGTGATGATCTTGTTATAACAAACTCAAAGGAGTTAGGAAGTTGGTCTCATAAATAAATAAATAAAAGGGAATTGTTGCCACGAGTATGCTTTTTTAATCAGCCATAACAGATCGAGCATGCGAGACACACAATCTTAAATCCAATAACATGTTATTAGAACTTCACTTCGATTCTGTTGCGTTTTACTCCTTTTCGGTACAATGGCTGTTTCTTTCGTTTTTTTTTTTTTCTTTTCTTTTTTTGTCTTGTACATTGCAACTCTCGAGATGCAAAAGCAAATTGGTAAACATATCGTAATTCGATTCAAGAATGTAAAATATGTAAATATAATAGTTGTTAAAGTATGTATGGTTATTATTAACTCCAATTTTGAAGTGGCTATTCTCTTCAAATTAGGTCTTAGTAAGTCTTATGTCTAATTACTAATATTATTTTTGTTTTTTGATATAGTCATTTATTCTAAGATTTGATTGATCAGCTGTGAGGCCAATAAGTTATCTAGAAGTAAACCTTTTCATTAAAAAAAAAAAAAATTCAACTCAAAGAAGGATAAAAATTAACATGAGTGAATAAGTTTGATTTGAGATGGAATTATATTTATTTATTTATTTCATGAGAACTTGGATGGCATCTCAAATTATACGTAAAATAAATATTCATAATCTAAAAAATGCATTACAATTTAAATAATTTGAAATCTTGAGTACGATTTTCAGATTAATTTATATTAAAATACTTAATAAAAAAACTTTTTCATATGTAATTTCTTATCACCTCGTGGAAATATTGGGCTAATGGTGACCTCAATATTTATTTTTTGCTTTTTGGTAGAACACATCTTTGTTATACTCAGGCCATCTTTAGCAAACTCTCTATTTTTTCTCTATTATACAAAGTCAAACTACCACTTCTCTATTTCAGATAACTCCTTATTTTTGTTTTACTCAAACAACGCTCTCTATTTTAACTAATACATCCTATTGATGTCCTATTATGTTTATTAGTTAACCTTGTAATTTGAACATCAAATTAATATTTCGTGAAAACTACAATGTCTCGTGAATTCATTTATAAGAAAAACTTATCAAGAAAAAATTATATTCTAATAAAAGTATCTAAATAAAAGCATAATAATAAGAATTTTCTGACTTAACTGTAATTAATTAACTATAATAGGAACATATAAGAATATTCTAATTTAGTTTAAGGCAAAAAAATAATTTAAATTAAACAGAAGTTGTTTATAATTTATAACAATTAAATTAAACAAAGCTAATTAATATAAACCAATCCAACCCCACCTCCCCAAACACAAACCACAACGATTCTTCAACACAATTACGACGGTTGCTGCATTTTGAGAGTCAAGTGGCACGGTGGAGTTCCTCGCCAGCTTTGGAGAAGCACCAAAGCAAACTGGCGAGCCAACAAAACATGGCGAGGCAGCTGACGAGCCTGTTGGAGTTTAAAATTTGGCTTTGACTCGCTAGTATAAAGAAAAACCCCACTATTGGAGTTGCTCTAAGGTGACTCGCACATCGGAAATATCAATAGGGGGAGATTTAGAAATTTAATAATGGAGAGTCAAAATTTTTTTTTTATACAGTGTTTTTTATAATATTTTTTGGTCTAGTAGAAAAGATACTCAATTTTTATATTTTTAATTTTTTTTTACAGTTTTATTAAAGAAAATTTGGTTATGATTTTATGTTAGGATATTTCAAAATTTTAATAAGAAAAATAATCAATAAATATTAAAAGATCTAGCTTGATGCAATAAATAATAGTTTTCGTTTAATAGTTAGATATTAAATAAGATGTGATGAGATCGAAACTAATTAGAAGTCATGTTCTTTAAAGATTAATTCTTTTTCATTCATAGCTAAAACTATAAAAATAAATGCAATTATAGTGACTTAAACCCCCAACAATTAACATAATACTATTTGTAACTAACCACCAAACCAACTTCAAATTTTTAAAAAAATTTATCAGTTTTTAAATATTTATTGGAATGACCAAATCTAATTTTTAAAAAAAATTTCATTAAATTCTTTTTTTATTTTTTGGGAGGTCGGGCCCCAGCCCCCTTAAAACCGCCCCTGAATATCAATATCATAGTCACTCGAAGCGCTCGATCCCTTGCTATTGCAACATTTATGGTTATCTACCATCCTTCTAATAGTGGTAATGTTGAATGCTGGTTTGGTCCATTCAAAGTATTTTTTTTTACTTTCTTGTCTCTTAAGATTCTTTTATCTTTCTACTTGACTAAAAGATTGAGTTGGTGGAAAGCTTCCAACATTAAAAGACTGAATTTTTTTTGGCCAGCTCGAGTTAATTATCAGTCTTAGAAATAATAGGTAATCCCATAACATTTGTATGTGAATGAGTTAATTATTAATTTAAATTAACAAAAAAAATACGAGACATCTATAGTGGTTGTGTAATGAAAGACACTGGTTATCCTAAGATTCTTTCATCCTCCTGCTTTACTAAAAGATTAAGTTAGTCAAGGGCGTTGAACATTAAAAAATTTAAAAAAATTTCGGTTAGTTTGAGTTGACAATTAACATTAAAAATAATGGGTGAATCTTACAGTAAGTGTATGTGAGTAAATTGATTATCAACTCGAACTGACAAAAAAAAAATACAAGACATTTATGGTAGTTGTTTAATGAAAGACACTGGTTATCAACCACCTGTCATATGTATAGGTCAGCATATATGAACTATTTCAGCAGATCTGAACATTTTCATGGTACTGAGTGACTGAAAAAAAATAGATTGGGGTTGATATGCATGTCCTAAATCTCTGCTGCCGCTTATTGATTCTAGTGACCCGTAGTTCAGTGGAGGACAAACTCCGAAAGCAAACGGGAAAATTTTATATTTAATTTCTATTATTTATTTAAAAATTTAATTTAATTTTTATGTTTATATTTTGTTCTTATTATTTCTTTTAAAAAAATAATTTAATTTTTATTATTTTTAAAAAATTTCAATTTTATCTTTATTATTATTTTTTTAAATTCATTTATATTATTTAAAATTAATCAATTTAATTTCTATACTTGTTTACAAATTGAACTAAGTAATATGTCTAGTAAATTGAATTGGGTGAAAATATTTCTTTTGTTATCAGAAAAAAGATGAAGAAGTTGGCGTGGAGGATGACGACGTTCAGGCAGTCATGGTTGGCTGGTTTCTTAAAATGATCCGACGATAAAGCCATTGAGGTCATTAAACGTGAAGAAACCACGTGAAATAATTGTTATGGTCAGACATGATAGTGACATAACCTTTAACACTGTAGGTAGGTTTACTGCGTAGTCAGTAAACCTATATTGTGTAGCTGATGTTGCGTATATCTATAACTGACGGCAAAAAAGAAAAAAAAAATTGATATCTACATCCTCAATAAAGTTTTCAAATATAAAACTTTTTTAATTTGATTATTTTTAGATATCCACTCTTTAAAAATAATACTATTCATGATCAAAGTACGTAGAATTTATCACTTTTGACTTAAAAAAATACAAAAATAGAGACACAGTCTCTATTTTTTTCCATAAATTTGTTGAAAAAAATGAAGATTGGATCTCTATATTGACATCTTTTAAACTAAAAGTGGTAGATTTCACGTACTTTTTTCATGAATAGTATTATTTTTAGAGACTGTGATCTCTAAAAATACCCAAATTAGAAAAATTTTATATTTTAAAGACTCCATTGAGGATAGCCTAACAATAGTGGTATCTTGTACGTGAATGAGTTCCGCGCTAACTTGAGATTTATCTTGGTTATCTGTAACAGTCTCTTTATTTTTTTCTTTAACAACTTTTTTTATTTTTTATTTTATATGTACAGAGTTTGAAATTATCTTAAAGACAATTTTAACAATTTCTCTATTTTTTATTTATAATAGAGAGTGAAATTAATAAATTTATATTTCAGTTTCTCTCTTTTAATTTCACTCTAGTTACTCTTCATATTTTATCTAAACTTATTATTCGATAATCTTTTTTATCTTTTATTTTTAAATTATTAACAACTATATTCTAACAAATATTGGAATATTTATATAATTCGAGGCATAAGATTATAATAATTTTTAAATTTATAATAAAATATCACCTATAAATTACAGTTTTAAACTTGAAACACGAAATAATTATATATATTTACTTTACTCTTTTTTTGATACTGCCTCATCAATTAAATGAAAAAAAAAAAAAAAACACAAACACACACACGAAACGCAAACAAAACAAAACAATAGAACAACAAAAAAGATTGCCGTTTGACCAAGAGAAAAAAGTAGTAGCGAGCTTGATTCCAGCGAGCAAATGGCAATCAATTGGCAAGCTTTGGATTTTGGGGAGGGAGAAAGAGAGGCTGTTGGAATAATTTTTTTTGTTCTTACTTTTTACTTTGACCAAAAATAGTAAAAGTAGAGAGTTGTTAGAGTTGTTTTAAAGTTTTATTTGTTTGTCGTAAAATATTTTTTATTTTTTTTTTAATTTTTTAATGTTTAATAATACTAAAAAATTAATTAATTAAAAAATATTTTTTAAATATTAAAAAATATTTTATTTTTTTATAAAAATATTTTTTATAAATAAATTATTTTATGACAACCAATTATCATTATACTCTAAAAAATATTTTATTTTTTAAAATAATATTTTTTTTAAATAATACTTTTTATAAATAAATTATTTTACGACAAACAAATGAAATCTAAGTGGGATATTGACGGTCAAATGGACTTTTTGAATAGTTTCTATTAGATGTGCTGTATCATACCAAGTGAGAAACGTCCTCAATTCTTTGGCGAAACACTTGAGTTTATTTTATTTTATTTTATTTATCAATTTGGGGGTTATTAAATGGTCTGAAAAATCAACAAATTTGGCTGCTGTCATCAATTGAGGTTACAGCTCTGCAGACTACAGAGGAATGGTACGGCATGGCTCTATTGTTGATGTGACTTGAACCTTCAATTGCTACATCTAAGCCATATTCTGTAATGATCATGCATAACAATTCTACCCTCTTCCTTGTTTTTTAATTGTAAAGGTTCTATCTCTTAGGCTCCGTTTGTTTGCCGTAAAATAATTTACTTGTGTAAAATATTTTTTGTGGAAAGTATTTTTTTGAAAAATAAAATATTTTACATGGCTCCGTTTGTTTGCCGTAAAATAACTTATTGAGGGAAAATATTTTACTAGAAAATAGAATACTGAAAAATATTTTCTGGTGCTTGGATGTACGGTAAGTTCGGTAAAATGTTTTCTTATTCCAAAAGACATGAAAACATTTTACATAATTTTGTACTAGCCGCAATTGTTGACCGAAAAATATTTTACAATTGACCAATTTTCCGGTGTTACCAAATACCGTAAAATTAAGAAAAAACAGCCGTAATTTTTGACTGAAAAACATTTTACGGTTGACCAATTTTCCAGTGTTACAAAACACCGTAAAATCCAAAAAATGTTTTCCGGTAAAATATTTTATAGCAAACAAACGGAGCCTTAATATAGAAATTTTACATAGGAATTTTAAAAGATTAGTATGTTAAAAAGTAGAATCCTTGCACTTAAGAACATCTTTTATAAAGGTAAAATTCATACATGAAATTATTACAAATTCATCCCCAATTTCAAGTACATTTTTTTTGAAGTCAAAATTCCAAGTGCAATTTGAATGACCTGCTAGTGCACAGAATTGTGTTAGTCTTCTTTTCTAGCAGATAAAGGTCGCCTCACAGCATTCCGCAGTTGGGTATATAGTTTTCTAAAGAAAAGGTTGAGTGCCCTTTTTGCCTTGGGAGAGTTGTATGTGTTTTTTTGGATATAGTCAACCTTATCTTCCACGCATGGTAGAAATTCCTCACACAATTAATTGCCTCGCAACCCAGAGAAAACGTGTCACGCCTGTCTGCTTAGGATACTCTGTTGTCCTTCTACCTGTGGAGCGCAACGCGAATCAACGAGTAAGGATCAACGATACGAACAAATTTAACAATTGTGGTCAAAGTTTATCCAATCCAAATTTCAATCTAATTATATGATCGGCGATTGTTAATATATCTTGTAGTAATAAAAATTTATTATTTTAAAAATTTATTTATATTATTTTATTATAATTATATCAATAATTTAATTTTCGAGAAACACCAAAGTATAATTAATGAACGCGTCAGTTGCTTGTTGAATTGCCCAACATGTACATTATTCCCGTCCCAATTAATGGAAAGACTAATAATTTTACCATCACTTTTGGAACATAACTTTAAAAGCGTCTGGTACAAGTTCGCAGTTCTTTACACATAACGTTAAAGGGTCAACAATAAAAGCGTTTGTAGACTCCACATTTACTCAACATGTGTGTGTTTTCATGTGTTAGGAATGAAATCTACGTTTTAGTCTAAAATATTTAAATGTCTCAAATGTTTCAAAGTAGAATGTTAAACTCTACCAGAGATCTGTTACAAGCACTAAACTATATCACTTCTGAAAATAAAAATAAAAATTAACATGTAAAAGATTAGCACATCTTTGTTTCTAAATTATAAAAGTTATATGTTAAATACTCCTCACTCATATTTCAATACGGACAGATATATGAGAAATTGTTTGTTAGCAATCACTTGGACTTTGGTCTAGTGGTTATATTATTTGTTGTGTATATTAAAGGTTGTGAGTTCAAATCTCGCTGATTATAAATATATGACTTTCGGCCTCCCTCCGTACCATTTTGTCATTGCTTGTGTTGACTTTCGCCAATCCTTAATTGAGTTTTATTTAGTAAATCTTGTACTTGTATTAAGTTTGCCTTTTTTTTTTTTTTTGTTAAGGTAAATCTTTCATTAAAATGAAAAATGGAACAATCGGCAAGTGCCACATATGCGCGGCAACAAGCCAAAATTTAGGTTTGGGCTTGCTTGATGAGTCAGGTTCCGTCCATTTCGCGCGGTTCGGGGGGCACTTGAGTCAGCCGCCGGCGCCCGACAGCGTCTTATGGAACCTAAGGACCGTATTCTTCTCCAATTTGAGGACGAGTGTCCTACCTAATTCAATGCTAGGTAACTAATCTCCTCGGGCGGGAAGTCTCAAAGCTCTTTGGCTATGGGTGCATTTATTATATCTGATTTGGCTATCGGTCTGGCCTTTTTACTTTTCCTACTGCCAAGTCGGTGGTTGAGGAGTAATAGGTTCCGCATAAGCTACATTTCGTGGGAGGGTCTCCCCTGGGAGTTGGAAGCTCCTCGGGGAGGACAGTGTCATCCGCTGAGATTACAAGGTAGATTATCCGACCCGCATAGGGTGGATGTTATTTACAAAAATATCAGTCAAAAACAAAGGTAGGTTAGAAACCTAGTCAAGTGCTAATTTATTCGATAAGTTTGCCTTTGACAATCTATTATTAAATGTATTGTACAAATTCAATATCATATTTCCACCAATTAAAAAGCTATTTTAGATAATATTTTAACAATATCCTTATTTGATTTCTCAATTTTAAGAGTTAATTAAGATTTATCTTACGGGCTTAGAGGTCGTTTCTTTTGTTGTAATTTAAATATGTGTTCAACACGATAATTTCATTTGGTTCGCTTGTTAGTTAAGCTATATATGAATAGTTTCAGTAACAAGCTGAAAGTTATAATAAACATTATCCACGCATAAGTGGAGCTAATTTTATTTCAGCAAGGGTTTCTATCTCAAATTTTTTGAAAAATATGTGTACTTTAGAGGCATTTTAAATTGAAAAATTAATTTAACTCCCACAAAAATATATTTATATAACTGTCAAATTGGTTGATTTTAGCCTCCACCAAACAAAAATTCTGCATCTGCCTCTGATTCCATGAGCTTCCCATATGTTGAACTGCAATATACTCCAATAAATACAAGTTGTACAACCATCAATAGAGGCAGCTACAAATATTAGGGAAAGTATCTAGACAAGTCAGTCAGACAATTAAACTCTCATGGGACGTGGGTTCTAGCGGTCCAACACCCATAATCAGGGCTGGATATCAGGCCGGCCTGAGTGAGAACTTTCTTAGAAAGGACTTGTAACAAGCTCACATGTTTGAAATCAACAAATCAAGGGTGAAAAAGGAAAATCATGCTGAAAAAGTCGAACAGCCTCCATCGAGGGGGAAAGTTGATATAATGATCCAATTCTAACAACTAACTTACCAATATATTAAATTTAATCAACTAAGTCAAATATTTAAATCCGTATTAATAATTGTAAAAAAATTAAATTATTATAAATTAAATATACAATTTTTATAGAATAAATGTAGGACGAAATTAACGGACTACGGTAGAGGAACTGGTGTTGGCCCAAGAAAGAAGAACAAATGGAACTAGCTCGTGACTAGAAATCAAATCCACATTTTCAACAGGTTCCAGATCGCATTATTGCTCCCATGAAAAAGTCAAAAGGAAAAATCGCAAGCTTAGACGTCTTTCAAAAATGATATACAACTAGTGAAAGAGGGCCATTCGTTTCTTACAATGATATTAGTAAAAGAAAGGGTAAAATGCACAATTTTTCACGTACTTTTTGAATTACCACTCTATCCTCAATTATCACATAAATTGTTTTTGCTTTTAAAAGGTGACACACTTTGCCTCAAACTTAATTTAACTCCATTGAACAAAAGATAAAATGAAGACAATGTCCTTCATTAAATATGCACAATATCTCAATATCCCACCTGTACTAAATAATCACATTTTTATGGTCCCCTGTCCTAAAAACTAGCTACCTCCTCTGTTTTAATGAGATGATCTCTTCAAATCCTTATGTTTTTCAAATATTGTGTATAACCCTTTGTTGTCATGGTCATATACGCCAACAACCCGAAGTCGCAAAGTTAGCACGTGAAATGCACTTATCATTCAGTTAAATTTGATGGATCAATTCACGGCAGATTGTATTTGCAATATTTTGAAAAGTACGAATAATTTATGAGGTAATAACAGAACCACAAGGTCTGGTGTGCTAATTTACCAAACCATAGGGGGTATAATGTACTTGACCTATAAGAGGAATAATAAATAGAGAGTGAAAATTCGGGGAAAAAAAAAACAGAAGAAAAGAAAGGAGAGGCTTTTAAACAATAAGGAAGGGTAAAGCGTGAGGCTACACACAGCCCATTAATTGTTCATTAGAATGATTATTATTCCAAAGACTTTTCTATATTATATAACTTGATCGTTAAGTGAAAAGTTCTGTGTTATCCTATATCATCTCCTCAAAAATCATGACTTTGTATCGGACATAATAGGAACATTTTATTTTTGACCAGAAGAGTCATTTTTAAAATACTATAACAAAACTTCTTAAGAAAATATACGTGTTGAATAGGCTTTCTTTCTTTTCTTTTGTTTTTGTCATGGAATAGGCTGTTCGTAGGAGAATTTTTTGTTATTAGGTACGAAATTCCACAGTGCTCTGATTGTTTGGTCAGTAGCTAAAGTCTTTGCATGACTATGTCCTCGTTACACAGTCTTATCTTTATCTCAAGATATTTTGTCCGTGTGAGCTGAAGCTATTGATTGATATAATGCATAATCACTGGCTTTGGAACTCCAACGTAATTGATTTGTCATACTTTGTAATATTAGATTGTTAGTAGCTAGGAAGCGTGTTAACAAGTGGACGCGTTAGAATAAAAAAACGAGTATCGAAAGTGATTGATGGACGAAACTCCATTCTCGAGCCTCATAGGTCAACCAGCTCCCATACAACTATAACTGATATCAATAATTCATACATCTCCATTACGCAGCTAGGAAATCACAAGAACTTCCAAGAAACTGCTCTTTCCGATTTCCATCTTCACCAGGCTTGTAAACCACAGAGCAATGACAAAGAAATAAATAAATAAAAAGAGCAATGGTCATTGTCATTCAGGATCAAATATGATGCAATCATTTCCTGAGAACAAACGAGTAATCCCTTCATAAACTGTTGTTCCCTGCAATCTTGAAAGGGTCAATAGGGAGACGTCATTGCGTAACACGTACTTGGGATGAATTAATAACCCCTGTAATTAAACAAACGTGCACGTTAGGTCAACTCCAACAGCTTCCTTTATCTTTCTCCCTATATATAGGGGATTTAGAGTACTTTTCTTACATCTGGAGATTCCCTATTTGAGTTTCACTCCAACAACTTCCCTACATTTAATTAATCTCTTAGTTTAGGGAATCCTTATTTCAGTTTCACTCCAATAGCTCCTCTATTGTACGCACTTCCTATTTTTATTTTATTTTATTTCAATTAAACTTATCATTAATTTTTTTTATTTTTATATATATATTTCGAAGACCTTATATTTTTAATTACCAACATAAATTTTTATTTTTAAATATTATTTTTTATTGTTTGATTTAAAACTTTTCCAATAATTTTTATTTTTTTTATTATATTTATTACCGTTGGAGAGTTTAATTTTTAAAGTTTTGCTTTTATTTTATTTTTTAATATTTTTCTAACAGTGAACAGTGTTTAGGAGATGAAGTAGGGGATGGTTTTTCTCCTACATAGAGAGAATATGAAAATAAGTGTAGGGATCCCCTACAATTTAGGGGATAGGGTAGGGGATCTGCTGAAGTGCAATTGCTCAAATCTCCTCTCTACATGTAGAGTAGGGAATCATGTAGGAACTCTCTTGGAGTTGGCCTTACTCCCTGTAATAATTAGGGGATTAGTAACTAACTTCATAACCATAAAAGGTTAATATGCACTTTTGCACGACCACAGAGGTTGTTTGACTTTTAACCCTAAAGAATTTAATGATTATCATTGAACCCTAGTCACATACGTTAACCCTAAAACATTTTTATTTTACAAACATTTTTACGCTTATGGAAAAGTAAAAGGTCTTCTTCATACCAATTTAGATAAAATTCCTGGAGCATCTATGTGTGTGTGTGGTATGTGTTTGTTCATTCAACTCTTTCATCTCTTAAATTGGTGGGGACTTAAATCTAGTTAAATTGTTGGTCGTATATGTACATGAATTTATATTGTGTTTCACTTGTAGTAAATTCAATTCAACTAATTCAATATAGTCGGGTTAAATTGGCTAAATTCTTAATTACAGAATTGAAGTTGTGGTGATTGTTGTTTACTAGTTCAATTTGCTAGCTTTTTTTTTTTTTATTAAGTTGAATTTGGTAGCTGGATGTTGTATTTTCTACAATGTCCTGTCCAATATAATGTGGTATTGGTAGGTATGTATGGGTGTAAGGAAATCCATAGAGAGGACATATTTAATTGTTTGTTTCCAAGCTAAAGAGATAATTACAAAGTTACGTGAAAAGTATATCAAAGTCACATGAATTTAACTATTTGTAGCTCATTATAATTTATAAGCATATAGAATTGGCACTCTCAGGTACTAACATTTGTATTTTTTAAGCATGGAATAAAGGTGAGCACATTCTTTTGTAAGTTTTTACCACTATAAATGTTTTGACCGAGAACCATATATACTCTTTTGTATTTAAGACAGTTGTAATGAAATTTTTCTTTGCTGATTGAGCAAACAAAATTGACACTCGTAATTTAGCAAACAATATAAACCTTATAGGTTAATTAGATTATATAAAGATTCTATTATTCTACCTTATTATGTATTATTCTATTATGTTCTAATTAACTCTCAATTTCGTCAAATAGCATTTGCAATATTGTTTTAAATATTTTTGTTTTTATTAGAAATCCAAATTTAGTAGTGTATATACAAAAAATGTTGAGTTAGCAAATATCCAACCTTCCCATTTAGTTGTAATCATCTTTAGTGGCTCTTTTTCTTTTTTTCTTTTTTATTTATAGATTATGTGAATTGACATTTGTTACGTAATTCTAATAATTATTTTGTTTATAGCCATTATGTTTGCTTACGGGTTATATGCCAAGTGTTCATATATAAATAAGTAAGCAATTTTCAGTTACATTTTACTGCTTAGATTCTATTAAGATACTTTTAGAACGTTTGATATTTGTTTATATGCTAAAAGTGTTTATTTGATTTGGCAATATCTTTAAAAAAAAAAAAATCATTAACTAAGAGGTTTCTATTGGTAGTTGAACAATAAGTTGACGAAAGTGTTATAAGACCATTCTTACCAGAGTCTTCAAAGTGTAATTATTGTATTTTTTAGAGACTCCAACAGATGAAAACCCAACCACACCAGATGGTTTGAAGACCCAAAAAGTTTTTTTTTTTTTTTTAGAGACTTTGATAACAAAAAACAGTAAGTCTACAAAAAAAGTAGCAAATTTAGAGACTCACTATAGCAACAGAAGGTGAGTCTCCAACATGTCTGTCAGAGATGACAGACCTGTTCCAAAAAAAAAAAAAATACAGAAAATCGTCGGCCACAAATTTTAGAGCCGTTGAAGGTGAATGTTGGCAATGTTCACCTTCAACGTTCAGTATATATGTATATATATACATATATACTGATTCAACATTCAAGTTCAAAGTAAAACAAAAAACAAAAAAATTAGATTTTGAGAGAGAAAAAAAAAAGGTATGCTTTCATGGGTGCGTAGGTGCTATGGGGGTGGTGATGCCGTGGGGAAGGGGTGAGGGTGGTGATGCTGTGGGGAAGGGAGTAGGGGTGGTGATGCCGTAGGGAGGGGAGGGGGTGGTATGGTGGTGATGCCGTGGGGAGTTGTAGAAGGGGGTGGGGGTGGGGGTGGTAATGCCATAGGGAAAAGAGTGGGGGTGGTGATGCCGTGGGGAAAGGGGTGAGGTAGTGATGCCGTAGGGAGGGGTGGGAGTGGTGATGCCGTGGGGAAGGGAGGGGGTGGGATGGTGGTGATGCCGTGGGGAGTTGTAGAAGGGGAAGGGGTGGCGGCGGTGGAAGTGAAGAAGATGGGAAATGAAAGTGGGGAAGGGGTAGGGTTTTGTGTATATATATTTATATATATATTTTTTTTAAAACATATTTTTTTTTTGTAAAAAAAAAATTCATTACTTTTTTTCTTTGAAAAATTTATTGCTTTTTATTTTTATTTTTTAAACAAATTTTATGTTATTTAATTTTTTTATTTTCTCGTAGTTGATGATATCACCCATTATTTTGAGAAATAGTTCGCGACGCATGCGAGTTAGAGAAGAATAGTGTTGTTGTAATCGAGTGTAGTTAACGACATAATATTTGTCAAAATATAATCATTGTCGGAATTAATTAATTTTTAGGTTAAAATATTCGTAAAAAAAATTTATGAATTTATAAGTATTAAAAAAAAAGCAAGTACTAAAATACACGAAAAAGTAGCACAAAATTAGATTATGTTGAAAAATTAATAGACTCTTTAAAATAGAGACCCAAAAACCAATGTGGTTGAAAAAATTTTAAAGACCCAAAAAGTAACTATAATTTTTGGTTTGGTCTCTATTTTGTTAAAAGTTTCTAAATTGTAAAATAGAGATTCATGATTTAGAGACTCTGATAAGGATAACCTAAGAATAAGAACAAGTTGTGAATCTTAGATGTACTTTTTGCAACTTGGGTATTGAAGATCGCGACTATCTCTACTTTCAGTGTTCCTTTACTCGTGGCTTATGGAAAAAGGGAATGAAATTTGCTAAAGGTCCTGGTTGGCTTTACAATTGGGACTAGATCTCTTACTGGATTACTAAAATGTGTAAGAAGTATAATCATCGTAACTTTATAATCTAGCTCTTCCTTCAGGCTGTCATTTACCGCATCTACCATATATGGAGGGAATGGAACAGAAGACTTCACCAAGATGACATCCTGAATGAAGACCAACTCTATGACCTTATTTTGTTTGATGTTAAACAAAAATTGTATAGTGTTAAGCACTTTACAAATTGCAGTGGCAGGTGGTTGTGTACAGATGGAATCCGTTTGTTAATTTGCTAGGCTAGATGTTGGGTTTTTACCCTAGTTCTTTTGTAATCCTCTAAGTAATTATTTTTGGTTTAATTTATGACCTTTGCTTACTGAGCAAAAAAAAGTGTTATAAGAATAAGCACAAGAAGTTCTTAAAATGTCATAAATGAGAAATCAGGAAGTTACATGGATTTTTTTTTTTTTTTTGGTCGGTGGGAAAGAGTGATTGAAAGGAGAATAAAGAGAAATACACGGGTGTCAGAAAATCAATTTAGTTTTATGCCTGGAAGATCAACAATGGAAGCTATTTTTTTGCTAAGGAGGTTAATAGAACAATATCGAGGGAACTAGAAAGACTTACACATGGTATTTATTGATTTTGAGAAAACATATGACCGAGTTCCTAGGGAAGTTCTGTGGAGGTGTTGGAAAAAAAAAAGGTGTATGTGTAGCATACGTTGAAGTGATAAAAGATATGTACAATGGAGCGATAACTAGCATAAGGACGAGTGGATGAGAGTTTAGTTTTTTCCCGATTATAATAGTACTACATCAAGGATCTTCCTTGAGCCCATACCTTTTTGCACTAGTTATAGATGAACTCACTAGTCAAATCCAAGATGCAGTACCGTGGTACATGTTATTTGCGGATGATATTGTTTTGATAGATGAGTCTAGAGAAGGTGTAAATACTAAGCTAGAATTATAGATATCTACTTTAGAATCTAAGGGCTTTAAGCTAAACAGATCAAAGACAATATATGGAATGTATGTTTAGCAAAAATAAGTCGATAAATGTGAAAGAGGTAAGATTAGACTCAAAAAGAATACAAGAAAAAGAGAGTTTTAGATACTTGGGTTCTATGGTTCAACAAGATGGGGAGATTAATGCGGACATTGATCATAGAATCAAAGCAGGATGGACGAAGTGGAGAAATGCGTCAGAAATCTTGTGTGATCGAAAAATACCACTTAAGCTAAAAGGGAAGTTGTATAAGATAGCCATTAGGTTTGCTATGTTATATAGTTTGGAGTGTTGGGTGGTGAAATATTAACATGTTCATAAAATGTAGGTGGCTGATATGAGAATGTTGAGATGAATGTGTGGCAAAACTAAGAAGGACAAAATTAGGAACAAGGTGATACGTGAAAGAGTAGGAGTGGCCCCGATTGAGGATAAGATAAGGAAAAATCGTCTGAGATGGTTTGGCCACGTAAGGAGACGACCTATTGAGGCGTCTGTTAGAAGGTGCGAAGGTTTATAATAATATACCAGAAGAGGGGTAGAGGTAGACCTAAAATTACTTGGACGGAGACAATTAGATGAGACCTCGCGTATATAGATCTCATAGAGGAGATGATTCTCAACATACAGGAATGGCGTTGCATGATCCATATAACCGACCCCACCTAGTGGGACAAGGCTTAATTTGGTTTGGTTTGGTCGGTGGAAAGTTGCATGGATGACTGCTCAGCAGGATTTAGATCTCCCATCTACTTATTCTTTCATTCATTAGATAAGGTGTATTACAACATATGAAATTTAATCTTTTTAAATTTCAACCATCCATTTTGAATTTTAACTTTGAAAAAGGTGGTTAAAGTAAATTTGAAAGAAATGGTTAAGATCCTAAAAGACCAAATCTTATAGTTCGTAATACATTTCATCTAGTAGATGAAAAAATAAGTAAAGAAGAAGAGTCATATACTATTTTCAACAACTCGTCCTAGTCCATTTGATGATAAACAACAAATGAATTAGGACATTTTAGAAATTGAAAAGTCTTCCAAACTGCTGATACAAAGTGGGCGTTTGGTTTACGGATTGATTTTTCATTCCTAATAATTAAGAATGTGATTCGCAGGAATGTAATAAAATCTATTTGGTATATCAAAAATATTCTTGAGAATATTTTCTCAAATTTTTTAAAAAATTATATTATTGTGTTTGGTTTATACTTAACATTCCTAGGAATTTTTAACAATTTTTTAAAAATACCCATAACTGAAAAAGGCCAAAATATCACATTCAAGGCATGAATTTTTCCTTTGTATTCGCTCAATCAACTTAATATGCTATCAAAAATGGTTATCATTAAAAAAATATGCAATCTGACATTAAATCAAACAAAATAAGGGGCAATACATCACATTAACTCGTGATACATAATAGTTTGAATCAATTAAAAGTTGATAACCAATAAAAAAAGTAGAAGTTTATAGTTATTAAAATTTCAAAAAATTTAATAGAATAGTCGAATATGGACATTCTTGATATAAGCAGTCAATTATTTATAATTAGCTTTGTCTTTTTCAGTTTATTTTAGTTTACAAATCTCAATTCATATTCTAAACTCTAGAGTTGTGTGACTATGGACTATACAGAATTGTTAATTAAAAATAATAATAAAATAAATTGAAGAAAACAAACATTAAGATTTATCATGATAATACATAGATTTGTGCGTAACAAACATTAAGATTTATTGCGCAACATTGTGATTTTTAACTTTTTTTCATTTCTTAATCAGTGTTTGAGGAAGCAATCACACAAACTTATCAATTAAATAAATAATACATAGACATATACATATACATATACATATATACATATACATACATATATATATATATATATATATATATATATATATATATATATATATATATATATATATAACAGTGGCGAAAATGGAGTTGGAATTGGATGTTGACGAGTGTGAATGTGAGAGGCAGAGACGGGGACAGTGAAGAAGAGAGATTAAAGTGTTGTATCTTTTTTTTAAAGATTAATGAGTGGATTTGATTCATGGGCAGATAAGAAGAGGATGTTGGAGAGCTCTCCAAGGTCTTGACATTGTATCGAGAAAAAAGAGTATTTGAGAGAAGATACGAGAAAAGTTGTTTTAGTTAGGGGTATTTTTGTCTTTTTATGCACTTTAAAATATTTTCACAACTCAGGAATGTCATATTCCTACCTCCTCACATGAGAATAAAATTTGAGTAAATCATGGAAATAATATATTCATAGGAATGTGATATACTCGGAAATATTTTTTTATTTCGTGAATCAAATATGAGAATATCATATTGTAGACTTCACATTCTTAAAAATTTTGTAAGAATTCACGAACCAAACGCCCCCAAACAGTTTTGGGGGTGGCCACACATGTGTTGGGGCCAACCTCATGGAATTTCCATTAACAACTAATATAAAAAAATGTCATGTGTCGGGCAAAAAATTAAAATTTTACAATAGGATTAAATTAAATTTTTTTACAAATTTTAGCAACTAAACGCGTTATTTTTGAAATATTATGAGAAATTAAAAAAAGGGTAAACATTAAGGATTAAATTAAAACTTAAGCATTTTGGAACAAATGCAGCGTTATGTTAAAATGCTGAATTTTGGAACTGAAAAAATTGGATCACATGTTATCCATTTAAAAATCAAGCAGAGATTATACGGGACTTGGTTTTTATGAAGGATAATCTTCTGGAAAAACTATTTTTGTCAAAAGTTCAAAGAATCCAAAATTTGAGTATAAGGTTGCAACTGCACAGAATAACAGTCAAAATGCCCTGGTTACAAATGTTATGACAGCGACTGCAATATCGCAAAGGCAACATAGGAAAAAGAAGAACAAGTTCATTCCCATTTGTCACTACTGCCTTGCACCTGGACACATCAAACCTCACTGCTTCAGGCTCCAAAGAATGCAGGAAAAATGTAAGTCTTTCAATCAGCAAAAGAGATCCTCACATATGTTTTTGCAACACAAGGTAAGACAATTTTGGGTTAAAAAATTTGATTTAAATTATTTTGCTGCTTATACATCTACACAAGCCTGTGCTGCTAACTCTTGGTATGTTGATAGTGGATGTTCTAGCCACATGACAGGTATGCGTAAAGATCTCAGCAACTACAGAAAATGTGATGAAGGGCAAGTTATATTTGGAGATGGTGTTAAAGGAAAAGTTCTAGGAAAAGGAACACTTGAGATTGAAGGGTTTCCAAGGTTCAAGAAAGTACTGCATGCTGAAGGGCTGAAGGCTAAACTTATGAGTATCAGTCAATTGTGTGATCAGGGTTTGTTTGTGAAATTCACTAAAGATGGTTTTCATGTGTTAGATGTATCTAATAATTGTGTGCTTACAGGGAAAAGGTCATCTGACAACTGCTACATGCTTACACCATCTCATGAACAATTATTGTCGTGTTACAACAATACCTGTACAGTACGAGGTGTGCCAAAGCTAAGGAGCAAGCAGACAGGAAAATCGCTGGAAGAAGGAAGCACCAGTAAGATGAATGCTGATGTTGCAGACGGTGTTGCAACACTGAAGGAAGAACAGACGAAGAAATCTGTTGTAACAGATACTGTTGTAATGCCAGAGACAGAAACTGAGCAGGAGGACATTGGTTCATGTGATATTACAAGAAGCAGTGTAACAACAGAAGTTAGCACTAAAGAAATTCAAGCTGAAATGCCTCAAGTTTATAAAAATCATACTGCAGAGGATGTGATTAGATCAATACATGATGGAATCTGAACTAGAGGTAAACCCAAGTAGAACTACAGGGACATGGTAAGGTATATATGCCACACTTCTCTCTTAGAACCCAAAAATGTGAAAGATACTTTAGAAGATAAACTTTGGATAAATGTCGTGCATAAGGAATTGAATCAGTTTATCTGTGAACTTGTTGAAATTGGAATCATTATTTTAGAACATGTTGCAATAGAAAAACAATTGACAGATGTCTCCACTAAAACTTTAGATCCTTTGAGATTTGAAACTCAAAGAAAAGTTTTAGGGATTTGTAGTCTATAATATTGTATCATAAATTGCCACAGGGTCATGAAAGAAGCTTGAGAAATTTGAAAGTTTAATAATCAATTCAACTTGTGATTTAGTTTGTGAACTATACTTCCTTGTACACATTGAATACTGATTGACAAAGCTAATCTTGATGATCTGCAAGTACAGGAGCTTGGACTTTCTGATGACTAGGGATAAAGAGAGAAGTCTCTCTAAATCTATTCCTGTATTCTATTCATCCTTGAAATTTAAAAAAAAAAAAAAAAAGGAAAAAGGCAGGAAATAATGTGGCTATCTAGCACTGGAAAGAGCTACCTAATCCAAAATAAAAGAGATTAGTGTGAAAGCTATCAGTTGCAACATGAGCTGAAAATAATGAAAAAAATACATGTGAAAAGAAATATAGTATGCAAGCTACCTGTTACAACATGAGCTGACACAAGAAAAATAGTGTGTTTTCCTGCGAGATGAATAGACGATCAGGTATGTTTGAGCTGATTGGGAGAGTTCCTACACCTTGCAGGTTTGATGGTGAAAGCTATTTGTTTCAACATTCAGCCTCACACACACACATGGTTCATTAATTAAATCTTAGACTGAAATGAGTATTGATGAGTAAAGTTTCTTGAATGACTTCATGCTTCCTGAACATATCATGCATTTTAAATCTGTTTTAATTTTCGAGAAAAAAAATAAAAAATGGTGAAATCTCAGGGGATTTTGAGCAAATTGGAGATACTGTGAAAAATATTGTTGCAATATCGGTTCTAAATTGATTTTGGATAATCTGATGCAGCTTATGTCAGTGATGTTTTTGTTGGTTTGGATTGCTAAACAATTTGTGTTACAATTTTTACTATTTTGCTTACAATTTGTTTCTTTGTCTTTGCTTCATGAGACTTACAGTTTACATGCTTAACTGTTTTATTCTACTATTGTGTTGTTTAGTTGCCACAATTGTGCTACTTAACTGCGCAAAATGCTGTCCACAATCGGGTTGAATCCCTTGTAAAGTTGTCCCTTCCATTCCATCTTTTTCACAAGTTTTTGCAAGAATCTGATATTCAGGGGGAGCCTTGAACTGAAGGCAATGTTGGACTAGCTTCTGAAACAACTACTGCTTGAATGTTGGTTGTTTAATGATTCGCTCGGGCACTTTACTTTGTTTAATTTCTGCTACTCTACTTTGGGTCCATGTTTGTGTTTGCTAATTTATGCTAAGTCCTTTGGTCTGGTACTTTGGTTTCTTTTGGCAAAGGGGGAGACTATATTATTGCTATTACTGCGTGTTGATTGTTGCTTGAGGGGGAGATGATTATTGCCACAGGTTTAGCTGCTCTACTGGTGCAGCTAGTAACTGTTGTTGCTATTGAGTTTGGTTGCTGCCTCTTATTCTTTTCCTGATATAATGACTGAGTTTTTATGATGGTTTATTGATTGTTGCAACAGGGTTATCATCTTTGGGTTACTATCTTTTGCAGGGTCATTATATTTGCTGCTTTGATACTTTCTTATCTATGTTTCCATTATGCTGTAACTGACTGTTAAAACAAGACCATATTTGCTCTGATACATCATTATCTAGTTTGTTAGCTTTATTGCTCTAATCTTTTGTCTTTAATTATTGCATTTGGTTTGGCAAAAAGGGGGAGTACTATGTTGTGCTGTGCTGCTATTGCATTGCTATCTTTTACAAAAGCACTATGTTTTCTACTTTGATACATTTATATCTGTGTTCCACTGCATGTTGCAACAGACTAATCATTGCTCTAATACTATTGTTCTACTGAATGTTGTACCGGGATTTTCATTTGTTGCATCTGTCTTTTTGCACTTGGGCAATAAGATGTTACATTGACTATGATATCAGAGTTTTGCCAAAACAAAGCCAAAGGGGGAGATTGTTAAGAAAATTAGATTGATTGGCAATTAAATTGATTGGATTTTGATTGTTAAGGCAATTAAATTAATTGGGATTTGATTGGCTATGTTTTAGCAAAACTTATGATATTACCATACTTGTGTGTTTACCTTTTATATTGTGCAGGAAAAATCTTATGGTAATTTACCATATGAGAAGAAGATTTGTGTTAATTAAGGAATGACATTTATTGCATATTCACAAGGAAAAGAAAATTAGGTTTTATGAGTCAAGGCCTTTCTTGAAGCCCAAGACAAGATGTCCAAGCACCAAGCTTGTATTTATATGGAGCATAAGGTCACGGCAGATGTAGGCAGAAACAGAGAGCTACAATAGAAAATACAAAAGAGTTTTTTATCCAGTGTTCCAAATGATGTTGCAACACGATCTGTGTTTCAGTCTTTTATTCTATTAAGTGTTGCATCTTTGTTTTGTTTGACAGTAAGACATGAGTGATTTGTATGAGACTTTGAGAGATTAGATTACTGTCACTTTTATTCATTCTTCGGGAGAAGAAGGTGTAGTTATCGGGAGAGAATGTTCCAAGTCGAGGGGAGCTCGCCAAATCGAAGTTCGTTAAAGAGTTCTTCATCTAGGCGTCAAAGGTCAAGAGAGAGTCTTTACTTATGTAAGTCCATTGATGTTGTAATTTGTTGTTTCTTAATGAATAGGTTTATTGGACCAGGGGAGGTCTCGTGGACGTAGACCGCACGGTTGAACCACGTTAAATCTTGGTGTTCTTTATTTCTGTTATAGTTTTTTATTTTCGCTGCTATTTACTGTTACTACTCATGTTGGAACATTAAGTGGAATAAACTAAGCAGTTAGAGAAACAAATTGTTAATGGTCTGTGATAGAACTAATATTCCAATTAATGTTGCAACATCATCTATGACAGAATTGTAACAAACTCAGTTTATACTAAGTTATTGCATCCGTTTTTAGTTTTCATCAAAAAAGTTCATCGATTAAGCATATTGGTTATCTTGCTGTGAGATTAATCTATACTTATACTGCACAACTTTTAACACATATGTTCATTCTTGCTTTGTTGTCAGTGAATACACTGTTTGTATCAGAAGTGGATGAAAAACTCTCTCAAGCTATGAAAAGAGTAATAAGACACTCTATAATGAGGAAACAAGTCTTAAGAAGGGTGCAGATGATATGCTGACCTACTTTGGTGCAAAGTCACAACCTTTAAGTTCCACATACATCGCTATTGTTGGAGCTATCGAAGTTGTTGCCTTCGTGGGCGATATTGCCCAATATGCTATGTTATCCACTATTGTCATAGTACTAACTTCTTATCTTGTTGGATTTGCTATTGCGCAAGTCATTTGGAGAAAATATCGTAGACTTGCACGTGATGTGAAATCACTGAAAAGGCGCTATACTCGCCTTTTAGATGTGAAGCGATTCGACGAAAAGGTGAAAGAATCACCTCATAATTTTGCTGGTAATCTTCAACCACCTACTGGGTTGCCTTCAGGTAGCAGAGCTTCATTTCTTACGTTAAGCGGGATTTATATGGTGGGATGAATCTCCTATCTGTTAACTATCGATTGGAGGTTTTGCGAGAGGAAACTGATATTGACAATATGTTGACGCGTTATCTAATACTAATTTGGTCAACAACTAGTCTCTCACTGGCTTAAGTATTAGTGTACACAATACTGCCATATTTTGTACCCCGCAGTGGTATGTATTTTGCTTATTTCGATATTTTTTTTCTTGCATTAATTGTGTTATATATTTTTTGATTTTTGTCTAATTTTGATTTCTCTTAATAGTTAGCTTTGATGGCATTTCCCTTCGCTGTTCTTATGGTGGAGTTATTGCCGCCACTTGAGATAAGATGTTTTGCTATATATCTTTAAGTTGTATGCATTCTTACTTTCATTTAGAAAATAGCCAAACATAAAATTGTTTTGTTACTTACTTTAATTTGTATTTTGGGGTCTCTACTAAATTCTTTTGCAGCATTTGGTTACTTTTATGTGATGTCCTATCTTAAAATAACTTTTCTCTTTGTTGTATTTTTTCAGAACTTGTTGATGAAGTGGAGGTGTCCGTTGAGAGTTTTGTCAAGTTTGAAGTTAGATGTTTCAGATGTATTTTGTTATGGTTACTTTAATGTTATTTAGCCAGATGTTTCGGATCTATTTTCTTATGGTTGCTTTAAAATTGTGTGAAATGCGTGATTATAGATGCTAATATTCAACTTTAATTGACTTTAGATGGTTGCTTTGTTAACGATATTTTAGTAAGTGCTTCACTCAAAATTTAGCGTCCATAACAAAATGAAACTAAGATGAAACTAAATTTTGAGTGAAGCACTTATTAAAATATCGTCAACAAAGCAACCATCTAAAGTCAAATATTAGCATCCATAGTCATGCATTTCACACAATTTTAAAGCAACCATAAGAAAATAGATCTAAAACATCTGGCTAAATAACATTAAAGTAGCTATAACAAAATACATCTGAAACGTCTAACTTCACACTTGGCAAAACTCCCAACGGACACCTCCACTTCATCAACAAGTTCTGAAAAAACACAACAAAGAGAAAAGTTATTTTAAAATAGGACATCACATAAAAGTAACCAAATGATGCAAAAGAATTCAATAGAGACCCCAAAATACAAATTAAAGGAAGTAACAAAACAATTTCATGTTTGGCGATTTTCTAAATGAAAGTAAGAATACATACAACTTAAAGATATATAGCAGAACAACTTATCTCAAGTGGCGGCAATAACTCCACCACAAGAACAGCAAAAAAATGCCACCAAAGCTAACTATTAAGAGGAATCAAAATTAGAGAAAAATCAAAAAATATATAACACAATTAATGCAAGAAAAGAAAATTCGAAATAAGCAAAATACGTACCACTACGAGGTATTATATATGGCAGTATCGTGAACACTAATACTTGGGCTAGTGAGAGAATAGTGGTTGACCAAATTAGTATTACATAACATGTCAATATACTGTCAATATCAGTTTCCTTCGCATAACCTCCAATCGATAGTTAACAGGTAAGAGATTCATCCCACCATATAAGCCCCCGCTTAACGTAGGAGATGAAGCTTTGCTACCTGAAGGCAACGCAATAGGTGGTTGAAGATTACTAGTAGAATTATGAGGTGATGTTTTCACCTCTTCGTCGAATCGCTTCACATCTAAATAAAGGCGAGTTATAGCGCATTTTCAGTGATTTCACATCACGTGCGAGTCTACGATATTTTCCCCAAACAACGACTTGTGCAATAACAAATCCAACAAGATAAGAAGTTAGTATTATGACAATAGTGGACAACATAGCATATTAGGCAATATCGCCCACCAAGGCAACAACTCCAATAGCTTCAACAATAGCGATGTTTGTGGAACCTAAAGGCTATGACTTTGCACCAAAGTCAGTCAACATGTCATCTGCACCCTTCTTAAGACTTGTTTCCTCATTAAAGAATGCATTTTTACTCTTTTTATAGTGTGAGAGACGTCTTTCATCCGCTTCTGATACAAACAGTGTATTCTCTAAAAATAAAGCAAGAATGAACATATGAAAAAACCATCACATTGCCACGTGTCATAATTGGATTAGGACATTTTCCCAACGTCCAAAGTACCAAACGTTTGCAATAATTTTTCCTTGTTTCAAATCACCCAAACAAGTCCCAATATTTTCCAAAAAGTCTCATTTTGGTCCCTTTTATACCACATTCTTAGAAGGTGGTCAAATGCACTAATAAGATATTTTTGTGTAGCTTATTCTTATAAGGATTTATTACCTGGGTAGTCTCTTATCTTTTTTCGGATTGTCTAGTTAGTCCCCCATCTGCAAAATAACCATAGATTATTCCCTTATCTTTCTCTGTTGTGCCACCATTGGTCATTTCGTCACTTTTCTACTGTTTTGGCATGTTCAAAGCATGTGACATGTTTTTTTAGCCAGTTTGTTAGGACTAAAAGAAGCAATTTTGACTTATAAATTAACTTATAAGTCAGAAGAAAGAAGCTTGACTTATAAATTTTGCTAATGTGTTTAATTTCAGATGTTGAGGACTAAAAGAAGCAATTTTGATATGAATTGCGTAAAATTGATGTGGGTTTTGATCGATTATGTTTTCTGCAATATTGGCATATTGGCAAATTGAAAATGCAGTGGGTTTTGGAAATCAAAATAGGTACTTACTTTTGCGAGATGAATCCTTATTTTCCATCGCGACTGTAAGGTGCACTCAACGACGTCTGTGGATTTGGGGATTTGGGGCTTTGGGGTAACAATAAGGGTTAGGGATTTGAGCCGTATGGGTTTGGGAATCAGGAATTGGGGTCAAATGAAAGAGGTGAAAATACGTGTTTGATTGCTTTTACATTTTTGTCATTCAAAAAAGATATCACATGCTTTGCACATGCTAAAATCGTTAAAAAAGTGACAAAAGGACCAACGGTGACACAACTAATTTATGATCATTTTAAAAATGAAGGACTAATTAAACAGTTTAAAAAAAGATACGGGACTAACCGGATAATAAACCCTTCTCATAACACATTCCTCAACTTCACTTATTGTTCAACTACCAATATAAACCCTCTTATTTAACCATTATTTTTTAAAGATATTTTAGCAGATAAGCAAACGTTCTAAAAGTATCTTATAGAAATAATTATTAGAATTATGTAACAAATGCCAATTCACATAATCAATAATAATTTAAAAAAAAATACCAAACTTTGCGGCAAAAAAAATGGTAAATATCACTCTGCTCCCCTATGATATGCGAAATTATCACTCCACCCCCCTCTATTCGTAAAACTTCACAAAAGTCTCATGTATTATTAAAAAGTACTTACACTTCCCCCTCAATGTCTCTTTTAAACTATTAAATGACGTTTTTGCCCTTTTAAATACATTTTTTTTTCTTTTTTTCTTCATCTCCACCTATTTATAAAAAAAAATTTTAAAAAAGATCATCTTTCCCAAACCTACCTAATTATCAAAAAAATTAAAAAAAAACTAAAAAAATACATGTATTTAAAATGGTAAAAAAGTCATTTAATAGCTTAAAAGATATATTGAGGGGGTAGTGTGAATACTTTTTAATAATATATGAGATTTTCTTGAAATTTTACGAATACAGGAGGGTGGAGTGATAGTTTTGCATACCACAGGAGGAGCGGAGTGATATTTACCCAAAAAAAAATACTAACTTCTATAAATGCTTTTTGTGATTGAGAGAAACTAAACTTGGGAGCAGGGGCAGAGTTAGGAAATCTTTTCAATGAAGGCTAAAATAAATATTTTTTCAACTATATGAGTACATTATTTTTAGTGAAAATTAATTAATTTTTTTAATTAAAAATATATATATATTTAATTTTTTTCAAAAATATATATAGAATTTTTAACGTTATTCTGAATCAGTAAGATTGCAGCCTCCGCGGACCCCTAAGTACCTCTGTCCCTGTACATGCACACATGTATAGTGGGGGTTAAAATAAACTTGGGAGAAACTAAACTTGGGAGTAGGGGTAGAGCTAGAAAATCTTCTCAGTAGGGGCTAAAATAAATAAATTTTCAACTATATGAGTACATTATTTTTAGTGAGGATTAATTAATTTTTTTAACTAAAAATACATATATATTTAAAAAATATATATAAAATTTTTAACATTATTCTGAGTCAACTAAATACTTCCGTCCCTGTACATGCACACATGTATACCGAACACCCAACCCCCGAAGCCACAAACCATATATAGATATATTATATGCATACATATAGATAGATACAAGATAAAAAAAAAAATAATAATAATAATAAATAAACAAATGAAAACCCCCAAACCCTCTAGATCCACACGTTGTGGTTTGGGGAATGGGGAGTCTGTTACTAAAATATATGTACATCAGGGATAGACATTACCTATCCAGTCTTTTACTCTGTCACTGCAATGTGAGAAAGAAGTGTTAAAAAAAAAAAATGCTATTTTAGAATGGGTAGAGAAAGAAAGCTTAAAAAGTAGAAAAATATGGTTGGAAAACAAAGATGAACTTTCTTTCTTTTCGCTGTTTTCTGTTCGCTATACCCTTTCTGCTATTTCCTTTCTTTTAGCTAATGCATGTGCCTTTATAGAAGTTAATAAAATCGTAAATTATGCATATAGTCCCTATTGTTTATATAATTTTTCAAGTTGGTCTTTAATATTATAAAAAAATTATATTGGTCCCTCATATTTATAAAAGTAATTTTTTTGGTCAAAAGTGATTCAAATTAGTCTCTATTGTTCAAAACTAATCAATTTAGTCTCTATTATTTTCAAAAAAAAAATAATTTTGTCTCCAAATAAGATCATGTGTAGAGACTAAATTAAATTTTTTTAAGAAACAATAAGGGCTAAATTGAATTTTTTGAAAAATAATAAGGATCAAATTGGTTACTTTTGAATAATATGAACTATTTTAAATCACTTTTATAAATATTATAGACTATTATGAATCTTTTACAATATTAGAGATGACAGTGAAAAAATATGTAAACCATAGAGTCTAAATATAAAATTTACCCGTAATAAAAGAATAACATGCCATTTCATTTGAGTATAATCGTGGTTGGTATAATGGCTTGTATTTTTATCTTATTATATGACATCTACAATAGGTGTCTTTAAGGCATTAAATTCTCTACATGTAGGAAAGTTATTAGAGATTTTAATTTTAAACAATTTTTCTATACTCATTTTTATATGTAGAGAATTCCTACATTCAAATCTCACTACTCTACATGTGAAGATGCAATAACAATATTCCTAAAACCTATCTCCACATTTTCAAATGCAAAGTAAACGAAAATAGAGAGTTTTTAAAGTAGAGAAGCTATTATAGTGAAACTGAAATAAGGTTTCTTTAGAAAAAGGAATTTACTAAAGGAAATGAAGTTCTTTGAGTAAAATTAAAACACGGAATCCCTAAATATAAAGAAATAGACCAAATCATTAAATGTAGAGAAAAATGTAAAAAGATTGTTGAAGTTGATCTAATACGACTATCTTGTCAAACTTTTTATTCCAGTCGAGCTTTTCTTTTGCCTCATAGCGCATACAAAGTCATACAAAGTGATGATCTTGTTATAACAAACTCAAAGGAGTTAGGAAGTTGGTCTCATAAATAAATAAATAAAAGGGAATTGTTGCCACGAGTATGCTTTTTTAATCAGCCATAACAGATCGAGCATGCGAGACACACAATCTTAAATCCAATAACATGTTATTAGAACTTCACTTCGATTCTGTTGCGTTTTACTCCTTTTCGGTACAATGGCTGTTTCTTTCGTTTTTTTTTTTTTCTTTTCTTTTTTTGTCTTGTACATTGCAACTCTCGAGATGCAAAAGCAAATTGGTAAACATATCGTAATTCGATTCAAGAATGTAAAATATGTAAATATAATAGTTGTTAAAGTATGTATGGTTATTATTAACTCCAATTTTGAAGTGGCTATTCTCTTCAAATTAGGTCTTAGTAAGTCTTATGTCTAATTACTAATATTATTTTTGTTTTTTGATATAGTCATTTATTCTAAGATTTGATTGATCAGCTGTGAGGCCAATAAGTTATCTAGAAGTAAACCTTTTCAATAAAAAAAAAAAAAATTCAACTCAAAGAAGGATAAAAATTAACATGAGTGAATAAGTTTGATTTGAGATGGAATTATATTTATTTATTTATTTCATGAGAACTTGGATGGCATCTCAAATTATACGTAAAATAAATATTCATAATCTAAAAAATGCATTACAATTTAAATAATTTGAAATCTTGAGTACGATTTTCAGATTAATTTATATTAAAATACTTAATAAAAAAACTTTTTCATATGTAATTTCTTATCACCTCGTGGAAATATTGGGCTAATGGTGACCTCAATATTTATTTTTTGCTTTTTGGTAGAACACATCTTTGTTATACTCAGGCCATCTTTAGCAAACTCTCTATTTTTTCTCTATTATACAAAGTCAAACTACCACTTCTCTATTTCAGATAACTCCTTATTTTTGTTTTACTCAAACAACGCTCTCTATTTTAACTAATACATCCTATTGATGTCCTATTATGTTTATTAGTTAACCTTGTAATTTGAACATCAAATTAATATTTCGTGAAAACTACAATGTCTCGTGAATTCATTTATAAGAAAAACTTATCAAGAAAAAATTATATTCTAATAAAAGTATCTAAATAAAAGCATAATAATAAGAATTTTCTGACTTAACTGTAATTAATTAACTATAATAGGAACATATAAGAATATTCTAATTTAGTTTAAGGCAAAAAAATAATTTAAATTAAACAGAAGTTGTTTATAATTTATAACAATTAAATTAAACAAAGCTAATTAATATAAACCAATCCAACCCCACCTCCCCAAACACAAACCACAACGATTCTTCAACACAATTACGACGGTTGCTGCATTTTGAGAGTCAAGTGGCTCGGTGGAGTTTCTCGCCAGCTTTGGAGAAGCACCAAAGCAAACTGGCGAGCCAACAAAACATGGCGAGGCAGCTGACGAGCCTGTTGGAGTTTAAAATTTGGCTTTGACTCGCTAGTATAAAGAAAAACCCCACTATTGGAGTTGCTCTAAGGTGACTCGCACATCGGAAATATCAATAGGGGCAGATTTAGAAATTTAATAATGGAGAGTCAAAATTTTTTTTTTATACAGTGTTTTTTATAATATTTTTTGGTCTAGTAGAAAAGATACTCAATTTTTATATTTTTAATTTTTTTTTACAGTTTTATTAAAGAAAATTTGGTTATGATTTTATGTTAGGATATTTCAAAATTTTAATAAGAAAAATAATCAATAAATATTAAAAGATCTAGCTTGATGCAATAAATAATAGTTTTCGTTTAATAGTTAGATATTAAATAAGATGTTATGAGTTCGAAACTAATTAGAAGTCATGTTCTTTAAATATTAATTCTTTTTCATTCATAGCTAAAACTATAAAAATAAATGCAATTATAGTGACTTAAACCCCCAACAATTAACATAATACTATTTGTAACTAACCACCAAACCAACTTCAAATTTTTAAAAAAATTTATCAGTTTTTAAATATTTATTGGAATGACCAAATCTAATTTTTAAAAAAAATTTCATTAAATTCTTTTTTTATTTTTTGGGAGGTCGGGCCCCAGCCCCCTTAAAACCGCCCCTGAATATCAATATCATAGTCACTCGAAGCGCTCGATCCCTTGCTATTGCAACATTTATGGTTATCTACCATCCTTCTAATAGTGGTAATGTTGAATGCTGGTTTGGTCCATTCAAAGTATTTTTTTTTACTTTCTTGTCTCTTAAGATTCTTTTATCTTTCTACTTGACTAAAAGATTGAGTTGGTGGAAAGCTTCCAACATTAAAAGACTGAATTTTTTTTGGCCAGCTCGAGTTAATTATCAGTCTTAGAAATAATAGGTAATCCCATAACATTTGTATGTGAATGAGTTAATTATTAATTTAAATTAACAAAAAAAATACGAGACATCTATAGTGGTTGTGTAATGAAAGACACTGGTTATCCTAAGATTCTTTCATCCTCCTGCTTTACTAAAAGATTAAGTTAGTCAAGGGCGTTGAACATTAAAAAATTTAAAAAAATTTCGGTTAGTTTGAGTTGACAATTAACATTAAAAATAATGGGTGAATCTTACAGTAAGTGTATGTGAGTAAATTGATTATCAACTCGAACTGACAAAAAAAAAATACAAGACATTTATGGTAGTTGTTTAATGAAAGACACTGGTTATCAACCACCTGTCATATGTATAGGTCAGCATATATGAACTATTTCAGCAGATCTGAACATTTTCATGGTACTGAGTGACTGAAAAAAAATAGATTGGGGTTGATATGCATGTCCTAAATCTCTGCTGCCGCTTATTGATTCTAGTGACCCGTAGTTCAGTGGAGGACAAACTCCGAAAGCAAACGGGAAAATTTTATATTTAATTTCTATTATTTATTTAAAAATTTAATTTAATTTTTATGTTTAAATTTTGTTCTTATTATTTCTTTTAAAAAAATAATTTAATTTTTATTATTTTTAAAAAATTTCAATTTTATCTTTATTATTATTTTTTTAAATTCATTTATATTATTTAAAATTAATCAATTTAATTTCTATACTTGTTTACAAATTGAACTAAGTAATATGTCTAGTAAATTGAATTGGGTGAAAATATTTCTTTTGTTATCAGAAAAAAGATGAAGAAGTTGGCGTGGAGGATGACGACGTTCAGGCAGTCATGGTTGGCTGGTTTCTTAAAATGATCCGACGATAAAGCCATTGAGGTCATTAAACGTGAAGAAACCACGTGAAATAATTGTTATGGTCAGACATGATAGTGACATAACCTTTAACACTGTAGGTAGGTTTACTGCGTAGTCAGTAAACCTATATTGTGTAGCTGATGTTGCGTATATCTATAACTGACGGCAAAAAAGAAAAAAAAAATTGATATCTACATCCTCAATAAAGTTTTCAAATATAAAACTTTTTTAATTTGATTATTTTTAGATATCCACTCTTTAAAAATAATACTATTCATGATCAAAGTACGTAGAATTTATCACTTTTGACTTAAAAAAATACAAAAATAGAGACACAGTCTCTATTTTTTTCCATAAATTTGTTGAAAAAAATGAAGATTGGATCTCTATATTGACATCTTTTAAACTAAAAGTGGTAGATTTCACGTACTTTTTTCATGAATAGTATTATTTTTAGAGACTGTGATCTCTAAAAATACCCAAATTAGAAAAATTTTATATTTTAAAGACTCCATTGAGGATAGCCTAACAATAGTGGTATCTTGTACGTGAATGAGTTCCGCGCTAACTTGAGATTTATCTTGGTTATCTGTAACAGTCTCTTTATTTTTTTCTTTAACAACTTTTTTTATTTTTTATTTTATATGTACAGAGTTTGAAATTATCTTAAAGACAATTTTAACAATTTCTCTATTTTTTATTTATAATAGAGAGTGAAATTAATAAATTTATATTTCAGTATCTCTATTTTAATTTCACTCTAGTTACTCTTCATATTTTATCTAAACTTATTATTCGATAATCTTTTTTATCTTTTATTTTTAAATTATTAACAACTATATTCTAACAAATATTGGAATATTTATATAATTCGAGGCATAAGATTATAATAATTTTTAAATTTATAATAAAATATCACCTATAAATTACAGTTTTAAACTTGAAACACGAAATAATTATATATATTTACTTTACTCTTTTTTTGATACTGCCTCATCAATTAAATGAAAAAAAAAAAAAAAACACAAACACACACACGAAACGCAAACAAAACAAAACAATAGAACAACAAAAAAGATTGCCGTTTGACCAAGAGAAAAAAGTAGTAGCGAGCTTGATTCCAGCGAGCAAATGGCAATCAATTGGCAAGCTTTGGATTTTGGGGAGGGAGAAAGAGAGGCTGTTGGAATAATTTTTTTTGTTCTTACTTTTTACTTTGACCAAAAATAGTAAAAGTAGAGAGTTGTTAGAGTTGTTTTAAAGTTTTATTTGTTTGTCGTAAAATATTTTTTATTTTTTTTTTAATTTTTTAATGTTTTATAATACTAAAAAATTAATTAATTAAAAAATATTTTTTAAATATTAAAAAATATTTTATTTTTTTATAAAAATATTTTTTATAAATAAATTATTTTATGACAAACAAATAACATTATACACTAAAAAATATTTTATTTTTTAAAATAATATTTTTTTTAAATAATACTTTTTATAAATAAATTATTTTACGACAAACAAATGAAATCTAAGTGGGATATTGACGGTCAAATGGACTTTTTGAATAGTTTCTATTAGATGTGCTGTATCATACCAAGTGAGAAACGTCCTCAATTCTTTGGCGAAACACTTGAGTTTATTTTATTTTATTTTATTTATCAATTTGGGGGTTATTAAATGGTCTGAAAAATCAACAAATTTGGCTGCTGTCATCAATTGAGGTTACAGCTCTGCAGACTACAGAGGAATGGTACGGCATGGCTCTATTGTTGATGTGACTTGAACCTTCAATTGCTACATCTAAGCCATATTCTGTAATGATCATGCATAACAATTCTACCCTCTTCCTTGTTTTTTAATTGTAAAGGTTCTATCTCTTAGGCTCCGTTTGTTTGCCGTAAAATAATTTGCTTGTGTAAAATATTTTCTGTGGAAAGTATTTTTTAAAAAAATAAAATATTTTACATGGCTCCGTTTGTTTGCCGTAAAATAACTTATTGAGGGAAAATATTTTACTAGAAAATAGAATACTGAAAAATATTTTCTGGTGCTTGGATGTACGGTAAGTTCGGTAAAATGTTTTCTTATTCCAAAAGACATGAAAACATTTTACATAATTTTGTACTAGCCGCAATTGTTGACCGAAAAATATTTTACAATTGACCAATTTTCCGGTGTTACCAAATACCGTAAAATTAAGAAAAAACAGCCGTAATTTTTGACTGAAAAACATTTTACGGTTGACCAATTTTCCAGTGTTACAAAACACCGTAAAATCCAAAAAATGTTTTCCGGTAAAATATTTTATAGCAAACAAACGGAGCCTTAATATAGAAATTTTACATAGGAATTTTAAAAGATTAGTATGTTAAAAAGTAGAATCCTTGCACTTAAGAACATCTTTTATAAAGGTAAAATTCATACATGAAATTATTACAAATTCATCCCCAATTTCAAGTACATTTTTTTTGAAGTCAAAATTCCAAGTGCAATTTGAATGACCTGCTAGTGCACAGAATTGTGTTAGTCTTCTTTTCTAGCAGATAAAGGTCGCCTCACAGCATTCCGCAGTTGGGTATATAGTTTTCTAAAGAAAAGGTTGAGTGCCCTTTTTGCCTTGGGAGAGTTGTATGTGTTTTTTTGGATATAGTCAACCTTATCTTCCACGCATGGTAGAAATTCCTCACACAATTAATTGCCTCGCAACCCAGAGAAAACGTGTCACGCCTGTCTGCTTAGGATACTCTGTTGTCCTTCTACCTGCGGAGCGCAACGCGAATCAACGAGTAAGGATCAACGATACGAACAAATTTAACAATTGTGGTCAAAGTTTATCCAATCCAAATTTCAATCTAATTATATGATCGGCGATTGTTAATATATCTTGTAGTAATAAAAATTTATTATTTTAAAAATTTATTTATATTATTTTATTATAATTATATCAATAATTTAATTTTCGAGAAACACCAAAGTATAATTAATGAACGCGTCAGTTGCTTGTTGAATTGCCCAACATGTACATTATTCCCGTCCCAATTAATGGAAAGACTAATAATTTTACCATCACTTTTGGAACATAACTTTAAAAGCGTCTGGTACAAGTTCGCAGTTCTTTACACATAACGTTAAAGGGTCAACAATAAAAGCGTTTGTAGACTCCACATTTACTCAACATGTGTGTGTTTTCATGTGTTAGGAATGAAATCTACGTTTTAGTCTAAAATATTTAAATGTCTCAAATGTTTCAAAGTAGAATGTTAAACTCTACCAGAGATCTGTTACAAGCACTAAACTATATCACTTCTGAAAATAAAAATAAAAATTAACATGTAAAAGATTAGCACATCTTTGTTTCTAAATTATAAAAGTTATATGTTAAATACTCCTCACTCATATTTCAATACGGACAGATATATGAGAAATTGTTTGTTAGCAATCACTTGGACTTTGGTCTAGTGGTTATATTATTTGTTGTGTATATTAAAGGTTGTGAGTTCAAATCTCGCTGATTATAAATATATGACTTTCGGCCTCCCTCCGTACCATTTTGTCATTGCTTGTGTTGACTTTCGCCAATCCTTAATTGAGTTTTATTTAGTAAATCTTGTACTTGTATTAAGTTTGCCTTTTTTTTTTTTTTTGTTAAGGTAAATCTTTCATTAAAATGAAAAATGGAACAATCGGCAAGTGCCACATATGCGCGGCAACAAGCCAAAATTTATGTTTGGGCTTGCTTGATGAGTCAGGTTCCGTCCATTTCGCGCGGTTCGGGGGGCACTTGAGTCAGCCGCCGGCGCCCGACAGCGTCTTATGGAACCTAAGGACCGTATTTTTCTCCAATTTGAGGACGAGTGTCCTACCTAATTCAATGCTAGGTAACTAATCTCCTCGGGCGGGAAGTCTCAAAGCTCTTTGGCTATGGGTGCATTTATTATATCTGATTTGGCTATCGGTCTGGCCTTTTTACTTTTCCTACTGCCAAGTCGGTGGTTGAGGAGTAATAGGTTCCGCATAAGCTACATTTCGTGGGAGGGTCTCCCCTGGGAGTTGGAAGCTCCTCGGGGAGGACAGTGTCATCCGCTGAGATTACAAGGTAGATTATCCGACCCGCATAGGGTGGATGTTATTTACAAAAATATCAGTCAAAAACAAAGGTAGGTTAGAAACCTAGTCAAGTGCTAATTTATTCGATAAGTTTGCCTTTGACAATCTATTATTAAATGTATTGTACAAATTCAATATCATATTTCCACCAATTAAAAAGCTATTTTAGATAATATTTTAACAATATCCTTATTTGATTTCTCAATTTTAAGAGTTAATTAAGATTTATCTTACGGGCTTAGAGGTCGTTTCTTTTGTTGTAATTTAAATATGTGTTCAACACGATAATTTCATTTGGTTCGCTTGTTAGTTAAGCTATATATGAATAGTTTCAGTAAGAAGCTGAAAGTTATAATAACCATTATCCACGGATAAGTGGAGCTAATTTTATTTCAGCAAGGGTTTCATCTCAAATTTTTTGAAAAATATGTGTACTTTAGAGGTATTTTAAATTAAAAAATTAATTTAACTCCCACAAAAATATATTTATATAACTGTCAAATTGCTTGATTTTAGCCTCCACAAAACAAAAATTATGCATCTGCCTCTAATTCCATGAGCTTCCCATATGTTGAACTGCAATATACTCCAATAAATGCAAGTTGTACAACCATCAATAGAGGCAACTACAAATATTGGGGAAAGTATCTAGTCAAGTCAGTCAGACAATTAAACTCTCATGGGACGTGGGTTCTAGCGGTCCAACACCCATAGTCAGGGTTGGATATCAGGCCGGCCTGAGTGAAAACTTTCTTAGAAAGGACTTGTAACAACCTCACATGTTTGAAATCAACAAATCAAGGGTGAAAAAGGAAAATCATGCTGAAAAAGTCAAATAGCCTCCATCGAGGAGGAAAGTTGATATAATGATCCAATTCTAACAACTAACTTACCAATATATTAAATTTAATCAACTAAGTCAAATATTTAAATCCGTATTAATAATTATAAAAAAATTAAATTATTATAAATTAAATATACAATTTTTACAGAATTAATGTAGGACGAAATTAACGGACTACGGTAGAAGAACTGGTGTTGGCCCAAGAAAGAAGAACAAATGGAACTAGCTCGTGACTAGAAATCAAATCCACATTTTCAACAGGTTCCAGATCACATTATTGCTCCCATGAAAAAGTCAAAAGGAAAAATCACAAGCTTAGACGTCTTTCAAAAATGATATACAACTAGTGAAAGAGGGCCATTCGTTTCTTACAATGATATTAGTAAAAGAAAGGGTAAAATGCACAATTTTTCACGTACTTTTTGAATTACCACTCTATCCTCAATTATCACATAAATTGTTTTTGCTTTTAAAAGGTGACACACTTTGCCTCAAACTTAATTTAACTCCATTGAACAAAAGATAAAATGAAGACAATGTCCTTCATTAAATATGCACAATATCTCAATATCCCACCTGTACTAAATAATCACATTTTTATGGTCCCCTGTCCTAAAAACTAGCTACCTCCTCTGTTTTAATGAGATGATCTCTTCAAATCCTTATGTTTTTCAAATATTGTGTATAACCCTTTGTTGTCATGGTCATATACGCCAACAACCCGAAGTCGCAAAGTTAGCACGTGAAATGCACTTATCATTCAGTTAAATTTGATGGATCAATTCACGGCAGATTGTATTTGCAATATTTTGAAAAGTACGAATAATTTATGAGGTAATAACAGAACCACAAGGTCTGGTGTGCTAATTTACCAAACCATAGGGGGTATAATGTACTTGACCTATAAGAGGAATAATAAATAGAGAGTGAAAATTCGGGGAAAAAAAAAACAGAAGAAAAGAAAGGAGAGGCTTTTAAACAATAAGGAAGGGTAAAGCGTGAGGCTACACACAGCCCATTAATTGTTCATTAGAATGATTATTATTCCAAAGACTTTTCTATATTATATAACTTGATCGTTAAGTGAAAAGTTCTGTGTTATCCTATATCATCTCCTCAAAAATCATGACTTTGTATCGGACATAATAGGAACATTTTTTTTTTCACAAGAAGATTCATTTTAAAAATACTATAACAAAACTTCTTAAGAAAATATACGTGTTGAATAGGCTTTCTTTCTTTTCTTTTGTTTTTGTCATGGAATAGGCTGTTCGTAGGAGAATTTTTTGTTATTAGGTACGAAATTCCACAGTGCTCTGATTGTTTGGTCAGTAGCTAAAGTCTTTGCATGACTATGTCCTCGTTACACAGTCTTATCTTTATCTCAAGATATTTTGTCCGTGTGAGCTGAAGCTATTGATTGATATAATGCATAATCACTGGCTTTGGAACTCCAACGTAATTGATTTGTCATACTTTGTAATAGTAGATTGTTAGTAGCTAGGAAGCGTGTTAACAAGTGGACGCGTTAGAATAAAAAAACGAGTATCGAAAGTGATTGATGGACGAAACTACATTCTCGAGCCTCATAGGTCAACCAGCTCCCATACAACTATAACTGGTATCAATAATTCATACATCTCCATTACGCAGCTAGGAAATCACAAGAACTTCCAAGAAACTGCTCTTTCCGATTTCCATCTTCACCAGGCTTGTAAACCACAGAGCAATGACAAAGAAATAAATAAATAAAAAGAGCAATGGTCATTGTCATTCAGGATCAAATATGATGCAATCATTTCCTGAGAACAAACGAGTAATCCCTTCATAAACTGTTGTTCCCTGCAATCTTGAAAGGGTCAATAGGGAGACGTCATTGCGTAACACGTACTTGGGATGAATTAATAACCCCTGTAATTAAACAAACGTGCACGTTAGGTCAACTCCAACAGCTTCCTTTATCTTTCTCCCTATATATAGGGGATTTAGAGTACTTTTCTTACATCTGGAGATTCCCTATTTGAGTTTCACTCCAACAACTTCCCTACATTTAATTAATCTCTTAGTTTAGGGAATCCTTATTTCAGTTTCACTCCAATAGCTCCTCTATTGTAGGGACTACCTATTTTTATTTTATTTTATTTCAATTAAACATATCATTAATTTTTTTTATTTTTATATATATATTTCGGAGACCTTATATTTTTAATTACCAACATAAATTTTTATTTTTAAATATTATTTTTTATTGTTTGATTTAAAACTTTTCCAATAATTTTTATTTTTTTTATTATATTTATTACCGTTGGAGAGTTTAATTTTTAAAGTTTTGTTTTTATTTTATTTTTTAATATTTTTCTAACAGTGAACAGTGTTTAGGAGATGAAGTAGGGGATGGTTTTTCTCCTACATAGAGAGAATATGAAAATAAGTGTAGGGATCCCCTACAATTTAGGGGATAGGGTAGGGGATCTGCTGAAGTGCAATTGCTCAAATCTCCTCTCTACATGTAGAGTAGGGAATCATGTAGGAACTCTCTTGGAGTTGGCCTTACTCCCTGTAATAATTAGGGGATTAGTAACTAACTTCATAACCATAAAAGGTTAATATGCACTTTTGCACGACCACAGAGGTTGTTTGACTTTTAACCCTAAAGAATTTAATGATTATCATTGAACCCTAGTCACATACGTTAACCCTAAAACATTTTTATTTTACAAACATTTTTACGCTTATGGAAAAGTAAAAGGTCTTCTTCATACCAATTTAGATAAAATTCCTGGAGCATCTATGTGTGTGTGTGGTATGTGTTTGTTCATTCAACTCTTTCATCTCTTAAATTGGTGGGGACTTAAATCTAGTTAAATTGTTGGTCGTATATGTACATGAATTTATATTGTGTTTCACTTGTAGTAAATTCAATTCAACTAATTCAATATAGTCGGGTTAAATTGGCTAAATTCTTAATTACAGAATTGAAGTTGTGGTGATTGTTGTTTACTAGTTCAATTTGCTAGCTTTTTTTTTTTTTATTAAGTTGAATTTGGTAGCTGGATGTTGTATTTTCTACAATGTCCTGTCCAATATAATGTGGTATTGGTAGGTATGTATGGGTGTAAGGAAATCCATAGAGAGGACATATTTAATTGTTTGTTTCCAAGCTAAAGAGATAATTACAAAGTTACGTGAAAAGTATATCAAAGTCACATGAATTTAACTATTTGTAGCTCATTATAATTTATAAGCATATAGAATTGGCACTCTCAGGTACTAACATTTGTATTTTTTAAGCATGGAATAAAGGTGAGCACATTCTTTTGTAAGTTTTTACCACTATAAATGTTTTGACCGAGAACCATATATACTCTTTTGTATTTAAGACAGTTGTAATGAAATTTTTCTTTGCTGATTGAGCAAACAAAATTGACACTCGTAATTTAGCAAACAATATAAACCTTATAGGTTAATTAGATTATATAAAGATTCTATTATTCTACCTTATTATGTATTATTCTATTATGTTCTAATTAACTCTCAATTTCGTCAAATAACATTTGCAATATTGTTTTAAATATTTTTGTTTTTATTAGAAATCCAAATTTAGTAGTGTATATACAAAAAATGTTGAGTTAGCAAATATCCAACCTTCCCATTTAGTTGTAATCATCTTTAGTGGCTCTTTTTCTTTTTTTCTTTTTTATTTATAGATTATGTGAATTGACATTTGTTACGTAATTCTAATAATTATTTTGTTTATAGCCATTATGTTTGCTTACGGGTTATATGCCAAGTGATCATATATAAATAAGTAAGCAATTTTCAGTTACATTTTACTGCTTAGATTCTATTAAGATACTTTTAGAACGTTTGATATTTGGTTATCTGCTAAAAGTGTTTATTTGATTTGGCAACATCTTTAAAAAAAAATCATTAAATAAGAGGTTTCTGTTGGTAGTTGAACAATAAGTTGAGGAAAGTGTTATAAGGCTATTCTTATCAGAGTCTTTAAAGTGTAACTATTGTATTTTTTAAAGACTCCAACAGATGAAAATTCAATCACACCAGATGGTTTGAAGACCCAAAAAGTTTTTTTTTTTTTTTTGAGACTTTGATAACAAAAAACAGTAAGTCTGCAAAAAAAGTAGCAAATTTGGAGACTCACTGTAGCAACAGAAGGTGAGTCTCCAACATGTCTGTCAGAGATGACAGACCTGTTCAAAAAAAAAAAAAAAACAGAAAATCGTCGGCCACAAATTTTAGAGTCGTTGAAGGTGAACGTTGGCAACATTCACCTTCAACGTTCAGTATATATGTATATATATACATATATACTGATTCAACATTCAAGTTCAAAGGAAAAAAAAAAAAAAACAGAAAAATTAGATTTTGAGAGAGAAAAAAAAAGGTATGCTTTCATGGGTACCATGGGGGGTGCGTGGGTGCTATGGGGGTAGTGATGCCGTGGGGAAGGGGTGAGGGTGGTGATGCTGTGGGGAAGGGAGTAGGGGTGGTGATGCCGTAGGGAGGGGAGGGGGTGGTATGGTGGTGATGCCGTGGGGAGTTGTAGAAGGGGGTGGGGGTGGGGGTGGTAATGCCATAGGGAAAAGAGTGGGGGTGGTGATGCCGTGGGGAAAGGGGTGAGGTAGTGATGCCGTAGGGAGGGGTGGGAGTGGTGATGCCGTGGGGAAGGGAGGGGGTGGGATGGTGGTGATGCCGTGGGGAGTTGTAGAAGGGGAAGGGGTGGCGGCGGTGGAAGTGAAGAAGATGGGAAATGAAAGTGGGGAAGGGGTAGGGTTTTGTGTATATATATTTATATATATATTTTTTTTAAAACATATTTTTTTTTTGTAAAAAAAAAATTCATTACTTTTTTTCTTTGAAAAATTTATTGCTTTTTATTTTTATTTTTTAAACAAATTTTATGTTATTTAATTTTTTTATTTTCTCGTAGTTGATGATATCACCCATTATTTTGAGAAATAGTTCGCGACGCATGCGAGTTAGAGAAGAATAGTGTTGTTGTAATCGAGTGTAGTTAACGACATAATATTTGTCAAAATATAATCATTGTCGGAATTAATTAATTTTTAGGTTAAAATATTCGTAAAAAAAAATTATGAATTTATAAGTATTAAAAAAAAAGCAAGTACTAAAATACACGAAAAAGTAGCACAAAATTAGATTATGTTGAAAAATTAATAGACTCTTTAAAATAGAGACCCAAAAACCAATGTGGTTGAAAAAAATTTAAAGACCCAAAAAGTAACTATAATTTTTGGTTTGGTCTCTATTTTGTTAAAAGTTTCTAAATTGTAAAATAGAGATTCATGATTTAGAGACTCTGATAAGGATAACCTAAGAATAAGAACAAGTTGTGAATCTTAGATGTACTTTTTGCAACTTGGGTATTGAAGATCGCGACTATCTCTACTTTCAGTGTTCCTTTACTCGTGGCTTATGGAAAAAGGGAATGAAATTTGCTAAAGGTCCTGGTTGGCTTTACAATTGGGACTAGATCTCTTACTGGATTACTAAAATGTGTAAGAAGTATAATCATCGTAACTTTATAATCTAGCTCTTCCTTCAGGCTGTCATTTACCGCATCTACCATATATGGAGGGAATGGAACAGAAGACTTCACCAAGATGACATCCTAAATGAAGACCAACTCTATGACCTTATTTTGTTTGATGTTAAACAAAAATTGTATAGTGTTAAGCACTTTACAAATTGCAGTGGCAGGTGGTTGTGTACAGATGGAATCCGTTTGTTAATTTGCTAGGCTAGATGTTGGGTTTTTACCCTAGTTCTTTTGTAATCCTCTAAGTAATTATTTTTGGTTTAATTTATGACCTTTGCTTACTGAGCAAAAAAAAGTGTTATAAGAATAAGCACAAGAAGTTCTTAAAATGTCATAAATGAGAAATCAGGAAGTTACATGGATTTTTTTTTTTTTTTTGGTCGGTGGGAAAGAGTGATTGAAAGGAGAATAAAGAGAAATACACGGGTGTCAGAAAATCAATTTAGTTTTATGCCTGGAAGATCAACAATGGAAGCTATTTTTTTGCTAAGGAGGTTAATAGAACAATATCGAGGGAACTAGAAAGACTTACACATGGTATTTATTGATTTTGAGAAAACATATGACCGAGTTCCTAGGGAAGTTCTGTGGAGGTGTTGGAAAAAAAAAAGGTGTATGTGTAGCATACGTTGAAGTGATAAAAGATATGTACAATGGAGCGATAACTAGCATAAGGACGAGTGGATGAGAGTTTAGTTTTTTCCCGATTATAATAGTACTACATCAAGGATCTTCCTTGAGCCCATACCTTTTTGCACTAGTTATAGATGAACTCACTAGTCAAATCCAAGATGCAGTACCGTGGTACATGTTATTTGCGGATGATATTGTTTTGATAGATGAGTCTAGAGAAGGTGTAAATACTAAGCTAGAATTATAGATATCTACTTTAGAATCTAAGGGCTTTAAGCTAAACAGATCAAAGACAATATATGGAATGTATGTTTAGCAAAAATAAGTCGATAAATGTGAAAGAGGTAAGATTAGACTCAAAAAGAATACAAGAAAAAGAGAGTTTTAGATACTTGGGTTCTATGGTTCAACAAGATGGGGAGAATAATGCGGACATTGATCATAGAATCAAAGCAGGATGGACGAAGTGGAGAAATGCGTCAGAAATCTTGTGTGATCGAAAAATACCACTTAAGCTAAAAGGGAAGTTGTATAAGATAGCCATTAGGTTTGCTATGTTATATAGTTTGGAGTGTTGGGTGGTGAAATATTAACATGTTCATAAAATGTAGGTGGCTGATATGAGAATGTTGAGATGAATGTGTGGCAAAACTAAGAAGGACAAAATTAGGAACAAGGTGATACGTGAAAGAGTAGGAGTGGCCCCGATTGAGGATAAGATAAGGAAAAATCGTCTGAGATGGTTTGGCCACGTAAGGAGACGACCTATTGAGGCGTCTGTTAGAAGGTGCGAAGGTTTATAATAATATACCAGAAGAGGGGTAGAGGTAGACCTAAAATTACTTGGACGGAGACAATTAGATGAGACCTCGCGTATATAGATCTCATAGAGGAGATGATTCTCAACATACAGGAATGGCGTTGCATGATCCATATAACCGACCCCACCTAGTGGGACAAGGCTTAATTTGGTTTGGTTTGGTCGGTGGAAAGTTGCATGGATGACTGCTCAGCAGGATTTAGATCTCCCATCTACTTATTCTTTCATTCATTAGATAAGGTGTATTACAACATATGAAATTTAATCTTTTTAAATTTCAACCATCCATTTTGAATTTTAACTTTGAAAAAGGTGGTTAAAGTAAATTTGAAAGAAATGGTTAAGATCCTAAAAGACCAAATCTTATAGTTCGTAATACATTTCATCTAGTAGATGAAAAAATAAGTAAAGAAGAAGAGTCATATACTATTTTCAACAACTCGTCCTAGTCCATTTGATGATAAACAACAAATGAATTAGGACATTTTAGAAATTGAAAAGTCTTCCAAACTGCTGATACAAAGTGGGCGTTTGGTTTACGGATTGATTTTTCATTCCTAATAATTAAGAATGTGATTCGCAGGAATGTAATAAAATCTATTTGGTATATCAAAAATATTCTTGAGAATATTTTCTCAAATTTTTTAAAAAATTATATTATTGTGTTTGGTTTATACTTAACATTCCTAGGAATTTTTAACAATTTTTTAAAAATACCCATAACTGAAAAAGGCCAAAATATCACATTCAAGGCATGAATTTTTCCTTTGTATTCGCTCAATCAACTTAATATGCTATCAAAAATGGTTATCATTAAAAAAATATGCAATCTGACATTAAATCAAACAAAATAAGGGGCAATACATCACATTAACTCGTGATACATAATAGTTTGAATCAATTAAAAGTTGATAACCAATAAAAAAAGTAGAAGTTTATAGTTATTAAAATTTCAAAAAATTTAATAGAATAGTCGAATATGGACATTCTTGATATAAGCAGTCAATTATTTATAATTAGCTTTGTCTTTTTCAGTTTATTTTAGTTTACAAATCTCAATTCATATTCTAAACTCTAGAGTTGTGTGACTATGGACTATACAGAATTCTTAATTAAAAATAATAATAAAATAAATTGAAGAAAACAAACATTAAGATTTATCATGATAATACATAGATTTGTGCGTAACAAACATTAAGATTTATTGCGCAACATTGTGATTTTTAACTTTTTTTCATTTCTTAATCAGTGTTTGAGGAAGCAATCACACAAACTTATCAATTAAATAAATAATACATATACATATATACATATACATACATATATATATATATATATATATATATATATATATATATATATATATATATACATATATATATATAACAGTGGCGAAAATGGAGTTGGAATTGGATGTTGACGAGTGTGAATGTGAGAGGCAGAGACGGGGACAGTGAAGAAGAGAGATTAAAGTGTTGTTTTTTTTTTTTAAAGATTAATGCGTGGATTTGATTCATGGGCTGATAAGATGAAGATGTTGGAGAGATGTCCTAGGTCTTGACATTGTATCGAGAAAAAAGAGTATTTGAGAGAAGATACGAGAAAAGTTATTTTAGTTAGGGGTATTTTTGTCTTTTTATGCACTTTAAAATATTCTCACAACTCAGGAATGTCATATTCCTACCTCCTCACATGAGAATAAAATTTGAGTAAATCATGGAAATAATATATTCATAGGAATGTGATATACTCGGAAATATTTTTTTATTTCGTGAATCAAATATGAGAATATCATATTGTAGACTTCACATTCTTAAAAATTTTGTAAGAATTCACGAACCAAACGCCCCCAAACAGTTTTGGGGGTGGCCACACATGTGTTGGGGCCAACCTCATGGAATTTCCATTAACAACTAATATAAAAAAATGTCATGTGTCGGGCAAAAAATTAAAATTTTACAATAGGATTAAATTAAATTTTTTTACAAATTTTAGCAACTAAACGCGTTATTTTTGAAATATTATGAGAAATTAAAAAAAGGGTAAACATTAAGGATTAAATTAAAACTTAAGCATTTTGGAACAAATGCAGCGTTATGTTAAAATGCTGAATTTTGGAACTGAAAAAATTGGATCACATGTTATCCATTTAAAAATCAAGCAGAGATTATACGGGACTTGGTTTTTATGAAGGATAATCTTCTGGAAAAACTATTTTTGTCAAAAGTTCAAAGAATCCAAAATTTGAGTATAAGGTTGCAACTGCACAGAATAACAGTCAAAATGCCCTGGTTACAAATGTTATGACAGCGACTGCAATATCGCAAAGGCAACATAGGAAAAAGAAGAACAAGTTCATTCCCATTTGTCACTACTGCCTTGCACCTGGACACATCAAACCTCACTGCTTCAGGCTCCAAAGAATGCAGGAAAAATGTAAGTCTTTCAATCAGCAAAAGAGATCCTCACATATGTTTTTGCAACACAAGGTAAGACAATTTTGGGTTAAAAAATTTGATTTAAATTATTTTGCTGCTTATACATCTACACAAGCCTGTGCTGCTAACTCTTGGTATGTTGATAGTGGATGTTCTAGCCACATGACAGGTATGCGTAAAGATCTCAGCAACTACAGAAAATGTGATGAAGGGCAAGTTATATTTGGAGATGGTGTTAAAGGAAAAGTTCTAGGAAAAGGAACACTTGAGATTGAAGGGTTTCCAAGGTTCAAGAAAGTACTGCATGCTGAAGGGCTGAAGGCTAAACTTATGAGTATCAGTCAATTGTGTGATCAGGGTTTGTTTGTGAAATTCACTAAAGATGGTTTTCATGTGTTAGATGTATCTAATAATTGTGTGCTTACAGGGAAAAGGTCATCTGACAACTGCTACATGCTTACACCATCTCATGAACAATTATTGTCGTGTTACAACAATACCTGTACAGTACGAGGTGTGCCAAAGCTAAGGAGCAAGCAGACAGGAAAATCGCTGGAAGAAGGAAGCACCAGTAAGATGAATGCTGATGTTGCAGACGGTGTTGCAACACTGAAGGAAGAACAGACGAAGAAATCTGTTGTAACAGATACTGTTGTAATGCCAGAGACAGAAACTGAGCAGGAGGACATTGGTTCATGTGATATTACAAGAAGCAGTGTAACAACAGAAGTTAGCACTAAAGAAATTCAAGCTGAAATGCCTCAAGTTTATAAAAATCATACTGCAGAGGATGTGATTAGATCAATACATGATGGAATCTGAACTAGAGGTAAACCCAAGTAGAACTACAGGGACATGGTAAGGTATATATGCCACACTTCTCTCTTAGAACCCAAAAATGTGAAAGATACTTTAGAAGATAAACTTTGGATAAATGTCGTGCATAAGGAATTGAATCAGTTTATCTGTGAACTTGTTGAAATTGGAATCATTATTTTAGAACATGTTGCAATAGAAAAACAATTGACAGATGTCTCCACTAAAACTTTAGATCCTTTGAGATTTGAAACTCAAAGAAAAGTTTTAGGGATTTGTAGTCTATAATATTGTATCATAAATTGCCACAGGGTCATGAAAGAAGCTTGAGAAATTTGAAAGTTTAATAATCAATTCAACTTGTGATTTAGTTTGTGAACTATACTTCCTTGTACACATTGAATACTGATTGACAAAGCTAATCTTGATGATCTGCAAGTACAGGAGCTTGGACTTTCTGATGACTAGGGATAAAGAGAGAAGTCTCTCTAAATCTATTCCTGTATTCTATTCATCCTTGAAATTTAAAAAAAAAAAAAAAAAGGAAAAAGGCAGGAAATAATGTGGCTATCTAGCACTGGAAAGAGCTACCTAATCCAAAATAAAAGAGATTAGTGTGAAAGCTATCAGTTGCAACATGAGCTGAAAATAATGAAAAAAATACATGTGAAAAGAAATATAGTATGCAAGCTACCTGTTACAACATGAGCTGACACAAGAAAAATAGTGTGTTTTCCTGCGAGATGAATAGACGATCAGGTATGTTTGAGCTGATTGGGAGAGTTCCTACACCTTGCAGGTTTGATGGTGAAAGCTATTTGTTTCAACATTCAGCCTCACACACACACATGGTTCATTAATTAAATCTTAGACTGAAATGAGTATTGATGAGTAAAGTTTCTTGAATGACTTCATGCTTCCTGAACATATCATGCATTTTAAATCTGTTTTAATTTTCGAGAAAAAAAATAAAAAATGGTGAAATCTCAGGGGATTTTGAGCAAATTGGAGATACTGTGAAAAATATTGTTGCAATATCGGTTCTAAATTGATTTTGGATAATCTGATGCAGCTTATGTCAGTGATGTTTTTGTTGGTTTGGATTGCTAAACAATTTGTGTTACAATTTTTACTATTTTGCTTACAATTTGTTTCTTTGTCTTTGCTTCATGAGACTTACAATTTACATGCTTAACTGTTTTATTCTACTATTGTGTTGTTTAGTTGCTACAATTGTGCTACTTAACTGCGCAAAAGGCTGTCCACAATTGGGTTGAATCCCTTGTGAAGTTGTCCCCTCCATTCCATCTTTTTCACAAGTTTTTGCAGGAATCTGATATTCAGGGGGAGCCTTGAGCTGAAGGCAATGTTGGATTAGCTTCTGAAACAACTACTGCTTGAATGTTGGTTGTTTAATGATTATCGCTCGGGCACTTTACTTTGTTTATTTTCTGCTGCTCTACTTTGGGTCCATGTTTGTGTTTGCTAATTTATGCTAAGTCCTTTGGTCTGGTACTTTGGTTTCTTTTGGCAAAGGGGGAGACTATATTATTGCTATTACTGCGTGTTGATTGTTGCTTGAGGGGGAGATGATTATTGCCACAGGTTTAGCTGCTCTACTGGTGCAGCTAGTAACTGTTGTTGCTATTGAGTTTGGTTGCTGCCTCTTATTCTTTTCCTGATATAATGACTGAGTTTTTATGATGGTTTATTGATTGTTGCAACAGGGTTATCATCTTTGGGTTACTATCTTTTGCAGGGTCATTATATTTGCTGCTTTGATACTTTCTTATCTATGTTTCCATTATGCTGTAACTGACTGTTAAAACAAGACCATATTTGCTCTGATACATCATTATCTAGTTTGTTAGCTTTATTGCTCTAATCTTTTGTCTTTAATTATTGCATTTGGTTTGGCAAAAAGGGGGAGTACTATGTTGTGCTGTGCTGCTATTGCATTGCTATCTTTTACAAAAGCACTATGTTTTCTACTTTGATACATTTATATCTGTGTTCCACTGCATGTTGCAACAGACTAATCATTGCTCTAATACTATTGTTCTACTGAATGTTGTACCGGGATTTTCATTTGTTGCATCTGTCTTTTTGCACTTGGGCAATAAGATGTTACATTGACTATGATATCAGAGTTTTGCCAAAACAAAGCCAAAGGGGGAGATTGTTAAGAAAATTAGATTGATTGGCAATTAAATTGATTGGATTTTGATTGTTAAGGCAATTAAATTAATTGGGATTTGATTGGCTATGTTTTAGCAAAACTTATGATATTACCATACTTGTGTGTTTACCTTTTATATTGTGCAGGAAAAATCTTATGGTAATTTACCATATGAGAAGAAGATTTGTGTTAATTAAGGAATGACATTTATTGCATATTCACAAGGAAAAGAAAATTAGGTTTTATGAGTCAAGGCCTTTCTTGAAGCCCAAGACAAGATGTCCAAGCACCAAGCTTGTATTTATATGGAGCATAAGGTCACGGCAGATGTAGGCAGAAACAGAGAGCTACAATAGAAAATACAAAAGAGTTTTTTATCCAGTGTTCCAAATGATGTTGCAACACGATCTGTGTTTCAGTCTTTTATTCTATTAAGTGTTGCATCTTTGTTTTGTTTGACAGTAAGACATGAGTGATTTGTATGAGACTTTGAGAGATTAGATTACTGTCACTTTTATTCATTCTTCGGGAGAAGAAGGTGTAGTTATCGGGAGAGAATGTTCCAAGTCGAGGGGAGCTCGCCAAATCGAAGTTCGTTAAAGAGTTCTTCATCTAGGCGTCAAAGGTCAAGAGAGAGTCTTTACTTATGTAAGTCCATTGATGTTGTAATTTGTTGTTTCTTAATGAATAGGTTTATTGGACCAGGGGAGGTCTCGTGGACGTAGACCGCACGGTTGAACCACGTTAAATCTTGGTGTTCTTTATTTCTGTTATAGTTTTTTATTTTCGCTGCTATTTACTGTTACTACTCATGTTGGAACATTAAGTGGAATAAACTAAGCAGTTAGAGAAACAAATTGTTAATGGTCTGTGATAGAACTAATATTCCAATTAATGTTGCAACATCATCTATGACAGAATTGTAACAAACTCAGTTTATACTAAGTTATTGCATCCGTTTTTAGTTTTCATCAAAAAAGTTCATCGATTAAGCATATTGGTTATCTTGCTGTGAGATTAATCTATACTTATACTGCACAACTTTTAACACATATGTTCATTCTTGCTTTGTTGTCAGTGAATACACTGTTTGTATCAGAAGTGGATGAAAAACTCTCTCAAGCTATGAAAAGAGTAATAAGACACTCTATAATGAGGAAACAAGTCTTAAGAAGGGTGCAGATGATATGCTGACCTACTTTGGTGCAAAGTCACAACCTTTAAGTTCCACATACATCGCTATTGTTGGAGCTATCGAAGTTGTTGCCTTCGTGGGCGATATTGCCCAATATGCTATGTTATCCACTATTGTCATAGTACTAACTTCTTATCTTGTTGGATTTGCTATTGCGCAAGTCATTTGGAGAAAATATCGTAGACTTGCACGTGATGTGAAATCACTGAAAAGGCGCTATACTCGCCTTTTAGATGTGAAGCGATTCGACGAAAAGGTGAAAGAATCACCTCATAATTTTGCTGGTAATCTTCAACCACCTACTGGGTTGCCTTCAGGTAGCAGAGCTTCATTTCTTACGTTAAGCGGGATTTATATGGTGGGATGAATCTCCTATCTGTTAACTATCGATTGGAGGTTTTGCGAGAGGAAACTGATATTGACAATATGTTGACGCGTTATCTAATACTAATTTGGTCAACAACTAGTCTCTCACTGGCTTAAGTATTAGTGTACACAATACTGCCATATTTTGTACCCCGCAGTGGTATGTATTTTGCTTATTTCGATATTTTTTTTCTTGCATTAATTGTGTTATATATTTTTTGATTTTTGTCTAATTTTGATTTCTCTTAATAGTTAGCTTTGATGGCATTTCCCTTCGCTGTTCTTATGGTGGAGTTATTGCCGCCACTTGAGATAAGATGTTTTGCTATATATCTTTAAGTTGTATGCATTCTTACTTTCATTTAGAAAATAGCCAAACATAAAATTGTTTTGTTACTTACTTTAATTTGTATTTTGGGGTCTCTACTAAATTCTTTTGCAGCATTTGGTTACTTTTATGTGATGTCCTATCTTAAAATAACTTTTCTCTTTGTTGTATTTTTTCAGAACTTGTTGATGAAGTGGAGGTGTCCGTTGAGAGTTTTGTCAAGTTTGAAGTTAGATGTTTCAGATGTATTTTGTTATGGTTACTTTAATGTTATTTAGCCAGATGTTTCGGATCTATTTTCTTATGGTTGCTTTAAAATTGTGTGAAATGCGTGATTATAGATGCTAATATTCAACTTTAATTGACTTTAGATGGTTGCTTTGTTAACGATATTTTAGTAAGTGCTTCACTCAAAATTTAGCGTCCATAACAAAATGAAACTAAGATGAAACTAAATTTTGAGTGAAGCACTTATTAAAATATCGTCAACAAAGCAACCATCTAAAGTCAAATATTAGCATCCATAGTCATGCATTTCACACAATTTTAAAGCAACCATAAGAAAATAGATCTAAAACATCTGGCTAAATAACATTAAAGTAGCTATAACAAAATACATCTGAAACGTCTAACTTCACACTTGGCAAAACTCCCAACGGACACCTCCACTTCATCAACAAGTTCTGAAAAAACACAACAAAGAGAAAAGTTATTTTAAAATAGGACATCACATAAAAGTAACCAAATGATGCAAAAGAATTCAATAGAGACCCCAAAATACAAATTAAAGGAAGTAACAAAACAATTTCATGTTTGGCGATTTTCTAAATGAAAGTAAGAATACATACAACTTAAAGATATATAGCAGAACAACTTATCTCAAGTGGCGGCAATAACTCCACCACAAGAACAGCAAAAAAATGCCACCAAAGCTAACTATTAAGAGGAATCAAAATTAGAGAAAAATCAAAAAATATATAACACAATTAATGCAAGAAAAGAAAATTCGAAATAAGCAAAATACGTACCACTACGAGGTATTATATATGGCAGTATCGTGAACACTAATACTTGGGCTAGTGAGAGAATAGTGGTTGACCAAATTAGTATTACATAACATGTCAATATACTGTCAATATCAGTTTCCTTCGCATAACCTCCAATCGATAGTTAACAGGTAAGAGATTCATCCCACCATATAAGCCCCCGCTTAACGTAGGAGATGAAGCTTTGCTACCTGAAGGCAACGCAATAGGTGGTTGAAGATTACTAGTAGAATTATGAGGTGATGTTTTCACCTCTTCGTCGAATCGCTTCACATCTAAATAAAGGCGAGTTATAGCGCATTTTCAGTGATTTCACATCACGTGCGAGTCTACGATATTTTCCCCAAACAACGACTTGTGCAATAACAAATCCAACAAGATAAGAAGTTAGTATTATGACAATAGTGGACAACATAGCATATTAGGCAATATCGCCCACCAAGGCAACAACTCCAATAGCTTCAACAATAGCGATGTTTGTGGAACCTAAAGGCTATGACTTTGCACCAAAGTCAGTCAACATGTCATCTGCACCCTTCTTAAGACTTGTTTCCTCATTAAAGAATGCATTTTTACTCTTTTTATAGTGTGAGAGACGTCTTTCATCCGCTTCTGATACAAACAGTGTATTCTCTAAAAATAAAGCAAGAATGAACATATGAAAAAACCATCACATTGCCACGTGTCATAATTGGATTAGGACATTTTCCCAACGTCCAAAGTACCAAACGTTTGCAATAATTTTTCCTTGTTTCAAATCACCCAAACAAGTCCCAATATTTTCCAAAAAGTCTCATTTTGGTCCCTTTTATACCACATTCTTAGAAGGTGGTCAAATGCACTAATAAGATATTTTTGTGTAGCTTATTCTTATAAGGATTTATTACCTGGGTAGTCTCTTATCTTTTTTCGGATTGTCTAGTTAGTCCCCCATCTGCAAAATAACCATAGATTATTCCCTTATCTTTCTCTGTTGTGCCACCATTGGTCATTTCGTCACTTTTCTACTGTTTTGGCATGTTCAAAGCATGTGACATGTTTTTTTAGCCAGTTTGTTAGGACTAAAAGAAGCAATTTTGACTTATAAATTAACTTATAAGTCAGAAGAAAGAAGCTTGACTTATAAATTTTGCTAATGTGTTTAATTTCAGATGTTGAGGACTAAAAGAAGCAATTTTGATATGAATTGCGTAAAATTGATGTGGGTTTTGATCGATTATGTTTTCTGCAATATTGGCATATTGGCAAATTGAAAATGCAGTGGGTTTTGGAAATCAAAATAGGTACTTACTTTTGCGAGATGAATCCTTATTTTCCATCGCGACTGTAAGGTGCACTCAACGACGTGTGTGGATTTGGGGATTTGGGGCTTTGGGGGAACAATAAGGGTTAGGGATTTGAGCCGTATGGGTTTGGGAATCAGGAATTGGGGTCAAATGAAAGAGGTGAAAATACGTGTTTGATTGCTTTTACATTTTTGTCATTCAAAAAAGATATCACATGCTTTGCACATGCTAAAATCGTTAAAAAAGTGACAAAAGGACCAACGGTGACACAACTAATTTATGATCATTTTAAAAATGAAGGACTAATTAAACAGTTTAAAAAAAGATACGGGACTAACCGGATAATAAACCCTTCTCATAACACATTCCTCAACTTCACTTATTGTTCAACTACCAATATAAACCCTCTTATTTAACCATTATTTTTTAAAGATATTTTAGCAGATAAGCAAACGTTCTAAAAGTATCTTATAGAAATAATTATTAGAATTATGTAACAAATGCCAATTCACATAATCAATAATAATTTAAAAAAAAATACCAAACTTTGCGGCAAAAAAAATGGTAAATATCACTCTGCTCCCCTATGATATGCGAAATTATCACTCCACCCCCCTGTATTCGTAAAACTTCAGAAAAGTCTCATGTATTATTAAAAAGTTCTTACACTTCCCCCTCAATGTCTCTTTTAAACTATTAAATGACGTTTTTGCCCTTTTAAATACATTTTTTTTTCTTTTTTTCTTCATCTCCACCTATTTATAAAAAAAAATTTTAAAAAAGATCATCTTTCCCAAACCTACCTAATTATCAAAAAAATTAAAAAAAAACTAAAAAAATACATGTATTTAAAATGGTAAAAAAGTCATTTAATAGCTTAAAAGATATATTGAGGGGGTAGTGTGAATACTTTTTAATAATATATGAGATTTTCTTGAAATTTTACGAATACAGGAGGGTGGAGTGATAGTTTTGCATACCACAGGAGGAGCGGAGTGATATTTACCCAAAAAAAAATACTAACTTCTATAAATGCTTTTTGTGATTGAGAGAAACTAAACTTGGGAGCAGGGGCAGAGTTAGGAAATCTTTTCAATGAAGGCTAAAATAAATATTTTTTCAACTATATGAGTACATTATTTTTAGTGAAAATTAATTAATTTTTTTAATTAAAAATATATATATATTTAATTTTTTTCAAAAATATATATAGAATTTTTAACGTTATTCTGAATCAGTAAGATTGCAGCCTCCGCGGACCCCTAAGTACCTCTGTCCCTGTACATGCACACATGTATAGTGGGGGTTAAAATAAACTTGGGAGAAACTAAACTTGGGAGTAGGGGTAGAGCTAGAAAATCTTCTCAGTAGGGGCTAAAATAAATAAATTTTCAACTATATGAGTACATTATTTTTAGTGAGGATTAATTAATTTTTTTAACTAAAAATACATATATATTTAAAAAATATATATAAAATTTTTAACATTATTCTGAGTCAACTAAATACTTCCGTCCCTGTACATGCACACATGTATACCGAACACCCAACCCCCGAAGCCACAAACCATATATAGATATATTATATGCATACATATAGATAGATACAAGATAAAAAAAAAAATAATAATAATAATAAATAAACAAATGAAAACCCCCAAACCCTCTAGATCCACACGTTGTGGTTTGGGGAATGGGGAGTCTGTTACTAAAATATATGTACATCAGGGATAGACATTACCTATCCAGTCTTTTACTCTGTCACTGCAATGTGAGAAAGAAGTGTTAAAAAAAAAAAATGCTATTTTAGAATGGGTAGAGAAAGAAAGCTTAAAAAGTAGAAAAATATGGTTGGAAAACAAAGATGAACTTTCTTTCTTTTCGCTGTTTTCTGTTCGCTATACCCTTTCTGCTATTTCCTTTCTTTTAGCTAATGCATGTGCCTTTATAGAAGTTAATAAAATCGTAAATTATGCATATAGTCCCTATTGTTTATATAATTTTTCAAGTTGGTCTTTAATATTATAAAAAAATTATATTGGTCCCTCATATTTATAAAAGTAATTTTTTTGGTCAAAAGTGATTCAAATTAGTCTCTATTGTTCAAAACTAATCAATTTAGTCTCTATTATTTTCAAAAAAAAAATAATTTTGTCTCCAAATAAGATCATGTGTAGAGACTAAATTAAATTTTTTTAAGAAACAATAAGGGCTAAATTGAATTTTTTGAAAAATAATAAGGATCAAATTGGTTAGTTTTGAATAATATGAACTATTTTAAATCACTTTTATAAATATTATAGACTATTATGAATCTTTTAGAATATTAGAGATGACAGTTAAAAAATATGTAAACCATAGAGTCTAAATATAAAATTTACCCGTAATAAAAGAATAACATGCCATTTCATTTGAGTATAATCGTGGTTGGTATAATGGCTTGTATTTTTATCTTATTATATGACATCTACAATAGGTGTCTTTAAGGCATTAAATTCTCTACATGTAGGAAAGTTATTAGAGATTTTAATTTTAAACAATTTTTCTATACTCATTTTTATATGTAGAGAATTCCTACATTCAAATCTCACTACTCTACATGTGAAGATGCAATAACAATATTCCTAAAACCTATCTCCACATTTTCAAATGCAAAGTAAACGAAAATAGAGAGTTTTTAAAGTAGAGAAGCTATTATAGTGAAACTGAAATAAGGTTTCTTTAGAAAAAGGAATTTACTAAAGGAAATGAAGTTCTTTGAGTAAAATTAAAACACGGAATCCCTAAATATAAAGAAATAGACCAAATCATTAAATGTAGAGAAAAATGTAAAAAGATTGTTGAAGTTGATCTAATACGACTATCTTGTCAAACTTTTTATTCCAGTCGAGCTTTTCTTTTGCCTCATAGCGCATACAAAGTCATACAAAGTGATGATCTTGTTATAACAAACTCAAAGGAGTTAGGAAGTTGGTCTCATAAATAAATAAATAAAAGGGAATTGTTGCCACGAGTATGCTTTTTTAATCAGCCATAACAGATCGAGCATGCGAGACACACAATCTTAAATCCAATAACATGTTATTAGAACTTCACTTCGATTCTGTTGCGTTTTACTCCTTTTCGGTACAATGGCTGTTTCTTTCGTTTTTTTTTTTTTCTTTTCTTTTTTTGTCTTGTACATTGCAACTCTCGAGATGCAAAAGCAAATTGGTAAACATATCGTAATTCGATTCAAGAATGTAAAATATGTAAAAATAATAGTTGTTAAAGGATGTATGGTTATTATTAACTCCAATTTTGAAGTGGCTATTCTCTTCAAATTAGGTCTTAGTAAGTCTTATGTCTAATTACTAATATTATTTTTGTTTTTTGATATAGTCATTTATTCTAAGATTTGATTGATCAGCTGTGAGGCCAATAAGTTATCTAGAAGTAAACCTTTTCATTAAAAAAAAAAAAAATTCAACTCAAAGAAGGATAAAAATTAACATGAGTGAATAAGTTTGATTTGAGATGGAATTATATTTATTTATTTATTTCATGAGAACTTGGATGGCATCTCAAATTATACGTAAAATAAATATTCATAATCTAAAAAATGCATTACAATTTAAATAATTTGAAATCTTGAGTACGATTTTCAGATTAATTTATATTAAAATACTTAATAAAAAAACTTTTTCATATGTAATTTCTTATCACCTCGTGGAAATATTGGGCTAATGGTGACCTCAATATTTATTTTTTGCTTTTTGGTAGAACACATCTTTGTTATACTCAGGCCATCTTTAGCAAACTCTCTATTTTTTCTCTATTATACAAAGTCAAACTACCACTTCTCTATTTCAGATAACTCCTTATTTTTGTTTTACTCAAACAACGCTCTCTATTTTAACTAATACATCCTATTGATGTCCTATTATGTTTATTAGTTAACCTTGTAATTTGAACATCAAATTAATATTTCGTGAAAACTACAATGTCTCGTGAATTCATTTATAAGAAAAACTTATCAATAAAAAATTATATTCTAATAAAAGTATCTAAATAAAAGCATAATAATAAGAATTTTCTGACTTAACTGTAATTAATTAACTATAATAGCAACATATAAGAATATTCTAATTTAGTTTAAGGCAAAAAAATAATTTAAATTAAACAGAAGTTGTTTATAATTTATAACAATTAAATTAAACAAAGCTAATTAATATAAACCAATCCAACCCCACCTCCCCAAACACAAACCACAACGATTCTTCAACACAATTACGACGGTTGCTGCATTTTGAGAGTCAAGTGGCTCGGTGGAGTTTCTCGCCAGCTTTGGAGAAGCACCAAAGCAAACTGGCGAGCCAACAAAACATGGCGAGGCAGCTGACGAGCCTGTTGGAGTTTAAAATTTGGCTTTGACTCGCTAGTATAAAGAAAAACCCCACTATTGGAGTTGCTCTAAGGTGACTCGCACATCGGAAATATCAATAGGGGCAGATTTAGAAATTTAATAATGGAGAGTCAAAATTTTTTTTTTATACAGTGTTTTTTATAATATTTTTTGGTCTAGTAGAAAAGATACTCAATTTTTATATTTTTAATTTTTTTTTACAGTTTTATTAAAGAAAATTTGGTTATGATTTTATGTTAGGATATTTCAAAATTTTAATAAGAAAAATAATCAATAAATATTAAAAGATCTAGCTTGATGCAATAAATAATAGTTTTCGTTTAATAGTTAGATATTAAATAAGATGTTATGAGTTCGAAACTAATTAGAAGTCATGTTCTTTAAATATTAATTCTTTTTCATTCATAGCTAAAACTATAAAAATAAATGCAATTATAGTGACTTAAACCCCCAACAATTAACATAATACTATTTGTAACTAACCACCAAACCAACTTCAAATTTTTAAAAAAATTTATCAGTTTTTAAATATTTATTGGAATGACCAAATCTAATTTTTAAAAAAAATTTCATTAAATTCTTTTTTTATTTTTTGGGAGGTCGGGCCCCAGCCCCCTTAAAACCGCCCCTGAATATCAATATCATAGTCACTCGAAGCGCTCGATCCCTTGCTATTGCAACATTTATGGTTATCTACCATCCTTCTAATAGTGGTAATGTTGAATGCTGGTTTGGTCCATTCAAAGTATTTTTTTTTACTTTCTTGTCTCTTAAGATTCTTTTATCTTTCTACTTGACTAAAAGATTGAGTTGGTGGAAAGCTTCCAACATTAAAAGACTGAATTTTTTTTGGCCAGCTCGAGTTAATTATCAGTCTTAGAAATAATAGGTAATCCCATAACATTTGTATGTGAATGAGTTAATTATTAATTTAAATTAACAAAAAAAATACGAGACATCTATAGTGGTTGTGTAATGAAAGACACTGGTTATCCTAAGATTCTTTCATCCTCCTGCTTTACTAAAAGATTAAGTTAGTCAAGGGCGTTGAACATTAAAAAATTTAAAAAAATTTCGGTTAGTTTGAGTTGACAATTAACATTAAAAATAATGGGTGAATCTTACAGTAAGTGTATGTGAGTAAATTGATTATCAACTCGAACTGACAAAAAAAAAATACAAGACATTTATGGTAGTTGTTTAATGAAAGACACTGGTTATCAACCACCTGTCATATGTATAGGTCAGCATATATGAACTATTTCAGCAGATCTGAACATTTTCATGGTACTGAGTGACTGAAAAAAAATAGATTGGGGTTGATATGCATGTCCTAAATCTCTGCTGCCGCTTATTGATTCTAGTGACCCGTAGTTCAGTGGAGGACAAACTCCGAAAGCAAACGGGAAAATTTTATATTTAATTTCTATTATTTATTTAAAAATTTAATTTAATTTTTATGTTTAAATTTTGTTCTTATTATTTCTTTTAAAAAAATAATTTAATTTTTATTATTTTTAAAAAATTTCAATTTTATCTTTATTATTATTTTTTTAAATTCATTTATATTATTTAAAATTAATCAATTTAATTTCTATACTTGTTTACAAATTGAACTAAGTAATATGTCTAGTAAATTGAATTGGGTGAAAATATTTCTTTTGTTATCAGAAAAAAGATGAAGAAGTTGGCGTGGAGGATGACGACGTTCAGGCAGTCATGGTTGGCTGGTTTCTTAAAATGATCCGACGATAAAGCCATTGAGGTCATTAAACGTGAAGAAACCACGTGAAATAATTGTTATGGTCAGACATGATAGTGACATAACCTTTAACACTGTAGGTAGGTTTACTGCGTAGTCAGTAAACCTATATTGTGTAGCTGATGTTGCGTATATCTATAACTGACGGCAAAAAAGAAAAAAAAAATTGATATCTACATCCTCAATAAAGTTTTCAAATATAAAACTTTTTTAATTTGATTATTTTTAGATATCCACTCTTTAAAAATAATACTATTCATGATCAAAGTACGTAGAATTTATCACTTTTGACTTAAAAAAATACAAAAATAGAGACACAGTCTCTATTTTTTTCCATAAATTTGTTGAAAAAAATGAAGATTGGATCTCTATATTGACATCTTTTAAACTAAAAGTGGTAGATTTCACGTACTTTTTTCATGAATAGTATTATTTTTAGAGACTGTGATCTCTAAAAATACCCAAATTAGAAAAATTTTATATTTTAAAGACTCCATTGAGGATAGCCTAACAATAGTGGTATCTTGTACGTGAATGAGTTCCGCGCTAACTTGAGATTTATCTTGGTTATCTGTAACAGTCTCTTTATTTTTTTCTTTAACAACTTTTTTTATTTTTTATTTTATATGTACAGAGTTTGAAATTATCTTAAAGACAATTTTAACATTTTCTCTATTTTTTATTTATAATAGAGAGTGAAATTAATAAATTTATATTTCAGTATGTCTATTTTAATTTCACTCTAGTTACTCTTCATATTTTATCTAAACTTATTATTCGATAATCTTTTTTATCTTTTATTTTTAAATTATTAACAACTATATTCTAACAAATATTGGAATATTTATATAATTCGAGGCATAAGATTATAATAATTTTTAAATTTATAATAAAATATCACCTATAAATTACAGTTTTAAACTTGAAACACGAAATAATTATATATATTTACTTTACTCTTTTTTTGATACTGCCTCATCAATTAAATGAAAAAAAAAAAAAAAAACACAAACACACACACGAAACGCAAACAAAACAAAACAATAGAACAACAAAAAAGATTGCCGTTTGACCAAGAGAAAAAAGTAGCAGCGAGCTTGATTCCAGCGAGCAAATGGCAATCAATTGGCAAGCTTTGGATTTTGGGGAGGGAGAAAGAGAGGCTGTTGGAATAATTTTTTTTGTTCTTACTTTTTACTTTGACCAAAAATAGTAAAAGTAGAGAGTTGTTAGAGTTGTTTTAAAGTTTTATTTGTTTGTCGTAAAATATTTTTTATTTTTTTTTTAATTTTTTAATGTTTAATAATACTAAAAAATTAATTAATTAAAAAATATTTTTTAAATATTAAATAATTTTTTATTTTTTTCTAAAAATATTTTTTATAAATAAATTATTTTATGACAAACAAATAACATTATACACTAAAAAATTTTTTATTTTTTAAAATAATATTTTTTTTAAATAATACTTTTTATAAATAAATTATTTTACGACAAACAAATGAAATCTAAGTGGGATATTGACGGTCAAATGGACTTTTTGAATAGTTTCTATTAGATGTGCTGTATCATACCAAGTGAGAAACGTCCTCAATTCTTTGGCGAAACACTTGAGTTTATTTTATTTTATTTTATTTATCAATTTGGGGGTTATTAAATGGTCTGAAAAATCAACAAATTTGGCTGCTGTCATCAATTGAGGTTACAGCTCTGCAGACTACAGAGGAATGGTACGGCATGGCTCTATTGTTGATGTGACTTGAACCTTCAATTGCTACATCTAAGCCATATTCTGTAATGATCATGCATAACAATTCTACCCTCTTCCTTGTTTTTTAATTGTAAAGGTTCTATCTCTTAGGCTCCGTTTGTTTGCCGTAAAATAATTTGTTTGTGTAAAATATTTTCTGTGGAAAGTATTTTTTTGAAAAATAAAATATTTTACATGGCTCCGTTTGTTTGCCGTAAAATAACTTATTGAGGGAAAATATTTTACTAGAAAATAGAATACTGAAAAATATTTTCTGGTGCTTGGATGTACGGTAAGTTCGGTAAAATGTTTTCTTATTCCAAAAGACATGAAAACATTTTACATAATTTTGTACTAGCCGCAATTGTTGACCGAAAAATATTTTACAATTGACCAATTTTCCGGTGTTACCAAATACCGTAAAATTAAGAAAAAACAGCCGTAATTTTTGACTGGAAAACATTTTACGGTTGACCAATTTTCCAGTGTTACAAAACACCGTAAAATCCAAAAAATGTTTTCCGGTAAAATATTTTATAGCAAACAAACGGAGCCTTAATATAGAAATTTTACATAGGAATTTTAAAAGATTAGTATGTTAAAAAGTAGAATCCTTGCACTTAAGAACATCTTTTATAAAGGTAAAATTCATACATGAAATTATTACAAATTCATCCCCAATTTCAAGTACATTTTTTTTGAAGTCAAAATTCCAAGTGCAATTTGAATGACCTGCTAGTGCACAGAATTGTGTTAGTCTTCTTTTCTAGCAGATAAAGGTCGCCTCACAGCATTCCGCAGTTGGGTATATAGTTTTCTAAAGAAAAGGTTGAGTGCCCTTTTTGCCTTGGGAGAGTTGTATGTGTTTTTTTGGATATAGTCAACCTTATCTTCCACGCATGGTAGAAATTCCTCACACAATTAATTGCCTCGCAACCCAGAGAAAACGTGTCACGCCTGTCTGCTTAGGATACTCTGTTGTCCTTCTACCTGCGGAGCGCAACGCGAATCAACGAGTAAGGATCAACGATACGAACAAATTTAACAATTGTGGTCAAAGTTTATCCAATCCAAATTTCAATCTAATTATATGATCGGCGATTGTTAATATATCTTGTAGTAATAAAAATTTATTATTTTAAAAATTTATTTATATTATTTTATTATAATTATATCAATAATTTAATTTTCGAGAAACACCAAAGTATAATTAATGAACGCGTCAGTTGCTTGTTGAATTGCCCAACATGTACATTATTCCCGTCCCAATTAATGGAAAGACTAATAATTTTACCATCACTTTTGGAACATAACTTTAAAAGCGTCTGGTACAAGTTCGCAGTTCTTTACACATAACGTTAAAGGGTCAACAATAAAAGCGTTTGTAGACTCCACATTTACTCAACATGTGTGTGTTTTCATGTGTTAGGAATGAAATCTACGTTTTAGTCTAAAATATTTAAATGTCTCAAATGTTTCAAAGTAGAATGTTAAACTCTACCAGAGGTCTGGTACAAGCACTAAACTATATCACTTCTGAAAATAAAAATAAAAATTAACATGTAAAAGATTAGCACATCTTTGTTTCTAAATTATAAAAGTTATATGTTAAATACTCCTCACTCATATTTCATTACGGGCAGATATATGAGAAATTGTTTGTTAGCAATCACTTGGACTTTGGTCTAGTGGTTATATTATTTGTTGTGTATATTAAAGGTTGTGAGTTCAAATCTCGCTGATTACAAATATATGACTTTCGGCCTCCCTCCGTACCATTTTGTCATTGCTTGTGTTGACTTTCGCCAATTCTTAATTGAGTTTTATTTAGTAAATCTTGTACTTGTATTAAGTTTGCCTTTTTTTTTTTTTTTGTTAAGGTAAATCTTTCATTAAAATGAAAAATGGAACAATCGGCAAGTGCCACATATGCGCGGCAACAAGCCAAAATTTATGTTTGGGCTTGCTTGATGAGTCAGGTTCCGTCCATTTCGCGCCGTTCGGGGGGCACTTGAGTCAGCCGCCGGTGCCCAACAGCGTCTTATGGAACCCAAGGACTGTATTCTTCTCCAATTTGAGGACGAGTGTCCTACCTAATTCAATGCTAGGTAACCAATCTCCTCGGGCGGGAAGTCTCAAAGCTCTTTGGCTATGGGTGCATTTATTATATCTGATTTGGCTATCGGCTTGGCCTTTTTACTTTTCCTACTGCCAAGTCGGTGGTTGAGGAGTAATAGGTTTCGCATAAGCTACATTTCGTGGGAGGGTCTCCCCTGGGAGTTGGAAGCTCCTCGGGGAGGACAGTGTCATCCGCTGAGATTACAAGGTAGATTATCCGACCCCCATAGGGTGGATGTTATTTACAAAAATATCAGTCAAAAACAAAGGTAGGTTAGAAACCCAGTCAAGTGCTAATTTATTCGATAAGTTTGCCTTTGACAATCTATTATTAAATGTATTGTACAAATTCAATATCATATTTCCACCAATTAAAAAGCTATTTTAGATAATATTTTAACAATATCCTTATTTGATTTCTCAATTTTAAGAGTTAATTAAGATTTATCTTACGGGCTTAGAGGTCGTTTCTTTTGTTGTAATTTAAATATGTGTTCAACACGATAATTTCATTTGGTTCGCTTGTTAGTTAAGCTATATATGAATAGTTTCAGTAACAAGCTGAAAGTTATAATAAACATTATCCACGCATAAGTGGAGCTAATTTTATTTCAGCAAGGGTTTCTATCTCAAATTTTTTGAAAAATATGTGTACTTTAGAGGCATTTTAAATTGAAAAATTAATTTAACTCCCACAAAAATATATTTATATAACTGTCAAATTGGTTGATTTTAGCCTCCACCAAACAAAAATTCTGCATCTGCCTCTGATTCCATGAGCTTCCCATATGTTGAACTGCAATATACTCCAATAAATACAAGTTGTACAACCATCAATAGAGGCAGCTACAAATATTAGGGAAAGTATCTAGACAAGTCAGTCAGACAATTAAACTCTCATGGGACGTGGGTTCTAGCGGTCCAACACCCATAATCAGGGCTGGATATCAGGCCGGCCTGAGTGAGAACTTTCTTAGAAAGGACTTGTAACAAGCTCACATGTTTGAAATCAACAAATCAAGGGTGAAAAAGGAAAATCATGCTGAAAAAGTCGAACAGCCTCCATCGAGGGGGAAAGTTGATATAATGATCCAATTCTAACAACTAACTTACCAATATATTAAATTTAATCAACTAAGTCAAATATTTAAATCCGTATTAATAATTGTAAAAAAATTAAATTATTATAAATTAAATATACAATTTTTATAGAATAAATGTAGGACGAAATTAACGGACTACGGTAGAGGAACTGGTGTTGGCCCAAGAAAGAAGAACAAATGGAACTAGCTCGTGACTAGAAATCAAATCCACATTTTCAACAGGTTCCAGATCGCATTATTGCTCCCATGAAAAAGTCAAAAGGAAAAATCGCAAGCTTAGACGTCTTTCAAAAATGATATACAACTAGTGAAAGAGGGCCATTCGTTTCTTACAATGATATTAGTAAAAGAAAGGGTAAAATGCACAATTTTTCACGTACTTTTTGAATTACCACTCTATCCTCAATTATCACATAAATTGTTTTTGCTTTTAAAAGGTGACACACTTTGCCTCAAACTTAATTTAACTCCATTGAACAAAAGATAAAATGAAGACAATGTCCTTCATTAAATATGCACAATATCTCAATATCCCACCTGTACTAAATAATCACATTTTTATGGTCCCCTGTCCTAAAAACTAGCTACCTCCTCTGTTTTAATGAGATGATCTCTTCAAATCCTTATGTTTTTCAAATATTGTGTATAACCCTTTGTTGTCATGGTCATATACGCCAACAACCCGAAGTCGCAAAGTTAGCACGTGAAATGCACTTATCATTCAGTTAAATTTGATGGATCAATTCACGGCAGATTGTATTTGCAATATTTTGAAAAGTACGAATAATTTATGAGGTAATAACAGAACCACAAGGTCTGGTGTGCTAATTTACCAAACCATAGGGGGTATAATGTACTTGACCTATAAGAGGAATAATAAATAGAGAGTGAAAATTCGGGGAAAAAAAAAACAGAAGAAAAGAAAGGAGAGGCTTTTAAACAATAAGGAAGGGTAAAGCGTGAGGCTACACACAGCCCATTAATTGTTCATTAGAATGATTATTATTCCAAAGACTTTTCTATATTATATAACTTGATCGTTAAGTGAAAAGTTCTGTGTTATCCTATATCATCTCCTCAAAAATCATGACTTTGTATCGGACATAATAGGAACATTTTATTTTTGACCAGAAGAGTCATTTTTAAAATACTATAACAAAACTTCTTAAGAAAATATACGTGTTGAATAGGCTTTCTTTCTTTTCTTTTGTTTTTGTCATGGAATAGGCTGTTCGTAGGAGAATTTTTTGTTATTAGGTACGAAATTCCACAGTGCTCTGATTGTTTGGTCAGTAGCTAAAGTCTTTGCATGACTATGTCCTCGTTACACAGTCTTATCTTTATCTCAAGATATTTTGTCCGTGTGAGCTGAAGCTATTGATTGATATAATGCATAATCACTGGCTTTGGAACTCCAACGTAATTGATTTGTCATACTTTGTAATATTAGATTGTTAGTAGCTAGGAAGCGTGTTAACAAGTGGACGCGTTAGAATAAAAAAACGAGTATCGAAAGTGATTGATGGACGAAACTCCATTCTCGAGCCTCATAGGTCAACCAGCTCCCATACAACTATAACTGATATCAATAATTCATACATCTCCATTACGCAGCTAGGAAATCACAAGAACTTCCAAGAAACTGCTCTTTCCGATTTCCATCTTCACCAGGCTTGTAAACCACAGAGCAATGACAAAGAAATAAATAAATAAAAAGAGCAATGGTCATTGTCATTCAGGATCAAATATGATGCAATCATTTCCTGAGAACAAACGAGTAATCCCTTCATAAACTGTTGTTCCCTGCAATCTTGAAAGGGTCAATAGGGAGACGTCATTGCGTAACACGTACTTGGGATGAATTAATAACCCCTGTAATTAAACAAACGTGCACGTTAGGTCAACTCCAACAGCTTCCTTTATCTTTCTCCCTATATATAGGGGATTTAGAGTACTTTTCTTACATCTGGAGATTCCCTATTTGAGTTTCACTCCAACAACTTCCCTACATTTAATTAATCTCTTAGTTTAGGGAATCCTTATTTCAGTTTCACTCCAATAGCTCCTCTATTGTAGGGACTACCTATTTTTATTTTATTTTATTTCAATTAAACATATCATTAATTTTTTTTATTTTTATATATATATTTCTGAGACCTTATATTTTTAATTACCAACATAAATTTTTATTTTTAAATATTATTTTTTATTGTTTGATTTAAAACTTTTCCAATAATTTTTATTTTTTTTATTATATTTATTACCGTTGGAGAGTTTAATTTTTAAAGTTTTGCTTTTATTTTATTTTTTAATATTTTTCTAACAGTGAACAGTGTTTAGGAGATGAAGTAGGGGATGGTTTTTCTCCTACATAGAGAGAAGATGAAAATAAGTGTAGGGATCCCCTACAATTTAGGGGATAGGGTAGGGGATCTGCTGAAGTGCAATTGCTCAAATCTCCTCTCTACATGTAGAGTAGGGAATCATGTAGGAACTCTCTTGGAGTTGGCCTTACTCCCTGTAATAATTAGGGGATTAGTAACTAACTTCATAACCATAAAAGGTTAATATGCACTTTTGCACGACCACAGAGGTTGTTTGACTTTTAACCCTAAAGAATTTAATGATTATCATTGAACCCTAGTCACATACGTTAACCCTAAAACATTTTTATTTTACAAACATTTTTACGCTTATGGAAAAGTAAAAGGTCTTCTTCATACCAATTTAGATAAAATTCCTGGAGCATCTATGTGTGTGTGTGGTATGTGTTTGTTCATTCAACTCTTTCATCTCTTAAATTGGTGGGGACTTAAATCTAGTTAAATTGTTGGTCGTATATGTACATGAATTTATATTGTGTTTCACTTGTAGTAAATTCAATTCAACTAATTCAATATAGTCGGATTAAATTGGCTAAATTCTTAATTACAGAATTGAAGTTGTGGTGATTGTTGTTTACTAGTTCAATTTGCTAGCTTTTTTTTTTTTTATTAAGTTGAATTTGGTAGCTGGATGTTGTATTTTCTACAATGTCCTGTCCAATATAATGTGGTATTGGTAGGTATGTATGGGTGTAAGGAAATCCATAGAGAGGACATATTTAATTGTTTGTTTCCAAGCTAAAGAGATAATTACAAAGTTACGTGAAAAGTATATCAAAGTCACATGAATTTAACTATTTGTAGCTCATTATAATTTATAAGCATATAGAATTGGCACTCTCAGGTACTAACATTTGTATTTTTTAAGCATGGAATAAAGGTGAGCACATTCTTTTGTAAGTTTTTACCACTATAAATGTTTTGACCGAGAACCATATATACTCTTTTGTATTTAAGACAGTTGTAATGAAATTTTTCTTTGCTGATTGAGCAAACAAAATTGACACTCGTAATTTAGCAAACAATATAAACCTTATAGGTTAATTAGATTATATAAAGATTCTATTATTCTACCTTATTATGTATTATTCTATTATGTTCTAATTAACTCTCAATTTCGTCAAATAGCATTTGCAATATTGTTTTAAATATTTTTGTTTTTATTAGAAATCCAAATTTAGTAGTGTATATACAAAAAATGTTGAGTTAGCAAATATCCAACCTTCCCATTTAGTTGTAATCATCTTTAGTGGCTCTTTTTCTTTTTTTCTTTTTTATTTATAGATTATGTGAATTCACATTTGTTACGTAATTCTAATAATTATTTTGTTTATAGCCATTATGTTTGCTTACGGGTTATATGCCAAGTGATCATATATAAATAAGTAAGCAATTTTCAGTTACATTTTACTGCTTAGATTCTATTAAGATACTTTTAGAACGTTTGATATTTGGTTATCTGCTAAAAGTGTTTATTTGATTTGGCAACATCTTTAAAAAAAAATCATTAAATAAGAGGTTTCTGTTGGTAGTTGAACAATAAGTTGAGGAAAGTGTTATAAGGCTATTCTTATCAGAGTCTTTAAAGTGTAACTATTGTATTTTTTAAAGACTCCAACAGATGAAAATTCAATCACACCAGATGATTTGAAGACCCAAAAAGTTTTTTTTTTTTTTGAGACTTTGATAACAAAAAACAGTAAGTCTGCAAAAAAAGTAGCAAATTTGGAGACTCACTGTAGCAACAGAAGGTGAGTCTCCAACATGTCTGTCAGATATGACAGACCTGTTCAAAAAAAAAAAAAACAGAAAATCGTCGGCCACAAATTTTAGAGTCGTTGAAGGTGAACGTTGGCAACATTCACCTTCAACGTTCAGTATATATGTATATATATACATATATACTGATTCAACATTCAAGTTCAAAGGAAAAAAAAAAAAAAAACAGAAAAATTAGATTTTGAGAGAGAAAAAAAAAGGTATGCTTTCATGGGTACCATGGGGGGTGCGTGGGTGCTATGGGGGTAGTGATGCGGTGGGGAAGGGGTGAGGGTGGTGATGCTGTGGGGAAGGGAGTAGGGGTGGTGATGCCGTAGGGAGGGGAGGGGGTGGGATGGTGGTGATGCCGTGGGGAGTTGTAGAAGGGGGTGGGGGTGGGGGTGGTAATGCCATAGGGAAAAGAGTGGGGGTGGTGATGCCGTGGGGAAAGGGGTGAGGTAGTGATGCCGTAGGGAGGGGTGGGAGTGGTGATGCCGTGGGGAAGGGAGGGGGTGGGATGGTGGTGATGCCGTGGGGAGTTGTAGAAGGGGAAGGGGTGGCGGCGGTGGAAGTGAAGAAGATGGGAAATGAAAGTGGGGAAGGGGTAGGGTTTTGTGTATATATATTTATATATATATTTTTTTTAAAACATATTTTTTTTTTGTAAAAAAAACATTCATTACTTTTTTTCTTTGAAAAATTTATTGCTTTTTATTTTTATTTTTTAAACAAATTTTATGTTATTTAATTTTTTTATTTTCTCGTAGTTGATGATATCACCCATTATTTTGAGAAATAGTTCGCGACGCATGCGAGTTAGAGAAGAATAGTGTTGTTGTAATCGAGTGTAGTTAACGACATAATATTTGTCAAAATATAATCATTGTCGGAATTAATTAATTTTTAGGTTAAAATATTCGTAAAAAAAATTTATGAATTTATAAGTATTAAAAAAAAAGCAAGTACTAAAATACACGAAAAAGTAGCACAAAATTAGATTATGTTGAAAAATTAATAGACTCTTTAAAATAGAGACCCAAAAACCAATGTGGTTGAAAAAATTTTAAAGACCCAAAAAGTAACTATAATTTTTGGTTTGGTCTCTATTTTGTTAAAAGTTTCTAAATTGTAAAATAGAGATTCATGATTTAGAGACTCTGATAAGGATAACCTAAGAATAAGAACAAGTTGTGAATCTTAGATGTACTTTTTGCAACTTGGGTATTGAAGGTCGCGACTATCTCTACTTTCAGTGTTCCTTTACTCGTGGCTTATGGAAAAAGGGAATGAAATTTGCTAAAGGTCCTGGTTGGCTTTACAATTGGGACTAGATCTCTTACTGGATTACTAAAATGTGTAAGAAGTATAATCATCGTAACTTTATAATCTAGCTCTTCCTTCAGGCTGTCATTTACCGCATCTACCATATATGGAGGGAATGGAACAGAAGACTTCACCAAGATGACATCCTGAATGAAGACCAACTCTATGACCTTATTTTGTTTGATGTTAAACAAAAATTGTATAGTGTTAAGCACTTTACAAATTGCAGTGGCAGGTGGTTGTGTACAGATGGAATCCGTTTGTTAATTTGCTAGGCTAGATGTTGGGTTTTTACCCTAGTTCTTTTGTAATCCTCTAAGTAATTATTTTTGGTTTAATTTATGACCTTTGCTTACTGAGCAAAAAAAAGTGTTATAAGAATAAGCACAAGAAGTTCTTAAAATGTCATAAATGAGAAATCAGGAAGTTACATGGATTTTTTTTTTTTTTTTGGTCGGTGGGAAAGAGTGATTGAAAGGAGAATAAAGAGAAATACACGGGTGTCAGAAAATCAATTTAGTTTTATGCCTGGAAGATCAACAATGGAAGCTATTTTTTTGCTAAGGAGGTTAATAGAACAATATCGAGGGAACTAGAAAGACTTACACATGGTATTTATTGATTTTGAGAAAACATATGACCGAGTTCCTAGGGAAGTTCTGTGGAGGTGTTGGAAAAAAAAAAGGTGTATGTGTAGCATACGTTGAAGTGATAAAAGATATGTATGATGGAGCGATAACTAGCATAAGGACGAGTGGAGGAGAGTTTAGTTTTTTCCCAATTATAATAGGACTACATCAAGGATCTTCCTTGAGCCCATACCTTTTTGCACTAGTTATAGATGAACTCACTAGTCAAATCCAAGATGCAGTACCGTGGTACATGTTATTTGCGGATGATATTGTTTTGATAGATGAGTCTAGAGAAGGTGTAAATACTAAGCTAGAATTATAGAGATCTACTTTAGAATCTAAGGGCTTTAAGCTAAACAGATCAAAGACAATATATGGAATGTATGTTTAGCAAAAATAAGTCGATAAATGTGAAAGAGGTAAGATTAGACTCAAAAAGAATACAAGAAAAAGAGAGTTTTAGATACTTGGGTTCTATGGTTCAACAAGATGGGGAGAATAATGCGGACATTGATCATAGAATCAAAGCAGGATGGACGAAGTGGAGAAATGCGTCAGAAATCTTGTGTGATCGAAAAATACCACTTAAGCTAAAAGGGAAGTTGTATAAGATAGCCATTAGGTTTGCTATGTTATATAGTTTGGAGTGTTGGGTGGTGAAATATTAACATGTTCATAAAATGTAGGTGGCTGAGATGAGAATGTTGAGATGAATGTGTGGCAAAACTAAGAAGGACAAGATTAGGAATAAGCTGATACGTGAAAGAGTAGGAGTGGCCCCGATTGAGGATAAGATAAGGAAAAATCGTCTGAGATGGTTTGGCCACGTAAGGAGACGACCTATTGAGGCGTCTGTTAGAAGGTGCGAAGGTTTATAATAATATACCAGAAGAGGGGTAGAGGTAGACCTAAAATTACTTGGACGGAGACAATTAGATGAGACCTCGCGTATATAGATCTCATAGAGGAGATGATTCTCAACATACAGGAATGGCGTCGCATGATCCATATAACCGACCCCACCTAGTGGGACAAGGCTTAATTTGGTTTGGTTTGGTCGGTGGAAAGTTGCATGGATGACTGCTCAGCAGGATTTAGATCTCCCATCTACTTATTCTTTCATTCATTAGATAAGGTGTATTACAACATATGAAATTTAATCTTTTTAAATTTCAACCATCCATTTTGAATTTTAACTTTGAAAAAGGTGGTTAAAGTAAATTTGAAAGAAATGGTTAAGATCCTAAAAGACCAAATCTTATAGTTCGTAATACATTTCATCTAGTAGATGAAAAAATAAGTAAAGAAGAAGAGTCATATACTATTTTCAACAACTCGTCCTAGTCCATTTGATGATAAACAACAAATGAATTAGGACATTTTAGAAATTGAAAAGTCTTCCAAACTGCTGATACAAAGTGGGCGTTTGGTTTACGGATTGATTTTTCATTCCTAATAATTAAGAATGTGATTCGCAGGAATGTAATAAAATCTATTTGGTATATCAAAAATATTCTTGAGAATATTTTCTCAAATTTTTTAAAAAATTATATTATTGTGTTTGGTTTATACTTAACATTCCTAGGAATTTTTAACAATTTTTTAAAAATACCCATAACTGAAAAAGGCCAAAATATCACATTCAAGGCATGAATTTTTCCTTTGTATTCGCTCAATCAACTTAATATGCTATCAAAAATGGTTATCATTAAAAAAATATGCAATCTGACATTAAATCAAACAAAATAAGGGGCAATACATCACATTAACTCGTGATACATAATAGTTTGAATCAATTAAAAGTTGATAACCAATAAAAAAAGTAGAAGTTTATAGTTATTAAAATTTCAAAAAATTTAATAGAATAGTCGAATATGGACATTCTTGATATAAGCAGTCAATTATTTATAATTAGCTTTGTCTTTTTCAGTTTATTTTAGTTTACAAATCTCAATTCATATTCTAAACTTTAGAGTTGTGTGACTATGGACTATACAGAATTCTTAATTAAAAATAATAATAAAATAAATTGAAGAAAACAAACATCAAGATTTATCGTGATAATACATAGATTTGTGCGTAACAAACATTAAGATTTATCGTGCAACATCGTGATTTTTAACTTTTTTTCATTTCTTAATCAGTGTTTGAGGAAGCAATCACACAAACTTATCAATTAAATAAATAATACATATACATATACATACATATATATACATATACATACATATATATATATATATATATATATATATAACAGTGGCGAAAATGGAGTTGGAATTGGATGTTGACGAGTGTGAATGTGAGAGGCAGAGACGGGGACAGTGAAGAAGAGAGATTAAAGTGTTGTTTTTTTTTTTTAAAGATTAATGCGTGGATTTGATTCATGGGCTGATAAGATGAAGATGTTGGAGAGATGTCCTAGGTCTTGACATTGTATCGAGAAAAAAGAGTATTTGAGAGAAGATACGAGAAAAGTTATTTTAGTTAGGGGTATTTTTGTCTTTTTATGCACTTTAAAATATTCTCACAACTCAGGAATGTCATATTCCTACCTCCTCACATGAGAATAAAATTTGAGTAAATCATGGAAATAATATATTCATAGGAATGTGATATACTCGGAAATATTTTTTTATTTCGTGAATCAAATATGAGAATATCATATTGTAGACTTCACATTCTTAAAAATTTTGTAAGAATTCACGAACCAAACGCCCCCAAACAGTTTTGGGGGTGGCCACACATGTGTTGGGGCCAACCTCATGGAATTTCCATTAACAACTAATATAAAAAAATGTCATGTGTCGGGCAAAAAATTAAAATTTTACAATAGGATTAAATTAAATTTTTTTACAAATTTTAGCAACTAAACGCGTTATTTTTGAAATATTATGAGAAATTAAAAAAAGGGTAAACATTAAGGATTAAATTAAAACTTATTACAAACTTTAATGATTAAACGTGTTACTTTTGAAATCATAAAAATGAAATATACAAAAAAAAAAAAAATTATAGACAGTGGAGACGATTTGTGAAATTTGCCTATAATAAAATATAAGTGAGGAGTGTTCAACATATAATTTTTAAATTTAAAAATAAAGATGTGCTAACCGTTAACATACGTGTGAATTTTTATTTTTATTTTCAGAAGTTATAGATATAATTTAGTCATTAGTGTCTGCACCTTTCATTAAAAAACAAAAAAAAAGGAAAATTAGTGCTGTACCAGACCTCAAGAGAAAACGTTGTGTAAGGGTATCGTTAATGGAGGTTTCAAAATGTAATTAGTTCTTTAATTCTCAAATTTGGGTTATTAAAAAGGTAATAATTGAAGTTTTTAGAGACCCCATAAAAGAAAAAAAAAAAAAACAACACTAATGAGGGTTTGTAAAATCTAAATGTATATGAAGTCCACCACTTGTAACATCTTTTAAGTTAAAATAGAACATCAGTTTTTATTTTCTTCAAAACCCCCATTGGTGTTTTTTTTCTATGGTCTCTAAAAATTTCAATTATTACCTTTTAAAGATCCAACTTTGAGAGTTAAAAATCCAAATTACATTTTAAAAACTTCATTGAAGATACCCTAAATAACTGCCAACTTGCACCAGACATTTAGTTGGTAGAGTTTAACGTTATTACTTATTTCCTTCTTTCTTTCTTTCTTTCTTTCGTTTACTTCCCCTTTTGCTTTCAATTTTTGCAGAGCTTGGTTGTAAAAAAGGGTATTTATGTACATTAATTGTCCCCAGTGTTCCTCGAGAACTAATATGTATATTATGTTACAATTGCAAATTATTGATACAGTTATATTAAAATAATATGAATAATTTTTTAAACGGATACACTTGACACAATTGTTGAATTTTTTTATAACGTTAATCCTTACTTGTTGATTCCCTGTGCTCCGCAGGTAAAAGGACAACAGACTGTCCTAAGCAGACAGGCGTAAACTTAAATAAGCATCTTTTAAGTTAAAAGTGGTAGATCCTACGTATTTTTGTCACGAATAGTATTATTTTTTAGGCTTGAAGGCTCTAAAAATAGACTTGAAACACTCAAATTTAAAAAGTCTCTAAATTTAAAAATTACATTGCTTGCCCTTAAGGTCGCCAAGCAATTGTCTGAGGAATTGCTACCATGCGTGGAAGATAAGGTTGGTTGTATCAAAAAAAAAAAAACACATTACAACTCACCCAAGACAAAAGGGAACTCGGCCTTTTCCATACTTTGGAAGATAAGGTTGGTTGTATCCAAAAAAAAAAAAACACACATTACAACTCACCAAGATAAAAAGAGAACTCAATATTTTCTTTAGAAAACCCTCCAACCGTAGTGCTGTGGGGCTAACTAGCCTGCTCGCACCTGTGCACTAGCGGGTCATACAAATTGCACTTGGAATTTTGACCTCCAAAAAAATGCACTTGAAATTGGGAATGAGTCTTCTCGTAAAAATATAATATTATGAATAAAATTTAACTATTATAATTGATATTAAAATGTCGGCCTACCTAACAATAATACACAATAATCTGATATATTGTATTCTAATTTTACATAACTTTGAGTCCCATCTGATAAAATCTAGCTCAATTACATATAAATTATGATAACGAACTCACAACAATTACTCACTAGTCACTACCTAAAGGCACTCAACTTAAAGAGCACAAATTGTATTAGTCAAATTTAAGGTTAAACCTAAAACTCTACTCCGATGGATAAATTAATCAGGCTTTAGTCAAAATTAAGGTTAAACCTAAAACTCTACTCCGATGGATAAATTAATCAGGCTATGTCGCATGAAAGCTTTTTGTGGCTGTTACTAACATTGACCCTTGAATGTTTTCTATATCTTGTCTTGCACTTATGTTCCAAATTCGTTGCTTTTTCAAACCATTTAATAAACCCCTAATTGACAAATAAAATAAAATAAAATAAAATAAATCCATATGTTTCGCCAAAAAAATGAGGAAGTTTCTCCTTTGGTACGATACAACACATCTTAAAATAAAATAAAGATGTGTTCTACCAAAAAACAAAAGATAAATTTTGTAGTCACCATTAGTCCAATATTTCCATGAGGTGATAAGAAATTACTTATAAATTTTTTTTATTAAAATAATATAGTCAAAATTAGTTAACTTAAAATTGGAGTTAATGACCATACATATTGTAACAACTTTTATATTTACATATTTTACTTTATTGAATCCAATTACGATATGTTTTGCATCTCGAGAGTTGCAATGTTAAGACAAAAAAAGAAAAAAAGAAAGAAACAGTCATTGTACCAAAACGGAATTAAAACGCAACAGCCATTGTATATCAAGTCTCAATAATTAGCGTCCCAATGGACAGTTCAGTAGTAAGAAGTGTATTTCGAATGCGGTATATTTTTAGGTTTAATTCACGCAACTTACTTTAGGTAATATTGACTGAATCTGTGAATATATTATGACGTATTATTGCACCCAAAAGTTTATTAAGAGGTGATCGTGCTCCGTTAATTTTTAATGATTAAATTTTATCAATTGAATTATCACGTCATCAAAGAAAAAAAATCTCACTAATTAGCTCTCAATCTTTTCGATAGGAGTGAAGCTATAATAATTCATTCTTGAACTTAAAACTATGTATGTCGTGTGCTTGATGTAGCATAACTGACTAAAAAGGCATACCCAAGAGCAGTGCTACATGGGGTCGGGGGCCCAGTCCCCCAACTTCTATTTTTAAAAAAAATTTGTTCATGTATTTTTATTTTAAAATAATCATTGATCCCCCAACTTTCTTGATTCTTTTCCTTTTTACCCGTTTCTCCCATGTCTCAATCTCTTTTATCTTTTCTTTTCTTTTTCACTTTTTTTCCCAAATCTCCAAAAAAATAAAAAAATTTCTTCACTTTTGACCACTTTTTAACTTTTAAAAATAGTTATATAGAACATAATTATGTTAAACAATCATTACAAATGCAAAAAAGTTCAATCCCTATTCTCCTTCAACGATTCAGCCTTCTATAGTTCTCTTTCCATTCTTCATTCACACATTTTTCCTAATCCTAATCCCTATTCTTTCTTATTTAAATTCTAATTCTCACACAAAAAATAAAAAATACACAAAATTAAGATAAAATATCATGAAAATTTTTGTATTGTATATTTTTTTTGGTCATATGATTTTATGTTTATTTATTTTATTAATTTTTTTTAGTAGGTGAACATCCTACCTTAGGCACCAACTAAGTAAGGCACACAATTTAAATTATTTCTCGTAATAACTTTGTTAGTGTATATTTTTTGTTAATTATATTTTAGTGGTAATTTTGTAATCTAAATTAACTGAGTTATTCCTATTTCGATTATTGTCCTCGATATGGTAATGTTCAATAATTTTGTTAATCATATTTTTTTAGTATATTAAGTTCGTAGAGCTTAATATTTTGATTATTGTTCTAAATATTGAATATGCTAATATTCTTTTCTGCTAAAAGATATCAACTCTCATAACATCTACTCTGTTTTGTTTTATTTGAAAATTTTAGTAGTAGACAATGAAAATCAACTTATAATGTTAAAATGTTTTAATTTTGGTCAAATATAAATATATAATTCATATTTAATTGAATTTTTGAATAATTTTTTATTATAATTTATTATGTTATTTGGAAGTAGAAATATATTTTTTGAATCTCTTTTCTACTAACCCAAAAATTATTGTAAAAAAAAAAACCAAAAATTACTGTACTAAAAATACTATACAAAAAAAAAAAAAAAATCAATCCCTAACATAAGATTTCTGACTCCGCCCTTTGACATACTCGTGGTAATATTTATTTATTTATTTTGGGTGAATAGCCTCAGACCCCTTGTGGTCAAGCGAAACTAGTTATAACCTTCTTGTGGTCTAACAAATATAGCCCGACCCCCCTATGGTCCACCCGTTGATGCACACCGCCCCCCTTGGTCAAATTTTTCGTCAAAACTGACAGAATATGTATCACATGCGAATAAAATGCAATTTTTATTAGTTTTTAACATATTCAACTAGATGATTTTTTTAATTTTTTTTTAATTTAGTAATAAATAAATAAAAAAGGTGAAAATTAAAAGAAAAAAGAAAAAAATAATTTTTTTTAATGACTAATATTATTTTATTATTAAATACGTTAAAAATCAATAAAAATCTCATTTTAAGTGCGTTTGTCACACTTTCTGTCAAAAATGACAGAAAATTTGACGGAGGGGGGTGTTGTGCATCAACGAGTAGATCACATGGGGGTCCGACTATATTTATTAGACCACAAAAAAATTATAACTAGTTTCACTTAATCACAAGAGAATATGAAACTATTTACCTTTTTTTTTTTTTTATAAGACCAATTTCCTGACCTTTCTGAGTTTACTATACAAGATCCATCACTTTGAATACACTACAATACAAAAAGAAAAACTCGATTGGAATACGAAGCCCGGTAGGAGTCGTATTAAAAGGTGCGAGTTGATCACTAGCTCATAATGAATTAAAAGTTCCTCCACCTACTCAACCCAGAACCTTGAAAATTTTATAGAGACGTACACTAAGAGCAACTCATTACGTTACAGTGTTGCAGGCATGCGCGCACTAAGAGACAAATGACCACAATATAAAAAAACAAAAATACAACAGTCATTATACCAACGATACTTTTTAACCACTATAAGGCTATCCTCAATGGAGTCTCTATATGGGTCTCTATAAATCATTTATAGAGACCCATATAGAGACTAAATAGTATTTTAGAGACCCACTTAGAGACTAAGGCAAAAAAACTATTATAGAGACTCATTTAGAGACCAAGATAAAAAAAAAATCTTCAGTGATGGTTTCTATAAAATTGAGTCCCTATATCGTGTTAATTTTAATTTTACATAATAATTTGATTATGTATAATTTTTTCTTGTGTGTTACTTTTTTTTTAATTAATTGTTATTTAGATTATCTCAATTTTTTTAACGAATATTTCAAGCAAAAAATATATAATTTGTGACGAACATAACGTTTAAAAAATTAGGATTACTTTTAATTACATAATTGCATTTTGAAAAAAAATTAATTAAAAATCTCTAATAATAATTTATCATACGTAAAAAAAAAATCTTAATTAAAAATCCTCGTGTGTTGCGTTTATATTTTTTTTTCTTCATTTTATTCAATTTGTACATTAATAAATTTTATTAATTTAATCACAAATCTTTTATCTAAATAATATCCATTTGATTGGATTTTTTTATACTCAATCTCATCCGTTCATTTGTTATCTCAATATCAAATATCTTATCCATGGTGACATCCATTGGATTGGATTACCTTTCTTCAATCTCATCCGTTCATTTGTTATCTCAATCACAAATCTTTTATCTAAATAATATCCATTGGATTGGATTTTCTATACTCAATCTCATCCGTCCATTTGTTATCTCAATATCCAATATCTTATCCAAACACCATCCATTGGATTGGATTTCCTTTCCTTAATCTCCTCCATTCATTTTTTATCTATTTTGCATTCAATTTCCTATATATATTAAGCCATCAATCCTTTAACACTCACAACAATTCAAGCATACAATCTCTCTCCATTGAATTGTATTTATTTTCCTCAATCTCATCCATTCGTTTCATTTATATTTTGCTTTAAATTTCTTAAATATATAAAATGGCCCAACAAGGAACCGATTCCCCCCCATCCGACAACGAAGTCCATAACCATGCGAACGCGATGATGATGATGTACACACAATATCAATCAGTAGTGCAGGCTGCACAGGAAGTAATTACAGATCAACATGGAGGAACATCGTCGCGTCGACGATCCATACGAAGAGATCGGGTAGGTGCTCATAATAGGCTAATGAATGATTATTTTGTTGACCGTCCTTTGTATCCTGCTTCTGAATTCCAAAATAGGTTTCGCATGAGGCGCGAAATGTTTTTGAGAATTATGGGAGATATTGTGCATTTTGACGATTACTTCAAACAGAAACCGGATGCAGCCGGAAAGCTTGGTTTCTCACCACATGTAAAGATGACAGCCGCGCTTCGTATGCTTGCCTATAGAAACCCAGCAGATGCAAATGACGATTATTTGAAAATTGCAGAGACCACATGTTTGGAGTCGATGATGAGATTCTGTCGTGCCGTAAATGCAGTGTATGGAGATGAGTATCTTCGTCGACCAAACAATGCAGACATGTATAGGCTACTGCGAAAAGCCGATGAACGGGGATTTCCTGGAATGATAGGTAGTATCGATTGCATGCACTGGGAATGGAAAAATTGTCCAACCGCGTGGGCGGGTACATATGCTGGGCACCATGGTTCTCCTACCATAATCCTTGAAGCGGTTGCATCGTACGACACTTGGATATGGCATTCATACTTCGGTCCACCAGGTGCACGCAATGATCTTAATGTATTATACAGCTCACCTATATTTAATGATGTTCTTGAAGGACTAGCAACGCGCATTCGGTTCACCGTTAACGGGAGACGATACAAACAAGGATATTATCTGGCTGATGGTATATATCCTAAATGGTCCACCATCGTTCAAGCATTTACCGATCCACAAGGTGAAGATAAAATCTTATTTACAAGATTGCAACAGGCATACCGTAAGGATGTCGAAAGGGCTTTTGGAATCCTTCAAGCTCGGTTTGAGATTGTCAGAGGGCCATGTCGTTTTTGGCATGAGGATGATATTGGGGAGATTATGAAGACATGTATAATTCTTCATAATATGATTGTTGAAGATAACCGGATAGAAGAAGGCGATGATTTTATCGATGATCCGTCTCGTTTTCATGTAGACGAGCCACCTGTTGTGCTCGATCGAGATCCAATTACGATTAACGAATATTTAAACAATCGTGGACAAGTCAGGGACGAAACTGCGTACTTTCTCCTCCGAAGTGACCTTGTTCAACATGTGTGGAACGAATTTCGTGTAGGAAATATAAATTTGTAATCTCATTATGCAATTTGATATCTAATAAAACATATATTTAACTAATTAAAATATGAATTACAAACACATAGCTGATAAATAATACAAATACATCTATTGTTCTTCGTCAAGTGAAGTCATATGAGGATGATAAACATCATTATCAAAGTTAATGGAACGGGATGCTCTTTTTGCCATAATTGCATTTTGTTCCTCAATCATCCACGCTTTCCTAGCTGGAGTTTCGATTGTCGAAGTCTTCGTCATCATAATCTTATAATCGTTAGAAGTTTCTATTTCCTGTTTGTACTCATTCATTGTTTTTGCCATGTTTTTCGCTTGTTCATTAAGATCATCCGCAACGGCCTTACCCTTTGCTTGTTTTCTAGCCTTTTTGTTTCCAATCGGCCTTGACGATCTCGAGGTTTCCGGCACTGATTCCACGGGATCATCATTATCAAGAGAAAATTCCGTCTCAGGTGGACTCATATTCATCATTGGACTCGCAATATCGATTATTGATCGCCATTTTTTCCCGTGTTGTAAAATTGACCAACAGTGTTCGAGGTTGAAATTCTGACCCATAGCTTTGTATAAGCGTCTTGCGTCATCCATCTACAAAACAATTAAATATCTCTCAAAATTTAATTTTAAAATTTGTTAAGTATTAAATACAATATACTCTATAAAAATACAATTACTTTGGCTAAAAAACTCACATTGTCAACGATATTTGCTCCGCTCCTTGGTCTCATATTAACTTGAGCAAGACATTCCGCAAATTTTGTGCATTTTTGGTTTATTTGCGTCCATCGAGATTTAAGGCTCTTCGTTGTTCTTTTTTCACTTGGATTGTTGGGAGGGTGAAACTCTTCATATTTTTGTAGAACTCGATTCCACATTGTTCCTGATGTTTGGTTTATCTCGATCAAAGGATCTTCGCTAATCGCGATATAGGCCCGGCACAAAGCCTTATCATCTTCATGCGTGAAATTACGTCCCCTTGAAAGTCCGTCTGCGCATTCCATATCTGCTAATCTATAAATAGGAAAATAATGATAGTTAGGTTGATTTATTTAAAAATATACTAATACTAATTCAATAAATAAAGCTAAATTAAAAAAAAAATAGAAGTTCCTAATTTAAAAAAAAAACCCTAATTACAACTATAAAAAATTCATATAATTACAATTAAAATAATATAAAACTTAAATTAAAACATATAAAAAATATAAAAGCTAAAAAAAGTTTAATTGCAATTGAAAAATAACCAAACTTAAAAAACTAAAACAAAAAACATTAAAAAAAACTATAAAAACTAAAAAAGCTATACAAACCAAAAAACTAAATTAAAAAAGTAAAAATAACCAAACTAAAAAAACTAAAACAAAAAATTTTAAAAAAAAACTATAAAAACTATAAAAACTAAAAAAGCTATACAAACCAAAAAACTAAATTAAAAAAGTAAAAATAACCAAACTAAAAAAACTAAAACAAAAAACATTAAAAAAAAAACTATAAAAACTAAAAAAGTTATACAAACCAAAAAATTAAATTAAAAAAGTAAAAAACAAAACATTAATTAAAATATATATTAAAAAACTTTACTAAAAAAAAAAACCAAACAAAAAAAACTAAAAAAAAAAAAATTAAAAAAAAACTATAAAAACAAAAAAAGTTATACAAACAAAAAAATTAAATTAAAAAAGTAAAAAACAAAACATTAATTAGAATATATATTAAAAAACTTAACTAAAAAACAACACCAAACTAAAAAAACTAAAACAAAAAACATTAAAAAAAAACTATAAAAACTAAAAAAATTATACAAACCAAAAAATTAAATTAAAAAAGTAAAAAAAAAAACATTAATTAAAATATATTTTAAAAAACTTAATTAAAAAAAAAAAAACAAAACCTAACTATAAAACACCCCCCCCCCCCCCCTTCTCCCTCCCCTTCTACCTTTCCCTTTCCCCTTTCCCTTCCCCACGCCGCACCACCCTCCCACCCCACGCCACCCACAGCGCACCACCCCCCCACCCCACGCCACCCCACCCCCAGCGGCCCCGTCCCCTCCCCTCTGCCTCCCCCCACCATCGCGCACCTCCCCCCCACCCCACTGCCCCCCCACCATAGCGCAGCACCCCACCGCCCCCTCCTCCTCACCATCGCGCTCCCCACCCACGCCGCACCACCTACGCGCGCCCAACCCCACTGCACCCCCCCCCCCCCCGCGCCTCACCATCGCGCGCCGCCAACCCACTGCCCCCCCTCTCCCCCCCCCCCTCCCCCCACTATCTGCCTTGCTGCCATCAACCATTTTTTTTTTCTCTGTTTATTTACCTTTTTTTTCTGTTTGTTGAGGAAAACAAGCTTAAAAATCTGTGGTATGTTTCAAAATTTGTTTGTGGATGAAGATTTGTGAATTTTTTGTTGGGTTTTTTTGTTCAGATTTGGTTGCATATATAGATGAATTCAACGGTTCCTTTTTTTTCAGCTTTTGCAGGATGTTAAACGGCTACATTGTCAGAATGTTGTGTTTTTTTTTTTTTTTTTTGTTTTCTTCTCTGATCAAAAAAAAAAATTGTATTTTTTTTTTCAGATCAGAACGTCAGATCGTCACATGCCAAGTCAGATCGTCACATGCCAAATTTAGAGACTCATTTTTGTCTTCTTGTATAGTCTCCATTTTCTTCAACAAATTTGTTGAAGAAAATGGAGACTAGGTGCTATTTTAGAGACTCAAAGCTTGAGTGATGTCATAATTTTGCCAAAAACTATCAAATAGTGTTTTAGAGACTCCCATTGGTGATGAATTTTGATCAATAGAGTCTCTAAAATAGCAATTATTGCTATTTAGAGACCCATTAGAGACTCTATTGAGGATGCCCTAAAGGCACATGCATTTGCTCAAAGGCACCTTCACCATTGCCAAAAGCTCTTTGTCTCCATTCTGTCTCCACGTCGTCTCAAAAAAATAGTGTCTCCATTCCGTCTCCACCTCGTCTCCAAAAAATAGTGTCTCTACACCGTTGCCAAAAGCTCTTTGTCTCCATTCCGTCTCCACGTCGTCTCCAAAAAATAGTGTCTCCATTCCGTCTTCACCTCGTCTCCAAAAAATAGTGTCTATAATCCGTCTCCACGTCGTCTCCAAAAAATAGTGTCTCCAATCCGTCTCCAAGTAGTCGCCAAAAATATAGTGTGTCCACACTCCATAACATAAACTCTACATTCCGTCTCCAAGCCGTGGACAAAATTGCAAATCTCGAAATTTAATTTAATTTTTTGTTTTTCAAATAAAACCTTTAAATCTCCAGTTTTTATTAATTATTTGTTTATTAAATGAAGATATAATACACATTCATATAATATAAATTATATTTAATTTATATTGAAAACTATATTGTATCACACCATTTCTTAGTAAACAAATCCTAAACATAATTTAACACACTCGTTGCACATATTAACATAACAAAAAAACATGAAACTATTCTTCATTTCCATCATCGGGTTGAGGCGGATCCTGATGAGCAGGTGGCTTCATCATCATCTTTGTCAACAGTGCGATCTGTGCACGCAGTTCTCGAAGTTCAACATTGTGTTCTTCTTGAAGTCGTTCAATCCGCTCAGTGTGTTCTTGTTGCGCTTTACGCAATTCCTCATTCTCTGAGATGTGTAGATCGAGCTTCTCATTCAATGTTGTCGTCGCCCGAGCAACAGCCTGATGTATCTCTATCTCTGTGATCTGGCGTCTGCTTAGTGGGTTGTGGTGTGCAGAAGACACTGAACCAGATGACCCGACCCCATATATGCACCCTCTGTTTGGTTTGCCCACAACCTGCAGGAAGAGTGCATCATAGTCTATCGGTGTCGCTACTGAATCGGACTCGGAAAAAACAGTTGCCTGTTGCACCAATTCATCATAGTCAGCCTGTACGACAGAGAATTTGATTTAATCATTTTAGACATTTCGTTGGTAAATATATATATATATACATATATATATATATATATATCCCTAATTTTTTTTTTTATTAGTAATAACTTGTACATACCATGGTCTGTTCTGCCCTAGGGTCTGTGAATGGCCCGTCTGGGCCCTTGCGATGAGCCCTTGCAAAAACATCAGCCCTAGTCACTGGTGCCCCCCGTTCTTCTGCCTACAAATTTTTAAAATACGAAAACATAACTACAAAAGCATTTATGATATGTTATATAATTGAATTTAATTACGACATTTTGTTCATTACATTTTCCTACTTATATACCAATCTCCTTGCAGCCTCTTCATAGGGGATAGGTCCTAAATGATGTGGAGATGACCGATGCAGTCGGTTGTTCGAATTTCGCTGTGAAATTGCCTGCCATTCAGGGGTTTCCCACTTTTCTTTTAACTGATCCCACGCGCCATCGTCCACCCACCTCGGCTTCTTATTACGCGTCCGTCCTTTATTAAGGAGGTCATGTATACGAGATCCAGCTTTCGAATTAAACATTCGGCGAAGCGCTGCTTCCTCACTTGGGTACCACTTGTAGACCCTTTGCAGCCATAAATTAATGCATATAACATATTATTTCAACAGTATTCAACCCATTGATTATAACAAATATCATTACATAAAATATATAAACACTTATTTATCATACCTGAAAATTAGCGAACCACCTATCCCTAACATCATCGGGGACCTCAGTCCAACTCCCCCTAAGGCTGAGAATACCCGGCATTCATTGCTCTAGTGACTTCTCTTGTTGCTGCGTACGGTGTCCAACTAAACATGAAGAAAACAAATAATAGGATATTAAACAGCCATAACATATGGGGAGTATTGGGATAGGGTTAACCATGGAAAAAATACAAAATCAAATACTTACCCACCACCGTCGAATGTCAAATGTGTCCGTCTGTCAACCTGCCACGCGACGTAGGCATCGTGCGACGAGAACCCATAATATTGCTATGGCTTTATCCCAGCAGGTCGTTCTTGAGCTGCTGTAGATGACTCCGGTTGTTCAGGAATCGGTGTGGATTGAGGCATAGGGTCGGGCGCAGTCGCGCCATCAACGTTTACGTATAAATCCTCTAAACCTTGTCTCAAACCGGACGATGAAGTAGAAGGTGTAGACCTCTCATGTGGTGGTAATGGAACATGCAAAGGCACCTGGCCTGATGCAGCGTCAATGGGCCCTCTAAACGTGCTAGTATGAGTATGTACATTTTGTTGTTAGGGATACGAACTATGTGGAATCCCGTGCTCCAAACCTACTGATGATGACGATGAGCCACGACCCGTCGATGGCTGACCGACAAAAGACCCATGACCAACCGATTGCGGTGCTCCTATGGACCCATGACCAACTGAATGCGGTGCTCCTGTCGACCCCTGACCTACTGAGTTCGGTGCTCCTGTCAACCCACGACCAGTCAATTGATATTCACCAGTGGACGTACTGGATGTATGCCCACGACCTGTACTTCCACGACCTAACCCCGTCCTGAGGAATTGTCTAATTCCTCCTGAATAGTTATCTTTGCCTGCAGCCATCTCTGTTCCCCTACAAATACATTTAAGGAATTAACTGTCAATGCTACACACATTAATACACACATACACATGTTCCGTTAATTGAATTATAATTTTTAAATGTCATCCGTAAATAAGTCGTATACATCAACATGATTGTTACATAATATCCAAACTAAGTATCATCTTCTTTGTCATCATGAGCGTCATTATCATCATCGTCATCATCATCATCATCATCATCATCATCTTCATCTTCATCTTCGTCTTGTGAATTATCATCATCATCATAATCTTCTTCTTCTTCGTCAATCTCCTTGTCCTCTTCTTGAGCATCATGTTGAGCATGTAAATCATTAATATCTTTGTATGATATTTCTATGTTGTTACCCGATGCATGACAAAGTGGAGGTAAACTAGCATCAGTCGGCTGTACTTTGGCCACATTCATGTCATCTGATTGAAAAGCTATTTCTTCTTCTCTTACACTCTGTTGTCTTGATAGGTCATATAAATTTCTTGGACGGATTTTAACCACAGCCCACCAATCCATTCGATCCCTTTTCGCTCCTGGGTATTTACAGTAGTACACTTGTTGTGCTTGTTCAACCAAAACAAACGGTTCATATTTTTGATACTTTCTCTTAACGTTCACTTTAATCTGTCCGGTCTTCAGATGATACTTCACCCCTCTGTCCTTTGTTGAATCATACCAGTCACACTTGAAAAGAACGACCCTTGTATATTGCAATGTTGGATTATGATATTCAAGTTCAATAATGTCGTTCAACACTCCATAATATCCAATATCCTCAGTATTACTATCATTTATCCCTTTAACAAACACTCCACTATTGTATGTTGATTTTATCTTCCCAAAATTTAATGGGGAAAAAGCCATTTTAGTCCTTGAGGTTATAGTTAAAGACCAAAAAGGTCCCTGTGTTATGGGAAAAGGCCATTTAGGTCCCTGAAGATAACTGATGTTATGTTGTGATTAACGGTCAACCCTTTGACAGAGTGAAAAGACTATTATGCCCCTATACATATTAAAAAAAAAACAAAAAAAATAAAAAAGCACCTGACCTGTCATATTCCCCAGCCCACTCCCACCCCATCAGTACTTCCCTACCGCGCCATCGTAACCGTAGCAGGCCCCCAACCTACGATTCAAGCCTTAGCACATGGAGGACTACGTGGGTAGTTAGTTACAGCTAGAATTGGTCATGTTACAATTATGTGATGTAATGGAGTTAGTGCTTTATGATGTAAAAAAGTAGCAAAGTACAGTTAAGAACAAATTTCCTATTTTCCTATTTGTTTTCCCTGTTTTCCTTCAAGTTTCTTAAAAGCTTTCATACAATCAATACAGTTAACTCTTCCTTAATTCCTCTTCTTAATTTCCGAAATATCCAAGATCATAATACCCACCCCACTCCATGCCACACCCCAAAATTCGTGCACCCCAAAAAAATCAATCAGACTTGCATTTCAACAGTCTGATCAGTTTTCTACAGCCTGGGAAGATCATCATCAACCAAATCACAAAGTAAATGAAAAGCCGAATCAACTTGTTGAGCAACACTATAGCAATCTGCAATCCAAATACAAAAGTCCAATATTTTATCCTTGATGTTATACACAAGCTTTCTATAAATTCATCTGATTAATCTCAACAGCTCGTTTGGTTGGTAAGCAATTGTCAAATAAATTCATCACTTATCATCTAAATTCACTTAGAAATAAAGCAAGCACAAACTGATAAAAAGATAAGGTCATAGTGACATCCTTTATTGCAAATAACACACAGTTCACTAATCGTAAATTTGAGTGTGTGAATATGTGTGTATATATAAGTATATATAATATATAAACTTACACGCCTCCGGCGACACCATCGGTGACAAGAGACTTGCAGATGGTGAAAATAGAGAGGTTTTTAGAGTGTGTGCTTTGGTGTGTGCATTTGGCCATGGTGTGTGCGTGTGTTTGTGTGTGAGTGTGCAAGAGAGAAAGAGAGAAAGAGAGGGGGGAGAGGGAGAGGGAGAGAGCCATGTTTGGTGGGGGAAGGCAAAGGACCTGTGCGGAGGGGGATGAGGAGGGGGAGGCGGAGGGGGAGGGCTCGTCGTGTGTGTGTGTACGATGGAAGACAGAGACAACGGGAATAGGGGGAAAGAGAGATGAATAGAAACAAGGGGAAGGTTTTTTTTTTATAAAAACTAAAATGACGGAATTGCCCTTGCAACTGTTAAAGATAACGGTTCCTCACTTAACGGAGGGACCAATTTGGTTTTTCCCAAAACACAGGGACTAACTTGGTCTTTAGTTAAAACCTCAGGGACTAAAATGGCTTTTACCCTATGAAACCGATAACCGTTGACCAAGTATCTTGACCAACTGCGAACTGGTCTACTAGGCCACATTGAAAGACATTTTACACGATCATCAATGCCATTAGTGCCTATCAACTGCAAATCGCATAATAAGGTTATTATGCAAAGTTAAATGAACTGGTTAATTTAACACCAATTACACTTCTTAACATATACTTACATGGTGATATAACTACATCGGAAAATTATTGTACACTTCATATTGAATTTCCATCGAACACAATTTGGGATAGTTTTGGCGAAGATATTCCTCGAATATGCTGTGGAAAAAAAATAAAATGTGTCGGCTAAATCATGTAGTTAAGTATATGAGGAACTGTGAGTTCCAATTTTCAAATAATATACTTATTCGTACCAGATATAGGGGAAACTTCTCGGCAATTGGTCAAAACATAAATGTGTGCCGCATGCAGTTCTTGATCATTTAAGTTTCGTTCCGTTTTCTTCCCAATTGGACATCCCGGGTAAGTAAATATAGATAAACAACCATCAGGGTATGTCACCTCGTTGTATTGGTTATTCCGCGGAATACTTCTTGTTCTGGTACCCACGTGTGGTTCAAAATAATAAGAACAAAATGTTGATGTTTCGAGAATGTGATAAGCTTCACAAATTGATCCTTCAATGTGTGCTTTATTCTTAACCTTCCGTTTTAATCTTTGCAAAAACCTCTCGAACGGATACATCCAGCGATATTGTACTGGACCACCACAAATGGCTTCATATACCAAGTGAATTGTCAAATGCTCAATCGAATCGAAGAAACTAGGGGGTAACATCTTCTCCAAATTTTGTAATTCTTCGATTAGAGGCTCTAGGTACACATCAATATTCTTCCCAGGATTCTTGGGACCTAGGATAAGCAGGGTTAAAAACATGAAAGGATCTTTCATGCACATCCACGGTGGCAAATTGTATGGTATTAAAATGACCGGCCAACAAGAATAAGGTTTCACATTTGAACTAAACGAATTAAAACCATCTGAGCACAAACCAAGCCGAACATTTCTGGGTTCACATGCAAATTCAGGATATACAATATCGAAATATTTCCATCCCTCAGCGTCAGAGGGATGACAAATTTTTCCTTCCTCAACCTGGTGATTCTTGTGCTACTGCATGTGCTCAGCTATCACCTTTGACATGTATAGCCTTTTCAACCTTGGAGTCAATGGGAAAAACAGTAATTATTGATATGGTTTCAACTTACTCCGTTTTGAACCACGTGTTGTTGGTTTGAAACGTCGGTGATGACAACGCGGACAATAATCTAGGTGTTTTCTGTCATTGTAGAATAAGGTACAACCATTTACACAAACATCAATCTTCACATATCCTAATCCCAAGGGTCTAATTAATTGCTTACACCTGTAAAAGTTTTCAGGCATCGTATGCGTATTCGGCAACGAATCCCTAACTATTTCAATCATTGTGTTAAAGCATAGTTCGCTCATGTTATGCTCGGCCTTGACATTCATGTAACGAGACACAGCAGATAACTGCGTCAAGTTTTCACAACCTTCATACAGTGGTAAATCAGCAGCCTTCAACAACTCAAAAAACTGTTGTGCTTCAATGTTAGGTTCTTCTGTATAAAAGTTTTCATCACCATACCATTCCGGACCAATAGCGTCAAATACCATTGTCCTATAGTTATTTCTTTCTTCTATCATCTCGTTGTAATCATTATTTTGAAAATTAGACGTACGTATATTACAATAATTTGAGATATCTTCCCCGTGTTCAGTCCATTTATAGTAGTTTACCATGAAACCTTTCCTGTAAATATGAAGTATAACCTCCTCGGATTTTTCAAAACTGCGATTTTTGCATTTGGCACACGGGCATCTTATTTTTTCACCATCCATGTAATATCTTTGACCACGTGCGAAATCTACGAATTCGTGTACACCAATAACAAATGCCTCGTTAAGATGCCCGTCAGGATCGTGGCGATGATACATCCATTCACGACTTGTATCCATATCGAACAAAAATTTTCTATGTAATATTTAACATATTCAATAAATGACTTATTGATGTTTCGTTACATTTAGAGCATAATATTGGGACCACAACAGTTACACGGACCTTTTTCTATGTAACATTATGTGTAATAAATGCATTTATGCTTAATATATGTAACATAGTTTATTTCACCAAGATCCATGTAGATAAAGATCTTAATTGCAACAAATTAACTACTTACTTCTTAAGTTAACTTCCTAACTTAGCTTAAGTTAAACTATTAACGTAATCTTAAATGAACTTCTTCTAAATGCAAATAGAAGTACATAACAGGAAAAAGTTCACATTTAGTCCCTATATTTAAAATGTCTCAATTTAGTACCTATGGTTTAACCAAAATTTTTAATTTATTCTATTGTTTAAAATGTCTCAATTTAGTCCCAACATGTTTTCCAAAAAGTAAACATGTCGTCCCTATTATTTTTAAAAAGTGTCAATGTTGTCCAAATGGTTTTCTTAAAGTTTTAAATTCGTCTATATTATCCAAGAAAAAAACATACATTTTGTTAGGAATAATCAAAACAATAGGGACGCAATTGATAACTTTAAACATTAGAGAATAAATTGAAACTTTTCAGCCAATAATAGGGACTATATTTAGACATTTTAAACAATATGGAATAAACTAAATTTTTTTGCAAACAATAGGGACTAAATTTGAGATTTTCCATACTTATCTTACCACTCTAATCTAATCTATGTTACTTTCTTGTATTTAAAGTCCACCATCAAACATTCATTAACAAAACCAAGCATTGAAGATAATTAAAACACATAGTATATAATTAGAGTAATTACAACACGTACTACGACCTAACAAGCCATACAATCTATAAATTCAAAATACAATTGTTCAACCAACACATATACATGCAAGACCTATACTTCTTAAGTGAAAGAGCATCTAAATGAACTACTTAACCTATACTTCTTACATACTAAACTACTTATCTTACTTATCTCAGTGTGTTAACATAACATATTAATTTGTCTTGCTAAACTTATGAAATTAAATTATCTATATTTATTACTTATTAATTATCTAAATTTATTAAGCTAACTTATTTAATTACTTATTCCATTATCTCAAGTTTAATTACTTATTAAATTAGTCAACATATCATACTATCATGACAACCGTCTAACCTAATTTAACTTACTTAATTGTCAAGACATACACGGAAGATCAAATCGGTATTCTTACTTGTTAATCACCTTTAATTTCTCACTCGAGTTAACTTAAATTTACTTAAACATCTTAATACAACTGCAAAAAACCAATTATCCACGAACAACAAAACACCCTTTCATCCATTTACACAAACATCATCTTCACAATACACTTTCAACTCAATTATCATAATATACAAAATCAAATACATAAAAAATAATCACAATAACTTTAATTTAATTAAACGGATTTACAATTACAAATAAATTTATTGTAAAACTTCCAACTCGTACAATCATCAAACTCACCTGAGCCGATTGAAACTAAATAAGTCGCATCCAAATATCTAAAGCCCCAAACCTTCCAAAGAAAAGCCAAACACATTGTATTAATAAAAAAAATACAATGTATAATCAAAAAATATTTATTACATTAACACAATGCAAAAAAAATAATAATAAAAATAAATCCGAAAAAAGAAAAAAAATCAGAAATAAATTAAAGAAATATTGCTCAACCAAAGTTTTGGTAAATTAAAACACAATTTTATTATATAAAATAAAGAAAAAAACCGAAAATTGAAAAAAAAAATTATAAAACTAGGAAAAAAACAGAAAAATAAACAAAAAAAAGACATAAATAAAATGATATATATAACAAAAAAATCAAACACATTATATAAATGTTTATATACACATATATATACATACATATACGTATAGTACATATATATATGTATATATACATACATTGCAAAAGAAAAAAATTACAGTATATTTTCGGATTTTACCTAATCTTCAAGGTAAGAGAGGGTGTTGAGTGGTGGGGGTGGGGGTGGGGGTGGTATGAGGTAGGGGACACGAGGGGGGAGGGGTGGGGAGGGGTGTTGCTATATGTGTTTTTTCGCTAGGGGTGGAGGGTACTTCTGTTTTTTTTTTTTGAATTACAAGAGGGCAGCCGCTGTAAATGTTTTCTGTTTAATGGAGCTGGTTCCCCATGGTGACGGCCCAGTGACTAACTGGGCCGCCGCCCAAGTTTAGGGACCCGATTTGATGGGTTCCCATGGAGACGGCCTGGTCCGTGGAGACGGATCAGGCCGTCTCCCAAATTTCTCCAATAGGCCGTCTCCAAAATGGAGACTGGGCTCCCAGGCCGTCTTCTCAATGGAGACCGGGCTCTCCATTTTGGAGACGGCCACTATCCGTCTCCAAAATGGAGACGGACCAGGCCATCTCCAAAATGGAGAGTCTCCACGTTGGAGACGGACCAAGCCGTCTCCAAAATGGAGACTGGACCTGGTCCACTTCCAGTCTCCAGGCCGTCTCCTCAATAGAGACTGGACCTGGTCCAGTTCCAGTCTCCATTGAGGAGACGGCATGGGCTGTCTCCTCAATGGAGACTGGGCTCTCCATTTTGGAGACGACACTATCCGTCTCCAAAATAGAGACGGCCACTGTCCGTCTCCAAAATGGAGACGGCCCAGGTCGTCTCCATTTTCTGGAGACGAATTAAGCTATCGCCAATCGTTTGGTTTTCCTTGTCTTTCAATTTTTGGTTATAATTATTTAATATTTGATAGTTTATAATATATTTGTATAAATTATAAAATAACATGTTAATATACATCATTAATTTTAATTGTGTACCTCAATTTATCAAACTAATACGTAATTGAATTAGTAATTTAATTTTTTTTAAAACAAATATTTATAAAATTTTTATAAATATATAAAGTAGATTAAGGTAATTCATTAATAATTCAAATGCTTTTAAATCTCGGTGTAGTAATTGGGAACGTCATGTCCCTAATTATTTGACCCATGGAAAACGAATGGTACGCATCCACGTGGTCGCGAATCATACATACGATAGGAACATGGTGTACTCTACCACGGGGCATACGGAAATTGAATTGGCAGGGTCCCCGTTCGCAAGGTAGATGGATTCAGTAACTTTTCAACATCGAAAATATCGTGCACGCCATGTCCCTTATTATTTGACCCATGGCAGACGAATGATACGCAGCCACGTGGCCTCGAATCATGCGTACGATAGGAACATGGTGTACTATACCACGGGGCAGCAGGAAATTGAATTGGCAGGGCCCCAGTTTGCAAGGTAGATAGATTCAACAACTTTTCATTGTCGAAAATAGCGTGCACGCCATGTCCCAAATTATTTGACCCATGGAAGACGAATGGTACGCAGCCACGTGACTGCGAATCATTCGTGCATACCTTACCATATTATAAAAATGCTGGGGTGTCTCGCTATTGTCATCAAGTAGTCTCTACATAATTCAATTACTTGTTTCCTATATATAGTAGTCGGAAGTGTGCTTTCTCACACCGTCTCGAATTTTCAAAAAATAGATTGTAGTTAAATTGTTTCAAGGATGAGGAAGGATCAACAACACCACTCAGATTCTCTTCCAAGACCAACAAAAGATGAAGAGGTGGATACGATGAAACCATATCCAAATTACAGCAAATACGTTAAACCCCAACTTGATCTAAATGCTCCGCCAAAATACGACGGATACATTTCTAATGCCCAAGTAGTCCAAAAAGTTCAAGACGACATGCTACGGATCTATTGCCCAAACGTTTTTAAATAATATTTATATTTTTTTATCATATTGGAAACATCGGCATTAGTACTATTTGTTACAATCCGTAACAATGTTATTGCGTTGTTCTGCCTGATGTGTAGTGTCTGGTTGTTATGTTTTAGTGATCACGATGTACTATGTTAGGTATTAAGTTGGTGTGTTTATGTATTTCGAGCACATAATTTGTAACATGTTAATTATGTTTCCTAGTTACTCGTTTTGTTGCTGTATTAATAAATGATGATATGTAATCCTTTATTAATTATGAATGTAAAATTAAATTTTTGTTTGTAATGATTTAACTCTTATAATAAAAAATCTTAAGTTGTTTCCTATTTAATCATTTTGTTGATTTCGAAGAACTAATTGTATATAGTGGTGCATTACGTTAAATATTAACTATCTATATAAATTGTTCTTCACAGAGACAATAATGCGTCCCATTAACTATTCGAAGGCTGTAAATATGTTTTTGTTTATAATAAAAGACAGATTTTGTTTTGTAAGTAATGATGAATAACTTATCGTTACAATCAAAGCCTCAAATGTGGACGACTTACTTATGTAGACGCCAATTCATGACATTATAAGACGAAAAATTAGTAGTCACTACTTATATGTATAATTATTACATTAAAATAATTTATCAATCTTTAATTATAAATTTTTGGCGACGGCAGGGTGACTAAATTATGACGCATTTTGTGGACCATCTCGAACTTGTCGCCACTTAGCGACGGCATGGAGACAACATGTCATTATCTATCACCAAGTTGTTACCATATGGTCACTTTTGGAGACCGCATATGATGTTGTCACCATATTGTCGCCAATTGACGACGACGTGGGGACGGCATGGAGACAACATGTCATTAGCTGTCACCAAGTAGTCACCATATAGTCACTTTTGGAGACCGCATATGATGTCGTCACCAAATTGTTGCCAATTGGCGACAACGTGGGGACGGCATATGTAGGTCGTCTCCAAAACGTAACAAAATTGTCACTAAATTGTCACTAAAGTGGCAACATCTTACTCCGTCTCCAAACCGTCGCCAAGTTGGTGACAAAATGGCGACAACCCGTCGCAAAAAACAGTTTTTTTTGTAGTGTATATTTATGTGTGTAATATATATGGTTCGTGGCTTGGGGGATTGGGTATCCGACAAATATGTATGCATGTATATCTATCCAACTATATTAATGTACTTATATATGGGTTTTGTTGTTTGGGAGGATTGGGTGTACCAGTGGGTGATTTACCTCTCTGTTGAATATATGTGTGTGATTATATACGTATATCTTTATATCTATGTATAAGATATATCAATGGGTTTGTAGTTTGGAGGTTGGTGGGTGCTCGGTTGTGCGGAGTGAGATGGTAGTTTGAGTTATTATTATTATTATTTTCTTGGCTTTGGGGTAGTTTATGAAAGATTTTTTAAATATTATTATTTTTATTATAAACATAAAGGAACGTTATTTTCTATTTGGTCAACGTGTTCTTTCCATTTACAATGTTTGAAAATTTTAATATTTTCAAATAATAAGTATTTATTCACCAACTTAGTGAACTTTTGGCTTTTATCATCTGCCTTAACGTTACCTTTTATATGCACTTTTTTCACTTATTTTTCTTTATATTTTACATCCAGTTTCATTATTTGGTCATGACCAACATGAATCTCAAGCAACATCTCAGAGCCCAACAATCCCCAGACAACAACTAACGCACTTGCAAATCTAGTGCAATTAGATGCTTGCATTATAGTTACAGTACATAAATGTAGTATAATGGGGGTATTTATTATAGTTACAGTACATAAATGTAGTATGATGGGGATATTTTTCACGGAGAACATAGCTCCAACAGCTCTTATAAGGACAACTCTAACAATTTTTTTTTAAAAATAATTTAGAGTCAAATTAATGGTTTTTTACTTTTACAAACTCTGTATTTCAGTTGTACTCTAACAATACTTTTGACGAGGGGTTCCCGAGCTGAAGTACGAATCCGTCCCGAGCCAAAGCGGGCTAATCAGCGCCAAGGCCAGCGCGTTCAACTAAATATCCAACCAGGATGACTGGCCCGACGCCGGAGACCCCGACCTCAGTTCCAGCTGTTCCGATGGGACATAAAGCACTGATGGGACATAAAGCTGCGCTGCATTAAATGCTGTCAGACCAGAACTTAGTATAAATAGAGTTCCACCATTTTCATTTAAGGAGGTAAATCGTTATTAAATGCTCTCAGCTACCTTGCCAGCTCGGACATACTAATCATTCGCACGCTCGAGGAGAAAATCCGGGTCATCACCCCGCCTTTTCCTTCTCTTCCTTGCGCAGGTCTGGAAGCCAACCCGGAAAGTACAGCTCGGAGGCCGACCTGAAAAGTCCAGCTCGGAGGCCGACCTGAAAAGTCCAGCTCGGCGCAAGTAGCTCCCAATTTCAACTGTGAGGTTTTCGACCTCGACAGTTTGGCGCCGTTTGTGGGAAGAGACGAGTTCTTTTATAGCTCTCTTCACCACCTATTGAGAAACCATTATGGTGCAAACTAGAAGCCACACCACACCGGTAGAGGATTCGCCCAACCCGAAAGGGGACCTCGAAACCATGCAGGTGCCTAGCCAAAACCTAACCCAAGTCGACGTTGAAACGAGCCAACGTATACACTTAGCCACTCAAACCAACCCACAGCAGAAGGAGACCCCAACTCCAGCCTGTCACCGGAGATCAGGATGATGCTGAGGATGTTCGAGGAACTTAAGGAGCAGGTAGCCCGGCTAGCTGAGGGCCCCCTAGCTCCGCAAGAGGCTATGTCGCGGCCATCGCGTCCGCAATTCCACATCCCTGAGTCAAGGCGAAAACGGACGCAGGACGAGGAGGGTTTCCTAGAGCCGATGGCGAGATTCGATGCGACGAGAGGTAAAAGGGCTGCTCAAGCCGACCCCGAGCAAGCCAAGACCGCAGCTGCCATAGCCAAGGTCATCAACCAGCTTGGCGTAAGCCCACTCTCCCCCGAGGTACTGGCCACGCCACTGCCCACTGGCAACTGTATGCCCAACCTGGCCGTCTACAACGGAGATGGAGACCTAGCTAGCCACCTGCTTAATTTTGATCACCACATGACTCTGCATGACATACCAGATCTCATGAAGGCAAAGACATTCCCGACCACCCTAGTTGGCAATGCCTTGGACTGGTTCCAGAAATATCATCGCGGTTCAATTGCAAGTTTTCACCAGCTGGCTGAGGCTTTCCTGTCTCGCTTCGCTGGAAGCCGGCGCGCCACCCGCCATACTTTTACATTGCTGTTGGTGAAGAAACATAGAGGGGAAAGCTTGAGGGCCTACACGGCCAGATTCAATGAAGAGTCCCTCCGAATTCCTAACCTGGAGGACTCCATGGCGTTGATGGCTTACCAGAGTAGGCTAAGGTCGGGCCCGCTCATGTCCTCCCTTGCAATCGATCCCGTGGACACTGTATCTGAGCTGATGGTACGAGCAGAAGGGTACATACACTCAGAGGAAATCCATCGGGCGAAAAGGGATGATGACAAGGAGAAGGAAGCCAACAAGAAGGGAGAGGCCTCCCGAGCCCAACCTGGGGGTAAAGTCCAGAATGACCGAGGCAAGCAGCCTCAACAGCCAAAGCAGAACCCCCGGTTCACCATGTTCACTCTCCTTAACACCTCGAGGGAGCAGATCCTGATGGAGATCCAACACCAGAACCACTTGCCTCCAGCTCCAAGGATGAAGGGCCGACCCGAGAAGAGCAATAGAACCAAGTATTGCCGCTACCACATGGACCACGGCCATACCACCGAAGAGTATAACGACTTGAAACAGGAGATTGAGGCATTGATAGCCCGAGGCCACCTCCGGAGATATGTAGATCCGCAGCTGACCCGAAATCCTGACCAAAGGGATAGGGAGAGGAGTCCGCCCAGGCGCCAGGCTGGGGGCGGATGCTTGGCCGTGATTGAGACCATTGCGGGAGGATTGGCGTAAGGAGGAGAGACCTCAGCAGGCAGGAAGGGTTATGTTCGTGCTGGGAGGGAGTATGGACCGATGCGGGGACTAGCCCCGGGGATGCAGGAGCTCACCTTCTCCTTAGAAGACCTGGAGGGGGTGATATTGCCTTATGATGACCCACTGGTGATCAGCGCTGAAATAGCCAACTTCATCGTCAAGAGGTTGATGGTGGACACCGGGAGCTCGCCAAAAGTCTTATTCCTCAGCGCTTTTGAGCAAATGGGGTTGGACAGGAGCCGACTTAGACCATTGAGGGGTACTTTAGCTGGTTTCACCCGGCAGTCCCACCGAGCCGAAGGGGTCATCAACCTCCCGCTGAAGTTGGAAGATGGAGATAAGTGGGCATCGATGCAAGCCAACTTCATTATGATGGATTGTAACTCCACTTACAATGGGATCTTAGGTCGGGTGGCACTCAATCACTTCAGGGCCATCCCCTCAACTTACCACCAGGCCCTGAAATTCCCGACCCCGGCCAGCGTGGCCACCATTCGCGGAGCCTAACTCTCAGCTTGGGAATGTTATGAAAACTCACTCCGGCCCAAGTATCAAATCGGTTGGGGACCAGATCTGCCCGAAGAAAAGAGAGATGCTAAAAGAGGAAGCCCGGCTGAAGACCTTCAGGAGGTGGAGCTCTCTGATGAAACCAAGAGGGCAAAGATCGGGAGTGAACTCTCTGTCAACCTCAAGAAAGGTATAAGCCAATTTTTTTTAAAGAATGAACATGTATTTGCCTGGTCTGCCTCTGACATGACAGGGATTGACCCGAACGTGATTGAGCATCACCTGAATGCCGATCCAAATCACTATCCGGTAAAGCAAAAGCGCCAGCACTTCCATTATGACAAGCAACAAATCATAGCAGAAGAAGTGGACAAGTTAGTGGATGCCGGCCACATCAAGGAAATACAGTACCCAACCTGGTTATCCAATGTGGTGCTGGTGACTAAGTCCTCGGGTGGATGGAGACTATGTATTAACTTCACCGACCTCAACAAAGCCTTCCCTAAGGACTGTTTTCCCCTACCACGGATCGATTAGATGGTGGACGCCACCTCCGGATTTGAGCTACTCTCTTTGATGGATGCCTTTAAAGGCTAAAATCAAATCAAGATGGCTCCCGGAGACAAAGAGAAGATCGCCTTCATTACCGATAAAGGGCTCTACTACTATGAGGTCATGCCTTTTGGCCTCAAGAATGCTGGAGCTACCTACACTCGGATGGTGAACAAGGTCTTCAAAAATCAGATTGGCCGGAATATGAAAATCTATGTAGATGACATGTTGGTCAAGAGCAGAAGGGCGGAAGACCATGTAGACGACCTTGCTGAAGCCTTCGCCGTAATGGAGCACTTTGGGATAAAGCTGAACCAGAAAAAGTGCGCATTCGGCATCAAGGCAGGCAAATTCCTGGGCTTCATAGTCACAGCCCGCGGAATAGAAGCCAACCCGGAGAAAGTCCAGGCGATACTCGACCTGGCACCGCCGACCTGCGTAAAGGACGTCTAGGTGTTAGCAGGAAAGGTCGCGGCGCTGAGCAGATTCATGTCCAGGTCGGCTGACAAGTGTGCTCATTTGTTCAAGATATTGAGGAATCCTAAGAACTTTGAATGGACTGAGGAATGCCAGAACGCCTTCCAAGAGCTGAAAAGGTACCTAGCTTCACCACCCCTGTTATCCCGACCTGAGGTGGGGGAGGAGCTGGTACTATATTTAGCATGCTCGGGAACAGCAGTGGCGGCGGCACTAATCCGAGAAGAAAGAAAGGAGCAGAAGCCGGTCTATTATGTTAGCAAAACCTTGCAAGGGGCCGAGGCGAGATACTCATCCTTGGAAAAACTCACCCTTGCTCTCATCACAGCGGCAAGAAAGTTGAAGCCATACTTTGACGCTCATCCAGTTAGGGTCATGACGGATGCCCCGCTCAAGTCCATCATGCACAAGCCGGAGGCGTCGGGCAGGCTACTGAAATAGGCAGTTGAGCTGAGTCAATTTGACATCACTTACCAGCCCAGAACAACCATCAAAGCCCAAGCCATCACGGACTTTGTGGTAGAATGCACTGGCCGAGCAGAGCATGACCCAGAGGACGTGTGGAAGGTCCAGGTGGATGGGGCCTCAGGGAAGTCTGGAAGCGGAGTTGGGGTGGTCATCCTCGACCCAACCAGGCATGAGCACCAATACTCCCTGAAGTTCACCTTTCCGGCATCCAACAACGAAGCAGAATACGAAGCAGTGATTGCAGGACTGAAAATTACAGCTTAGCTCGGGGCACAAACAGTCGATCTGAGCACCGACTCTCAACTGGTTTCTAGTCAGATATCGGGAGAGTTCGAAGCCAAGGACAGTGCTATGCTGGCCTACCTCAACAGAGTCAAAGATTTGACCTCAGGGCTTAAAAGGTTCACGATACAGCAGATTCCCAGGGAAGAGAATATGAAGGCTGATGCCATGTCCAGGTTGGCCTTGGGCGAGAGCCGACCTGCCCTGGTCCATGTTGAAGAAGTATCCGAACCCAATATTCAGTTGGGGGTGCAACCCGTAGCCAAGCTCAATCTAAGCCCAGATTGGACCAAACCAATCGTGGACTACTTGGAGGGGGGTATGACCCCAGAAGATGAAAAAACAGCTCGGAAGCTCATGAAACAGGCCTCAAGGTTTGTCATAATTGCCGGACAACTCTACAAGAGAGCCTATACTTGGCCTCTCTTAAAATGTGTTGGACCCGAAGAGGGAAACTATGTACTCCAGGAGATTCATGAAGAGGTATGTGGAAACCACTTGGGAGGCAAAGCTCTGGCTCGGAAGGCATTAAGGCAAGGCTATTTCTGGCCAACCTTAAAGCAAGATGCCAAAGAGTATGTAAAAAAGTGCGACACCTGCCAGAGGTTTGCCAATGTGCAGAGGAAGCCTGCGGTAGACCTCACAGTAATGATAAGCCCGTGGCCATTCTATCAGTGGGGTCTAGACATTATCGACCCATTGCCGACCGGTGTCGGCCAAAAGATGCACGCCTTCGTAGCTGTAGACTACTTCACCAAATGGCCCGAGGCTGAAGGTGTTGCTAGAATAACAGAAAAGGCAGCTTGGGATTTCGTATGGAAAAACATCATTTGCCGATTTGGGGTGCCAAAGGTCATCATCACTGACCACGGCAAACAATTCGACAGTGCATACTTTCGAGGCAAATGTGCTGAGATTGGGATTGACCTCAGATTCTCATCTATTGCTCACTCTCAAAGTAATGGCCAAGTTGAAAGGACTAACCAAATCATTTTGTAGGGTCTGAAAACCAAGCTGGAGGAAGCAGAGGACCAATGGGCATCAATTCTTCCCGAGGTATTGTGGGCTTAACGGACCAACACCAGCTCGGCAACGGGAGAATCGCCCTTTGAACTGACCTTCGGCACTCAAGCGGTGCTGCCAGTGGAGATCGGGTCTCCGACCAGTAGAACCCTCCACCATGATCCAGAAACAAACGGAGCACGGATCCGTGAAGAGCTCGACCTCGCTGAAGAGCTTCGAGCTAAAGCTCAAATCAGAATGCTGGCCAGCAAAGCTGCTATGCAAAGAGCCTTTGCCAAACAGGTCAAGCCTAAGCCTATTAAGGTTGGCGACCTCGTACTCAGAAAGGCAATCTTTTTGCCGCGCTCCGGTAACAAACTCTCCCCGACCTGGGAGGGACCCTACGAAGTCGTGAAAGAAGTCCGACCCGGGACCTTCTACCTCCGCGACAAGAACGGAAAACTGTTGAAAAATGCATGGCACTCAGAACACCTGAAGCGGTATTTTGTCTAAAGCGGCCCCACGCTGAAATATTTTGTAACGGCCCCGAGCCGAAACATTTTGTAAAGGCCCCGAGCCGAAATATTTTGTAAAGGCCCCGGGCCAAGACATTGCTTGTACAAATTCAATACAATGCATCTTTACATACAAGTACAATTCCTGACCTGGGAACAAAACGAAACCAGCGCAATTCCCGACACGGGTCCAAATTGCCTCAGCTACAAAGCTATTACCAACTCGGATTAACGCGGTGGCCACGCTTGATTACGAGCTAATGATCAATAAAACCGGCTCAGACAAAGTTCCAGCTAGGGTATAATCGATAATAATTTGATTAAGATTTGCCAGTTCGGATTAAGTTCTAACTCGATTTAATCCGGATTCAGGTCGGTATGTTAGTTTGGGGTCCGAACTCGAGCTCAACATTAGTTTGACCAGTTTTAAATCGGACTGACGAGTCCAGGTCGGCGGCGATTAAACAGTTGCCCAATTAACCAGCTCGGATTAGGGTGATTATTCACTAGTCGCGTCCAGCTCGATTCATTACGCTTAAGTTTGTATGGTCCATTAAAATTGGTCCGACCCCAGTTACTTAAGAAAAATTTGTGAAGAGAAAGATACACGCGTACAAACTCGACCAAAACGCAAACAAAAGTAAAATAGATATTTCATTAATACTGAAATCAATTATACAAGCCCGGCCTGGGCAGGATTACAAAAGCCCGACCCGGGCGACCTTACAAAAGAAATTATTATTATTTGGGAGCAGCGGTGGAGGTGGTGGCTTCGGCTATGTCGCCGACTTGGTCCATACCCTTCTCGACGAACGCCAGCATCTCTTTGGCCTGGGACGTCAGGTCGACCGGTAGCTCGGGAATCTCCCAGAATTCCGGGGGCGGGGCCTCCAAGATCTCGATATAATCTCTCTTGGCGGTAGGGAAAAAGGTCTTCGCCCTCTCGCGAGCTGCAACCTGGCCTCGGAAGTAGTACTCCAACTCGGCATACCGGGCCATCACCCCACCCTCAGTGGGTAACCAGTCCACAGCCTCTTGGCTGGACTTAAAGGGCTCCACTGCCTTCTCCCCTCGCGGGCCGACCTGATCCAAGAGGTCCTTATGCTTCGCTTCGGCCTCGCGCTTCTCCCGCTTGTAGCTCTCAACGTCCTTGGTCGCGGCCTCGCACCGGGACTTCTCAGCCTCGAGCTCCTTCCTTAGCTTGGCGATCTCCGCCTTATCCGCTTTATGCCTCTGGGCCGCATCCGTCCTAAAGGACTCCAGCTCGGCTCGGGAATCTGTGTAGCGCTGCTCGAGCTCCACACAGTAAGTCTGGGCCCGGGCAAGTAGGCCAGGCGCCGTAAGGATGTGGGACTCAGCCTGCGCGGAAGAAAGCAAAGTGGTTAGTCAAAGTAATCAACAAAAGAAACCATGACAGCAGTCTGGGTATGTCTTACCATAACTATGGCCGTCCTCAGGTCAAGTGAAAGCTGCTCCGCCGGGACTGACCCCAACTTGGGATCGCGGGCAACCTTTGCAGACTCCACAAAATCCTTATTTGGAGGGCTCACCTCCGCGGCCTTGCCCCTCCCGGAGTACTTGGGCCGGGGCCACTTCCTGTTGTCAGGACGGGATGCTGAGTGCTCGGGGATCGCCACACCCGAGCTCGTCTTATTTGTCAAAGGAGATCCCGACGAGACCTCTGCGCCAACCTCCCGCGCATGGCCCCCGGGCCGCTGCCTCTGCTCTTGAGGGACGGAGCCAAAACCGGACCGAGCCGACGCCTCGCCACTGGCGTCGGGCTTTCTCCTTATCTGGATGTACGCGAGCTTCACCGTATCTGCCATGCCTGCAAAAACAAAGGAAAAGAAGATGAAAAATGACCAATTGCCAATCGAGAAGAGCAACGACAAACTAGGAGACGGGGAGGTCGGGCATTGAACCTGCGAACTGACCCTCTTCTGAGTCGGAATGAGCGTTCTTTTCAGGCTCGGGAAGCAAGTGTGGGTGCTCTTCGCTCAGGTCGGGTTCTCTCCCAAATAACTTGGACTTCCATATCCTGTCCCACCTGAGGACACTATTGATGTCGATCAGCATACCCGGCTCGGGCCTCAGCACGCTGATCTTGGCGAGTTCCTCTTTGGAAAGCTTGGGGTCGTCATTCAAAGTCTTTTTCAGTGAAAGATTCCAGTCCATCCTGCACCCCGGGTTCACTGTCGACTCGACCCAATAGTAGTCGTTGTGCCAACCCTTGTTAGAGGAGTGCCACTTGGTGAATATGGCATTGTTGACCCGAGCCGCGAAATGGAACCAGCCTAGTTGCTTCGGGTTGGGCTTGCAAACGAAAAAATGCCTGAAACGGCGCGAGGTCGGCTCTATCCTCCTCTCGAGGCAGAACACGAAGAATGCCACCATTATGGCCCAACCGTTTGGTGACATCTGACCCGGGCTGAGCTCAAAGTAGTTCAGAATGCCTGTAATGAAGCCGGGAAGTGGAAGGCGGACGACATCGAAAGCGAGGTCTTAAATCGTAAAGTGATCGGGTGGAGGATAGCAGGCAGGGTCATTCCGACCAGGGACCTTCAGTTTGTGGTGCCGATCCACCGACCAGTCTCTCAGCCGAGCGTTGGCCATCTCGATGGTTGAATGACACTCGCGCTGGCAACAAGCGAATAACTGCTCTATCCTCTTCCCCCGACCTGACGAACCACTGGCTGTAGCTGAGCTCCGAGGTCGGACTGCCCTAATCGGGATCGCTGCAGTCGGCTCCGAGGCGGAAACTCCAGCTAAGTACTCATGTGGTATCTCGACCCCCTCCAACTTGTTCAATGGCTCGTCGTCCTCTCCATCCCCCAAGTCTCCCAGGTCGGCCAAAGGATCTTCCTCAGCCTCTTCTTGCGCCATTCTGACCCCTATAACCTGGCAGTCATCATCGCTCTCCCGGGGCATGGATTTCCGAGCCGACCCTGAAGACGAACTGGTCCTCTCTCCACCATGGTCCCTATTCGAGGTAGACTCCGAGCTCGACGGACTCTCGTCTCCACCGTAGGACCTTACTTCCATAGCCTGAGAATCTTCCGACTCCGACCTCCCCATCCTGTCTACAGACTAAATATAAATGAACAGGAATGACTAAAGGGAGTCGGGATGTACCTACTGCTCTTGATTGCGGAGGGCGACCGACAAAGCTAGCTCCGAGCTGACAAATCCCGAGAAGATTCCTTCCGAGCGAATTGCTTCCGACCACTCTGGTGTCCGACCTAAAATTCTTGAGGGATTGACAGTGAAATGTGGAATGAATCTCGGATGTCAAAGCCCTATTTATAGGCGCCCCTGAAAGTCGCCTCGGGAAGCCCAAACGTCGCGTCTCGTCAGAACCACCAGGTGACGTGTCAGCCATCCGTTGGGCATGCACCGCTGACATGGCCATCCCTGCTCTCTCGGGGTCAGACACCTACAACTCGGGAGGAACTGCCAATTCTAGATCTCACCCTCTAGATCTCGACTTGGGGGGGGGGGGGGGAGGGGAATTGACGAGGGGTTCCCGAGCTGAGGTACGAATCCGTCCCGAGCCGAAGCGGGCTAATCAGCGCCAAGGCCAGCGCGTTCAACTAAATGTCCAACCAGGATGACTGGCCTGACCCCGGAGACCCCGACCTCAGTTCCAGCTGTTCCGATAGGACATAAAGCGCTGATGGGACATAAAGCTGCGCTGCATTAAATGCTGTCAGACCAGAACTTAGTATAAATAGAGCTCCACCCTCTTCATTTAAAGAGGTAACTCGTTATTAAATGCTCTCAGCTACCTTACCAGCTCGGACATACTAATCATTCGCACGCTCGAGGGGAAAATCCGAGTCATCACCCCGCCTTTTCCTTCTCTTCCTTGTGCAGGTCTGGAAGCCGACCCGGAAAGTACAGCTCGGAGACCGACCTGAAAAGTCCAGCTTGGCGCAAGTAACTCCCAACTTCAACTGTGAGGTTTTCGACCTCGACAACTTTCTATTTCAAATATTCTATTTGATTTCACTCCAATAACTCTTCATATTTTATCTAAACTCATTACGTCTTTTTTTACCTTTTATTTTTAATTATTAACAACTATGTTCTAACATAGCTTGGCCAAAAAAAAAAAAAAACTATGTTCTAACAAAAATTATAATATTAATACAATTTAATTTATTAGATGTTATTATTATTATTCTTCTCATACTTGCTATTTCCTATAAATAAAATTAGTTGAACTTGATTTGGATACGAACGGTAAATATGTTTAGAATACAAAAAAAAATATTTACTTTAAAGTTAATTAAAGTTCATTTGTGAGTGGTATGAACTTCAAAGTACTCATCACGAATACCAACCAAAAGTCTTGCAGGATTGAACACAAATGAACGAGTAGCGAGATTCAATTCCTCGCTGCTTGTAGCGAGAAAATCAAACCAACTGGCAGGCTCAACACTTTGGCGAGAACATTAAGTTAGACTGTTGGAGTGTTTTTTTTGAAATTGAATCTCTGTTTTGATTAAAATGTCAAAGTAGAGATTGTTGAAGTTGCTCTAACAGTCATGTAATGATTGCAATTTTGCAACAAAGTCGGTTAACATATCATCTAGTGTCTTTTTAAAAACACCAAAGAGAGAAATTATTTTAAGATAGGACATCACATAAAAGTAACAAATACTCTAAAAAGATTCAGTAGATTCTCTTGTAGATCCCAAAATACAATTTAAATAGTGTTAATAATTTAGTACAATATTATTAATATCAAATTTCTCATCCATAATCTCCAAACGATATTTAACAGGTAGAAGATTCATCCTACCATATAAGCAAAGCTTGACGTGGATGATTAAACACTGCTCGCTGAAAGTTGTTGAATAGCAATAGGTCATTGAATGTTAACTTCGAAAGTAGAAGGTGAAGTTCTGACCTCATCTTTGAATCGCCTCACATCAGAGTAAAAGCAATTATAACGCTTCTGTAGTGATTCAACCTCGTGTGCAAGTCTTCCAATTTTTCCTACATAACAATCAATGTCTTTACAAATCCAGCATGATAAGATGTTAGCATTATAGCTACAGTAGATTATGTAGCATAATGTTGATATTTTCTACTGAGGTAATAATTCTAACAGCTCCAATAATAGCCATGTATGTGGCATCCAATGGTTGTAACATTGCACCAAAGTCATCTAACATTTCATTCGCTGTCTTTTAAAAAAATATCTCTTCATTGAAAAATGTCACTTTAGTCTTTTCATACTTAAAAAGACATTTTTGATCCGTTAGTGATAAAGTTGCAATCACTAAAACACAAAAAAGAATGAACATATCAAATAATTATATAGTGTAAGGCTCATTCTTTTTGTATTTTCAATGAATAAACTCGTATTAGAAACGGATCAAAAACGTCATTCTAAGTATGAAAAGACTAGAGTGACAGTTTTCAATTAAGAAGTATTTCTTAAAAAGAGGTCGGATGATACGTGAGTTGACTTTGGTGCAAAATTGCAGTCGTTGGGTTCCACATACATGACTGTTATTGGAGTTATTATCTCAGTGGGAAATATCCACGTTATATTACATTATATACTATAGCTATAATGATAGCATCTTATTATGCTGGATTTGCAAATGCGTTGGTTGTTGTGGGGGAGAAATTTGAAAAACTTGGAGATTGAATCACTACAGAAGCATTATAATCGCTTTTATTATGATGTGAGGCGATTCAAAGAAGAGATCAGAAGTTCACCTTCTCCTTCCGATGTTAACATTTCAACCAACTGCTGCTATTCAACAGTTTTCAGAGAGCAGTGTTTCATCAGCTACGTGAAGCTCTGGCTTATATGGTGGGATGAATCTTCTACTTGCTAAATATCGTTTGGAGGTTCTGGATGAGAAATTTGATATTAATAATATTGTATTAAATTATTAACACTATTTAAATTGTATTTTAGGGTCTAGAAAAGAAACTACTGGAATTATTTTGGAGTATTTGGTACTTTTATGTGTTGTCCAATCTTAAAATAATTTCTCTTTTTAGTGTTTGTTTAGAATTTGTTGATGTGGAGCTGTATGTTGGGAATTTTGGAAAATGAACTATATATGGATTCATGAAATTTTGTGGATGTATTTTGTTATGGTTGCTTTAACGTTATTTAGCTAGATGTTTACAATATAGATTCAAATTTTGCACACAACGACGGCTTTGACAATAAAAATAAAATGTAAAAGAAAGAACTTTTTTTGTACCAGGCTCCGTTTGTTTGTCGTAAAATAACTTATTTGTGAAAAATATTTTTTTGAAAAATAAAATATTTTCCAGGGCTCCATTTTGTTTGCCGTAAAATAACTTGTTGGGAGAAAATATTTTTCTGAAAAATATTTTTTGATGTTTGAATATACAGTAAGTTCCGTAAAATATTTTCTTATCTCAGAGGAGATGAAAATATTTTTTTAAATTTTGTACTAACCGCAATTGTTAACTGGAAAATATTTTCCAGTTGACCAATTTTCTGGTGTTACCAAACGCCGGAAAATTAAGCAAAAACAGCCACAATTGCTGACTGAAAAATACTTTACAGTTAATCAATTTTTCGGTATTACCGAACACTGAAAAATTAGGAAAATATTTTCTGGCAAACAAACGGAGCCTAGTCTTATAACACATTCCTCAACTTAGCCAAAAATATTAACTTACAGTGTATTTAAACTATGAATGTTGTTTGTGATTGGGAGAAATTAAATTTGGGAGGTCGCAATGCTACTACTATAAGCAACACAAATATAATTGGTCAGCTTGCTACGTGGCACATCAATCTTTCGAGTAATTCTTTTGAGTTAGATCAGCAAGATATAATCCATATGAAAACCAATATATCAACAATTCATCTTTCTGAACACTCAGAATCTTTATCTTACGATACCAATTATCTAGATCGCTAAAATAATATCTCAATAGAACATCTTTTGCACTCCCATGAAACACGATATTATGCCTCCTAACACAATTCCAATTTGTATAATCCTCTAAAATCCATATATCAATATCTCCATGTTGTGCGCGAACGTGACCGAGGCATAAACGCTCGTCATTAACGAACAGATGCATCATTCCATGATCACGACTAGAAGTACAATTAGTCGTCCCTGGATGAGACAAAGTAAACAGATCTTCATATTCTATTCTAAACACCATCGCTGCGTGCTTGCAAGGATTGATACCCTTTTTGTCCTCTCATATGGAGTAAGCCCATATACATGTAAGACTCACTTCCTCTCTCACAAGTTACAAATTGATGTCCGTCTAGACTGGTAGAAAAGTTTTCCTAAACTTCGCTGTTGTTATTCAATCGGCGAGAATTGACATTAGTCCTCTCACAGTCTCACATGAGATGGACTCCATACACATGTAGACCTATTTTTGAAACTTTTATTTTGTTTACATTTAATCTTCATATTGCCCCTATAGCTTTTGAGCTCTATTTTTTTTTGTTAATTCTTTTGAGCTCTATTTTGTTAGACTCTAAAGTTCCATTTTGAACTTTATGTGCTAATGCATACTTAGGGAGTTAATATAATTCTTTTCTGTATAATCCTAGTTTAACCTTTATCTTGGAAGTTACTATTGGCTACATCCCTACTCTTTTTATTAGACCAATTTCGAAGTCCTAGTATTGTACTAGTTCTTTATTGCCAAATTAGAGACTTGTTTCTTATTCTTGATTATCAAATTTTCAATCCCAAAAATAGACCTCCAATAAAGAGATTTTTCTTTGCCTCTCGTCCAGCACCACTAGGTTTAATATAAATATATTCTCTATTTTCTTTATTCTTGATCTTTATAACATTATGGTCCAAAAGTTTAACGAGTTTGCTCCGCTATTTTTTTTTTTTTGACGAAAATGCCATGTAAAAATTTCTTAGGCCTTTACTATAAATGATTTTTGTTGAGTTTCAATGAATACTTTACTTACTTAGTAAAAAAAAAAAAAAAAAAAATTCTGAGGCCTCAGAACATTTTGCCAAAAATTTCACTTAAAGCAAACTAAATTTGTACTCTTGTGAATATAAACATTGAGGATTAATGTAAAATTCTAATACTTGAGAAACTATTTAAGTAGTTAGCGTCATTTAATTTAGCAAAGATTACTACTACGATTGTGCATAAGATTAAAGGGAAATTTTCTTTGCATCAGAATTTTTTAAAAGTTTGGAATGAATGAACTATAGAAACTCAATAAAAGACACATTATCTTAGATCCACCGATTAGCCCTTCATTATTATTAGTAATTTGTCAATTGAAGTTAGGATCAGATGAGTCGTCGTTCAACTATAATAAAGTTATTTTAATTTTTTTTATTATGGTTGAACTTTATTTAATTTCTTTACCGCTTCTAGGAAAGTTAGTAAGAGTTTTAGGCTCCGTTTGTTTGCCATAAAATAACTTACTTGTGAAAAATATTTTTCGTAGAAAATATTTTTTTGAAAAATAAAATATTTTATAGGGCTCTGTTTATTTTCCGTAAAATAACTTGTTGGGAAAAAATATTTTTCTGGAAAATAAAATACTGAAAAATATTTTTTTGTGTTTTGATGTACTATGAGTTCCGTAATATGTTTTTTTTTTCTCCCAAAGGAAATGAAAACATTTTCTAAAATTTTGTACTAGCCGCAATTGTTGACCTAAAAATATTTTACAGTTGATTAATTTTTCGGTGTTACTAAATATTATAAAATCCAAAAAATATTTTACGGCAAACAAACGGAGCCTTTGTTAGTGACCCCCTTTTCTTTAACAAGCACAAACAAGCACAGAATTTTCCAATATTTTAGACTTGGAAGTAGCTATCATTGTGACATATTTCTATTTTCCAAATACCTTACCTTTTGTGTCCTTAATTGAATTCTATCAAATCTTTTTGATGAGGAAAAAAATATTCTAACCAATTAAAACAGAACATGTGTCTCTCGACCTAAATAGACTTGAAATTCTTGGAAAGAAACGACAGCCGGTCTCCCGTATAAATGTGGTAGTGAGCAAGTGCGATCGCTTTCTCATATCACACCGTCAATACCAGAATAACACTATGTAGTTCTGATAGCTCTTTTTTTTTTTTTTTGGCTCAGCAAAAGTAATCATTTTATTTCCACATCAAAACAATATACATCAAAGGTTCCAATACAGGAAGCCTCAAGAAATACAAATATTTCAGTCTCTACAAAAAAGTGAGTTTTCTAAGGTGTTAGAATATTTACGAATTAAGCTAACCTTGCCCTTCACATTTACATTAATTTTCTCAATAATCTGTTCTTCAGTTTGTGGGTTAGTACAAAAAATTCTAGAATTTATTTATCTTCTAAGCAAGTCCCTCTACTAATTTAGTTGTTGGAGTGTTCTGCGAAGTGCCAATTATCGATTATTTCTTGCAGGAAATTACAAACAAAATATTTGTACCTTTATATTTAAAACTAAATTGCACGTTTAATCCTTTACACTTAAACTAAGTCCTGTTCATTCAACTTAATGTAAAATCCGCATCATCACTTTTTAAGAAAAAGAGTCAGTAACGAAGTGGGGATATGTCGAGACAAATAATTAGTCCTAATATTGCTCTCGTGGAAAGGCAAAATTGTGAAAATTTATGAGTCCGTTTAGTCTGATTTATCAGTTTCTCATATAATTAGTAAGACTCATATATATGAGTTTTATCAATATGTGAAAAACTAGTATCGGTCCGGACTAACTTTATCGTTTTCTGCAAAATTAAAATGCTAGCAATATTGGCCAATAACTAGTTCACCACGCATGCCATCGGATATATACCATTTTGGCAGCAATTTTCAAACTCCTCTTGAAAAGATTTCATGGGTGTGATTAATAAAGCAAATAATATCGCACATAGGGGTGGATTTACTTTTTGAAATGTGAGGAATATAGTCCTACTGACCTAACATATCACTTTAAAATACATTTATTTATTTTTGTTTATAAAACCATTTTGTCTTCACTAAACTTTTATGTCTTTACTAATTTTAATTTTAAAATTATTTAATTCTCACTGAAAAAATATTTTATACATGGTCGAATTACCATAGAATTAGGCCAAATGCTAATCATCTTGTTTGCAACGAGTTCAAAGGTTAGATACCCTGTGAATTGCCATAGAATTAGGCTAAAAATCTTGAATTTCCTTAGGATTTTATTTTTATTTTTTTATGGCCTTATAATTTCTTTTTTATTTTTGTGGCCAACTTATTTAATTTGCATTTGGCATGGATTCGTGTGATCATTCTTTGAACTTGGACTTTTCCTGTTGTTTTTTTATAATAACATGGTCTCGATTTATGTTTCATGATATTCATTGCTAGTGAAGGCATATATATTTAACCAAAAAAAAGGCATATATGCTTGTACAAAAATATATTTGAAAACATTAATTTTAAATGTTTTCAAACTTTAGAATATGAACGTGTTTGCAATCAACGGAAGATGCATATTGGGGCTTTCAATATAACAATATTTTTAAGGTATTTATAGTTTGAATATTAATTAGCCCCGTTAAAAAATAAAAAAATTATATATAAGCGTTGATTATATATTATAACCCCCACTAAAAAGATATTATGGATTTGCCCTATTTGCAATTGCATGCAACTACAATAGTGAAGCTGCTTTTCTTCTTCTTCTTTTCCATTTTTTTTGCTAATCTGCAATAATGAAACTTGTAAACATTAATCTTGTCCAAACTTTTAAACTTTACAAGGACAGGAAATTGAAGACAAAGGTGTGCACATACGGAGAAAGAAACAGAAATATAATGTAGAATTTTAATAATGTCGATTTTATTCTATTTTATAGAAAATAGACCGATACATCTTTAATTTCTGAATATATTTTAAAACCACCAAAAAAAGAAAAAACAGAAAGAAGATGTGGGAAGATAAAACGATATATATATTAAAATGGTAAACCTGATAGATAAATGCTCCCTATTGTGTCTACATAACCAAAATGGCAGAAACAACTAATAAATAGTAAAGGGGTGTCCACATAACAACATAATGCTACAAGAAAAATTCAATGACGGTGATGATACAATTATAATGAAATGATCGGAACAATTTATAACCATCGAATCTTCAGCGTAGCATTATATATTATAAATTGATCCAATCTGTACTCGGTGAACCCATGATATCCTATCAGGGCATAGCGGCCTAATTCTGGCTGGATTTGGAAGTATTTGAATTCTTGGAGGTGGAGGAGAGATTGGCCTGATTGGCTCTTTGGTTGTTTGCAGCCTGTTGGGCTAGTCGTTGATTGAGCTCATTTAGCAGCTGTTGATTCTCCTGGCTGAGGTGCTCTGCTGTCTTCTTCAGCCTCTCGTTTTCCTTTATCATGTGAAGGTTCTTCATACACAGTTTTTTGTTTATGTTGTCCATGTTTTTGCAATAAACTTTCTTGTTATTCTCCTGAAATAAAAAATTCGACCAAATTATATATTAAAAATTATCTTTAGTGTAAAAAATAAAAATCTTTTAAATTTAAAGCAATTTCAATTGGAAAGAAGGGGTTCAGCAGTTGCAGATTCAAAGTTTTATTTTATCGAGAACTATAATACTAATATTTATTTCAGTAGGGAATAATTTCTTTTCTATACTAAAGATATATATATATATATATATATATATATTAACTAAAGAAAAATTAGGATAAATACACAGATTTTAAAAAAGAAAAAATTGAGGCATGTGGGGGCTCTCAAGATAAATTCACCAGTAGGGTCGGGCCTAACTTGAGAATCAGACTACAATGAGACAACGTAACAAATAAAATTAGTCGTGAAATAAAAGAATATAACTTAAGCAAAAGAAAGAAATTTAAAAAAAGGAGTTTGCTTTCTACTAAGGTTAAATTTGTTCTAACCTGATTGAAAGAAGGGTTAATGTTAAAGTTGAGAAGAAGAAATGAGTAGCATGAGAATATATAGAGTTGCATGCAGATGGAATTGTTAGTGGGGACAAGTTAATATAACTAGGAATGACAATGGGACAGGGTAGAGGCGGGGGTAGTTATCCCCACGCCCTGTCCCGTCACTCAAAAAGTTCTTCTATCCCCTGTCCTGTCCCCGCATTCTATACCCTCGCCCCCCGCCCTGTCCCCGCCCCCGAATCCCCGTGGGAAGTGGGGGTTACCTGCGTAGTTTTTATTATTCTTTTTTAAACCTTAAGAATTAAAATTAATTTGAATCATGCAACTTCAAAATCTAAATTAAAGTTATACTAATGATAAATATAAATATAGATTTTAAATAAAGTCTAATATTAATTATTCTTGTAGTTAAATAATAAAAAAAATATTATAGTAATTAAGTCTCAAATATTTAAAATAAATTTTGACTTAACTATTGTGTATGACAACTATAATTGAAAAAGAACATGTCTTTGTGCCAGTGAAATTGCATTGATTATTATAATTTTTTTTCTTATCGCATGTCACATATAATATTAGTTGCAATTCTTTAAAATTCATCTTTAGTTATGTTATTTAAAACCTTTTGAAGTGCAACTGAAATAACTAACAAATCTCTTAATTCACTGTGAACAGTAGTAAAATTGAGGTATTTATGTCAAATGATATCAAATCTCAAGTTACGGCATGCAGTGGTTTTAAGAATAATTATAAAATCTTTACAAATAATCTAATTTTTCTTCTCTATTTTATAATATTTTGTTTAATGTTATACTTTTATATGTATAATTTTAATACATATATAATATTAAAATAATAAAAATAACTATCTATGTATGTGGGGCGGAAAATGCTTATCCCCACTCTCACCCCGCTCCCACGCGGGGATTAAAAGTTAATCCCCATCCTCCGTCCCATTTGGGGCAGGGCCAGGACAGGTACCTGCAATTCCTGTCCCCATTGCCATCCCTAAATATAATTTCAAACTTTATAGTTTTATGTATAAAACATTACTGGAAATCTAAACTCATTTAACAGTTGCTAAATCTAGTTTTCCTTAGTAGGAAGATAAGGATAATTGAGGGAATATTTGGAGATACTCATATCATACTCATATCTGCACCCATTTACTATTGCATTTTTCTGTTTTCCTCATTAGGAAGGCAAGAATACAGTAACAAACTATTGATTTTCCTCTTCTTTTTCACTTTCTTTCTTGTCAACAAGGCGGTTTAAGATTTTATTTTTTTTTGCTGAAAACTGTTTAGAACCTCAGCGATTTGAAAATCAAAATCAGTACGTAAATTGGTTGGATTCAATTAATTCTTATTACTAAAAATACACATAAATTTAAAGTAATTTTGGAGTCACCGGAGGGTACAACCCCACTCACTTATATATCCTTGTTCATGTCTGTCATTAACCTTCAAGTTATAGGGAAAACAAAATTCTTTAAAAAACAAAAAGAATTAAAGCACATTCACAATTTTTGTTTTTGGTTGATAGGAGGCGTAGCTCTAATCTAGAAATCGTTAATGACTCTGGGGGTTATTTCTCCTCGTTTGTCATTTTCGGCTTTAAAACTTGCTTTAATTTATCGGTCCATTATATATTAGCCTTAATTTGTTGTAGTTGTAAAAGCTACTTTAGCATTTTGTTGAGCCAACAACAATGATGCGGTCCATGACTTTGTCTGTGTCTAACACATAAATGACAAGGAAAATTCTTCAAAAAATTCAACAAGTAAGAAATATAAGTAGATGCAGACATTTTGAATACCAACCCAAATCACAATAGACAAAGTCAAATGATTAATGACTAAGTATAGTTATCCTTGAATGCAAGAATACATTCTCTCAAATGACAATGATGGCTCTTTAATTTGGGAGGGGTTACTATGAACATTAATTTGTTGCAAGTGAAAATGGAATTTTAAGTGATCCTCAGTTTTATTCATGGTCCGACTCTCCCACACCCACTTTGCGGCCTCTCTCATTGAGGAATGTGAAAATTTATTGCAAGATGGATTTCCGGATAATCTACCTATATCATGGAACAAATAAATATATAGATTGGCTTGCTAATTTTCAGTTGTTTTAATATTTGGATGACTCTACAATTAAGCAAGTAGTAAGAGAACTTCTTACGGTCGGGCTCCGCTGATTTTCAGTGGAACTCCGTTAACTGGGTTCCACATCATCAAAAAAAAAAGAGAACTTCTTATATTTTTTAAGAAGGATCGAATGGTGAGTTAATCCTTAAGATGATTATCAGAAAGTCAAGTGAATGGGCTCCTATGACTGCTGATTGTATTTATAATCGACTAAATTTAGCTTTAGAAGCAAAAAAAAGAAGAAAAAGAAACAGAATACATTCTATCAGATAAGTAGGTATATGAGGCATCTATTCTATGCCAGTACCTAATAATTAACTTGGCACTATCAAGTGCATAATATTTTAGAAGATAGGTATATGAATTTAGCAAAGTTTGGTACTCTCCAAATTCACATTTGCTTCTATGTTTACATGCAATGTCTTCTCAATGTTGAATAATGAATGTATGGACAAATTTAGACCATATTACTCGAAGTAAAGTGACTTAACAACAAAAGAGCAAGTTTAATTAACACACGATTGTGTTAAATTGTAGCTATTGCACGTATTAATTATAAGAGTTTACCTAAATTATTAGAGTTCTTCTCTAATGTCCTCAATTAGGCTATTGCTATTTTTCACATTTTTGTTGGCATGTTTCTACCTTGTTACAATCTAGTTTATTATTCACCATTGCTTACAACCTAGAAAATTGATAACTTGCTTTACATGGTGTGCAAATACATTTTGCACCAATTCCATGTGTTTGACCAAAAAAAGAAAAAAAAAATCCATGTGGAATTGCTATCATATTAGGTAACAAACTTGCATTAGAATCATGGAAGGGAAAAAGGTGAAATTGATTGATAACCAAGTCATGTAGGTTGTGACCAAAAAAAAGAAAATGTCATGGAGGTTTCCTAGGAATATCCATTTTCTATGCAAAAGTCCTTTTACATGTCTTTGTTAATTGAAAGAATATCCATTTTCTATTCTTTCAAATGGTTTGAAATAGAGCTATCATATATGAGACTTATAAGATATCATTAAGCCTTCGCGATAAGAATAGTGGTAGAATATACACTTTTATCACATAAAAAAATTCATAAATATAAGAACACTTTATAATATCTTAGACTATTCCACTTAATACTAATTAATATTAGGATAAAATCTCATAATTCTTACAAATTGTTCATCCAATCTTAACATGAAACTTACACGAACGAAACAAATCAAAGATACTAATTAAAAATTGAAGTTGAGAAAAATTGCCAAATTTGACAAGAGAATAATTTCCCACTAAAATAATAAGATCATGACAATCTCGTGTCTTCTTTAACACCTATCCTTCACATAAATAAAATTTTCACTTTGTGGTTATATAATAAAAAAATTTCCACTTAAACCCAGAATATGTGTAGTCAATCAAATTAATCAAACTTTTTTTTTTTGGCTAAAAACAAGCGATTTCATTAACCGAAAAATAAATAACATCAGAGGAAATCCCAAATGGGAGAAGAATAAAAAAAAAAAAATAGTACCCAAGTGAAAAGACTATCTTCTGTATCTCTCCTCACGGTTCCAAGCGAAAAGTATAGCTTGGTTCAGCAATGATCTTTTGATTTTCCTGACTAAATGCAACTTAGTTTTAACATCAAACAAGATGTTAGCAGAAATCTAATCTTCTGAGAGAGGTTCCTCACTGTAAATCTTTCGATTCCTTGTGTCCATTTTTCACCAAATTAATCAAACTTTAATGGTGCAAATTTGACAAACCACAATATACCCACTATGATTACATGGTTATCCATGTGGCAGCACAATCATTTATATAAAATTAATAAAAATAAAATCATTTTCGAGATTACAACATTAATACATTCCTTTGACCAAAAAAAAAAAAAAAACCATTAATTACATGCCATAATACTATGAAACAACCGCAAGTAGGCCCCACATGAAGCACTTTCCACCAATCCAGTAGCGAGTAGTATTCTTTTACATATATCAGTAAAATCCACCGTGTCACACGGTCCCCGTCAACAACAAAACTGTTTCGCTTCCAAACATAAGTACTGCCTCACACTTTACTGTAAACATAAGGCGACATATGTTTCGAAAATTGCAATACTAGTCCTTAGTTTTTGTCTAATTCTTGATATTACAAATTTTAGTCTGAATTAGTTCCTCTCGTGACCTTCTTGTCAAAAGGTAACAGTCACATGATGACTTATTTGTTTACAATTGACACGAGGATTTGACCAAGAAAAAAAAGACAAGAGGATTATAGGACTGGTTGGAGTAATTTTAAAATATATTTAAGAGTTGTAATATGAATTTTAGAATTTATAATATCAGGTACTAATATTATAATCTGATCAAATACATAAAGTGTTTTCAAAAAAAAAAAATCAATTTAGTTTTCAAATAAGATCATGTGCAGGGACCAAATTGAATTTTTTTAAGAATCAATACTACAATAGGGACTAAATTAAATTTTTGAAAAATAATAAGAATTAAATTGGTTAATTTTGAATAATAAGAACTATTTTAAATTACTTTTGTAAACATTAAAAACTATTATGAATCTTTTAAAATATTAGAGATGACAATTAAAAAATATACAAAATTATAGAGATTAAATGTGAAATTTACGCATAATAAAAGAATAACATGCTATTTCATCTGAGTATCATTGTTGGTATAATAACTTGTATTTTTTGTCTTATTATATTGTGTCATTTGTACCTTAGGACAAACAACAAGTGTTTTAAAGCATTAAATTCTCTATATGTAGAGAAGTCGTGAAAATTTTAATTTCCAACAACTTTTCTATCTCTATATTCAAATATCACTATATCCACGAGTTGTCGTCCAGATGGTAAATGGTTACCTGCAAGGTCAGGGATTTGAAACTCATTAGAAGTAGTTCATGGCCACGGGCATCCACGAATCCCGAGCGGGGATTAGCCCCATACTTTCGAGTATGGGGGATATCTTGTGGCTTTAACTAAAAAAAAAAAAGGGATTACTAAAGGTAATAAAGTTATTAGAGTAAAATTAAAATATAAAACCGCTAAATATAGATAAATAGCCCAAATTATTTAAATATAGAGCAAAAGATAAAAAAGTCGTTAAAATTGACCTAATACGACTATCTTGTCAACCTTTTATTCCAGTCGAGCTTTTCCTTTGTCTCATGGCGCACAGAAAGAGATAATCTTGTTATAACAAACTCAAAGGGGTTAGGAAGTTGGTCTCGTAAAAATAAAAAAAATAAAAAAGAAAAAAGAAAAAAGAAAAAAAGGGGAAATGTTGCCACGAGTTTACTTTTTTAATCAGCCATACCAGGTCGAACACGCGAGACACATAATCTTAAATCCAAAAACATGTTATTACAACTTCACTTCGATCCAAAAGATTTAGAGCTAATTATTGAGACTTGGTATAATGGCTGTTGCGTTTTATTCCTTTCCGGTACAATGGCTGTTTCTTTCTTCTTCTTTTTTCCCCATTTTATCTTATGCATTGCAACTCTCGAGATGCAAAAGCAAATTGGTAAACATATCGTAATTCGATTCAACAAAGGAAAATATGTAAATATAAAAGTTGTTAAAATATGTATGGTTATTAACTCCAATTTTGAAGTGGCTATTCTCTTCAAATTAGGTCTTAGTAAATCTTATGTTTATCTATTATATATATATATATATATATATATATATATATATATAATTATTTTATGATTTGATTGATCAGCTGTGAGTCCAATAAGTTATCTAGAAGTAAACCTCTTGATAAAAAAAAAATGATTTTGAAAATTTTTTTCAACTCAAACAAGGATAAAAATTAACATGAGTGAATACGTTTGATTTGGGATGTAATTTATATATATACATACATATTTATTTATTTATTTATTTATTTCATGAGCTTCAGCTTGCATGAAATCTCAAATTATACGTAAAGTAAATATTCATAATCTCCAAAATGCATTCCAATTTAAATAATTTAAAATCTTGAGTACGGATTTTCAGATTAATCTAATGTCAAAAGACTTAATAAAAAAACTATTTCATATGTAATTTCCTATCACCTCGTGGAAATATTGGGTTAATACTGACCATAAATTTCTCTTTTGCTTTTTGGTAGAACACATCTTTATTATTAAGGTAGTCAGTAATTGTTTGTAGTGCGTTGTATCATTTGTGATCAGTTCATGATCACGATTTTACATGTAATCGAACCAAATTTTATCAAATGGGTCTCGCAGTCATGTAAAATTAAAATACTTATCGTTAGGTAGGCCACGTGGCACTTAATATTTTTCTATGATTTGTTTGCAAGTCTAATCGTCTAATCTCAATTATAATTGTTAAATTTTACTCCTAACATCGTAATTTTGCAACAAGAGCCATCCCTAATTTCAAGTGCATTATTTTTTTTTGGATTATTGATCCTATCATTGCAGATATCCGAGCTGAATTAACCACCAAAAACAACATTGTCATCAAGCTTATTCGCAAAGCAGCAAATTTCACCTTTGATTGAATTGTTAACCAAGTTCATCTGTATTTACTGACCTTATTAAATGTCTCTAAACCTCTTTCCCGCTTTTTTTGTAAAAGACTTACTAACTGTTGTATTAGTTAATGTACTTTCTACTGTTAATGAAATTTACCTTTCGACCAAACAAAAGTGCACTTTTTTGGGGGTCAAAATTCCAAGTGCAATTTGAATAACCTGCTAGTGCACAAAATTGCGTGTTTAGTCTCCTTTCCTAGCAGATAGGGATAGCCTCACAGCATTCTACAGTTGGAAAGTTTTCTATAGACAGAAAAGGTTGAGTTCGCTTTCTGCCTTGGGAGAGCTGTAATGTGTTTTTTGTGGATACAATCAACCTTGTCTTCCACGCATGGTAGCAATTCCTCACACAATTAATTGCCTGCAACCCTAATTAATGGCTAAGATTAATTCATGGCAATTCCTCGCAGGGTAGCCTCACAGCATTCTACAGTTGTCACGCCTGTCTGCTTAGAATACTCTGTTGTCCTTCGACCTGCTGAGCACAATGCGAATGGACGAGGGAGTTATCTCTTGATCATTGATTAAGATAAATTTAATTTTAAGTTGACACGTATCAAAATAAGTAGGTCTGAAATGAGAGAAAAGTGAGATGTATAAAAAGGCTAGAGATGAAAGAAGTGTAAAATATATGAGTAGATCAGAGATGATACATGTCAACTTGAATTAGATTTATTTTAATCAATAGTTAAGATTTTTTATTATCTCAATATGAGAAAATTTAACCTATAAAAAGATCCATTTCCAAGGATTGAAGTTATGAACAAATTTAGCAATTCTGTCAAAGTGTACTCATTCTAAATTTTAATTTAATTATATCATCAGAGGTTGTCAATCTTTTTCGTAGTAATAAAATGCATTGTTCTAAAAATTATTTTTATTGTAAATGTGTAACTGTAACTTTATCAGCATATTAATTCTCGAGGAGCATCATGGTATAATTAATGAACGTGTCAGTTGTTTGTTGAATTTCCCAACATGAGCATTGTCCGGTCCCAATGAATGGGAAGACTAATAATTTCACAGGTTCTTTTTTCATGAGATATGCGATAAATTTATCACAGTTATATAGATAAAAATTATTTTAATTAGTCGACAAATATCAACTAATTGTCATAAGTAGGGACATCATAGTAATTTATTTAAAATTCTGTAAGGCCAAATTAGTAAAAAGAAAAACTTCTAACATTTAGACATGACATGTCTACACAATATAGATTAACGTGAATTAATCTCTTGAAATAATAATTTAACATGTGATTGTGACAGATTTATCACATGCTGGAAGAATTTTCCATAATTTTACATCACTTTTGGAACATACTCTTTAAGCAATCTCTGCAAAAATTGAAAGCAAAAGGAAACGTGAACGAAAGAGAAACAAGAAAGAAAGAAAGAAACACATAACTTTAAACTCCACCAGACGTCTGGTACAAGTTCGCAGTTCTTTACACATAATGTTAAGGGTCGACATTAACAGCGTTCGTAGGCTTCACATTTTACTCTGTAAAGGTCTGTTTTTACGTTAGGGATAGAGTCCACGTTTCAATTTAAAACGTTTAAATGTCTCAAATGTTTTTAAAAAAAATTTCCAATGTTGGATTCTAAGAGAAACTTTTCAAAAATTCTGATTAACCGATCAGTCTGAATTTTTATTCACATAATTGTTAAAACTTAGGGACACCCACATATGTGAAGACCATCCTATGCGAGTAAAAGCCAAACTGACCGGTCATTCAGACTTTTTGAAAAAAAATTTCTCTATCAAAAGTCTGATACAGGCACTAAACTATATTCTATAACTTCTGAAAATAAAAAAAAAATTAACACGTAAAAGATTGTGCATCTTTATTTCTAAATTATAAAAGTCATATGTTGAATACTCCTCACTCATATTTTATTATGGGCAGATATATGAGAAATTGCTTGTTTTTAGCCATTCGGGTTTTGGTCTAATAGTAATATTACTCGTTGTATATGTTAGATGTTACGAGGTCAAATCTTGTTAGTTTCATATGTATAACTTTCGACCTCTCTTGAATAAAAAAAATTTTAAAAAATAAGAATTGTTTGTTGGCATGCAAAGCTTGAACCTGTTTTTTACTGTGTCACCGCACCATTATGTCATTATTTGTGTTGACTTTCACCAATTCTTAATTGAGTTTTATTTAGTAAATCTTGAAATTGTATTAAGTTTGCCTTTGACAATCTATTATTAAATGTATTGGGTTCAATATCATATTTCCACCAATTAAAAAGCTATTTTAGATAATATTTTTAACAATATCCTTCTTTGATTTCTCAATTTTAAGAGTTAAGATTTTTCTGACAGGCTTAGAGGTGGTTTCGTTTGTTGTAATTTAAATTTATGCTCAACACAAGAATTTCATTTGGTTCACTTGTTAGTTAAAGCTATATATGAGTAGTTTGACTAAGAAGCCGAAAGTTATAAAACATTATCCACGCATGAGCAGAGCTACGTTTATTTCAGCAGGGGTTTCATCTCAAATTTTTTGAAAAATATGTGTTTTTAGAGGTATTTTAAGTTGAAAAATTAATTTAATTAACTCTCAAAAAAATATATTTATATAACTGTCAAATTGCATGATTTTAGCTTTTATCGAACAAAAGTCGTACATCTGTCTCTAATTTTACGAGCTACCCATATGTTGAACTGTAATATACTCCGATAAATGCAAGTTGTACAACCGTCAATAGAGGCAACTACAAATATTGGGATAAGTATTTAGTCAAGTCAGCCTAACGATCGAACTCTCATGGGGTGTGGGCACCAACAAGTCCAAACACACATAGTCTGGGCCGGATATCAAGCCAGCCTGACTGAAAACCTTCCTAAAATGGATTTGTAACAAGCTCGCATGTTTGAAATAAAAAAATCAAGGGTGAAAAAGGAAAATCACACTGAAAAAGTCAAACAGCCTCCCTCTCGGGGGAAAGTTGATATAACTCCCTCAAGGAGGAAAGTTTATATAATAATCTAATTCTAACAACTAACTTTCAAATACGTTAAGTTTAATTAACTAACTCAAATATTTAAATCCGTAAAAGGTAACACACTTGTTAGCTTCAGATTTTAACTCCATTAAATAAAAGATAAAATGATGATAATGTTCTTCATTACATCAATATCCCATCTACAGTGAATAATCATATCTTCATCGTCTCCTATCCTAAAAGCTAGCTACCTCCTCTGTTTTAACGAGGCGATCTTATCAAATTCTCATGTTTTTCAAATATTATACATAATCCTTTGTTATCATGGTCACATACGTCAATAACCAAAAGTCACAAAGTTACCGTGCGTGAGATGCACTCACCATATTGTTAACTTTGATGGATCAATTAACGACAGAGTGTATTTGCAATACTTTGAAAAGTACAAATAATTATCACAAGGGGTGTGCTAATTTACCAAACCACAGGAGTATAGTGTATTTGACCTGTCAGAGGAATAATAAATAGAGAGTGAAAATTCGAAAAAAAAAGAAGAAGAAAATGAAAAGGAAAAGCATCTCAAACGAAATGCAGTTGATGAAACAACTGAATATGAAAACTTTGTGGTATTTTCCATAGATATTATATAGGGAGAGGCTTTTAAACAAGAAGGAGGAGTAACGAGTGAGGCGCACGCGCCACACACATCCTATTAATTGTTAATTAGAATGATAATTATTTTCAAAACTTTTTTATATTATATAATCTTAATCGTTAAGTGAAAAGTTCCGTGTTGTCCTATATTATCTCCTCAGAACTAATGACTGTGTAGGACAAAATTGGAATAGTTTGTCTTTGAACAGAAAAGCCGTTTTCAAGATGTTATAATAAAAATTTGTGAGAAAATATCCGTGTTAAATAGACTTTTTTTTTTTTTTTTTTTGGGGGTCATGGAATAGGCAGTTCTTTGGAGAATTTTTTTGTTATTAGGTATGAAATTCCTCAGTACTCAGATTATTTGATCAGTAGCTAAAGGTCTATGCATGAATATGTCCTCATTACATAGTCTTATCTTTATCTCAAGATATTTTGTCCGTGTGAGCTGAAGCTATTGATTAATAAAACAAAATCAGTGGCTTTGGAACTCCAACGTAATTGATATAGGAAGCGTGTTTACAAGGAGAAACGAGAAATTTTTTGATGGTCTAAGATTATATGTGGAGACATAGTTTTAATCAATAACTTTTTGTCACCTTATCATAATGTCAGTATCTTTATTTTTTATTATCTAAAAGCTGAATAGGATAACTACAGTCCGATATAGTTAATAAAATATTGTAACTAACCCACATTATTAATTTTAGCCAATAGAAATAGAGAAGTTTTGCATGAAACTTTTTGTTGGTTCATCTTCCCTACCAACGATTTTTCAGATAGGTGATGAAGAAGATAAAATTGGATGTTGAAGCTCGAAATAGCAAGATTAACTGAGGTACGATAACGGATTTAACTCGTCCAATGCTTTTTGTTTTTATTTTTATTTTTTTATTGTAATGTGTATATGTTTCTCAGTTTTATGCTACATTACAAAATGGAAACAAAACAAACCATTATGTACTGTTGTTGATTGATTTTATTTTTCTGTCATACATACAAAGTTCATTCACATCAATAAGTGAAAAATATAAATGCATCGTTGTTGAGAAAAATAGTGTAACATTATACCATATTAGCAGTACAGGTCTCTGTTCCTACACGTTGGTCAGGGGTGGAGTCAGGCACTGAGGGTCAGTGTAGACACCCGGTGCCTGGTCAGTAACTAAAATGTTCATAATACTATCTATACATAACACAAACCTCTTACTTTTATTTTTTGTTTTAGTCAAAAAAGAGAAAATACATTCATGAGGAGAAAAATTTTAAAGTATAAATTTTTTATGTACATTTATGAAAATACTCTTTGTAACGTGTGGCCTCTCTATTATATAATAGATGCTGAAAATGAAAAGAAAAAAAATATTATAATAGTTGTTGAAAAGGAAAAGAAAAGAAAAAAAAAGAAAGAAAGAGAAAGAAAGAGAAAAGCAACTTCAAGAACAGCTGCCAAGGCTTGATCCTGCAATGTCCATGGACTCGAATGAGACAATAACCAATTGAGTTATATTGGTTTTTAATGTATGAGTATGACTATAAATATTATAAATAGTTTAGTGTAAGCCTATGCCTACTCTCACCTTCATGTACCTCCGTCGTTGTTGGCCATGTGACTTATGATTTCTGAGTTGGTTTGAGCATTTCACTTTTATTAATTTATTATATATACCCTGTTACATTTATAATTTATCTCTAGATGTGCATACGATCTAGTATAATTATGTATTAAAAGAAATTCACCTTCGATTAAATTCAAGCCATTCTCAGCCTTTATTAACATTACTTTTCCTCAACTGTTCCTAACTGTTTAGATTTCTTTTATATTCTTGAGCAACTGACACAATTTTGATCAATGAATTATAGATTTGCTAAGTTGGTTCTTTCGGATAGCTTCTCTAAAATTAGATTACAACTTCCACAAAAAATAATTCTTTAGGTGTCGTCGGATTATTATAGTAAAGAAATTTTTTCGAATTTTGGTCATCTTGAATTGAACTTTTTTTGCATAGACATTCTTTGAACAAGTAACATAATAACATATTTTGTGGTGTATTATAGAGCTTATGATGAAGTATACAATTCAAAAATCAACCAATATAATTATCACAAAAAAAATGAAACAATTCGAATCCATAAACGAGTCCAAGATTCATTATCATAACTCAACATTCGATTGAAAACCATTATTGTGTATTTTTACTGTTGCAAAATTTCTAACAAGCATATGCGGGTTGGTTCTTTAGAAACAGAGTAGAGACTCTAGGGAAAAAAAAAAAAAAAAAAAAAAAAATCTAGCCTAATATCAGCATACAAATAATGTCACAAATTTAACTTAGCCAAAAAAAAAAGTGAAAACATGCATGTAGCAAACTTAGAACATGAAAGTGCTAACGGTACAAAAAGTTTAGAAAAAATTGTGTTGTAAAACAACAAACTCACAATAAAATCGTTGGCCTACTGCTGTAAAATTTCTAATAATTATATGTGGGTTTGGTTTGCAGAAAAAAGAAAAAGAAAAAAAGCCAATTGCCAACAGTACAAAACTTTTAGAAAAAATATCCCAGAAGAAAGCAACAAATTCAAATCGCTGGCCTGCTGCTGTAAACTTTTTATTAATCATGTGGGTTTGGTTTTTATATCTTCTAATGATGTATAAAATAAAGAATAAATATACAACATTGCAAATAAATAAATAAATAAACAATGAGAAAATCGTGAGACGAGACCCAGCTTCTCTGTTTCTGTTTCGAGCTAAATTGTTTGTTTGCAACAGAGAAAGAAGATGAACCAACAAGAAGTTTTCTATTTCTATTGGCTAGAATTAATAATGTGGGTTAGTTAGAATATTTTATTAATTATATCTAACCATAGTTATACTATTCAGCTTTTGGGTAATAGAAAATAAAGATACTAATATTATGATGAGGTGGTAAAAAGTTATTGACTAAAACCATATCCTTATATATGGTTTTAGATCAGTCAAAAATTTCTCGAAACCAAGTAAACATGTTAGAATAAAAAATGAGTACCAAGAATGACTTGATGCACAAAACTCTATTCTCAAGCCTCATAGGTCAACGGTCAACCAGCTCCCATACAATAATAACTAGCATCAATAATTCATACATCTCCATTATGCAGCTAGGAAATCACAAGAACTTCCAAGAAACTGCTGATCTTTCCGATTTCAATCTTTACCAGGCTTGAAAACCACAAAGCAATGACAAAGAAATAAAAAAATAAATCAAAAAGAACACAGCAATGATCATTGTCATCTAGGATCAAATATGATGCAATCATTTCCTGAGAAGAAACGAGTAACCCCTTTATAAACTACTGCTCCCTGCAATCTTGAAAGAGTCAACAAGGAGACTCTATTGTGTAACACGAGGGCTGAATTAATAATCCTTGTAGTTAGAGAAAAGTGCACGTTACTCTCTGTAATAATTAGGGAATTGTTAATTAGTTTCATTAACCTTCTCATTTTTGCATAACTACAGGGGTTGTTTTGCTTTTAACTATAAGAATTTAATAATTATCATCGAACCCTAGTCACATACGCTAACCCTAAATCATTTTTACTTTACAAATACTTTTAAGCATATAGAAAAGTAAAAGGTCTTCTTCATACCAATTTAGGTAAAATTCGTGGCGCATCTATGTGTCTGTGTGTGGTATGTGTTTGTTCATTCAACTATTTCATCTCTTAAATTGGTGGGGACTCAAATCTTGTTAACTTGTTGATCGTACAAGAATTTATATTGTGTTTCACTTGTAGTAAATTTAATTCAACTAAATATAGTCGGGTTAAATTGTTTAAATTCTTAAATACAGAATTGAAGTGGTGGTGATTGTTGTTTACTAGTTGAATTTGCTAGCTGGATGTTGTATTTTCTGCAATGTCCCATCCAATATAATGTGGTATTGGTATGGGTGTGAGGAAATCCATATGGAAAACATATTTAATTGTTTGTTTTCAAGCTAAATAGATAATTACAAAGTTATGTGAATAGTATATCAAAGTCACATGAATTTAACTATTTGTACCTCATGTTATAATTTATAAGTATATAAAATTGGCACTCTTAATTTAGCAAACAATATAAACCTTATAGACAGGGGCGGTGGGACGGGGGGGGCCAAGGGGGGCCCGGCCCCCCCAACTTTTGAAAAAAAAAAAAAGGTTAAGTAGAATTTTTTTTTAAAAACAAAGTTCGGCCCTCCCAATTACTTAAAGGAAAAAAATGTTATTATTCAAAATAAAAAAGAAAAAATGTTGGCTCCTTTTTTTTTTTTTGGTCAAAACATGTTGGCACATCATGAGTCCAAAGTTTTTCCTTAAAAAAAAGATAAAGTGGGTCTCTTTATTACTTTTTGTCTCTTGCTATGATTAAATTCAATTTAATTGAAAACAAATAAATTCTTTCTTTTATTCTTCTTCCCGAAACTCATTCTCTTTTGCTTCATCACTTCTTCTTCAATCTCTATTCTCTAATCCCTCTTCTTAAGTTCTAACTATCTTAAATTCTTTAGTATTGTATAATAAAACATACAACAACATAGTCACGCAAAACTAAGGTAATATATCATACAAATAATAATATTATACTTATTTATTATTTTTTTTGGCTACATAATTTTATGAATGTATAATTTGTTTTGTTATTTTTTTTTATAGCGGTTGTAGGTGAAATGAAATTAATTCAAAACACCGAAAGTGCCTAAGGTAAGCAATTTGACTGAAATACTTTTCATTTATTTGATTAATTTTATTTTAACTATAAATTTTATGTAATAATATATAATTTTAGTGGATAAATTTCAGTGAGGTGTAATAATTTTTTGTTAGTGAATTTTAGCTTTTGTTATACCAAAAAAGTTATGAAAATTTCTACATATCAATAATAATAATAAAAACACTATATCTTTTGTTAGTTAGTTTTCTTATATATCTTTTATTATATTGAATTACATTGATAAAATATTTTTTAAATCTTTTTTTTACTAGCTCAAAAATACTGTATAAAAAACACTGTACAAAATAAAAAAATTCGGCCCCCCCAACTTTCAGGTTCTGGCTCCGCCCCTGCTTATAGATTAATTAGAGTATATAAAGATTCTATTATTCTATCTTGTTATGTACTATTCTATTATGTTCTAATTAACTAACATTTGCAATATTGTTTTAGATATTTTTGTTTTTATTAGAAATCAAAATTTAGTAGTATATATACAAAAATTGTTGAGTTAGCAAATATCCAACCTTCCATTTAGTTATATGGTGGGGTATAAGCCACCGTGTCCCTTCTAGGATGATAAAGTAGGAAAGTGCCATCAAAGATAATTATAAAGAGAAATAATAATTTGAGAAAAAGTATACAAAAATAAAATGTTACGGTAGTGTGAACACTAACACTTGGACTTCTGAAAGAATAGTGCTTGACCAGATAAAGTGTTATATAATGTGTTAAGATGTCTTCAATGTCAAACCCAATAGTAGTTGACCAGATAAGTGTTATATAATCTGTTAAGATCCGACTCCTGTGCCAATGGCTGCTATTGCTTCTCCTGGCTGCTATTGCTTCTCCCCCACAGCAGCTCCGGAGCAACCTCCTGCTGCTTAGCCTGCACGAATGACATGCCCTATTTGTTTGTTGTCAGTTCTATTTTTTGCTAATCTTAATAATTTTTTTTTTTTTTTGTTAGATCTTGGTGACGCTTTTTGTGCTTCTTTTTCTGGCGGAGAATATTATCTATAATTGTATATAATATCTTTTTCTTAATGATCGAGAGTTCTTCTATAAAGTGTTTTAGGCCTACAAAAGTGTTAAACTCTAAAATACGTGTTTCGGGATAATCAAATATAACATCATCAAGACTGTAGATAGAACTTGTCATGGAATTGATATGAGATTAGATTGAGATTTTGAACGCAACCATGGCTTTGACAATAAAAATAAATAAAATAAAATCTAAAATACGTTTTGACTATCTTACGCGGTGGTCAAATGTACTTTTAAGAACTTTTTGGGTACCTTATTCTTATAACACATTCCTCAACTTATTGTTAACTACCAATTAATACGAACCTCTTATACAAGGATTTTCTTAAACATATTGCCAAATCAAATAAACACTTTCAAATATCATACCAATATGAACCTCTTGTTCAAGGATTTTCTTAAACATATTGCCAAATCAAAGAAACACTTTCAAATATCAAACGTTCTAAAAGTATCTTAATAGAATCTAAGCAGTAAAATATAATTGAAAATTGCTTACTTATTTATGATCACTTGGCATATAAGTCGTAAGCAAACGTTTCCAAGAAACAATTATTAGAATTACATAACAAATGCCAATTCACATAATTATTTTTTTTTTGAAAAAAAAAAACAAACTTTTCAAATGAGTGAGATAAAAAATACTAACTTAACAGTTCATTGAAACTATGATGAATGGTATTTGTGATTGGGAGAAACTAAACTTGGGGGGTCGCAATGCTACTAGTGTAAGCAACACAAATATAGTTGGTCAACTTGCTACGTGGCACATCAATCTCCCGAGTAATTTTTCGAGTTAGATCAGCAAGATATAAACCACATGAAAACCAATCTATCAACACTTCATCTTTCTCACACTTAGAATCTTTATCTTATGGCAGCAATGATCTAGATCACTAAAATAGTATCTCAATGGGACATGTTTTGCACTCCCGTGAAACACGATATTGTGCCTCCTAACCCAATTCCAATTTGCATAATCCTCTAAAATCCATATATCAATATCTCCATGTTGCGCTCGAACTTGACCGAGGCATAAACGCTCGTCATTAACGAACAGATGCATCATTCCATGATCGCGACTAGAAGTACAATCAGTCGTCCCTGGATGAGGCAAAGTAAATAGATCTTCATATTCCATTCTAAACACCATCACTGCGTGCTTGCAAGGATTGGTACCTTTTATCTCAAAAGTCGAAGGAGCAACTACCCAATGTAAAGCAAGATTCACAATAGTTGGAGATGTCTCATATGCAGGACGAAAATAGGTACTTGCAATTTTTCTCTTTCCCCCGAATGAACTATATGAGTAATACTCATAACAGTTAATTCGATCACGAACCCAAATATACTTGTATTCACTTGCTAGTGGATGGAAGAATAAACCACACACATAACCAAACCTACTTAAAAATCTTTCTTCATTGGTGATGAGATTGAGAGCAATGGTGTCACTAAACCTGGTCCAAAAAAGAAGTAGCCCTCCAGAGGAACCAACAAGCTTAGCATTGTAATATTCCTTCATAGTGCGCTGTTCAAACTTTAGCCGTGTCTTTTTGAACTTTCTGGCATTTTTATCAAACACATAAAAATAAAGCTTCTCTGCTGGGTAATTCCGTGAAGAATTGTGATGACATTGCACAAGAATAACCATGGGAGCTCTTTTGTGTTGTAATGCTACGTAATAAGTTGATGTAGTCATATCCCGCCAGTGTTTACACACCTTTCGACATTGTAAAACAGATTCGGCAGGAAGCCTACTCAAGATATCATCCGGAAAAGGACCAAAACCCTTGTTATCTCCTATAACACAATTGATTAGGGAACACAAAAGATGTGGAATCCATTTGAAGCATTCAAGGACCATTATGGCTGATGAGGGCTCTAGATAAAAAAAACAATGAATCAATATTAACATGCCAATCAACAAAACAGGAGTAAAGAAATGTCTAAAAATGGACCCAAAAAAAAACTGCCTGATCGTTCTTATAAAGATAATTCAATTTCTCAGAAAAGAAGAAGAATAAAACAGTAGATAAGTATCACAGAAATAAGAGTTTCTAATAAGTTACATACAACAACCCCCCCTCCCCCCCCCCCCCCCCCCCCCCTCCCACAAAAAAAGTAAGTTACATACAATTCACCCAAGCCGAGAAAGAACTACTTACGAAATTCGTTAGAGGATACAGAGTGAAGACATAAAATTAATAACGCCGATGACATAAGTTCTTTTATATGAAGCTACTAGTGAGTTTTGCTTTGCATATAGTATGCAAACATATATAGGACTGTATTAATTATTCAGATCTTGCTCGTTAACGTTATGAGCATATCTATTTTCTCTTCAGATGCAACAAGATCAGGTCTCCTGATATTAGGACTTGTCCAACCTTCCAAGAGTTCTATATTTACCCAAACTAATAAACTTAGGGATTTCTATCAATCAATCCGAACTGACATCAATCCTCTCATATAGAGTGAGCCCATATACATGTAGGACCCACTTCCTCTCTCACAAGTTACAAATTGATGTCTGTCTAGACTGGTAGAAGAGTTTTTCTAAATTTCGCTGTTGTTATTCAATCAATGAGGACTGATATTAGTCATCTCACAATCTCATATGAGATGGACTTCATACACATGTGAACCTATTTTTGAAGCTTTTATTTTGTTTACATTTAATCTTCATATTGCCCCTATAGCTTTTGAGCTCTATTTTGTTAGACTCTAAAGTTCCATTTTGAACTTTACGTGCTAATGCATACGTAGGGAGTTAATATAATTCTTTTCAGTATAACCCTAGTTTAACCTTTATCTTGGAAGTGACTATTGGCTAGATCCCTACTCTTTTTATTAGACCAATTTCGAAGTCCTAGTATTGTACTAGTTCTTTATAGCCAAATTAGAGACTTGTTTCTTATTTTTTATTATCAAATTTTCAATCCCAAAAATAGACCTCCAATATTGAGATTTTTCTTTGCCTCTCTTCTAGCACCACTAGGCTTAATATAAAAATATTCTCTATTTTATTTATTCTTGATCTTTATAACATTATAGTCCAAAAGTTAACGAGTTTGCTCCGCTATTTTTTTTTTTTTTTACGAAAATGCCATGTAAAAATTTCTTAGGCCTTTACTGTAAATGATTTTTGTTGAGTTTTAATAAATACTTTGCTTGCTTAGCAAAAAAAAAAATTCTTAGGCCTCAGAACATTTTGCCAAAAATTTCACTTAAAGCAAACTAAATTTGTACTCTTGTGAATATAAACATTGAGGATTAATGTAAAATTTTAATGCTTAAGAAACTATTTAATTAGTTAGCTTCATTTAATTTAGCAAAGATTACTACTTCGATTGCGCATAAGATTAAAGGGAAATTTTCTTTGCATCAGAATTTTTTAAAAGTTTGGAATGAATGAACTATGGAGACTCAATAAAATACATTATCTTAGGTCGACTGATTAGCCCTTCATTATTATTAATAATTTCTCATTTGAAGTTAGGATTAGATGAGTCGTCGTTCAACTATAATAAAGTTATTTCAATTTTCTATTATGGTCGAAATTTATTTAATTTCTTTACCGCTTCTAGGAAAGTTAGTAAGAGTTTTAGTTAATGACCCCCTTTTCTTTAACAAGCACAGAATTTTCCAAGATTTTAGACTTGGAAGTAGCTATCATTGTGACATATATTTCTATTTTCCAAATACCTTACCTTTTGTGTCCTTAATTGAATTCTATCAAATCTTTTTGACGAGGAAAAAAATATTCTAACCAATTAAAAAAGAACATGTGTATCTCGACCTAAATAGACTTGAAATTCTTGGAAAGAAACGATGGAAAGCCTCCCGTATAAATATGGTAGTTCGCAAGGTCGATTGCTTTCTCATATCACATCGTCAATACTATAATTCATTTACAAATCAAATGAATTTCACAGTACAAGTACTTCCAAGCACTATGTAAAGAAACTCAAAATTTCGGGAAGGCCTCCGAAATGCCTCTAAAAATAATATGCCTTTCCCATTCTTCAGGTAACTCCGATTTATGTCATAAAACTCAAGAATTTATTTATCTTCTAAGCAAGTCCCTCTACTAATTTAGACGTTGGAGTGTTCTGCGAAGTGCCAATTATCAATTATTTCTTGCAGGAAATTACAAACAAAATATTTGTACCTCTATACTTAAAACTAAAGTGCACCTTTAGTCCTTACACTTAAACTAAGTCCTGTTAATTCAACTTAATATAAAATCCGCATCATCACTTTTTAAGAAAAAGAGTCATTAATGAAGTGGGGGATATGTCGAGACAAATTAGTCCTAATATTGCTTTCGTGGAGAGGCAAAATTGAGAAAATTTATGAGTCCGTTTAGACTGACTTATCAGTTTCTTACGTAATTAGTGAGACTCGTATATATGAATCTCACCAATATGTGAAAAATTAGTATCGATCTAGACTAACTTAATAGTTTTCCTCAAAATTAAAATGCTAGCAATATTGGCCAATAACTAGTGCACCAGGCATGCCATCGGATATATACCATTTTGGCAGCAATTTTCAAACTCCTCTTGAAAAGATTTTATGGCTGTGATTAATAAAGCAAATAATTTCGTACATAGGGGCGGATTTACTTTTTGAAATGTGAGGAATATAGTCCTACAGATCTAACATATTACTTTAAAATACATTTATTTTTTTGTTTATAAAACCATTTTGTCTTCACTAAGCTTTTATGTCTTTACTAATTTTAATTTTAAAATTATTTAATTCTTACTGACAAAATATTCTATACATGGTCGTGAATTACCATAGAATTAGGCCAAATGCTAATCATCTTGTTTGCAATGAGTTCAAAGGTTAGATACCCTGCGAATTACCATAGAATTAGGCTAAAAATCTTGAATTTTCTTAGGAAATTCTTTTATTTTTTTATGGCCTCATCACTTCTTTTTTATTTTTGTGGCCAAATTATTTGCATATGGCATGGATGCGTGTGATCATTCTTTGAACTTGGACTTTTCCTGTTGTTTTTTATAATAACATGGTCTCGATTTATGTTTCATGATATTCATTGCTAGTGAAGGCATATATATTTAACCAAAAAAAAAAAAAAAGGCATATATACATGTACAAAAATATATTTGAAAACATTAATTTTAAATATTTTCAAGCTTTAGAATATGAACGTGTTTGCAATCAACGGAAGATGCATATTGGGGCTAGTGGGGCTTGCATACCCCAAAATGTTTTTCAATATAACAATATTTTTAATGTATTTATAGTTTGAAATATTAATGAGCCCACGCTAAAAAATAAAAAATTATATATAAGCGTTGATTATATATTATAATCCCAACTAAAAAGATATGGATCCGCCCCTATTTGCAATTGCATGCAACTACAATAGTGAAGCTGCTCTTCTTCTTCTTCTTCTTCTTTTTTTTTTTTTTTTTTTTTTTTGCTAATCTGCAATAATGAAACTTGTAAACATTAATCTTGTCCAAACTTTTCAACTTTACAGGGACAGGAAATTGAAGACAAAGGTGTGCACATACGGAGAAAGAAACAGAAATATAATGTAGAATTTTAATAATGTCGATTTAATTCTATTTTATAGAAAATAGACCTATACATTATTAATTTCCGAATATATTTTAAAACCCCCAAAAAAAGAAAAAACAGAAAGAAGATGTGGGAAGATAAAACGATATATATATATTAAAATGGTAAACCTGATAGATAAATGCTACCTATTGTGTCTACATAACCAAAATGGCAGAAACAACTAATAAATAGTAAAGAGGTGTCCCCATAACAACATAATGCTACAAGAGAAATTCAATGATAGTGATGATGCAACTATAATGAAATGATTGTAACAGTTTACAACTATCGAATCTCCCGCGTAGCATTATATGTTATGAAATGATCCAATCCTCGGTGAACCCATGATATCCTATCGGGGCATAGCCTAATTCTGGCTGGATTTGGAAGTATTTGAATTCTTGGAGGTGGAGGAGAGATTGGCCTGATTGGCTCTTTGGTTGTTTGCAGCCTGTTGGGCTAGTCTTTGATTGAGCTCATTTAGCAGCTGTTGATTCTCCTGGCTGAGGTGCTCTGCTGTCTTCTTCAGCCTCTCGTTTTCCTTTATCATGTGAAGGTTCTGCATATACAGCTTTTTGTTTATGTTGTCCATGCTTTTGCAGTAAACTTTCTTGTTATTCTCCTGAAATAAAGAATTCGACCAAAATTATATATTAAAAATTATCTTTAGTGTAAAAAATAAAAATCTTTTAAATGTAAAGCAATTTCAATTGGAAAGAAAGGGTTGGGCAGTGGCGGATTCAAAGTTTAATTTTAGCGAGAACTATAATACTAATATTTATTTCAGTAGGGGATAATTTTCTTTTCTATACTAAAGATATATATATATATATATATATATATTTTAACTAAAGAAAATTTAAGATAAATACACCGATTTTAAAAAGGAAAAAATTGAGGCATGTGCGGGCTCTCAAGATAAATTCGCCAGTAGGGTCGAGCCAAACTTGAGCATCAGACTACAATGAGACAACGTAACAAATAAAATTAGTCGCGAAATAAAAGGATATAAATTAAGCAAAAGAAAGAAAGAAAAAAAATGAGTTTGCTTTCTACTAAGGTTAAATTTGTTCTAACCTGATTGAAAGAAGGGTTAATGTTACAGTTGAGAAGAAGAAATGAGTAGCATGAGAATATATAGAGTTGCATGCAGATGGAATTGTTGGTGGGGACAAGTTAATATAATTTCAAATTTTATAGTTTTATGTATAAAACATTACTGGAAATCTACACTCATTTAACAGTTGCTAAATCTAGTTTTCCTGAGTAGGAAGATAAGGATAATTGAGTGAATATTTGGAGATACTCATATCATACTCAAGTCTGCACCCATTTACTATTGCATTTTTCTGTTTTCCTCATTAGGAAGGCAAGAATAAAGTAACAAACTATTGATTTTCCTCTTCTTATCAACAGGGCGGTTTAAGATTTTTTTTTTTGCTGAAAACTATTTAGAACCTTAGCTATTTGAAAATCAAAATCAGTGCGTAAATTAGTTGGAATCAATTGATTCCTATTACTAAAAAAATACACATAAATTAAAAGTCATTTTGGAGTCACCGGATGATACAACCCCACTCACTTATATATCCTTGCTCATGTCTGTCATTGAACTTCAAGTTATAGGGAAAAAAAAATTCTTTGAAAAATAAAAAGAATTAAAGCACATTCATAATTTTTTATTTTTATTTTTGGTTGATAGGAGGCGTAACTCTAAGTTAAAAATCGTTGATAACTCTGGAGGTTATTTATCCTTCTCAAATTGAGTTTGTAAAATTACTAGAGGGTAGTCCAAGTGGTTTAAAGCACATTCACAAATTTAAGAAATTGAAACATGATGGTATCGTAAAATTCATTTAAGCAACTTCACCAAATGAAACAAGGGGATAATTTGGTTGGATTTAATTATATACCGCAAGGAACGAACTTTCTTTTATATGGCCTCAAAGTGGGGCATACTTTGAGGCATCAATCTAGGCTCCGTTTGTTTGCCGTAAAATAACTTACTTGTGTAAAATATTTTCCGTAGAAAGTGTTTTCCTGGAAAATAAAATATTTTACATGGCTCAGTTTGTTTGCCGTAAAATAACTTATTGAGGGAAAATATTTTACTGAAAAATAGAATACTGAAAAATATTTTCTGGTGTTTGGATGTACGGTAAGTTCGGTAAAATGTTTTCTTATTCCAAAGGACATGAAAACATTTTACATAATTTTGTACTAGCCGCAATTATTGACCGGAAAATATTTTACAGTTGACCAATTTTCCGGTGTTACCAAACACCGTAAAATTAAGAAAAAGCAGCCGCAATTTTTGACTGAAAACATTTTACGGTTGACCAATTTTCCAGTGTTACCAAACACCGTAAAATCCGGAAAATGTTTTCCGGTAAAATATTTTACAACAAACAAACGGAGCCCTAATGTGTTTATTCATCACATTTTGCATAATTTTTTTTCGCAAACAAGTAAGTTCTCTATTCAATTTTATTTATTGCAGCATTTACATTCTGATTATTATAATTACTATCCAACACGCGATTCTATGCATAGGATTTTTTATTTTTATTTTTTTGCCAACAACTGAAAAATGGAAATAGGCCTTCTACATTGATCATTTTTGGCTTTAAAACTTGCTTTAATTTATCGGTCCATTAGATATTAGCCTTTGCTGTAGTTGTAAAAGCTACTTTAGCATTTTGTTGAGCCAACAACAATGATGCAGTCCATGATTTTGTCTATGTCTGACACATAAATGGAAGAAAAAAATTTAAAAAAATTTAAAAAATGAGAAATATAAATGAGTCTGAACGTTTTGAAAACTAACCAAATGACAATAGACAAAGTCAAATGATTAATGATGAAGTATAGTTATCCTTGAATGCAAGAATACATTCTGTCAAATGACAATGATGGCTCTTTGGTAGGGGTTACTATGAACATTTATTTGTTGCAAGTGAAAATGGAATTTTTAGTGATCCTCAGTTTTATTCATGGTCCGACTCTCCCACATCCACTTTGCGGCCTCTCATTGAGGAATGTGAAAATTTCTTGCAAGATGGATTTCCGGATGATCTACATATATCACGAAACAAATAAATATATAGATTGGTTTGTTAATTTTCAATTGTTTCAATATTTGGATGACTCTACGATTAAGCAAGTAGTAAAAGAATTTCTTATGGTTGAGCTCCGTCGGTTTTTAGTGATCGGACTTCGTTAATTGGATTCACACATCACAAAAAAAAAAAAAAAAAAAAAAAACTTCTTATATTTTTGGAGAAGGATCGAATGGTGAGCTAATCCTTAAGATGATTATCAGAAAGTCAAGTGAATGGGCTCCTGTGACTGATGATTGTATTTATAATCGACTAAATTTAGCTTTAGAACCACACAAAAAAAAAAAAAACAGAATGCATTTTAATAGATACGTAGGTATATGAGGCATCTATTCTATGTCAGTACCTAATAATTAACTTGGCACTATCAAATGCATAATATTTAAGAAGATAGGTATATGAATTTAGCAAAGTTTGGTACTCTCCAAATTCACATTTGCTTCTATGTTTACATGTAATGTCTTCTCAATGTTGATTAATGAATGTATGGACAAATTTAGACCATACTACTCAAAGTAGAGTGATTTAACAACAAAAGAGTGAGTTTAATTAACACACGATTATATTAAATTGTAGCTATTGCACGTATTAATTGTAAGAGTTTACCTAAACTATCAGAGTTCTTCTCTAATGTCCTCAATTAGGCTATTGCTAATTTTCACATTTTTGTTGGCATGGTTCTACCTTGTTACAATCTAGTAGTTCATTATTCACCATTGTTTACAACCTAGAAAATTGATAACTTGCTTTATATGGCGTGCAAATATATTTTATATTTTGCACCAATTTCATGTGTTTGACCGCAACCTAAAAAGTCCAGCTCGGTCAGGAGAAACTCCCAACCTCAACTGTCGAGATTCTGACCTCGACAATGTGAAATTGCTATCATATTAGGTAACAACTTGCATTAGAATCATGTAAGGGGAAAATGTGAAATTGATTGATAACCAAGTCATGGAGGTTATGACCAAAAAAAAGAAAATGTCATGGATGTTTTCCTTTTACATGTCTTTGTTAATTGAAAGAATATCCATTTTCTATTCTTTCAAATGGTTTGAAATAGAGCTATCATATATAAGACTTATAAGATATCATTAAGCCTTTGCGATAAGAATTGTGATAGAATATATACTTGTTTCACATAAAAAGAAATCATAAGATACAAGAGCACTTTATAATATCTCATACTATTTCTTCTAATACCAATTGATATTAGGCTAAAATCTCATAATTCTTATAAATTGCGAGTCCAATCTTAACATGAAACTTGCACTTAAAAAACAAATCAATGATACTAATTAAAAATTGAAGTTGAGAAAAATTGTAAAATTTGACAAGAGAATAATTTCTCACTAAATAATAAGATGACAGTCTCGTGATTTTCTTTAACACCTAGTCTTCACATAAATAAAATTTTCACTTTGTGGTTATATAATAAAAAAATTCCACTTAAACCTAGAATATTTGTAGTCAATCAAATTAATCGAATTTTTTTTTTGGCTAAAAACAAGTGATTTCATTAACCCAAAAATAAATAACATCAGAGGAAATCCCAAATAGGAGAAGAACAAAAACAAAAATTAGTACTCAAGTGAAAAGACTATCTCCTGTATCTCTCCTCACGGTTCAGCAATGATCTTTTGATTTTCCTGACTAAATGCAACTTAATTTTAACATCAAACAAGATATTAGCAGAAATCTAATCTTTCGAGAGAGTTTTCTCGCTGTAAATCATTCGATTCCTTGTGTCCATTTTTCACCAAATTAATCAAACTTTAATGGTGCATATTTGACAAACCACAATATACCCACTATGATTACATGGTTATCCAAGTGCCACCATAATCATTTATATAAAATTAATAAAAATAAAATCACATTTTTTAGATGAAAAACTCTTTAAAAAGTCTAAAATTACTAGTAAGTCAATTTTTTATTCACAAAATATAAAAGACCACACACATGTGAAATTATTTTATATGAGTAAAAAATTAATTGATTGATCAGTTTAAATTTTTTTATTTATTTATTTTTTATATTACAACATTAATACATGCCTTTGACCAAAAAAACATTAATTACATGCCATTATATGCAACAACCGCATGTAGGCCCCACATCAAGCTCTTTATACTTTTACCATATATCAGGAAAATCCACCTTGTCACACGGTCCCTGTCAACAACAAAACTGTTTCGCTTCCAAACATAAGTACTGCCTCACACTTTACTGTAAGGCAACATGTGTTTCGAAAATTGCAATACTAGTCCTTATTTTTTGTCTAAATTTTTAAATTAATTCTTGATATTACAAATTTTAGTCTGAATTTGTTCCTCTCGTCACCTTCTTGTCAAAAGGTGACAAAAAACTATCAAGCGATGACGGGTATGCAATATCAAGTAACAGTCATATGATGACTTATTTGTTTACAATTGACACGAGGATTTGACAAAAAAAAAAAAGAAAAAAAGAAAAAAAGAAAAAAAAAAGACATGAGGATTATAGGACTGATTGGAGTAATTTTAAAATATATTTAAGAGTTGTAATATGAATTTTAGAATTTATAACATGAAGTACTAAGAATATAATATGATCAAATACATTATAATTAGATAATGAGTAGATTATAGAAGGATTAACTTTCGTACGTATTAATAATGTTAGAGTTATAAATTGACTTTCATAACAATTTTTGTTTTCAACTCTTTACACTTTAAGAATACGAGACTTCTCTTACTTTTTGAAATATGAAACTCAAACGCTTTTTACTAAAAAATTTTGAACATAACACAAAGCTCAAAAGTTAATACAAAATAAAATTCACTTGTCACAAAACAAGCAAGGCCTACACAATACCACAAAGTCCCATAACATAACTAAATCCAAGTAAATTTCCCATAGATAGATTTCTTGAACCAACTTTGCATGGCTTGGTTGTGATCATTAACATTACATAGGAAGGAAACTCTTAAAGAAAGCAAAAAACGAGACGATAAAAGAGAAGAAACAAGGCCAATCCATACGACACCTTAAGGATTCTAAGGAAATTAAGACAATACAATCCTATATTGAGACTAAGTCCATTAAAATTCTAATGCCTTAACGTAAGCATTGGTTGGATTATTTTAACCATTTCATAATCGATATGAGGCATGTTGAGTTTGGTGATACCGAAACTCAAAATTATAGTAATCAGTAGATGCTACTATCCCATTATCATACATTTTTAAATAGTAATGGCATTTTGGATAAAATTCAAAAATCAAATTATGCATAGAAATAAAGTATTTCACCACTGCAAAAACTATCCACACTCCCAAATGCTACTTGAAGAAACCCAATTATGTTACGGAGATAAATCCCATTTTTTCTCCTAATTATGCTATTGCACATCATTAGAAAACAACACAAGAGTTCAACATGTGATATTTTAGGATTGTAGATTAGATAACGAGACGGAAAAATAAAAAAAATAGTATCGAGAGTTCTATATTTAATGCACAGTCTAATTTTAAAAACTTTTCATTATCAAGAAAAATGGGATCAAAGACCTCTACACTAAAAAACAATTTATTATTTTGTCATGACCGTTATACCCTTAGTTTTAACTAAAAAAATTAACCGAACGTATCCATCTTTTATATTCTAAAAAATATAAGGTCTAAGTCTCATTTACAAAATTTTCAGGGCTTTTCACCAAAATTACCCTACTAAGTACTAACTTTGCAAATACGAGGAGACAACAACCGTTAAATTTTGTCATTCAACACAATTCGGTACCCGACAAAAAAAAAAAAAAAAACAATTCTAGTATCTCCCAAAAAAAAAAACATAAATCTAGTACTTATCTATTATACTTTCTCTCTCTATATAAAAACGTATATATGTGTATGTATGTATATGTTTATTTGAATGACTTTGGCTCTTGAAAGGTGGAAGGAGGGAACAGAAAACGGTGTTGTTTTAGTTGGGGGGTCCAGGAAGTTGAAGATTAAAGTATACCTTTTTATTTTGCTTGCCTTCTTTCTCTAAACTTTCTCTACATTCCTTTCTTTGCTTTTTTCTTTGTATTATTTTTTTGCCTTATTGAACTTTATACTGATCAAGAAAAGGCATATCAAAAGGAACTAACTTTACCCCATTGGATGGTGTTGTTCCTTCATGCAAGATGAAGCCATTTCATCATGTAAGCAAGCTTATATACAATTTTTTTTCTGTATATATATGTTTATGTGTGTGTATATATATGTGTGTGTGTGTGTGTGTGTGTATGCTATAGTTATAGTTACTTCTATGTATGTGTTTAGGTGGTGTGTTGGATGTTTGTTAGTGTACTTGAGTTGAATATGCTACTTGAACTTGCTTTGTGGATGCTTTTTTAATGGTAAAAGGAAGATTTTTGATCTTGGTGAAGTAAAGAAAATGGCGAACTGGGTAAGACTGCGTATATCTACCTTCCTTAGACCTTGTTATTTGCGAGAGGCTCGTGCACTGGATATGAAGTTTGTAGAAAATTGGTGAACTGGGCTAATTGTATCATTATATGGCTATACTAGGATGAGAATTTGTTTTCTTGGTGAAGTTAAATTTTCTGAAGGATTAAGAAGAGTGATATATTTGTACTTTTTATTTTTGAATTTTCAGTCTGTTTGATAAAGGGCAGGAATTTATTTTGTTGTTGTTTTTTCGTGTGCTTTTTCCGGTGTATAGATTGGAAATTGAAATTGATTATGGTGGGTGCTTGCGCTCCAGAAGCTTTTCTTATCTTAGTTTTGGTTGAATGGTTGAGCAACTCTCCGCGTGATCCGTTTGACAGTTGCTTCACCCTTTGAAATAAGAACCTAGGCTATTCTTTTTAGCATTGGATTGTTTACGTTTGCTGATAATCATGTGCCAGAATTTTGTTATTTCGAAAGATAATGAATTTGGGGAATGTTATTCGTAGATTTTCATTAGTGCATCATTTATTAAGATTACATCTTTTACTTAGTCTCGGACAACAAAGTTCCATTTAGGGTTGTCTTTTTTGATAAGATGGTCCTGTTTTGATCATCTCAATGTGGATTGTAGATGGATTAGATGATGTAACAATGTAAACATAACATATGCCCAGTGTATCCTTTATGAGAGGCTCAAGTCATTGAATTATCATGCTCTATTGATTCTTCACGACTCCCTAATCATCGATGAACTTGAGCATAGAATCATTGATAGATCTATTAAGTCGCCTCTATCCACTTTAGACTTCTTTTGTTACTTGTAAAAAATGTAAAGAAGCTTATTATTGTTCCATCAGACGTTGTTGCATGCACTTAATTTTTTGGTTGATATGTTTACTTCCAAGTTTGAAAGATTATCCAAATTGAAGAACTAAAATTTTGAGTTGATAAAGAACTTATGATTTGTACCTTATGTGCTTGTCTGCAGCTATGACTGATATACTATTTGGTGCTTTGGTTTTCCTTTCTGGTGGAATATCTTGAACTCATTTTCTATAGTGCTGGTTTCAGGCCTGTCAGCTATCAGATCCTAAAGCTAAAGCATGTCTCTACAGTCTCTTTGTCACTGCTTCATTGATTTGTGGTGTTTACTTTACTGGAAGTGCACTTCTGGCCAAGGATTACAGGGTATACATCTCTTTCTTATTCCCTTTCAGTGTCTTTTATTTCCTTAGTGTATGTATACAATTCTTGCGGTTTACCTGTTATTTCGTATCCATCTAATAAGTTTTATGGAATGAAGCATCTAGTTTAAGATGTTCCCTTATCACGAAGCATAAGCAATGACAGTGTCACTATGTCATCATATCATCTTCGCCTGTCACTATGTTCTGTTGATTGTGTATGGCAACTAATAGATCATCTATCCCTCCCGCCTCCCCCTCCCCTTCCCCACCAAAAATAAAAAAATAAAAAAGAAGAAATTGTGAAGATCAGTTGCTGGTTGTATTTCATTTTATTGATTAGAGTGAGTGATGGTGGGTCTCCTGATCAAACATGTCTTTGGCCTGAGACTTGTATCTATTTATTATCTTTCATTTATATACTTGATCCACTTGATAGAATTAACTTCACACTTCTGGAAGTACTGACCTGCACAAATATTGAGATTTCGTCACTTAATGCCATGTGATTTATGGAATTTCAAGGCCAGGAAGATAGTATCAACTGAACTTACTAATATATCTTCTAAAAGGGCTGTGTCATCATATGTCAATTTTTATTTATCTACTAATATGAAGCTGCTTATGTAGGTCTTGCCAAGATGGGAAACAAAAGTAAATGATACCAGAGAGTACACACAATCTAACGAATGCAAGGTTTGTCCCTTTAGAAGTTTTCTGACAGAGTATGTCTGGCCTGTATCTGTTCTCAAGTTTAACACTTCCTCTTTTTTCTAGGAAAAATGCAGGCCACTGGGCAGTGAGGCTTTGCCTGAAGGAATTCTTGTTAAAACATCTGACTTAGAAATGCAGCCTTTATGGGGTCCTGTCACTGAAAAGGTATGCAATGTTACAATTTTTTTTTTTTTTTTTCGGGTGAAATAAGAACGAAAGCTTGCATTCACTCTGCTGTTTCCATAACTCCTCCAAAAGTATTTGTGCTCGTTTAGGTAAGATCATTGTAAATTCTTATCTGATTACACCACTGGAGTTCTCAAAATGAAGCTAGCCCTAGCCCACTAGTGTTGATTCGTTTCTCTTTATTCTTTGAAAGCATAAGCATTAAGTAATATAATTGAGACAATAAGGTAATATCGTGGATGAACAATTCATGGAAGCACTGGAACAATTAATCAAAATCAAGTTCGTAAAATTTTTATTTAATATGATCAATCAGTTTAGGTCACATTAATTGTTGGAGTGTTGTTTAAACAGTTGTACGGACATTTTGATCTGCCTTCCCACTTGAAAATAAAACCACTTTTGTAGCACACATGGTATATTGTTCTGGTGGCAGCACCAACTATCGCGTTGTGCATTCAGTTCTTTAAGTAGTATCAGTCACGCCTTTACTTCTGCAGTCACTAAAGAGCCTCTTCCACTTCTTCACAAATCTCCTCTTTCTTTCTTGAGTTATATAATTCTCGTGGCAATCTCTACAATTTTCCTTGTAGCCTTTATATCCTTACTACGTTTGTATCACCAGAAATTAAAGCGTTCCGGGAATTTGTTGGCCCTTGCAGTTGGAATAAAGCAAAAAGAATTAGTCAACCAAATTGTTAAAAAGGTAACTTTTTTTTTTTTTTTGTAATCTCTTATGCCTTTCCACTTGGGAGATTATTAACTCTAGTTGTGCTTATTATCTACATTTTGGTATCATATATACGTACATACATAACCTATTAATTGCTATCACGTGTTCCAGTTTCTGGAGAATGGATTTGTTGTGATGCTTTTCCATTACGACAATGTCATGGATGAATGGAATGATTTAGAATGGAGCAGCCGTGTCATACATGTCTCTGTATCCAATCAAACAAAATGGTATTATCTGGTCCTTGACAATATGTTCTGCGTCTGCCTACTGTTTTTCTTGCAAATGTGTAAGTCTTTGAATGTAAAAGCTGGTAAATTTTGCAGGTGGTTTGCCAAACGATTTCTACATCCAGATATAGTCGCCGAGTATGATTACATCTTTTTGTGGGACGAAGACCTGGGAATTGAAAATTTTCATCCAGGAAGGTAATGCATGCATGATTATTTTCACTGCTGAATTTCACATTAATAAAGCTTTTAGATGCTTCATAACATATACATGGAAACATTTTGTGGAATATGACGGATTTGTTATTAATTATCAATATGCATGATTATTTTTGACATAGATCTATGGAACATTCAAGTTAATTAAGTTTGGAAAAGAGGGTGATGGAACTCCAGAAGTTTTTACAGCTTGATTCACTTCTCCTCTTTTTATGTTGTAAATATATCCAAAATTTTTAACTTGAAGAAGTGTGCATTGCTTGCTTCTTAATCCACAGGTGGACAAGAAACAGAATACACGGTCACTCTCTTTGCTTCAAGATATATAATCCAACTTTCTTCCAAGATGTACTCCCTTGGTTTTCTCCTTGTAGACTTGTCTCATTGAGATCAAAGGCTCAATTGTCCATGGCTTTTTCCTGCTTCCTGTGCAGTCCCCTAGTAACCAAGGATTACATCTCCTCACTGAAGCTGGGATAATTAAATTTATCAGGCTTTCCATCAGAATCAGGCATCCACACTCTGATGGAAGATATTCTCCCCTCCCACTTTGTGCACTAAATACAAGTTTACATAGTATTATTGATTCCTCGAGTCATCTTCCACACACAATCTTTTGCATGGCATTCCACAGAAGAGGCTACTTTCTTCAGTCTTGCATTGCTACAAACTGCACTCAAAGAAAGAAAAAGGGGTTTGGTCGCCACATAGTTTTTGGCACTTGTGAACCTGCTCCTGTTCAGAAATAGTGTTCCAAACAGCTAGGACATTGCATCCTTGCAATTGTACATGTTCTAAATTCTACAAAATTCTCAATGAAGTGTCAGAATCTAGCGTATACTATTCTATTAAAGACATGACTTGATGATGGCCAAAATGCTTGCATCTTTACAATGTTACAGAAGGATCCCTGCTATATCATTATGTCTTTGTATAAGAATGCTGACACATCAGAGTTGTTGTACGAAGCTTTTCATTTCTGCTGGTGGTTTTTGTAAAAATCTTTGGGATAGAATATAAAGAATTTGGCAAACGTATATTGACATATGATAATATTCCTGCATATCTGTCACAATGCTTTCAAGTTTTGCTCTTTTGGAAATCATGGAGTCATCCCAATTAATTTACATGGAATTGGATTCTTTGCTTGAACTTAAAATTCTCAAAGTGTAGGTAGTACAATTACTTCTATGCTAGTGCAAGTAATTTGGACTTGTATTCTGAACAATTCGTTTCCTTAGGTATCTCTCAATTGTTAAAGAAGAAGGTCTTGAAATATCGCAGCCTGCACTTGATCCTGCTAAGTCAGAGGTGCATCATCAAATTACTGCTCGTAGCAGGAGATCAAGGGTCCACAGGTCAGATGGGAATTCAATAGTATATGATATAATATGATAACTGTGATCTTCTACAACTGAAGGATGAAAAATATATGACTGAATGTGTAGTATAATTTCATGTTCAATATTCTTTTAACTAAACTTTAGGTGTTCATAGCCATCTTGGAACACTGTGAAGTAACGTGGTGTAGAAGCATACTTAGACAATGTTATAAATATGTTAGACAGAATTCCATTGGTCTAATTTGTCTATCGACCTGTGAAAAAGATTCAACCAAAGAACAACTAAGTGGTAGATCTTTTCTTTTGGTGACTATGAATCCTTTCTGTGCACAAGATGTTAGCCTCCTCTTCTATGCTTGTTTGCTATCTGCAGGACAATAACTAGATTAGTGTTCTAGAATTTTAAAATTTGTACTAATAAATCCTTGTCTTGGGGGCATATTATTATTATTTGTGGTCATTTATGTGTATTTGTCCATGTTTAAACTAAGCAAATATGTTTCTCTCAATAGGAGGTTCTACAAATTGAAAGGTGGTGGAAGGTGTGATAACAACAGCACTGCTCCTCCTTGCACTGGGTAAACAATTGCAAGCTTTGAATTTTTCCTTATTTGCATCTTCTTTAGCTTTAGGCTCCGTTTGTTTGCCGTAAATTTTTTCCTGAAAAATAGTTTTCTGATGTTCTGGTGTTTGGTAACATTGAAAATATCAATGCGAAAAAAACTAGTCATAAGGAGTGTAAAATATTTTACGGTGCTTTGAATGATGAAATCATTTTCCACTTCCACATTCCATCACACCCCACATTCACCCCCGCCCACAGCCTGGGTCACCCCCGCCCACCCCACCCCACCCATCACACCCATAAATACATGTGTGTGATATATATATATGGATAGATAGATAGATGTATGTGTGAGTATGTGTTTATAAAAATCTCCAATGGAGAAATGTTTTCCATTATCTTCTCAAAAGAAAATTCTTTCCACTGTAGCAACCAAACACTATAAAATGTTTTCCAATGTGACAACCAAACTCCAAAAAATATTCTATTTTCCAAACAATTATTTTTCCTGCATATATTTTTTCCTATCAAGTTATTTTCCTGCAAACAACGGAGCCCGTGTCATTCAGTTTCAGCTCTGTTACGCAAAGTTTGTGCCTTCTGCTGAGAAGAAAAAGAATAAGAAAAGAAGTTTCAACTTTACAGATTACTAAATGTAATCTTGCAGTTGGGTTGAGATGATGGCTCCTGTATTCTCGAGAGCAGCATGGCGTTGTGCTTGGTATATGATCCAGGTATGGGATGTGTGTCATTTGATAACACATAATGGGGTGTGTTCATGGCCAAATTTATATTATAAAGGAGTAGAAACCAACTTTAACTGAGCGTCATTGGCTAAGGTCATGGGAGGTGAAAGAGAAAGAGGAGGGTTCCATCATTTTCTCCTTTTTATTTTTTTCCTTTTTTCTGCAGTTTTCATTTCCATTTCTTGACGATGGTCTAGTTGATTTTCTTTCTGGTAAAAATGGAAGTTCCATATAATCAATATAGAATATAGAGTTTCCTATATATCCATGCATGTGAGTTTCTTTAGGCCCTTGTATGGTGATATGAAATAAAAGACCACATGGCTAATTTACAATATCTCTTCCTTTGATTGTCTTTGAGATGATTACTTTTAATCAATATGTTCTTTCTCGACAGAATGACTTGATCCATGCTTGGGGACTGGATATGCAGCTTGGATATTGTGCACAGGCATGTTTCCAACTTTTTCTCTTATGAATTATTTGTTTGGCACTTTACTTTGGACGTTGGTGATGTATTACAATGTTATTACAGGGTGATCGTGCAAGAAACGTTGGTGTGGTTGACTCAGAGTATATAGTTCATATGGGTCTTCCAACACTCGGTGGTGTTCTGGATGGACGTAAGGCAAGTAGTTCTAATTCGCAATGCTCTGTTTCCTTGCTGGATGCTAGAGATGATAGTAATGTAGGGAACTAATATCTTTGGAACAGAGAATCATGCCTTTTCAGAGAGAACTTTGACTGATGTCGATAAAGCATACTATCTGATCAATCCCCTTAGCAAGCTCTTACTATACATATTGGCGCGGTGCCCCATCATTTCATTTAAGAGGTTATTTCTATGATAGAACTTTGGCTCTGCCATATTTGAGACGTGACATTGTCGAGACCTATCCTTTGTCTTTTGGGGGAGGAAGGGGTCACATCTAAGAGGTGCTTGGATTTGGAACTCTTTTGGGAGGAGTTTCCTAGTTTGTGGATGATCCCTTCAGAAGTGGGCAGAGTTCCCTGGAGTGTATATCTAAAATAACATTGCATAGTTCCTAATGCTGCCGGTTGTGCAGGATAAGCTTGGGAAGAAGCACGTGATCTTCCATATATCTTCGTTGATTTCGATCAAATAATTTTTAACCTATAACATTTTTAAACTATAAAATTGATAGATGATTGTGAATTGTTCTTGATATGTATTCAAGTCACTCTCCATTAGCGGCATGGAGTTCTAAATTCTTTGTTTTATTTGCCTTTCCTTATTTGTTTGTTTATTTTTGTATAGAAAGAATGGAGTGAAAACCTTTTTTGTCTCGTCTAAAGTCTTTTGTTTCCCTTGATTGATATAGTTGGCTAATGATTCGGCTGATCATTCTCCAACAACAAAGACCTCCTCTGATTCAGAAACATTGGTATGTGTGGGGCGATTTCCTCTTTTGTCTTCTCTGAAGTTTTCTCTGATCTAAATGCGAATATCTTTGGGAATTGTAGGTGACACCTTTGCTTTATAAATTCGACAACAGATCTGAGGTAAGTCCATGAACCACGAGTTTGATTACTGTTCTTATCTTCTCCATGCTGTAGATGAAGCAGGAGTAAGCTCATTTTTTTTTTTTCCTTTTGTAATTTGTGGAGATGAATTCAGTCAGTGGTATATAGCTTGAGTTAGACTAGAAGTGCATTTTGATATAGAAACAATGCTTCATTAGTTTCTGTAAACAAATAGTCCCCAAGGAGTCGGCTTGGTGGCAAAAGTCATCCTCGCCAACTAAGTTATGGTCGGAATCCCCTTAACCCCTACCCCTCTTATCGGCTGGGAGAAAAAGGTATAAAGCGGTCATACAAAGTATATTTGTGATACTTGTCAGAGAGTCTAATATGATGCTTAATGCAGCGGGTAGAGATGAAAAGTGATGAGGAAGATTCCCTTAACTGTAGAAGTTGTAGATTATGCCTGGATTCATTGGCCTCTCTAGAGCCTCCCACTTATGAAAGCGGCTTCATTTTCATCATTTGTCTATACGCTTCATCAGGATAAGTTTGTTGTTTCTTTTTCTTTTCTGGCACTAAGTGGATAGCAATGTCTGTGCAGGTGAGAAGACGATCATACGTGGAAATGAAAATTTTCAGGAACAGATGGAACAATGCTGTGAAGAAGGATGAGTGTTGGATTGACCCGTATCAGCAAACTGCACAGCAGACAACTCGTGGGCATAGATGACATACAGAAACTGCACCAATTTTGACAGTGATATTTGTACAGAAGCACAGATACCTGAAACAACTTGGTACATACATCTCTGTTGTCTGAAGCATGTAAAGATCTCACAGGAGCCCTGAAGAACATTAATCCTGTATGAGAATTTCAGGTGATCTTTTTCCTTTGACACATGAATCAATTCTATTTTTTTTTTTTTTTTGCTCCCTCGAGGTTTTAGGACTGGAAACTTTTCCTCCATAGGTTTAAATTTGACAATTCAATTCTCTTGATAAAAACATCACTAAAGACTGTTTCTGTATTGGTTTGTAAATAATTTTTTTTAATCTATATGTAATCTTGGCTCCTTGACAAATGATCATATATCCTAAATATTCACGGTCTCTTTTTGAAATAGAAAAGCCATCCCAGAACCCATAGATCAATTTAGGGGTTCAATACCGCCATGACTAGTTCAAGGCTCTAGCCTCTGGTCAAGCTGTCAAAGGCAGTATACCCCTCACAAGCCTTCTGGTGAAAATTTTGGACAGGGGGATCCTTGGGATCATTTTGCAATGGGAGGCTCATGCGGTAGACTATTAGTTTAGTGATAGAGCACGTCTTTGATGATTGTGTCGCTGTGTTTGGATTGTGAGGACTTTCAACCACATAAATAGTTAGTTCAATATCCTTATTGACACCTAACCAGAATGCTATATCTTTGTTGGGGTAAAGGCTCGAAGGCCTTCCCATTTTCCTAATTGTTTTGTTGATGAGATTGGTCAAGGAGATCAGAAGATATGTGGATTCAATTTCATCTAACCTTTTTTCTTCAAATCAAAGAAATTTAAATTATTTACATTCACTTTTTCTAGTTTATTTCTCCCCCATTTTGCACTTCCAATCTATCATTATATACTCAGATGGGCGAGCGAATCTTAAACTCAAAAGATCTTTGTCAAGAAAAGACATCTCCGTTTTCATCTTTTGAATTGTTCTGGGGGATTGATTATTCAGAATCTTTGGTCTCTACTTGGGTCCAATGGAAAAAAATAAAATCATTTCTTGTATTTACATATCCAAGAATTCTAACACAAATAAATACGTCACAAGTTTCATATAAATTATTTCTCAATATAATTTTGTTTTAAAATTTATTAAAATTCATGTTTTCATTCTTGAATACTACACATTGACTAATCAAATTAAATCCTTTCTCAATACGTTCTTCAAAATCTGAAGTCGACTCCTCTCATTTGAACAAAGAGGAAAAAGGTACAAAAGCACTTTAATAAAATAATACCATGTGATATACGTTGGATGTAATAAAGCAAAACCGCTACAAGACAAAAAAAAAATTTACAAAATGCAACGTCTCAGATTAAAATCGTAGAGTCTATGAAAAATACAGCCACCTTTACACGAAAAGTCTTATATACAGACGAGGTAGGTACAGGCAGGTCTCAAGTGCGCGCATAGTTTATTTAAAGGTGTTGGTAAAGTGTGAAAGCAAGTTTGAGGAACAATCATGCAGCCAGTAAAGGTGGAAGAAATGGAAAGAAAATGAGAAGTACCATTACTTCAAGTATAGAAACACTCTCGAGTCATTCAGACCTCACATAAAGTGTGATTTCCACATATATGAGCCCAATTCATTATGAGGTCCACACGGTTGGAATTGAAATATTTTCCCAATAGTTTCCTTGACGTTTAGTGCGTGTGAGATAGATTTTTTTTTTTTTTTTTTTTCTTGAGCAAGCCTGGGTACATATTTACATATTTAGGAATCATGACACAAAAAGATACGTCACAAGTTTCATATTAATTATTTTTAATATAATTTTTTCTCAAATTCATTAAAATTCATGTTTAAATTCTTGAATTAGGGATGACAGTTGATAATCTTTAAATTCAAAATTGTGGGTATTCGATCTGATAATGAATCCGATGAGTTATTCATGAGGATTTGAATTTTATAAGAAGTAATTGACGAATTATCTGATAGATTTTAGCTTATAAAGAGTAATTGATGAATAATCCGAAATAAGATTATTAATTTATTAAAAATAAATGAATACATATATATTTACACACACATAGGTACCCCAAATACCTATATATATATATATTACACAAATATGACTTTAATATTTACACACATACATAGGTACCCCAAAAAAATATTACTATCCAATATTTTGGATACCATCCCACTATCATTCTCTTTATTCTTTGTCTTCCTCTTTATGTCTTTAATTTTTCTCTCTTTACTTTTTGACTTTGATTTACTTTTTCACCGATCATTTGCCCTTTCATCCTTACCATCCTTCATCATCGGAAGTTCATTAACAAATTCTCGCATTCTCTCTCTTATCTTCTCTTCTTCTATTGTTGCAACTTGTCTACGCTTTTACTCTTTTCCTCGTCCCAAAAAGTTGTTTAACCAAATTAAATCCTCTCTCAATACGTTCATCAAAATTAAAATATGAAGCTCACTCCTCTCATTTGAACAAGAGGAAAAAAGTAAAAAAGCATTTTAATAAAATAATGCATGTAATATAGTTGGCTGTAATAAAGCAAAACCAGTACAAGATAAGTCTATATACAGACGAGGTAGGTACGGGAAGGACCCAAGCGCGCTCATAGTTTATTTAAAGGTGTCGATAAAGTGCTCCATAATTTGGATTTTGGAGCGTAATCTAGGCTCCGTTTGTTTACTGTAAAATATTTTACCGGAAAATATTTTTTGGATTTTACGGTGTTTGGTAACACTGAAAAATTGGTCAACCATAAAACATTTTTCAGTCAAAAATTGCGGCTGCTTTTTCTTAATTTTACGGTGTTTGATAACACCGGAAAATTGGTCAATCGTAAAATATTTTCCGGTCAACAATTGCGGCTAGTACAAAATTATGTAAAATATTTTCATGTCCTTTGGGATAAGAAAACATTTTACCAAACTTACGGTATATCCAAACACTAGAAAATATTTTTTAGTATTCTATTTTTCAATAAAATATTTTACATCAATAAGTTATTTTACGGCAAACAAACAGAGGCTTGTAAAATATTTTATTTTTCAGAAAAACACTTTCTACGAAAAATATTTTACACAAATAAATTATTTTACGACAAACAAACGATGCCCCTACAATCAAATGTGATTCCAAGCGTCAAGTAATGCTTGATAACTGTCAATTGTGAAAGCAAGTTGAGGTACAATCACGCAGCCAATAGAGGTAGAAGAAATGAAAGAAAATGCAAAGTACCATTACTTAGTATGGAGGCACCCACGAATAGTACAGATCTCAATAAAACATGATTTCTACACGTATAATTTTATATTTTTAAATTTTAATTCACATTTAAGCGTTAAATAATAAAATATTAATTTAATTTATCTAAAGATTGAAGGTCTCCATAATAATAATATCTAATCCAATTTATAAATTGTGAACTGACAAAATTAGAGATGTTTTACGAATGAAAAAAGGATCTTTAGGTCCCTCACTTTTTACCTTTTTCTCAAATAGGCCCCTGATTTTTTAGAAATGTTTTCTCAAGTCCTTCAAACTTAACTCCGTCACTTCATCTTAATAATTAAGGGGTAATAGAGACATTTAACATTAACATAAAAAAGAAAAAAAACTCAATTAAATCAAAGCAAGCACGTGTATTGCTTGCCTAGGATGCGTGTGCTGCTTGCGATGCTAAATACATCAATGAAAGAAAACAATAAAAAAAAAAAACTAATCAGCGACTTCAACCCAAAAAAGTAAAGTTAACATCACAAAAATTGACCCAAAAAAAAAAAAAAAAATCTCAGTCAAAAAGCCACACACTAAAACGAAGAAACACACACTTAGCAGCCTAATCGTATTCTCTCGACCAAAACCACAAAAAAAATAAAAAAAAGTCTGATCGTGATCCATGCTCAATTGATTGTTCTCCGAGGTCAAGTGCTCACCTCACGTCGCTGGAAAGAGGAAACAAACAAGAATACTGCTGCCAAACATATCTGCAATGCCTGGAACATTGACCCTTCAATTCTTGGCTTATTGTTTTGTTTTCTGGCTGGTTCGTTGAGGTTGTTAGTTGTTGCCGTAGCTCTGTTGTGAAAAATTTTGGTATCTTGATGTATTAATATATATATATATTTTAGTTCTTATGATGTTATTAATTTGTATTATAATGTTATCAATGTGTATAAGCTTGTGATTCATGGCAAAAAAAAAGTATAAGCTGCTTGTGATTTAAAAATACATGGAGCTGATTTTTTTTTTTTTAATTGACTGTGTTATTTCAGTTAAAATGATGCTCTTTTTATGTAATATTATGCCTCTAATTAATATATATCTCTAAGTTGAGTAGATATGAAACATGTTATATATCCAATCCTTATTCATTTTATTGGAGTAATCTGTTTTGTAGAAACTATCTGTTGGTGTAATATGGTATTTTCTTTTTTGATAATTTGGTGTAATCTGGGTTTTATTTTTCTTTTTTTAATTTATTTTATGCTAGCGTGTTTTATTTTTTATCCTTTGTTGGGAACCAAATGATCCATACAATGATGAATTTGCAGCATGGCTTAGAAAATATACATATATATTATAAAGGGTGGTCCTTCTTTAAGCAGAGGGGCAAATTGATTATTTTAAACAAAAAGTAACTTTTCATCCAAATGAAGTGATGGAGTTAAATTTAAAGTATTTGGGAAGACATTTTTAAAAAATCAGGGATCTATTTGAAAAAAAGGGTAAAAAGTTAAATTTGAAGGACTTGGAAAAATATTTTTAAGAATTCAGGGATCTATTTGAAAAAAGGGTAAAAAGTGAGGGATCTGAATGTCTTTTTACCTTTTACGAATTAACCAAAAAAATAATAATAACTATTAGGTTAATGACAGTGGAACAAACCGCGTGCAACAAACAGCACTTATTCCTATAAGGTTGTCACCATAATGTTATACGCAACAAACTACAATTATCATTCCCATTTTCATTTTTCCAAAAAGAGGAGCAGTTTTTACCAAACAAAAAGGAAGAAAGCTAGGAAGAAGAGAAGGATGGCAGACGCTGTAGTATCATATGCAGTGCAAAAACTTCGCGATTTTCTCATCCAGGAAGCAGTTGTTCGACTAAGAATCAGAGACGAAGTGGAGTGGCTTAGAAATGAGTTGGGCTACATGCAATCCTTCATCAATGATGCAGAAGCAAAACAAAGTAGAGACCATCGAGCGCAGCAATGGATATCTGAGATCACAAACCTTGCAAATGATACTGTGGATATCTTAGAGGACTTCAACATGATCGTTGAAGCTTCAAAGAATGGTGGAATCGTTGATAGTGTGAAGAGATATGCTTGTATCTGCATCAAAGAAGCCAATCTCTATGATATTGGCAAGAAAATCGAGTCACTAAAGCAAAGAGTACTGGATCTCAATCGCAAGCGAGAGACATATGGTATCACAGTCAGCGTTTGCGATGCAGGAGAAGGGCCTAGTGACAGATCATCAATGGTGAGGGCATTGCGGAGGACAACTTCCTATGCAGAGGAAGAACACTTCGTTGGCTTTGAGGATGCGAGAAAAACGTTGTTAAAACAACTTGTCAAAGCCGAGGATCGACGCTGTGTCATTTCTATTTGTGGCATGGGCGGATCCGGTAAAACTACTCTTGCCCGGAAGCTTAACCATTCTGTTGATATTCAGAATCGTTTTGCTTGTCGTGCTTGGATTTGTGTCTCGCAGGAGTATAGTATCCAAGATCTTCTTCGAACTATTGCAAAATCCTTCATAAGAGGGTCTAGTACTAAAGAAGAATTGGAGATGGTAGAAAAGATGAACGAGGAAGATTTGGAGCGTTACCTCCGTGAGTTCTTGGAATCGCGTCGATATCTTGTAGTTGTTGACGACGTGTGGAGCAAAGAAGCTTGGGAAAGCTTGAAAAGAGCCTTTCCGGATTGTCAAAATGGTAGCAGAGTGATAATCACAACGCGCAACAAAGATGTGGCGGAACGTGTGGACGGCAGAAGCGTTGTTCATCATATCCGCTTCTTGAGAGAAGAGGAGAGTTGGGATCTTTTCGAGAAGAAGATTTCTCACAGGGATGGACATGCCCATTGGTTCTCTCCTGCAATGCAGGAAATGGGGAAGGAAATGGTAGGAAAGTGTGGAGGTTTACCACTTGCCATTATTGTACTTGGAGGGCTGCTGTCTGATAAAAAACAAGTAGAAGAGTGGCACAAAGTGAAGGAACAACTTTGGAAGCATATGAAAAATGATTCTATCGAGATCTCTCACCTTTTGTCCTTAAGCTACAATGATTTATCTGATTCATTGAAACAATGTTTTCTCTATGTTGGTATCTTTCCTGAAGATTATGAATTCAGTGCAGAGAAATTGATGTTGTTGTGGATGGCAGAGGAATTCATACCACAAGGGAACACCACAGAAGACATTGCTGAGGATTACTTGCACGAGCTAATTAATCGTAATTTGATTCAAGTGGCTGGTAGATTTTGGGGAAGAATTGCGACATGTAGAATACATGATCTTCTCCGAGATCTCGTAGTTGAAAAGGCCATAAAGGTTAACTTGTTTGGCATATATGATCCGCGTGTATACTCGTACTACTCAAGTGCACCTTTACGTCGACGATATGTCATTCATACTGATATTGAGAAATTCATTTCAGTTGGCATTTCCAAGACAAAATTGCGGTCATTAGTGTTGTTCAACCCAAATTCAGAAGGGGTATTTGATACAGGAAGCTTGAGGATTTTAACTCAAAGGTTCAAATATCTTAGTGTACTAGACCTGGAAAATTTTTCTTTTTATAATCCCAATCCTCAGATTCCTGATGCTATTGGGGACCTGATTCACCTCAAGTTCTTAGGTCTACTGCGCACTGCATTTATTGCACTCCCTCCAAGTGTGGGCAAATTGAAAAGCCTACAAATCTTTGAAATCTCAACAATAGGGCCTCATCCCTTCAAAATGCCTACGGAGATATCTAAGCTCACCAATCTGAGGCATCTGTACATGCACCGCTCATATGGGCTTCTGAAAATCGATACCCTGATAAATTTGAGAACTCTTAAAGGTGTCCAGCATTATCATGGATGGATATCGACACCGTCAACCTAACCAATCTTCGAGAACTGGTTCTCGTAAGTACTGTGTCGCCGCGCATAGGCAACGCATTCTCTTTGGATTCAATTAGTAACTTAAAAAGCCTTACAACTCTCATTCTACAGAGCTATACAACTCTCCCGTCGCTAGAGCCTCTCGCTTCTTGTCCACAACTCCTTAAACTATGGGTAGAAGGACAAATAGAGAATCTACCACCGTTCAATAAATTGCCAGAGTCCCTCACGGTGTTGAAGTTAAATTACTCCAGATTATTGAAAGATCCGATGCCTACATTGGAGAAATTGTTAAACCTGAGGAGTCTGGAAATACATGAAGCTTATTTAGGAAAAGAAATCACTTGCTGCAACAACGGGTTTCGACAACTTGAGTATCTTCATCTCCGTGGTGCACCTGACTTGCAGAATTGGAGGTGTGAAGAAAGTGCCATGCCTGTGATTAAGAGTTTGAGCATCATCGATTGTCCAAAGTTGAAGACAGTTCCAGAGCAATTTAAATCTATTCCTCATTATGAACAGTTGGACTGGATGGAGACAACTGTTGGCTATAGGCTACCATTTCCCCTGGGTGAACCCTGATTTTCTAGAATCTGGATGAAAAGGTTTTATTTTATTTTATTTTATTTTATTTTTGGTGTGTGGCCAACGTGGGAAGCAAGAAATGAGTTCATGTGGTTTGATTTTCAAGAAATGTTAAATATCATCACTTTAGTCATACGCCATATCAAATGTACATACATTTAAGAGATGATAAACAAGTGATGCAAATAGAGTAATATTTGACATTAATATTTTTTTTTCTTTTTTTCTTTTTTTTTCCTTTCGAGTGGAATATGTAAAAACATTTTTAAACCAAGGAATTGCTGAATGTTAGACTAAAGTTTCCTTACTTAAAAAAGTATATTAACCGTAAAAATGAAAAATAAAAAAATTAGGTAGCGTTCTTGTTTAATATGTGCGTTAGGCTTTAATGCTATAATATTATGAATGGATACAATTCCAAGATACTTTGGTGCTCACAATCACAAGAGGATTTGGCAACTCCTTTTTACTAACTGCAAACTGAATATAAAGGATAAAATACTCTCTTAAAAAGTTTATGTACATTCCACTACACGAATTAGATAAACAAAATTTATGCACAAGTCTGCGAAAGGCTCTAGCAAAAGCTACAATACAAGAAAAGAAAAGGGGTGAAAAATAGACATTAATCTTTCATGTAAATTGCTAGAAATATGTGAAGTGTATGACTAACCGAATAATAAAAGTTTCGTAAGTCTCATGACTATTAATAGGGCTATTCCCTTGACACAAAAGAAGAGTTCGACCCAATGGTGTTCGTAGTGATTAAGGGGATTCGGACACCAAAAAGCAAAATTTAATTCTTTAAAACTCCATGACTCTTGATGAGAGATTCAATAAAGACTCTAGAGCACTTGGATCAAATTTCCTGGCAAAGAGGTAACATGTAGACGTCTTCCTCGAGTTGTAAGAACACAATGTGCCATTATTTCTAATTGAATGTATGAAATCTTCTGTAATATTAACTGCAGTGAAGGTCGCTGGGTGTGGAGCTACCTATGACCAGTCGACATAAGTTACCGTACGATTAGAATTTAGGGGTCCATAGAACATATTAAGGTAAGTTGGAATGTAGTGCTCATCTGGATAGCAATAAGGTTTGCAGTATTTCTTGAACAGGGTATAGTACTTTGTATCCGAGACTATTTTGATAGCTAAGCTCAAACCATTGGGACCCCTTCCTCCAATCAGAAAGTCTGATATGAGGCAGTATCCAACGACTGTAACGGCCACGCCCATAACGGGAAGGACCATCATATGATTGAACAAAACTATGGATGGATCCAGTGAGATATTTGTACACTGATGGAAAACTGTAAATTGGGATGCAGCTCTCTGACAGGAGAACAAAGCGCTTATTTGAGAAGCCAAGCAGGGCATTGGCTAAGAACCGCTTCTCTGCGTCAACAAGTGACACCGATCCCCATTCAACATTCTACACAAAATGAAGTAGAATTATTGAAAGAATAGCAAGTGAAATCAATATGATAGAAGGAAAGATTGTTAATTGGCATCAGGCTTATAATAGGAAAGACACTAGATATTTTTATAGTGATGCCTTTAAGAAATGTGTCTTAAAACCTACTTCACCGAGTAAAACAAGCATAACTGAAACGATGAAAAGGAATACATTAATATTTCAAATTTACACGTCCGCAATGACACAATTGGTACTGATAACTAGCAAGCAACTGCAATAGGGGATGATAGTTTTATCATTAATACTCTTTTAAGTCTCTCCATTTTGCAAAAACCTACTAAGAACACTAAAATTTCTCTATTAACTTTTAAAGCATCTAACAATATATGTGACTGATATAAACACATCTTAGATACGCCAGACACTTATCTCGCTCTATCTCACTCACTTAATTCATCACCTTATTCTATATATGTGGCAAATCTGTTACATCCACATGTTAAGTTATTATTCTATGAAATTAATTCATATTAGTCTGTATCGTGTAGATATATTATATCAGAATATCTAAAATTTCTCTTTTTACTAATTTGGCCTTACAGAGTTTTAAATAAATTATTATGATGTCTCCACTTATAATAATTGATTAATATTTGTCAATTAATTGAATCATTTTTTATTTATATACATATGACAAATTTACTACATACCTAAAAAAAAAACCGTATGCAAAGAGTCTAATATACAATGGTTCATTCACTATTCAGAGAGAAGGAGCGGTCCATGGAATCTTTTGTGCAGAAAAAGGCAATGACCAATCATTTTCACAAACGTAGACCAGATCAGCGTCAATGTCACTTGACCACCTTTCGGTTAGTGCCCATTTTTTCCATATTGCAAGTTCCTTATTAAGTTGATGTATTTCATGCAAACTCAAACCGACAAATCAAAACATCCAAGTGGCTCCACGTGATTGAGTAAACAATGAGGCAGAACAGTCTGGATGAAACACAATATCACAGAATGTGGAGGATGAGTTAAAAATGTGAATATAGATTTTGCCGCAATGAAACATGTGATTTCCATTGATATTTAAAGTACAGCCTCATAAGAGATTTACATCAGTTACACTTGATATCTGATATACAAGAACAAATCGTTAAGTGATTTACAACAGAGAACTACATTATAGGAGTCTGTTAGTCATAAGGATAAACCAAAGCTTAGCCACTTAGTTTGAACTGCGTTGACAAAAAATGTCTCCACTCTCCATCCATTTATAGAAAAGTCATGAACGCATCTGGATATGCATTTTAAGACATATTACTTCTACCAGAAAGCATCTTGAAGTATCAAGTATCCTACCCAGTACTTGGTATGCGTTAACTCCATCACATGCCAAGGTCAGAGATAAAGACAAATAGACAAAGAGACAGACAGATATAACACACGCACACACGCTGAAAAAAGTGCCACACACAGATCAACACACGAAATCCCCCTTTGCCGCCCATGGTCATGAGTGCCAGTCTTGGTTAAAATGCCTCATCAAAATTTTCGCTTCATGTACAAGTGAACAGAATTTAAGCAATGCATTCTTTTTGGTGAAATTTTATCACATTTAAGGCATCTAGGTAGTCTCAATTGCAGGTATGCAAACACTACATTTTAAATCTTCAACGAATCAGACTTTGCATCTGTGGTAATTCCAATCTCTGCATAAAGATTGCTCCCAACCAACAGAAATTGAGCAAACCATTTTCACAAGTAACAATATCCAACTTAGCTAAAAAGTAACAATATCCAAACACAGCTGAAAGAAATCTACTCGAGCAATAGCCTTTCTTGCCTTTTGTATCCTTTAGATTCAGAAGTACCGTGAACCTTACTGTTTCACCATTATGGTCCACTAGATTGCATCAAGAACAAAGGAAACACAAATCAGCGGCAACTTTAGAATTCTGTCATCTAACTTCAACTTTCTCAACGTCTCTTAATTCCAAATAGCTTAAATAAATAGAAATCCCAGTATCATTTTCCTATCTCTAGAACTTCATTATATTTCCCACTTAATGTAACAAAACATTCATACTCGAGCACTTCATGTGCCATGCATACCACTTCTTCTGTTAGGACAAATCTGGGAGAGCTTCTATTAGACTACTGAGTCATTAACTGCTAATAGGCGTCCTCTTCAAGCATCTCCAGTTTGTAGCTTGCCAATGGAATAATGCTTCGTTAGTTTCTGTAAACAAATAGTCCCCAAGGGGTCAGCTTGGTGGCAAAAGTCACCCTTGCCAACTAAAAAGTTATGGTCGGAGTCCCCTTAACCCCTACCCCTCTTATCGGCTGGGAGAAAAAGGTATAAAGCGGTCATACAAAGTATATTTGTGATACTTGTCAGAGAGTCTAATATGATGCTTAATGCAGCGGGTAGAGATGAAAAGTGATGAGGAAGATTCCCTTAACTGTAGAAGTTGTAGATTATGTCTGGATTTATTAGCCTCTCTAGAGCCTCCCATTTATGAAAGCGGCTTCATTTTCATCATTTGTCTACACGCTTCATCAGGATAAGTTTGTTGTTTCTTTTCTTTTCTTGGCACTAAGTGCATAACAATGTCTGTGCAGGTGAGAAGACGATCATACGTGGAAATGAAAATTGTCAGGAACAGATGGAACAATGCTGTGAAGAAGGATCAATGTTGGATTGACCCATATCAGCAAACTGCACAGCAGACAACTCGCAAGCATAGATGACATACAGAAACTGCGCCAATTTTGACAGCGATATTTATATAGAAGCACAGATACCTGAAACAACTTGGTACATACATCTCTGTTTTCTAAATCATGTAAAGATTTCACATGAGCCCTGAAGAACATTAAACCTGTATGAGAATTCCAGGTGATCTTTTTCCTTCGACACATGAATCAATTCTGTTTCTTTTTTTTTTTGCTCCCTCGAGGTTTTAGGACTGGAAACTTTTTCTCCATAGGTTTGAATTTGACAATTCAATTCTCTTGATAGAAACATCACTAAACACTGTTTCCGTATTGGTTTGTAAATAATTTTTTTTAATCTATATGTAATCTTGGTTCCTTCTTGACAAATGATCATATATCTTAAATATTCACGGTTTCTTTTTGGAATAGAAAAGTCATCCCAGAACCCATAGATCAATTTAGGGGTTCAATACCGCCATGATTAGTTCAAGTCTCCAGCCTCTGGTGAAGCTGTCAAAGGCAGTATACCCCTCACAAGCCTTCTAGTGAAAATTTTGGACAGGGGGATCCTTGGGATCATTTTGCAATGGGAGGCTCGTGTGGTAGACTATTAGTTTAGTGGTAGAGCACGCCTTTGATGATTGTGTCATTGTGGTTGGATTGTGAGGACTTTCAACCGCATAAATAGTTAGTTCAATGTCCTTATTGACGCCTGAGCAGAATGCTATATCTTTGTTGGGGGTAAAGGCTCGAAGGCCTTCCCATTTTCCTAATTGTTTTGTTCATGAGATTGGTCAAGGAGATCAGAAGATATATTGATTCAATTTCATCTAACTTTCCTTCAAATCAAAAAAAGTTAAATTATTTGCATTCACACTTTTTAGTTTATTTCTCCATTTTGCACTTCCAGACTATCATTATATACTCAGATAGACAAGCATATCCTAAGCTCAATAGATATTTGTCAGGAAAAGACATCTCCATTTTCATCTTTTGAGTTGTTTTGGTGGATTGATTGCTTAGAATCCTTGGTCTCTACTCGGATTTGATGAAAAAAATAGAATCACTTCTTATATTTACATATCCATGAATTCTGATACAAATGGACACGTCACAAGTTTCAAATAAATTATTTTCAATATATTTTTTTCCAAATTTATTAAAATTTCATATTCCGATTCTTAAGTACTATACATTATCTAACCAAATCAAATCATTTCTCAATACGTTCTTCAAAACATAAATCTGAAGCCGACTCCTCATTTGAACAAGAGGAAAAAAGTACAAAAGCACTTCAATGAAAAAATTCCATGTGATATACGTTAGATGTAATAAAGCAAAACTATTAACATAATGTTTAAAACAAATAAATTCCATAAAATTTATTTGTAAATTTAACTTTTTGTATTTGGAAGCACCTTTTTAGAAAATTATAAATCTAAAATTTGCAAATCCTGTATTTACTCAAGTGTTACCCAAATTCTTGCTCAAGTGGTGGAATTTATAATTCTAAACTACAAAATTGATCAGTCATCTTTTAAAGACTAAATTACCTTCTAAATTTTATTTCATTTTTATTGCTCTTAATCTTTTGGTCTCATTTCCTATGTAATTATTTTTTCTTCTTCTAGCAAACTTTTTAACGATAAATTTATTTTTCATATTTCTTAATCTAGACTTCTTTTTGGTCTCAAACTAAAAGCCTAAATTATATGCTATTTATTCATTCATCCTTAATTTCAGGTAATCTTAATATATTTAATTAGACATATAAAATCACAAATTAGTTATTCGTGTTATTTATTCATCTATCGATTCATATTATTTATTTATCAATATTAATTAATTTAATTTAATTTTAAAACTAATTAGTGATATTGATAGAATATATTTTTCTGTCAAAGTTTTAAAAATAAAGCTTCAAAATAAGAGACATAAAATAAATATCTACAATAAATATATTTACAAATTTTAAAACTGACTTAATACTATTTTCTAATTTTAAATAAAAAAAATTCTTTTTAAATATAAATTCTTACGAAATTTATGTATAAATCAAATAAATTTCATATCACAAAAGTTTCAAACACTCTGTAAAAGAAAAAAAAAAACCTTTACAAAATGCAGCATTCCATACTAAAGTTGTGAGATTCACACTTGCGCGTGTCGACGTTTTGTAGAATAACTTTACATAAAAAGTCTTACACATAGGCCCAATTATTATGGGTCCACACGGTTCGAAAGCAAGTAATGCTTGGTAAGTGTAAGTGTAAAGTGTGGAAGTCCTCGAGGTTTTAGGACTGGAAACTTTTCCTCCATAGGTTTGAATTTGACAATTCAATTCTCTTGATAAAAACTTCACTAAAGACTGTTTCTGAATTGGTTTGTATATAATTTTTTTTTTTTTATCAATATGTAATCTTGGTTCCTTCTTGACAATGATCATTTACATTCAATATTCACGATTTCTTTTTGGAATAGAAAAGCCATCCCAGAACTAATTGTTCAATTTAGGGGTTCAACACCACCATGACTAGTTCAAGGCTCTAGCCTCTGGTCAAGCTGTCAAAGGCAGTAATACCTCTCACAAGCCTTCTAGTGGAAACTTTGGACAGGGGGATCCTTGGGATCATTTTGCAATGGTAGGCTCGTGCGACAGACTATTAGTTTAGTAGTAGAGTGCGTCTTTAATAATTGTGTCATTGTATTTAGATTGTGAGGACTCTCAACCGCATAAATCGCCTGACCAGAATGCTATATCTTTGTCGGGGTAAAGGCTCGAAGGCCTTCCTATTTTCCTAATTGTTTTGTCCATGAGATTGGTCAAGGAGACCAGAAGATATGTTGATTCAATTTCATCTAACTTTCCTTCAAATAAAAAAAAAAGTTAAATTATTTGCATTCACACTTTTTAGTTTATTTCTCCATTTTGCACTTCCAGACTATCATTATATACTCAGATAGAAGAGTGTATCCTAAGCTTAATAGATATTTGTTTGGAAAAGACATCTCCATTTTCATCTTTTGAGTTGTTCTGGTGGATTGATTGCTTAGTATCTTTGGTCTTGATTGCTTAGTATCTTTGGTCTCTACTCGGGATGAAAAAAAAATGGAATCACTTCTTATATTTATATATCCAGGAATTCTGGCACAAATGACACGTCATAAGTTTCAGATAAATTATTTCTCAATAATTTTTTTTTCAAATTTATTAAAATTTCATATTCATACATTGTTTAACCAAATCAAATCCTTTCTCAATACGTTCTTCAAAACCAAAATCTGAAGTCAACTCCTCTCATTTGAACAAGAGGAAAAAGGTACAAAAGCACTTCAATGAAAAAATTCCATGTTTTGACCAAAAAAAAAAAATTTCCATGTGATATACGTTGGATAACCACTAACATACTGTTTGGAATAAATAAAATTCATAAATTTTTGTGGAATTTATTTGCGAATTCAACTTTGTATGTTTGGAAGCACTTCTTTAGAAAATTATAAATCCAAGGTTTGCAAATCCTATATATACTCAAGTTTTACCCAAATCCTTGCTCAATAGGTAAAATTTGCAATTTCAAGCCACAAAATTAGTTAGTTATCTTTTAAAAACTAAATTACCCTCTAAATTTTATTTCGTTTTTATCACTCTTAGTCTTTTGCTCTTATTTCCTATGTAATTATTTTTTCTTCTTCTTGCAAACTTCTTCACGATAAATTTAATTTTCATATTTCTTAATCCAAACTTTTTTTTTGTCTTCAAACTAAAAGCCCAAGTTATATGTTATTTATTTATTCATCTTTAATTTCAGGTAATCTTAACATATTTAATTAGATATCTAAAATCACAAATTAGTTATTCGTGTTATTTATTTATCTATCTATTCATATTATTTATTCATCAATATTAATTAATTAAATTTAATTTTAAAACTAATTAGTGACATTAATGGAATATATTTTCTTGTCAAAGTTTCAAAAACAAAGCTTCAAAATATAGGGACATAAAAGGAATATCTACAATAAATATATTTACAAATCTTAGAATTGACTTAATACTGTTTTTCAGTTCCAAATAAGGGAATTCATTTTTAAATACAAATCCTTACAGAATTCAACTATAAATCAAATAAATTTTATACCACAAAGGTTTCCAAACACTCTGTAAAAGAAAAAAAAAACTTTACAAAATGCAGCGTTCCAAACTAAAGTTGTGGGATTCACACTTGTGCATGTCAACATTTTGTAGAAGAGTAATGCTATATATTACCTTTTTTATCACTATTTTATCACATCATATGTGGAGTCCTACATGGCATACCAATTAGACATTATTTTTATTTATCTTTCTTCTTTTAATTCTTTTTCTCTCTCTTAATTAATATTTACTCAAATCTTATTTTTTCTTTATTTCTTTAATCATATCAGACCTACTACCAAAATCAAACTTTTTCCAAATCCATTGATAGCTTTAGGAATTCTTTCATATTCTTCTTCTCCAGTCAACATAGGCGTTGCAACCAGACCAAACAAAAAGATATGAGTGTTTATCACATAATTCATCATAAGTACCAAACCAAACAAGATATTTGGTTTAGAGTACCATTGAAAGGAGGAGAAACAAATCTCTATTATATACTAAAAGAATATGAGGGGTTAAAGTTGTCAAAAAAAGCCAAAGTTTCGGTCGTCATTGCATTAAGTGCATTGTACCATGTGTTAATCATTGTGTATATTTTATATGCTATGACCATAATGCCCTTTGTGGCTGAGTGGAATCTTACCTCATATTGCTGCAATCCAATGGTTAAGATCTTGCCACAACAAATCAAATACGCAAGTTTGAGCCGTCGATCAGGGATAGTGGAATCTGATACATTACATTAGGCCAGCTTTATATTAAATGCTGGCTGCAAAATTACTTCTTAACCCTTGACTAGAATATTCGAAGTGCAGTGGTAAGGGGCTATTTCAGTCTTTTAAGCATTTAACCCCTTGCTCTAGAATGCTGAACATAGGCTATTAGAACGCTTTCTTCTTCCCTTTTACAAAAGTCTCTCTTCACACGTTCTCTCTATTTCGCAGGCATAAAGACCAACCTTTCTCTCTCTATATTTCTCTCTCTACACTTCATTAGGTTAGTCTTTCATTTTTTTTTCTCTCAGCTTTGTGAATGAGTTGTGGGTTGCCTGTTTGTGCGTTCTCTCTGTGTGAATGGTGGTGGTGTGCGCGCGCGAAGAGAGTATGTATGTGCTGTGTGGTGTATGTGTGGGTGGTGGTGGTCGAGATGTGTGTGTATGTGACCTGTAGTTTAGAGGATTTATTGTTGTTTTATATGTTTGTATCTATTAATTTATTATCTATTTTTTTTTCTTTTTTTGTTTTTTGAAGTATGTCTTGCTTTCAAGTAAAATCCTCTGAAACTTTGAATTTAGGGATTTTTTTTATAGCTTTGAAGTATTAAATACATGGATTTCTGTACAGTAGCTTAGTAGCTTAATTTATATGTGTGCGTTGATATTTCGTGGTCATTTTGTGAATTTAATTTATATGCTTACTGTTTTTGCATTATTTCTGCTTATTTGGACTTGCTTTAGGAATTTGAAGCAAAAGTAGTGGAAGAATTTATGTTACTAAATTTCAAAGAAGCTCTAAATTGGTATTTCGATGGGTTGTGATTATTTCCTCTGCTTTTTTGTTTCCTTTTCATCAAGTTTTAGTGCTTCGAATCATATATATGAAATTCTATGTCGCTTTATACTTTTGAAAGTTTGCTGGCCATGAACTTTGATATATGCCAGTATACTAGACTCATGGACCAACCAATTTTGAGTGTTTGGTTTTACACATCTGCTGTGACTGTCTTGAAATTTGTGTCTTTAGTTTTCAATTCTCAGTGTGTCTCGTGATTGTTTAAATTGTGGCCGGTTCTATATGACTACTGTCTTTTCATGAGTGGCATTTATATTGTTCCCTTCTGATTGAGATGGTTTTTGTGTCCTACTTTAAATTAGATTTAGTCTCTTTGGATTTTTGAATCCGAAGGTTGTTAAAGTATTCTGGTTCTAATGTTCTTCAACTTTGAAACTTCTTTTTCATTTCACTTTCTTCTTTTTTCTTTTTGTCGATCTTCATTGTACATAGGTTGTAATTAATATATGATGTGTTATCGGTATTTATTTTGTTAATGATTTGTTTTGTGAATACAGGTTAGTGCTTGGCTTGGAAAAGTATATCAAGGTTCAAAGCTAAAAGGTTAGCTTTTAGTAAATTATATGTGACGCCCGAGATTCTACCGTACACATTTTTAAATGTTGCATCCATTAATTGTGCATTAAATTATGTGCTTTACTTGTTGTCTTTCTTGGTCACTATTCATTCAATTTTTAAACTGCATTATATTAGTGAATTAACATTTTTATTAAATCATATTAATTGTTAAAGGAGTGGGAAAAATGTGCAATTGAACTAGAAGCGATAGGAGCGCTCGTTTAGAAAATGATTTTCGTAGTTCAATGAATAGTGTTACGTAACATAACTTAGAGATTTAATTAGCTAGCCTATGTTTCACACCTTAGGCTCATTTTAAAGTTAACAACGCTCATTTTAGTAACCCATTTAATCACCCAACTTAGCCATTTAGTATATCTACTCAACACATGACCATTTAGCTCATAAAAACAAAAAAAAAACAAAAAAGAGAGCAAATGCTGAAAAATCATTGTAGCAAATCCGAGAATAGTATAGGAGGAGAATGAGAGGATTTTGCTCATCAAATCTTCAAGCCAAGCCAAGCCAAGCTAGGAGCAAGTAGTTTAGGGTGTTTGCTAGCCTCCCGAGAGTTCCTACGCGCAATTGGTGAGGGTTTTCATGACTTTTTATGCATATCTAAAATGTTACATTTTTCTTGATTTGTTGAAAATGTTATCAAATGCTATTGCAAAGCTTATCTATGCTATTATACCTTGTATATAAGTGCTAGAGAACACATTTGAGCTATTAGTTCGCATTTTAAACGGTTGGAATCGTCATTTGAATTTATGAGGTGAATAGTGACGTTTTTCTAGGGTTTTGTGTAATTGCACGTATTAGCTTGATTCAACACTCCTAATAGATGCCTTAGGTGCTAATGAAGGTAGTCTAATAGCCCCGTGCACTTGAATTGCTCTAGAATCGCATAAAACGTGAAATAGCCGACTTTAACAAAGGAGTTTCGGGGTTCATGCGAATCCGGGTGGATTCGGGCTTCACTTCTAGTATTCTTAGGCTACCTAGGTGCTATAGAAGCTTTGATAACCCTTGTTTGAAGCCCGGATAAGGTATGTGTAGTTTAAAGCCATAAGAGGGAATTTGGGGCTTTCGGGGTAATCGCAGGCGTTTGAATGAGTTAGAAGGTTGAGAAGGTACCTTGAGGGTTAGTTAGAAGGTTGGGAGAGTTTCCCTTGAAAATGGAATCATTAACCTTGGTTTGGAAGAGAAATAGTTTGAAAAATAAAGGGGTTTAGGTGCAATTTCGGTTGACTCACACTTCTAAACCCATGGCATGACTTCTTGAGTGTTTATATGTGGTTTCAAGTTGATTTGGAGCTTTTGGTATGATTCTATGCTTATTTTGTAAATATCCCTTTGTAAAACTGCTTATTAGCTTATATAATTGCTTCTATTCTAACTGCCTCGAGGTCAACCTACTTTGTTGATCCTCCTATGTGTTAATGCTTATATTATTGCTATTAACTTGCCATTGTTAAGTGCATTGCATAGTGGTTGCGTAACCATAGTGTCAGGGGCGGATGTGTTGAATATCGGCTGGGCGGCAGAGAGCTTGCCGGTGGATATTCAAACTTCGTGCCCTAGTCCCTCATTCACCTGGTCCAGAGATTGCCAGGGAATGTTGGGTCGTAGGATTATCGGGGTACATCTGGAGTACACCCACTGGAGTGTTTGGGGTTATGCCGGCTTATCGTGATCGTGATCGTGGTTCGTGGATCGGGAATGAAGACCAGTGAAGATTGGTGTATAGGGGTTATGAGAAATGTATCCTTTCAAATATGTGGTTATTTAAGCTATCATTGTTTCTTGATTTGCTCAATTGTTATTGTTGTTAACTGTATTACTTGTCGCATTGCACGCCCCGAGACCTTATCCCTCACTGGGCAACAGTGGTTGCTCATACCTCGCTAACATGTTTCAGGTGGCGCAGTTGGAGGAGTTGCATTAGTTGCTGTGTCTAGTTGCTTGAGGTGGACTATGTTCTTGTTGATGAGAGTAGGACTTGTTTTCTTTACTTTATGTTCTATTTTGTAACCTAAGTGATATGTGTATATTATATAGTTTGCAAATTGAGGGATAGATGTTGTAGTGGTAGATTTAGAACCATGGCATGTAATAACTTATATTTCTGCTATTAGCTTCTTCGCATGCTTGGGAGTGAATGGCTTAAAGTAGAAATGTTTGATCTTTCAATTATGTTTAATTGATTTCCTAGAATGTCATGATTATAAAACTATGTTGATAATAAGTTCTCGCATGCTTGTGTGTTTTGGAACTATTGTGTACTATAAGGCTCGGATGGCCTTAGAACTTTGATGTTTAATTAAGAAAAGCTTGTATTGTATTGTTGGGACTTTGTTTGAGTGTTTACAGGTTTTTAGAATGTCCACGGTATAGGGGAGACTCTGTCCGTGTGTCGGGTCCGGACTTAACCATTCGGAAAACATTTGTGACCGGGCTTGGTATTGGGTTGAGAATAGCATGGTCATTAGAGCCTCCGGTCTCGTGAGGGATCGGGGCGTTACATTATATCCTTTTCTTTTTTTCAAAATTTAAATGTTCTGCAAACTCTGAATGCTTCCTTTATGTATATTTGTGCATGTGTGTCTGGGTTCATGTGTGAAGTGTGTATTTGTGGATATGATCTGTGTGCACGTGAAGAAAGGATGTATCTGATTTTATTATGGCATTAGAAAATGTACCTTTGAGTTTACTGCACATAATCATAGTGTTGTTACAACAAGACTTCATTTGTTATTATTGTTTTGCATACTGAGTATGAAAAACAGTCCTTTTTTTTAGCAAACCAACATCTATTTATAGGTTATTAACAGTAAAAAATTCTTCATTTCACTTCCTTGATATTATTGTTTTTTAGAGAGCTTAAATCTGAATTTGTCTAGGATTCATAATGAAGGCCTGATAAACTTCGTAAGTAATTTTTATTTGCTATATTGGAATTTATATATACTTCTTTATGTATTCTTTATTTGGTGTGTTGAGTAATTGCATTTGATCTACAAAAAAAAAAAAAACCATTTCTTTTGTTGATTCTTAGTGTCCTATTATTAGATTACTTTTGACAATTCAATTTTGTTTATGTTAATTTTGGTATTCTTCTCATTGATTGTTTGCATGCAAAGGTAGCACGGATTAAATTGTAGGTGATAAATCCATATTTTTAGTAATTTTAACTCATTGAATCATGTATATTGCATTATTATTTCAAGCTTAATTGTATATTTTACACAAATTTAGTGCAATATAGGTTCTGAAGAAGAAATAACAAAAATGCCCACAAAAGCCAACACTTGAATGAGAAGTTCAGCACAATACTAAAGGAGGAAGGTCGAGCGACTTTGACATGAGCAAATCGAGATTGAATTTGGCCAAACGGAGTGCGGAAACGAATTCAGGACGCTGAAAAACCTTGAAGAAGCTTTGGTCAACTTTTGGTCAACGCATGAATAGTAAAAGTCAACGGTCAATGCATGAATAGTAAAAGTCAACGGTCAACGGATGAATAGTAAAATCAGCGCATGAATAGTAAATTTTGATGACGTCACGCTGACACAATGATGACCTAGGCGATGACGTCATGCTGACACAATGATGATCTAGGCGCTAACGTCATGCTAACACAATGATGACATCATGGTTTGAATAGTGCCCGTGAATAGTGCCGAAATTTCTCTATAAATGCTCCATTCTTCATTTCATTTTTCTTGTACTATTTTCCTCTTATTAGCATATATTATGCTACTCTACTATTTGTGAAGTGAGTTTTGAGTGTTTTAATTATTATTCTTAGTTTTGTGCAAAGTTTTAATCCCGAGGGGAGGGTCTAGTGAGCTATCAACATACCGACATCATAACGGTCTACCGAAATCCGTACAACACGATAAGTATTCTTTTATTTCGGTTTACGTTACGATTTCTTGTACTTTAATGTTTATCATGACACACTAGACCCGAGATTCGGGGTGGTATGTGTGAGGTTATTCTTGTACATATGTTTTGATTCAGATTTATTAGAGTCTTGTATTTTTATTTTTAAGTATTCTTTGATTAATTATACGTATACTTGTAGTTATGTTATATTTAATTGAAAGTACATATACGCCCGGTTTTGTAAACCAGTGACAATACGAGACTACCTAAGATGGATTATAGTCTGGTTGTACCGACACCTCCAAGTTACATAAGTGAAAGATTAATTGAGAGATTGGATATCGTTAGGTTGTACCAACACCTCCAGTCTTGCTAATTAATTAATCTTCTCACTTATGTAATTAAAGGCTCATTTCAGTAGTGGGAGCTTGTAACCCTATTTCTGAAGGACTTAACTTTAAATCTGAATCAATAACTTTGTACTTGCATATACCGAGCTATAACCACCCTGAATCATTAACCATTTGGATTTTTAGTGTTGAGTGTTGTGATTCTTTAATTTATTACTTTTAATTAATTCACTTTTGGACCTTGTTACTACTGTATCTTTGGACATTTTGTGGACATCTCTTGGACTTAATTTTCCGTACTTCCGTACTTCTGTACTTTTGGACTTTTGGATTTAATCAAACTTATCCGTGACGGGAGATAGTCAAACAATTCTAAATTAAAGACTTAACTTAACTTGATAACCCAATCTCCGTGGATCGACCCTCTACTCACCACAGCTAGAGGCAATTCAAGGTAAGCAATATTTTCAATCATTTAACCTTACTATTTTTTAGCGTAAAATGACACGATCAAAATTTGGCGTCGTTGCCGGGGATCGGTGTTTATCAAATAAGGTAAGTTTTTTTATTTATGTATATAAGTGTTAATATGTATATATTTTAGATTTTAGTTTTTATTTTTATTTAAGTCAATTTTGCTATTTTGTATAGACTTTATTTCTTCTTTTTTTTGTGTTTCTTTTTCATGTTTTAATTTTGTATGCATGGCTGGAGATCTTTAAAGCCACCCATCTTTGTTTTTGATACAGAAATTGAGAAAACTTTTAAATTCAGAAACAAAGCACATAAATTTCTAATCATGGCTGATTAAAATCTGAATCAAAACCAAAATCAGGATCAAGTGGAAGGTAGAGAAGTAGGAAATGTGAGGAGTAGCATAAAAGATTTTTCCACACCACAAGATTATGTTCCTCCACGAGCTATCGCCTTACCTGAAACTGATGATGGTTTTAAAATAAAGTCTCACATGATTTCAATGCTTCCTTTGTTCCACGGTCTTTCCAATGAAAACCCGTATGATCACATTAATACTTTTGTTCATACATGCAGATCGATCAATACTAGAACTGCCTCGGAAGAGGTTGTTAAGTTGAGATTGTTTCCTTACTCTTTAATGGGTCAAGCACAAAATTGGCTTTACAGATTACGTTCTGGTTCTATCACTTCTTGGGTACAATTGCAAAGAGAATTTCTTGAAAGATTTTACTCTTCTTCAAAAACCAATGAATGTAGGAATCAATTAAATAATTTTTCTCAGTTACCTGGAGAGGCACTTCATGAGAGTTGGGACAGATTTGAAACCTTAACTTATGAATGTCCACACCATAGTATTCCAGATTGGCAATTAGCTCAGAATTTCTATCAAGGGTTAAATGAGCATAATCAAAGTTTGCTTGATTCAGCTTGCAATGGTTCACTTCTTGAAAAATCTCCAGAAGAAGCCACATAATTGTTCATAAAACTGAGCAATAATTCACGAAAGTGTGCATCTTCATCTAGAGAAAGGAGAGAAAGTGTAGGTTCAAATGATTACAATTCTTTGACATCAAAGATTGAAAATCTAACTCTTGCCTTGGAAAAAATTGTTAAAAGGAAAGAATCATTACATGTAGTTGATTCAGGTGAAGGTGTTCTTGCATCAAATCCCAATTCAATTTCAGAACAAGCTTGTGCTGCTTATAGATATCCCCGTAATTATGATCCATTCTCTAACACTTATAATCCAGGTACACGAGATCATCCAAATTTCCGGTGGGATCAGAATCGGGAAGATGTTCAACAACAAAGACCAAGAGGTTATCCTCCAGGATTTCATTCAGTTCCACAAGGACAGGTACCTACGAGCTCTAATTCAGGTTCTAATTCTTATGGGACTATTTTTGAAGAACAGGTTTTGAAAAAGCTTCACAGTTGGGAACCAACTATGCAACTGGTAAGTACACATACAAAGGCAATTGCCAACTTGGAAAGACAAATTGGGCAATTAGCTAACACAATTCAGAAAATGGAAGAAGGGACACTCCCTGCCCAATCAGATGGAAACCCAAAAGGTAAGGCCCATGTAGCATCCACAAGTCAAATAGTGGAGGATCTTCAAGCTATCACTACATTACGAAGTGGTAAGAAAGTTGATAACAAAGTAAGTGTCGAAGCTTATGAAAATGCAAGACTTGCAAAGCAAAAAGCCAAGTCTCAAGTTACTGTTGATTCATCAAAAGAAACTGCAAATGAACCTGAAATTTTAATTTCATATGAAAATATTCCATTGACACTAAGTCCCAAGGCACCATTTCCACATGCATTAGGTAATCCACCTAATAAAGATTCGAAGAGGGAAGAAATGCTTGAAACCTTTAAGCAAGTGAAAATCAATTTACCTCTGTTAGAAATCATCAGGCAAATTCCTGCTTATGCAAAGTTTTTTAAGGATTTGTGCACTCAGAAAAGGAGGAATTCAGCTTTGATATCAAACAGAGTAAGGTTGACCGAAAAGGTAAGCAGCATTCTTACTTCTCATGTTCCACCAAAATTGAAAGATCCAGGTGCATTTACCATTCCTTGCTATATTGGTAATCATTGTGTAGATCGTGCCCTTCTTGATTTATGAGCTAGTGTGAATCTTCTTCCCTTTAATCTTTTTGAGCAGTTAGATATAGGAGAATTGAAACCTACTCCTGTCACCCTTCAACTGGCTGATAGATCACTTAGAATTCCTAGGGGTATGATTGAAGATGTGTTGATAAAGGTTGATGAATTTTATTTTCCTGTGGATTTTGTTGTGCTAGATATGGAACCAGGAGAAATTCAAAAGTTCTAAACTCCAGTTATACTAGGAAGACCATTTTTAGCAACAGCTAATGCAAAAATTCACTGTGCAACTGGAGAATTGGAGTTTACATTTGGAGATATTAAGGTAAAATTGAATGTTGCTAATGCTGCTAGGTTTGCAGATGGAGATGATGGTCTTGAATGTTTTATTCTTGATATGATTGATCCATTAATTGAAGAGTCATTTCTTAGTCTCATGCAAAAAGATTTTTTGGAGAATGCTTTGAACAATGATGAAGTAGTGTTGAGTAGGTTTGAGGAGGAATCTGATGAATCTTTAGAAAGTAATTTAAGATTTGATGAAAAATTTCAGATTTGTGCAATAGAACCATCATTGACTCTTTCTAAAGAACCCATGCTTCCTTCTATACAATCTCCTCCTGAGTTGGAACTTAAGCAACTTCCTAGTCATCTCAAGTATGTTTTTCTAGGGGCAAATCAAACACTTCCAGTTATTATAGCTTCTAACCTTTCTTTGGAGAAGGAAGCTAAACTTGTAGATGTGTTGTCTAAGAATAAGGAAGCATTAGGCTGGACTGTTGCAGACCTTAAAGGAATAGATCCCTCTTTTTGCATGCATAAGATTAATTTGGAAGATAGAGCCAAGACATCTAGAGAGATGCAACGTAAGCTGAACCCGAACATGAGGGAAGTTGTAAAGAAGGAAATAGTGAAGTTGTTAGATACATGTATCATTTATCCTATTTCGGATAGTAAATGGGTTAGTCCTATACAGGTTGTACCTAAGAAATCAGGAATCACTGTGGTGACAAGTGATAAAGGTGAATTGATACCTACCCGTACCACAACTGGATGGCGTGTGTGTATTGATTATAGAAACTCAATGCTGCAACAAGAAAAGATCATTTTCCTTTACCATTCATTGATCAAATTTTGGACAGGTTGGCAGGACAAGGTTATTACTGTTTTCTTGACGGGTACTCGGGATACAATCAAATCCCTGTGGATCCTGAAGATCAGGAAAAGACAACTTTTACATGTCCTTTTGGCACGTTTGCTTATAGAAGAATGCCTTTTGGCCTTTGTAATGCACTAGCCACTTTCCAACGCTGTATGATGTCTATTTTCACTGATATGATGGATGAATTTGTTGAGGTATTTATGGATGACTTTTCTATCTTTGGCTCTTCATTTGACACTTGTTTGAATAATCTTTCTTTGGTGTTGAAAAGATGTCAGGAATCTAATCTCATACTTATCTGGGAGAAAAGTCATTTTATGGTTCAAGAAGGAATTGTTCTCGGACACATTATATCCAAGGAAGGAGTTCGGGTTGATAAAGCTAAGGTTGATATTATTTCTGATTTGCCCCCTCCAACAACTGTTAAACAGGTGAGATCGTTCCTTGGACATGCTGGTTTCTATCGACGATTTATAAAGGATTTTAGTAAAATTGCTAGACCTTTATCAAATTTGTTGGCACATGATACTCCATTTCAGTTTGATGAAAAATGTGTTATTGCTTTTGAAACACTGAAAAATGCACTTTCCACTGCTCCAGTGATTCAACCACCAGACTACTCTCTTCCTTTTGAAATTATGAGTGATGCTTCAGATTATGCCATAGGAGCTGTATTAGGTCAACGCAAGGATCGTGTTCCTTGTGTGATCTATTACGCCAGCCGAACTTTGGATGATGCCCAGAAAAACTATACCACCACAGAGAAAGAATTGCTTGCTGTAGTTTTTGCATTAGAAAAGTTTCGGTCTTATGTGTTAGGGTAAAAAATAATCATTTATTCTGACCACTCAGCATTGAGATACCTGTTAGAAAAGAAAGATGCTAAACCTAGGCTTATTCGATGGTTGTTATTAATTCAAGAATTTGATTTAACAATCAAAGATAAGAAAGGTCGAGAAAATGTTGTTGCTGATCACTTGTCAAGGATTGTAACTCAGGAAACAGAAAATGAATTACCCTTGAGAGATACATTTCCTGATGAACAGTTACTGTTAATTTCTGCTCCTAAACTTCCTTGGTATGCTCATATTGTGAATTATCTTGCAGTTGGTAAAATACCCAAGGAGTGGAACAAGGCTGAGAGAGACCGATTTTTCTCAATTGCAAAGCATTATTTCTGGGAGGATCCTCATTTGTTCCGTATTTGTTCTGATCAAATTATTCGTAGATGTGTACCCGAGTCTGAACAGCTAAGCATCATGTCATTTTGTCATTCGCAGGAATATGGGGGACACTTTGGAGGACGACGGACAGCTATCAAATTCTACAAAGTGGGTTTTATTGGCCCACATTAATCAAGGATGCTCATGAGTTTTGCAAAGCATGTGAAAGATGCCAAAAGACAGGTAACATGGGAAAAAGGGATATGATGCCCTTAAATCCCATCGTGGTTTGTGAACTTTTTGATGTTTGGGGTATTGATTTCATGGGTCCTTTCTCCATCTCATTTGGTTTTCAATACATTTTGGTTGGTGTTGATTATGTGTCTAAATGGATTGAAGCAATTGCAACTAGGACTAATGATCACACTGTCGTGATGAAATTCATAAAAGAAAATATTTTCTGTCGGTTTGGAATTCCACGAGCCATCATTAGTAACGGTGGAAGTCATTTTATTCACCGAACTTTTGAAAAATTGTTGAAGAAATACTCAGTCATTCATAAGGTTGCAACTCCATATCACCCACAAACTAGTGGACAGGTTGAGGTTTCTAATAGGGAAATTAAATCAATCCTTGAAAAGACAGTTAGACCTGATAGGAAGGATTGGTCCACTCGATTGAATGATGCACTTTGGGCATATAGAACTGCATATAAAACTCCCATAGGAATGTCACCTTTTCGTTTAGTTTTTGGAAAAGCATGTCATTTACCTGTTGAGTTACAACATAAGGCTTACTGGGCAATTAGAACTGTGAATTTTGACTTGCAGAAAGCTGGTGAAAATAGGTTGTTCCATCTAAATGAACTTGAAGAGATGCGTTTAGAAGCATACGAGAATGCCAAGATTTACAGTGAGAAAATAAAGAAAACGCATGATAAAATGATTATTCGGAAGTCATTTATTCCTGGAGAAGATGTGTGGTTATTTAATTCTAAGTTACGATTGTTTCCAGGAAAATTGAGGTCCAGATGGGATGGACCATTTAAGGTTGAACAAGTTTTTCCGTCTGGGGTTGTCAAGATAAAAGATAAAACAAATGGGAAAACTATGTTTGTAAATGGACAAAGACTTAAACCAGCGATCCAGTTAAAGAATTGGGGTGAAAAGTCAATTGAACTTAAGAATCCAATCCCTGCAGAGTAGCAATTTCAAAGTAATTCTGTCTGGGTGAAGACGTTAAACTTAGCGCTCCTAGGAGGCAACCTAGGATTCATTTATTTTTATTTTTTTCGTACCAAATGAGTCTTTCTCCAGCTTAATGCAGTTTGGGTCTAAACCCTGAGAAGCACTCATTCAGGTATTTTTGTCATGATACTAGTGGTCACTGTACGTTTCTGTGTGCAGTTGACTGATCAGTGCAACTCTGTCTCACAGTACTTGCCACTCCACCAGCTTAATGTAGTTTAGGGTCTGTTTGGGCATTACTTGATAAGGTAGTTAGGAGTGAGAGCATTCACCAGACGGTATTGTCTGTAACGTAAAACCCCACTGTCTTGCTCTTGACCCTGTGGAACTGGCTGTGGCCCCATGTGAGTGCCGAAGGAAAGTACTGGATGGCGTGAATACAGAAACCTCTGGAAGAGCTAGTTTGTTAGTTTTTTTTTAAAAAAAAAATAAAAAATAAAAAATAAAAAAATAAAAAAAATTGCCCGAATGCGTTAAACTACGACACTTAATTGTGTGTGCATGTCTTGCTGGCTGACATTAAATGGTTCCAGTACCCATTCCCGGTTAGAAGGAAAAACTCTGACAATTTGTGTGACGCACTTATCCTAAATGGGTGGGATGATGGGTACACAGTGGCAACATTCGGTAGTGACTGTCTGAGGATAAAACAGGGTGTTGTTTGTACTAGGGTGTGTGCCTCACATGAACCCAAGTGATCTTTGGGTAATCTAGGATCTCGTAGCGGTAACATTCCAAGGTTCATCCTAGATGTTGTCGTTTGGTTACCAATTAGCTTTAAATTGGCGTTAACTTCAACGTTAGGAGGTCTTTTTCTACCGTTATAGAAATAGTGGCTCTCATGGTATTTGAGAGAAAGATAACTAATACCATTTTGAAGGGCATGTGATACGTGATTCATCACATCTGCTTCGGCCAGTTCTTACGCTATGGCGGGTAGATTTACTATCCAGATTTTAATGCCATTTATTTGGTATTCGGATGTGGTTTACTTTGCTGCATAGGTATGAAACTGAAATAGGGTTGAGATCCTATTTTTGCATTTCTCGAGCGTTTTTTTTTGTGTGAGACCATCTTAAGGGTGAATTCTAATATGTTTGCATTTTCTTGTCATTATGTGTGCTTGTTTTAATTTACATCTATTTAAAAAAAATCAAAAATCAAAAAAAAAAAAGTGTTTAAAAAAAATATAAAAAAAAGTGGGGGGGTCGGTAAAAAGGGTTTTTACCCTAATCTTTCTTTCCCTCATTCTTTTTTCTCTTCACCGCCGACACCTCAATCTCTCTCACACAACAATCACAATTTTCTCTCAATCTCCCAAACTTGTTTCATCAACTCAAAATGACCGACCAAGTTTTGCTTCTTTTTGTGGCCATTTTTGCCTTATTCTTCTTCTTGTACATCTTCCTCATCTATCTTGTGATTAGGATGGGACGAATCCATGAAAGAAGAAAAGATTTTTAGTTTTTAGGCTTATGTAATAAGTTGTGTTTTTTTTTTTTTTTTGTTTGTTTTGTTGAAAAAAAAACGAAAAAAGGGGCGGCCGAACGGTTTTAAAAACCCTAACCCTATCATTTTTTTTCTCTCTTTCTTTCCGCCGCCATCTCCTCCCTTTCTCCCCACAAAACTTCTCCGTCTTCAGTTTTTTTTGTTAAAATTTCCACGAAGATGGTGTTGTTTAAAAGTCTCACGGCAGATGAGTCGTTGCTTATGGTTCTTGGTGTTATTATTGCGATTCTTCTTTATTTGGCTTGGGTAGTTCATCATGAACTGCCCAGTTCCTGGGAAAAGAGAAAGCAGTAGGCTTACAATATAAGTAGTTGTTTTGTTGTTGTATTTGTTAAGTTAATGTACCATTTCTATTTCCATGAATAAAATTTGTGAGTTTTATTTTTATGGTTTTTAGTATGGTAATCTGTTTTTTATTGTGGTTATTTACCTAGTATATACACTAATTTTGTTTTGATGTTGAATCTGGTATATATAAAAAATAAAAAATAAAAAAAAACAAGCCGAAGGGATAAAAAAAATGGAGTGTGGATGTTTGATAATGATTTGTTGAAACTGGAGATGTAGATCTGGCCAATGTCCGAACTCCTTCACATGCGGGCCTAAAAATAAAAATAAAAATAAATAAATAAAAAAAACCATAAAAAAATTTTCGTCCTTGCGAACCACATTGTATATATCATTCAGTTTAAATTTCGTTTTGGATCACTTTTGTTTTTATCCTCATAGCTAACGTTGGTGTTTGAAACTTTTAATGACAAATCTTTTTTCAGAACCATTTGTGGAACAATGCTTGGAATTTTTATCAGGTTGTATCTATCTTTTTAATTTGCAATGCATTGCATCACTTTCTTACATTGAGGGCAATGTAAGGTTCGGGTTTGAGGAGGAACAAATAGTTGATACCACCTGCTAAAAAAATTTTCCAAAATTTTAATATTTTCAATTTCCATTTTTCGTGCTTCATTTATTCAAGATAATTAAAATTGAGTAGTCAAGTGTTGAAATATGGTTGGATTTTGATAAAATATTTGAATTAACTGTGAAGTTTGGAATGGAAAAATGATTAACCACTAGAGTTGAGTTTGTATCTAGATTTTTTTTTGAAACCTTGTTAACTATTATTACATCCCAACAGCGTCACATGATTCAATTAGAAGTTTTTGATTAATTATCAAAAAAGGAGTAGATTGAGATGTTTTCAATGTGAGATGTTGTGTTTTATTAAAATTTGACTTATTTTCTAGATCGGTATACTCCTTTGAAAAAAAAAAATGAAAAAAAATGTGAAGATGACTCGCTCAACATCATTCAAATATCAAAAGTGTTGATTCAGCAAAAAGAGGCAGAAAAGAAATCCATAACAAATGCTTTCTTCTAACCATTTTTGAGCATTTTTGTTATGAAAAAACTATCAATACAAATCCTGCCAGACAAGCCTTCTTTCACCAAATACAATTCAACCAATGAAAGGCAAAATTTCAGAAATCAGTGAGTCAACCAACATCTATCATCTGAGTCATCTATACATATATATAAATAAATAAACAAAAAACAAAACAAAATCGAAGGGAGTACTATATGATTTGGAAGGTAGTTGAGTTTTAACATTTCATGACTATCCATAGAAAATATTTTCGATTTTACAAATTTTGCGTGATTAATTTTCTTACCTCTTAATTGAGTTACAAGTGCTTAAAAAGGCTCAAATGATTTTTTGTAATTAAGTTGGTTTCTATTCTTCTAGATACAAAGTGATTTCTTGGGATAAAATTGTTTGGAATACAAATTCACAGTTAAGCTGGTGTTTTATAAAATCTAACTGTATGAATACATTGACTGCTTGGATTTACTATTTTTGAATCTATAAAGTACTTAATGCTTTTGCTTGAGGACAAGCAAAGAATGGGTTTGAGGAGGTTGATAAATCCATATTTTTAGTAATTTTAACCCATTGAATCATGTATATTGCATTATTATTTCAAGCTTAATTGTATATTTTACACAAATTTAGTGCAATATAGGTTCTGAAGAAGAAATAACAAAAATGCCCACAAAAGCCAACACTTGAATGAGAAGTTCAGCACAATACTAAAGGAGGAAGGTCGAGCGACTTTGACATGAGCAAATCGAGATTGAATTTAGCCAAACGGAGTGCGGAAACGAATTCAGGACGCTAAAAAACCTTGAAGAAGCTTTGGTCAACTTTTGGTCAATGCATGAATAGTAAAAGTCAACGGTCAATGCATGAATAGTAAAAGTCAACGGTCAATGGATGAATAGTAAAATCAGCGTGTGAATAGTAAATTTTGATGAAGTCACGCTGACACAATGATGACCTAGGCGATGACGTCATGCTGACACAATGATGATTTAGGCGCTAACGTCATGCTAACACAATGATGACATCATGGTTTGAATAGTGCCCGTGAATAGTGCCGAAATTTCTCTATAAATGCTCCATTCTTCATTTCATTTTTCTTGTACCATTTTTCTCTTATTAGCATATATTGTGCTACTCTACTATTTGTGAAGTGAGTTTTGAGTGTTTTAATTATTATTCTTAGTTTTGTGCAAAGTTTTAATCCCGAGGGGAGGGTCTAGTGAGCTATCAACATACCGACATCATAACGGTCTACCGAAATCTGTACAACACGATAAGTATTCTTTTATTTCGGTTTACGTTACGATTTCTTGTACTTTAATGTTTATCATGACACACTAGACCCGAGATTCGGGGTGGTATGTGTGAGGTTATTCTTGTACATATGTTTTGATTCAGATTTATTAGAGTCTTGTATTTTTATTTTTAAGTATTCTTTGATTAATTATACGTATACTTGTAGTTATGTTATATTTAATTGAAAGTACATATACGCCCGGTTTTGTAAACCAGTGACAATACGAGACTACCTCGGATGGATTATAGTCTGGTTGTACCGACACCTCCAAGTTACATAAGTGAAAGATTAATTGAGAGATTGGATATCGTTAGGTTGTACCAACACCTCCAGTCTTGCTAATTAATTAATCTTCTCACTTATGTAATTAAAGGCTCATTTCAGTAGTGGGAGCTTGTAGCCCTATTTCTGAAGGACTTAACTTTAAATCTGAATCAATAACTTTGTACTTGCATATACCGAGCTATAACCACCCTGAATCATTAACCATTTGGATTTTTAGTGTTGAGTGTTGTGATTCTTTAATTTATTACTTTTAATTAATTCACTTTTGGACCTTGTTACTACTGTATCTTTGGACATTTTGTGGACATCTCTTGGACTTAATTTTCCGTACTTCCGTACTTCTGTACTTTTGGACTTTTGGACTTAATCAAACTTATCCGTGACGGGAGATAATCAAACAATTCTAAATTAAAGACTTAACTTAACTTGATAACCCAATCTCCGTGGATCGACCCTCTACTCACCACAGCTAGAGGCAATTCAAGGTAAGCAATATTTTCAATCATTTAACCTTACTATTTTTGAGCGCAAAACGACGCGATCAGTAGGTACTAGAGTATAAATGTGAATTGTTCACTAAATAAGTTTTTCAATTCAGGGTGAAACATTACAAATCAATTAAGTCAACAAAAAGCTTTGGAACAAGACATGTTTCATCCTACTACGATCATGCACCTTTGAAGCATATGGGGAGTCACAACCAAAATACAACATTGCTTGGTTGTGTGATGATGAAAAAGTGTCTCAAAAAAGAAGCAATCAAGTAGAATCTTCAAGCACCAATGTTTCAAGTTCTTTGAAGTTTGTTGACGATTCTTCCTCATTTCAAGATCCCAATGTTCATGAAGATACTTTGAGCACCAATGTTTCAACATCTTTGAAGTTTGTTGACAATCCTTCTTCATTTGAACATCCCAATGTTCATGAAGATGCTACTGCAAAAAAACAAAAGCTTCAATAGGAAAAAAAATAAAATAAACTTTCATCTTTTTGCATAGACACCTTAAAATCCTTAAATAGGATTCAATTGTATAGCTTTGCAAATGGCCATTGTTTTTGTAAAGGTAGATTTCAAATGGCCATTTTTTTTGTCTGACTTTTTGCTAACTCTCACTCTCCAAACTCCTTACATACCATCTACATGGCTACTTTTATGCTAATGGCCACTTTCTGTAAGGATGAGTTCCGTACTCACTCTCTTGTAAGGATATATTTGTTAAAGTAATGTTAGTCACCACTTCTCTGTACTTAAGAAACCATTACAATATGTAATTGCATTAGTTGTACCAACATTTCCTAATTCCTATTGTATGGGACAATATCCATATTTTCTACGCAGACAGGTGAAACCATAGTGTTCTATAGAAACGTACAGCTTTTGGCTTTGCTATGTCTCACCTCAGGCATATGCAGGTATGATAGTTCTGATTCTTGAGTTTTTTTTTCTGAACTGTAAATCCTACTAATCTTTTTGTTTGGTGTAGTTTTGAATGTTTTTACAAAAAAAGAAAATTCTTTAATTGTATGGATACAATCTCTTCTTGGTGACTGATAATCATTTCTACTGTTTTACGTAGCAAAATCTTTTTATTTTTTGTCTAGGCTTCCATTCAGGTCATATTCTCTTCTTGGCTAACAGGAACAGTTCATAATTTTCTCACAATGCAATAACCATTTCCCTGATTTCAGTTGGTTGCGAAGTGGTTGCTTTGCCATTGCAAATATGACCTTGGTGAGTTACAAGATTTATGCCTTCTTTTTGCTTCTCGGACAATATAACTTTACCAGAAGTGATAGAATTCCACCATCTTGTCCGAATTACTAATATGCGAATAATTGTTTGCAGATAAAGTGTCTAAGGGAAACCTTATATGATGCTCTTCTACTTCAGTTTTCATTGTGGCTAATGTATTTTACTTCTTTTTTTTGGACAAGTAAAAGAAGGTGATGAACTAATTTCCTTTACTATTTTTTCACAAAATTGAGGTCTTCTGTAATTATTTGAACTTTTTTGTCACCTTGATTGTGTAACAATCATTATACATCTACAAGACCGAAGTTGAGTTTGATATGATGGTTATCAACAAATCTTAGTTATGATGTTTAGAATCTGAATTACCAAATACTTCTTAATGCAAAGAAATTTTGGTGCGCACCTATCAGTATAGAGCTTTATCTATCTTAAAGCTCCTTTTAGTTTTTCACTGTTTCATACATGGAATTTTCTGTAGCGTGTTGACTTGGGAGGATGCCTACTACACCAATAATGAGCACCATGAGAAGAAGTGTTTTGGTGATACCATGGGTGACTTTCATTAAGATGGCATTGTTCAAGCAATTCTGTGGGTTGGCTGTCTTATATCTATGATGATGTTGCTTGTGTTTTAGACCATTCTTCCCAAGGTATAAATATTCCTGAAGCTTATGCCAATGGTACAAGTGAGGGGATTCATGCCATTATTTGATCTTTTTTTTTATGATTTCTGCAAGAAAAACCTTCACTTCTTAGACTGCTGAATTTCAAAAACCTGAAGACTTGGTCTCTTTTTATATAATCTGTGTGTTACAATGTTAGGTTTTGTCCCATCGATTTTACCTGATATCTGAAACAGTGTACTCTGGTTCTTTATGAAAATTCTTCCTGAATTTTGGATCAATTTTTCGACGCGCTCCTAGAATCAAATGTGATTTTGTTATCATGAGAAAAGTTGGCTTATAGATATGACATAAGGGAGCGAATGGTCGGAGCATTTTAGCATCTGGAATCATGTAAATAAATTGCATTCTTAACACACAAAATGCTTCAGCCAATTATGCCTTTGAATTTTAGGCAGTATATAGCATCATCTGTGAAATGTATGTGATATTAGGTTGAAATGTTTTGTTAATTGAATGATTTCTCTGCAGGCTCATATCCGGATACTAGAATATACACGAGAACATAAGTGGTTTGTTAATAAATCTTGCTGTTAATGGAACATTTAGTATATATGTTTTTATTTATGTGTTAACAAGTTTAATATGTACTGACAAGATTGTTGTGGTCTTCTTCTGTATGCCCTCTAACCAAATCTGATTCTGTGAATGTTTAATTTTTTATTGAAATCAATATTTTGTTTCATAACCAATATGTTTCTACTTTAATGCATGACCCTGTTACTATGTCACCTGAAACCTCATATGTCTATTCTATATTCCGAAAATTGCAATATTAGGTTGTCAATTTACTTTTTTTACTCATATTCATGTTATGGAATCAAAAAATTTGCAATTAAAATTGTATATATTTTTATAAAATGATTTCATTTATGTTTTTTTTTAATGTTCATTGGGCTTAGCCCGTGCATATGCACGGGCAAACCCAACTAGTATTCTCTCTAAATTGATTAAAGCGATAAAAAAAGTATATTAGAGGTTAAACTTGGCGTAGCGGGACAAATTTACTGGAAAGTATCAAATAGCCTCTAATATGCTTCATGTCCCAGAAAAGCAACCATTAATTTATAATGATACTATAGAGCTAGAGCATTAGTTCTCGAAACAACATTTAGAACTCTTTTTTCTTTATATCCTTGTATATGTTAAGTCGGCATTGTTTAGTTAGTTTGTGTTAGTATGTTGTGTTCAATACAATAGGGTATTATGATAAAAGAAAAAAGTTGAAGTCCCAATATGTATTGTTTGGTTTGTTGCTTAATAATAAACTATGTAATAAAAGCTCATATATTTTTGTTTGGTCATATAGCGATGCCAAAGTTGATCGGAGAAGAAGAAGATGAAGAGTTCTCAAAGCCAACAACTGATTTAGAACTAAGAAAATTTTGGTACTGAGTCTGATATGGTTAAAAAAGAAAGAAAAAAAATTGAGTAAATATTAATTAAAAGGGAGAGAGAAAAGAATAAAAAGATGAAAGAGAAATAAAAAGATTGTTTAGTTGACATGTCATGTACAATTATATGTAAGAAGTGATAAAATAGTGACAGAAAAATGAGTGATATATTTTGTAGAATAACTTTACATGAAAAGTCTTACATATGGGCCCAATTATTATGGTTCCACACGGTTCGAAAGCAAGTAATGCTTGGTAAGTGTAAGTATAAAGTGTGAAAGCAAGTTTGAGTAAGGATGACAACATGTAGGATTTAAATTTGAATTTGATGGGTATTTGATTTGATTATAAACTCGTTAAAAAAATTGGTGGAGTATCTGTTAGGGTTTGATTTTTACAAATGGTTACCGACGGTAGTCCGATAAGGTTTGGTAATAGAAATTTAAAAAAATTCAAAACCTAAGAACTTGATTAATAATTTAGCAAAAAAAAATTAATAAAAATGTTTATATATTTACATACATATACAAATAATATATTATTTAAGAAAATATAATTTTTTTAATATTGGTCCAATATTAATAGTTATTAGCTATAGCCTAACTCTTATTATAAATTAGGGTAAATACCCAATTTAGTCCTATATATTTAGAATTTATGCCAATTTAGTCCATATTTTTCAAAATGTATCCTTTTAGTCCTATATCTTTAAGGTTTGTGCCAATTTAGTCCATATCTTTCAAAATGTATCTTTTTGATCATGTATCTTTATCATTTTGTCCTAATTTAGTCATTACCTTTCAAAATAGTTGAGGACTAACATGAATCATCATGACAAAGATATGGACTAAATTGGGACAAATGATAAAGATACAGGATTAAAAGAGTACATTTTGAAAGATATGGACTAAATTAGGACAAATGATAAAGATATAGGACTAAAAAGGTACATTTTAAAAGATATGGACTAAATTGGCACAAACCTTAAAGATAATGGACTAAATTGAGTGTTTACCCTATAAATTATTAACCCTCATAGTTTATGTTTACTTATTTTTTTATCTAATTTAATTAATACAACTGTTCAATTGTTGAATAATTCAAACGAAAATAATAATTTACAATTGTGAAAAGTACTTTATGTTCTTTTTTCTCCAGGTTATTTCCTATTATTATAAAAAGATGATAACTTCTCAGCATAAAAATTTTGTTAAATTTTTCTATTATATTTAAGTTTGTTTATAGATAATAAATTTAATTTATTTTTTTCTAATCTACTGCAATTTGTCATTATTTTAGCACTTATTTTCATTTAAAAAAAAAAAAAACCTTTTAAGTTTTTCTTTAAAAAAAAATCAATTTTCTATTCATTAACGGGTCGTGTTGGGTACTCACGGGTTTTTGAATATTTAACGGGTTATAGTTTGGTAAGCAAAATTTAAACCCAACCGGTTTTTGTCACAAATTTGGTAAAATATAATTTAAATGGGTTCGGATTTGATTTTATAAATTTTAACGAGTATCCAACCCGTTGTCATTGTTAAGTTTGAGGTACAATCATGCGGCCAATAAAGGTAGAAGAAATGAAAAGAAAATGCAAAGTACCATTACTTAGCCAAAAAGTGTTTGGTGTAGCGGTATGACATTCGTAGTATTTATGAGAGGTTACGAGTTTAAATTTTACTAACTACATATGTATATATATAGTCTTTGCTTTCCCTTTGAATAAAATAAATAAATAAAATACTGTAACTATTTTTGTATATATGTATGACTTTTGTCCTCTTTTTGAATAAAAAAAAAAGTATCATTACTCAGTAGAGACACCCTCGAAACGTCCAGGTCTTAGTGTGATTTCCACAGATATGGGCCCAATTATTATGAGGTCCATACGGTTCGAACTAAAATATCTTCCCAATAGTTTCCTATAAGGTATTTGGATATTAGGGATCAATAGAAGCAGAAACTAGAACAACAAAACAACAGAGAAAGAAATTTGTATTGAAAAAACAACGATGAAGGAAAAATTACAGAAAGAAAATTAGCAGAAAATAGAAGATAGTAGTTGCTTAATCTCTCTTACACCTCTGGCAACAATATATATGCCTCATATTACATCACATGTTCCTTGCCCAACATATTTTATTTGTAACTAACTTGCCACGTAATTCTTTAGATAGTGAGGCAACGCTTTTGCTCTTGAGCTCCTCCTGATGATTGGGCTGGTGGTATCGCTATGTGCTTTGGGCCCTGTGCTGCTTTGGTTCATATCCACCATCTGCTTTGGGCCTAAAGTCAATGGGGTCATCACATTACCTCCCGGATTGCAAAGAACCTTGTCCTCAAGGTTCAACTCAGAAAACTCCTTTCTAACTTCTGCTTCATCCACCCATGTTGCATCTTCAATTGGTAAGTCTTTCCATTGGATCAAAAGATGTGACTGATTCTGACCATTACGGCTAATGCAACGCCGATCGAGTATCTCATGTGGTTTCAACATCGGCATATCCAAACTTAGTGGAATTATGACTTGTGAAGATGGCAAGCCATTAAATCCCAAAGCTGGTTTCAGTAATGAAACGTGATAAACAGGGTGTAGTTTAGACTCCAGTGGAATTTGAAGACGATAAGCGACACTGCCAATACGTTCAACAATCTGAAATGGCCCAAAAAATTTCCGGCTTAACTCCTGATTGTTGTACCCCCGCACCGAAACTTGGCGGTATGGCTGCAATTTAACTAACACCCACTCCCCTACCTCAAACTCCTTATCAATCCTTTTCCTATCAGTGAACTCCTTCATGCGTTGTTGAGCTTTTTGCAAGTTACTTTTGAGTACGGACAGAATTTCATCTCTCTACTTTAACTCGAAATCCACATCTGCATTATTAGAAGCTTGTGACACATAGCATAGCAATGTCGGAGGCTCTCTCCCATACACCGCTAAGAATGGGGTCATACCAATTGAAGAATGATATGATGTATTGTAGCAAAATTCTGCCTAGGGAAAAAACTTTACCCAAAGTTTCGAAGCATCCATTACAAAACTCCGCAAATACATCTCAAGTGTCCGGTTCAATCTCTCCGTTTGGCCATCCATTTGTGGTGATAAAAACTACTCATGATCAACATGGTGCCCTGCAATTTAAAAGTTCCTTCCAAAAGGAACTTAGGAAGAGCTTATCTCGGTCACTAACAATTGAACGTGGCACCGCATGAAGTCGAACTATATCATGAACAAAAATTTCAGCCACCTTAGCACTCGTAGCATGAGGCAAAAGAGGAGTGAAATACCCATACTTCGACAACCGATCAACCACCACAAGAATCCCTGAGTACCCCTTCACAATAGGCAAACCTTGTATGAATCCATAGAGATGTCTTCCCAAATTTGATTTGGAATTGGTAGAGGCTAAAGAAGACCATAGGGCGCAATGTTAGACAATTTAGCTTGTTGACAAATAAGGCAATTTGCAACATATCATTTAACATCTTGACACATGGATCTCCAATAACAATTTGCAACCACTCTTATGTAGGTTCTAAGAAAACAAGCATGTCCACCCAAGGTAGAATCATGGAACTCATTTAATAATTGACGTCTCATACATGTTGGAATGAAGAAACGACATTTGTAAAGCAAGAACCCTTGTTGAACCGAATACTCTTTCATTGCTTCTGGGTCAGTGAGGAGCGTTTGAGATAACTCCAAAATTTCAGAATCAGTCAAGTTAGCTTTCCGAAGTTCAAATAGAAAATCTGGTTGAATGAGAGAAAAGGCTTGAAATTGGCCTGCATTAGAGAATAAAGACAAAGCGTCCGCTGCCTTATTTTCACGTCTCGGCTTGTAAACAATATCAAAGTCGAAACCCAATAGCTTCGTAAGCCACCTTTGTTGATCCGGAGTTTGAATCGTTTGCTCCAATAACGATTTCAAACTCTTTTGGTCTGTTCACACAGTGAATCTTATACCCAATAGATACTGCCTCCATTTTGCAATTGTCGTGGTAATAGCAAACATTTCACACTGATAAGTGGATTCACGTTGCAATTGAAATGTTAGCTTCTGACTGAAAAATTCAATGGGATGCTCATTTTGAATTAGTGTTGCGCTGACTCCAACACTCGACGCATAGGTCTTAAGCACAAATGGTATAACAAAATTTGGAAATGCCAAGACAGGGGCTGAAGTAAGGGCCAATTTCAATTGTGAAAAAGAAGAATCAGCTGCATCATTCCACAAAAATGCATCCTTTTTAAGCAATTCTTTCATTGGTGCAGCTATCGAAGCATAATAATGTATGAAGCACCTATAATATCCCGTCAACCCAAGAAAACCATGCAATTCTTTAATAGTTTTTGGTGTCGGCCACTCAACCACAGCCTGAATTTTAGATGGATCCATCGATACTCCCTACGTCGAAATGATATGACCCAAGTAGTCAATCTTCCTCTCACCGAAACTACACTTGGACCTCTTGGCATAGAACCTGTTGGCAACCAAAATACTGAGCACCTCTTCTAGATCCTTAAGGTGTTGTTTAAAATCCCTACTATAGACCAATATGTCATCAAAGAAAACTAAGACACATTTCCTTAGCAACCTCCGAAATGTATCGTTCATGATGGACTAGAAAGTTGATGGCACATTTGTTAAACCAAATGGCATAACAAGGAACTCATAGTGACCATCATGAGTTCTAAAAGCAGTCTTGTAGACATCTTGCGGTTGAACCCGAATTTGATGGTATCCGGAGCGAAGATCCAATGTAGAGGAAAATGTCGCCCCATGTAATTCATCGAGAAGTTCATCTACTATTGGAATAGGAAAACGGTCCTTAATGGTGACTACATTCAAGGCCCTATAATATGTGAAAAACCTCCACGTACCGTCTTTTTTTTAACCAATAGCACCGATGATGAAAACGGGCTATGGTTAGGTTGAATCACCCCATCCCGCAACATTTCTGCTACTAACTTTTCAATCTCGGCCTTTTGATAGTGTGGATAGCGGTACGGCTTAACATTCACTAGAGCCGTACCAGGTTGAAGATGAATTACGTGATCGTTACTTCAAGATGGTAGAAAACCATGTGGCACATCAAAAACTAAATGAAAGTTGAGCAACAACTGATCAATTTCTGCCCGATTACATGGTGGTGAAGACGTGGCTACATGGCACAAAGTGAGACTAAAGCAGGCTACCAAAGCACCCATTGTGTATGCATTCGCCGCACGCTGGTATATGGAACAGTTGAGACAGCCAACGGTTGTTCACCTTGCAAAGTTACTAAGCGTTGGCTGAGAGTAAAAGACATTGTTAAATTGGAATAATATTGCATAATTGGACCCAACATTGCTAACCACAACACTCCCAAAACAACATCCGAGCCAACCAATGGAAGAACAAACAAATCCACATCAATGATATGACCCTGAACATGAATTTGAACTCCCCTACTACAGCCTTCACTCTGCAACTTTTCACCATTACCCACCGCAATCGTCAAAGCAAAACAACTTTTCACCATTACCCAACTTGGCAATGCGGGATTGCACGAAGCTATGCGTGCTATCCCCATCCACAAGAACCTGCACAGCAACTCCATTAATTAATCCAACAAACCTTAATGTAGTGGGAGAAAAGTTATATGCCAATGCATTAAAAGATATTTCAGGAACAAGAATGTAGTCCTCGGCAGGGAGCTCATAAGCAGGCTACTCCTCTACAATCTCCAAAGATTCTTCTATGGCATCATAATCCAACAAAAATAATTGCGGACGAGTCTTACAGCGATGGCCAAGTACAAAGCGCTCGTCACAGTTATAGCATACGCCTTTTTTTCTTCGTTGTTGCATTTCTTTAGGAGATAGGCTTTTGATTATGAACTGGGAAGCTAATAGTGTATTTGGGTTATGGATCAGGGAAGTTGGTTTGAAATGAGGTGGGCTGGGAGTATTTTGTGTATTGGGGCTATATGGTTGGTTAGTATAAGTGTTTGAGGCTTTTAAAGTGTATGGGTTAAAGTAAGATTTGGGCTGAGTGGTATTGTTTGTGTTTGGATTGAAGGATGCATTATTGGGTCATCGCTGGCAGGCAGTTACCTGGACCTGGCGTTGTTGCTCGATAATCTTGGATTCCTGGAGCTTAGCCAAGCCCATTACCTGAGATAAGGAGACGGACCTCAAAGCCATCACCTCGGATCTGATGTCAAATCGAAGCCCCGTAATGTAACAACTGATCAGAAATGATGTTGAAAGACCCATGGTTCTGTTGGCCAAAGCTTCTAATTTCGACTGATACTCTTCAACCATAGATTGTTGCATCAATTTGGAGAGAGCACCTTGATGGTCCTCAAACTCCGATGGACCAAAACGAACCTCTAAAGCACGAACGAACTGATCCCAACTCGTAAATTGGCGGTTCCGATACATCCATTGAAACCACAAAATTGCCCGACCATCCATATGGAAAGATGAAATTAATAGGCGTTGCTCATCCGGCGTAAAATGAGAAGAAAAGAATTGATCCGCTTTAAAAATCCAACCACTTGGATCGTCACCATCAAACCTCGAGAACTCGAGTCGCATGGGACGACTTTGAAGCAACGGAGATAGAGCCAGCGGTGGACCATGAGCCATCACTGATGTTGACCATTGTGGAGGTTAAGAGCAAACCCCACTAGGAGAAGCAAAACTTTGAAACCTAGCTGAGATAACAATTCCTGGAACTGAACCCAACGGCAAACCACCCAAAGTACCCATAGCTGACGGTGACGGAGCTGTCACCAACTGGGAAGAAGACCCACCAGTAGCGATAATAGGGGAAAATCCTGGTGGTGGTGTACGCGTGGAACTGGAGATGGAGACGGGTTCCACCATCGGAGTCTTATTCGATGACCTCTCTAGCGGATTCTTCAAAGTCTGATCCAGCTTACCGTCAAGCATGGTAAGCTTAGCAATAATCTCATTCAAAGATTGTTGATGATCATCCAACCTCTGATTACTCTGGGCAGCAACTTCTTCGACCCTCTCTTCGACCCGCTTCACCGTTTCATCAAGTGTCTTCAACCTTGTGCCTTCCGCCATGGAAGAGGTCAATGAAAGCACCAATATAAGGTATTTGGATATTAGGGAGCAATAGAAGCAAAAACTAGAACAACAAAGCAACAGAGAAAGAAATTTGTATTGAAAAAACAACGATGAAGGAAAAATTACATAAAGAAAATTAGCATAAAATAGAAGATAGTAGTTGCTTAATCTCTCTCTACACCTCTGGCAACAATATATATGCCTCACATTACATCACATGTTTCTTGCCCAGCATATTCTATTTGTAACTAACTTGTCACGTAATTCTTCAGATAGTGAGGCAACGCTTTTGCTCTTGAGCTCCTCCTGATGATTGGGCTGATGATATCGCTGTGTGCTTTGGGCCCTGCTATGCTTTGGTTCATTTCCACCATCTGCTTTGGGCCTAAAGTCAATGGGGTCATCACATCTCCTTGACGTTTCGTACATGTGAATGAGAAGTTTTTCCCTGAGGTCCACACGGTTCGAACTGAAATATCTTTCCAATAGTTTCCTTGAAGTTTCGTACAAGTGAAAGAGATTTTTTTCTTGAGCAAGCCTGGTAGATAAACTATTAAGTTGACCACAAGGGGTCGCCTCTGGCTGCTCTCGAAATTAAATTCATGAGATATATCATTATATTTTTAGGTTTTGATTTATATTTAACTATTATATTTAATAATAAAATATTAGTATAATTTATTTAGAAATTAAAATTTTTTGTAATGATAGTATTTAATTTGATCTATATATTAAGAGCGGATAAAATTAGAGATGTTTTCCGAATTAGCCAAACTAATAATAATAACAATTAAGTTAATGACAGCGGAACAAACAGCGTGCAACAATAACGTTGTCACTATAATGTTATACGCAACAAACTACCATTATCATTCCCATTTTCATTTTTCCAAGCAGACTTTTTACCAAACAAAAAAGAAGGACTAAGGAAAGCTAGGAAGAAGAGAAGGATGGCAGACGCTGTAGTATCATATGCAGTGAAAAAACTTGGCGATGTTCTCGTCCAGGAAGCAGTCGTTCGACTAAGAATCAGAGACGAAGTGGAGTGGCTTAGAAATGAGTTGGGCTACATGCAATCCTTCATCAATGATGCAGAAGCAAAACAAAGTAGAGACCATCGAGGGCAGCAATGGATATCTGAGATCACAAACCTTGCAAATGATACTGTGGATATCTTACAGGATTTCAACATGATTGATGAAGCTCCAAAGAATGGTGGAATCGTTGATCGTGTGAAGAGATATGCTTGTATCTGCATCAAAGAAGCCAATCTCTATAATATTGGCAAGAAAATCAAGTCACTCAAGCGAAGAGTAGTCGATCTCACCCGAAAGCGAGAGACATATGGTATCACTGTCAGCGTTTGCGATGCAGGAGAAGGGCCTAGTAACGGATCATCAGTGGTGAGGGTATTGCGGAGGACAACTTCCTATGCAGAGGAAGAACACTTGGTTGGCTTTGAGGATGCGACAAAAACGTTGTTGAAACAACTTGTCAAAGCCGAGGATCGACGCTGTGTCATTTCTATTTGTGGCATGGGCGGATCGGGTAAAACTACTCTTGCCCGAAAGCTTTACAATTATGTTGATATTCAGAATCGTTTTGCTTGTCGTGCTTGGATTTGTGTCTCGCAGGAGTATAGTATCCAAGATCTTCTTCGAACTATTGCAAAATCCTTCATAAGAGGGTCTAGTACTAAAGAAGAATTGAAGATGGTACCCAGCAAAGAAGAATTGGAGAAAAAAGAATTGGAGATTGTAGAAAAGATGAACGAGGAAGATTTGGAACGTTACCTCCGTAAGTTCTTGGAATCGCGTCGATATCTTGTAGTTGTTGACGACGTGTGGAGCAAAGAAGCTTGGGAAAGCTTGAAAAGAGCCTTTCCGGATTATCAAAATGGTAGCAGAGTGATTACCACAACGCGCAAAAAAGATGTGGCGGAACGTGTGGACGGCAGAAGCTTTGTTCATCATATCCGCTTCTTGAGGGAAGAGGAGAGTTGGGATCTTTTCGAGAAGAAGATTTCTCACAGGGATGGACATGCCCATTGGCTCTCTCCTGCAATGCAGGAAATGGGGAAGGAAATGGTAGGAAAGTGTGGTGGTTTACCACTTGCCATTGTTGTACTTGGAGGGCTGCTGTCTGATAAAAAACAAGTAGAAGAGTGGCACAAAGTGAAGGAACAACTCTGGATGTATATGAAAAATGACTCTATCGAGATCTCTCACCTTTTGTCCTTAAGCTACAATGATTTATCTGGTTCATTGAAACAATGTTTTCTCTATGTTGGCATCTTTCCTGAAGATTACGAATTCAGTGCAGAGAAATTGATGTGGTTGTGGATGGCAGAGGAATTCATACCACAAGGGAACAGAACAGAAGACATCGCTCAGGATTACTTGGATGAGCTAATTAATCGGAATTTGATTCAAGTGGCTCGTAGATTTTGGGGGAGAATTGCGACATGCAGAATACATGATCTTCTCCGAGATCTCGTAGTTGAAAAGGCCATGACGGTTAACTTGTTCGACATATGTGATCCGCGTGTATACTCTAACTCAGGTGCACCTTTACGTCGACGATATGCCATTCATACTGATATTGAGAAATTCATTTCAGTTGGCATTTGCAGGACAAAATTGCGGTCATTAGTGTTGTTTGACACGAATTCAAAAATGGTAGATACAGGAAGCTTGACGATTATAACTCAAAGGTTCAAATATCTTTGTGTACTAGACTTGGAAAATGTTTCTTTTCATGTTTCCAATCCTTGGATTCCTGATGCTATTGGGGACTTGATTCACCTCAAGTTCTTAGGTCTACTACGCACCGAATTTGCTGCACTCCCTCCAAGTGTGGGCAACTTGAAAAGCCTACAAATCCTTGAAATATCTGCAAAAGGGTCTCTTCACTTCAAAATGCCTATGGAGATATCTAAGCTCACCAATCTGAGGCATCTGTATATGCACTATTCCTCTGGGCTGCTGAAAATCGACACCCTGAGAAATCTGAGAACTCTTAAAGGTGTCCAGTATGAGCAATGGAAGGATATTGACACCGTTAACCTAATCAATCTTCGAGAACTGGTTCTCGTATGTATTGAGCCGTCGCGCATAGGTAACGCCGCATACTCTCTGGATTCAATTAGCAACTTAAAAAGCCTTTCAACTCTCATTCTACAAAGCTTTACAACTCTCCCGTCGCTAGAGCCTCTCGCTTCTTGTCCACAACTCCTTAAACTATGGGTAGAAGGACAAATAGAGAATCTACCACCGTTCAATAAATTGCCACAGTCCCTCACGGTGTTGAAGTTAAAAGGCTCCCGATTAAGGAAAGATCCCATGCCTACATTGGAGAAATTGTTAAACCTGAGGAGTCTGGAAATGGTTCGTGCTTATTTAGGAAAAGAAATCACTTGCAGCAACAACGGGTTTCAACAACTTGAGTATCTTCAACTCCGTGGTGCACTTAACTTGGAGAATTGGAGGTGTGAAGAAAGTGCCGTGCCTGTGATTAAGAGTTTGAGAATCATCGATTGTCAAATGTTGAAGACAGTTCCAGAGCGATTTAAATCTATTCCTCATTATGAGCAGTTCGACTGGATAGATACAACTGTTGGCTATAGGCTACCATATCCCCTGGGTGAACCCTGATTTTCTAGAATCTGGATGAAAAGGATTTTTTTTTTCATGTAGTTTGATTTTCGAGAAATGCTAAATATCATCACTTTAGTCGTATGTCGTACCAACTATACATACATATAAGAAATGATAAACGAGTGATACAAGTAAGGCAATATCTGACATTAATGTTTTTTATTTTCTTTCATTTTTCCTTTCTTACGAGTGGAATATGTAAAGTTTCCTTACTTAAAAAAGTATAATAACCGTAAAAATAAAAATATAAAAATTAGGTAGCATTCTTGTTTAATATGTGTCTTGGGCCGTAACACTATAATATTATGAATGGATACAAATCCAAGACACTTGGTGTAGCTCTCTTAAACAGTTTATGTGCATTCCACTACACGAATTAGATAAACAAAATTTATGCACAAGTCTGCGAAAGGCTCTAGCAAAAGCTACAATACAAGAAAAGAAAAGGGGTGAAAAATAGACCCTAATCTTTCATGTGAATTGCTAGAAATATATGAAGTGTATGGCTAACCGAATAACAAAAGTTTCGTAAGTCTCATGACTATTAATAGGGCTATTACCTTGACACAAAAGAAGAGTTCGACCCAATGGTGTTCGTAGTGATTGAGGGGATTCGGAAACCAAAAGGCAAAATTTAATTCTTTAAAACTCCATGACTCTTGATGAGAGATTCAATAAAGACTCTAGAGCACATGGATCAAATTTCCTGGCAAAGAGGTAACATGTAGACGTCTTCCTCGAGTTGTAAGAACACAATGTGCCATTATTTCTGATTGATTGTATGAAATCTTCTGTAATATTAACTGCAGTGAAGGTCGCTGGGTGTGGAGCTACCTATGACCAGTCGACATAAGTTACCGTACGATTAGAATTTAGGGGTCCATAGAACATATTAAGGTAAGTTGGAATGTAGTGCTCATCTGGATAGCAATAAGGTTTGCAGTATTTCTTGAACAGGGTGTAATACTTTGTATCCGAGACTATTTTGATAGCTAAGCTCAAACCATTGGGACCCCTTCCTCCAATCAGAAAGTCTGATATGAGGCAGCATCCAACGACTGTAACGGCCACGCCCATAACGGGAAGGACCATCATATGATTGAACAAAACTATGGATGGATCCAGTGAGATATTTGTACACTGATGGAAAACTGTAAATTGGGATGCAGCTCTCTGACAGGAGAACAAAGCGCTTATTTGAGAAGCCAAGCAGGGTATTGGCTAAGAACCGCTTTTCTGCGTCAACAAGTGACACCGATCCCCATTCAACATTCTACACAAAATGAAGTAGAATTATTGAAAGAATAGCAAGTGAAATCAATATGATAGAAGGAAAGATTGTTAATTGGCATCAGGCTTATAATAGGAAAGACACTAGATATTTTTCTAGTGATGCCTTTAAGAAATGTGTCTTAAAACCTACTTCACCGAGTGAAACAAGCATAACTAAAACGATGAAAAGAAATACATTAATATTTCAAATTTACACGTCCGCAATGACACAATTGGTACTGATAACTAGCAAGCAACTGCAATAGGGGATGATAGTTTTATCATTAATACTCTTTTAAGTCTCTCCATTTTGCAAAAACCTACTAAGAACACTAAAATTTCTCTATTAACTTTTAAAGCATCCAACAATATATGTGACTGGTATAAACACATCTTAGATACGCCAGACACTTATCTCGCTCTATCTCACTCACTTAATTCATCACCTTATTCATGTACAGTGAACTACAAAATTCCATACACCATTGATTCTCATCATCATTTTTGCTCAGTTAATAGCAGGAAAATTTTGAAAGAAATTTTTAGCAACTGATGCCAATAGTAAAGATTAAAAGACCAAATATAACAGAAAGCAATATGAAGTTACTGTGCTCAGGTACAATCAACTAATAAAAAAAAATCTGCTCCATATCTCACTTTTGTCATTGAGAACACTCAAAATCAGACACGAATATCTACATTATACAGAGAGTCTAATATATAATGGTTCAAGACATCAGATTCACTATTTAGAGAGAAAGAGCGGTCCATCGGAATCTTTTGTGTAGAAACAGGCAATGACCAATCATTTTCACAAACGTAGACCAGATCAGTGTCAATGTCACTTAGACCATCTTTTGGTTAATGTCAATTTTTTTTCATATTGCAAGTTCTTCATTGAGTATTTTTTTCATATGGCAAGTAAGTTGATGTATGTCATGCAAACTCAAACCGACATATTAAAACATCCAATTGGCTCCACGTGATGATGAGTAAACAATGAGGCAGAACGGTCTGGACCAAACACTGCCCTCGAGTGCAAAGGCAGAAGGGAGCTTGACTGCAAGACCCACTCGTCGAGTAGGTTATCACAGACTTTTACGAGAAAGCATCTTGAAATATCAAGTATCCTATCCAGTACTTGGTAGGCGTTAACTCCATCACATGCCAAAGTCAGATATAAAGACAAATGGACAAAGAGACAGACAGATATAACAAATGCACACACACTGAAAAAAGTGCCACACACAGATCAACACACGAAAGCCCCCTTGGCTGCCCATGGACATGAGTGCCAGTCTTGGTTAAAATTACTCATCAAAATTTTCGTTTCATGTACAAGTAACAGAATTTAAGCAATGTCAATTTCAGGTATGCAAACAATATATTTTGAATCTACAACGAATTAGACTTTGCATCCGTGGTAGTTCCAATCTCTGCATAAAGATTACTCCCAACCAACAGAAATTGAGCACACCATGTTCACAAGTAAAAATATCCAAACAGAGCTTAAACAAATCTACTCGAGCAATAACCTTTCTTGTATTTTGTATCCTTTAGGTTCAGAAGTACTTTGAACCATTCTGTTTCACCATTAAGGTCCACTAGATTGCATCAAGAACAAAGGAAACACAAATCAGCAGCAACTTTAGAATTCTATCATCTAACTTCAACTTTCTCAACGTCTCTTAATTCCAAATACCTTAAATTAATAGAAATCCCAGTATTATCATTTTCCTATCTCTAGAACTTCATCATATTTCCCACTTAATGTAACAAAACATTCATACTCGAGCACTTCATGTGTCATGCATACCACTTCTTCTTATTTGCATCTTCTTTAGCTTAAGGCTCCGTTTGCTTGCCGTAAACTTTTTTCTGGTAAATAGTTTCCTGACGCTCCACTATTTGGTAACGTTCTAAAATAGCAATGCAAAAAAAAAAAAAAAAAAAAAGTCATAAGGAGCGTAAAATTTTACGGTGCTTTAAATGATGAAAACATTTTCCACTCCCACACTCCATCACACCCCACCTTCACCCCGTCCACGCCCCGGGCCACCCCCGCCCGCCCCACCTATCATACCCATAAATACATTTGTGTGTGTTTTATATACACACATATGTATATATATATGTATATGTATGTATGTATATATATAAGGTTATTTTCCTGCAAACAAGCGGAGCCTATGTCATTCAGTTTTTGTAATACCTCAGATTTTTCTTTTTTTAAAAAAAAGAATTAATGTGAGAATTGAAATAGTTATAACCGACATTATTGTTATAAAGTTGGAATAGTGGTATGGGTGATTATGGTGCAATATTATCAGATATTAAGGCCACAATACCATTTGCAATTATTGCATTATTTGAGGTTAATTATGAAACTTAATTGACTCAAATATGTATTGGTTACACAAGGCTTTAGCTGCTATTAAAATCCTACTTTAACAAAGAATGTATGAGATTTAAGAAGGAAAAATTATGGGCAATTCTTGTCCTCTTACCAAGTAAGAAAAACCGCTTCTCTAATTTTGTTCCTATTGGCTGAGAAGAAGTTGAAGAATAAATGTTGAGAAAAGAGCTTTGCATTTGGCAGTCATTGTAGCAACACCTCTTTAGTTTTGCGTCGTAAAGAGTCGTAGGGGTGATGGATTGGTGATCCCCGTGTGAGATGTTTGGCAATCTCACATTTAGTCCATATTATTTGTAAAGTGTCTCAATTTAGTCTTTATTATTTAAAATATCTCAATTTAGTCTTTATTATTTTACTAAAAGTTTCAATTTTATCCCTATTTTTAAAAAATTTCAATTTCATCCTTATTATTTCTCAAAAAGTTTTAATTTCGTCTCTATTATTTTTAAAAAGTTTCAAATTCATCCCTATTGTTTCTCAAAAAAAAAATCAATTTAGTTCTTAGATAATAGAAACGAATTTGAAACTTTAAGAAAATAATAAGGGCAAAATTAAAACTTTTTAAAAATAATAGGGACAAAGTTGAAATTTTTTAAAAAATAATAGGGACTAAATTAAGAAATATTAAACAATATGGATGAAATTGAAATTTTTGATAAAATAATAGGAACTAAATTGAGATATTTTACAAATAATAGAGACTAAATGTGAAATTACCCCTTAAGGTTATCGTATTAGAGGTAAGTTGGGAACTTTCTCTCTTTTCGTTATATACCCTTGATCATATGTACTATTGTTATTGAAAAATAATTTGTGCATAGAGTCTCAAACATTCAATAAATTATTCTACAACGGGATCTCACAATTTTTGACATCTTCATTGTTGTCCTTATTATTGTACTTATGCTATTTAAACGTATTGAAAGTTTACTCGCATTTTCTTTCTTTAATTTGACATCAAATTTTAAAATTGTAATGCTTTCTACCAATGATAACTTGTGCTCGAATTCGCTTTATTTTCAAAAAGAAAGTTTCTCAATGAATGCTTCTGCCAAGATATGTAAAAAGAAATGTTGTTGGCTTTAGAAATAATTTTGTTAAATACTTCAATGCCTTCTAGGCATGACCTACTGCAATCTTCAACCAGTAATTCAAAATTTGTTTTATAGATTTTGCTCTGCCACATGATTTTGACTATTGTTATCCATTTTACATTTAAAGTAGTTTGCCCACGGTTTGTTCTTTTTGGGCCAATTTTCTTAACTGCTTCATTAGAATTTGTTTTGGGTACAAAATTTAAGAGGGGTTAAAATCATTTTAGTCCTTGAAGTTTGTTTTAAAGATTAAATTGGTCTCTCAATTTTGTAAAAAGATCAAAGAGGTCCCTCTGGTTAAATTTCGTTAGCCAATTACTAACAGTCAAAGTATTGACTGACTTAAAAGATTATTCTACTCTCAAGTAACATATATTATAAAGGAAAATTATAAAAAAAGTCCAAATCAGTCCAAAAAAACCATTATTCACATCATTCACAAAGGAAAAGAAAAAGAAAAACTAAAAATAATCCGTTCAAACATAAACAAATTAAAAGTCAGTAATATATCGATAAAAAGTAAACAGTTATGATTCATTCTCTTTTAGACGTAAACCAATTAAAAATCAGTAAATTATTTTTTATCGACATATTACTGACTTTTAATTTGTTTATGTTTGAATGGATTATTTTTAATTTTTTTTTCCTTTTCCTTTGTGAATAATGATTTTTTTGGATTGATTTGGGTTTTTTTATAATTTTATTTTATAATATATATTACTTCAGGGTAGAATAGTCTTTCAAGTCAGTTAACACTTTTGACTGCTAGTAATTGACTAACGAAAGTTAACAGAGGGTGACCTCTTTAATCTTTTTGCAAAACTAAAGGATCAATTTAATTTTTAGGACAAACCTTAAGAACTAAAATGGTTTTAATCCAAATTTAGAGTAACCTCGAGCCTCCTATATATCTTTTTGACCACTATGCAAAGCTATTTCTTCTTCCAAGTATTTTATAATCCGGTTTTCTCGTTCCACAATTAAGCATAGGTTTGAGTTTTATTGATTTCTTATTCATGGTTTTTAATTTGTAATTGATGATCAAGTATTTTATGATTTATGAACTATAGACCTCATTCTTTTTTAAAGTTACATATGTGGTTCTGAAAATATACCGAGGATAAATTTGGGACCAAAGCATAAAGAGTACATTGAAAAATATATTTTATTTTCCTATCTACAACTATTAGTATTGAGCTATTTGAAAAGTAAATCTTGAGATTTCTAATGATGGATTGGACATTGCGTTTTGGCCGTGCTCTTGAGTGGGAATTATTGTTATGGAGACCCTGCCATCGGGGTGGGGCTTGTACATCGTCATTGTTATCGTATGGTATAATTCACTATTTATTGAGGATATTTCAGAACGAATCACTTTTTGGTATTATCTTGCTATGGTCACAGCCTATCACGAATTTTGAAAATAATTTATTTTGTGTTGTTATTTTGTATTGGATGTTAACTTTTGTTTTGAATAAACTAATGATTTCTTTGTTATTGTTTATCACGCTACTACTCATCCTTTTGAGATTTTTTTTTAAAAGTATTATTGTATCAACTATTTTGTACAGATATAAGGTCCCAAACTATTTTCTGGGAAACTTTCCTTCTTACTAAGTTACATACTCATTTTGTATTATCGCTATTTTGCAGACATTGAGAGATTATAGAGCGTTGTTTGGGATGGTGACTCGTTATTTGATATTTGGAGTAAAGAATTTTGGACTTTAGCTTAGGATTGATCTTTGGACTTTGTTACGTCTTTGTATTTAACTTCAACATTTTGGGATTATTATCGTTTCAAAATTTTGAGATTTCGGAGATATCAAATATTGTAATTACTTGGATTTAATAATAAACCTTTGGTTTTAGATGGTCTGAGCGCCTACATGTAGTGAGTATTGATCTTTTATGAATGTAGCTTTGCGAGCTTATGAAGGAATGCCCTTTCTTAGGTACACCGTGGTTGCGTTTCCTAAAATTCTCATTGGCGAATTTTGGGGTTGTGACAGTTTTAGCTCTGTTATGCAACGTTTATGCCTTTTGCTGGGAAGAAAAAAAATAAGAAAACAAGTTCCAACTTTACAGATTAATAAATATAATCTTGCAGTTGGGTTGAGATGATGGCTCCCGTATTCTCGAAAGCAGCGTGGCGCTGCGCGCGGTTGGTATATGATCCAGGTATGGGATTTGTGTCATTTGATAACACATAATGGGGTGTGGTCATGGCCTAATTTATATTATAAAGGAGGAGAAACCAACTTTAATCGAGCGTTATTGGCTTAGGTCATGGAAGGTGAAAGGGAGGGAGGAGGGTTCGATCATTTTCTCCTCTTTCTTTTTTTCCTTTTTTCTGTAGTTTTCATTTCCATTTCTTGATGATGGTCTAGTTGATTTTCTTTCAAGTAAAAATGGAAGTTCCGTATAATCAATATAGAATATAGAATCTACGATATATCCATACATGTGAGTTCCTTTAGACCCTTATATGGTCATAAACCAAATTAAGTTTTGTCCCACTAAGTGGGTCGACTAGTTGATCTAATTCGCGATGTTCTCTTTCCTTGCTGGATGTTAGACTTGAGAGTGAAGTAGGGAACTATATATTTGGAGCAGAGAATTATGCCTATTCACAGATAACTTTGATTGATGTCGATAGAGCACATTATCTGAGATCAATCCCCTCAGCAAGCTCTTACTATACATATAAGCGTGGTGCCCCAAATCATTTCATTTAAGAGGTTATTTCTATGATAGAACTTTGGCCCTGCCATATTGGAGATGTGACACTGTCGAGACCTATCCTTTGTCTTGGGGGGCTGCCCTAACTATGGCGGAATATTTCCGAGATGTTAATGAACAAGACAGGAAGAGGTCACATCTAAGAGGTGCTTGGATTTGGAACTTTTCGGGAGGAGTTTCCTAGTTTGTGGATGATCCCTTCGGAAGTGGGCAGAGTTCCCTTGAGTATATATATAAAATAACATTGCATAGAATACCGGTTGTGCAGGATTTTGAAGCCTGGCAAGAAGCACGTGATCTTCCATATATCCTTCTTGGTTTCGATCAAATAATTTTTAACCTATAACATTTTTAATCTGTGAAATTGGTAGATGATTGTGAATTGTTCTTGATTTGTATTCAAGTCATTCTCCATTTGCGGCATGGAGTTCTAATTTTTTATTTTGTTTGCCTTTCTTTATTTGTTTGTTTATTTCTGTATAGAACTAATGGACTTGAAAACATTTTTTTTCTTGTCTAAATTCTTCTGTTTCCCAAGATTGATGATATAGTTGGCTAATGATTCGGCTGATCATTTTATTGGTAGATGATTGTGAATTGCTCTGTTTCCCTTTTTTTGTAGTGTCATCATTTGTCTATACGTTTCATCAGGATAAGTTTTGTTGTATCGTTTCTTTTCTTGGCACTAAGTGGATAGCAATGTCTGTGCAGGTGAGAAGATGATCATACGTGGAAATGAAAATTTTCAGGAACAGATGGAACAATGCTGTGAAGAAGGATCAATGTTGGATTGACCCGTATCAGCAAACTGCACAGCAGACAACTCGCAAGCATAGATGACATATAGAAATCGTGTATGTCAAATGGGACGAGCGTAACCTAAGCTCAAAAGTTAAATTATTTACATTCACACTTTCTAGTTTATTTCTCCATTTTGCACTTCCAAACTATCGTTATATACTCAGATGAGACATAACCTAAGCTCAAAAGATATTTGTCAGGAAAAGACGTCTCAATTTCCATCTTTTGAGTTGCTCTGGTAAATTGATTGTTCAGAATCTTTGGTCTCCACTCGGGTCCGATGAAAAAAATAGAGTACTTCTTATATTTACATATTTAAGAATCTTGACACAAATAGGTGCGTCACAAGTTTTATATAAATTATTTCTTAATATAATTTTCAAAGGGTCAAAACCATTTTAGTCCCTGAAGTTTACACTAAAGACTAAATTAGTCCCTCAAGTTTGCAAAAAGACCAAAAAGGTCCCTCTAGTTAACTTTTGTTAGCCAAATATTAATAGTCAAATGGTTGACTGAGTTAAAAGACTATTATATCCTTAGGCAACATATATTATAAAAGAAAATTACAATAAAAGTCTAAATCAGTCTAAAAAAAACATAATTTACATAATTCGCGTAGGAAAAAAAACAAAAACTAAAAAATATCAGTTCAAACATAAACAAATTAATGTTAGTAATATATCGTTAAAAAATGAACAATCATAATTCATCATCTTTTCTGGCCGGTATCCTCGCTGTTAATTATGTCGATGATGATTGTTCATTTTTTAACGATATATTACTAAATTTAATTTGTTTATGTTTGAATTGATATTTTTTAGTTTTAGTTTTTTTTTTCCTGCACAAATGTTGTGAATTATGTTTTTTTAGACTGATTTAAAATTTTATCGTAATTTTCTTTTATAATATATGTTGCCTAAAGATATAATGGTCTTTTAACTCGGTCAACCCTTTGACTATTATTATTTGACTAAGAAAAATTAATTGGAGGGACCTCTTTGATCTTTTTACAAACCTGAGGGACCAATTTGGTCTTTAGAGTAAACCTCAAGGACTAAAATGGTTTTTGCCCAATTTTCAAAATTATTAAAATTTCATATTTTGATTTTTAAATATTACATTTTCTAACCAAATCAACATGTAAGTAACAATTGTTTCTAATATAGTAACTTATATTTGTTTTAAACATTATTATCTTATACTAACTACACTTCTTGGTATAGGTTGCCCATACTGAGAATGATGGACCAATTCCAGATGCAACAGTCCCAGATACACCAATGCCAAATGCACCAGTCCCTAATGCACGTGTCGTAGATGTACCCGTCCCGGATGCTCTACTTCCAAATGCTTTAACCCAAGGATCACAATTAAGCCCAACAGCTTCAGCTTTGATGAATAAGTTTATTAGAGATGGAAGCCAAGAAACCCTAGATATTTTCTCCCGGTTATGGGTATGATTTATGGTGTAGATATTTTTGGTAAGAGGTTGCCCAGTTTTTTGGTCAAAAAGGTAGCCCCTTTAATTTGTAAATGGCTAGTTTTTGTGAATGGGATGAAGTACACTACAAGCTTTTGACTTTAAAGTTGTGCACAGGGGGTTATAACTTATATGCATAGTTTTTAGATAGTTTTTGAAGTTAGTTGAAAAAATGAGGTTGTGCCCAAGTTTTTGGATAGTTTTTGGTCACAGTGTAGTTGACGCTGTGATAAGGCTCCGTTTGTTTGCGTAAAATAATTTATTTGTAGAAAATATTTTACAGGTTTTTATTTATTGGGGAAAATATTTTTTTGGATAAAATACTGAAAAATATTTATTAGTGTTTAGATTTATCGTAAATTCTGTAAAATATTTTTTCTCCCAAAGAAAATGAAAATATTTTTCAGAATTTTATACTAGCCGCAATTATTCACCGAAAATATTTTACAGTTGATCAATTTTTCAATGTTACCAAACATCATAATATTAAGCAAAAGCAGCTGTAATTTTTTATCGAAAAATATTCTACAGTTAACTAATTTTTTGATATTACTAAATATCATAAAATCTAAAAAATATTTTCTAAAAAAATATTTTACGACAAACAAACGAATATTTGGTAAGAGGTTGCCTAATTTTTTGGTCAAAGAGGTAGCCCTCTTTTTTTGTAAATGGCTGGTTTCTGTGAATAGGATGAAGTATATCACTACAAGCTTTTGACTTTAAATTCATGTACAGGGGGTTATGTGCATAGTTTTTAGATAGTTTTTGAAGTTAGTTTAAAAAAAGAGGTTGTGCACAGGTTTTTGGATAGTTTTTTTATCAGAGTAGTTGAAGCTGTGATAAGGCTCCGTTTGTTTGCAGTAAAATAATTTATTTATGAAAAATATTTTTTTGAAAAATAAAATATTTTACAGGGTTTCATTTATTTTCCATAAAATAACTGTTTGTGAACAAATATTTTTCTGGAAAATAAAATACTAAAAAAATATTTTCTAGTATTTTGATGTATCATAAATTCCATAAAATGTTTTCTTCTCCCAAAGGAAATGAAAACATTTTCCAGAATTTTGTATTATCCGCAATTGTTGACCGAAAATATTTTACAGTTGACCAATTTTTCGGTGTTACCAAACACTGTAAAATTAAATAAAAGCAGCCGTAATTTTTGATTGAAAAATATTTTATAGTTGACCAATTTTACAGTGTTACTAAACATCATAAAATTCAAAAAATATTTTCTAAAAACATATTTTACAACAAACAAATGGATATTTGGTAAGAGGTTGCCCAGTTTTTTGGTCAAAGAGGTAGCTCCTTTTTTTTGTAAATGGCTGGTTTTTGTGAATGGGATGAAGTACACTACAAGCTTTTGACTTTAAAGTTATGTACAAGGGGTTATATGCATAGTTTTTAGATAGTTTTTGAAGTTAGTTTAAAAAATAAGGTTGTGCCCAAGTTTATGGATAGTTTTTTATCACAGTGTAGTTGAAGCTGTGATAAGGCTCCGTTTGTTTGTCGTAAAATAATTTGTTTATGCAAAATATTTTTTAGAAAATAAAATATTTTAGAGGACTCAGTTTGTTTGCTGTAAAATAACTTGTTGGGGAAAAATATTTTTCTGGAAAATAGAATACTGAAAAATATTTTCTGGTATTTGGATGTACCGTGAGTTCCGTAAAATATTTTCTTTTACCAAAGGAAATGAAAACATTTTTTAAAATTTTGTACTAGCTGTAATTGTTGATCAAAAATATTTTACAGTTAATCAATTTTTCGGTGTTACCAAACACCGTAAAACTAAGCAAAAACAGCTGTAATTTTTGACCGAAAAATATTTTACAGTTGATCAATTTTTCGGTATTACAAAATATCATAAAATCCAAAAAATATTTTCTAGAAAAATATTTTTCGGCAAACAAATGAATATTTGGTAAGAAGTTGCCCATTTTTTTGGTCAAAGAGGTAGCTCCTTTTTTTGTAAATGGCTTGTTTTTGTGAATGGGATGAAGTACACTACAAGCTTTTGACTTTAAAGTTATGTACAAGGGGTTATATGCATAGTTTTTAGATAGTTTTTGAAGTTAGTTTAAAAAATGAGGTTGTGCCCAGGTTTTTGGATAGTTCAGTGTAGTTGAAGCTGTGATAAGGCTCCGTTTGTTTGTCGTAAAATAATTTGTTTATGTAAAATATTTTTTAGAAAATAAAATATTTTAGAGGACTCAGTTTGTTTGCTGTAAAATAACTTGTTGGGGAAAAATATTTTTCTGGAAAATAGAATATTGGAAAATATTTTCTGGTGTTTGGATGTACTGTGAGTTCCGTAAAATATTTTCTTTTACAAAAAAAAATGAAAATATTTTTCAGAATTTTGTACTAACCGTAATTGTTGATCAAAAATATTTTACAGTTAATCAATTTTTCGGTGTTACCAAACACCGTAAAACTAAGCAAAAACAGCTGTAATTTTTGACCGAAAAATATTTTACAGTTGATCAATTTTTCGGTATTACAAAATATCATAAAATCCAAAAAATATTTTCTAGAAAAATATTTTTCGGCAAACAAATGAATATTTGGTAAGAAGTTGCCCATTTTTTTGGTCAAAGAGGTAGCTCCTTTTTTTGTAAATGGCTTGTTTTTGTGAATGGGATGAAGTACACTACAAGCTTTTGACTTTAAAGTTATGTACAAGGGGTTATATGCATAGTTTTTAGATAGTTTTTGAAGTTAGTTTAAAAAATGAGGTTGTGCCCAGGTTTTTGGATAGTTCAGTGTAGTTGAAGCTGTGATAAGGCTCCGTTTGTTTGTCGTAAAATAATTTGTTTATGTAAAATATTTTTTAGAAAATAAAATATTTTAGAGGACTCAGTTTGTTTGCTGTAAAATAACTTGTTGGGAAAAATATTTTTCTGGAAAATAGAATACTGAAAAATATTTTCTGGTATTTGGATGTACCGTGAGTTCCGTAAAATATTTTCTTTTACCAAAGGAAATGAAAACATTTTTTAAAATTTTGTACTAGCTGTAATTGTTGATCAAAAATATTTTACAGTTAATCAATTTTTCGATGTTACCAAACACCGTAAAACTAAACAAAAACAGCTGTAATTTTTGACCGAAAAATATTTTACAGTTGATCAATTTTTTGGTATTACAAAATATCATAAAATCCAAAAAATATTTTCTAGAAAAATATTTTTCGGCAAACAAATGAATATTTGGTAAGAAGTTGCCCATTTTTTTGGTCAAAGAGGTAGCTCCTTTTTTTGTAAATGGCTTGTTTTTGTGAATGGGATGAAGTACACTACAAGCTTTTGACTTTAAAGTTATGTACTAGGGGTTATATGCATAGTTTTTAGATAGTTTTTGAAGTTAGTTTAAAAAATGAGGTTGTGCCCAGGTTTTTGGATAGTTCAGTGTAGTTGAAGCTGTGATAAGGCTCTGTTTGTTTGTCGTAAAATAATTTATTTATGTAAAATATTTTTTAGAAAATAAAATATTTTAGAGGACTCAGTTTGTTTGCTGTAAAATAACTTGTTGGGGAAAAATATTTTTCTAGTAAATAGAATACTGAAAAATATTTTTTGATATTTTGATGTACCGTGAGTTCCGTAAAATATTTTCTTTTACCAAAGGAAATGAAAATATTTTTTAAAATTTTGTACTAGCTGTAATTGTTGATCAAAAATATTTTACAGTTAATCAATTTTTCGGTGTTACCAAACACCGTAAAACTAAGCAAAAACAGCTGTAATTTTTGACCGAAAAATATTTTACAGTTGATCAATTTTTCGGTATTACAAAATATCATAAAATCCAAAAAATATTTTCTAGAAAAATATTTTTCGGCAAACAAATGAATATTTGGTAAGAAGTTGCCCATTTTTTTGGTCAAAGAGGTAGCTCCTTTTTTTGTAAATGGCTTGTTTTTGTGAATGGGATGAAGTACACTACAAGCTTTTGACTTTAAAGTTATGTACAGGGAGTTATATGCATAGTTTTTGAAGTTAGTTGAGAAAAGGAGGTTGTGCACAGGTTTTTGGATAGTTTTTTATCACAGTGTAGTTGAAGCTATGATAAGTTACTTAATGATACAGGGCACGGGTTTTTGGATAATTTTTTATCACAGTGTAGTTGAAGCTGTGATGTGAATACTTAGTGATGAAAGGCACATGTTTTTTGGTTAGTTTTTTATCACAGTATAGTTGAAGCTGTGATAAGATACGGACAAATATTGATCCTAATTATGTCAAGTGGAATGAATGGTTATTTCATTTTGCTTTTGAATTTTTGTGTTTGATATTCCATGTTCTTTGAGGTTCAGTTAGTTTTTTTTTTTTGGTCAAATATTCAGTTATGATACTTATTGGAATGGTTTGTTCATTGTTATTTTTTTTTTATTGGTATTCTCAGTAGTAATCACAATTTCGATATACATGTAGTTGTTGCAATTTTGGCTTTTGAAATTTTTTGTTTCATAATTTTTTGTTTAGGTTAAGTAATTTTTTTTTGGTCAAATGAAAGTTCAATTATGATAGTTGGGAGGTCTGTTCATTATTTTTATTTTTTGGTATTTTAAGTAGTTGCTGTAATTTTTTCATGTGTGAAATCCATTGTTTTTTATGACTTAAAAAAAAACCATCATTTTTTGGAATAAGAATAAGGACCAGCTCAAAGTATTCCAAAACAATAGGGACTAGATCAAACTTTCTAAACATTAGGGACGAGATTGAACTTTCCGAACATTGGGGACCAGATCGTACTTTCCAAACATTAGGGACCAGATCGCACTTTCCAAACATTGGGAACCAAATCGAATTTTTTGAAACATTAGGAGCTCGATCGAACTTTCTGAACATTAGGGACTAATTTGGACATCTTTTATAAATATTAAGGACTAAAAATGAATTTTTTGAATAACATTTGGGAGCAAATTTTAAATTTCCAATATTACCCAATAATTATGGTCATGTGCAAAGCACGTGACTAACTTTTTGTTAGAATTAATGCTGATTTTAAAACCATTGTAAATAACTTTATTAAATATTAAGGACCTCTTTGAGTCATTTAAAATATTAAAGACTATATTAAAAAAATATGTCAACAGTAAAGACTAATTGTAAAATTTACCTTTTCCACACATATGGCCCCAATTATTATTAGGTCCCATACAGTTCGAACTGAAATATCTTTCCAATAGTTTCCTTAACGTTTCGTGCATGTGAAAGATAATTTTTTTCTTGAGCAAGCCTGGGGGATAACCTCTTAAGTTGCCCACAAGCGGTCGTCTATGGCTGCTCTGAGAATTAAATTCTTGATTAAACTAATATATATTTTAGAATGAGTTATTATATTTTAAAATTTAAATTCATATTTAACTATTAGGTCAGATAGTAAAATATTAGAAGGACTGTAAGTCTCAGTAATAACAGTGTATAATTTGGTCTATATATCATGGACCAATAAAATTAGAGATGTTTCTCGAATTACCCAAAAAAAATAAATAAATAATAACTATTAGGAAAATGACTGTGGAACAAACCGCGGTGCAACAAACAGGACTTAATAATGGTGTCACCACGATTGAATATTAAAGGTAATGTTATAAGCAACAAACTACAATTATCGGTAGGGGGTAATTCTACATTTAGTTCTTATTATTTATAAAGTATCTCAATTTAATCTTTATTATTTTAAATATCTTAATTTAATTTTTATTATTTTATTAAAAAATTTAATTTCATCCGTATTATTTAATATGTCTCAATTTAGTCTCTATTATTTTTTAAAAAGTTTCAACTTCGTCTCTATTATTTTTAAAAAATTTCAATTTTGTTACTATTATTTTTTTAAAGTTTTAAATTCGTCTCTATTATCTAATAACTAAATTAAAATTTTTTGAGAAATTATAAGAATGAATTTGAAACTTTTTAAAAATAATAGAGACGAAATTAAAATTTTTTAAAAAATAATAAAAATAAAATTAAAAATTTTAAACAATAGAGATAAAATTAAAATTTTTGGAAAAATAATTGAGACTAAATTAATATATTTTAAACAATAAAAATTAAACCGAGATATTTTACAAACGGGACAAAATGTGAGATTTTACCATTATCGTTCTATTTTCTTTTTTTCCAAGAAGAGGAGGACTTTTTACCAAACAAAAAAGAGGAGAAGGACTAAGGAAAGCTAGGAAGAAGAGAAGGATGGCAGACGCTGTAGTATCATATGCAGTGCAAAAACTTGGCGATTTTCTCATCCAGGAAGCAGTTGTTCGACTAAGAATCAGAGACGAAGTGGAGTGGCTTAGAAATGAGTTGGGCTACATGCAATCCTTCATCAAAGATGCAGAAGCAAAACAAAGTAGAGACCATCGAGTGCAGCAATTGATATCTGAGATCACAAACCTTGCAAATGATACTGTGGATATCTTAGAGGACTTCAACATGATCGTTGAAGCTTCAAAGAATGGTGGAATCGTTGATCGTGTGAAGAGATATGCTTGTATCTGCATCAAAGAAGCCAATCTCTATGATATTGGCAAGGAAATCGAGTCACTCAAGCAAAGAGTACTCGATATCACTCGCAAGCGAGAGACATATCGTATCACTGTCAGCATTAGCGATGCTGGAGAAGGGCCTAGTGACAGATCATCAATGGTGAGGGTATTGCGGAGGACAACTTCCTATGCAGATGAAGAAGACTTCGTTGGCTTTGAGGATGCGACAAAAACGTTGTTGAAACAACTTGTCAAAGCCGAGGATCGACGCTGTGTCATTTCTATTTGTGGCATGGGCGGATCCGGTAAAACTACTCTTGCCCGGAAGCTTTACAATTCTGTTGATATTCAGAATCGTTTTGCTTGTCGTGCTTGGATTTGTGTCTCGCAGGAGTATAGTATCCAAGATCTTCTTCGAACTATCGCAAAATCCTTCAAAAGAGGGTCTAGTACTAGAGAAGAATTGGAGATGGTACCCAGCAAAGAAGAATTGGAGATGTTAGAAAAGATGAACGAGGAAGATTTGGAGCGTTACCTCCGTGAGTTCTTGGAATCGCGTCAATATCTTGTAGTTGTTGACGACGTGTGGAGCAGAAAAGCTTGGGAAAGCTTGAAAAGAGCCTTTCCGGATTGTCAAAATGGTAGCAGAGTGATTATCACAACGCGCAACAAAGATGTGGCGGAACGTGTGGACTGCAGAAGCTTTGTTCATCATATCCGCTTCTTGAGGGAAGAGGAGAGTTGGGATCTTTTTAAGAAGAAGATTTCTCATAGGGATGGACATGGCCATTGGCTCTCTCCTGCAATGCAGGAAATGGGGAAGGAAATGGTAGGTAAGTGTGGTGGTTTACCACTTGCCATTGTTGTACTTGGAGGGCTGCTGTCTAATAAAAAACAAGTAGAAGAGTGGCACAAAGTGAAGGAACAACTTTGGAAGCACATGAAAAATGATTCAATCGAGATCTCTCACCTTTTGTCCTTAAGCTACAATGATTTATCTGGTTCATTGAAACAATGTTTTCTCTACATTGGCATCTTTCCTGAAGATCATGTATTCAGTGCAGAAAAATTGATGTGGTTGTGGATGGCAGAGGAATTCATACCACAAGGGAACAGAACAGAAGACATCGCTGAGGATTACTTGGATGAGCTAATTAATCGTAATTTGATTCAAGTGGTTAGTAGATTTTGGGGAAGAATTGAGACATGCAGAATACATGATATTCTTCGAGATCTGGTAGTTGAAAAGGCCATGAAGGTTAACTTGTTCGACATATATGATCCGCGTGTATACTCTTACTACTCAGGTGCACTTTTACGTCCACGATACACCATTCATACTGATATTGAGAAATTCATTTCAGTTGGCATTTCCAGGACAAAATTGCGGTCATTAGTGTTCTTCAACCAGAATTCAGAATACGTAAATACAGGATGCTTGACGATTATAACTCAAAGGTACAAATATCTTTGTGTACTAGACCTGGAAAATGTTTCTTTTCATGTTCGCTATTTTATTGTTCCTAATGCTATTGGGGACCTGATTCACCTCAAGTTCTTAGGTCTAGTGCGCATTGGATTTACTGCACTCCCTCCAAGTGTGGGCAACTTGAAAAGCCTACAAATCCTTGAAATATCCGTAATAGGGTCTCTTTACTTCAAAATGCCTATGGAGATATCTAACCTCACAAATTTGAGGCATCTGTACATTCACCGTTCCGTTGGGCTTCTAAAAATCGACACCCTGACAAATCTGAGAACTCTTAAAGGCGTCCAGTATGAGCAATGGATGGATATTAACGCCGTTAACCTAATCAATCTTCGAGAACTGGTTCTCGTATGTATTGAGCCGTCGCGCATACGTAACGCCGCATACTCTCTGGATTCAATTAGCAACTTAAAAACCCTCACAACTCTCACTCTACAAAGCTTTACAACTCTCCCGTCGCTAGACCCTCTCGCTTCTTGTCCACAACTCCTTAGACTATGGGTAAAAGGACATATAGAGAATCTACCACCGTTCAATAAATTGCCACAGTCCCTTGCGGTGTTGAAGTTAACACGCTCCCGATTACAGAAAGATCCCATGCTTACATTGGAGAAATTGTTAAACCTGAGGAGTCTGGAAATGGATAGTGCTTATTTAGGAAAAGAAATCACTTGCAGCAACAACGGGTTTCAACAACTTGAGTATCTTCAACTCCGTGATGCACCTAACTGGGAGAATTGGAGGCGTGAAGAAAATGCCATGCCTGTGATTAAGAGTTTGAGCATCATCGCTTGTCCAATGTTGAACACAGTTCCAAAGCGATTTAAATCTATTCCTCATTATGAACGGTTGGTCAGGATGAAGACAACTGTTAGCTATAGGCTACCATATCCCCTGGGTAAACCCTGATTTTCTAGAATCTGGATGAAAAGGTTTTTTTATTTTATTTTTATTTTTTATTTTATTTTATTTAGTGTGTGACCAACTTGGGAAGCAAGAAATGAGTTCATGTGGTTTGATTTTCGAAAAATGCTAAATATCATTACTTTAGTCATATGTCATACCAACTATACATATATATATATATAAAATAATAAATGCAAGTAAGATAATATCCGACATTAATGTTTCTTTTTTTCTTCCTTTTTATTCCTTTCGAGTGGAATATGTAAAAACATTTTTATACCAAGGAATTGCTGAATGTTAGAACTAAAGTTTCCTTACTTATAAAAGTATTGTAACCGTATTAAAAAAAAAAAAAAAAAACCTCTTTTGTTAATAGGAAACTCTGTTTTGATTGGAAGTTAGGTAGCATTCTTATTTAATATGTGGCTCGGGCCGTAATGCTATAATATTATGAATGGGTCCAAACCCAAAACACTTGGTGTAACTCTACATTGGTGCTCACAATCACAAGAGGATTTTGCAACACCCTTTTACTAACTGCAAACCGAATAGTCCTCTAAATTATAGAGGACAAAAAACACTCTTAAACAGTTTATGTACATTCCACTACACGAATCAGATAAACAAAATTTCTGCAGAAGTCAGCAAAAAGCTCTAGCAAAAGCTACAATACAAGAAAAGAAAAGGGATGAAAAATAGACCCTAATCTTTCATGTAAATCGCTAGAAACATGTGAAGCGCATGGCTAACCGAATAACAAAAGTTCCATAAGTCTCATGACTATAAAAAGGACTATTACCTTGACGCAAAAGAAGAGTTCGACCCAATGGTGTTCGTAGTGATTGAGGGGATTTGAAAACCAATCGGCAAAATTTAATTCTTTAAAACTCCATGACTCTTGATGAGAGATTCAATAAAGGCTCGAGAGCACTTGGATCAAACTTCCTGGCAAAGAGGTAACACGTAGACGTCTTCTTCGAGTTGTAAGAACACAATGTGCCATTATTTCTGATTGATTGTATGAAATCTTCTGTAATATTAACTGCAGTGAAGTTCGCCGGGTGTGGAGCTACCTGTGACCAGTCAACATAAGTTACCGTCCGATTAGAATTTAGGGGTCCATAGAACTTATTAAGGTAAGTCGGTATGTAGTGCTCATCCGGATAGCAAGAAGGTTTGCAGTATTTCTTGAACAGGGTGTAGTACTTTGTATCTGAGACTACTTTGATAGCTAAGCTTCGATTAAGCTCAAACCATTGGGACCCCTTCCTCCAATCAGAAAGTCTGATATGAGGCAACATCCAACGACTGTAACGGCCACGCCCATAACGGGAAGGATCGTGATACGATTGAACAAAACTATGGATGGATCCAGTAAGATATTTGTACACTGTTGGGAAATTGTAAACTGGGATGCAGCTCTCGGACAAAAGAACAAAGCGCTCATTCGAGAAGTCAAGCAGGACATTGGCTAAGGGGGCGCTTCTCTGCATCAAAAAGTGACAGCGATCCCCATTCAACATTCTGCACAAAATAAAGTAGAATTATTGAAAGAATAGCAAGTGAAAACAATATGATAGAAGGGAAGATTGTTAATTGGCATCAGGCTTATAATAGGAAAGATACTAGATATTTTTCTAGTGATGCATTTAAGAAATACGTCTTAGAACCTACTTCACCGAGTGAAACAAGCATAACTAAAACGAAGAAAGGAATACATTTATATTTCAAATTACACATCTGCAATGACACAATTGATACTGATAACTAGCAAGCAACTGCAATAGGGGATGACAGTTTTATCATTAATAACCTTAAGTTTCTCCATTTTGCAAAAACCTACTAAGAACACTAAAAATTCTCTATTAACTTTTAAAGCAGCTAATAATATATGTGACTAGTATAAACACATTTTAGTTACGTCAGACACTTATCTCACTCTGTCTACCCACAAAATTCCATACACCATCTATTCTCATTCATCATTTTTGCGCAGTTAATAGCAGGAAAATCAGGATAGAAATTTTTAGCATCTGATGTCAATAGTAAAGATTAAAAGACCAACTATAAATGAAGATACTGTGCTCAGGTACAATCAACTAATAAAAAAAATTCTGCTCCATATCTCACTTTTGTCAATGAGAACACTCAAAATCAGACACGAATATCTGCATTATGCAAAGAGTCTAATATACAATGGTTCAAGACATCAGATTCACTATTCAGAGAGAAGGAGCGGTCCATGGAATCTTTTGTGCAGAAAAAGGCAATGACCAATCATTTTCACAAACGTAGACCAGATCAGCGTCAATGTCACTTGACCACCTTTCAGTTAATGCCGATTTTTTCCATATTGCACGTTCCTTATTAAGTCGATGTATCCCATGCAAACTCAAACTGACAAATCAAAACATCCAATTGGCTCCACATGATGAGTAAACAATGAGGTAGAACGGTCAGGATGAAACACAATATCACAGAATGTGGAAGATGAGTTAAAAATGTCTCCACTCTCCATCCATTATACAAAAGTCGTGAACGCATCTGGATATGCATTTTAAGATATATTACTTCTACCAGAAAGCATCTTGAAATATCAAGTATCCTACCCAGTACTTGGTATGTGTTAACTCCATCACATGCCAAGGTCAGAGATAAAGACAAATAGACAAAGAGACAGACAAATATAACACACACACACACACTGAAAAAAGTGCCACACACAGATCAACACATGAAATCCCCCTTTGCCGCCCATGGGCATGAGTGCCAGTCTTGGTTAAAATGCCTCATCAAAATTTTCGCTTCATGTACAAGTAAACAGAATTTAAGCAATGCATTCTTTTTGGTGAACATAGCCAGGACATAGATAGTTAGATTAACCTTCGTAAACTGGTTAGCACAATGCAGATGAAGTCACTGAATACTTCTCATCAATTGTGTGACTAAAAATCTCGCTCCTGAAACAAGAAGTTCTCCACTGCACTTGAGAAATTTTATCACATTTAAGGCATCTAGGTAGTCTCAATTGCAGGTATGCAAACACTACATTTTAAATCTTCAACGAATCAGACTTTGCATCTGTGGTAATTCCAATCTCAGCATAAAGATTGCTCCCAACCAACAGAAATTGAGCAAACCATTTTCACAAGTAACAATATCCAACTTAGCAAAAAAGTAACAATATCCAAACAGAGCTGAAAGAAATCTACTCGAGCAATAACCTTTCTTGCCTTTTGTATCCTTTAGATTCAGAAGTACTGTGAACCTTGCTGTTTCACCATTAAGGTCCACTAGATTGCATCAAGAACAAAGGAAACACAAATCAGCAGCAACTTTAGAATTCTGTCATCTAACTTCAACTTTCTCAACGTCTCTTAATTCCAAATAGCTTAAATAAATAGCAATCCCAGTATCATTTTCCTATCTCTAGAACTTCATCATATTTCCCACTTAATGTAACAACACATTCACACTCGAATACTTCATGTGTCATACATACCACTTCTTCTGTTAAGACACATCTGGGAGAGCTTTCATTAGACTACTGAGTCATTAACTGCTAATAGGCATCCTCTTCAAGCAACTCCAGTTCGTCGCTTGCCAATGGAATAATGTAGTACCTCAGATATAATGTAGAGATTATCCGTGTAGTAAACAAATAACCAAAAAGAAAAAGTCTTATTCTTTATATGCCACTACCAAAGCACTTTCGAGATGCCAAACTCCTATCAGAATTGAAAACCAGCAAAAGAAATAGGAATACAAACTCTTTTGTGATGCCTAAGAAAAATAATCTTAATGTTCAGGGGAGAATAATAACACTTTCTTATTCCACTTCTTCCCATAGACATACTCTCCAATAATTGATTTCATTACTACCATATTCTATTTGTACTTCCTCTTTTGTATACAGAAACTGTACGATGTACCTTGACTAAACATGGGTGTACTGATACTATATTTCAAAAGTTTCTATGCAAAACCAAAGTACAAAATGACCCAATATATATGTACATATTCACGTCCACTGTCAATGATTCAGAAAGCTACTCGCATGAATAACATAAAAAGCAATTACAAATGCAATCAATATTTAACATAGAAAGAATAACAGAAGAAAATTATACCTGACTCGGGATCTGGCGCCTGAAAAAAACCGATACATTGCTCAAATTGAGCATGTATCCAGGAAGAGCATGCACATAAATTGAGTACAGACTCACATCGTGTCCCAAGAAAAACCTCTCCCACAACGGCAACAGTGGCAATGGCCCCCTCGTCAAGAATAGAAAGGCAACCTTAGGCACTCGTTTAAATGGATAGTCCTCCTTCTCGGGCACCAGTGAGGCCCTCCAAAACAACTCCTCATCGGACATACTATGACTCAAATTTTTCGGGCTACGAAAACTCTTCATGCTCAAACAATCCTCCTTCTTGCAATGCATCACAATTGTACAATTATTATCATCCAAGAATTTTACTTTATCTTCACGTGCATTAAATTTATTCGCGTAAAATTGCTCGGCCTGGAAAGTGAAGTACCTATCAATGTGTGAGCTCGAGGCTAATCCTATAACTACACCAACTACAAAAATGATCAAAATTGTAAGAAGCCTCGATAGGCTTATTGAAGAGTCCTTTGTTACGGACACTGATGGCCTACTTTCGACATCATCTCTTTCCCCTCTACTCTTCATTTTTCGCCTTTTTCACCGATCTAAATCCTCTCACAAGTTGCAAAATAAACCGAATCCTCAAAAACAGAAGAAAAAAATAATCTTTAATTCTTTCCTTCTTCCACTTTTTCTTCTTTTTTTTATTTTTTCTTGATTTCTTTTCTGCTATATCAACTTGATCAAATATATCAAACAAAAGATAACCCAGTTCAAAAAACTGCAAAAATCAACTAAAATATATGACACCAATAGGCAAATTAAACTTGTGAAATAACCCAGAAAGGAAAATTAAAAAAGAAAAAAATAATTCTGATTCTGCAGAGTTGTGTGAATCTATTTCAAGATTGATTTGGATCTTGCAAAAACACTAAAAGGGTATTCAAAACAAAATAACTTCAAATCAAAATCTAAAAATAAATCACATAGTACATACGACAAGAAAGCAAATAATCAAAACTAAAACAAGAAATGATCGCAAAAAAACCAAAAAAGAAAAAAACAGTTGAATGATTAGTAGAGTTTAAGCAGAATCTGAGTTGGGATTTGCAAAGGTGTGAGAAAGAAGAATTTGTGAATGTTAATTTTGGAGAGTTCAATGAAGTAATGGGTTGCTAATGTTGTGTTGTTGTTGTTGTTGTTGTTGTTGTTGTTGTTGTTGTTGCTGTTGTTGTTGGAATAGTGGTGACTGCATCAAACGGCCTTTTATTGTATCGGTCCGTCCTGGGAAACATTGGTTTTATCAAAATCTTGGTTTTGGGTTTGATTTGGTGTATTCTTCTTTCTTACGAGGTTATGACATATTTTCTTCGTCATTCATAATTAGGAAAATGCTAATAAACGATCGAAGGTTTTGAAAAATTGATTCATGTGTGAGTGAGTTAGCGAATATGGGTCTTACTCGTACGTGAGATTTACACACATGACAATTGAATTTGGTTGATTGTCATTTTTAAACATGACTCATTTGAAAGTTTTTTTTTTGCTAGAAATCATTCGAACATTTTGAAAAGGAAAAATTGCACAAATAGTTTTTATTATTTTCTTGAAATTTTAAATCACTCAAAATTGTTTAAAGTTAATCAATTTAGTCCTTATTATTTTCTAAAAAAATTTAAATCCGTACATACTGTTCAAAATTAGCCAATGTAATTTTTATTATTTTTCAAAAAAAAAAAATCAATTAATTCCCTAAATAGTGATCACGTGTAGGGATTAAATTAATTTTTTTTGAAAAATAATAGGGATTAAATTAATTTTTTTTAGAAATAATAATAACTAAATTGACTAATTTTAAATAATATGGACAGCTTATAAAATTTTTGAAAAACAATAGAAACTAAATTGACTAATTTTAAACAACATAAAAGAATTTGAATTTTTTATAAAACAATAAGGATCGTTTGTGCCATTTTTCCTTTTGAAATGATTGAGTCTTACTTGTAAGTGAGATCTATGCGCATGACAGCTGAATGTGATCGGTTGTCGTTTTTAAGTGTAACTCTCATAATTGTAGAGATTATGTACACAAACTCTCAGAATTGTTGATCCTTTATGAGATGGCAATATGAAAGGAACATGTATTCCTTTATGAGATGGTAATGTGATAGGAACATGTATCATTTTAGTAGGATTCACATATTTTTTTATGACTCTAGTTGTTCTTTTTGTGCGTTTGTAAGTACTTATCTAATTATAACACACTCGATGCATGTGTAATTTAATAATTTATGAAAAAAATAAGCACTAATTTGTAACGCCTTATTGAAACCAATAGAAGTAGTTAAATGATGGGAAAATTGTGAATGGATTTGATGTGTACAATTTTGTCTAATTATATAGCTATCTCATAATTGGTTTACTGAATAATCTAACGTTGACGAGAGGGATCTCGAGCTGAAGTAAGATGCCCACGCCGAGCCGAGGGGGGCTAATCCGAGCCAAGCCGAACATATTCAGCTAATGCCTAACCTGAATGCTGATCCAACCTCACCCTGACCTAGGAAAACCCCGACCTCAGTGACAGCTGCCCTGATAGGACAAAAAGTCTTGATGGGACATAAAGCTGCACCGCATTAAATGCTGTCAAGTCCGAATTTAGTATAAATAGAGCTCATCCCCTTCATTTCAGAGGTAACTCGTCATTAAATGCTCTAAGCTACCTTGCCAGCTCGGACATACTAATCATTCGCACGCCCAAGGAGAAAATCTGGGTTATCACCCCGCCTTTTCCTTCATTTTCCTTGTACAGGTCAGGAAGCCGACCTGAAAAGTTTAACTCGGAGACCAACCTAAAAGTTCAGCTTGACAAGCGTAGCCGACCAACTCAACTGCGTGGAATCCGACCTCGACAGTTTGGCACCGTCTGTGGGAAACGAGTTCTTTCTATCACTCTTCTTCACCACTCATTGAGAAACCATTATGGTACAAACGAGAAGCCACAACGCACTAGTAGAGGATTCTCCCGACCAGGATGGGGACCTCGAAACCACTCAGGTGCCTAGCCAAAACCCAATCCCAGTCGACGTTGGGACGAGCCAACGTATACACTTAGCCACTCAAACCAACCCCACGGCAGATGGAGACCTCAACTACAGCCTGTCACTGGAGATAAGGATGATGTTGAGGATGTTTGAGGAACTTAAGGAGCAGGTAGCCCGGCTAGCTGAGGGTCCACAGTTCCGCATCCCAGACCCAAGGCCAAAACAGGCGCAGGACGAAGAGGGCTTCCTAGAGTCGATGGCGAGACCCGACGAGATGAGAGGTAAAAGGGCGGCTTAAGCCGACCCCGAGCAAGCCAAGACCGTGGCCGCCATAGCTAAGGTCATCAACCAGCTCGGCGTAAGCCCACTCTCACCCGAGGTAGTAGCCATGCCACTACCCATAGACAACCGGATGCCCAACCTAGCCGTCTATAATGGAGATGGAGACCCAGCTAGCCACCTGCTCAACTTTGATCACCACATGACTTTGCATGACATGTCCGACCTCATGAAGACAAAAATATTCCCGACCACCCTGGTTGGTAATGCCTTGGATTGGTTCCAGAAACTTTATCCCTGTTCAATTGCAAGTTTTCATCAGCTGGCTGAGGCTTTCCTGTCCTGCTTCGCGGGGAGCCAGTGCGCCACCCGCCACACTTCTACATTGTTGCTGGTAAAGTAACATAGAGGGAAAAGTTTGAGGGCTTACACAGCCAGATTCAATGAAGAGTCCCTCCGAATCCCCAACCTGGAAGACTCCATGGCGAGCGGGCTCAGGTTGGGCCCCCTTACATCCTCATTGGCTATCAACCCCGTGGATACTGTATCCGAGCTGATGGTATGAGCAAAAGGGTACATACACTCAGAAGAAATTCATCAGGCAAAGAGGGACGATGACAAGGAGAAGGAAGCCAGCAGGAATGGAGAGACCTCCCAAGCCCAACCTGGGGGTAAAATCCAAAACGACCGAGGTAAGTAGTCCCAACAGCCAAAACAGAAGCCCCGGTTCACTATGTTCACTCCCTTTAACACCACAAGGGAGCAGATCCTGATGGAGATTCAGCATCAGAACCATTTGCCTCCAACTCCAAGGATGAAAGGCCGACCTGAGAAGCGCAATAGAACCAAATATTGCTGCTACCATATGGACTACGACCATACCACCGAAGAGTGCAAAGACTTGAAATAGGAGATCGAGGCACTGATAGCCCGAGATTACCTCTGGAGGTATGTAGATCAGCAGCCGACCCGGAATCACGATCAAAGAGATAGAGAGAGGAGTCCACCCAAGCACCAGGCCGGGGGTAAACGTTTGGATATGGTTGAAACCATTGCAGGAGGATTGGCGTAGGGTAGAGAGACCACGGTGGGCAGGAAGGGTTATGTTCTAGCCGGAAGAGAGTATGGGCCAGCGCGGGGTCCGGTCCCGAAGTTGGAGGAGCTCATTTTCTCCTTAGAAAACTTGGAGGGGGTGATATTACCCCACGACGACCCACTGGTGATCAGCGCCGAAATAGCCAACTTCACAGTGAAGAGGCTGATGGTAGACACCGGGAGCTCGGCAGAAGTCTTATTCCTCAGCGCTTTTGAGCAAATGAGGTTGGACCGGAGCCGACTCAGGCCATTGAGAGGCACTTTAGCTGGTTTCACTAGGCAAGCCCACCGACCCGAAGGGATCATCAACTTTCCGCTGAAGTTGGAAGACGGAGATAAGTGGGTTTCGATGCAAGCCAACTTCACTGTGATGGATTGCAACTCCACTTACAATGGGATCTTAGGTCGGGTGGTATTCAACCATTTCAGGGCTGTCCCTTCAACTTACCACCAGGCCCTAAAATTCCCGACCCTGGCCTACATGACCACCATTTGTGGAGCCCAGCTCTCAGCCCGGGAGTGTTATGAAAACTCCCTCCGACCCAAATATCAGGTTGGTTGGCGACCAGATTTGCCCGAAGAGAAGAGGAATGCTAAGAGAGGAAACCCAGCTGAAGACCTTCAAGAGGTGGAGCTCTCCGATGAAACAAAGAGAGCAAAGATTGGAAGTGAACTCCCTGACAACCTCAAGAAATTAGTGATTGAGCATCACCTGAATGCCGACCCGAATCACTATTCGGTGAAGCAGAAGCGCAGGCACTTCCATTATGATAAGCAACAAATCATAGCAGAAGAGGTGGACAAATTGGTAGACGCCGATCACATAAAGGAAATCCAGTACCCAACCTAGTTATCTAACGTGGTGCTGGTGACCAAGTCCTCAGGTGGATGGAGATTGTGTATTGACTTTACCAACCTCAATAAAGCCTACCCTAAGGACTGCTTTCCCTTACCTCGGATTGATCAGATAGTGGATGCCACCTCCGGGTTCGTACTACTCTCTTTTATGGATGCCTTCAAATGTTATAACCAGATCAAGATAGCACCCAGAGACAAAGAGAAGACTGTCTTTACTACCGATAAAGGTCTCTACTACTATGAGGTCATGCCTTTTGGCCTCAAGAATGCTGGAGCTACCTACACTCGGATGATGAATAAGGTTTTCAAGAATCAGATTGGCCGAAATATGGAGATCTATGTAGATGACATGTTGGTCAAGAGCAGAAGGGAGAAAGATTACATAGCCGACCTGGCTAAAGCCTTCGCTGTAATGGAGCACTTTGGGATAAAGCTGAACCCGGAAAAGTGCGCATTCGGCGTCCAGGCAGGAAAATTTCTGGGCTTCATGGTCACAGCCCGTGGGATATAAGCCAACCCGGAGAAGGTTCAGGCGATACTCGACCTGGCACCGCCAACCTACATGAAAGACGTCCAGGTGTTAGCAGGCAAGGTCGTGGCACTGAGCAGATTCATGTCTAGGTCGGCTGACAAGCGTGCTCCTCTGTTCAAAATATTGAGGAATCCTAAGAACTTTGAATGGACTATAGAATACCAGAACGCCTTCCAAGAGCTGAAAAAGTATCTAGCTTTGCCACCCCTGCTATCCCGACCTGAAGTGGGAGGGGAACTGGTACTATACCTAGCATGCTCGGGGACAACAGTGGCAACGGTACTGGTCCGAGAAGAAGGGAAGGAGCAGAAGCTAGTCTACTATATCAGCAAAACCTTGCAAGGGGCTGAGGTGAGATACTTCTCCTTGGAAAAACTCGCCCTCGCGCTCATCATAGCGGCAAGAAATTTGAAGCCATACTTTGATGCTCATCCAATTAAGGTCATGACGGATGCCCCACTCAAGTCCATCATGCACAAGCCAGAGGCATCGGACAAGCTGCTGAAATGGGCAGTTGAGTTGAGTCAATTTGACATCACCTACCAGCCCAGAGCAGCCATCAAAGCCCAAGCCATCGCGGACTTTGTGGTGGAATGCACTAGTCGAGTCGAGCATGACCCGGAGGACATGTGGAAGGTCCATGTGGATGGGGCCTCAGGGAAGTCTGGGAGCGGAGTTGGGGTGGTCATCCTCGACCCAACTCGGCATGAGTACCAATACTCCCTCAAGTTCACTTTTCCGGCGTCTAACAATGAGGCGGAGTATGAAGCAGTGATTGCGGGGATGAAAATTACAACTCAGATCGGGGCACAGGCAGTCGAACTAAGCACCGACTCTCAATTGGTTTCTAGCCAGATATCAGGAGAGTTCGAAGCCAATGACAGTACTATGCTAGCCTACCTCAACAGAGTCAAGGATCTGACCTTAGGGCTCAAAAGGTTCGCGATACAGCAAATTCCGATGGAGGAGAATATGAAAGCTGACGCCTTGTCGAGGTTGGCCTTAGGCGAGAGCCGACCTGCCATGGTCCATGTAGAAGAAGTATCCGAACTGAGTATTCAGTTGGGTGTGCAAGCCGTAGCCGAGCTCAATTTAAGCCCACATTGGACCAAACCAATCGTGGACTACTTGGAGGGGGGTATGACCCCAGAAAATGAAAAAACAGTTCGAAAACTCATGAAACAGGCCTCAAGGTTTGTCATAATTGTCGGGTAACTCTATAAGAGAGCCTACACTTGGCCTCTCTTGAAATGTGTTGGACCCGAGTAGGGAAATTATGTACTCCGGCAGATCTATGAAGGGGTATGTGGAAACCACTTGGGAGGCAAAGCTCTGGCTCGAAAGGAATTGAGGCAAGGCTATTTCTGGCCAACCTTAGAACAAGATGCCAAAGAGTATGCAAAAAAGTACGACACCTGCCAAAGGTTCGCCAATGTACAGAAGAAGCCTGCGGTAGACCTCACGGTGGTGATAAGTCCATGGTCGGTCTATCAGTGGGGTGTAGATATCATCGGCTCATTGCCGACCAATGTTGGCCAAAAGAATGCATTCGTAGCAGTGGACTACTTCACCAAATGGCCTGAGGCTAAAGGTGTTGCTAGAATAACAGAAAATACAGCTTGGGATTTCATATGGAAAAATATTATTTGTCGATTTGGGGTGCCAAAGGTCATTGTTACTAACCACGGCAAGCAATTTGACAGTGCATACTTTCGAGGCAAATGTACTGAGATTGGGATCGACATCAGATTCTCATCTATTGCTCACCCTCAAAGTAATGGCCAAGTTGAAAGGACTAACCAAATCATTTTGCAGGGTCTGAAAACTAAGCTGGAGGAAGCAGAAGGCCAGTGGCATCGATTCTCCCCAAGGTGCTGTGGGCTCAGCGGACTAACACCAGCTCGCCAACGGGAGAATCGCCTTTCCAGCTGACCTTCGGTACTCAAGCGGTGCTGCCGGTGGCGATCGGGTCTCTGACCAGTAGAACCCTCTACCATGATCCAGAAATAAATGGAGCACTGATCTGTGAAGAGCTCGACCTCGCCGAATAGCTCCGAGCTAAAGCTCAAATAAGGATGCTAGCCAGCAAAGCTGACATGCAAAGAGCCTTCGCCAAACAGGTCAAGCCTAAGCCTATTCAGGTTGGTGACCTCGTCCTCAGAAAGGCTATCTTTTTGCCGCGCTCGAGCAACAAACTCTTCCCTACCTGGGATGAACCGTATGAAGTCGTGAAAGAAGTCCGACCTGGGACATTCTACCTCCGCGACAGATACGGGAAGCAATTAAAAAATGCATGGCACGCTGAGCACCTGAAAATATATTTTGCGTAACGGCCCTCGAGCCGAAAAATCTTGTAACGGCCCCCGAGCCAGAAAATCTTGTAACGGCCCCCGAACCGGAAACTCTTGCAACGGCCCCGAGCCAAAATCGTTTGTAACAACCCCCGAGCTAAAATCTTTTGTTAAGGCCCGAGCCAAAATATTGCTTGTAATTGGCTCCCGAGCCTAAGTACTTCATGTACAAATTCAATACAATGCATTTTGTAAACCAGTGCAACGCCCAACCCGGGCCCAAGCAGCTAAACCAGTGCAATGCCCGACCTGGTCCCAAGCACCTAAACTAGTGCAATGCCCGACCCGGGCCCAAGCACTTCAGCTACTTAGCTGTTGCCAACTCGGATTAACGCGATAGCCACGCTTAATTACGAGCTAATAATTCAAAGTAAACCAGCTCGGACAAGGTTCTAGCTCGGGTATAATCAATAATAATTTGATTAGTTTTGCCAGTTCGGATTAAGGACCAACTCGGCATAATCCGGCTTCAGGTTGGTATGTTAGTTTGGGTCCAAACTCGAACTCAACATTTGTCAACATTAGTTTGACCAATTTTAAATCGGACTGACGAGTCCAGATCGGCGACGATTATATAGTTGCCCAATTAACCAGCTCGGATTAGGATGATAATTCATTAATCGCGTCCAGCTCGGTTCCCTATATTCTAATTAAGTTTGAAAGGCCAATTAAATTGGTCCGACCCCACTTAAGAAATTTGCGAAGAGAAAAGTACATTTGTACAAACTCAAATAAAACGCAAAACATCATTTCATTAACTTGAAAACGCAAAGTTACAAAGAGCCCAACTTGGGCGAAATTACAAAAACCCGACCTAGGCGATTACAAAGTTCACTTAGGAGTGGCGGTGGAGATGGTGACGTTGGCTTCATCCCCGACCTGGTCCATGCTCTTCTGGACAAATTCCATCACCTCCTTGGCTTGGGATGTCAGGTCGGCCGGTAGCTCAGGAATCTCCCAGAATTCCTGTAGCGGAGCCTCCAAGATCTCGATGTAATCGTTCTTGGTGGCAGGGAAGAAGGTTTTCGCTCTCTCCCGAGCTGCAACTTGGCCTCGGAAGTAGTATTCCAACTCGGCGTACCGGGCCATCGCCCCACCCTTCGTGACTAGCTAGTCCACAGCTTTTTGGCTGGACTTAAAGGCTTCAACTGCCTTCTCCCCTCGCGGGCCGACCCGATCCAGGAGGTCCTTAAGCTTCGCCTCGGTATCGCGTTTATCCTTCTTGAAGCGCTCGACATCCGTGGCCGCGGCCTCGAGGCGGACGTGGCCGCGGCCTCTCACCGGGACTTTTCCGCCTCGAGCTCCTTCTTTAGGCGGACGATCTCCGTTGCATCTGTTTTTTGCCTCTGGGAAGCATCCTCCCTCAGGGCCTCCAACTCGGCTCGGGAGTCGATGAATCATTGCTCGAGCTCGACGCAGTGAGTCTGGGCTCGGGCGAGCAAGCTAGGTGCCGTAAGGATATGGGACTCGGCCTGCGCAAAAGATGACAAAATGGTCAGCCGAGCCAAAAAACTTAACCATATTAACGCCGTAAAATGTGCCTTACCATGACTATGGCCGTCCTTAGGTAGAGCGAAAGCTGCTCCGCCGGGACCGATGCCAGCTTGGGATCGCGGGCGACCTTGGCTGCCTCCATGAAATCCTTGTTGGGAGGGCTCACCTCCGTGGCTTTGCCTTTCCCAGAGTACTCAGGCCAGGACTGTTTCCTATTTTCGGGGCGGGATGCTGAGCGCTCAAATATCGCCACGCCCAAGCTTGATCTTTTGGTCTGGGGAGACGCCGACGTCCCCTTAGAAGAGACCTCAAGCCGTTGCCTCTGCTCCTGAGGGACGGAAGAACCCAAGCCGGACCGAGCAGAGACCTCGCCGCTAGCCTCATTCTTTCTCTTCATCTGGGCATACGCGCGTTTTCTCGTATCTGCCATATCTGCAAAAAAAAAAGAGGTGAGAAACAACCCGAGGCAAACTGAAGGGAACGACGGTAGATAAGGAGATGGGGAGGTCGGGCACTAATCTTACGAACTGACCCTCTTCTGAGCTGGACCCTGCGTCCACTTCGAGCTCGGGAAGCAGGTTGAGGTGATCCTTCGTGAGGTCAGGTTCCCTACCAAATAGCTTGGACTCCCAGATCCGCTCCCACTTGAGCACACTGTCAATGTTTATCAACATCCCTGACGCAGGCCTCAGCACTGCGATTTCCTCGAGTTCCTCATCTGAAAGCTTGGGATCATCATTGATATTCTTCTTCAAGCTCGGAGTCCAGTCCAACCTGCATCCTGAGTTCACAACCGGCTTAACCCAATAATAGTCATTGTGCCAACCTTTGTTGGAGGAATGCCACTTTGTGAATATGGAGTTTTCGACCCGAGCTGCGAAGTGAAACCACCCTGGCTGTTTCAGGTTGGGCTTGCACACAAAGAAATGTCTAAACCGGCGCAGGGTCGGCTCTACTTTTTTCTCGAGGCAGAACACATAGAACGCCACCACCACGGCCCAACCATTCGGCGACATCTGACCTGGGCTAAGCTCGAAGTAGTTCAAGATATTGGTAACGAAATTGGGAAGAGGGAGCTGAATAACATCGAATGCAAGGTCATAGATGGTGAAATGGTCGGGCGGAGGATAGCAAGTCAATTCGTGCCGACCTGGAACCTTCAGCTTGTGGTATCGGTCCACTGACCAGTTCCTCAGCCTAGCGTTAGCCATTTGCACCGTGGAATGGCACTCACACTTGCAGCAGGCGAACAACTGCTCGATCCTCTTCCCCCAAGTTGAAGAAGCACTGGCTGTAGCCGAGTTGCGGGGTCGGACACCCTAACCGGGACTGCTTCAATCGGCTTCGCCGTAAAGATTCTAGCTAAGTACTCTTGGGGCATCTCGACCCCTTCCAACTGGTTCAGCGGCTCCTCATCTTCTCTATCTTCCAGGTCTCCCAGGTCAGTCAAAGGATCCACCTCGGCCTCCTCTTGCGCCTGCCTGACCCCAATCACTTGGCAATCGTCATCACTCTCCTTGAGCCCAGATGGCCGAGCTGATCCATGTGAGTCACCTTGACCTCTGTCCTAGGTATATTCAGAGGTCGACGGACTCTCGTCCCCGCCGTAGGATCTCACATCCATTATCTGGGAATCTTCCGACTTCGACCTCCCCATCCTGTCTACAAATTGAAAATATACGTACAAGGATAAGTAAAGGGAGTCGGGACGTACCTATGGCTCTAGCTGGGGAAGGTGACCCGAACTAAATTGGCTCCGAGCTAATTGATCTCGAGCTGAATACCCTGAGAAGCTTTTTGCCGAGTTGAAAGTGTCCGACCACTCTTGTATCCGACCTGAAAGCTCTGAAGTTCGTAAGCAAAAGTGTGAAACGAACCTCGGATAACAAGGCCCTATTTATAGGCAACTCCTGTGACCACCTTGGAAATTTCAAACGTCGCATCTTGTCATAACTGCCAGGTGACGTGTCAGCCATCTGAAGGGTATACGTCGCTGACGTGGCCATCCCCACTCTGCCGGGGTCGGGCACCTTTAGCTCGGGAACAACTCCTAAATCTAGATCTCACTCTCTCGATCTCGACTTTGGGATGGGGGATTGACGAGGGGGATCCCGAGCTGAAGTAAGATGCCCATGCCGAGTTGAGGCAGGCTAATCCGAGCCAAGCCGAACATATTCAGCTAATGCCCAACCTGGATGCTGATCCAACTTCACCTTGACCCCAGAAAACGCCGACCTCAGTGCTAGCTGCCCTGATGGGACATAAAGTCTTGATGGGACATAAAGCTGCACCGCATTAAATGCTGTCAGGTTCGGATTTAGTATAAATAGAGCTCCTCCCTTTCATTTCAGGGGGAACTCGTCATTAAATGTTCTCAACTACCTTATCAGCTCGGACATACTAATCATTCACACGCCCGAGAGGAAAATCCGGGTCATCACCCCGCCTTTTCCTTCCTTTTCCTTGTGCAGGTTAGGTAGCCTACCTGAAAAGTTCAACTCGGAGGCCAACCTGAAAGTTTAGCTTGGCAAGCGTAGCCGACCAACTCAATTGCGTGGAATCCGACCTCGACAAACGTTATGATAAAAATTTAAGTACGAAGATATTAAGGGGCATAGCCCTCCTCTTGCTATACTCAAGTTGTGATGGAACTTTCTTTAAATGCGAAAATCTACTTTTTGAATGCTGTTATAAAATAAAAATTAAGGTTTTTTCATATCAAATAAAAGAAGACGGAGAAATATTGTGTTCTAATATGAAATTTGAACAATTTCTTTGTTTTTTCCTTGATACTACATGTTGGATTCAACAATAAGAGCTCGGACAAGGAAATAAACTCAAAAAGCTAAAAGATTCTGGTTGCTCTAACGTTAAAAAAATCGTAGTACCTATCTAAAAAAAAGTTTAATAAAAGAAAAAAAAAATTACCAACTGAAAAGAGCGCTGTCTATTGTTAGTGGATATATTTATCTAAGTGAGTGTGGGTGTCTTGTCAATTTCTTTTGTCAACGCACCTTGTCGATGTGAGACAATGAAAATATGCACAATTATGGTGAAAAAAAAAAAATTATTGATTGCTAGGCATGAAAGGAATAGTCTCAATCTATCATGAAATGATTTCCACTATTTTGGAACATACCTTCTCAACGAATAAGTTTTTTTTTTCTTTTTTCTTTTTTATTTGTTTGGGGGGGAGGGAGAATCGAGGTAGAAGAATGAAATATTATAATCATAAATACACGTACAAAATTAAGTGAAAAAACATAGCTAAGCAACTTGTTGAAAGAGCTAAGCACATTGATAGTCCAATTTATAGGTAAGCAATCTTCAACTCTTATCTTAGCAATCCAATTCATAGCTTCGTTGCTAGACCCTCTGGTTAGCTTAAATGAGATGGATGATATAGTTGTAACTAAATATCTAATGTCAAAGACAATAGAATTAATCTTCCAATTTAAAACAAATCTGATGACAACTATGCACCACCTGTGTTTGTATTCCCAAACACACCCTTTCTTTTAAGAGGATTTACGGTGATAGCTTTAAAATGAACTCAACGTCACTTTCGATAATGGGTTGTCTAGACCACAATGCATGCCATAACGTTATGCATTTCTCGCTGTTTAGATCACAGTACATTTTTCCATCGTATAAGAAATTCTATTCATTTCACCCGTGAATGAGCGATATTGTGAAGGAGGAAATAGCCCAACACAATTCCTTGGGCTTGCGAATCTGAGACTAATGCACCAAGTAGGCCAAGCATTAAACCAAGCCCAACTATTGTGGTCCAAAAATAAATCTTCACCAGTAGGCCCAATTCACCTGTAAAAATTCTCGTCACTATTTACAAGGCCTAGCCCAAGGATTCTTCACTAGACAGACCTCGTTCCTGTTTTTTTCCTTTTTTCTTTTGGTCAACTCAAGGAGACTACCTAGTAGCTCAAAATTCCTTCCACGCCCAATGTTGGGAAAGAAATAAAATATATTAATGTTTGAAAAAAATAAAATATATTAAAAATCTCACTTATTTTCATTCTTTTTGTTAATCGAGAATAATATAATAATCTTACGTATGGTAGGACCAATAACTTAATTTATATACTAGTCGGAGAAATAACTTAAACATAATATATTTTGAATTCCACCCTCATACTCAAGCTACAAATATTGATATTTATTCCCACTTAACCAAAGCCTCATGGGTCAAATTACCATCCATTTCCCTACTTTTCATTTTGAGGCTTTTTCCTTTTTTTAGTAAAACGAGGTCAGATTATAACGGTTTTTTTTTTTTTAACTCAATTTTTGGATTGATTTTGAGACTTATGACTCTTTGAAAAGGCAATCTATTAAGTAAACAACCATAATTCCGCATTCAAAATGACATCCATTGTATTTTTAAAATTCATCTTTATTATTTAAAATTAGTCAATTTAGTTTTTATTATTATAAAAAAAAATCAAATTCATCCCTACTATTCAACTTAACCAATTTAATCCTTGTTATTTGTTAAAAAAAAAAATTTAGTCCTTATTATTTTAATATTTAAATTAGTCCACAATTTTTTAAAAAAATTGTGGCTAAATTATTATTTTTTTTTAAAGATGAAAGACTAAATTGACTGATTTTGAATAATATGGATGAATTTAAATTTTTTGAAAAATAATAAAAACTAAATTAATTAATTTTAAATAATAAAATGAATTTAAAATTTTGAAAAACTAATAAGGACCATTTGTGCAATTTTTCTTTAATTTTATATAGATTCAACTAAGATCTAATATTAAACTGTTATATAGGAACAGACCAGAAAACCCAAAGTGAAAAATTGAAAACTAAGAAACGTGAGGTTGCCAGAGTCATAGGTATCCCGTGCAAGTTAAACCAATCCTGGGCCTTTACCATTCTGCAATGGTTTCGCAAAGTCAACTAAGCACACCTGGTATAGGGATCGGTATAATGTTTCGTTGTGATAAAGATTTACAGTTCTAAGATTTATTTACTTGATCTAATCCGTCGTAGAGTAAAAAATTGTTGGCCTGAAACCATGGCAACAAAAGTAGAGCATAAAAAAACAAACGAAGAGCTAGTAAAGGCCGGAATTAAATACCATGTATAGTGTACAATCTCAGTCAAATAGAAAAAAAAATGAATCATTTTTTTGAATTTATGTACTTCCGTCATATAAATTGTTTATCCTTAAAAATTTATTGAACATGTGTTACTACCGCTTGTTATATTAAAAAATTTATTATTTAATTTTATTTAGAACGAATGTCATCGTATGAAAAAGTATAAACATACGTGTCGATGAAGCGATGAGTGGTCGCTTGCAAAACATTAAAAAAAGGAAAGAAACTCATCACCTCCAACTGACTTCCACGTTTCATTAGCTTCACTTAACGTAACGTTAAATACAAAAGGTGCGGAACACGAGTGACGACCATGAAAAAAAAAACACACAGGGTAGGCATCAAATACCCAGTGATGCTTTGACCAAAAAAAAAATACCCAGTGATGTAATGAAAACCCTGACAAATAGATGAATTAATGGAAAAGATAAGATTTTAGATAACACATTTTTTTTTTTTTTTTGTTCCTGGTGGTACTCCGTAATCGTGGTTTGGACGGTGGTTATATATATATATATATATATATATATATATTTTTTTTTTTTCGAAGTCCCAAAAATTTTATTCGCAGCATCACATATGATAAACTTGTGTTTCAATGCTGCCAAATGTTAAGGGAGGTGATCGGTATCACCGTAACAGTTTGTTGTAATTTAAGATTTTAAATTTAAAATTATATATTTTTATTATAAATATTATTTTATTTTTGATTGATTTGGAGCACAATATGTTAGGACGTATTGTTGTACTATAAGGTTACTTTAGTGTAAATTTAATAGGATTTTGTCTAAAATAATTTTCTCATCATAAAAAAATGGGTAAATGTCATCAGTGGTCCCTTATTTTTTGAAATTGTGACACTTTGATCCTATATTTTTTGAAATGAACATTTTGGTCCTAAATGTATCAAATTTGACATTGTTGACCTAATTTACTTATTCCGTTAGTTTATTAACATTTTTTGCACGTAATTGACACAAAATCTTATTATTTTCTTTTATTTTTTAACCTAACCTACCATACGTGTATATAGAAATTGTCCAATTTCACCGTAAAAAATACGTGTCATAAAAACACGTGCCAATCATGTGCAAAAATATTAACAAACTAACAGAATAAGTAAGTTGAGTCAAAGGTATCAAAATTACAATACATTAAAGATTAAAAGGTCATTTTAAAAAATATACAATTAAAGTGTCACAACCCCAAAAATAAGGGACTGCTAGTGCCATTTACCCAAAAAAAATTGTATTTTGAAGGCATTGTATATTAAATTAATCTCTAATATTTATTCGTATTTTTTAAATAGCTTTTAATATTTGAAATTTTATTATCAGTCTCACTTATTTACTGTAACTGTGTAAAAGTTGACCTTATTGCTGAAGTATAGTTCTCCAATATTTCTATAATTGTTTTGTTGGAATTTGGGTTTACATGGCAAACTCAAATTAGTAGTGAATGAGAAATTTAATGACAAGTTAGAAAGATTAACTTGGAAAAATAAAATGAAGAACTGAGTTTGTCTCTTGTGAGGAAAATAAAGCCAATTGGTTTCGGGTCGTGGTGAGGATCTGATTTTTGCTCATTAGAGATTAAAAATAAAAAAAACCTCAACTAATAGTCAAGAGTGAATCCAAAATTTTTGCTCATTAGAGATTAAAAACCCACAATCAAACACTTATTGGATAAAATAAAATAAAATATATTGGGACTAAACTGGTTTTTTTTTCTTTCTAAAATTATCTTAAAAATATACATATTTAAAAAAAAAAATACAACTTCACCTTACTCTTTAATAATTCCGCTTTAAAGATCAACGGCAGCCCACTGATCCCAAAATAAATCCAACCCATGCTAATAGTGATTTCCATCTTGTAAACTTCAATTTTCCAATTATTACACCATTAAAGCTTTCAATTAACGGTGACTTATGAGTTAATATAAAAGTAAATTTATCAAATAAAGTTATTTACATCATACAATATACCCTATGCAACGCAAGGAGCAAACAAACAAAGAAAAATAAAATATCTATGCAATGCAAGAGCCTCTTTTTATGTTCTTTCCAGGTTAATGAGAACCAACATGTCATGTCTTTTCACCCAAAAAAAAAAAAACATGTCATGTCTAAGAATGCCCGCATGTCTCCAACATTCAAGTTATATTTCCCCATATGCAACCCACACTGTATCACATTCACATTTTTTGTGAAATAATGTTCTTCTATATAAGGATCGGATAACATATTTTCTCAGGTCATTTTCATATAAATTATTACAAAAAATTATTGATTAGATGAAAAATAAAATATATATAGACAGAGATTCTTAAATTTGCTCACGTGTCGAGTGTATCTATTAAGTAGTTAAGATCGAATATGACTTTTCATTCCTTATAAATAATTATTTTTTTAACAACTTCAACTAGTGAAAGAATGAGGAAGCATCTCCAAGTGACTTTGATTGAAATATTGATTGAAGTTTAGTAACCTAAAGTCTACTATATAACCTTTTATAAAGTAAACCTTCCTATCTCTTCACTTATTTCATCTTGATTTTGTTCTTTAAAAGTGGTTGTTCATAAATTGGAATAAGATTTATACGCATATGAACAACATATACTTGTAGATTTTTTATTTTTAAAATTTCTCCGTGACATCCAAGGTTTGAATATAAACGATAGTAGTCATAATCCAACTTTTACTACAATGCTATTGCATTAGTTACTTAATTAACTCATGGTAATTATGTGAATAATGCAATACTTTAAAATTAATTGCCAATTACACATTTGCACTCAGTAAAATACTACAAATTCTTTTTTGCTATGAACAATAAATTCTTTTATATGATGATAGTGGAGACAAAAGAAGTTTGGGATGCAAGAAGGCGAGAGATCTAGCATTGCTTTCGCTGGTGCTTCCTAGGACAAGTTAATGAGAAGAGAAATTGTCCTTTTCAAATATTATACGATATCTTATCTCTAACCAATCGAAAAAGGAAAAAAGTTGACCTTATTTTCTTACCATTCAAATTCTTGATTGAAGCCCCTCTCCTTGAATTTTAGCTTTTTTTCCTACAACACGTACATTCAAATTCTTGATTGAAGCCCCTCTCATTGAATTTTAGCTTTGTTCCTACAACACGTATTATACAAATAATGTCTTTTGCATAAGAATGAATATAATGTTGAAATAGTGAGAACACAAGCCAATGTATAAGAGAGGAATTCAACCAAAAAAAGATAAAAAAAATTAAACAAAAAATGTATAAGAGAGGAAAAGAAAAGAAGGGGAAAGAAAATTAAATATGGAAAGTAATTTTTTTTAAAATTTAGAGTCTATTTCGCCTTTTAGACGCTTAAAAGCGTTTTTTGTGAGTTTAAAAAAATGAAGTTAACCTATTTAGGCAATTTCTAAAAAAACTTTTAGATAAAAGTTAAAGTTTAAAAAAATTAAAAAATGTCACCAAGGTTGTGGTATAGTGATAAAGTTACTCACTTATTTACGAGAGGTTGTTGAATCAATTCTTGTTAGTTACATTGTGTTGTATGGCCATAGGCCTCATCTGAATAAAAATAAAAAAACTAAAAAAAAACTAAAGAATAAGAAGTTCCAAATTAAAAATTTTCAAAAAAGACTTTTTGTGATACTTTTGTTTTGCATAATGTTGTAAGATATTTTTCTTTTTTAAAAAAAATATAACCTTTCATATTTCGGAAAGTATAATATAGTTAATAATTTTTATTCAACATCACTTCTAACTAAATATTTACTGTTAAATAAATTATAATTTAAAAATTAAAAATTTATAATTAAATTAAACAGAGCCTTAAATAAGGAAAACTCCTAATAATTTATTGCCCATTAGGATGATAGTGATTTCTTTGAAGAAGACAATTGAGAAGATTCGGACACATGAGGAAACATTTGACCTTTATTTCTTATTTTCTTTCATCAAGTGAGGTCAGCCCTACCCCAGGTTGCCTTGGCGGTATGTGACGTGGGGTCAACGCTCAAATCAGATGATGCTTTGACCAAAAAAAAAAAAAATCAGATGATACCGGCTTAAGTGTACAAGAATTCGTGATTAAAGAGAAGTGGTTCGTAAAAAAATCAGAATTACGTTCAATGATCCAGAGCATTTATCACAAGCTTATTATTTAATTCTTTTAGATAAGCCCGATCAATAATCCATAATTTATTTAGAAAACGGCATTTTTATATGTTTTTAACAATGCAAACTCTTAAACAAAATATTCTTTTTAATGTATAGAAATCATAGAATAAGAGCTTAATATTAGTATTCGGTAATTTAGAGTTTTAGATAAATCAAACTACTACAAAATCTAATGGATAATTATCACCATACAATTTTGATATTTAAACTTAATTTCCAATGAAATATATTTTCAAAAGCAAAGAAGTTATTAAATTAGATTTTAATAGAAGCTAATTTAGAGTTCAGGATAAATCAAACTACTAAAAAATCTAATAGATGATTATCATTTCATTTGAACTTTTAAATAAAACGTTCTTTTGATGTATTGAAGTTATCAATAAGAATTTAGTAGGAGCTAATTTAGAGTTATAGATAAATCAAACTACTACAAAATCTAATAGATGATTATTGCCATACTATTTTGATATTTTTTTTATTAAAGAGAGGCCTAAGGTCGTACAACGTACAGTAACTAGCGGGACTCGAGTTCATAGTCTCTCACATAACGAGGAGTAACATTACCATTGGACTAAATCCCTAATGACTACTATTTTGATATATTTTAGATATACATGATAATACCTCATATCATTTTAAGCTATTTACACTAACATCCATTATCTTTAAGAAAGAAGGCCATTGCAAAACTCTTACAACAAGTTTATTATCCTATACAAAAAATAACAATGTTACTAAGTGAACTATACGCAAAATTATAATATGAAAAGGTAAGAAAATACAAGATTATATGTGAAGGACAAAAGTAATTAGAGAAATTTATAACAAACATATGAATTTTACGTTCTACTTTCATTGTTTAGTGTCATATGATTCCTAATCGCACATGCTAAATTGTTGTCTTACCGATAATGGTTCTAATTAGACTTCTAATTTAAATAATAAATTAGGAACTAGTACCATGCTTCAAGGTTATTCTACCTATTGAGGGGGATTTTTTTGGGTCAAAATAATTAAGTGGTTGAGTTGTGTCACATTTCTTTTTATTAAGTTATGAATTGGACTCTTTTTTTTTATTTTTAATAAAAAAAAAATTACAATATTATTGTTGTACTAAAAAAAAGAAAAATATTATATATAAAGGATCCCTATAATTTAAGTGGGTCTCATACAAAATATATTTATTCGAGTATCGATCCTCTCCTTCGTTATTTATCAATCCTCTCCTTCTTTATTTTTCTCCCTTTTAAAATAAGGTAAATTATTTAAAAAATCTCATCTACTAGATTCAAAGTTTATTTTAAACACTTTTTTCGTTTTCAGTGCAAGACATGTTTAAAATAAAACAAATAAATAAGATCTTTTTTTTTGTTGTAAAATAAATAAAATTTAAAGGACTAAATCTAATAATTTATAATTCACCTTCATTTTGAGAAAAAAAAAATTGTATTTCAAAATGTTTAATAGTTTGAAACACTTTCTCTTGTACGAATTGATGAGGCCCATCCGCCCACTTTGGTCTATGGTGGTATATATATATATATTTTTTTTATTTTTGGTCATTTTCTATGGTGGTATAAGACAATGCAGTCATATGATTGATTCATGCATATGGATTTTGTAATGGTAGGCCCTACTCCACCACATTTATGCTCTTCAATTCCTTCACACAACTTTGATGATGACGTGTAATCCTGTAAAGATTATTCCTTAATCAATCTAGTGGGGTTTAGAAAAGTTATCCAAGTCCAACGCGCCATAACGGCGTTTCTGAACACCCCCACAGTCCACGTGTGCACCAGTCACTACAACACAAAAAGAGATAACAGAGCTGACACTAAATAATAAAAGACAATTCTTTTATTAATGCGACTGATAGTTCAATTTTTTATATAATAAATTATCTCAATCTCTTATATAGTGAATGAAACCTACACGTATAAATTTTATTAATATATGAAAATTTGATGTCAATTCTAATTAATTGAAGAGTTTCTTTATAATAAATCAACTACCTATATTTTCACAAATGATAATTTGACAAAATTCTTACCATTCACAGAATTTGAAAAAAAAAAAAATCACTTTATAGATATATTTTTATAATGAAAACTTATATTAAGCATAAGTATATTAGATATATGTTATGGTTACAAATTCGGTTACATGTCACCTGGTCCAGAGGCCACGCACCATATCAATAAAAGAAAATAACTCAGCCTTGGAATTTTTATTTTTATCTACAAACTAACACCTTCATCAATTGTTATCCTTTTTAAAAATTAATTTGTAATTTATTGTGTATAATTTTATCTTATATTTTTATAAATTACGACTTAAACTCATAATTTATATGTAATTCAACAGTAATTTTATAAACATTTTCAAAGTTTAAATTAAATTATTAAATAACGATTTATTATATTCAAAAATTTAAATTTTAAACCGATGCCCACATATATATAGTTATTGCTCACTTTCATTAACTTGTAACGTGCCTCGACAAATTATAATATTGCCATAAATACAGGATTTCCGTGCCAGACAAACTGTATCTTAATTGATCACGCATCTCTGCTTATACTTTCTCTCTCTCTATATCAACTTTTATAAAACACAAACAGAGATAATCGTACTCCGGCAATAAAAGGCATTGAGAAGCTTCGAAGATCACTTGTGATAATATATATATATACATATATATATATATATATATAGAGAGAGAGAGAGAGAGAGAGAGAGAGAGATGGATGAGCAGCAGCAAGGAGGAGTAAGAGGGGATATAGAGAGCAATGAAGGAGGATGGACGATGGACGATAGGAGCAATCCGTCGTCGTTGTTGGAGAGAGATGGTGGTGGGATGAGAGAGCCGCTTTTGAATCTTAAGAGCAGAGTCAATACGACGTCGCAAATCGCCATTGTTGGCGCTAACGTTTCCCCTATCGAAAGCCTCGATTACGAGTATGACTACTACACATCACAACACGATACGACGTCATTATATAACCGATTGCGATATATTCATCTAATCTATGTCTGTGTATATATATTAGTAATTATAGTATATTTAGTAACGTTCATTAATATAAGTGTTAGTAATATAACTTACTTAACAAAATAATTATTTATATAATTGTATTTATTACTAACATGTTATGTATATGTATATAACACACATATGACGTTATTAGAACATTAGCAAAAATAATTATTTATGTATGTGTATGAAACTAATATAAATAATTACTAATATGTGTGTATATGAAGAGATTTTTTTTATTTGTTTTTTTTTTCTTTCTAAAAGGATTGTGTTTTAGGAAAATTTATAATGTATTGATGTGTAAAATGGAATGAATTTAATTTTGAAGAGAAATTAAAGTGTTGAAAACTTTTTCTTTAATTTCCTTTTTCAAAGGATTGTAGCTCAAGATAATATATAATTTCTTCACTTAATTTAAAAAATTTCCTTACTTAATATTTGCTAATAATTGACTTTGAATATCAGCTCGCTGATTATGATGTTAATCGCAGGCAATATTGTGCATTTTCACTTAAGTTTGCGGATTATACAGTCATTTTGCTCGAGACTTGTTGCTATGATCAGTATATTATGATGTTAACTGCCATAAAAATTGTTACTTTTTTTTATCAACTTCGCCTTTCCTACGGTCAAATTTGCTCGAGACTTGTTGCTGTGATCATTATTCAGTTCGAAACAAAATGTATGCTGTAGTATTTTGAGCCGTGTTGAACCAGGCGACTTATCTGTAATTTTTTGTTAATTCTAACATAAAATTCCTGTTAGTGTTTTTCACGAAGATTTGCATTGATTCTTCCAGGATTATTGAAAACGATCTGTTCAAGCAGGATTGGAGATCTAGGAAAAAGGTTCAGATATTTCAGTATATATTTCTCAAGTGGACACTTGCACTTCTCATTGGATTAGGCACAGCTCTTGTTGGGTTCTTCAATAACCTCGCCGTGGAGAATATTGCCGGTTTTAAGCTTCTGCTTACTAGTAATTTAATGCTTCAGCATAAGTAAGCCTAAGCTTATAATTTATTTGTGGTCTGGAGATTAAATCTGCTTACTATTTTCAAGATTTCATCTCTTAATTGACGTAAGATGGTTGTTTGGCTTGTCATTTAATCAGAACTAGTCCATCTTCTGATAATGTACGACTGTAACCTTTATCATTTTGGCTTATCATATAAACGCAACTTATTCTTCAATAAATGTTGGCTTTATGTTGCCATTTCTGTTGAATTCCGCGTTTGGGAGTTGGCTGTTGTACCGATTGTTTTGTCCTTAAGTTAATTGCTTGATATGTATGTCTGGCTTACATCGCTAGGGAAAACTTTTAACTTATGCCACCTACTAAGAACAACACTTCCTTCTTGAACTATTTCTGTATAGAGTAGAATTCATTGGTGTGCTAGCAAATTTTTGTCGCATACTATAAGAATGTTTGACAATGCTCATGCTCGATCAAATCCCTTTAGCAGTTTGAAACAACTATGAATTTGTTCCAGTGCAGGTATCTTGCGGCATTTCTAGCGTTTGCTGGTTGCAATCTTTTCCTGGCAACTTGTGCTGGAGCCCTGTGTGCGTTCATTGCTCCTGCTGCAGCAGGGTCTGGCATACCTGAGGTGAAAGCCTATCTCAATGGTATCGATGCTCACTCCATTTTGGCTCCAAGCACCCTCTTAGTCAAGGTGAGTAAGCAACTTGCCCTCTCTCTATCTCTCTCATGCACATGCACACATCTAGTTTTGGTCACATAGCATATGGTGGACCGTATAACTTATCAACCATATACTTGCAACATATTAGCAACTGATTTAATTTCACTGCACAAGTTCCTAGCAAATACTTCCGTATGTAATTAATCATCATACTTATTGTTGGTATGTAGACTGGTCCTTCTGGCTTACTCAATAAAACACATTAACTGACTGCTTAAATAGATTATCAGTTGCCTTTCTGAACGTTGACTTGTTTCGCCACAATTTGAGTTACATTATTATATCTTTTGGCAGATTTTTGGTTCCATTTTTGGAGTTGCTGCTGGATTTGTTGTGGGCAAGGAGGGACCAATGGTTCACACCGGTGCTTGCATAGCCAACTTACTAGGACAGGGAGGTTCCCGCAAGTATCATTTGACATGGAAATGGCTCAGATTCTTCAAAAATGATAGGGACCGAAGGGATTTGATCACTTGTGGAGCTGCTGCTGGTGTGGCAGCTGCATTTCGTGCTCCAGTTGGTGGTGTCCTTTTTGCTCTTGAAGAAGCAGCCTCATGGTCTGTCTCTCTCTCCTTTATCTCTTAATTCCAACCTTTCTATTCCTTTTATACTTCCTCATGTGCTTGCACATATAAAAGTCATAGCTGGTGGATATCATGATCCTATTTGTGTTCCTTGAACATTGGAATGATTGAGCATGATAAATATTCTAGATTTGCCAGATTTTTGCCTGTTGCAGGAAGTATATTCTGCGTTCCATGGCATAATATCAGACTATAATGAGCTAGTAATTCTTCAGTTGACAGGTCAATTGGGAAGTGATAGAGCCTCTAGTTTGCACCTCTACCTGCCTTGCATAAATGTCTAAAAATAGTTTCTACTTAGTCCCGTTGATATGTAGTCACATTTTTCCGATTTAAGGCTTTCATGTTATCTCTGTTTGGGACATTATTTAAGTAAATGAAAAGGGGAGAAATTAATTGGTGAATTTCACTTCTAATCGAGTGAAGGGTCCAAAGTACTCGTAGCTGGGGGCAAGCCAGAATATCATCTTATTTTCTTGAGGGCAGAAAGTTTTCTTATTCTGCCCATAAGTTGTAGTTGCGTTAATTTGATGCATACTATTATGCAGTTCTAATTGTATTTTCATATGTTATAGGTGGCGAAGTGCTCTCCTCTGGAGGACATTTTTTACAACTGCTGTAGTAGCTGTGGTGCTGAGATCTCTGATAGTATTGTGTCGGACTGGCAAGTGTGGGCTATTTGGGCAGGGGGGTCTTATCATGTTCGATGTCAATTCAGCAGTGCCTTCTTACAACACCACAGATTTGCTTGCAGTCTTGTTCATCGGGATTCTCGGTGGTGTTTTGGGAAGCCTTTACAATTTTCTTGTGGACAAAGTCCTTCGCACCTACAGCATTATCAATGAGTATGCATCATAACTTCTTTGTGGTGATAGAATATTAATATGCTTTTCATTATCAGCTGGAATTATTTTATTGTGATAAGTACGTACATATCTTTTCCTTTAAACAAGGATTTACATTAACCAGGTAAATGAGAAGAGTTGTGTCATTTTGCTAGATTATGTGCAACACTTGATGTTAAATAAGAAAAACTTAATAGCTAAAAGGGAAAGAAGAAAATAAAGTGTAGTCTGGTTGTAAAACGGTAATATATCTTTAGGATTTATTTGTTTTCATTTTGGAGTTAAAGAAGTTAAGACGGGCAAATTTGTTTTCTTGTAAATTATTATTGAAATTTTCCATTAGTTTATCATTTATATTGCTATGATGTAATTATGTAAATTTGTATAACAAATTCAGTCAAATTATATCAAGAACTTGATTTTCACAATTCACTAAACAGGCTTCTAATTAGTGTTTCTTCCTATATAATTGATTTTGAGTTTGCTCGTGCTAATTTTAGTTGATGAATCACAGGAAAGGTCCTGCTTTCAAGATTCTTCTTGTGGCCACAATTTCAAGCCTCACTTCTTGCTGCGCATATGGTCTCCCTTGGTTCGCAAAGTGCATCCCTTGTCCCAGTGGCCTGGAGAAACAATGCCCCACAATAGGCCGCTCTGGAAACTACAAAAATTTTCAATGTCAGCCAAATCATTATAATGATCTTGCCTCTCTTTTCCTAAATACTAATGATGATGCCATTCGCAATTTATTTAATCCTAACAGTGAAGGCGAATTTCACCTTTCTACCCTTTTAGTTTTCTTTTCTGCAATGTATTGTCTCGGAATTATCACTTATGGAATTGCTATTCCTTCTGGGCTGTTCATTCCTGTCATACTTGCTGGAGCCTCTTATGGGCGCCTTGTTGGCATCTTCCTGGGATCTATCTCCAATCTTGATGTTGGATTTTTTGGACTCCTCGGAGCAGCCTCCTTCCTTGGGGGCACAATGAGAATGACAGTATCACTTTGTGTCATCCTTCTTGAGCTTACTAATGATCTCCTAATGCTCCCATTAGTGATGCTTGTTCTTCTTATCTCGAAAACTGTGGCTGATAGTTTTAACAAGGGTATCTATGATCAGATCGTAGAGATGAAGGGTTTGCCTTACTTGGAAGCTCATGCTGAACCATACATGAGGAACTTGGGTGCAGGGGATGTTTGTTCTGGTCCTTTGATTACATTTTCTGGTGTCGAGAAAGTGGGGAACATCATACATTCTCTGAAGGTTACTAGACATAATGGGTTCCCCGTCATTGATGAGCCACCTTTTTCAGATGCACCAGAGTTGTGTGGGCTAGTTCTGAGGTCTCATTTACTTGTTTTGCTTAAAGGAAAGAGTTTCCTTGAGCATCCTGTATTGGCAGGATCTCAGATACTAAGGAGGTTTCATGCATTTGATTTTGCTAAGCCCGGATCAGGGAAGGGGCTGAAGCTAGAGGATCTGGACCTCACGGAGGAGGAGATGGAAATGTATGTTGATCTCCATCCTATCACTAATACTTCTCCATACACAGTGGTGGAGACAATGTCGCTTGCTAAAGCTGCAGTGCTCTTTCGACAGCTCGGTCTTAGACATTTGTGTGTTGTTCCAAAGACTCCCGGAGTAAGATTTCTTCTCATCCATTTTCTTTTAAAAAGTAAAAGTTTTAGTTAACACAAGGATAGTATTGTACTAGACCTCTCAATGTGTGAGATGGCTACAATGCTATATATCCAACTCTACAATGCTATATATCCAACATGACCCTTGAATCTATGCATCTCCCAGATGGCCTTATTTATGCCCATGCTTCTGAGGCTATCCTTTTGCCTTGTATTAGACGGGTGCTTTGTTAGAAGCCTCGATGTCTTTCTGAAGAGTCAGTCTAGCCTGGTCGTTAAGGGACCTAAAGTACACACTTTTAGCTAGGGACTTTTGAGAGGGATCAACGAATTGATGGTTGCAAGTCTATACCTAGATTAGAGTGTCAGTTTTAGGGATTGAATCGGACCGAATTTCTGAGATTTTTGCCAGGTTGCCGAATCTCTGATGCTCCCTCGAGGATTAGCATTGTATTGTCTCTTCTTGTTAGCAGTGTCGCTTTTAATATTTTTATTGATAATTTTTCAATAAAATGTGTAAATTAACATCTTTTATGATTGAAATATGCAGAGACCTCCGATTGTTGGAATTCTGACAAGGCACGACTTCATGCGGGAGCATATACTAGAGCTCTACCCGCACATTGTCTCCCACAAGTAGCCCGAACCTGTATGCGTAGACAGGTAAATGGTGGCTTTACGAGCTATCGTATTTCGTTGTCACAGGTCATAGAAAGCTTTTTCAAAGAGTAGACGTTGATTCGTTGCTGCTGAGCATGGGCGAATCGCTTTAGAAGAAGCGGACAGATAGAAGATTGCGTGCGCAGAAATGCAAAAAAGAGATAAAAGAGGTGAATCACTTGTTTATTTTTTGAAAGAGATAGAGAGTTCACTCCATTGTTTTGCCATTCAAACTGCTTGTCTATGGTATTTATCCTTAATAATCGGTCTTGTACAGTAATTCTTCCATTTCCATTTTTGAGTTTGTCAACTGAATTTTTCAGTCCGTGTACTCTTCTGGACACTCAATTCACATGATTTTGTATGCCCTCCTAACGCTATGTTACGAGAGAGATTCAATAGTAGTGAATTGTTCAGATCATTTTGTTATAATTGTATAAATACTTTATCACTATTGAATCTACCCTATTACATCATAATGTCAATATTCAAGTCTTAATTCATTGAATTTAAATCTCTTTCTAACATTACATTTTGAGGGAGATCTAATAGTGTTGAACCATTCACATCAATTTGTTATTACTGCATAAATATTTCATCACTGTTAGATCTCTCTTATTACGAGAAAATTCAAATACAATTTCGCAAGACTTGTATATGTTTCACTTGCACATGCGAGGCATGTTATGTTAAAAGACAAATGGGCCCAAAGCATACTAGAATTTTCAAATAGCAACCCTGAAGTTTAATTTTTTTTTTTTCTTTGAACTTAGCCCTTGTAGATAAGAGTTTTTGGACAATGTTTACGGCCTTCTTAAACTAAAATGATCATTAATCCTTTCTACAAGTCATGGACGGATTTAAGATTTCTTCTGAATTTCGAAAATTGAAAGTCAAAAATGAATGGATCCAGGATTTTTTTGTAGTGAAAGTTATACACAATTAACACTTTTATATCAATATCTTTTCAGTAGAGATAAATTAAAATTTTAAACTAAAAACATTCATACATTTAAAAAGATTTGGGGTCAATGAGAGCTGTATCCGCCCCTGGTCACAATTACGAGAAGCGGCTCTATCATGAATTATGCAGCACGATATGTTGATAATTAAATACACCTGAACAAGTAGAAATTCTATCATATCACTCTATTCATATACAAATAATACAAGTCTTATTTACAACTTTTTCAAGAGGCTTTTCTCCAACAGTTCATTGCCATCTACACTGCAAATGACCAATTTGCCACTTCTCAAACACAGATGGATCTTTCAACCGTTAAGTAATAACCCTTTTAGTGCCTCTTTGAATTCCATGGGCATTGCTGTAAATTCCTAAATAGTCATTTCTATTCCCCAGTAAATTTCATAATGTAGCAAGTTTATAATAGAGCCGACCTGCAAAAGAATACGATCGGCTTGATTATAATCAAGCAAAATAGGTTGAAAAATCAAAACATTGCGAATTTGTTCCGACTGCAAGCAGCTCACAGGTTACAAGTTTCGCATCCATGAAGTATGATGGATTGCATACTTCAGCAACTCACTGAACGTTCTCCTTGAAGGGTCCAGAATCATGTAATAATTTCATAACAAGTTTCAGCTGTAAAAGAATTTAAACGAGTCAGATTACTAGTAAACAAGCTCAATATTGATTAGATCACAAAAACTTATGCCATAAGTAGGACTTAAAAGCTTTTCTCTTCTGAGGGTCGCCTCATCGTATGTCATAAGTCTGTTACATCTCATTTGAGGTATTCTTATTAAGATTCCACAATTATAATTACCTGAGCTGCCTCTCGTGCTAAGAAATCCGCGATGACTTTCCTAAAATCTTCATCAAGAATATAATGGCAGCTATAAGTTGTCACAGGCATATACCCCCTCTGGATCTTATGCTCGCCCTGAGCTCCAGCTTCTACTTTGTCAAGGTTAAGTTCAATAGCTGCTTCAATTGCCTGTAATATCAGAAATAGTAATGCGTCATTAAACATCAGAACTTTAATGTCATATGATCTGAAATTGAAAAATGTTCCTTACACTATCACATGAGATTGTTTCTTTAACTAGTTCCACCTCTTTCGTGGTGTAAATAAATCAAACATAACATCCTACAGGATGGAGTAGTGTCTAAGAATCTTCAAGCAAGAGAAGCAGCAAGCCATACATATAACTACTTGTGTGGAAACTTTGCTGTTTGTCAGAATAAAGTTACCAGTTACGACTCCATGTTATTAGTTCCCAATCTAAGCCGTCCATATTTACTGATAAATTGGAAAAAGCGAAGTCAAAACCTGGTAGTAGCATGCTTCAAAATGCAAATTCGGATAGTAAGCTCGTGGGAGACATCCCCATAAGCGCCCATACAATGTATCTCCCCCAATTAGATTAAGAGCGCCAGCAACAAGTTCGTCATCTTCTTCAGCAACAACAAGTAGAACGTTATCACCCATCTTTGAAGCCATGTTGTGAAAGAAATCTCTCGTTAAGTATGGAGTACCCCACCTAGAGATAGATTAACAGCTCACAGATGAAATTTCTTCCAAATAGTATGAAAGAACTCTTCTAATAATTTTCAAGAATATTTTGCACAAAAGCTATGAGGTGCAAACCATGTATACAGGGTATAGGCTCCAGGAACATGTAATACGGCCCCTCTACTTCCCCTCACACCCCCCACCCCGTGCGTATGCCTTGCCTGCACAATGTATGGGGTAGCTGAAGAAAGACGAAAGAAATAGAAATGCTACACATATTAATCCCCTGAGCTGAAAAAGGGAAAGAAAGTACTAATCCACTACGTGGCTTTTACAGAAAATATGCATAAAAAAAGTTTAGCATAAAAAATCATGCCAGTTCATCATAATCCTAAAAGGCAAAAGAGAAGGAAAATTTTCATAAACAATGAAATGATGATAGATCCAAAGATCTGGACTTAACTTGTTATCCGTGGTGTTCCTATAGAACTGGTAGAAGGTATCCCAGTGGCTAGCCTGCAAACATGTAAAGAAAGATGGTGAAAAATTCTTTTTTAAGGGCCAAAATACTAACCAAGATGAGGTTAGATCCCTTAGTTAACACGTTAAAGGTACCATCAGTAAACGGAAATCTGAATGTGAATTAGGGGGGACCAACCTCAATGTCTATGCTGTGCTAAAATGAAAAGTAAATAATCTAGCACCCTTTCAAAGTGTATCTCACCCAACAAAATATGTAAAACAATGAAACTGTACTACTATTTATTGAATGCAATGTATCTCTCAAAACTCAATCTCAATTTAAACCCCTTTGAAGATGCTACAAGGACTTGCATATCAGGATGCGTGAGAGGGGTAGAGAATATCCATAACTTTAGCAGTTGTTTCCAAAACTTTTTAGTATTCACACTTTAGGAGTATAATGTACATGCCGGATTTCAACCATGAATTATACTACAATTCCCATGATGCAGCACCAGAAAGAAAGCACAACAAAATGGATAATAGCCACACTGTAGATTTGTTAAATTCTTTATCTTCATTTTCGCACTAGATGGATCTATACGAGAAGCAAAAAGGAGATAGTTATAAATTCTCAACCATCTTAAACAGTACAAGGAAGGCAAAAAGTGGAGAACACTATTAACAAGATGCAGAATTGCAAATATAGCCCCATACCTTACCACTACATTACTTGAATAGAGATATCAGATAAACATTTACATTATGCAAATGGCTCTGATAGTTATTTCAAAATGAATTTCATGGGTATTATCAAAGAAAATTAGAATTGCATAGATGCATGGGATATACCTTAATTTCATATCCTCGTAGGTGCTTCATGGTCAAATTTTGAGCGGAAATCTGCAAGAAATTCCAAACTGTTACTTAGCCAAAATTGCAAACAAAAAATTTGAAACATCATATATCCTTATTCTCAATATGATTTGTTATATAATTAACTGTTCATGGAAGATATTTTTTGAAGCGCCAAAGAAGGAAGCATCTACATAATACAGAACCCCAAAAGAAGAAACGTATGCAGGCAAAGACTAATGCGAAAAAGTTAAGTAGGAATAGGAGTTTATGAAATCTCAGATGGTGTAAAGATATGATCACATCTAATCACTTTTGAGTACTTGAGAATTTCTTACATGGCTACAAGAAAAGGAAGTATACACTAACCAACTTCAAATGTAGTCAAAGATACGTTTGCATCATGAAATTGAACTCAGCTGAAAATTTGAGGCTGCAATGCATTGATGGACAAACTGTAGAGAAAAAAATGCACCATATTTCTGGTATAATCATAGACTAAATACTGTTGAACATAGTTGTCAAATTGTAAATCGTATCGTGAATCAAAATATCTTTTTTCCGAATCTAGAAACGTAACGATCCACTCACATTTTAAAAACAGATTTAGAATTGTAGCCTCGTAAGAACTTAAGAAGTAGACAGACAAAAAGGCCACCAATAACAACAATAGTATCAAAAAATAAAATGAACAGCAGCCTCCCCCTCTCTTTATCACCTTCATCTTTCACCAACCTTCATTTTGACCAGGGAGCCTGGCGGTTAGTGCAAAAGGAGGTGTTTGGAATTGGTATGATTTTGATTCTGCTAAATAGCATTCTTGATTTAGCGAGGTAGGTGTTTCATGTTTGGCTTTTTTTTTTTAAAGAAAAAAAAAAAGACCAGAAAGTAAAAATGTCACCTGGCCCGCATGCTACATAGAAGTTAATCCTACCAAATCATTGAATAGTAGGATTCATTGTGATTAGATGTGATTCATATACATTTCTGATTCAAATTGAATCGAATCCAATTGAATTGAATGGTACGATTTTGATAATTATGATGCTGAATTACACCAAAAAGGCATACATATACACTCACTTTTCCAATCATATGCCATGTATCTCTGTCATCAACAATTTTCAGCAAACTTGTCTAGACTGGCATTTTTCTACTTGATCAGAACATCAAAATATTAAAAAAAGGAAAACAACCTTCTTGCGCTCTTGACGAATATTCTTCCTTTTGCTTTGCTTCATATCCATCAAAAATTCATCGAAACTGTGGCATAAGCATCAACATATATTAACATAAGCATTAAGAAATATTAAAATAAATTAATGAAAAGGAAAAAGATTTTAATCCAGGCAAATCTTAATAGCAATTTAACGTTCCATCCAGAACCAGACAACAGTAAATTGTTGATATGTTTATTGACGAATAAAGGCAAGACTACTATAATAAATATAGTTTACAATCAGCGCCCCGAAGCATGATGACATGGATGGACTAATAATTTTTCTGCAGAGTAAGACATGTTTGGAAAGCGAGAAAAACTTGTCTGAATACAAATTGTATCTATCGCTGACTGATTGACATTTTCCAACAAGCATATTCCCTGAAAGGCGAGGACTTATTTTGTAATTGTGAATCCATAGAGTGAAAGCTTGCTTCTCTCGCATTTGGGCACCAATAGAACTTGGGATATAATCATATACGATACTTGTTTTATTTAAATTAATTTAATTTCCAGCTGCTAAGAAGAACAGGAAAAGGAAATTGAGATCTAGTAATGCCAATCTAAAATGTACACAGCTGTAATCATGCAAACTCACGTTTTATAATTACGATTTTTCCAGTGGTACTGCATTCCAATCCTCTGCAGGAAACCTTTTTCCTCTAATCTACGCCACTCACTTTCACAGGGAAAAGTGATGTGCAGGGATGAAATCTGAAACTGTCAAGATAGAAAATTGTCAATATATGTCCAGATAAGAATCTTATGCCTCATTTGTTCCATTTGAGGCAAATCAATATGGGAAGTTCTAAACCAAAATGCTCAACCAATATTGAATTAAATTCATTAAATAGCAGTGATCTATACTAGCAACGCCTGGGAAATGTATGAGATGAGGTGCATCGAGAAATCTTTAGAAATCATTAGTATTGAAATACTCATCTGAAAATATTCTTTACACAATGTCTACCAAATATAGAAAATGAGCGTCTCAATCTGCTGCGCAAAATCCCACTGTTAAGTTAATATAGCACCTCTTAAATCCTTAAAAGCAATGCAACAGCAAGATGTTACACTGTGCAATCTTTTCATATTCATTAGAGTGCAGTTAAGAGATTTAAAAGGAAAAGAGAGAGAGAAACTTAAGAGTAGAAATAAGGACAAAAGGATGCAGTGTTCTCATGATTTAAAGAAAAAGAAAAGAAAAAAATAGTAGGAAGGAAAGTGAAACATGAAATAAGAAACCTGATCGGAGTTACGTCCGGGTTAACTCAACAGCTCTATACTCGTATACTTATCCAACTGAGTTTGAAGAGGGGCCTCATTTCAGAAAGAATTTATAATCTTAACAACGTGGAGCAATTGGAAGTGTCAATACATAATCCTCTCAGCCTCTCAGGAATGAAGAGCCAAATGTAAGGAGGTAATTCCATTTTCCTTTTTGTCATAAGTGTCTTGTTCAAATCGACCTTTTTATCTACTCTTAATAATGACTTTATACCATTCAATAGAGAGAAGAGAATTACTGATACATCTATCTGTCTCTTCTTCTCTAATGAGTTATTTGAAGCACTCAGGTGCAAATTGCACCAACAATGTAATAAAGAGCATTTAAACATCAACAATTTAGGATAGCTCAAATACATGCCAAAATTTTTAATATCCTTTTTTTCATTTTTGGCCACCCTTTAGAGGCTACAAAAGCATGTGTCTTGAAAAGGGATGCATTTGAGCTATCCTAATCGAAGAAGTATAAATAATGAAAAGGGCTAAGCTGGAAATTTCATCATTATATATAAACTCTTGAAAAGGGAAGCACCGTCTTTCCTCAAGACCTGATACAACGAGCTAACCTCAGACTACCTAGACTAAGCGATCTCACAACGTTCCTCAATTGTCACCGGTCTGGACCATGTTTACATTGCATCTTGATAGAATCAAGAAACATGTTTATAATATACTACCTCTTCTCTTCAGAATCCAACATACTTGAAACACAAGTCTCCATCTACAGTTTTGTGGCAAAGCAAAAATCCAAAACCTCACCCGTCAACCAGGAGTATTATAAAGTAAACTCTTCCTCACATTACATTATACCCTCATGAAGAAATCTAACACATGAGCTGTGTAAAAACCTTGACATCTCCACATCCTGTAGTAACTAACATATGCTAACTACACTTGATCAGATTACCTAGTGATGCTGGGGTAGAGGGCCTCAAGCAATTGAAGAAAATAAATAAACCAAGTAACATTTAAAGTCACGATATACACCCAGCACAAAGTTCTCGAAAACCACCTTAAGTTTAGCGCCATCTGAAGTTTTAACATTTAAGACTAAGATGTCACATACCTATGTATGAGGAATCTTCTTCTATTCCTCGTGATAAGTTACTTGTTGGAAGAGTCTATTTTTTATTTATACAAAATCATCCACCAAGAGTTGAACCTAATTGGCGTTATTTCAGATTAGCCTACAGAGATCCTGTGATTGAAAGAAACACTATTTGGGCTGGGGTAGAAAATTTTGTGTTGAAAGTTGATGTCTGCAAACATATAAACAGAAATGCTATAGTTCTGAGCATTCAAGCTCCTTATCAAGCCAAAGGAAACAGATACAGTTGTTTAGAAGGTGTAAAGGCAAAACAAACGTATTATATTGAAAAAAAAAATACAGCTCTCGGGGAGAAATAAAGGCAGAACAAATATATTAGATTGAAAAAAAAAAGGAAGTACTTGTTCATAATTGACATTAAGTTAATAGTTCAGATAAGTGAGATTTAACAGATACCTTGGTTGTCAGATCCTTCATTGCCGAGACTAAAATGTCAAAGAGTTGGTCCTTGTAGGGTGTGTTACGGACTAAAATCCTCTGACCAGTAACAGGGGTAAAAGGAACACAGCATTGCAACTTTGGGTAATACCTTGAACCATAACTGTAGTAGGCATCTGCCCAAGAATGATCAAACACGTATTCACCATAAGAGTGGCTGCAAAATTTAATTGACAAGATAAGAAGACTGTAAACATGTAAAACAAATATACTGAGGAAAGAAAACAGAAATATTGCCTCTGGAAACATAGCAGAGGCCAAACCTTTTGAGATAAAGAGGAACAACACCTACAATATTATCACTTTCATCTTTGGCAACGATGTGTTGTGGCAACCATCCTGTTTCCTGAAGCAAAATTGCAGAGGCTCTCTATGTCATTTTTAAGACCAAAGAAAACAAGAATTTGGAGGCAGCAATAAAATATTTCTAAACAAGTTTGAACTGGTGATCAGACAAAAAAACCACTCCAAAGAACCAGAAATTAATAGAGTATATCATGACATAAAAAAGAATCAACTTTTATTAAGCGTGAGAAGACAATCATAGGGAATATTTGAAGGGGCAAGTTTAATTAAGGAAAGTGAACATTACCTGACATAATCAAAATGGAATAAGACACTCAATTTTGTAATGAGGGAGAAGATTTTAACATCTAAATGCACTAATCAAGCTGTTTACTCACAAGAAAGAAAGGACCAGAACATAAAAACTACGGGCTTTCAGATATTTGAGAAGGTTATCATTCTTTGTTGCGTTGTATTCCAGAATTCCTTTTTTTTGAGTGATCAGTCAATCACATTTCTTACTCTATTACAAGAAAGAAAAGTCATCATATAGACCACTGCTTATTTAATATACTTTGGATTTAGTGGTCACGTAGACAATCATGCAAAGCATGTTGGTAATATCTATGAAATTTTAGAAATTGAAATGACAAGAAGAATATTGTGTGTGTATATATATATATATATATATACAATTTTATTAACATAAAGTTTGTAGATTGTAACAAAATAAAGTTAACAAAAATCACTTTAAGAAATGGTCAGGCATGCTTTCTATTATAAACTGGGCCAGAGGAAGTCAAGGTCAGGTACAGCCAACTTCCTAAAGGATAGAAAACGTAACATAATTGTCATCATATTCATGCAATTAATAGTTTTTGTGCAACAAACATGCACCAAATTTGCAGTTGCTAACCTTAACAGCAGAGCTTGACTCCTCTAAGCTCGAAAGAAAACCATGGGTAAGAAATGGATTAAAATTTTCAAGACCAGTAGCATCAAGACTGCATGCATCCCAATCATTTGGTGAAACCTCTGAGATTGAGGAAATCACTGAAACAGAAATCTTCTTGATTTGGTCTACAGTTGTGTCCTCTCCCTATAATTAAGAAGTGATTTAGACGTCGAAAGCATTATACAAATGGAAATCTAAACAACTTTTTGAAGCATCAGCAAATGAGTCACCTCTGAATCTGAGAGAGACTTTCTCAAGGTGTAACTCCCGAGAGAAAGGTCTCCTTTAGCAGGCTCCACAGTCTTCCTTGGTCCCCAAAAGAGAGAATTTATCCCAAACGTAAGAAATGAAGGATGAATGCATTCACTAGATGATGATTTTCTCTGCAGTTTCCCCGGTAGACCAAATCCACAAAGGGAAAGATATAAGCATGTCTTTCTCCGGATTATAACAGAAATAGATTTAAAGTTATCGAAACAATGATTCAAAACCAACATAAAAGCATCACGACGCAATCAGTATCCAACAGAAACCAATTATATGAATTAGATGATTAAGTACACGATTTTCCTACTGAATTATCAAAACGTAAGGCACGAATATGCACTTACGTAAACACAGCGAATCATAAATACCCATTCTGTTCAATATAACAAAAATTCACAAATTAGATAATACTATACAGTAAGTACTGAACCCAGAAACTTTACAATACCCAAAAAAAAAATTGTAAACAAAAAGAGCCACGAATTCTTGAAAGTAAAAAAAAAATAAAAACAATTAAAAGATAAAAGATTAGCTCAATAACCACAAGGGCACGAGTAAACAAACATTTGTTGTCATGCCCTTGTCCCAAAACCGAGCCCAGACGAAACTAGTGTCGCACACTTAAAGCATAATTGTACTAGCCTGAAATACATAAGCTCAACTCAAAATTGTTAACTCGAGTTATTACATTTTTTTTTCTGACCTGGAAAAACATGCCCACTCAACCAACCTAAGACATAGACCGAATTAGCGACCATCCACGGATATCGAATGGAACACACTGACATCCCCTCGTTATCCTAACGGCTACATGGTAACTAAAACCCGGGGTACAACGGCCCGAAAACTCGAGTTATTAATTTAATCCAGTGTCATATATTATCTCTTTCACCAACGTGAAACATCACATACGCATTCACATATGTATACAGCAAACACACGGAAAAATATTCAGTCAGTCTAAGAAATATATGATACATGGGATGGACACGATTCAGTAAGGCTAACCGAAGAGTGACCCCAAACACACATCAACTTTCTAAACTAAACATACACCCCAAAATTAGAAGTCAACTAATTGTTTAATTACAATAAAGTTATATTATCAACAATGGAGAAAGAAGCTTACTAGGCGAAATGGTACGTGACCAAGAAATGGTGAAGAAACAGCCACCATGGCCACTACTTGCTTACTGCGTTGCTAGTGTGTGTGTGTGTGTGTGTGTGTTTTTGTATTAGTGTGGAAGCTGAGATGATATTAGTTTATAGTCGTACAAAGCTTAGGCCACGTGAGAGTTTGTTGGCCGTTTGTTTTCCGCCATTATACTTAACCAATTATTTTGCGTATTCTTGCTTATTTGCTTCTCACATAATTTTTTTTTACTAAATAAGTAAGTGTTTTATTAAAAATTAAAAAAAATTAATGTAAATAATTCCTATGATTTTTTAAAAATTTTAATTTATTTTTTAATATTCAAAATTAGTCAATTTATACTTTTTTATTTTTCAAAAGTTTTAAATTTATCTCTATTTTTTAAAATTAGTTAATTTAGTTCTTATTATTTTTTTAAAAAAATTAATTTAATCTCCATCTATATTGGCTAAATTGAATTTTTTTAGAACAATAAAGACTAAAATTAATTTTTTTTAAAGAAATAATAAAGATTAAATTAATTAATTTTAAATAATATAAACGAATTTTAATTTTCTTAAAAATAATAATAATAGAGAATAAATTGACTAATTTTGAATAATATGTATTAATTTAAAGTTTTGAAAAAATATATGAAGACTATTTGTGCAATTTTTTCTTTTATTAATTACGAAAATCGTATACACAAACGTCTAAGAGCATTGCATCATTACTTTCTAATCCTATTATCCACATTTGATTATGGCCCAATTCAATGGATTTTTATCAAATTTGTTATTAGCTATAAATTTGTTGCTTTACATCCACTACTTGATGCACTTGGTTGTTTCGCTCTTTTCATGTGTGAATAACAGCAGTTTAAGGAGAACAATTTCAAGTTAAAAAATCCTTTCACCCATGAGGCATCCATCCCATGATATTTTCCCAATTTTCTCATTTGCTTCCAAATCCGGTTAGTGAAGTAGCACTCAAAAAATAAGTGATTTGTTGTATTAATTGAAAAGGGACAATTGTTTTTATTTACAAATACTCTAATTGATTGTTTTCTTTCTCTATTTTACTTTTTGAGTTTTGTGAAATTACTAAGGTTTTTCAATACATCAAGTATATATAGGGAATTATTGTCAATTTTATCTTCAATTTAGACAAATAATTTTTTATAGAGTTTTTAGGTATTTTGTCGTCTTTTTGTCATCATGTGGCGTAGAAGACTCAGCAAGTTGAGTACGTTTTATAATTTCCAGTAAAGATCTCACTATTGTTCAAGGCATTTTGAGTTTCCCAAATTTCTACACCACGAGATTGTGAGTTCAATACCCTTATTATTCAAAAATTATACTTCTGACTGACCTCAAACATGTGTAGAAACACACTGCTACTACTAGTGATTTACTAGTTAGTGGTTAAATTTTACAGATAATCCAGTAATTGAACTTTACCGATTGATTTCCAATATCATTCAAAAAAAGGAACAAAATTTAAGTTCCTAGTTTAATTTCTAAAAGATAGATGGTTAATTGTTTCAATTACATATTGAACTTGCTCCCCCATAGTATGAATGCAATTATAAATAATTGCAAAAACAAGAACACAAAATATAAAAAAAATAAAATGGAAGAGGAAAAAGAAGAAAAAAGACGCAAGAACAACTACGTATTAAAACACGTGTAATATTAGAATAACATTTAAACCTACGCGTGCATAATAATAACTTATTGTCTGCATTCATTCTTAATCCAATTAATTTGTAAGTATCAGATGCATGAAACTAAACTAAATTTTATAGATTGCAATGGCTTAGTTACCATTTTCATTGGCTGAATTTGAGAAGTTATGAGTAAATACATTTTCAAATTGAATAAAGATCTTATCATAATATCATAATATTATTAGCGAAATTTAACGATCGTAGAATATTCACATCAATTTTTCATGGTTTTATCAACAATTTATAATAGTTAAATCTCGCTCGTAATATCATAACGTTATAAGTAGATCTATTCTCAGATTCGAGTGATGGTCAAGGAATCTCATTACCTAAGACCACAAGATGTTATACCCATTAAAATGCCATTTGGCATTAAACTTAGCTTCTACAAAATTAATTTTACATAATAAAATTACAAATAGGTAGAAGAAAACCCTATTACAATATTAACCACAAAAGCTTCTCATCAATGGTATGAGCAAACGAAACGAAAGTAAGTCTCCCGTCCACGCCCATCATACAGTAAGAGATGCGCCATTATCAGCGGTGGTAAGATTGAGTATCATTGTAGCTGCCTTTGGAGCCCTGTTAAACAAGGAATAAAAGTTTTGAATAAAAAAGAATAGTGAACTCTGGCAACGGCTTTCTAAATATTGAAATGGTTCTAGAGCTGACATAAAACGTTATTCATACCATACTGGATAGCTCATAATGAAATTTGCCTTCTACGCGATAACAGTTGCCAACAGAATACAGACATTAAAAATGAATCTTTAGAAACGTAGTGGAATAATCATTCACCCTTTAATATAACGATGCTTTAGTTTCAAATTATTCACTTTTCAAAAGAATTGTGGATGCAGAAATGCAACTGATGGGGTTAACTTATGTTGGACAATCCTATACCATAATGGTATGTCTATATTGTCAGGTAGGTATTTCCTTTTAGTGGAGATATCTATCGGTTTCAGCGGTTCAAATTTCAGAATCCTTTACATACAGTGCATTACTAGACATATATATGACATATTTTTATGCACGTATACACACATATATATACATTGCTATGTGGTTCCTTTCTGAGGGAAAGACATCTTGTCTTCATCATCAGAGAAATTTAGACCTATATTTCTTTAGGTAGAAATGTACTTCTTTGACAATTCAGGAAGTTATTGCATGAAACTGATATGTATGTTTATGTTTTAATATTATCACATAATCAAACTTATAATTATGTTAGTTTCCCGAGTGAATATAATTCATGAAGTAATATACACGTACCATGACTCCGGTGTCTGATAGAGAGAGGCTGAACTGCCAAAACATGACTGAAGCATATCAGTGTTGATCACACCAGGACTAAGTGCAACGATTGCTATTCCAGGTGGCAACTCCTTTGCCACTGACCTTGTCAGACCCTCAACTGCCCATTTTGAAGCACAATAGGGCGCTACCTGTTACAATTTTACTAGGTTTCAGAAAAATCGTCCACATAATCTGTAGAAGTGGTTTGCACAAGGAGCAAAAGAAGCACGAGCTGTTCCGAAACTGGGATGGCAGAATTTTGACCAGAGATTCATTAACACATAAAATTTTAGCCTAGTTAATGTATGAAATAGGAATGCAACAAGACGTCCATCACAGAAGATACTTAAGATAGCATTAGTCCATATCCCGCTCTGCCATTAATAATCATTGAAACGTTGAAATAGAGCTGTTACTACTTGACAATAAGGCCAAATTTCTTGCAATATGTCATGCAAGATGTTAGTTCCCATCAGCCTACTCTTACGTGCTTACTGTAGAATATTTCACCGAATAAGTTGTAGTTGAAGCAGACCAAATTCCGAGAAGTTATTCATAAAGCCATGTCATGATGTAATTACATAATAGATGGCAAGAATGCAATTTTTCTTTTTCTTTTCATTTTCTTTATCCTGAGAAGTAGGCAAGAATGCTACTCTGAAATAGAACGTACTTATCACTAAGTTTTACCTGTGCAGCAGCAGACCTTCCCCAACCAGAGGACATATTAACAATGATTCCTTGTTTGTTCTCAATCATAAGGGGGATGAAGTGACGCAATATATTGGCTATCCCCTTAACATTTGTGTCAATGACTGTATCGAACTCTTCTGCCGGAACCTCCCAAATTCTGTTGTTCCTATTAATAGTGCCAGCATTATTCACTGCCAAAAGGTCATATTTGAGTTCAGTCATCAGACGTAGAAAAGAAGCAATAACAATATAAGAATAAATAATTTGACCAGCATAAACACCAGACTTGCAATTCAAGCGAAACATGATAACATTGGCTGCTAGAAACTCAATAGAGGCAGATGGATGGTCCTAATACTTTCAGCGATTAATATGCTCACACGTTACCCTCCCCTCTTGCATATATTACGCGGTTTAAACAGAATGAGTTTAGAAATCATGTATGGATTTCATCACATACGTAATATATATAGCTCAATTAATCCTTAGAGGTAACTCAACTGGTAAAGTTCTTGGGGGTGTACCCAGAGGTCACCAGTTCGAGTCCCCTTATGGCCACTTAAGGTTTACCCGGCCGTTAACTTCAGGATCCTATGGGATTAGTCGGGCAAAACTCAAATACCCACGGATTACAAAAAATATATATATATATATATACACACACACATATATACAGCTCAATTATCCAAGCAAAGGGGATGACATCTAACAAATAAAAAGCAATGCTAAAGATATCTTTCAGAATCTACATACCAATTATATCAGGAATGCTTTTCTTTTCCATCACGGCACGTGCCAATTCTTCAACGCTGCTATTAGACTTCTGTGAGACATGGTAAGTTATTCACTGTCAGTACTGTTACAATCAAAAGAATAATTTGATCATTTGAAGATCTTAATTCCAAGAACGAAACTATAGCCAATAATTGAATACCCAAAACAGTAGTATGAGTTACATATGCATTTAAAAGTTTTCTGTTAAGTAGGCATTCGAAGCATAGACAATTTTTCTTATTTGAAAAGAGAATTACCGACAGCATGGCTGCTCTCTTTCACATAATTTGATATCAACATTTTATACCTCCTCCTCTTCACAGAAACCCCAATATTCTTCTTCTTCTTTTCCTCCAGACTAAATACATTCATCTCCGTAATGACTAAGCTTAATCACAAAATCTTGTATATCATCTTTCTAGGAATATGATTGGTTGTCTACAGATTCTATATCATATATTAACCCAATCTTCATTCATTACCCAGTCATCAAAGCACGCCCCGAGGGGGGTTCAAGCATCTCCTAATAGCTGAACTAGCCACCAGCCTCTACAGTCACCACAAATCCAACATGGTATCAGTTTTAGCCTTTCTACTATCTCTTACTCCAGATATCCATGACCTTACAGACTCACTGATATTTCCTTTCACCATCTTTCATCCTTAACACAAGTCCATTCATTTTGCATTACTTAAGCTGATTTAATCAGGAAAGAAGAACATTGTAACGAGATTTGTTTTTTTAAGCTTTAAATTGAAATTAAATTTTGTTAAACTACAATCATATTCTCTTTACATAATGTAATCGACAAGCACCTTTTAAAATTTTGAACGGTTCAGATGTTAGATGAAAATCTACCAAACACGCCATAATCAAATTGAACAAAGATACATAAACTACCTACAAGCACATTTTACATATATCTCTTCAAATTCATGTGTATATGTTACAAATATACATATTCTTAATTTTCATACCTTCAAAGCAATTATGTGAGAAAATCTAAGCCAAACACGGCACAATCAAATTCACATTCTTAATCTCCAAGCATATTTTACGCATATCTCTTCAAATTTTTGTGTGTATATATATATAATATAATATAATTATTACTTAATGTTTATAAAATCAAAATAAGTATATGAGAAAATCTAAGCCAAACTCGCCATAATCAAATTCAAACACAGTCACATACATTATCTTCGAGTACATTTTACGTATATCTCTTCAAATTCATGTCTATAACTACATACATTCACACACACACACGCAAACAGGCATATATATATATATAGAGCGAGAGAGAGGGAAATAGAGAACGTACAACGTCGACGTTCATGATGAGATGTTTGTTGTTCTCGGAAGTGTTGGAGGCGGAGGCGAGCTCGGCTTGGAGGGAGGACAGTTTATCCTGTGAGCGAGAGCAGCCGATTACGGTGTGTCCGCGCTTCGCCAATTCTAAGGCTAGCGCTTTGCCTAGGCCTCGGCTAACGCCGGTGACTAGTATTGTACGGTGAGCGGCGGCGGTGGCGGCGGTTCCGACCATGTTTGTTGTCCGCTGTGGTGTTATCATTTCCTTTCTCTCTACAATCTTCTACAGTTTAGTTTCCCTCCAGTTGGTCCCTGGTGCAATTAATAATATTCTGTGTTATAGCAATCAAGTCCCTGACGCTTGATGTAATTTCTACTAAGTCCCTACTTTACAAATTTATGGGTCCCCAAATTTATTAATATTCTGAGGTTTATAGCAAAGAGGAAAATAAAGGAACAATAGAAACAGTTGGAAAAGGAAATGTAAATGAGCAAATTCAAAATATAGGGAAGATTACGTAGTTAGTTCCGTAATCATTTACTCGATTTAATTTTGGTCTTTCTAAATTCAGGTTCATAATTTTTAAATATGACGAATTCATATATCTAAATAAAGGAACGAGTTTCTTGAATGCTACTTCGGTCTAATTTTCATCAACACTATTGCAAAAAAATAATTATTTCTACTTATGTCAAAATTCATGAGGCGATGAATCACTAAGTTTTGCACCAAAAAATTGAGTAAAATTTAAATAGAATGTCGAAATTATCTCCTAGTTATTCTTTGACCAACAATGTAGACAACTTTTTGTGAAAAAATAAAGCGTGTATTGCTTTAGAGACTAACACAAACAAAGAAGTTTAAATGGTATAAAGAAAAAAAGTGAAATACATTAAATATAATTTTTTTCTTATTTTTTTGGTCAAACATTAAATATATTTGGGAAATTGATAATTTACACCATAACATAACCCCAAAGGTCAAGGGCATATTTGCACATCCTAAAAAATATAAAATGTTGCAATTTTTACATTTAACAAAGTCTTTTTGTTAGTTTCCACAGGTTTTTTTTTTTTTTTTGCTGAATATTTTCCACAAGTGTTACCTAAATAATTTCAACATGATCTACAGAAAAAATAGAAAATAAATATAAACCTTTACGTAGTCCACCATCATGCTCTTAATAGGATTTGTAAGTCATAAAGGACGTATTATTTGATGAATGGTGTGGATCTCCTACTGACTTGTGATTTTCACGTGCACTTTTATATGTAGCGATGGTTTTGACTTCAATTTTAAGATTCAATTTGCCATATTGCTAACTCGAGCATTAGTTTATGGTATGTAATTTGAATTTGATCTTGACTTATGTTTTACTTGTCCTGGCCTTGATTCGTATAATTGTATTTTCTATTTTTGTGGGGCTGTTTTGGACTCCTTGTCCATATCTATCATTTTTTTAAAAGGGAGAATTAACCAATCACTAAAACAAATACAAGTTAATAGCCTAACACGACTATTTAACAATTAGACGTGAGAATATTTCGCCTCTTTTATTATTTTTAATAAGAACGCTAACAGTGTGTTTGGATTGGGGGAAATGGGGAGAAGGGGAGGGTTAGTAAAGGGAAGGATTGAGTCCTTACCCTATTTGGTTTGGAAATAAATGGTGGGAAGAGGTATAGAGGGGATGAGGCTCACCCCTCCATACCCTTAGAATATGGTCCTTCTAATTTGGAGGAAAATGGGGGAGGGAAAAATACTATTTATTATAATAATATTTTTGTCTTTTTTTTTTCTCATCAAATTATAAAAATTTAATATAAAATAAAAAAGGGTAGAAAAGTCATTATACACATAAAATTTATCTATCTCTTCCATTTTATTTATAATCTAAATAAAAAATACTCATAATCCTTTATGATACTCTCCCTTCCTCTTCTTTACTAAACCTCATTTCCCTCAATCCAAACACACCCTAAGAGCAGGAACCACATCATTTTCCCATACGAGAAATAAACTTTGAGAATTAGAATTCGAGATCTGACCCCAATAAAGAAGAATTCTGAATTCGAGATGCAAATTGACAAAAAATAATATATGGGGAGAAAAATGCAATATTTCGTAATTTTCTCCAACGGGAAAGTTACTTTTAACACCCTCCATCAAAACATAATTACGCGCACTGGCCATTACTCCAGCATTTCCCTCCACAATCAAAACCCTAGACAACGACGACGACGATGGCCGAACCAATAACAATGGACGAAGAAACAGAACTCAATAAGGCCGAGCCGAGCTGCTCATCGGCAACGACACCGGCGGCGGCGGCGGAGGCAGAGGCGGAGGCGGTGGCTAATATGATGCGGAAGGACAAGAGGAAGTTGTTGAAGAAGGAGAAAAGGAAGCAGAAGAGGAAAGAGCTGGCGGAGAAGGCGCGCCAGGAAGAAGAGGCGCGGCTGAACGATCCCGAGGAGCACCGGCGGATTGAGATGGAAGAACAGAGAGAAAAGGAAAGGTTAGAGCGGGAGAGAAGGGAGTTTGAGGAGCGTGAGCGGATCTTCCTCGAACAATTGGCTCAGAGAAAAGCGCAAGAAGAGGAGGAAGAGCGGAGAAGAGCTCAAGAAGAAGAAGAAAAAAAATCCAAAACGAAAAAGGTCAATCTTCTCATCACATACGCATTATACGTGTGTGTGTGTGTGTATATCAATACCAATTCGATCCGAGCTCTCTTATTGAATTGCTCATTCAATGAGCATTCTCAATATTATGCCTTGAAGAATATATATGTATATATACGTGCTTATATATGCATAGTGAATACCTGTGGTTTATTGGAATATGGATGTGAATGCGAGGAAGTTAGAAAATTTATTGTAGAATGTGGAGCGGTTAATGATGAATTGCAATCAAGTAGTAGAAACACTTGTCTGAGTCAAGATTAAGTAGAATTAAATCTTATGTGAATTGAAAAATAGAGCATAGATGACTGATTACCGAGCATTGGAACGAGAATAATGCAACATACTGTTTGTTGCAGCAACTATAATGAAATAGAACTCGATAACAGATCCAAGAACGTAACTTAAATTTAGGAAGATAAAATTGAAATTTCCTACTAGGAAGAAGCAGAAAATATGCTTAGTGTCATTTGACATGGTTCAACTATGTAGCTTGTTGTTTTCACTATATACCTCTGATGAATTCTAAAAGTTGAACACGCCCTGAATTGTTTCCAGTAAACATCACTTTTATAGATTGATTGATTTATTATTAAAATTCATTTATCAAGCAATCAACGAGTATAATTTCATCAACAATTATGTTATGAGATAATAATTATTATGTACACCCTTTGAGTAGAAAAGTGTTCTAAGAGTCATTTTATCTTTGAGTTGTGAAAGTTCGATTTGTGCTTGTATGTTTTTGCTTCCTATCATCTTCAATGTGAATTTTCAGTGGAGGGGACAGCTGAGCTTTGTGGAGGGTGAGGGATTGACGGGATGGGAGCCTGACAAAATTTTCCTTCGGCTCTTCCTCTCAATCTTTATGTAAAGTTGGTTTTTCTCAAATAGAATGCAAGTTTTCCCTATCATTTTCTCCTGTTTATTTTTTCCCATTCTTTTCCTTTTAACCAAATTTCTTGGAATTTGATTTTCTTTTCCTCCGAGAAATTCAAGATCCAAACAGGGTCTAAGTGTGTTTCAAATATTGGGGGAACTAAGGAAAGATAAGTAGATGTGACTAGGTTATTCGAAAAGAGAGTTAAATAAGCACGGGAATGTTTGGGAAGGGAAAAAGGAAAGAATTATGGATGAAGGTATTTGAAATTGTTTATGCATTTTATATAATGAGAGTGTGGATATGTTGATAAGGGTTTAGAATGATGTAACTTAGTTAACCTTAAAAACAATGTATAGCTAATAATGTACCCTGATAATTAAGCTGATTACGCTGGAACTTAATACCACAAGAGTGTCACGTGTTACAGTTTTTCCTCAGAGTTTTGTCCTCCCTTCCACCTGTCTCTCTCCTCGTTTTTTGTCATGAGCCCTTGTCTTGTATGCTAGTTCTCTCTAAATTTGGATGCATTTTTATCTTCAACAGCATTTTAAAAATAATTTGCCTTGAAAATTTCTAGCAGGTGGGACATGAGAATGAGGTAAACGAAGAGGATGATTGGGAATATATAGAAGAGGGGCCTCCTGAAATTATATGGCAAGGGAATGAGATAATTGTCAAGAAGAATAAAGTGAGGGTTAAAAAGAAAGATGCTGATCAATGGGCTGCCCAAGAGGTATTTTTATTTTGCCTTACTTTTCTCCTTCTCCATTTGTGGTGGTGTGTCACAAGCCATTGAAACCAGCATATGGCTTCATATTACAGGATCCTAATAGACCCACCTCAAATCCTCTTCCTCCACAATCTGAAGCTTTTGCTGTATACAAGAATGCTCCCATGGTTTCAGCTCAACAACTGTTGGATGATTTTGCTCAACAAACTCCAAATTTTGGAACAGAACAGGTACCTACAAGCCCTGAACTTCTGTTCTAGAAAGTGCTTTCTTTTTCCCCCACTCTCCTGAGCATATCACTATCTAATTGCTTGCTAATTTATGTGGCAGGACAAAGCTCACTGTCCTTTCCACCTCAAAACAGGTGCTTGTCGATTTGGATCCCGATGCAGCAGAGTTCACTTTTACCCTGATAAATCTTGCACGTTGCTCATAAAAAACATGTACAGTGGACCTGGCCTTGCTTGGGAGCAGGATGAAGGGCTTGAGGTCTGTTAGTGAAGTCTTCAAGTGACTCTAGTATCCTATTGTTAGTTTTGGCAAATTGCAGCCTTCATTTTACCAGCATCTGTTTGCATAGCTGGAAGTTATCCTTTGCTTTTCCGATCTTCTTTTTCTGATTCAAGAAGAGAATATATTAATGCCTGCAATTACGTCATTTTTTATGCTTTTAAGGTGTGATTGACTTGAGAACTAAGTTCCAAGTCATTGGCTAAGGTTTTAGGCCCCATGTCTTTGATCCTCCAAATTAATTACATTGACTTTTTCGTTGACAATCTCAGGCACCTCTGGAAGTTTTTTGTAAAAGTTAGTTTGTGATCTTGCTCCTCTTGGCCTTTTCTTGGTGGACTTTGATAAATTCATCTATAGTGTGTAGTTGAAGCACACTACTTAAAACATCTAAGATATATTTTCTTGACATATATCTTTCTGTCATCCACAAATTATAGATTAGCCTATATCCCAGAGAGCAGGTCTTAGGAATCTTTTCCAATGATTTTGACTTAAAAGTATTCCTTTGACTAAGCCTTCTTGCTGAATTCCTTTATATCTTCATAGAATTCTTTTAGCCATTCTTCCATCCTGTCACAGGCCACCTTCAATTACTGCGTTCTGTGCCCTCAACCAACCTGATATCAACTGTGAAGGCCAAGGAGAGCGCCCTCAAACATCTTTGGGGACGTAATGGTTCCTGGCGCTGAGGAGGGGTTTCCCCCATTGTCGAAGGTCAATGGAAGGCTTTTCCCTTAGAGAAGGCCCTATGTCACGAAACCGGAAGTCTTTCAATCCCATTTAGGCATTTGGATATCACAAACAAAACCAACGTACCTCAGGCAAGGACCTTTTCAGAAGAGCTTTTAAATCATTAAGATTCAGGAACCCTCCATTCTGCCTGAAACTCGTCCCCAAAATTGATACCAAACTGAAGTCTATATCTAGTTTCTACGCTATTCAGGAGAGTTCCTTTTGCATATTTATTTCTTGTGTTTGACTTTGTGACATGGCTGGTGCTTTTGTTGTTGTACACATGTCGTATATGCACAGGCTTTCTGCTTGTTGCCCTGGTGGTACTTCTATAGCAAAGAGATTATGTGAATTTTCAAGTTGGACCTATTAATTTATAATCATTGAGATTCTTTGGCGCAAAACTCAGTGTTGTATAATTTATTTCCTATTGGTGCTTGCTTTGCTATTGGTTTGTGGCATGATACGATACATAATTATGCGAACTATCTGTCTTAAACGTGAGATGTAATGTTTTGTATTTTTTGACAAAATTTTAATTTTCTTCATGTATACTAGAAACTTCTTCTTTGGTTCTTTAACTTGATCAATACAGACATTCTAGTCCAGATTCATGGAGGTACATGGTCCTCGCCTTGGTTGACCTGGATTTGGAAGAATTTAGAGAATTATATCCTACATGCTGCAATAGTGGCTTAGTCAATTTGGAAATATCATTATTGATTTGCTTCATCTTATGGTCTTTATTTTTTTTATACAATTTTCTTCTCGTGCTCTTGTTTCATAGTGGGAAAAGAGGGAAAGAGAGAGAAGAAGAGAGGAGGAGGGGGGATTCCTATGTCATGCTGTGGATTTTTCTTTTTTATTTTATTTTATTTTATTTGTTTATTTTTTAATTACTTGTACAAAAATAGGGGAACACTCTCTCTTTGTTATGAGGATGATATGTGATAAAATTATGAAGTATATCGCTCTGGCTGCTCAATATTGGATTTGTGGAAATATTTTGTTTCTTTCTTAACTAGATGACTTTTTCTCACCAATTAGATAGTTCCTTAACAAAACATAGTGTTATAGTCGCTTCTGTTAGCTGGACGTTGAAGATCTCTACCACCAACCATCATTACTTTCTAAGGTTGGAGCATGTTAGTTCTACAGCATATAGTTGGTGTGAAAATGCTTTAATTGAGTGAAATCTATGTCGAAAAGAGAAAAACAGAGAATGTTGTACTTTCTTGACAGTATAAGCATCTGAAAAAAGTTTTGAAAGTGTGTACCTCATTCGAATTCAAATTACTGTCTATGTTAATTCTAGGCTTTTTCTCTTTTCTTTCCTCTCGTTGCAACAACGCATAAACATTGCAATTTGAAATATACCCCTCATCAATAAAGGAAGTGATAACTTGTGAAGGAAGAATGAAATTGAACAACAGCCTGGTCTAATCTTCAACAGTTGTCCTGCCACATCTCCAAAATCGCTTTTTACACTACCATCCAATGAGATATATATAAAAGTATGAAGAAGACATGAGGGAAAAGTCAGTAGTTGGATATGTATGTTTGTTTTATGTGGCACTGACTGAAAGTTGATTGGTAAAGAAGCTAGTCCAGCTGAAAGCAAACCAACTCCCTGTTCTTCAGTTGTCTCTCTTTCCCTAATATGCCAGTTAAATTCTATATTCCTTTTATGAATATAAACTTGACTGACCTCAGGTCTGCATCCCATGTGTGCATCTGTAGTAAGCGTTCCTTTTCTGCAGCCTTTTGCCACATGTTTGTCTCATTAATCACTATCCAACATCCTCAGAAGAAATTGCAAGTAGTCAGATCTTACATCTGATATTGTGTCCTTGACATTGTTGCAATACTTCTATTTCTTCCAAATGATCCCTTAGCCATTTTATTTGTCTTCAGCTCTTCCGTTCTTCTTTCCTCAGGATTTTTCTTTTCCCCCTCTTATTTCTTTTATCTTCCCTATCATAGTACAGGCAGGGATCTTCACTACTTTGAAATATATGCATGTTCGCTTCTTTATCTTCAAACTAAGACTCCAGTATTATCTTAAGCAATATATTCCCTCTTAATTGTGGTGTACAACAATCTCTAACTTCTCTCGAGGCTGTGAATTGAGAAATATAAGTCCCTAATAGTCTAGCTTTTTCAAATTAGCTCTGATAATATATTAAGGAATTCTTCGTAGCTTTCGAGATGGAAACTATGATCCAGTTCTCTGCAATTAGTAGCCCCATTTTAGATCATTTGTTGCTCTGTGTGGTCTCTATTTCTTTAAAAGAGATTATTCCTTGAAAGTCTACGTCGGAACAGGTCTCAGTATACATGGATTTTGACCCAGTTGGAATGATAATCTATACCTGTTACATACAACTTTGTTCTATTTTCTTATGAATGCTTAAATGCATGTTCAATGCTTTCTGCCAATATGTCAAAAGAACTTGTTTTCACAATGATTGGCCATGCATACAACTTGTACCTGAATGTGGTATAATGTTGGGTGGATGCATGAATTTAACAGATGCTGAGCATATGGACTATCCACAAACCTGTTTGCTTAGCCTTAGCATGTTTAGACTATCTAGGGACTTGGGAACTTCGTTGCTTATCTTCTTGGTTTCATCTCCAGCATACTGATGAGGAGGTTGAACGAAGTTATGAAGAGTTCTATGAGGATGTGCATACAGAATTCTTGAAGTTTGGGGAAATTATTAATTTTAAGGTAATCATCAGTTCTGTTCTTAAGTTACACATATCACTATTTGTGTCATACAGATACAGCCATACTAGCCCATTTCACTTTAGAACAGAAGTTGCAACTCTCCGTAAGGGAAAGTTCTATAATTATGTCTAATGGATGGACTAATCTATGGTGATGCTTTTCTGGTGCTGATGAAACGGATGTAGTAAGTGAATGATCGTTATATAGGGGTAAAAGAGTGGTGCTGTTGTCTTTGGATATGAGAAGCTTTGCTTATCGTTATATTATTTCATTCTTTCCACTTTGAAGCTAGTCTACATGATATAGTAAACTTGAAATAGGAAAATCTCTTTTTAAGCTAAAGAAGTACAACTATGAAGTTGATAGTTGGTGAAGAAGGAAATATGGGGATATTTCCCATGCACTTGTAACGTTGTTGCTGAACAAGTTAATTTTCATCTACAGGTGTGCAGAAACAGTTCAATTCATTTGCGGGGAAACGTTTACGTACACTTTAAATCTTTGGACTCAGCGGTGCTTGCTTATCATTCGATAAATGGTCGGTATTTTGCTGGCAAGCAGGTAGTCTGTTCCATTGCCATTCTAATTACTGGTTTATTAATTTCTGTATATGTAATCTATTGTTCTTGAACTAGCAAAGGTTTGTTGGAGGTCTGAGGAATGCCTGTTAGATCTTACCTCCATAACCTTTCTTCTTGGAGTGTCCATTTTTCATGTTTTCATGAATTGGAGATCCCATAAATCTGGGCCTTGATTTGTATATAGAACCATTATGAATACAGATATCTTTTTGATTAACATAGAAAGAGCTTGGGTAGCTTGACTTATGATGATTCATGAAGTGATTGTAAAAGCAGTGAGATGCATATCTTTACCTGTCATTCTATTTCAGAGGACATTCAATGACTTTGGAAGTGGTTTTCGCCTTTCAGACCTCATATTTATATATGAAAAAAAATGCTTCATTAGAGTTACAACATTGGCTGCAGTGGCACTTACATGGTTAATGTATTTATCAACCATGCATTTGTACATGGCAGATTATGTAATGGACCACATTATTTCACTATCTGAATTTTGTCTGTCTTCTTATTCTAGCGACTTGGCCATTACTTGTTCCTAAATGGTTCAATTCTTTACAGGTGACATGTGAGTTTGTCAATGTCACTCGATGGAGAGTTGCCATATGCGGAGAGTACATGAAATCAAAGCTCAAGGTACAATCAATACCTTTATTTTCTAGTCTCTCGCTTCTTTATGTAGATGTTTTGTTTAACATTTGTGGTAGGCTAAATGTGAGATCTACCCTACTAGTTACGTGCTCATGTAATATATGTCTTTTGCCAGACATGTTCTCGTGGAACAACGTGCAATTTTATTCATTGTTTTCGAAATCCTGGTGGAGATTACGAATGGGCTGATTGGGATAAACCACCCCCAAGATACTGGATCAAGAAGATGGCTGCTTTATTTGGTTATTCTGATGAGTATAATTATGGGAAGCAGGTTGAGCAAGAAAGCTCGATGCAACTCAGAAGTGGCAGCAACAGGTTCTCAGCTGATTCTGACAGGTATGCATTCTATAGACAACTCACACAAGCAAATTACGTTCATATGTGATTGTATATTTTTCTATATGATTTTGGGGTCTTCACCATACTGCAAGATAATTTACTCATTGAGCAGTTTTGCACCTGTTCCTCCTGTTTTCCAGGATAAGTCTATGTGAGGATTTATTTTTCTTGTCGCTCTCTTGTGTACCTCTTGTTCAAGTCCTCCTTTGTGTTTGTTATAATCACCAGTGTCTGTAGTATTCTTTTGCATATTATATATACTTCATTATGCAGAGCATGTGGTTTTTGAAGACTGGATAAGGTCTAGTTTTCTGATCAGGAATTTGGTTCGTAAACTTTCTGGATATATTTTATAATCATATCGTACGAAAACAGCATGTTTTTGTTGAAAAATGGCTCAAGTTGTGTTGGTGGAAATCAAGGATCAGTTAAGACAGTTTTACATACGTTTATAGGTTGCTTGACGTGAAGTGGGAGACCCATTTCGACAGATTATATAGTGTATATGTCTGTGCATCTACATATATATTTTGCATGCCAAAATATTGGGAATGTCATTGCATCCCACTTTGTCTGAGGAATTGTTCCTGAAGAGGTTCACGAGGCCAAGATGAAGAAACCTCCTAACCACGAGTTCAAGAAGCCACCTTAGAAATGTCATTGCATCCTACTTTGTCAAACTTGTGTGTCTGCTTATCCGCTGAAATAACTTTTAAAATTTGCACAGGTATTGCTCGCGAAGATCTAAGTCAAAGGAGATGGAATCCTCTTACAGAAGTTCAAGAAGCCACCATGAGGAACGTGATGTTAGCAGGAGCGCACATCGACAGAAGCACTCTAGTGAATATAGAAAGCAGAGAGACTTTCATCATGAGAAACGACGTGAAGAAACAACTCCTAAAGACTATCATCATAGCAAGGACAGATTTCGTGATAGTGAATCTGATAGAGATTGGTCAGACAGGGACAACAATGATGATAGGCACCATAACGGCAAGAGGAGAAGATCAAGAACCCCCAGGGGGAACAGTGAAAGAGATTGGTCAGACAGGGACGATGATGATGGTAGGCACAATGATGGCAAGAGGAGATCAAGAACCCCCGACAGGGACGATGATGATGATAGGCACCGAGATGGCTACAGGAGAAGATCAAAAACCCCCAGGGTCAAAAGTGAAAGAGGTTGGTCAGACAGGGACGATGATGATGATAGGCACCCTGATGGCAACAGGAGAATATCAAGAACCCCCAGGGTCAAAAGTGAACATCAAGATCGTCAAGGAGACAGCAAGAGCAGAGATCACAACACCGATTTGCATGCTGATTCCCGTAATCAAGAGAGGGACGGACACAGTGGAAGAAAGAGATCAAAACACCAGGAGAACGTGTCTGGGGATTTGGATAACTGCAAGGACAGCAAGAGTAAAGCACGTCATGTGGAATCCAGCAGAGTGTGGTCAGGCAAGGACCGAGGCAAAGAGATGCACCGTAGTGACAAAAGGAGAACTTCGAGACACCATGAAGAAGTATGTGTATCGCTAGACGATCACTGGGACGGAAGGAGCAGAACCCATTATAGTGATTACACTGGAGATTGGTCTGAAGAAGTCACAGATAGTTGCTATACCAACAATTCCTTTACCCATTCAAATTTAGCTTCAGGAGTGTCTGGTGATGAAGAGACTTCAAATGGAAAATACTCTCGAAAGGTATATGAACGTGCAAAGTCTAGGCAGCATAGGTCTCAAAAACGTAGTTACTCCAGAGGAAGGGAGTGTTCAAGCGGAGAGGACAGTGAAGTTGATTTGCACGATGAGTGTTCGGGATTGGTTAGAAAGCATGATAAGAGAAACTTTTCCAGACATGAACTTTTCCAAGACAGTGATGAAAGAAATTTGCATCAATATCAAGAGGGAGAAGATTCGCATGATAAGAAATGTAACTTCGCTGAGAATGTGGCCACGAGTGACCGCTGGGAACCTGATAAAGTTGTTACTGGAAAGCACAGGAAACATAGAAGGAAATCTGGCGATAATAACGAGCAGCAGTACAATAAGGGATGACAAATCACGTAATCAAAATTTCAGAGCAATGAAAGCACGTGGAGATGGATTAGCAGGTGAAGCAACTCCCAACTCTCAGCTTGCTCAGAGAATATGGATTCGGCTGGAAAGTTTTCATTTTTCGGGAGTATCTGGAAGACAGATATAAGTCACGGTAACAAAAGGCATGATAAGAAAGACAAGGAGGCCATGGATATACCGTTGTTTCTCTCCATGTATGGGAGCTAGAAACTCTACGCTGGAGCGTTTTTGCGGTCATATACACTTGTGTTTTTTTACACAGGATCAACTCTATATTTGGGAGAAATTAAAGGTTATGAGCGGGCATCAACTGTCTCAAAAATCACAATTAGCCACCACCTCTAAAGCTTGGAGTCTCCATTAAAGTTTAATGGAGCTTTGTACAGGATGATAAGTTGGTATGAATTTCTTGTTTCTTTTCTGATCCCCAACTTTTTTTTATTTTTTATTTTATTAAGCAAGTAATCATTTCATTTCATAGTAAAAAACACCAAAATACAAAAAATGGGATCATTACATTTACATTAATCTATACGTTATCTGCCTTCTGATCCCCTGCTTTGTCTTTGCTTTGGTTATGTTTCAACCCCCTCAGTGGTAGAAACACTATTTGCTAAGCTTTGTTTTTGGGCTTAAAAACGTAACGTGGAGCGCATTAAAAACATGTGGGAATTACTGAAACAGGACACGTGTCACTATCATATGTGTGCCACCACCTTAAACTCGTGTCACTATCATGAATTGTTGCCTGTTTCCAAGTTTGTTTTGATATGTCAAAAGTAGTCTAAGCGACAAGTGACGGTATTATTAGAGAAAATGAGTCAGCAGTCCATTTAGTTGAGTAGATTTGCCTCCCTTAATAATGTAATGATGTTATTAGGGAGATTAATGGTGTGAAGTAATTATACGATTGTTAGATATGTCATCAATAGTCTAAGTGACAAGTGACGGTATTGTTAGAGAAAAAATGTCAACACTCAATTTTAGTTGAGTGCATTCGGCTTTCTTAGTAATATAATAATGTTGTTAGGTAGATTAATTGTGTAAAGTGATGATACGATTATTTAATCTTTACATCAATGGTTTAGATCATTTGTTATAATTGTATTATTATTTCACCACTTTTGATATCCTTAATAGCCATCATTTTACTACCTTTGATATCCTTAATAATGTTACTATATTATTAGGGGATTAAAATCCTATTGACGTAAGTAGCAATGCTTTGGACTTTTTTTTTTTTTTTTTGGATCAAAATTGTCGTAGACCAAATCGACTGATCTGTTTTTAAATTTTAAATATTTCTATAAACCTTTTCTTAGTTAAAATAAGAGTCGTCTCCAAAAATAGAGATGAAACTTCCTCCAAAATCAGCGAATTTTGGTTCTTTATACAGCTAAAAATTATCATTTCTTATGTTGGACGATATACTAAATGTTCATTTAACTTGCATCCGTATTTCCATTCTCTCTTTCATTGGTAATAAAACCTACAAGTAAGAAATCTGCGAATAGATTCCTGAGTTTCTCTTCTATTCAAAATTCCAGATCATTCGGTTATGACACATAGAGTACGAACCTTAGATGTAATGGATCACATGCGTAATTACAACATAATGATCTAGTTGTCGAACACAATAATTTTTCTAGATTCATACGAAACTTCCTATAAAAATTAATACGATCTCAATAATGTTTAGTTTAGAAGTATAGAAAACTTAGTAACTCATTTTTTTTGTTAGAAATTCAAGAATAGAGAGTAAAGCTAATAGTGTTTGTTTTCCTAAATAGAAATATAGTTTTTTGGGTAGTTGTTCAACAGTTGGGTTATCAACGAATTAACTCAAGTGGATGTTTAAACTTGATTTGATCATTTAAATATTAAAAAATTATATTAAAATTTTATCAGTTGGGATCCAGTAGGGCAGGCAGTTCTCAATAATCCATTAAATATCAAAAAATTATATTACATGTGTTTTAAATGAAAAAAATGATTAATCCGCATTGAAAAGAAGAGTGTTTGTTTGATTATCAATTATTAGTTATTATCCCTACAAGAAACAAAATTATAGATTCATCCCGCTGACCTCTTCCTCGAGCAATTATGGAAATTAGGTGTCGATAGTGTAGATAAATCTCGCAGTCTCTTCTCGACATATTCTTGAAATGAGCACGCCTCCAAAATTACTTTTTCCTTTTAAGAGTTTGATTTTCTAAAACTGAGGCTTTGTTTGTTTGCCGTAAAATAATTTATTTGTGTAAAATATTTTACAAAACTCCATTTATTTGTCGTAAAATAACTTGTTAGGAAAAAATATTTTTCTAAAAAATAGATTACTAAAAAATATTTTCTGGTGTTTAGATGTATCGTGAATTTCATAAAATATTTTCTTCTCCCAAAGTCGTGTAAAACATGTTACAAAATTTTATACTAACAACAATTGTTGACCGTAACATTTTACGATTGATTAATTTTACAGTGTTACCAAACACCGTAAAATTTAAAAAAAACAGCCGTAATTTTTTACCGTAAAATATTTTACAATTGACTAATTTTTCAGTATTATCAAACACCATAAAATCCCAAAAATATTTTACGACAAACAAACGGAGCCTGAGAATCACACTAGATATCGTTGTTATAACCCCCCTCCTAGTCCATGAGCGGGATGAGAGCGTATAGCCATGCTATTTCCATTTGAGGATTTCCCTTCCACTTTTTGACCTCCTCTTCGTCCACTTCCAAACTTACTCGGCCCTTCTTTCAAATAGTTCCTTTTTTCTAAAACTCCTTTTCTTTACGTTGTGCCACACTTTTCTAGCTTGTTCCACCCCCCAATACACCTCCAGACGAGATCATGAGTTTAGAACATATCAATCTTGTGAGATAGTTTACATATCAATCAACTAATGGAGACAACTATATAGATTTGAGATTTTCAAAGTTATCAGCAAGCTTATCCATTATCTACCTATACGGCAAATAAACATGAAAGGGCTCAAAAATTCAACCTTATACATCACTTAAGACGATACATATGAGAAGTTTCTCCAACCAAATTGCTAATAAATCCAGAATCGGTGTATAAGACAATAGTCGTTTAAATTCACAATTCATATAGTTTGCATAAAATCTAAATCACCGTCCTCTTTGATTGTATTTGCATACAGAAATTTCTATAATTCGCCTCTCACATTGGTTGTAGACCCCACATGCCACGTGCTCTGCATTTGCATAAAGAAATTTCCATAATCTGGCTGCAGATTTTGTCTGGCTCTTGCGTGGAGCTCAACAACCCATGTGAGAGAAGCACAACTGTTGCATAATTCCTCTATGACCTCTGTCATCATTTACCATATATAACACCAAGACACATAAGAATCCGTTAAGGGGAAGAAAACTCATCGACTCATCAACGGGCTGCCGTTTTGAAGAATTTCCCGCAAGTCCGACGACACAAGTGAGAATGCATCAGAGGAATACTAGATGATACTTCACACGTGCAAAAGGAAATATAAGAAACTGCAAGGCTTTACATTGTTATATACAGAAGCCAGCTGTATCATTCCATATATGTAAATATTGATTAATAAGCTTTCGAGGAATTTAACAAAAAAAGAAGGAAATCAACGTCTCCCATCTCTTGATTCAATAGGCGCGCAAACTAGACGGCTTAACAAGCATATTAAGATTCCCCTGAAATACATCATATAATAAAGATGATGCTCGGACGGAATCATTATGTATATGGTTCCCCCTCCCAAAAATAATGTATCGCGTACCGTTGCCATCATGTGTCAGGTACTTGTAGCAGCCCTTCCAGCGTGGGCAAAGCATGCACAGCACGACTACTGGCCAAAAAAACAATACTACGGGTGATTATCAAGTTCATCTTCTCCCGTTCCTCAGAAATCTTTTTGCTAAAATTTTTTGCATTTTAGGTAAGTATAATAATTAATGGGCACAGCTACGTTATTAAGCGGAACCCACATTTGACGACTGCTCTTCAGTGCCGTCTGAAACCGGCTTGCCTTGTTTGACCTCACTGACAGGAAGTTTTATCTTGGGCGAAAGGCTTTTGACTTCATCAGCTGTGTATACGTATATCTTTCTCACCATGCTGCAGAATTCACTGCACAAATAAGCCAGATTACAGGATAAAAACTGAAAGTCAGCCGCATGAACTAATACGAAGCATAATCACCAAATCTCAATAAAAGGAGTTTCAATTTAGCGATAATTTTGCACTAATAGTTCCAATATATCATTGCATTGTTCTCTGATTCTGGCTGAGATGCTAAAAGCAATTAATAAAAATTAAAAAATTTGCAGCAAGATAGATAATACGAGGCTAGTGTCTTAATAAATGGCACACAGCAGATGCATGTTGACCCAGTAAAGACTGATTGATAATTCATTTCACAGTTTAAAAATAGTTGGCCAGATACTGAAGATACACAAACAGACATTTTGTGAGTTCTCTTCGACACTAGTGAGTGAGATTCTTTCGAAGAGTGGTGGTTGATGATTCCGAAGCTCAACAAATATATTTTACAATCATTCTCTGGGAAACGTGCAAGATGCTTGATGACTACAGGATGAAAACTATGCATATCTTAGGCGAATTTAACAACCACAACTTTGGACGTGACATAATCAAAGTTTAATTCCGTACAGCTCCATGTGCAAAATCCCGTGCTCCACTTTAAGTACATACAAACATAAGCGAAACAGATGAAAGAAGATTAAGTTATTTGAACTTACAGCCAAGGATCATCCCCAACCATCATCATATCATCCTCATCATCTGTGTAGACAACTTGCCACTTTTTTGTTGATCCACAAAGTTCACCTTCAATTTCAAACATCCCCTCCAATTTTTTGAGCAGATCCTCATAGCTATCCAACCGTGTCAGATCGATTGCCCTTCCCACCGCCATTCCTTGCATGTGAACCTTTACAAAGAATAGGCATGGACACATCAAACATTTTAATTCATGTCATAATGGAAAACAAAAATCATAATAAGTTGCACCATTATACAAAAAAAGCCTAATTGCAATTAAGTCAGAACACATTTCATACTAACCGTTCACAGCATACGTTTAAGGTTAACTCCTCTATATCCCATGCTATAAAATAGGATATTGGTGACTACTATATGAATAAGTATCCCCAGACTTCTTACCCGGCAATGGCTTATGCTACTAGTAAATACCAAGCAAATACAAAATTGGTTCATTGAATAAATAGTAGTGCAGAACTATCTCCTCGTCTCATCAGACGCTCTTTAAGAGCTGGTGAAATTTGGGGAGCTTATCTCCTAGAGTTGTTTAAATAATGGTTAGAATAAGTTATCTATCTCCTTATGAGATTAATTATTTTCAAACAAAGCTCCTTAAACTGCAGTTCAGGTACCTTTGTGCAGCTCCTGATTTGCCGGCTTTGTGACTCGTGGGTAGACCTGAGGCATGATTTTTCAGGCTCACAACTTACTGAAGGAACATCCGAGCGAGTAGGATTCGATGGTTCAGAGTGCTGATCAGATTCAGCATCTAAAGATGGAACAGGTTGATCCTCCACCACAACTCCAGATACAACAGTAGGTGCAGTATCTTCTACGGTTGAATGTTCAACTAAATCGATCCCAAATAGCCTATAGCCATTGGCCTGCTTCTTTTCGCTAACAGCTGCAAAAGACTCCATAGCTGTTTCACCTTGATTAGACCAGCACATGGCCTTACTGGAAGGAGGGGCCAGAGAACCATTTTCAGCGTAACTCAGAGTGCTGGCCCTTGTACCAAACGATAGTTTTGGTGAGGGATACAGATCTCGTCCCCGAGCTGGATCACAATACGAAAAGCCTGTGGCAGAGTCAACAGGGGGTTTCCACATGCCTAGTAACACAAAGGCGAACCATATTGTAACAAATTTTGAGAAAACATTATATGTGAACAACCGAAGGAAGATGTTATACCAAGGCCAGAAGAATCCTGCATTGATGAGGCTACAACTGGTGGTCGCGTCCTCTTATTCCTTTGTGGAGGCTGAGAGCTTGGGGGTGTAGTAGCCACTAATGGTTCCATCTCCCATGGTGAAATCCTATCTGGACGCAAAATTGGAGAAGGTTCATCCCATTGAACCTGAAAATGGTTATGTCACATTTAGAGCTGAACAAAAAGGACACTAACCGAGTCGAGATCAACTGACTAACATAATGATGCTTGAGTGCCTGATCAAAGTGGGTAAGTATGTAAGGCTGAACATGTGTAAATGAATATGAAGAGGGATTGTCCATGAGCTAACATCAAAGAAGTAGCAAAAATGCAACAAAATTATCAGCCAAAGACTTTAGTAGATTGCCCTTTTACCAGAGAAGAACATGTAAAATCATTCCTTTTTGTGTGTTCAAGTTGAAGCACCATTAATCTGCTAAATCTTAACCAGTTAATAATTTTTCTCAAAAAACTTTTTTAATAAAAACTGAAGTGTATTGAGGCTATGCAAGATCTTCATCGTGAAATTTGCCGTCAAGTTGCACAGAAGACAAAAATTAGATACTCAAGCATGTGTACACACAAAAGAACTCGGCAAACAAGCTATATGAAAGCCTAATTCTAGTGAATAAAAGTTGACTTATAGAAACCACCCATATTGTCCTTCATTCTTTTCCTTATTCAGGTTTCATTAGTTATGGTACGAGTTAGTCTTTTCCATTGGATAGTTTATACTTTATCCCTTCCACATTGAACAATTTAACCTTCAAATTCGGGTCATACCAATAATGTCCACTTTCTTGAAGTGAAATACTTTACTCTCAAACTTATCAATTCCAATTAATTTATAATACAAAAACTTAGTTGCACGTGTGGCAAAACTAGGAAGGACAAGATTAGGAACGAGGTGATACGTGAAAGAGTAGGAGTGGCCCCGATTGAGGATAAAATGAGGGAAAATCGTCTGAGATGGTTTGGCCACGTAAGGAGACAACCTGTTGAGGCGCCTGTTAGAAGGTTTAGAAATAATACACCAGACGAGGGGTAGAGGTAGGCCTAAAATTACTTGGACGGAGACAATTAGACGAGACCTCGCGTGCATGGATCTCATAGAGGAGATGACTCTCGACAAGAGGGAATGGCGTCACATGATCCATATAGCCAACCCCACCTAGTGGGACAAGGCTTAGTTTGGTTTGGTTTACAAAAACTTAGTTGCACGCACTTATTCTTTTAGGAAGTCAAAGGAAACTACAATTTTGAACTTTAGGACCAATCCACCTTCAAATTAAACCCATTCAATTATTTCACATAAAACATCATGCCAGCTCAAATAAGACATTCAAGTATAATTGAGGAAGGAATAGAAAGTAAGTGAATGATGGAGAATAGGACACTTTTTTCTAATGTTAATGAACTCTCAAAAATTGTTAGGTATGTTGTTTTCCATATGCAAACGTCATACAACAAACTGAAGAACCTATCAGTCTGCCATCATATTTAGCTAAAATACAGTCATGATGCCGAAAATTTAGAAATACAGACCTTCAAAGATCTCCATTCAGAATCAGGCCATCTTGATGATGTATTTTCTTTAAGACCAACAATAGTTCCACTGAACCTACATGAAAAAAAAAGGCAAAAAACTAATAAATATTCTCCTGTCAACTTAAAACACGAATTATGACGGCAAAATTTTCAGGCGGACAAAAGGAATACCTTCGTTCTGGAACTTCCTCACCCTCGAATCTCATCTTAAACCTCATCCCAACAGAGAGTTTGTGGCTACGAGCTTCAAGATACTTGTTCACACTTACAATGAACTCAGATCGACTTGTTCTGCCAATAAATTTGTATTCTTTAATTAAAAAGAGTTTCACAGAACTGACTACAAATTTTAAAGAATATTGAAAGAATGTAGATGAGATCAAGAAAGGGTTGATGCCAAGGTGAGGGTAACAAAGGAATATCAGAACACCCAAAGTTTAACAAACTAGTACACATATTTAACGAACTAGAGCAAGTATAGGTAAGTCTCAATACAAATTAATGATAACTTGTATTTTCGCCGAGTACACGGCGTAACCCATTCAACAAGACAGAAAACCGTAAGAAGAAGCATTACCCTCCATCAACAGAAACTAACAAGAAACCCAAGTTTTGAGCACTAAAGAAAGAAAATGAAGGCATCTTGCAGAAACAAATTCCTATAGTTTTCACACAGTTAAAAGAATTAGCCAAACTAAGCCTCATCCCACTGGATGGGATCGGCTAACGCAGTTAAGAGAACATTGTACTAAAAAGGAGAGAAAACATTAAGCCGTCTAGTCCTATGAAGAGAGAATAAAGTAATTACCTTGGTTTATAAAAAACTGAGAAAAGGGTCCCAGTTGAGATGGCATGTGACGCGGTCGCAAGGACCCCAAGATGCATGCTGTGACTGGAAATAACTGAAGATGGCATGTTGTTTAGCTGTCTCATGTGCCTTCTCACTCCAACTCGAAGCTCCCCATTTTCTCCTCTGCAGGAATATGAAATAGTTAAGCAAGATAATACTTGTCAATGGAATAAAAAGAGATAACAGCAACCTCATCAAATGATAAGTCAACTAGCACGCCCGTTAACTTGCCTAAGGAAGATAAAAGCATCCCCAGCAACTAATTTTTTTGCACTGACAAAGATACTCCACCCAGTTGTAAGTAAATGACGTCTAGGTTGACCTGAAAGGTGATGCCAAAAGATCAAACAATTAAAAATGATAGATAGCATAACTAAAAACTCACATTTTGCCACCCCAAAAATACCCATTTAATCTGATGCAGAAGAGGACAATCACAAAACAAGACCCTCCAACAGAAGCAGATAGGAGCGGTAAGGATACAGATGAACTCTATCACTAAGAGAAGGGTATCTGATAAGACAACAAACTGAATGAAATATCCTTCACACAAACAGAAAGTAATATGTCAACCATCTCATCACAAGCACATTAACCGTTCAGTTATTCCAAGGTATTCAACCATTTAGTTATCCTAAGTTATTAACATACTTACATAAATCCAGGGAGAAGGTAAGCCAATAAAGCATAAACTAATTGTTTTTTCGACCTACGAGTATAGCATTATTGGACCAAGTTAAGCCGGCCCTGGAGGACAGGGAAATAAGGGTATTGAGAAAAGGGACTTCCCAAGGCTCTAAAACCCCAATCCCCTTAGGGGGCCAAATACCTCCAATCTGACATAGGTGCCAAAGAAGAATGCTAAGAAGACAAAAAGAAAAAAAGAAAAAAAAAAAACTCCAATATGATAAAAAGGATCAAACCATATCAAGATTCTAATTGTACGACTTTGGTAAGATGGCCTTCCAATGTGGATTCACGTATTTTTTGGATCCATGGAGGCAAGTCAGCAAACCTCGAAAAATGTGGCGAAAGTGCCATTCGTTGCCATGAAGATCAGTAGCAACCAATTCCTGCCAGGGTGGTTGTTGGGACATATCCTGAAAAAGAAACAAGAAGAATTGGAAATGCCTGGAGCACGCATTATGAGGCAAAACTATGAAGCAGGCTCTGAAGCTTACCAGTGGAGGCAAGCAATCATCCGCATGCCTCCGGAGAACAGAGAATCCACCGTGTGTGCTGGTGTCAGAAGCAGTTAGTGTCTTACAAAATGAATGCACAGTACACCTTGGAGGTTCTGGCGGGGGGGGATCTGGGCTTGTCACCTCACTTTGCTAGTATACACAAGGAAATAGTTGAAAAGAGCATAAGAATTCACTCTGTAAATTGAAGGATATCAACAAATAATTTCTGATATTTATAAGGGAAGCAAATGAAGAGAAAGCTTACATCAGGTACAGGTAACAAAGTTATTTGTGCATATACCTCATCAGTTTCTGGTTCAGCCTACGTATTTAGTCCAAAAACAGACATCAGGAGAAGGGAAGGATAAGACAATGTTGGAAGATATTCCCAACAGAGGAAATGAAGTCAACTATAAATAGATAAAAAATAAAAAATATATAAATATTTATAAAATAAAAATAAAATAAAATAGGAAAAAAAAACTCATGATAGAACATACCCGGAGATGAACATTCATCACTTTGCAAAGTATTTTGGATGGTAAATTAAATGAAGGAAGCTGCTGGTCCAATCCCTGATGCGTAGAGGCCTCAAGCTGGAAGAAGTATTAACAATTTCATAAGTTATGTGAGACATGGTAATCTTTCATAACGCATGTAAACAGAACTAAGAGCAGAGAGCATGTCAACCATCCTTGCCATGTTAAACACGCAAACCTCAGCTATTAAGCATATATCACAAACAAAACTCCATGTGAAAAATGATATCACAAGCCTCTCATTGCTAATTTCATAATAACTAGAACTGTCAGAAAACAGACCTCGTCAAACAAAACCGGTATAAAACAGGGGAGGGAAAGGGAGGACAAAGAAATGGAAAAGTAGATGTACCTGTTCCATATGACCTTGTGGAAAGTAATAAATTCGTTCCCCTTCACGAGGAACAGTTACTAGAGGTCCAGCGCAAGCATGCCAAAGTTCCTTATATAAAGCATCATTTGATAATCCTGTAACACATAATCCAAAAAGAAAAAGATAATCCTGTAACAGAAGATGACGGATGGCTAAAAATAAAGGAAAAAAGTCCAATTCAAAACTCGTAATAAGACGATTAAATGCTTCTTCTGCTTAGATTTGTTCAGCAGCACAGGCAAAAATCCAAGAGATGGCACTAAGTTTATTTATCTTTTTCCCATTGATTGGAAATGTGTAAGATGGTCAACAGAATGAATTTCATATAGGTCATAAAATTTATTTACAAGAGAAGATTTTAATAAGCTCCAGAACCTAAACAAACGATTGAAGCAGTAAAGCCAACATAATCAACGCCTCAATGGGTATATGGAATAGTTCAAATTGCTAAAAGCCAGACAAACATATTAAAGACAAAAATATAAGTTGTAGATTACACTGTACTTTAGCAGTTGATCAAAGCTGTTGAGACTCATAAAGGACTTGGGCAAAGTGAGAAATTGATTTTAGCAATAAACAAAGTTAGAAGAACATGAATAACTTAGCAATTTTGACTGAATCATTGATTAGACCACAATTAGCAAGCAACTAAGGCTGGAATGATTGCAATGGTGCAATAAAAGGTATATATATAAATAGAGTTCAATAAAGACAAACCTTGATGAAAACCTCCAGTCATATGATTTGCAGCTATATGTGCCATTAGAATACAAACTCAACGACCTCACAACACCAAGAGTGTGTGTATGATAAACCCTTGCTATCAAATAAAAGCCAGCTACTACGAAGATTGTCGCTGCACAGAGGTAAAATATGTAAATCCACTAACACTATCCAACAGCATTCCAATAACTTCAACTTACAAACTGAAATACGGTCAGCCTGTAATTATACCGGTGCCACTACTTTATGTCCTTATACTAGAATGGAAGTCAAGCATTTTTTTTACTAACTTGCACACAGACCAGAGACCACCCACAAAATAGAGAACCTTCCGCATTTGTAATAGACTTATGTTATTCATAAAACTTCACTTCTCGACAACTACTTTGAACCATATGTTCTCCACTTCCATTCAATAATTTCTAAATTATCACATCCTAAAGAGTAACTCTTATATCCATGAATGAACATCCAATACACGTATCTGCGTAAATATACATAAATCTACACCGATCAGACTCATAAATAATGCTAGAAGCACACACAGCCCACAATATACATGACCTACATATATACACATATACATATATATACCTATGCGTAAAAAAAAAATTATAATATAGTATCAGTGAGAAATACACAAAAGTATAATAAAACAGATCAAAAACCTTGTGTATACATGACTTACATATAAATACACAAATATATACACATATATGATAATTATACACACACGTATTCTTTAAAAACTATAAAACAAATTTAAAAGAATGCAACTACACAAAAACAAAAAATAAAAGTTAAATATAATATCATCTAGATAGATATACACTAAAAATAAAAATAAAATTAAAAAGATGTGCCTCACATTTGCTGTACACTAGAGATCTACTGCAACTACACAAACAACAAGATCCACAGCACTATAAGCTCTAATATGTAGTTGCATCTACATATAAATAAAATATATATATATATATATATATATATATATATATATGTGTGTGTGTGTGTGTGTGTGTGTGTGTGTGTATAAATTTATATATAAAAATACAACTTCTAGCTCAACTATATGGAAATTCAACGCTTTCTTTTTTTATAAACACAGAAAATAAAATAAAATCTAAAAAGTTACTTAAATAAATATGATTTACCTTTTAAGTGTCTACATAGATTTCCGTTTTCAGCTCCAAAGCCCTAGCAAAATCCGCCATTTTCGTCCTTTTTTAGCCAGCTCCAGCTCAACTTAAGCTCGTAAATCAATATTCTTCAATCAATCAATTTTGAAGTAATTATAATTACTAATTATCAGATATTAAAATCAATACGCATATACATATATTTGCAAAAGAGTAAAGAAGCTATATGTAGAGAGAGAAAGAAACAGAGAGAGAGAAAGATGGGTAATGGTCTTTGCCTGGTTGAAGCCGACAGTAATTTGTGTTTTCTCTCTCTATATACGCGTGTATTTTATGTATCTATACATACTATATTTTCTCTTTTTTGTCGTTATTTTATTTTTTTTATTTTTGGTCTATGTTGGTAATGGTGTGTCAAACTGGATAGACTTGGAAAAAAAGTGTTATATATATAGATTTGTATAAATACATGTATATGATATATGAAATGCTCCATTTAATGATTAAGTAAACGATTTATCGTGGTTACATTTTTTTTAATTTAAAATTTATTTTCATCACAAATATAGTTATGCGCAAATTTTGATGTAATAATTTTGGCTAAATAAATCAGTTAAGTGATTAGTATGTTTTGTTTAAACAGAGTCTTGAGTGATGACTTATTGCGTTTAAATATTTTAAATTTTAATTTAATTTTATTATAAATATTATTTTATTTTTTATTAAATATATAAGTTGAAACGTAACATGATAGTTATTTAACTTGAATATAAAATATATATTTATATATATACACTTGGATGGGGGCAAAGCGAGGGGCTAATGCGCACATTTCGATGTAATAACGTTGGTTAATTTCCGACAAAAAAAAAAAAAAAAAAAACGTTGGTTAATTAATTGATTGATTAGTGTATTTGTTTTGTTTATTAATTTTTGTATTAGGAATGTGTTGGGTAATAATGGAAGGCGGAGAAAGGAACAGAGATGGAAAGCGTGCCCTGGAATGGCAACAGGCTCGTTCCCCATCCCGTGTCCACGCGCGTAAAGTTCAAAGGGGAAGGCCAAGATTTTAACATCAAATGCGTACAAAGTGATGCTGCATAGGGAAATGTGAAATCTTTTGGGGTTTAAATTAATTTTTGTCTAGTGGTTTTTTTGCTAAATTAATATTTTTGTCTAGTGGTAATTAATTGTTTGTTAATTAGTTTTTATTAATGTTCTGAATGATTATTGGTCATCGAATCAATAGATGAGATTTGCGTCCTTTATTCGATATTCCACTTTTTTGTCTATTTCTTTTAGTACATAGGTGGTAAAAGTCAATAATTTATAAAATTATTTGAGAGATATTTTATTTCGTCTATTTTTCTTTAAAAGTATTCATAGTGGTATCAAGAGATGGTTTAGGCTAGAAACTCCGCTTGATGGATCATCTTCGTTTTGTTTTTTTATTTTAATTTATTTATCCTTGCATTTACATCCTATATTAGTTCTATAAAATATACATACTTAGCTTATCATAGCTTAAGCTCTCGATTATTGTTAACACAAGTTTAAGTCTTTTAAACTAATTAATTAACTTCTATGTGTTGATAAATTAATAGTTAGATATAAGGTATCATAAGTAATGTCAAAATAATCACCCGACAAAAGTGTACTTTCTCTACTATTTAGTGGTCTTAGATTGTAATTATGTTTTGTCTAGTGTGATGATGACATCTTGTCTTTGAGATGGAGAATTTGTAACACTTTGACAGCTTTACCCTGTCTTACATTGATCTTTGGACTTAGATTATTACGAAAACATTCAATTTTAGTTTATATTAGTGTATTTTGTATATAGATTTAAAATATATATCATTTGTTTATAGTAATTTAGGTTCTCAATAACTACTAAACTCGTTAAACATTTTTTGCCAGTTCATGGATATCATTATAAAACTCTTTCAATTTTTTGTTTTAAAATGTAGTAATTTTAAATATTTACTATATGATTTGATTACGACAAAAAAAAACCCATATGATTTGACTATTTTAAAATATAGATAGTTATTCGTCTACACTCATTTTGTTTGAACTTAATTTTGATGATAATTTTGACCAAAAGAAAATTAATGATAATAATCATATATATACATTTGATTTCGCATGTACTAAAATTTATGCTCGAGATGTATGTTATTCAAGTCATGTTGGAATAATGTATCGACTTTTCTCATTCTCTACTTTGATTAGTATTCTAGTCAATCAAATTGCGTCTAGCCTCCCTGTGGTTTACTATAAGTGCACGGAACCCCCTTGTGTTAATCAAATTAGCACATTACCCCCTTGTGGTAAACAGAAAGGGGGCATACTCTCCCCATTAGTAGCTAACTTTTGTTAGTTTTTTAACATAAATATCAAAATGATAAATATACCCTATCAAATTTTAATTAACAAAAATCCAGACCAACCCCCACCACCACCACCCCCAAACCAGCCACTACCACTACCAAACCCGCCACCACCCAAACTTGCCACCACACCCAAACCTCGCCACCACCACCCCTAAACCTGCCACCATCACCAAACCCGCCACTACACCCAAACCCAACTACCACCACCACCCAAACCCCGCCATCACCACCCCTAAACCTACCACCATCACCAAACCCGCCACCATACCCAAACCCAACTACTACCATCATCAAACCCGCTACCACCCAATCCCACCACTACTCCCTTTTGCTACCAATACCCGCTATGCTGCCAATACCACAGTGATGTTGAAAAAAAAAAAGCATGACCAACTTAGCAAAAAAAAAAATGAATCCGACTTTAAAGCGTTTAGCACTTCATCTTTATGGTCTTGAATGGAGTGAGGTCAATAGGGAAATGATACTCATCCAAGCTAAACGTCGACGATGACAGCCGTTGATATTGATGATCGTGCTGGCGATGACGTTAGCGAAGTACAACTGCTTATCACTCTTGGAGGCCTATATATATATATGTATATAGGTGGATTATGAAAGCAATCAAAATGGAACACATTATCACACACTTACACACATAGCACGAATTTGAGGTTAGCGTTTGGGATTGGGGATTTAGGATTTGGGGGTGAGGGTTGATTTTATGTGAGGGTATTTTGGTCCAAAAATTCAATAATAAAGTGGGAAATATCAGTTTATTATTGCAAAATGGCAAAAGACGCGCGTGCATCACACTCCTAGTTAAGTTAAACGATTTTCTTAACAGAAAGGGTTATGTGCACCTTTTTTAATAATCACATAGGGGCTAGACGCAATTTACCCACTACTTTTTGCCTACTTTTTGGTCACATGAATTAAAGTCTTAAAATGACTGTTATCCAACTAAATTGTCCCTGTTTTTACTTCTTTCTAATTTCATTTATGTATACACTAAAATTGTAGGAGACTTTGATTAACTATATATGTATATATATATTGTATATAGGAGACCTTTAAAGATTAAAATTAATTTTTTTTCCATTTTTGACCTCTAAAACAAATATATCATTCCCCTTCATGACAAGACGAGTACGTATGGTTGCATAAATTTTTTTATATTTAAGTATTCAAGATGAAACTCTTTAGTCGAAACTAGCTACCATATTTTTCTTTTTTTGTATATATCATTGAACCAAGGTTTACAATAAATTTTACGTATAACTTTTATCAAAATTGACATGACAAGCGAATATTTTCATTTTTAATTTCACAAAATTAAATGCATTAATAAACAAACGACTATCAGTCATTTACATGACACATTAATTAATAAATTTTGTGTAAAACTTTTAAAAACCATAGCATCGCATTGGTGTTGAGGGATAAGGAACCTCTTTTTTACCTATTCCAAAGAGAGGGAAAGGAGAAGAGAAAGAAATCGAAAACTTTGATTCAAATAGACATTAGGATTAAATGGATTCAAGAGGAAAATAAAAGAAATGCAAGGTAGGGTAAAAATATTGTAAATGAATGAAATGATAGTAGTCTCATTTTTTGGATAGTAGATATGGAGGAGTGGAAAGAATGATTTTTTTTTTTTTTTTTTTGGGTGTGTTTTTCTTGTTTAGATTGAATACGGAAATAAAAGAAAATAATAATTTTTTATAAGAATTAAATGCGCAACCATTTTTTTTTTCCCTTACCTTCTCCCTTCTATTGTTATATTATTGCCTCTTATATTTTCTCCTCCTTCTCATCCTTTTTCTTCTACTCTTTATTATTTATTATTCTCATATGTGATTGCTTGGGTTTTAGCAAAATAAGGTGGCAAAGTGGTTAGGATGGATGAGGAATATGAGAGAGGGGGCAAAACCAATATTAGCATTTTTGTTATATCAAATGTTGAGCTCCTTTTCCTTAGATTTACCCAAAATAAAAAAAACAAAAATAATGATTAAAGGAAAAAGATGAGATAGTCACTATCCACCAATTTCCTTCCCCTCAAAGAAGTTTAAAAATAATCCTTGGTCTTTTATTCCCCTTTTCTTGTTTTCCACTATCTCGATCTATATAATTCCGCTTCTTTATCTCCCTTGACAAGTGTTCCGACTTTTCTCACTCAAAAGAATATTTGTTCTCAAAAGTGTTCGTTTTAGTATAGAAGCAAACTCGCCCCAACCACAGTATTTGTGCCCGGCCTTCCGGGCCATCAAGTGGCCTCCTAACACAAATGGACTAGCCCATTTATTTATTGTTCCAATATGACTCGTGTTTACAAAACGCTCCCAAAATAAAAACGTAACATCGTCTAGCACGGGTTTAGCTTTAGTAAATCACACGCACAAAATCCACATCCAAAAATACATTCTCTTTTCGAGGTTAAAAATAAAAAATAAAAAATAAAATTTTGGACAAAAAAAAGGCTAAAGAAACAAATTGGCGCCTTCCCTTTTAAACCCACACCCTTGAGCACACACAGCGATAGATACATATGCATATACGTATATATAGAGAGAGACTAATAGATTAAATTTAAAAACCCTAGGGCTTTATTTGAATTTCTTTTTCTTTTTGTGCATTGAAAAACAAAAATGATTCTAAGAACACCGCCACTGAGGAAGCGGAGGGTGGAATCAGCCGTGGCCGCGGCGGAGGACAATAATAGCCCTAACTCCAATCGGCGACAGCAGCAGCTGGTCATCTACGAGGACCCGCCGATTGTAGAATCTTCTCACGATCATGATCTCGATCATCTTCCAGCTAGCTCCTCTGAGCAATATATTTGCACTTATCAATGCAAACAAATGGTATTTTCATTTAATTTGTGTTTATTCATTTTTTTAATAAAAAAGTTTTAATCGAAATTTAGCAAAGTTTCATGATATTTCAATGGTTAGCTTATTTATTCTGTGTTTGATGGCATTTTAGTAATTATATCCAGTCTAGTGACTAGTGTGATAGTTAATTAGGATTTGAATTGAGAGGTTTAATTTGGTTATTCGTGTTTGGTTTTGCCGAATGAATGGCTTTGCACGAGCTTGGATCGATTAGATGTAATTAGTGTTTAAACTGGAATTTTAATTTTTTTGTACCAGAAGAAATACGAGTGTTTAGTTATCGGTTATCCGAGGTTTCTACCTGTGTTTTTCATAGTAATGGCGCGTTTGCTTATGGCTAGTTAAAAGATGGTATTATTTTAGTTTGTCAGATAAATGATGATCTTTATGTATATCTTTAGGTTCTTGCTCGTTAAACTCACTAGAGTTCAGCTGAACATGCTAAAGTTTTTTGTTTGATCCTGTCTCGAGTTTGGATAATTTAATATAAGAATATGCTGCTATATCTTGGGTAAGTTGGGTTTGATGATACTGGTGACTAGAGGGATAGGGGACCTGACATGAATGAACGTGTCTGTTGGGGACACCATGATATTTCATACGATAACGTATCATGTGTAATATCCTTCCAGTTTTTGAATTCATACGGTGGCGACTACACATCTGCATTTGGGACCATCGAATTACTACATTAGGAGAACTTAAGGAATTTCTAACCATTATTATGTACCGACTATTAATGGATCACATGTTATGCCAAGAGCCCCTGAACGATTTCATTCTCCATAGATGTTACCAACCCCTAGATGAACAAAATTAGAATTGAAACATGGCAGGCATAAACGATTAGTTCAATTCTTTATTTTTATTGCCCCCTCTCTCTCTCTCTCCCCCTATGCCCTTTGTTGGAGAGATTTCAAGGCACTGAATAACAAAGGTGATACCTTTTTTAAGATTCTTTATTTACTGTTATTTTCATTACGATAGGGACTTGTGGCAAACTTGTGGCCAGTAATCTGATAATGACATATTTTGCCATATTATTAAAATAAATTTTCATATTTTCCACTTATGATCCACCCTTGGTGCTTCCTTCTTTTACTTGGTACTTAATAGTTTAGATTTGTACTTTTATTTTTCTTGATGGCTAGACCAACTTATCATTTTTTGCAGGTTAAAGCAGAGTTTCTAGACGCTTTTAGTAGTGCAGAAAAGCAAGCACATGAATACAAATCTAAACTGGAAGTACTCAATGATGACTTCGAGAAAGCTGGTGTGTATCCTGTAGTACCTATCAAATTGTTTATGTTTCAAAATTTACATTTTAAATTATTTGACAGTTAAATGATTATTCATTAGTCTGACGAAGCTTATACTTCATATATTATTTCTTTGGGCCCTTAGAAGAGGAGAGAATGGCATTTTGTATCCAATTCTTGCTTATTAAACAAGAGTCTTTGTCTATTTAATTCAAGCGATAAGTTGTACTCTCAGCAAGTATTTTTAACTAAGTTTTGCTTGCTACAGAAGCTGAAAGGAAGAAATTTCGAGATCAATTCTTGTACGCAGAGCAAGAACTTGCTGCTGCTAAAAGGCGTGAACAGGCGTTGCAAGAGCAGCTTTGGAAGGAGGTCAATTCTTCTCATGAAAGACTTAGGAAACAAATACAACAATGCAGTGAACTTGAGGTGCAATGTTTTACTCATTTAAGTTTAATGATAGTTTTATATTTCTTTATGTTGAGTTATTCATAGAATAACTGCAGAAAATTTGCTACGTGCATGTAGTTTTCTTAAATGTTGATGTGGGAGGTCTAATTTACTGTGGAACCGTAAGCTTAATTTTCATGCTTCATTGTTATCTTAAAAGGATGTTATTTGTATTGAATTGCTTACTTTTGAGAAGCTTGATATTCTTTAGTCTATCCTAATAAATGCACAACGGTAATTCGGGATCTGAGTTTACCTCTTGCCATGATTATCCATAGCAAAATTAACATAATCTCCAAAGTGCATTAATGCATAATGTCTAGTAGAGGAGATTACAGCAGTAAGTTGTTTCTGTGACATACATAGTCTACCTGCAAAGTGCCTTTTCTTGTTGTTGTGCAAGTATTATCCTTGGATAAGTCTTCAGTTTTCCTGGTTTATGCTAGTTTTGTTAATCTCTAGATATCTTATGTTCTTGCTTCTTTTGTAAATGTTTTCATTTGATGTCATCTGGACAATTGATGTAAGCTCTTAGGTTGGAAAACAGTAATGATGTTAGCTCTTAGCTCTAGACATGTCAAAATTCTGTATTTCATGTAACTGTTAAGAAATTGAAGAACAAAGTTGGTGTATGCGTGCATTACAAAGCACCTAGTATTGTTGCATGTTATCTCTTAACTCAGTTTGCATCATCAGTGAAAGATTGAAATTTTTGAATTTGTCCATGGAGAGTCATAAGACTAAAAAAGAAATCTTTGGAGGGCCTGCAGGAAGTTGTATAAGATAAAGGCTTTAAAAGAGCCCCCTTTTTCTGTATCTTTTTCCCTTTTATTCTTGTTGATCGGTGGACTTTTTTTCTTCTCTAATTTATCTTGGAGAATAAACGGCGATGATAGAGCGGTCTAGTGACATGCATTTATCATACTATCAAGTGGTGTAAATAAATACTCCGTTGTAGCTGAGAAGACTTCTCCGGCTGCATCACCGATCCTTCCCCCTTTCAATTTTTATCTGATCTGTTGTTTTGATATGATATTTTATCCCACTTGGTTTCAGGAGAAATTTCAAAAGGAGATGAGTCTTCGCAAAAATGCCGAGACCTCAGCCGCTTCAGCTGAAGAAAAAGCACGCCTTCTAGAAGGAAAACTTGGTAGCTTATCTGAAAGCATAGAAAGAGAGAAAAGTCGTCTGCAGAATGAGCTTGCACAACTTCGAAGTGAATCAAAATTTTCAATCTCAAGGATAAGTAAAGATGTAAGTAGCTTGAGATATCTATGGATGAATGGTTTTTACCATGATACCATAATTAAGCCTTTTTATTTTCTTGTTTTCTAGCTTGAGAGAATGGAATTGAGGGCTAATACGGCTGAGAAAGAGTCGCTACAACTAATGGAGCAGTTGGAAGAACTCCGGAAGAAACTTAATGAGGTTACATTTTGTGAAATAATACGATTGCAGATATTGTTTTTATTTGCATTCCAGGTCTATAGCTGCAGGCAAATTTTTTGGTGGATTGCATATTAGAAACTATGCTTTCCTATTGTTCTTTTTTATTTATTTTTATTTCTTTACAATCTTGATTGCTTGACTTAATATATATTTAAATAAATTTGGTTTTTTTTTTTATACCGCTAGTGTTCTGGATATTCGTGAACATATGTCCAAACAAATTTTAATATTAAGTTCTTGATGCTATCCGCCAAGGTACTGGGAGCATAACCGTCCAATTGTATAGACGTGAAAAGTGTGAAGTTAGGATTTAATTGGTGAAAGCCTTTTATTAAAGACATGTCAGTGCATGCTGAAAATTGTCTTAACTTCATATATAAATCCTCTATGGTACATTATCTGGGTAACATAAAATTGAAGATTTATGATGTGCAATTCAAATAAATATGCATTGTAAACTTTTAGCTCATGATGTATCGATTCACCATGCTGACATGTCGAAAATTGTCTTAACTTCATATATAAATCCTCTATGGTACATTAGCTGGGTAACATAAAATTGAAGATATATGATGTGCAATTCAAATAATATGCATTATAAACTTTTAGCTCATGATGTATCGATTCACCATGCGAATTGTTTTCCTGGTACAATTAAGGATTTCCATGTGCATTGTTACCAAGAAGGAAGCTTCCCTTCTGAAAAGTATATAAATTGCTTTGGCAGAAGAAACCTTCTAAAAGATTCTCCGTAGACACAGCCCTACCAGGACTTCCCTTCTGAAAACATACAAATTGCATTTGGCTGAAGAAATCTTCTAAAATATTCTACATAGACATAGTCCTTGGAGGATGTAAATCGGATTTCAGTTTTGTTGGTTGTATCTCCAACTGAAATGTCCTCCTGTTCCTTTATATAACGGAACTGTCAGGAAAGACAAGAGGGGACTATCTTCAGTACTTATTTTCCTTTCTATGTCATTTAAATGCCCAAATTATAGCAAATCTATAACATTTGTATGGGACTATGGGTATCATTGATCTAAGGCCAAAACTGTTGGTAATCATGGTTGCAGTACTACTGTCACTTTAGACTGCAAAACCAGGTGTTGAATGTTTTTTCCATCTATTTTTATGACCTTATGTTTAAGATCTTTTATCTATATTATGTGGTATTCTGTCTGAAAGGTATGCCCACATGTCATAGATTGAAAGCTTTCTTTCTTCTTGATCCCACCCTAAGTTTCATAGTATTTCTTAATCATATTAGTTTGTCTTGGAAGAAAGTCATTGTGTCATTGGTTAAAAGACATCTAACAACACGTGTCTCAGGGCAAAGGCTTACGCGAGGTCGAAAAATTTCTTTCTTCTTGTTCCCACCCCTTCTTTTTGTTTATTCTCAAGTGTGCATTTATTTTTAATCATATCTGCTTGTCATTGTAGCTTGTCACCAAAGGCTTACGTGCAAAAATTATATTATTTATATCTGAGCTATGTATTTTCTTGTCATCTTTCTAAAGTTTTCTCGTACTATTTGTTCATGAGAGTCCGAACCAGCTATTTAGTGTCATTATATTGTAGTGTAATAGCATGGATATTTCACTTCCTCAGTGCATGCTTCAGAAAATTGAAGTGGAGAAGAAGTTATCTAGTATGACTTCTCAAGAAGCTTCTTCTGCTGACACTGAAGCTTCTTCTGTAGACACTGACATATTGGTGAAGAATTTGCGGGAGGAACTTAGGAACTATGTGAGTGCCTTCTCTAAACTTATTGGCTAGTACTTCTATTAAAGTCTACTTTCAGTTGGATTGCTGCGACCAACTAAATATTGGTATAACATCACATCATTCACTCAGCACTTTGTGAACACACATTTTACGGCTCTTCTTTCAGTCAACGTGTGTTTTGAAAAAAATATAAATTGCACAAAAATATATGGGGAAAATAGAAGTTGTAATTGAGCACTTCGAAAAAAAGTTGTGAATTCATTATCAACTAACCTAGCTCCTTTAAACACTTGGAACTTATAGTTTACCATTGATCTATCACCTGTAAATTCTCTCAGTTAAGTTTCAAAAATATCCTAGAAAAGGAAAAATTCATGGCATGAAGCAAAATGGTGAAGAAGGCAAACTATTTATTACTATGTGTAGTTATCTTCAATACCATTTGTGAGGTTTAGGCTGAAATAACCCATCACTTGTATTTTGGATCTTTACTGGAATTTCGCTGCTGGAGAAAACTAAACTAAACTGAAAATTTTCCTCTCACTATTTGGGTTGGATTCTTGAATCTTCATTCCCATTCTACTTAATCTAAAACTGGTGACGAAGATATTCTTCCAGATATGTTTTCTTCTAATCCAGCGGTAGTTGTTATGTTACACCGGTGACTTGAAAATTTTAGAATAGTGTTAGACGTAAGCTTTGGGAGACAAAACTGCTTCTATATAACTGGCCATCTAGCCACAACGTTTTCATAGCATCAGGGGCGGATCTAGGATTTAAGTTCAGTGGGGGCTGAAATCACACAATTTAACACTCATAATAAATAATTTTTTTTTCAGTTGAGGCTAAATTGATTTTTCAGCCTAAAAATAACTTAAAAATACACACATTTTCAAATTAAAAAAAAAGGATTCTCATGTAAGAGGGGATCTGTAGCATCATTGGCTTATATTTTGCAATTCTTGGTTTGATTTTATCTGTAATATCTACAAATGAATATCGTCTAATTGCTTATGCCATTTGCTTTCAATCAATTATTAGGAGTCTGAAGTGCGTGAAGCTAGAAAGCTAAAATCTTCACATGAAAATGTTGAGTTACTGAAGGAGAAATTAGTAGAAGAAAAAGGCCGAAGAGAGAGATTAGAGTCCGAGCTACTTAAATTATCAAAACATCAGCTGAGAGTGACAAAGTTGGAGGATGAGTTATCTGCTTGGAACAGGATGATGGAAGATATTCCTGGTGTGTCATGTGCTGATGATATACCTCTTAAATTTGCATCTTTACAGAAGTAAGTTAATTTGTTTTATTCTTTTGCCTTTGTACAATGAATGTAGGTGTTCTTACATATGTATTGGAATTGAGTTCATTTTGTAATTATTAATATGCTTCTTATGGTGTTTGCAAAGTGTTCGAGGGAATCAGTTAAGTTACTATATTATTTCAGAGTTCATCTGTGTTAGTATAATCAGTATTAATGCTGAATTATATATTCTGTATTCACTGAAGCTATAATAGAGTGTTATGCTTGATAGCTATGTTTGAGCTGTATTCAGTTGTAATCAGCACATGGCCCGTGTGCAGCCATGTGCTAAATAGTTTAGAACTAAGATCAATCAGAGTTGTGATCTCATCCAATAACTCTATAAATATATAAAGTACACTCAATGTATCAGTTAATGAAAGCAATACATAAATTTTTAGAAATATCTTCTCTCTCTATTTCTTTAATGGTATCAAAAGCAGGTTCATATCCTCTCTAGAGTAGCCTTTTTTTTTCGAGCTTCACAATCTCCATTGAAGCTCTTTCTGAAGCTCTATAACTGATCTTCATCAATTCGTTAATCTACTCCATGGATTTCTTTTTTTTGAAGCACAATACTCAATTTTTCACTGAATCAAAACCCTAATTTTTCTCCAACAACACCATTGGAGAACATCTTCATGCCTCCATTAGAGTACTTCAAAAAGCTTCAAAACTCAGTCGAAGACTTCTTGTGGACTACTCTAGCTTTTCACCGTTTCAATTTCGAGAAATTTTCATTTCCTCAACTCGTATCAGAATTTTTCTTTATCTTTAAGCTTCTCTTCAATGGCTGCTTCAGAGGTTGATCTACCTCAAGGTCTGAAACTGTTGAGTCAAAATCTTCACAATCTCATCAAAATCAACCTAGATAACACTAACTATGTCATCTGCAGGAAGCAGATGCAAGTTGTACTACAAGCCTACCAAGTGTTTGAGCATATGACTAGTCAAGAACCTTGTCCAAGCAAGCTCTTGTCTACTGGCTCAGCCACTGCTACTGCAAGCTCAGCCATTGATTCTACAACTATTAATCCAGCCTACACTGCCTAGATACTCAAAGATCAGCATCTCCGAACATGCTTGTTTGCCACCATGTCTTCCCCTATTCTTTCTCAGGTTCTACATCTTCCTACAGCTCCCTCTATATGGTCTGCCCTTGCTTCTAGGTTTACATCCATTAGTAGATCTCATATTCATCATATTAAACATCAACTTCATAATTTGTCCAAAGGCAATCAAAGCATGCAAAATTACCTTAATCATGTAAAAACTTTAGCTGAAAATCTTGCTACTTCTGCTGAAATTGTCTCTGATGAAGATCTTGTTCTCTACATTCTAAAAGGTCTTCCCACTGAATTTGATTCTTTTAAACAAAACATTAGGGTCAGACCTTTTCCCATAACTGTGCAAAAACTTACCAACATTCTGATCACAGAGGAATTGCACATGAATCAAACTAAAACTCCCCTCCTGTTACCTACTCCTGACCTACATACTGCACTATACACATAGTACAATTCTGGTCAACAAAATTAGTCTCAAGGTAGATGAGGTTTTCAGAATTCTAAAGGTCAAAGGGGGGTAGGGGTCAAAGAGGCCAAAGTAGAGGACCTCCACCTGGAGCATACATTCCATTATATCATACACCTACTGCCTCTTACACATCTTCATCTACTTCCCAACCAAAAGTTCTTAGCCAAATCTGTGGGAAACCCAATCATACAGCTGTGGTGTATTGGCATAGACTTGACACTACTAACTATGTCTATTCTCCACAACCTAAACAAGCTCTAGCTGCACAAATTATACCTACTGCATCCACTACTGCAGAGTGGTACCTAGACAGTGGTGCTAATCTTCATGTCACAAATGACCCCTCACAACTCCAGCAATCTACTCGCTATACTGGCTCAGACTCCATCTCAGTGGGCAATGGTCAGTCACTACCCATTCACAGGATTGGTTATGGTAATCTTTTTACCAATACAGCTGAAAGAAGAGAGAGTAAATAAGATATCTTGCAATTTCATTTGATTAATTTTCTTGAATGATTACATGTTATGTGCTTTACATTTATATAAGCTTCCTAAGATATTCAGCACATGGCTGCACATGGGCCATGTGCTGAATATATCTAACTACAACTAATTACAGCTGGCAATGTTAACAGCTAATACATTGATATGACTAAGTACTCTAACAACCCCCCTCAAACTGAACTTGGTTCGGCCAAGGGTGGTTTGCTTCTAAGATACTCAAACTTGGGTTGTGAGAGAGATTTGGTGAACATGTCTGCAACCTGTTCTCCTGTAGGGATGTATGTCAGTTGAAGAGCCTTAGAAACCACTTGTGTTCTTACAAAATGATAGTCTATTTCTATATGCTTAGTTCTCCCATGAAAGACTGGGTTGGAAGCTAAAGCCATAGCTGATAAACTATCACAATGTAGAACTGGGATTGGAGTGGAAATAGATAGGTCTTTCAGTAGATATGTGAGCCATTTGATTTCGGCAGAGGCATGAGCCATAGCTCTATATTCTGCCTCAGTTGAGGACCTGGATACAGTAGCTTGCTTCTTGGAATTCCATGAAATCAAGTTGGAACCTAAGTAGATAGCATAGCCTGAGATGGATTTTCTGGCAGTATACTTTGGATGGTGAAGGAGAGGATGTAGAGGAAGGAATAGGAGTGTAGTGTGGGATGTAAGCACCGGGAGGTGGGCCTCTGCCTTGTCCTTTTTGACCCCTGCCTCCCTTGCCCCCCCTAAAGTTCTGAGTGCCTCCTCTGCCTTTGTTGTTAGTGTTGTGAACATAGTTATGTTGTGTGTACAGGGCAGTATGAATATCAGGGGTAGGGAGTAGAGGTGAGGATTTAGTTTTGTTCATGTGCAATTCTTCTGTGATGAGATAGTTACTAAGCTCTTGAATAGTGATGGGAATAGGTCTAACTCTAATGTTTTGTTTGAAGGAGTCAAATTCAGTTGGAAGACCATTTAGAATATAGAGAACAAGATCTTCTTCAGGGGCAATTTCAGCTGAAGATGCTAGATTATCAGCTAGGGTTTTGACCTGATCTAGATATGACTGCATACTTTGATTGCCTTTAGACAGATTATGCAATTGATGTTTCAGGTGATGAATATGAGATCTACTAAGAGACGTAAACCTAGAGGCTAGAGTAGACCAAGCAGAGGAAGCTGTGGATAGATGAAGAACCTGAGGGAGGATAGAAGAAGTCATGGTGGCAAATAAGCAAGTCCTGAGGTGTTAATCCTTGAGTATCCAGGCTGTATAGGCTGGATTGACAGTTGTTGTTATTGTTGCAGATGCAGTGGAGCTTGCTTCAGCTGAAAGAAGCGTGTTTGGACAGGGTTCATTGCCAGTCACATGATCGAACACCTGGTAGGCTTGCAACACCACTTGCATCTGTTTTCGCCAGATAACATAGTTGGTACTGTCAAGGTTAATTTTGACCAGATTGTGTAGATTTTGACTCAGCAATTTCAGGCCTTGTGGTAGGTCAACATCTGAGTTCGCCATTAAAGAAGAAGCAGAGAAGCTTGAGAAGAGGAAGATCAAAGTTAGGGTTTTGAGAACTGTAAAGTATTTGTGAATTGCTTCGGTGAAAAGCTAGAGGAAGTAACTAGAAAGCTTCGACTGAGTTTTGAAGCTGTTTCAAGTACTTTAATGGAGGTTTCAAGCTGTTCTCTAATGGTGATTTTGAAGACAGCTAGGGTTTTGAATCAGCAAAGAAGAAAGCTTCACTGTAATTGTTGTTGAGAGATGACGTGATAAAGTTCAATGGTGAATGATGAAGCTCTGTGGAGGATTAGCAGAGAGAGCTTCAATGGAGAGCTTGAAGCTCGAAAAAAAAAAATGGCTGCTCTAGAGAGGATATAAACCTGCTCTTGATACCATGAAAGAAGAGAGAGTAAAGAAGATATCTTGCAATTTCATTTGATTAATTTTCTTTAATGATTACATGTTATGTGCTTTACATTTATATAAGCTTCCTAAGATATTCAGCACATGGCTGCACATGGGCCATGTGCTGAATATATCTAACTACAACTAATTACAGCTGGCAATGTTAACAGCTAATACATTGATATGACTAAGTACTCTAACAACAACTACCTTTTCTCTTAATAATATTCACTATGTACCTACCATTTCTTCAAATTTGTTATCTGTTCATCAGTTGACACAAGATAACTATTGTTCTCTTCTTTTTACTTTTAAGGAGGTGAGCATTTTGGACAATTCTACTCACAGGGTGATGTACAAGACCCTCTGTGACAAAGGATTATATCCTCTGCCATCTGCTCATTTCTCACCTTCCACTTCATCTTCAAGACATCTCCACTGCAACTCTGCCACATCTACTTCCTCAGCTATGCAATGGCATTCCAGACTCGGACATTCATCTGCAAATGCTACACAAGCTTTATCATCTATCTTAGGAATAAAACTGTATCATAACAGTCTAGACTGTACTTCTTACTATGTAGCAAAGGCCCAAAAGTTACCTTTTTCTTTGTTTCAATCTATTACTAATAAGCCCTTTGAGTTAGTACATTCAGACATATGGGGTCCTGCCTCCTTTCCTTCATGTAAAGGTTACAAATACTATATCCTATTCATTGATGATTTTAGTAGATTTTCCTGGCTTTATCCTCTTAAATTCAAGTCTGATACTTTTTCCGCTTTTACTAGCTTCAATAATATGGTGCAAACTCAATTCAAAGCCACTATAAAGACCTTTAGAACTAACAATGGGACAGAATATGTTAACCACAAATTCAGTAGCCTATTGCAGTCCTTTGGTACCATTCATCAAACCACTTGCCCTCATACACTTGAGCAAAATGGAAGGGTAGAAATGAGACATAGGCATTTAGTTGAAACTACTCTGGCCTGACTAAACCAATCCCGTTTACCTACACAATATTGGCTGGAAGCTCTTGCTACAGCTCACTTCCCCATAAACAGGTTACCTTCTTCAGTTCTTAAACAAAAATCCCCATATGAAGTCCTTTATCACACTATCCCTAACTATCAGTCCTTAAAGGTCTTTGGGTGTCTATGCTACCCTTGGTTAAAACCTTATACTCACCATAAACTTGGAAACAAATCCAAACCTTGTACCTTTATTGGTTACTGTCCTTCTACTAAGGGGTACAAATGTTTGGATCCTACTATAAACAGAGTTTATGTTTCTCGACATGTTAGGTTTGTAGAAACAATTTTTCCCTTTCACTCTCTCAAAGACACTCCTACTGCTACACCTATCTCACCATCACTTCACTTTTCCCCAATTTTTCACACATCTCAATATTCCATCTCTTAGAATACTGCTTCTGCTTCTAATAATCTCTCTCCTAGTTCCTACTCCTCCTCATTTAGGCCCTCTGATCCAACTATTCCTCTCCATACTCCTCAGATATCAGTACCTACTTCTTCATCATCTTTATCTCTCTCATCTCCTTCTACACAATCAGTAACATCTCATTCACCTGCAGTCTCTTTAGGAACTACACCTATCACTCAGTCCTCTAGTTCTCCCACTTCAGTGTCCTCTCCACCTACTGCAGCTACTTCTGTTCCTTCATCTAGTACTCAGTCCCTTACTGCTCTAGCACCTTCTTCTCAACATCCTATGCTTACTAGAACCAAAACAGGTTGCTTACCACCCCCTTTATATTCCCTTCATCATACTGTCTCTCATACTCCACTCACTGAACCCTATACATACAAAGAGGTAGTTAAACACTCATGTTGGCAACAAGCTATGCAAGAGGAATATGATGTTTGATGACACAACAGACATGGGATCTTGTCCCCTTACCATCCAATAGGCAACCCATTGGATGCAAATGGGTATACAAGATCAAGAAGCATGCAAATGGCTCCATTGCCAGATACAAGGCCAGGCTTGTGGCCAAAGGATATCTCCAAGAGGCAGGTATAGACTACCAAGAAACATTCAGTCCAGTTGTGAAAGCCCAAACCATTAGACTTGTTCTTAGTCTAGCCCTTAACTCCAACTGGTCCCTAAAACAACTTGATGTTTCTAATGCCTTTTTACATGGCCATCTAGAAGAAACAGTCTACATGCATCAACCTCCTGGTTTCACAAACAATACCTACCCAAATCATGTTTGCCAACTCAAAAAGTCATTGTATGGCCTAAAACAATCCCCTAGGGCTTGGTACCATATGTTATCTTCCTTTCTTATCTAGCAAGGCTTCACTATGAGCACTGCAGATACCTCTCTGTTTATTCATAAGACTGCTACTGATTACACTCTCATGTTTATCTATGTAGATGATATCATCCTTATAGACAGTTCCACCTCCTATATTACTACTCTTATTACTGCTATGAATCAGAAATTTGCCATGAAAGACTTGGGTCTTCTCACCTATTTTCTGGGCATAGAAGTATAATATTCAGCCAATAAAATACCTCTCAATCAAACAAAATATGCTAAAAAGCTGCTTCATAGAGCAGGTCTCATTGACTGCCACTCAGCTGCAACACCAACTGCCTCAAAATCTAAGGCTATCACTGCTACTGATTCAGCACCCTATGTTAATACAACAGAGTTCAGAAGTCTTATTGGTGCTTTATAGTACTTAACCATGACCAGACCTGATGTGTAGTTTGCAGTTAACTCTTTTTGTCAGCATATGCACTCTCATAGCAATGCTGATTTTGCAGCTTTAAAAAGGACCCTAAGGTACATTAAGGGAACCATTACACAGGGATTACTTTTCCAAAAAGGACCACTGCATCTATATAGATACACTAACTCTGACTGGGCTAGTGACCCTGAGGACAAAAAGTCTACATCAGGTTATGCCATATTTCTAGGGCTTAATCTCCTTTCCTGGACTTCCAAAATGCAGGCTACTGTATCCAGGTCCTCCACAGAGGCTGAATACAGAGCCATGGCTCATGCTACTGCTGAAATAAAATGACTCAGTTATCTTCTTAATGATCTCTCTATTTCAACAGCTATACCAGTCTTACACTGTGATAGTCTATTAGCTATGGCTTTGGCCTCCAATCCAGTTTTTCATTGTAGGACCAAGCACATAGAAATAGACTATCATTTTGTAAGGACTCAAGTGGTGTCTAAGGCTCTGCAACTCACCTACATTCCTACCACTGAGCAAGTAGCTGACATTTTCACAAAATCCTTGACTCATGACAAGTTTACCTATCTCAGAAGCAAGCTTCCCTTGGCAGTCCCAAGTTCAGCTTGAGGGGGGCTGTTAGTATAATCAGTATTAATGCTGAATTATATATTCTGTATTCACTGAAGCTAGAATAGAGTGTTATGCTTGACAGCCATGTTTGAGCTGTATTCAGTTGTAATCAGCACATGGCCCATGTGCAGCCATGTGCTGAATAGTTTAGAACTGAGATCAGTCAAAGTTCTGATCTCATCCAATAACTCTATAAATATGTAAAGTACACTCAATGTATCAGATAATGAAAGCAATACATAAATTTTCAGAAATATCTTCTCTCTCTATTTCTTTCAATCTGCTTAATTGATGCCACAAGTGGTCTTTAACTGATTATAAGCAAATACTTTAAACCAGTAAACCAAACCAAACCAAGCCTTATCCACTGGGCGGGAGCTGCTATGTGGATGATGCCACTCATTCCTGTTAAGGGCCATCACCTCCTTTAGCTATTATAAGCAAATGCTTTGGCTGGAAAAAAAAAAAGGTACCCTTGTTTTGTGTGAAATTTTCACTATGTTTAGTAATTTATTTCCAGTTTTCTTCCCAACTAATTATCATTTTCGTGAGTTGTAACCTCTCGTTCATCACGAACCGAGTGACACCTATCTAAGTGGAAAAGGCTGTGGGGTGGTATTGAAAGTTGTATTTCTTCATGTTTCATGTCATCTATACCATCTATACCATTTGCAAAGTTGATTGGAAAGGCTTAGCTGAGAGTTTGTATTGAGCTCGTTCAATGCAGAGAGGTAGTTGATAGCATGATGAAGGTGGGAGAGGCTCAATCACGCTTGAAACAAATGGAGGTGGATCTGGATGCTGCAAAGCTTGATCAACAAAAGGCAGAGACTGAGGCTGCACTGGCAAAAGAGCAGGCAGAACTGTCAGCATCAGAGGTCAAGAGAATGGAATTGATGGTTAGTATCTAGATCATGTAAAGTCAGTACTTCGTCTTTTGTTTAGCTGTAGAAATTCATGCAGTCTGCTACATGACATTGCTGATGAATACATACACATGAATATAGATCTTTATTGTATTTACTTGGATCTTCCATAATTTGAGTTTGCTTAGTGGTGCATTTTGTGGTATTGATTGCTTGATGTATTGGCTAAATAATTCTTGCCAAATAATGGAAAGGTTGTGGACTTCAAGTTAAGGGATTCTGAATATTCTTGTTACACTTTCTTATCGGGTTTTTCTTAACATGGGTTGTTTTTCCTTATAGCTTTCATCTGTTACGGAAGAAAGAGACAGGTTAAGAAACATTGTTGATGACTTAAAGAAGCAAAAGAGTGTTGAAGCAGGGACGGAAATAACCAGTGGAACACTCATTCAGGTTGTGGTGCCACCTCTCTCATATTACTTAATTTCATGAAGTTCTTGCTGACCCATTGTGCTGTTGCCTGATTATGAGGACAGGAGCTTGAAGCATCACTTGCCAAGAAAGAAAACTGTATAAAGGAACTGACGAGTAATTTATGTGAGCTAAAAGAAGTTAATGCTCGTAAGCATAATGAAATTCAATTGCTCAATGAGAGATTGACCGATGAAGCTAGAAGAATAAAGCTATTAGAGAGGGAAGGCGATCGCCTCCGTTCTGAAATAGCTTTGTTGGAATCCAAGGTTGGTATGATAATATGTATAATACTTGGATTTAGTTTGTAGTTTCTCCTATATTTTCCAAATGTTTATATGTTTTCTGATCTTCCAGCTTCCAGAATTTCAGTATAAATGCTTCCTAAAAGTGCTAGACTGGTGCAATCTGCCTTACCTTTATATGTTAGAAGAGCATTTGCAAATGAGAAAAAGAGTCAGGTGTCAATTTCCAGAAATGTATGAAGGAGCAGATTTAACCTTGCAATATATATTTTCCTTTTGACAAAATTAAAGTGTTTCAGTTGGAGCAGATGACAGCACAAATTTGCTAATAATGAAGGCTTGAATCTTTGAAAGATGCATAAACATAATGGTCCAGCAGTGACAAGTTGAAGTATAGTCTTCATGTACACATAAAAACCTCTGTAAACTCTACAGCAGAACATCCTTTACTTTCTATCTTGGGGAAGCTATTGTAGATTATGCACGTAGATTTTTTAAAATACAAGATGCTCCTTTGATATGTCGAGAATATTGCCATATTTACAGAAATTTCTGTAATATGTCTTATCTTGATTTAGGTTTCGTAGAAAGGAAGAATATCCCTAAAAGTGGATTAGATAAAGAGTAATGACCTATTGTTGGAATACTTTTGAATACTTTTGTGTATCTGTATGTTTGTATCCACTAGGGAACTTGCTGCATAATCTCCTTGTAGGTTGACACTTAAAATGTTGAATGCTAATTGCATTGTTAGTAACTTCAATGTTTTGATGATTACTTTGAGATATTTTTCTCATACTCTTTTAAGTATGTTATTATTGATTATCATGTTGTTGTAGGTGGGGCATGGTGATTTTTCATCTTCAAGTACAAAAGTTTTGCGAATGGTTAACACATTAACGGTTGATAATGAGGCAAAACAAACAATAGAAGCTCTACAGAATGAGTTACAGAAGACAAAGGACAGGTTACAGGCTGTTGAAGAGTTAAAAAAGCAGTCAGGTATCTAGGAACACCCAAATCTACTGCTGCACCATTGGTGGTGTACATGTCAACTGATTTATGTTTGGTTTGGCTTTTATCAGTTCTATATGAGTTTTCCTATTTGCTAATGAACTTGAGCCTAACTAAGCTTAGGGTTGGTGTCAGGGTCCTGGCCTTTGTCCATCTATAAATTATTGACCAAACAAGTTTTTTTCTCTCTTTCTCCCATGGCCATCTCTAGGGTTGCACTTAGCCATCTCCACACTATCTTTCTGTGTGGTGTTTGTCTGACCTCCACAAATGCTGCACTTTGTGCATGTATATGAGCTTGATTTGTATTTTGAAAATTACATTGTTTGGCTTACTAATAAATTTTGTGCAGAAATTGTCCTAATGGTTAGTTGATTTTGGAGAATTATGTTTAAAATATTGGTTTCATGAATATGAAAGATTAGTAGTATCATGAATATATGAGTGCTTAATAAGGAAAGATTAGTAGTATGATGAATATTTGAGTGCTTAATAAGGTTTTTGATGGGAAAGAAATTAGAAAATCTATTGTTGCATGGCAACGGGCAGTATTCATTCTTTTTAGGGTCTGGAGGACTTATTTATCAGGATGACCGCAAGGAAGTAGCACAATCTACCAAATAAGGCTAGGGTCAAAGTCTTTTCTGAGTGTAGTTAGTTATTCTGACCTGAGTTGCTGAACTTTTTGCAGTTTCCTCTATTTTGATCTCCCAGCATCTGTAAATTTGTCTCTAAATTTGTTAAGCAGAACGTATTTTGTCTCTAAATTTGTTAAGCAGAATGTACTTTGTACCGAAGTACATGGCGTCTTTTACTTTTTTGGATAAAATGAACTTCTTTTGGCATTAGCGATTAATTTGCTTTGGGAAAATGACACCAACTTGAGAGGTTAAAAAACTGATCTATATGGTCACCTTGGAATTAGACCTTTTTGATCCATAGAAGTCATGATGCCATACTCTTGAGAAAAAGTGAGTATTCTGCACGTTGCTTGTTGATTTGCATGCTTTTACTCCATATGGACTTTTTATTGATTGACATATTATCATAATTATTATCTTTGGTTCTGAGGATTGTATATGAACTCTTCAGGTGGCGATGCTGTTACTTCGGTAGACTCATATGTTTCTGGGAAAATTGTACAACTGAAAGACCAAATCGCAACACTCGAGAAACGTGAGGAGCGGTAAGTAGTCAACAAATTTTACTTGATAGTCCTAATGCATCTGAATGTGATTAGTCGAATATTAAGGATCTCAAAATATGATGATGCAGGTATAAGACAGTTTTTGCAGATAGAATTTCAGTTTTCAGAAGAGCGTGCTGTGAGCTTTTTGGTTACAAGGTATGCTGTGCAGTTCACTAAGTTCTTTATGATTAACGATCTCGGACGGATTACCAGTTTTGCTGTGCTTCTAATTTGGTGTTCTTTGTATATTCATTTGTTTAGAAAGTAAAAGAATGGTTATTGCGCAAAAAAGGAAAAAATTCCTGTTGTTGTGTAGGGGACCTTATTCTTATCATTTGAATGTTTGCTATTGCTTTGTGTTTCTCCTTGTGAAGGAGGACCATTCACTGCGACCCTATAACTTGTTGATGAACAACATAATGAGAACATTGATAAAAAGCGAAAAAGCTGTCAACCAATGAAATTGAACCAGTTATTTCTTCAGTTCCAGTTCTCTGAGCTTCCCTCTCCATCGAATTAGACATCTTAATGAGAGAGATAGCAAGGCTAATCAAACATGGAAATTGGTGCTTCGGCTGTATTTATAAATTGGCAGTTCATTTGACGAATAGTATGCTAGTATGATGGAACTGGAATATCTTAACGCTTTCTTTTGTCTCTGTCAGATTGTAATGGATGATCACCAACGGTCGGATGGAATCCCAGTTACACGTTTTACACTACAGTCTATCTATGCCCAAAGTGATGATGAGAAGCTTGAATTTGAATATGAATCTGGAAATACAAGCATTTTGGTAAGTTAGAATGATTTCCCACCTTTCTTTGTTGAGATTTGGTGATGTTGGGGATTGCGGAGGCTCGGGCATGGTGATGGATCTTGTTTCAGTTAACAATATTTCCATTTTGTCATGGCACCTAGCCTTATAATTAGTTTGATTCATAATGGTGCTTCACTATAAAATTTTCATTATATGCAATTTGGTCTCTCATCAGGTATAGCTTTTCGCACAAAATCGTAATATCATCTTATGTTAGGCTATCAAGATGATTATAGTCCTGAGATTGTTTAGTACTTGTATTTAGCTTGACACGCATGATGAATAAATTGTTTTCTGATTTACCAGGCTAATGACTACACCCTGCAGCCTGAGATTTCTCGTCAGGTATGAACTTTTAGCTCTCGAACACTCTTTGCAAGTCTTAGGTCCATAATTGAGTTGAGGTGTAAGGAAAAACAAAAGCCTTTGTTGACGGCACACCAAAATATCCTGTCATGGATAAATCATGAAAAGCCCACATAATTACTAAAAGAATCCTTGTCAGAAGAAACTTCTGTAATATGGTTTTCATGTTTGTATTATTAATATTATGTTTTGAGGAAAGTTGAATTAGCCTATGCAACTATTGCAATGTTACACCATCTTTCCTGCACTTTGCATCCAGAAAAGCCCACATTAATTCAATGAATTTTTTTTCTTAAAGAGACCAAGACATGGCTATAGAACTGCCGGTGAACCTTATGTCACTAAACATTTATTTATTGCTCCTCTCTCTCTCTCCCCCCAATGCCACAACCATCTTGTTCTGTATGCGGCTGAACCAATAAATTTTCCAAGTACCCTCTCCACTTTAACACTTCTGCAGCTGTTAAAGAGATGTTCTTCTTCATAAGTTCCCACGTGATTACACATCGTTGTTGATCTACTCTAATGTGAACATTACATGGTGAAGTCCCCCATGGGTATCAGGATAGAAATTTCCTGCAAATAAGGGAATAATGATCTCCCCCCTCTTACTCTCAAGAGTCCAAAAACGTTATGGTTTATACACATACTTTTGAGTTTTGCTGGAACAATTCCATTTTTCTAGAGATCCAAGCTCAAAGGACCAGCAGGTCCTTGATCCCTTATGGCTTATCCCCTGCAGCCCGTGTTGTCTGTATCCAATCACGTGTGACAGAAATAGACTAGAAAAGCCTTATACCCCATGAATTTAGTCGAACTTGATAGTTAGATTGTTTGGTATTAATTTCAACTTTTATGTCTTTTGCAGGTTGAAATATTTATTCGGAAGCTTAATTCTATTCCCGCTTTCACAGCCAACTTAACCGTGGAGTCCTTCAATAAGCGGACTTTATCTTGATGTACAGCAGCTTGGATTTGTGCCTTCCTCATTTCTTTCCTGTGGGGCGATTGAAACCTTTTGGCGTGTGTCGCAGACTCTGTAACATCTTCTCGCACATCTCATACTGTCAAATTCACGTTTAACCGAGTGTGTTTGATTTTTAGAAGAATACTTATGTATGACAATATTCAACATTAATCCGTCTTAAGGGAAGAGAACAAAAGTATTTTGACGAAATCTGTGGAATGCAGATCATTAAGGAGAATTGAGAAGTTCGCGTGATTTGTTGTTCTTCCTCTCTTTTCTCTGCTTGCACTAGTGAAAGTAACCAAGTACATCAACATGTAACATTAGCTAGCAATGAAGGTTAAAGCACGGTGCATGAACCTACCTCTACGAAATATGTATTATGTGATAGCGACTTGCTATCTATCTTTGTGAATTTGTCAACATTCCTAGTACAAATTTAACCTCACAAGACAAATATTAGTAATAGCAATAAAGCATAAGCATGAATGTGGACATTTTCTGTGATAATATGGCTAGTGGAGTCGCAAGATTATGAGAGTGGATATATAAAGCCATGGGAGAAGGTCCTATGTTTACGGACATTGCCATGCATTGTGCGTGGTGGACCTTTAGATTTGGAGGCCTCTCGGTGAATTTAGCTGCCCCAATAGTCAAAAGGGTGCTTCTATTCTCCTATTACTTGTTATGGGCTGACCGCATATTGCCTGTTCAACACCGAGAATATAGCGGTTAGAGACGGGATTAATTAGTTAGATTAAGGCTCCGTTTGTTTGCCATAAAATATTCTTCTAGAAAATATTTTTCTACTTTTACAGTGTTTGGTAATACTGGAAAATTGGTCAACCGAAAAATATTTTTCAGTCAAAAATGGTAGACTGTTTTTTGGAGATTTTTCGGTGTTTGGTAACACCGAAAAATTAGTCAACCGGAAAATATTTTCCGGTAAAAAATGATAGGCTACTTTTTGGAGATTTTCCGGTGTTTGGTAACACCGGAAAATTAGTCAACTGGAAAATATTTTTCGGTCAAAAATGATGGCTAGTTCAAAATTTGGAAAAATATTTTCATTTCTTTGGGAGATGAAAATATTTTCCGGAACTTAACCACCCTTATTTTATGTGTATATTTTTTTTTTTATAAATCTCATGTCAGAAAATATTTTTTATTGTACATCCAAACACCAGAAAATATTTTCCAATATTCTATTTTTCAGGAAAATATTTTCCTCTAACAAGTTATTTTACGGCAAACAAACGGAGCTCAGAAAAATATTTTCCTCTGAAAACATTTTCCAAGAAAACATTTTCCACAAGCAAGTTATTTTACGGTAAACAAACGAAGGAAAATATTTTATTTTCCAAGAAAACATTTTTCACTGAAAATATTTTCCACAAGCAAGTTATTTTACGGCAAACAAACGGAGCCTAAGTCGGTAAGTCAAAATAAATTAATATATTAAGTTCTAGACATATCGGCTGTAGTAATTACTTGTATTATGAATTTTGTATGTCAATATACAATAGACATAAATACGATTCGTGTGTATAAAGACTTCTCAATTAAGTGCTCGAGTATAAGGGAATTATTGTCCATGACATTGTGCTTTTAATGGTAGAAAGTGAGCCATAATGCAAAGTGTCTGGCCTGCCTTCAATGTATGTATGGAGGGTGAGGATTTTCTCACTACTTGATAATGTTATAAAAGAGATTTAATGAAGAAAATTTTTCGCAGACAGGTAACATACCTTATAAAAGAAAGGAGAAACCTTATTGAGGAAGGTAGATAACTGAACCAAGAATTCTCTTTCTTCACAATGATTAGATCTCGTTTATAATTTCATAACGTTACGTTATAAACGAATGTATTTTTTTGCTCAGAGAGAACTTTGAGTTAGACTTGTATCTAAGGTTAGGTTATATAATCTTCTCACAAGTACGTAAGTCTCATAAATGGGACCACTTTTTTACTGCCATGGCTGAAAGCCAAATTTATTTATTTTTTGTGAACTTTAAGAATGCACTCGTACTGTCAAAGGGAAGCAAGTGATGACTAATAATGGATATGGATTTAGATTGATGCGTTGACCTATTGGTGATTTAGATACTAGTGTCTGTACGAATGCAAAAAATACATTGAATCTGCTTTTAGTGCTGATGATAAGTTGCCCTCACCCTCCTATGACTCTCCTTTGTAATATGTATGCCTCGACCACTCTCCAATGAAATAAGTGCAGCAACGTGTGAACCGCGATGAGGTTACGTGCTCACTCTACTCTCATAGAAAAATGCTTTCACAGATTGAAGTGGTGTCTCTTCCCTTCGACTTTTAACTAGATATGTCAGCCAGCCGAATCTCATACGTCTTTATAGAAACTAAGACTTCACTACCCAACGGGAGATGCTTACATTTGGCTTTGTCGGATGGAATCGTTTTTAGTAAGAGTGGGATTTATTAGTCCTTTCATTTGGGACGATCGGATGTGCGGCTCTCAGTGAAGAGTGAGCTCCACATGTAATAGATCATACTCTTGCTAAGAACCATTCTATTCGAAAGCGCTGTACATCTGATAGTGTTGGATTATTTAACACTAATTAAAGAGTGAGACTCACTGCTCACCTCATCTAGCACGGTGAGATGTGCAGCTTTTAGTGAAGAGTGAACTCCACATATAATAAGTCCCTTCATTGAGAATTATTTTATCTGGTAGGACTACACATTTTACAATGTTGAATATAAAAAGTTTTTGTAAACAAGTTTGTACTGTTATTTTCCATTCATCAAGATGAATATCTGAATTCTCAAGTTTTGAAATGTATAATTTTTGTCCTCGTCAGACTATGATGAACTATACTTTATCTTTTCTTACTTGTGGATTTTTAATTGATCGGAGTTCAGACAGATATTATAATATGTACATACTATTGATAGAATCTCATGTTCATATTAGTTCATTTGACTGTTGAATGTCATATATCGTATGGATTTAAATCTTCTCATAACGTCTTTTATCTTAAAATGTTACGAGAAAAATTTGAACTGTTGCTTATGTGATGTAATCACTATTAAATTAAGTAATTAATGATTTAAATCTCATCAAGTCGCATATCTCCTTGCAAGAGACGTTTAGTGTCACAAAATGAGATGAAAATTCACAACTAAGAATAAGGCATATGAAATTTTCAAGTTAGAACCATGAGGTGTTAAAAGTTTGTAATGAAAACCAGCGGATCGATTGACGGAGCAAGTCCTTTTTTTTTTTTTTTTGCTAAGCATGCAAAGTATTTTCATTATGTTCAACAAAAGATAATTTCAATCATACAAAAACTCATCAGAAGCCTACCAAAGAATATTTTCTAGCTTCCAATTCCTACATAGTATCTTATTAGTCGCAGTATCCTTGAACTTTTCACAAGAGTAAAATTTTAATCTAATCAATTGAAAAATGCCAGCAACAACACATTCCTCTGAGGCATAAATGTCCCGATGAATCCTATTGTTTCTCTCTTTTCAAACCATATATCGCTTAACAGCAGTCTAGTTACAATAGCATGAAGATCTTTCCCCTTTTGCAGAATTCATTGCACCACTCCTCTACTTCATCCCAATTTGAGATGTTCTTATCAATGAGTAACAAATCCAATCCACATTTTCAAATCCTTCTACTCATCCCACAAGTTAAAAATAAATGATATTTATCCTTCACTGCAATCCCACAAATCTTGCAAATGCTATCCCCAATGATACCCCAAGAAATAACTGGTTCTTCGTTGGAAGTCTATTAAAAAGAGCCAACCAAATAAGAAAGCTATGCTTAAAGGAATTCTCACCTTACTCCAAATGAGATAATCCACAAATCTTGCAAATCCTTTTTTGGTAGTACAATGAAAAGATGGGCAAAGGTCAAATTCCATGAGTTGTGACAGTTATATAAGCAATTTGGATGCACCTCCTACCAAGTTCATACATAAAGCCAAGATTCTAGCAATTGTCCTATCAAAGCCAAGGATCCTACTAAGTAAGCAATAATTGTTTATGGGTTAGTCGTTGGAACATTATCAGTGGCACGTAAGTTTCAAGTGTATATAAAATTAAAATCCATCTCATATTAGGTCTGGACGTTGTGATCAAAGTTATTGGATTATGTTGAGTAAGCAATAATTGTTCATGCGTTAGTCTTTAGAACATCCAGATTATTAGTAGTGCATGGGACCTACACCTCACATTCAAATTAGGTCAAAACGTCCGAACAATTTCAAGTTTTTTTTTTCTTTTTTTGAAATTTGTTGGGGAGATTTCTTGCAAATGTCAGCTGTTTGCAAACAACTGTCATAGATAGTGACACGTGTAAGTTATGTCCAAATAGATAGTGACACGTGTAAAGTATACCCAAAAAAAGAAAAATCACAATAATCTCATTCTACCTAAGGAAAAGTTGCACTAGTTTTAGAAAGCTTGCCTTTTCTAAGAGCAACCCATTTCTTAGATATAATTCTCTATTAGCATGTCTACACCTTGAAGATTCTGCTTCATACATTGTAGTAGGAGGAAAGTTCATTTGCTTCATTGAAATTCTAAGAAGAAGTGCAGTGGTGCAGGAAAAAATTTAGAAAGATATATTGATATTGAAGATATATATATATATATATATATATATATATATATATATATATATATATATATAAATCTCCATGCAGTTACACACACGAGGCTAAGCTGCCTCTTCCTTGCGTATTCATGGCTCATAAGCTAGTTCCATTTTGAAGTTTTTTTTTTTTTTTTTCATTCATTTTAAGGGGTTACGCCTCACGGTTCACGCCCAGAATTTTAAATCCTTGAGCAAGACAAATATTATAAGTTTAAAAATAATTGTCTCGAGTTTCAAATCTATTAATTTAAATTATTATTTAAACTCAAAACATTAACTTATTGTATCTCCAAGACATTAAATTTTACCTTTCCACAGTTCCATTTTTGAGGAGATTTTTTTTTTTTTTTTGGGTCTAAGAGGAGATGATCTCAGTGTATCTAGAACTACAAGACAGACGCCATTGAGAAATCTTCATAGTGATGTTCAATCTATATCTGTGAGGCCTTAGCTTTAGAGTTTGACATTTGTATATTAGTTAAAAAGTCAAAATGTAGTAAGAATTATGATAATTGATATGCAATCTTATTTCCACCCTTCCAAGATTTTGATCTAGGATATATGGTGACTTTTGAATTTCCCACAGGGAAAATGCCGTCTGTTATCATTGAAATACGAATTTATATAAGCAAGTGTCGCATCTCATGCTTAAAACTTCTAGTATGAGAGCGAGATTAGTGTTTAGCAAAAAGAATAATTATTCAAAACCCATAATACTTATTAGCCACTCAATCATGTCTCCCCCCATGCATGTAAATATGTTTGTTCAATTTACAATGACTCAAATTTCTATTAATTTTAATACAAACTTTAATCTTTTGAAGCAATAAGTAGTTAGATTTAGAACATTACACTGATGGAGACTTACTCTCGTAACTCTGAGAGGGGACGCTTGCTATTTTTCACAAGAATTAGAATTTCACCACTATGAGGATAAGATAGCCAAATGATGGGGCTTTCCGCAAAGTCGGGCACTTGCAAAAGTAGACAAGACACAGGTTGAAATTTAGCTCTTAAAGGTGTTTAAATTGTCACGGTTTCGATTTTTATTATAATAAAAAAATAAAATAGGTGTTTAAATTAAATAAGATCTTCAAATAATATTATAATATTATAAATACAATTTAACAATATAAATTATTCATATTATTTTATTATAATTTTATTAATAATTTATAATTTTATTCATAATATCGTAACGTTATTTCAACTCACATGCTGGATTTTACATCTTTATAGAGTTGTCTGGCCTAACAAAAGAGGCTTAGCTTTGGCAAGTATTGACCTTTCCTTTCCAAGGAAAAAAGAATAAAATTGACGTCTCTTAACCAAAGAATATTCAAGCAACACAATAATTTCTTCAGTAGTGACATGAATTATCACACACGTCAGCATGTTGCTGTCAATCGTGTCGGCTAACCAATGAAGTTGCATCTATTTGATAAGGGATGTAAAAGCCTAGGGCATAATAGTATTTGAAGAGGGACATGAAAGATTAGTGACATTTGAAGTACACCAACAAAATGTTATTGGGTTGGATTAGATTAATGTTTCATGGTATATATTGACGATCGATTTGGTGGAAGTCATAAAGGTTCTAAACTTTTCCTTTCATGGTATATATTGATGATCAATTTGGTGGAAGTCATAAAGGTTTTAAACTTTTCCTTTTAACTTTTAACATGTTAATTAAGTAATGAAGTATTTAAAACGTAAACGAAAGGGATATTCATGTCTTAAATTCAAATCAGTCGAGAGTCAATTTCTTATGGATCAATTTTAAAGAATCAATTATTAGGGTCATATCTCATGTTTTAAACCTAAATAACTCAGATTATAACTCTTTCGAACAAATCACCTGCCTCTTAGTTTAAACCCTTGTGAGAAAAGCAATGGCGGACCTAGCTTATAAGAAGGGTGTGCTTGTGCACAACCTCAACTTAAATGAATACACATTTCAACCTTTTTAATCACACGAGTGCACACTCGGAGTTTGAGTGTCTAAATCTGCTACTAGAAAAAAAGGTGTTTCCGTTGTAAAAAAAATTATAGGTGCTAAAGTTTATTTTACAGAAATGGTCACATTTTTTTTGAAGCCAAGGGTGTACATCAAACAAAAGTCAAAAGGAGAAAAACATTGGAAGTGAGTAGAGAGGAGCCAAAAACTGGAAGGAGAGAGGGTGTTTCTGAGTGCTTACCTGCCTACTAATGCCTTTTTGAAAAGTTCTTGTAATGAATATGTGGGCTACTTGGCTCAATGAAATGCATCGCTTGAAAATTTGCTTTCTATATGGGAATGGGATTATATTGAATCTACAAATGTTGACTCACTAGCATTCGACATGATGAAGACCCTTTTCTCAAGCAATCTCTAATTAAATTTCTTGGTGAGATCATGAGTGTGACATGTGTTATTTATTGGCGAAGGAGAAAAAAGAGTTTATAGCATGTCATTATTGTTTTTTTTATGACGAAGAATTCACGCTTAATAGGATAGAATCATATACTGAATTTGTCTTAAAATTATAAATTTTATGGTGCAGCAGTACACTACAAAGCATGTTTTAGGTCCGTCAAGGACCAAACACTATTATTTGTGATAAAAAACATAAGTCTAAATTTAAAATATTTAAATAAAATAAATTACTACCCGATCATTTCACGTCTTTACCTAACCCTTGGGAGGGATAGGATATCATTATTATGAAGCAATAAGAATCACACGTGCGTGACAATTTATGTAAAGCTTACAAATATCAATTTTTAAGTCCAACTTCCAGATGCTTTCTAGAAATCATGCATCGGGAAGTCAAATTTCGTCTACATGTGATTCCATTTGGCCCAATTTCATTGAAAAAAAATATTGATAATTAAACATTAAGATTTGCAAGTGCAAGTTTTTCTTAATTAAACTCACATATAAATATGGATTTTAATTTTCTTAATTAAATGATTAACATTCATATAAATATGGTTAATTTCATAAAATCTTTCAATTACTGTTTTATTTTTTCATATTTAAATTTTAAGTCTCGATGTATTGCTAAAAGCATATCATAGCTCAGTTGACAAATTCTCAAGTACGATGCACCCACCAAATTACTCTTTTCTTCTCAGAGTAGATGTTATCCCCAGCATAATCACTCAACAGGAAAACCAAATAGGGGAAAATGATCAAACCCCAAGCGCAGAGACAGATTTAAAATATTTTTTTTGTGGGGTTTAAATAATTTAAAATCAGAATTAGTAATGACGGAATTAAGTGTGGATAAAATAATTTGGAAAATTAATAACATAGAGATATCTTAATTTTTTTGTCTGGGATCAATAGGAGTTTTAGCCTGTACAACTCAAAGAATAAATTTGCCTCGGCTAGAGCAAATCTTATGGAGTAAAGAAAAAAAAAAGAATGTGAAAGACATTGCAGTGTTACCAATTCAAGCAGGATTTTCTATACTCCCAAGCTGGGAAATTATGTTATTTTCTATACAACAGAGAACATAATTGGAAAGTTCTTTGAATACACACCAAGATTCAAACCCTTGAATGAACACGGAGTGAAGATTCATATCTCACGGTATGTTCGGATGGTTTCACTTAGCGCTCGAAAATAGAATCTATTCCGCTTACTTTCATGGTAAAGCCTTGTTTTGAATTCATTAGATCCTTTTTCTCATAGATTTCTTTTAAAGATTCCAATCTGAAAAAAGATGATTTGAATAATCATTTTTACTAATTTAAACTTGAGACATAAATGAAATTTTCATTTACATTGAAACACTATGCCATTAAACTATTCTTTTGGGGGTTTTGAAAGATCAATTTTCAACCACACGCTTAGACAATCTCACTCATATAACTACTATTATCTTGCACAACACTGTTGTCCCACCTTATGTTAATGGGATCCACAGTTATATGTCTCCACTTGTCTCCCACATTTTGCCAACAATAAGAGAGCTCTCTCAACATTGTACTTGAGAATCAAGACTACAAAGATTACAAATATAGGTTGGACACCACTTTACTTGCCGGCAACCCAATTAGATGTTGCCACGTGTCAGCATCAAACCAAGTGTTTAGGAATTAGGTTTTGGATTCAAACTAAACTTGGCCAGTTTTCAACTTTTCATTGAAATGCTAGGGAACAGGATTGAGTAGCTTAGCTTAATAAAGAGATTATGCTCCATTACAAGCCTACAATTCACATGGAAGTGATTCATTGTGGATGAGATCAACTTTGTGACCTTGGATAATTGCCTTGCATTTTCTTTTTAATGTATATATTTATTAGACAACAGTTATTAAAATTGTATATTTTCATAATCGCGCACTTGACGAAAGAGTTTGACAAGCCACATTCTTCTTCACTGAAATCATATTTCTAGATCAGACTTTCGTTTATTGTCCAAGATACTCCATTGCTATTTTCTTTGGGAGTTCGAACCATATTTCATTAATCCCAATATTATTGATTATCCATAATAAAGACCTATGAACGTTAATAATATAAGTAGGCAGATGTAGTACTTTCTAAATTCACTAGCCTAAAATATACGAATAAGAATTAGAATAACTACTATATCTTTTTGTTAAGTGTAATGATTAAGAAACTATTAGATTTTAATTTGCAATTAGTTTCTCATTGGCATAAGCTTCTTTAAATTATTCCCTGAATTGCTAGAATGTCAAGTGCTTTCTAACAGCCAATTAGGCTCTACATTTCTAATTAGTTGACGATTCTATAGATACTAGTACCATTATACATTTATACTTTTTGTCTCAACTTGATCCTCCTGTTTGAGTTTTTAAAAGTTAAAACAAACTTTTCTTTGGGTCCATTTTTTAAATTCATTTCGTTAATATGTTTATAGCACAAATTTCTTATATCTCCGATTCATTTAATACTAAGTGAAATACCCCAAAATCTTAATTATATATTGGTATTGAAAATCTTAATTTAGCCATGTGTAATAATTGAATACACTCCAAAACACCACCTTTCACGACTGACACATGCTCTGATACTATGTTAGATAATTTGAGGTTCTATGCTAAAATCATGTTGGCGCTAAATAGAATAACTCAATATCTTATATATTGGATTTAAAAATCCTAATTTATTCATTGTGAGATAATTGAATACACTCCACACTCCCTTCACGTGTCTATTAAATTACCATATCACCTTAAAATTTAAAATGTTTGAGAGGGTTAATTATACTTATTTATTATCTTCAACATGTTCACGCACATGTAGGCGGATTTCTTTTTGCCTTGCATGTGAACAATTTAAATATTTTAAATGGGTGGCGATTAGACTTAAACCTAATATTGTGTGGTAACTTGATCATTCTGATATCATAAGAATGTACACTAATAAAGGTTTCAAGTTCGAACCTCTCATTGATTAAATTAGTGTATGCATTATGGTATTACACTTTCAAATCAATAACTTTGGGATATATTTAATACGATTTTACCTTAGAGTGAGTTTCCAGTAATAAAAGAAAAAACAAAATGGAAGAGTATATCCAAAACAAATTTTATGTAGATGACAGACGAAAAGTAGCCCCCCCCCCCCCCCCCCCCCCCAACCCAACCCAACCAAATATGTGTATTTCCCTATCCGATCTCTGAGCTTTTGGGAAACACGTAAACCACCACGTAGATAGTTGACTTTCTTGAAGAAATATTAATTTTATAATGTGGATTCTTCATCAACTTTGTGTGAAAGAGAGCTGAGGGACAAACTCACCTACCAACAAACTATGGTATTAGAGTAGCCAATCACAACATAAACTCCATTAGCATATTCATTAACATTTGTGACTGTCTTCACTGCCGACGAGGCTTAGACTTTTGTTTTCTTGGAGAAACTATGGAAAAATCTTGAAAATGATCCGATAGTTGCAGATAGTTGTTTCTAACGCGTGGGCCCAATGCGTTGTGGGGTCCACGTGCATTGTGTGAGGAACATAGAGGTCTCCCACACTACACCACAAATTGGGTGTCCATCTCGCCGTTGGTAATAAGTTTTCATTTTCTTGTCTTTGTTTTGTAGTATGCAGTCTATGTTTGGAGAGCATACTCGACAGGAGATGGTAGAGAGGTCTCCCACTTCGATTCCCGCCTCGTTAGCATTTTCGTTCCAAGATAAGAAATTATTTCATTAGGTCTTTTCGATCTAGAATTGGCCGATAATGGATCACCCATTTTTAAGTATTAATAATTAGAAGCCAAAGTCTTGATGCATTATGCATGATCACCCTCTCTCTCTCTCTCTCTATATATATATATATATATATATATATATATATATATATATATATATATATTTGCATTAATTATCTATAAAAATTCAAATGTGAGTCTAACTTTTTTTCAAACGTTATATACATAAAAGTTTGATGCATCAAACTTACTTCATTATCTTCAATTTTGGTTTAGGGATGATGAGAAGCCGCACGCGTTTATTAACAAAGTCAAAAGGAGTTGGCATATGTGCAAATGTGACTTCTCCTTAGTCCATAGGATTTGTTTATACGAAACTTTTTTAGTATTCTTGATGGAAAGTGAGTAATTTGTCAAATGTGGGTGTGTCAATCCATATCTAGTTTGCATACTTTCTATTGATCTTTCGTGTTCATGCTCTTGTTTTGCCATTTGGAGTCGATGAAAAATATTTAGTGGAGGAAATGGGTAGGAATGATAAACCAAAAAGCCCAAGGTTGGAGTTAAACTAACACGTGTTATCTTTTTTTTTTTTTTTTTTTCTAAATAATGAAGAACTGATCACTATAAGATGACCGTGTTGAATTCATTCAAAACTATAAATTTTGTAATGTAATGACAAGTTCTAATGTATATTTTATGTTAATTAATGACAATGTAATATTTGTGACGAGATAACGTAAGTTAAGATTCGAAATTCTATATCACAAAGAGTTATTGTCATACTATTTTATCTAATTCAATAAATTAGTATCTGACTATTTTACCAATCTCTTTAAAAATAACATGTGCGTTATCCTTTTTTAGGCCAAATAGCATGAATAATGTGCAAGTGATTGAAGGTGACAAGCAAATGTTGTGCTTGATGATTCTTTCAACCTGCAGCGTTTGACCAAAAAAAAAAAAAAACCTGCAGCATAAAATAAGCAAAATAGTCAAAATTAGACCAAACCATTAAATATTAATCTGTTTTTGTTTTCTTTGCCGTCCATACCTGTCTTGCCGCAAAGGACTCTGTGTGCTATGCATGTGTTTCTCTTTTTATATAGTCAATCACTGCAAGGCCTTGTACACATTTTAATAGTCTTATTGATGTCAAAAGTAGTCCAACTTTATCTAATTTGGAAAGTGAGTCCACATTTTGACTAGTCTGACACTGTTGATAAAAATGTACGCTTTATCCAGATAAGGACGGATTTAAAACTTTTTATTAATAAAGGCTAAAACACATTAATATTTAGATATATGAATTTTTTTTTTTGTTCAATAGGAGTTAATTAGTTATTTTAATTAAAATAATATAAATTTTTTAAATATTTTTATGAGCTAGAGGAAACTACAGCTACACTGGCCCAAACTTATATCCGCCACTGCATACAGATAACTATAAAATTTTGATATGGTAGCCACACATAAGAAATACATGTATCATGTTGTCTTTTTTATGTAAAAGACAGTTCAGGCCAAAAAATGAAATAAAAAATATAAAGGACAGCCTGATCCATTATATAGGAGTTTGGGAAATGATAAATTTACTTATTGTATGCAATTTTACTTTTTATATAATTCGCAAAAATCATTTTCAAATTTCAATGAACTCCTTTTCTTTTTTTGTTAAAAATATACTTCTTGTTGGGTTGCTATTCAATCAATCTAAATTAAAATTAATCATCTTATATAGAATAGACCCGACACATATGTGATACCCATTTCTTTTTTCATGAACTGATGTCAGTTCGGACCTTTTCAAATTCAAACAAATTAACAAGAAAAGCCCAGAGAATGTTTTGATATTGAAATCAAGAAAAAGTAGTACAAAAAGGAATATTAATCATAATAAGCACCAAGATGAGCATTAAAGGTAGCTAATTGACTGTTATACTAGGACAAAAATCCAACATGACATTTAAGTGGCCTCAATTTGTTGCGGCTTTATCTCTCATTTATTTCTTTTCTCACTTTTCAAATGAGGTATACTACAGTCATTATTATTTTTTTTAAATTCAACAATTCATTTCAAAATTTATTTTAGATATTTTTTCAATTTTTTTTAGTTTATTAATCCAAATCTAATGATTGAAATTTAAAATGATCAAATGTACTATAGATTCAGAATTTTTATTCAGTGAACACTAAAGACACACAATCGACACTCATAAATGAATAATTTATTTTGGTGGGGGTTATATTAATTTTTTACTCTAAAAAATTCCTTAAAAATACATAATTTTTTGAAAAATACAGCTTTAATTTATTCTTTAATAACTCTATTCTTGGAGTTAGTGGGAACGAAACAAAGCTAGCTTATAGATAGCTCCGCCTATGATCAAATATATATATGATAATCTATAGTATAGCTCATATCGAAAATAAGATAAGTAAGAATGAAGAGGATTTTAATTTGTTGCTAATGTTGATGATTATATATGAAGTGCTCTTCACGCGATAGTGATGGAAGTGACGTTTGAGAAGTGGTGTGATCCGTTGGCCACACTATCCAACAAGGCTTCAAGAATTTATATATATATTGGAGGGTCACTTTGCCTCAAATTCAGCATAGAGTAAGAAATTCCATACACGACTCTTCTCACGCACACTAACATAAAGTGAGAAGAGAAGCTTTAAGGGGTGTGTGTGTGTGTGTGTGAAGAAGTAAGCATGGAAATGGAGGCAGCAACAAGGCAAGACTACAAAGGAGAAAACATGTCTGAAGATGCTACTGTTGATTGGAGAGGAAGACCTTCCAACCCTAACAAACATGGTGGAATGAGAGCTTCAGCCTTTGTTCTTGGTTAGCTTTTCTATCTATCTATCTACCTATCACTATCATCTGCCTTTCAAATCCCACCTACTGGTACGATGAATAGTGGAGATAACGACCGGCCAGTATTACGTCCCTCGTAATATTATTACTTCAGTCATAATACTATAATGTTATGTGAATTCGTTGTTTATAGATCATGCAAGAAGAACTTGGTATGGTATCCTTAGAGTACCTATAAAAAGTACATGTATTCTTACGTACATGTATTATATGTCTCATTTAACACTTCTAGTGTAAGTTTGAAAGACTTTTCAAATGGAATTTTTTATCATAAAAAAAAAAAAAGGAGATTAAAAAATCTCACCAAATTTTTACCCGAAATAATAATTTAAAATTGTTGTTGCATCCTTTTAAATTTCATAGTAATTGATTTTCATCCATGATTTCATATGAATTATTATGGCTTGCTATCATAGCTTATATGTCTTTTTGTATTTTGGTGTTTGTCTACTTGTTTTATTTAATTTAATTTAACATCTTTATTAGTAACACAGCTGACATTTTCTTTTTCTTTTTTTTGTTTTTGTTTTGTATTTTCAGGACTGCAAGCATTTGAGATAATGGCAATAGCTGCTGTAGGCAATAATCTGATAACATATGTGATAAATGAGATGCATTTTTCATTATCAGAATCTGCCAACATAGTGACAAACTTTATAGGCACAATCTTTATACTCGCAATGCTTGGTGGCTACCTCTCTGATTCTTATCTTGGTTGCTTCTGGACCATGCTCATTTTTGGCTTTGTTGAACTTTCGGTATGCCTTTCTCTCTCTGATCACCTTTCCATTTCTTTGCCTTTTTAACTTTTTGTCACTCTCTAGCCTCTCAACCTTTACAATAAAAGGTGGTTAAATTTTATTGCATATTGCATATTAGATCACATAGTCGTTGTTGTATCACAGGATCTTCTGTAGTAGTAGAGTAAATCTAATATGGTTATGTTTAGAGCGAGTGCCTTGTTATACAAGAACAAAAAGGAAGAATTGCATTAATGGGTAAACTATTGTGTGCATATATGTTCACGGGCAAATCGTGTGCTCATATAGTAAGAAGAGCTCAATATAATATTGTTTTAAACAATTTTTTTTTTTTTTAATCTTTTTGTCTAATTGAGTGTGTGTTGTGACTCCGCCATGCACTACATATGTTATATGATGACATAATGTAAGAAACGAATGAGAATTGGAAAAAAAGATGATTTGATTGCTAACTTGTATTTTTTATTGTGTCTGTGATTCCGCCACTACATATGTTATATGATGACACGGTGCAACAAAGGAATGAGGATATGGAAAAGAGGATGACCCGATTGCTAAATTCCAATTCTTTTTTTATTTTATTTGTAGGGTTTCATATTATTGTCAGTGCAAGCCCATATGCCACAGCTAAAACCACCCAAGTGCAACATGTTAACTGATGGAGATCACTGTGTGGAGGCAAAAGGCTTCAAAGCTGTAATATTTTTTGCAGCATTATACTTGGTGGCACTAGGGAGTGGTTGTGTTAAACCCAACATGATAGCTCATGGTGCTGACCAGTTCAATATTGAAGATGGTCCAAAAAAGCAATCCAAGCAGCTCTCTAGATACTTCAATGCTGCATATTTTGCTTTCTCCATTGGTGAACTTGTTGCTCTAACTGTTCTGGTGTGGGTCCAAACACATTCTGGCATGGATGTTGGTTTTGGTGTCTCTGCTGCTGTCATGGCTATGGGATTGATTAGCTTGATTTGTGGTACACTTCTTTATAGGAACAAGCCTCCTCAAGGAAGCATCTTCACTCCTATAGCACAGGTAACACTATACTTTAGTCTTTATTATTATTTTTTTTTTGTCACGCCCTGAGCCAAAACCCTAGACCCAATAGTAATTTTAGACATATAAACAAAACGAGTGTTCTAGGTATAAGAAATAACTATTTGAGCCTCAAATGAACTAGCCTAAAATAGTTAATTTAAGTTATTACTTAAACCCGCAATATCACTTATAAGACACATACCTAACAATTCTCCTAGCGATTTTGGACATTACATGATCTTCATGCATCAAGAATATGACATAGAGGAAATAGTACTATAACTTTTAGAAAACCCTACACTTGGAAAAATTTTCACCAACTTAAAACAACAAAACTATGTAACACGGCCGGACATGTTTAGCAGCATAATTAAGTGCTTACCTGTTGAATATTTAGTTTCCTACGTCTATCTTTCCTAGACCTAAACTATTTATTTGAGTCTTATACACTAAAATACGACAAAAATACTGAAACTGTGCCTTTTATAATACCTATTTAGGGTATTATTTTTTTATAAATATTTCGGGATATGTAGCATTATTGGCCATCTTATCCTATTTTCGAGCTCTATAACACGTAGATATTAATATATATTAAAAAAAAAGTACTTGACTGTGCTTAATGATCCCTGATATCATGCTATTTAGCCATTACAAGCTTTTATTAATTTATTTCCAATGCTAATGTGGAATGGAATATTCTTAGATAATTTATAATATATCTATAAATTTGTGAACCAAACTATTTGATTCCGATGATTATGGATGCAATCTTGTACCCTAGTGTTGGTCAGAATATAATAATCTCATGGTTGTTGAATAAAATAAGTTAATGTAAAGCAAGTGGCTTCTTTTGATTCAAATTCTAGGAAAAAAGCTCATCTGTCGGAGCAGTTGGCACCGTCTTGGACTAAAAGCAGTTCTTTTTTTGCTTTAACGACTTTTTTTACGAGCATTATTATATATCATTAGCGTAATGTTTTATATCTTTCAATATGTTAGAATTTTTTACTATATGAATTAAAATTGACTTTAATACATAAATGCTTTTCTGATTCTGATTTTGATACTTGTCTCAGGTTCTTGTAGCTGCAACCTTAAAGAGAAAGCAGGTATATCCATCTGATCCAAGAATGCTTCATGGGAGCCACACCAACGTCACCAAGGCTGAAAATGGTGGCAGCCTTCATCACACTGAACGATTCAGGTATATTGAACGTCTTTCCATATAAAGAGGGGTGAAACACCTATTCAACAATGTATCAATATCTGTCGATTCTTTCGGCGAATATCACTTTGCCATCCAAACTATTACGGAATTCTCAATTTGTCTTCCACACTATATATAAAGTACTGTTTTTATTTGCCATTTAAAGTTTATAATTTCGTGCCAATTTATCATTTTCATTTGTCCTCAAAGAATTAAATTACTAGGATAATGCACATAAAATGACGATTAAAATGCGTGATAGTTCATGTGCATTCGATTAATAATTTCTTGTGGGATACAAGTGGCCATGTCAAAATTAAATCCGAAATTCTCTATTTGTGAATCTCTCCACATCATGATAGCATTCTGAACCTTTTATAATCATCTAGATACCCATTGATATAATGTCTAATTAAAATCTAGCTCACCATCCTTTCATTAATAGTCCTAGCTCTAAGGGTCGATCTTTATAGTTTAGTCGAACTGTGTGACACTAACATATAGGATCCACTTCCTGTCAGAGTCGCATAGTCCAATTGACTGAGTGAATTTCCCCTAGTCTCATATCATTTAAATGCCTTAAAAGCTAATTTCTACAATGACCACTAATATTGAGCAATTTTCAGGTTTTTAGACAAGGCTTGCATCAAAGTTGAAGATGGAAATAACACCAAGGAAGGTCCATGGAGGCTATGTACTATACACCAAGTAGTGCAAGTGAAAATCTTGATCTCAGTCATCCCAATATTTGCATGCACCATTGTTTTCAACACCATTTTAGCACAACTCCAAACATTCTCAGTCCAACAAGGCAGTGCCATGAATACTCAACTAACCAAAAACTTCCATATCCCCCCAGCTTCACTTCAATCCATTCCTTACATGATCCTAATCTTCATCCTCCCTCTCTATGACACATTCTTCGTCCCTTTCGCGCGAAAAATCACCGGCCATGCTTCCGGGATCACCCCTTTACAGCGAATAGGAGTCGGCCTATTTTTCGCTACATTTTCCATGGTTTCAGCTGCAATAATGGAGAACAAGAGAAGAAATGCTGCAGTAAACTCTAACACAACATTGTCCATATTTTGGATCACTCCACAGTTTTTAATCTTTGGATTATCTGAAATGTTCACAGCTGTTGGCCTAATTGAGTTCTTCTACAAACAATCCTTAAAGGGGATGCAATCATTTTTAACAGCCATGACTTATTGCTCATATTCATTTGGTTTTTATTTAAGCTCTGCACTTGTTTCTCTTGTGAATAAGATCACTTCAAACTCTTCTTCAAGTAAAGGTTGGCTTGGTGACAACAATCTCAACAAAGATAGATTGGATCTTTTCTATTGGATGCTAGCAGCAATGAGCTTCATCAACTTCTTGAGCTATCTATTTTGTGCAAGATGGTATAATCAATCTTCATCAACCACATTGAAGCATGATTCTAATGGTCAAGAATTGTATAATTCCCATTTGGGGACATCAAAAATTTCTGGAGATGATAGTATTGCTTGAATGATCATAAGTGGTTTGAAGGGGAGGTTTTCCTCATATTCCCTATTTGTATTATAAAAGACTAGAAAATTAAAGAAAGCCCCAAGGTATGTTAGTCTATGTAGGGTTTTAATATTTGTAAGAAATGTATACTGGATGGTACAAATAATGAGTCCATCAAGCTTTGGCAATTAATTTATGTATGTTCTCTCATCTATCTATATATCATAAGAATCAATTGATTAAATCTTGTGAGGCAACACAAGACTCTTGTTGCAATATTATTAAACATGCATACAAAAAAGTGATGTGTCTGTTCCGTCTTCGAAGATGTGAACAAATGATCATAAAAGTATTAGATTATATAGCAGAAGTTTTGAGTTTGAACCTTCTTCTTAATTAATCTTGTGCATATATCGTGACATATTACTGTATCATATAAAATTTGTGATTTTGGAGTGGTTCTGTGAGAGTTTCTTATTTAAAAAAAAAGATGAATAGCTCCAAACCCCCCTGTAGTCCATCAAAAGTGCACATGACTCCTTTGAAGTTTCAAAACCTCCTCCAAACCCTCCTATAGTCTATCATCTGGTGCACACACACCCCCAACCCAGGTTTCCGTCAAAGTAAGTAACATAATATGGTAAATGACTTATATGCCCTTATTTTTAAGTTAGACAAAAAGGAAATTATCCATTATATATCACTAATAATATATATATATATATATATATATATATATATATATATATATATCTCCTTTCTCTTCCGCAAGCAGCGGATTAGACCTCGCTTTGACAGCCACCACCGTAGGCCAAGCCGGCGAGTAGCTGAGAAAATGAGCGACAATCGTTGTCCGAACTCATTCTCCGCAAAAAAGCTTGAAATTAAGTCATCGATTTGCTTATACTTTGTCTTTTTTGGATCATAAGTCATCGCCTTCACCGACGATGACGATGATGATGTTGCAGCTTGTTTGAATTGCAGTTGGTGCTTGACCCAAATATTCGAGATTTAGCTCCACAAAATTTGGATTAAATCATTGCAGTTGCAGCTTGTTTGAATTGCACCGAAGGTTGTGGGGTTTTTTTGGGAGGGGAGGGGTGTTGGGGAAGATGGTACTCTGTATTTTGGTCCATTAACATATTTATTTTATTTTTAAAATTGTTGAAACTAATCTAAGTTGTAATGCATGTGCGTATATTACATATTTTGTTAAAAGTGATGGAATAATAGATGGAGTGGGGTTGTACGCACCAGATGGTAGATCACAGGGGGTGTGGAAGATATTTTAAGACCTCAAAGGGATCATGTGTACTTTCGATGAACCAAAAAAGGTCTGAAACTATTCACTTTTAAAAAAATAAAAATAAAATCTTGGAGTGGTTATGTGAGAATTTCTCTTCATTAAAAAAATAATAATAATTAAAAAAAAAAAAGTGATGCGACTTTTCAAACCTTCCAAAGACTCTTGAGTTGGTCACAAACGTTAAACAAAAAATTAGGTAGAATCCCATTTGCAAGATTCAATGAACTTTTCGTGACTATGGCAATGTCACTAAACCACTTTCTGAATGATGGAAAAGGAACATAAGTAATGCCAGCGTTGGTTCAAATTTTCTCATAATATTATAACGTTATCAGAGAAATTCAATAATAATGAATTATATTGTTTATATAATTTTGATAAAATAATATTTTTAAAAATTCATAATTATTAAATCTCGTAACAGGTTAATAGTACACAGTCTATGCAATTACAAAAGGATCCAAATCCATAGCAAGACTAGAGTGCTTGGTATTTAGTTACTTGGAGGAAGGAGTCCTTGTTAGCAAAATCTAACAACTACTACGATGTGATATGCATGTTCATGGGACACAAAGTAAATGCCTCATTCGATAAAGTCTAAAACAAAATCTAGGTACCAAAGATGATGTCCTCATTATCATGTCTTTTTCTCAATCATGCAGCTTTCTACAAAGAGACATGTCTCAAACATGTTTTGATGTTGGACCTTGCTAGGCCCTTCACCAAATTCTACCTTTCGAACAATACTGACTAATCCCTCATAAGATTGTTGGCTAAAAGGCAAGCATGGCCCCTCCATGCATAGTACTACTACTCTTTCCATGCATCGACCTCTATCCATGGCAGGAGATTAATAATAGCTCGCACTATCAGGACTATTAGCTACACGTAATCATTATAGTTGCTGTTGTGCAGAGGGTGTACAGTAGTTCCAAGTGTTGGAATTTTTCTAGTATTGAGATATTTTTATTATTTCAAAAAATGAGTTGTGATTAACCGGTAAAACTTAATACATTATTTATGGTGATTTATTTCAGTTGAGTTTAGATCCGTCTCAATAATATTATTTTTAGTGGTGTTCTATGCAAGGTGCATGTAGAGCCTTTTTTAATATTAGGGACAGTTTGATAGGCGGGCCAATACAAATTTTAGGTTAGACACTCTCTCCCATCCATATTACTAATAGTCTATATAAATTAGGCTATTAGGGTTGATGCAACCATTAACAACCATCATACAGGAGTTGGAGAGGGAGAGGGAGAGGGAGAGGGAGAACAAACACCTAGTTTAAGCGTGCCTATTATAACAAATAGCTCAAATTTTCTTGCAGGATTATGACTTCTTTAGGAGACGGCTGCAACAAAAAAATATACATGACATGGATGTTATTTATATTTTAAATATCAAGTTTAATATGTATTTATTATGAAATTTTACTTTCTGGTATTAGATCCTATAAATTCTGACACCAAATCCTGTAATAAGCAAATTATTATTATAAAACTCCAACAATGGTTGAAAATTGGTGACCTATAAAAGAGGTGTGATTAAGATGTTAAATATTGTATTCTGAAGGTTGGATTTGAACTTAGAACAAGGAGGAGTATTTTGATTAAAAAACACGAAAACTGATGTAAAAATATAAGATTTAAACCTTGCCAGAATGTTTTTCGACAATTTTCCAGTCATTGGAATGTGCTAAAAAATGAGAGGTCGTTTTATAATGTCACAAAACTAAAAAAGTGGTGTTATTATTAATTATACCACACTAAGTATTAATGAATGACAAACATCAGTAATGGTCTAAATCCACTTAAGAATTTTCCCATATATTTGACTGTCAATGATACATAGTAGATATTGAAAAATATTAGATCCTTTTCAGGTGTCGGATATATCAAAAGTTTTGTACACTATAACTTATGTTGATATATGAATAACTAGTGTAATTCTCTATAAATATGCCTCGATTTAGGAATTTGCAATTTGTGTAACTGGCTGGAAAGGTTCACCATTGGGATGGTAGTTTTTGCGTCAAACTGAAAAAAAAAAAAAAAAAAGAAGGTAGTTTATGTTGCATAATGGCAACCGTAATATCTTATATTGGTGAGAAATATAATAAGTGTGTATAAGCAAGTGTTATGTGTGTAACTAATAATTCAAATCAATTATTTTGGGCCTACAGAATTTAAGGCCCAAATTTTTATGTTTAGAACACTACTTTTGCTTGCATGTCTAGAACGTGAAAAAACTACTTGTAAAATATAAAACTGCGATAGATTTTATGCTAGGACCATGATAATTAGAGCTCAAGCTTGTCTGGTTTTTTTTTTTGTTAAAAGAGAAAATTTCATTAAAATGAAAGTTGAGAAAGTACAAATAAGTTAACCAACCCCGGTAGGGATGATATCATGTACAAAAATATCCCACAAAGGGGGAGGTAAATTAGACATCCAGTCAATAGCTAACTTGTCTTGAAGGTGTCGTTTAACTACCCAAACTGTAGCTCTATTAGTTGTCATTCGAGAGTACTGAAACCTGACGTGGTTGATCTCAGTTGCAATCAATAGAATATCGTCGATAATTGGCTTGATGGCCCAAGGAGAGCCAGCGTTTGACGAGTTAATAGCATTAAGGACAACGAGTGCATCACTTTCAATGATGTAAAAATCATAGCAAAGGCTATGAGCAAGGGAGCATGCATGCCTAATAGCAATGGATTCTGCTTCCATAACAGAGTTGCAAGAGAGACGATAGGCTATTCCATTCACAAGATTCCTTGAGTGGTCATGGCAAATCGCTGCAAAAGCAGCCTTTGAGGGAGAAACAAAAGTTGCGTCCACATTGATTTTAATCCAGTTGACTGGAGGCAGGATCCACAAATGATGGCCAAGAGTTAAGTTAGAGGTTGACTGGCTTTGTAGCGAAATTGTATTAACTTGTTTGTAGTCATGAAAAAACCTGTAAGCATTTGTCAGGTTTAGAGGATGTTGATATTTGTGCCCTCAAAGATTAAGGCACATCATGATTTCCAAATTTTCCATGTAATAAAGCCAATATGAGATTCATCTTCACCATCCTTAAGACCCTCTGCTCTGAACCGCAAAAACATTGGGGACAACCAGGAATCAAATCTAGAAACTGAGTTAATGTCAATACAAATTTGTAACTGGCTTGCCCACCAAACCATGTGAGTCCATTTGCATCGTAGCAGCAAATGTTCAATAGATTCATACTGTTCGTGACAAATCTGGCAGAGATGCGAAGAATGGCATTTTCGCTTGAATAGATTTTCGCTTGTTGGGAGAATGTTAACACATGCTTTCCAGAGAAACAACAAAACTTTTGGAGGAGCTTTAATTGACCATAAGGTCTTCCAAAATTGAGGGTAGAGCTCACATTTGCCGCTAGCAGAGTGTTTCTCGATCTTGCCACATGATAGCTAGTCTTCACAAAGTAGTTCCCATCAATTGTGAACAGCCACAGGAAGGTGTCACAAGAGTTGGCATGAGGGATGTAAATTGATAGAATTTTTCAGCAATATTGCGAGGAAAGAGTGATGTGATAATGTCCCTATTCCACGTTGCATCATCATGATTGATCAATTTTGAAACAAGGTCAACCGTGCCATAAGAAGGCTTCGAGATAACATCACAACCATCAAACCATCGTTGATTCCAAATATTAATGTTGTTACCATCACCGATTCTCCACTGCCCTTCGGCTTTAATGAAATCTTTACCCACCACCAGGCTTTTCCAGCTCCAAGATGAGCGGCGACCCTTAGTAGCATCCATGAAAGGTACAGAACTGAAATAAATTCCCTTAAGAATTTTTGCCACAAAGGCAACATTAAAAAACTGGATTTCTCTGAAGCCTAAACTACCACTTCTTTTAGATGCAGAGAGCGCTGACCAACTTTTCCAATGAATACTTCTATCCTCTTGTTTGCTCCACCAAAACTTATCAATTTGAGCACTGATTTGTTTGCAAACAGTTTTGGGGAAGATAAAAATAGACATCGAAAATGTGGGAATTGATTGGATGACAGACTTGATAAGAATTTCCTTGCCACCATCCGAAAGGAGGCAATTATTCTAGTTTCCCATTTTATCTCCAATTCTTTCCTTAATCCAGTTCAAGGCTTGAATCTTTGAGCTTCCCCAATCGGTTGGCAATCCAAGGTATCTTCCAAGATTGTTCTGTTGCTCGATGTTCAATAAAGCTACAAAGCTTTGCTTGACATCCTCCAGCATTTGTTTGCTGAACAGCATGCTTGATTTAGAGTAGTTGATACTTTGGCCTGAAACAAAACAATAAAGGTAAAGAATTTCCTTGAAAACCATAGCTTTCGAACTAAAAACTTTGACAAAAAATAATGAGTCATCAGCAAAAAGCAAATGGGTGATTAGGGGGCAAAACCGAGAAAGCTTAAAGCCATGGATAAGGTTCCTGTTTTGAAAGGCAGTGATTAGTTCAAAGAGGGCCAGAGTGACGATAACAAAAAGAAACGGTGACAACAGATCTCCTTGCCTAAGCCCTCTTTGTGGAGTGAATGGTTGTGATGGCGTGCCATTAATCAAAACAGAATAAGACACAGTTGACACACATTCCATAATCCAATTGACCTAAACTGGGTGGAAATTCATTTTAAGTAGAAGTTGTTCCAAGAAAGCCCATTCCACCTTGTCATAAGCCTTGTGCATGTCAATTTTAATCACCGCAAAGAATTTTTTTGGGTTTTTCCTTTTTTTCCTAAGTGCATGTGTCACCTCTTGGGCAATTAAGATATTATCTTGTATGGTTTCATTAGGCACAAAAGCACTTTGACATGGACTGATAATGGCATCAAGATGAGGCCTAAGCTTACCCACCAGAACTTTAGACACAATCTTATAAATAAAATTTGTGCAACTAATAGGTCTGAAGTCCCCAGCAGTTTCAAGGTATTTCATTTTGGGAATGAGTGCAATGTTAGTTTGATTGATAGAGTTGAGTTTACATTGACCTTGCATGAATCCATTAACAGCTAAAAAGATGTCATCTTCAAGTAAGTTCTAAAATTTGAGAAAGAAAAAACCTGGGAAACCATCTGGTCCAGGGGCTTTGTGGCACCCCAGGCTCCTAGCTGCGCTGCAAATTTCTTCGCGATCAAGAGGTTTAATCAGTTCTGAATTGATCTGGTCAGAGATGCACGGGTGGATGTGCTCAATAACTCAAGAACTGGGTAAATCGATAAATATTTATAATCAATATTTATATTTGAGAAATAGCAACCAGTTAAAGAGAGTTTCGAAGTGGGTAAATCGATAAAGAATTACAAGTGTGATATAAAATAATTTAGACCTCCCTTAAATTAAAAAAAAATTACGCCAAAAGGTAAACACAGTGGCCCAAGAAAAAAAATATACAAATATGGGACTAGCCCATAAGCAACACGAAGTGGGTAAAGCCCAGGCACAAAGCTACATTAGAAACAAAAACCTACAAGCCTAAGCCCAAGACCCAAGGAGAGAAACCAGAACCCATAAACATAAAACGGGACATCAAAAACCTTTAACCACCAAACCAGCTTCGGCCCGAACCTTGCACCCAGCCCAAGCAGAAAACCAACACCAAAATCATTGGCCACGATACCAATTGTCGGGCGAGTCATCCAAGCAGCTCGCAATCGAGGCCCAAACAAATGATCACCGACGACAATTGTCTATCCAACGCTTCAAATCCATGCTTAAGTGCAAAATCATGTTCCTAAAGATAAGCCGTATGTTTTAAGCACAAGGTAGTAACCTAATCTCCATAAGTGAACATCTTATCCATGTACTCAAACGTCGGACTGATGGAGATTTTCTTGCAGACGTTTTGGACGCGTTGTGTGTGGGACGTAGGGCTTACACCTCGCGCCACACACAACATGACGTTTTCTAGACCTACCGTGCGGAGAAGCAGAAGAGAGAAAAGTGGAAAAGTTAGAAGTGGATAATATCCGAAACTTGCTTCCTCAATCAAAAAGTTCAAGCACATATGCTGCAATTTGCATTTAGCGCTAATTTGTTCTATTTTAAACTTCTTGTACACCAGTGAATAGAGGAGTCAACAACAACTAAAACTCAACATAAACATGGTATTCCAACAGTTCAGAAGTAGTAAAGACGAACGAACGACTGAACGTCCGTCTAATCCTCTGTTGTCGACTCGATGTTTGCCCCCTTGAGATGAAGGTGTTTTTCCCTCCTCTGAAACTCGGTCAAACCTTTTCCACTTCCGGTTACTCCCACTTTTCCCTGTGGATCCTCTGGAGACTTAAAGATGCTCTCTCTTTTTCGACCAGAGAAGAAACCAACCTGAGAATTGAAAACAAGAATCAGGAATGACAAACTAATGAGGCATTACGCTCAGAAAATTATGATGGACCTAAAAGCATTATATGCTCGAGTACCTTACATATCATCAGTGCATTTTGTTCAATGATGAAGATAATGCCATAACTCTTAAATATAACAATGCAAGGAGATATAGAAAATGCCATATTATATCATTCAAGTCCAGAAGAGCCAGCTGCAGCAATGCTCAAAGTCACGTTAATTCATTAAGGAAACAACTTTCTGTAAAGAATCCAAGATTAACTTGAAAGAACCAACACGTCCTCAGTTTGATTTATAAAATCCAGTACATTTACTGGCATGTGCATGGGGATAAGTAATTGTCGCATTTAGAAAAATAAAAGGAATTCAAAAAAAAAAGATTTTCCATAAAGCATACCTTCTTTGCGCGACCCTTAGTTGTCTGAAATTGTTGCCAAGCATTCTGCCTCTTATTCTGCGTATTCTCAAGTTGCTCCATACGCATCTTAGACTTAAAAGCATGGATCTTTTTCCGCTTTGCAGCTTTCTGCAAAAAGTAAGAACAAAAAATATGAGAATTTTAAAGAGGGGAACAAACCCAAAAGCATGTAACAAAGTCAAGAAACAAAATGACAGATGCAGAGGACAAAGATGAGATGAACTAATCCCTATAAATGCAACCAGGAGTACAAGATGAAATAAAGATAAAGGATAATGGAAAGGCTGGGGAACTTTCAATAAATAAAAAAAATTAATTGCACAACCAACGATAATGAATATCATCGACAACATCTTATTTTTACAGGGACCATACTCTCCACTTGCTCTAAATGACAACTGAAGAAGTCCATCAAAAAAAAAGGTAAGGATTGTGCAACTCACCAATTCTCTGAAAAGGACTACAGTATAGTTTGTTTTTTAATTAACTAAAAACGATCTTTAAAACTCTGATCATTTTCTTACGCAACGAATTTCAGATGTCCCCTTAATCAAGTGCCTTGATATGGAAAATAAATGGGATTAGAAAGGAAAAATAGGTAGGAACCTTTGCTTGAAAAAAGAAAAATATGAGACAAAAAGAGGCTAGACCCTCAATTCTGCATTGCAATAGAAACATAATTTTTCCTCAAACTTGTCTAGGAAGAATATATGACGTCAAACATACCACATCTTCAGGATCATCAGGTTCAATCCGAAGCTTTGGTGGTAAACTTCGAGCCTGGAAGTCGGCTGCAGCAGCTTGTGCAATTTTTCGCTTTAGGGCTTCTCTTGTAGCCTCAGCTACCTTTTCAGCTTCCAGTAAAGGATTGGCTTCTTGAATTGGCCTCACGTTAGCAGGATCAACCTGGAATTGCCAATCATAGAACATATGCAATTCTCTAAATTGTAACTCAATATATTACTCGAACGAAATAATAACAGAGTAGAACATATTACTCCAATGAGATCATAACAGAGAGTAGAACACATTACTCCAACAAGATCATAACGATTCTCCAAATTTTAACTGAACATATTACTCCGACAAGGTCATCATAGAGAGAACATATTATCCCAAGAAGATTATAACAGAGAGTAAAACATATTACTCCAACAAGATCATAACAAGAAGATATTACTCCAACAAGATCAAGATCATAACAGAGAGCAGGAAATATTACTGCAATAAGATCATAACAGAGAAGAAGAACATATTACTCCGACAAGAAGAAGAAGAGAAACCAGAAGCAAACTGGTTCTGGCTGTCAAAGAATGGGAACCTAACAAAACATGAGACGCAGATAGGTAAAAATTTCCAAAATAAGTCTGGGAAACCAGAAAGAGAAGATTTGAGACTGGAAAGAAATAAAGATTTGAAAAATCAGCCACTAAATTAAATTCTATAAAATAAGAAAAACAAGTGAAGTCATTGCCACTTAAAGTCAATCGACTTTTGTTCTTCACAAATGTGGCATAAAAATCATACCTCTTCTTTGTTTCCCCATCCATCATAGCAAACATAATATCCATTTGGTGTATGCGCCTCAATTATTGCATCATACCTGAACACTCAACTAAATCAACCCAGACAAACAAAGAAAAGGTGAAGAAAATGACGACACAATTGTCTCATGATATAGTACACTATCTTTCACAAAGTTGTGCTTACCATTCCCCATCGTCACTCCAAACAGCTTGCACTTTTGTGCCAACAGGAAACTTATCAGATGGGCCAGAGATGGATCTTGAATCCTGTGGAGCATAGGATGCAAAGTATGAGAGGAAGAGCACAGGTTACAAAAGCTCCATATCTCTACATATATGTACATGATAGGCTTGAAGAAGATAGTGTTGATAATACCAACATAAGTGGGTGTTGGAAAAGAGCAAAGAGCATGTCATGTATAAGAATACAAGTCCAAGAAAGAACAGTTTAAGCCTAATCCCTACAAACTTTAAAAGAAAAAAAAAAAAATGTATTTCTCCAAGCTCAGAATTCAAGTTGACATAAGATGAAAGTTCTTAATGTTGAAAGAGCGATAGGACATGAAAGAAAATAAAAATAATAAGTAAAGCCGATAGTAATTTAATAGTAGTAGCAGTAGTCACAGAGAAAATGAGGGGGACGGAGGTGGTCAACGAACACTTAATCTCAGTTTCCACATGAATGAGATATACCAGATTAGGGGTACCCCCAAAATGATGCGAGCTAAGAGTTGCATCAGCACTGGTCCCAACACCCAGACCAGAATTCTCATTTTGTTTTGCAGTTGCTAGGAGCTCTTCTGTCAGGGCAATCACCTGCATTCCCAGGAAATGAGATCTAGCCAAATTAGAGAAAATACTATTTTGCATCAACAATACTTGAGTTAATGTTGAACTTCAAAGTTAAAATCTCAAAATGACATCTGAATTCACTGGACAGTCGCAGGCTGGCATCACGAGACAGAGCAAACCTGCAATGGATCAAGACACAGGTGATGGACATCTTGCTAAAGTCTCTCGCTCTAAATAAATCCCACATGTTTCATTACCGGGTGTGACAATTTTATTCTAACATAAATAGAATCCTCACCTTCATAACCAAAGTAAATATACATCTCTTCATTCACGGGGAGGTCCTTGACACTGCTTGTTTGAGCAACATAATTATTTTGAGAGAGAGAGAGAGAGAAAGGGAGGGAGAAGATTTAAATTAAACTTAGATAAACAAAAATGATATAATATACTTTCTCAGCCTTCCATGCCCAAATTTTTATTGAATTGAGTTCTGAAAACAAACTACTGGATACTATTCCTACATGAAGTCCAAGGGATAGAATGATTAAAGACTCCCCACTGAAGAACAAAGGAAAAGAGAAGCCACAAAAATCGTGCAAAAAGTCACCTCAACAAGCTCTTTCTCCATATCAGCATATTCAGAGTTTCCAGGGTCATAATCCAAAAGTTTCCTGACCTGAAGCACAAGAGAGAAAAAGAATTGTCAAAAGGAATACTACATGGGTTGTATTATTATACATTAGCAAGTACAACATTACAAAAATTCTTGGAGAAGAAAAAGATCACCAGAAAAATCAACAAGCTACACTATAGAGAAAGTTCTTTGTGTGTATAATTAGACAACCATTTGTCAGAGAAAACGGTTTCAACGTCCCTTTGATCCTTCATTATGTTACACCAGCCGGACTGAAATCACTTGCAGTTTCATGAACCATCTGATATCCCAACAATTTCCACTTATGGATGATAGCTTCTCTCCAAATGCATGCTTAGAGCAACCAAGTAACAGCTCACTAAATGACTTCATCTTATATCTTAATTAAACTACATGCAAAACCAAGACTGGATCCAAAAACTCAAAGGTGTTAAAATTTCGGGAAAAGTGACCCATCCACGGCTTAAGCTCTTATTTTCCTTTCTGAACAACCTCCACTTTCAAGAAACTCCTCACCAGTGAAGAGGATGCCATATTCCCCTCAGCCAACAGATAATATAAGAGAGCATACATCTCTAGAAACCTTAAGAAACAGGAAAACAGGACTATCGACTCTCAATCCTTCTAGCATATTCAATTTTAGATAGTGAGGTCCGTGATGCTTAGCTATTTAGACAACATATAAATTTGGCAGCAAGAGGAACTAAACAAAAATCATTAAGAAGGTCAAAACTTGAGGAACCAATTGAATAATCACAGCCCATCATGGCTCTGGCTAACGCGCTACCCGCAATGCTGCCTCTTGAAACCACCCATGCTTCATAAGCTTAAATCATTAATAAATACACAGTTAACCCCTATAGAGAACCCCAGCAGCCCCTCTCCAACAATCAGAAATCTACTTCCCACTAGTGCAAAAACGAAAATAATGGTGACAAATGAAAATTCAGTAAATACGGACAAACTAAATGAAATTATTACTTTTCCAAAAACTTGCTGAAAATCAAAGAAAAAGGGTCCAGTTTCCCACATAGTTCTTCGGTCAATACCAACTATTCTCTCCCCAAAGTAATAGAGTGATTATTTTTTTTTTTTGAGAAATAATAGAGAGAGATCTTTTTATACTTAGACTTCTATCGACGCAATGAAAGAACCATACTTCCTTCATTCCCTTTAAAGTTCTTGATAATCTAACCTAACCACCCCCCTACCCCCAACCCCAACACACACACACAAAAAAATAAAAATAAAAAACCAAATTCATCTAACAACAGCATACTTTTGCTTCAAGCTATAGCTGCTGCAAGGCTGCTTAAAGACACTACTAGCTACTTATTCATTTCATTTTTCATTAAATCAAAGCCTACGCTTGCTCTTCGTAACACTCTGTTAAGTGACCACCTCATCTAAAAACTTAAACTGTTAGAGAGAAATTTTTTATATTATTTATTATCTTCAACACACCCCGCAAGTGCAAGCGCAGTTAGTTTTTGAACCTTGTACTTGGACAATTTTAATATTTTCGAATGGTTGACGGTGAGTTTTGAACCCAAAACTTCTTTGGTACCTAGGCTCTCATACCATATTAAGTCACCACCTCATCTAAATGTTTAAATAACTTCCTTCCGAATTACTTAAGACCACCACGCATAACACCACAAATTCTCTATTAAAACGATTAATAAAAATCTTTAGCTTCAAAGAAATACAAGCTGATAATAAACTATTTTCTGAAATAACCAAAAAAAAGAAAAAAATTACCAATTACCTCATAAATAAAACCTAATATGTATTAGATTGACGATATCTCACGAATTAATACCACGCTTCAAAATCATAAAATTGCGATTCAATAAAATATAAATCCTCACATACTTATAAAGATAAATTGAGAAATTAAATGAAATTAAAACCGTAGATGAAAACCTGCTGAAGTTGTTCTTTGTAGGTGGAAAGATTGGAAGCGATCTCTTCGATGCTGACCTCTTCACCTCCGCTTTGCATTTTACTGTTTTTCTAAAAAAACAAAAATTCTACAAATTGTATTGTTATTTTTATTATTATTATTAGTATTTGAAGATAGATTATAGAGAATTGTAGAAACCCTTGTCTCGGAGAAAGAAATAGGGTTTAATAATTTGTAGAAAATATTAAAAATACGAATCTTTACTTTGTTTTATTTTGGGGCTTCTCTTATAGTTTGTCTTTATTAGAGAAGCTACCTCTCGGTTTGCTTTAAATTACACTTGGTCCCTCAAACCGATTTTTCTTTTATTACTGGGTCAATGTTTGTATTTATTTAGACCTTTTTCCTTGGAATATTGTGATAGTAAATACTGTAAAAGGATTTAGGGTAAATGACTAAAATGGTCTTTTATTATTGGTCTCTGTAATATTTTTGTCATTTATTTACCAAACGTGATAAATTAATATATTATCTTGAAATATGCAATGCTATTAGTCTTTTTACCAAATTCCGTCAATTTGTTTAACATGGATTGCATGCGCCCGGCACGTGACCAACTTAAGTTATATTTTGAATGGGTAAATAACTAATTGGTCACGTGTCGGGCGTATGCAATCTACGTTAAAAAAATTAAAAAACTTGTTAAAATGACTAATACCGTTACAAATTTAAAGATAATGAATTAATTTGTTACATTTGATAAATAAATGACGAAAATGTCACAGAGCCTAAAGATAAATGACCATTTTGATCATTTACTCAAGGATTTATTTTCACATTTTAACTTTATAAACCTTTGTTCCATAGCCCTGAGCCTATTTACAACTAGTCAATTAAGAATTCTAAAGTGTTTGATATTTTATTTTTTTAGTACTTTGAAAATGAGAAAGTAAAAATAATGGGAATATAATAAACATCATCGATAAGGGTGATTTAGGAATTTGCAACACAATTCAAGTGTTGAATATATGAAAATTGATTTAAAAAAATAAGGGTGATTTAGGGATTTGAAAAATGATTTAAAGTGTTGAACAGCACAAGTGAGATTCGGCAACCATAGAGAAATGCTAAGGGTGTTAATGTAAGTATAAGAAATATGAGAAAGTTCATTAAAAAAAATATATATAGTTAGTTGATATAAAACAATCATGTTCACCCAAATAGACGAATTCTTAACAAGCATTAGTGATAGAAATCATTTATTATCATGCTTGTAAATAAGCTACTAACTAAGGCTATCCTTACCATAGTCTCTAAATTATGAGTCTCTAAAAATTATTTTACAGACTTTTAACAAAATAGAGACCCTACCTAAAAGTTTAGTTACTTTTTGGGTCTTTAAAAATTTTCCAATCACATTAGTGTTTGGGTCTCTATTTTAGAGACTCTATTAATTTTTCAACATAATCTAATTTTGTGCTACTTTTTCGTGAATTTTAGTACTTGATTTTTTTATATACTTATAAATTCATAATTTTTTTTTACGAACATTTTAACCTAAAAATTAATTAATTCTGACAGCGATTATATTTTGCCAAATATTATATCGTTAACTATACTCCATTACAACAATACTAATTTTCGAGAAACCAGAATAGCGGCCATTGGATATGATGTTTTCTCGATGATCTCATCCATTAATTTGTTATCATGAAACAAAATATCTTATCCAAATGAAGGCCTTTGGATTGGGTTTTCTTTAAACGATCTGGGTCGTCCATTTGTTATCATCAATGAAATCTCTCATCCAAAATAAAGACCTTTGGATTGGATTTCCAACTAAAAGATCTCAGTTGTCCATTCATTATCATCAATTAAATCTCTCATCCAAAATAAAGACCTTTGGATTGGATTTCCAACTAAACGATCTTGGCCGTCCATTCTTTATCATCAATGAAATCTCTTATCCAAAATAAAATCATTTCGATTGGATTTTCAACTTAAATCTCGTCCGTCCATTTTAATCTTATCTAAAGAAATCTCTCATCCCCACAAAGACCATTGGATTGGATTCTCCATGGCGGATCTCGTACGTCCATTTTCTATCATTTAGCTACTCATACAATTATATATAATACATATTCAACACTTTCACAATCACCATAATCAAACACCACAACTCTCACCACTCACTCTAAACTCTACATCCTATATTCTAAAATGTCCAACCAAGGAGGCGAACCCGATTCCCTTCCATTTGATGAAAATGTCCGGATCCATCAAAATAACCGTCGTCGTAGTCATGCAATGATGATGACCATGTTCAATCAACACCAATCGATGATGCAAATTGCATATCAGCTTGCTACGGAGGAAGAGAGTAGTAGCTCGTCACGTCAATTACGCCGACAATCTAAAAACAGAGACCACTTTGGTGCCCATGAAAGACTTATGGCGGATTATTTTGTTGATCAACCTTTGTATCCTCCTGCTGAGTTCACATTACGTTTTCGCATGCGTCGCGAACTATTTCTGAAAATAATGGGCGATATCATCAACTATGACGATTATTTCAAGCAAAAACCAAATGCTGCAGGAAAGCAAGGCTTATCTCCCTATGTGAAGATGACGGCGGTGCTTCGTATGCTTGCATACCGAAATCCTGCAGATGCAGATGATGACTATTTGAAGATTGCAGAGACTACATGTTTGGAGTCCATGAAGCGATTTTGTCGGGCCGTCAATGCATTATACGACAATGAATATTTACGTCCTCCGAATAATGCAGACTTGTATAGGCTTCTTCGAAAGACACAACAACGTGGGTTCCCGGGAATGCTGGGTAGCTTGGACTGCATGCACTGGGAATGAAAAAAATGCCCTACTGCGTGGGCCGGAACATATGCTGGACACCATGGTTGTCCTACTATAATACTAGAAGCTGTTGCATCTTATGACACATGGATATGACATTCATTTTTTGGAACACCTGGTGGAAGAAATGACCTGAATGTGTTATATAGTTTACCGATTTTTTCCGATATCCTTGAAGGTCGAGCACTACAGATAAGATATACCATTAACGGCAGAAATTATAGTCAATGATATTATTTGGCTGACGGTATATATCCTCGCTGGTCCATAATTGTCCAAGCATTTCCAGATGCACGTGAGCGTGATAAGATGCTTTTCAATAGGTTGCAACAAGCTTATCGTAAGGATGTGGAGCGGGCATTTGGTATCCTTCAGAGTAGATTCGAGATAATTTAAATTTAAATAATATGAAGAAAAAAATTCAACAAATAACAAATTGAATAAAATTATAAAAAATATAAAAGTAAATAATATTTAGAAAAAAATTCCACAAAATTATAAAAATTAATTGAATACAAATTAGACAATTAATTAAAATTTAAATAATATGAAGAAAAAAAATTTAACAAATAACAAATTGAATAAAAATATCAAAAATATAAATTTAAATAATATTTAGAAAAAAATTCAACAAAATTAAACAAATTAATTGAATAAAAATTAGACAATTAATATAAATTTAAATAATATGAAGAAAACAAATTGAATAAAATTATAAAAAATATAAATTTAAATAATATAAAGAAAAAATTTAAAAAAAAATAAAACAAAAATAAAAAAAAATAATTGAATAAAAATTATACAATTAATATAAATTTAAATAATATGAAGAATAAAAATTCAACAAAAAAAATTGAATAAAATTATATCAAACTAAAAAAAAATTAATTGAATAAAATTACAAAAAATATAAATATAAAATATTGAAAAAAAATAAACTTAAATGAATAAAATTAAAAAAAAAAACATACTTTAACAAATAAAAATAATAAATTAAATAACATAATTTTTTAAATAAAGAAAAACAACAAAAAAATCAGTTTAAAAAAAAAAAATACAAATATGTAAACTTAAATCAAACCCTACCCCCCTCCCCATTTCATTTTTCCTCTCCTTCACTGCCCGCTTCCCTCAATTCATCACCACCTCGCCATCATCGCCACCGTCACCATCGCCATCATCACCGTCACCATCGCCATCTCGCCATCATCACCACCCTCACCATCGCCATCATCACCGTCACCATCGTCACCTTGCCATCATCGCCATCATCACCGTCACCATCGCCACCTCGCCATCATCGCCATCATCACCATCACCATCGCCACCTCATCATCATCGCCACTCTCACAATCGCAATCATCACCGTCACCATCGCCACCTTGCCATCATCGCCACTGTCACACCATCAAAACCATCGCCACCTTCACACTATCGCCACCATCACCACCCCCTACTCCCTTCGCCACCATCGCCGCCCCCCACTCCCTTCGCCACCATGACAGAAAACTAAAAATTACATTTTTTCTTTCGATTGAAGTTGTGATCTTTTTGTTTTTTTTTTTTGGCTTTCAACTTGAAACAAAATCAGCATATGTATATGTATATATACATACGTTGAAGGTGAACGTTGCCAACGTTCACATTCAACGGCTATAAAATTTGTGGCAGTCGACATTCTGTTTTTTTTTTTTTTTTTCTGAAAAGATCTGTCATTTGACAGACATTTGGAGACTCGCTACAGTGAGTCTCCAAATTTGTTACTTTTTTTGCAGACTTATCAACTTTTATTATTTGGGTCTCTAAAAAAAAAAAAATCTTTTTGGATCTTTAAATTTACTGCTGTGGTTGGATGTTTATACATTAGAGTCTCTATAAAGTGTTATGATTGCAGTTTACAACCTCTGCTAAGGATGGCCTAACAAGTTGAAAAATTAGCTCCATTTTTTTATCCCCTTACTTTTTGAAGTAATTGAACATACATATATAAGCTTTTGAATCTTCTATTGGCAACTGAGACAATCTCGTTGTGGAGCTTTATCTCAATATTTATAGTTCAACTGTTTTATCATAGTATCATACCTAAAATGAATTGAATTTTGATATAGATCTGTGTGTGTCACATTTATAACCTTAAACGAGCAGGCACAATTGGACTACTTGACACACGAATATGAATCTATCAAAGGAAAATCATGTTTTATATGTAAATCATAAATGTGTGGCTTATGGGTTACAACCTCGCCTATAAGTTAATTAATCATGATGATTGGAAAAAAGTTTGCGTTCAACAAGTCGGATGTCTAGTTCAAAGATTGCATGTGGGGCTTTAATTATATAAGGGTTGGACATCTAACACAAGTATGACCTTTGAAATTGTTGTTTAGGTAGGCAAATGTTATTGTGGTTGACAATGGTGCATCAATAGTGACGATTAAGATAATGTGAACCCTTAGTATTCACGATTAAAATTATGGAAGATGCATAGCATTTTACTAAGACCCCTTTTGTTAATGGTCCCTAACGAGTAGGAGTGCTACTTCTGAAAATGTCAATTTTATTGGAGTCTGACTATTGAGAGGGATAGGGGTAGTACTTAGGGTTGCAATGTTGTGATCGTCTATGGCTGCATACTTTATCTCTTAAAAGTTCCAATGTGAGACAATCCTGGAGCGACAACCGCCTTGATAAGGGCGATCACATACCAGCAATTGACGTCCATATTAGTCACGCCTTTCTTGTCCCAGGATTGTGGTATCCCAATAACATGCTAGGCGTTGGGCCAACTATTGGTAGGCCGCACTGGGCCGCGTCTTAAACGCTTGGATCGTGGATCTAAGGTCATTAGTCAATATGTTATTTGAGCCGAGTTGGGCCAGTCCGACCCATGAACTGATTTAACCCAGTTAATAAATGGGTTGACTTAGATCAAACCGTTATTATATGGGCTGAGCTGGACTGGGTTAATATTTAAAAAAAACAAACTCAGCTTGATCCATTAATTTTACATGAGTTAAATAGGTTAATTGGACTGAGTTCGGGTCAACCCATTTTTTTAAGCAATATATATCAACGAGTTATTAAATCCTGAGGCAATACAAAATTTTAAAAATAACTCAAAATGTTACTAAGTTAAAAATTTGAACTTACAAATATTGAAAATTGATATAAGAAATAATACAAAAATCAAAACAAAAAAAATAATGTTCAAACTAATTATTTTTAGTTGTAAAACAAATAAAACATAGTGGTCATGTGACTCATGACTCATGCACGATCTGACTTCACAAAAATAAAAAAATCATAATCATGACTCTATGATTTGACTTCACTATATATACGTATATATATATATATATATATATTATGGTTATGACCCTACGATCTGACTTCACTATAAAAAAATGTGGTCATGCACGATCTGACTTCACTTAAAAAATATATATATATTTTTCTTAGAAAAAAAGCTAAATTAAATTAGACTAGTTTGGCAAATCGAGCAGGGTTAGTTTAATGAATTGAGCTGGACTGGGCTATCGAATTGAGTTAGGCTGAGTTACCGAATTGAGCTGGGCTGAGTTCTTATCTTGGCTGAGTTGGGTTTATAATTTTTAAACTTGAATTCAGTCCAACTCGCAATATTACATGGGTTATAACCCAACCCAATATTTTAGTAACTGAGGTGAGTTGAATTGGGTTATTATCGAATTGGGCTAGGTTACAACTCGATAAACTCAGCCCAATTAACATGTTGAGCCATTAGCGGGGCTTGCCCACTACAATTAATATACAAGCTTAATAAAATTAAGAGTAAATACCACTGGTGGTCCCATATATTTGAAAGTTTTGACACTTTAGTCGTGAATCTTTTAAAATGATCCTTTTAGTCCTAAATGCACTGGCTTAAATCGTTAATTTTTTTAACGTTTTTAACATGTGACCTGCACGTGTGTTAGATATTACTTAGCTTGGATTAAGAAGTTGATGATTTAAGCCAATTAACATGCATGCGGGTCACGTGTTAAAAGCGTTAAAAAATTGATGGTTTAAATCAACTAGACTAACGACATCACATTTAAGATACATTAAGGACTAAAAAAATCTGATACTAAAGTGTCAAAACCTCCCAAACATATAAGACCACTAATTGCATTTACTCTGAAATTAATAGTAATCTGGGGACTTTAGTAGATTTTGTTTAGCAAAAAAGAGGAATATTGCTAACTCATTATCAAGCAATCAATAACAATGAAAATGCTTCCTTTTCTTCACAAAAAATATTTATCATGTTGGCATGTGATTATTTCTTGCTTTTTTTTTTAATGTTTTTTTTTTTTTTAGTTTAATCAAATTGCGGAGATACAAGTTTAAACTAATTAGATTAATTTTGTAAAGTAAATGTTATTCAAACATGTTTCGTGTAGATATAATTAAGAGAAGATATAACTTTTAAAATAGAATTGGGAATGTCATTCTATTCCCAACTCATTTCCACATACCAATCACTGTCTTATTACCTTGTAGTTGCATGCTGCAAGTCGAGGTTGTGGGCCTGCTCCCATCAACATTTATTACATTTATATCCAAATAAGCAACCAAGAAAGTATTTTGACCAAAAAAAAAAAAAAAAAACCAAGAAAGTGGAGGTCATAGCCAGCTTTACAATTAATTCATTTTTTCTGATGTCTTTTATGTATGGAACAACGCAAAATTGTATCACAAAAAAATGCATCACATATATGCACTCTCTTTTATCTAATACATATACTTTTGAACCATTACTTTATTTAATTGTTATCGCCAAAATATTGTTCATGTAAGAATTTCAATCATGTTAAATCCTTAATTTTATAAAGTTGAGTGTGGAGGCATGTCGTATATAACGATGGTTGCAGTCTCGTTAACCTCACAAATTCCCATAATCTTACTAATTTTTATTATTAAAATTATAAATTTTCAAATCAACACCCACTAATAGAACATCATAAATTTGTCCCTGTATAAACTCCAAATTGTTTTGGATTGACAAAGAAAAATATTTGTAACTTTGTCAAAAAATGTTCAGAATTAGACAGTCATTTTTCAGCTTCATTTGAATCGATAACAAACCTCCTGTGATGTGCTACTTTTATTGCATTATCTGTTCAAGAAATTATATTAAAAAGCTCCACCAAAATAAATTTTGCTGCTAAATCAAATATATATTTTCCTGCATCAGGAAAAACCAAGTTCCATGTGACGCCTCGTTCCATTGGCTAGCAAATTTCAGCCTGACACACAAGGATGAATTCAGAATTTCTTCTCAATCGAGGCTAAAATGTAATTTTTTTTAGTAAGGACTAATTAATATTTTTAACTAATAATACATATTTATTTAATTTTTTTTTTTTTAAAAATACATAAATTTTTCGAACGTCTTTTTGGACCACTAGGCCAAAAATAGGTTCGCCTTGACTGACACAGCCAGTGAGAGAACAATATTTGTATCAAGCATCGCTGGCCTTCTCTTGGAAAAAGATAAAAGAGAGGAAACATCCTCTCAAATAATCAATGGTGGTACATAGCTTGAATTGGCTACTACCTTAATTGATAGTATAAACTCCTTTGGAATAAAAAAAGAAATGATGAATTGTTTCATACCTCTTTGTGATCACATCTAAGTGCACACAATTTCCCTGTGGTCCAAAAATTCCCTACAGGCCTCCCTGTGATCATTAAAAAGTGCATATGACCCCCTACCGTCAAATTTAACGGAAGTGAGATTTTTAACTAATTTTACAATAAAATAATTATAATAATTGACCAAATTACCCATTTTATTAAAAAATAAATAAATAAAATTAAAAAAATATAAATAAAATAAAAAAACCCATATTATTTCCCGCCCTCCAACAACACAAAGATCGTCATCCCACCCCCCAACCCCCAACCCTCAACCCTCAACCCTCAAACCCCTAAGGGTATAAAAGTCTTTTTTTATTTTCTGTTATTTACATAGACAAAAATTTGATGATAGGGGGTCCTATGCAAGGAAGTCTAGTTGGGGTTTTTGGACCATAAAAAGATCATGTATATTTACGAATGATCACAGAAAGATCTAGTGTAATTTATCAAAAAGAAAAAAGTGCCGACATGAACCCAGAAAGGAAAAGGAGATGAGAATGTAGTGCCCAACTTGCCATGATGCTTGAAACTTGCCATGATGCTTGAAAATGGCATGTTTTGTTTGGTGTTGAAGGCAGGACAAAGAGCGTTCGTAGAATAATGGGACTAGGTTAGCAGTTAGCAGCCCAACTAAATATTCGGCTCCCAAAAGTGTATGCTTTGAAAACTTGTATTAAGTGCGATGTGATCGATGAATCAATTATGTTTGACCAAAAAAAAAAAAAGAATCAATTATGAGTAGATCCGAAAATGACGATTTGTCTTATGGTATCTCAACTGTTCACTAGTGACTCAACCCTCTAGCTGGCTCCACCAAGAATAAAAATTTTTTTTCTTAAAAATTAAACTGATTTTTCGTACTGATAAAGCTTTTAAATTTAACAATAATGATTATTTACGAGTGAGGAATAAAATAGTCCCGACCAATTAGAGGACGACAAATATTTTTGAACTTAAGTAGTAACTTGTCCTTATAAAAAATCGTTAATTAGCGTATAAAGCATATATAAAATATTAAAAAAGGTACGATATTATAACTTTTTGAGTAAATTTGAAACTCGTAATGCATCATACTACTAGTTCTAAATTGGCACTATGCGAGAAGGATAACCCTTTATCGAATAAGGAAAACCCGAACAACTCATAAATCTCCAAAATACATCTATAAATAGCACACGCTCCTCATCATTTAGATAACTTTGATTCTCGTCTTTATACTCAAAATTCATTTACCTCTTTTCCAATTCCTTACACTGATTTAAGTATTAGATTATTTATTTGGATTTCCCAGGTGTTGATCATCATTTCTTCCTTGCAAAAATCCTCACTCATCTAAGACATTTTCAATTGATCGAGTTAAGTTTCATTCAAATAAGCATGTTCAAAATTTACGATATTAATAATAAATGTATCAATTATAAACGTAATAGTATTTTTCTTGAGTACGATGACAAAGACAGTAATTGTTGACTCACAAACTTAGGCATATATGCAAGAGAATTGATGGAAAATAAGTGCATTACTTTTCCTTGGTCCTTTGATTATTATTGAAAAAACTTACAAGTTCACGTTGCAATATTTCAAATAAACACAAATGCAGATTTCTATGCGTTTGTTAAACAACTTGTTTTTTTTTTTTTTTCCACACGTGTTCAACAACTAAAACCCTGAGAATATCAACAGGAAAGTTTGATGGAAATCAATCGGTTTAACTTGTAGCTCAAACGAGTTGCACGCAATCGAATTGATCATTGTGGAGGCCCACCAATATATTTCATCAAATTATCAATTTCTTACATATAGATGTATTTTACTCTTGTGAATTTTATTAATAATGTGAAAATCGTTTTGGTCCGTCTACTCAAAAGTTTTCATTCTGCTATTCGAAAACTAGACATTAATTGTAATGATCTTACATAAGAATCTCACATTCATAAGAGGTTTTTTTTAAGTACAAGAGGTTCTCTCATCTAACAGACTAGTCTTTTAGGATGGACTCTCATTTGGACTTGAATTGTTACATTTTTAGGTTTATTTTGTTATATTTGTGCTCTCATTGAGAGTGAACTTCATGGAAGGAAAACTATAAGATATATTAAAGTGTGGTAAGGGAAATGACAGTGTTATACTGAATACTGATAGACGAGTGCAGCCGCCAAGAGGAAATGGTTACCTTTGAGCCAATGTCGATAGAATAGCCCAACGTGAGCGTCGACTCATGCACCCGCCAAGAGGAAAGGACTACCGTCGGGCCAATGTTGATAGGTTATCCCCACGTGGGCATCGACTCTTAATTTAAGTGGGGTGAAATGTAATGATCCCACATAGAAATTAAGTACAAAAAGTTTTTTTACCTAACAGACTAGTTTTTTTTGGATGAACTCTTACTTTAAGCTTGAATTGTTACATTTTTTGATTTATTTTATTATATTAATTCTTAAATTGTAGCAATAATCGGTGAAAATACGCGATTTGTGTTCATTTAACATTTGTCAAATATTAGCATTAGCTGTTGAAATTAATGCCTGACATGCCTAATTCTACTTAACTAAAGACTTGTGCAGTTCGAATTATCTTTCAAAGATAAAATTAGTGAAACCAACTTGTCAATTTAGTTGTGTTTGTCCAAATTTGATTAATAGTTGATCTAGTTGATATTTCAAATCTTACAAATTTTCACTCGAATTTCGAAAACATATACAATCAAAAAAATATTTCCATTTTCCTTATTTTAAACAAAATCTAGCAAACACCGAGGGCATTTAGTTAGGTTTTTTTTTTTTTTTTCTTATCTTTTTTCTTTTTGTGAGTTAGCTTTTTTCTTATCTTTTTTATTTTTTGTGTGCGCGCGCCGAAGTAGCTTATAAGGCCATTTGAGCTTTTTATGAAAAAACCTTTCTCCTACTATTTCTTTTTCTTTCTTGAGCATGTAAGTTTTTCAAAAGAATTAGCTAATTCGGCTAATAGGTTGCCATATTATTACTGACCAAAAAATAATAAAATAAAAGTTACCAAATTACTCCCTTCATCCTTTATTCAATGGTTGTGATATTTCATATCATAAGAGAAGATATTGTATATGTATAATTTATAAGTGAGTATTATAAATATAAGAAATAAATTAAGTTAATTATTTTAGACTAGTAGAAAAAAAACTTACGTAGCTAATATTTTTATGCCTACAACATCAGTCTCGCTTGTGGACTTGAAGTTTTGAGTTAAGAGCGTAACAACAATTAAAAAACAACTCTATTAAAGAATTTACATAAATCATTTTTAACTTATAATTATTGCAATAATCACCATAAATTAAACTTTATAATTTCAATAAATACTTTAGTAATTTTTTTAAACTTATAATTATTGCAATAATCACCATAAATTAAACTTTATAATTTTGATAAATACTTTAGTAATTTTTTTAAACTTATAATTGTTACAATTAGTTAATCAGCCTTAAATTAATCAAGAACCCTCATTTTTGGCTATATCAAAAAAAAAAAAATATTTATAACGTTATTATATTATAAGCGATCCAACCCGGACCAAGTACAACACACTTTACAGTTGACACAGGTCACTGACTGCCTGTTCTTCATAACTCACCCCGCCCACGTGTACTTTAACCTCCCTTTTAACTCCTTCCTTGTCCACCTGTAATCTCACACACACACACACACAAAGCTCTCGAAATTTCTGAAGCTCCCTTTCTTTCTCTATACCTATAAATATCTCCCAAATTAACTCATATACTCTCTCATACACAAATATAAAATAATAATTATTTTTATTTTTATTTTCTCTCAAAAATTCTAAAATGAAGCTGAAACACACTTCAAATTCCCATTCCCACACCGTAACGACGTCGTCTAACGACGCGCGGCTCCTAGTCCGCGAGACGCTACGCATCAGCGCCTCCCTCGCCTCCGCCCCTCCTCCTCCTCCTACGCCGGAGGCGGCGGCGGCTCAAGAATTGTCCAGCAGCAGCTTCGGACTCGTCGAAGACCAATACATTGGGTCCAGCCTGAGATTGATTTGCTCCGAAGAGATCGACGGCCGACGTTGGAACTACTTGGCCGATAACGACGCCGCTTCCAAGAATTTCAACAAGAGCTCCATCCGTGCCGTTTGCTTGCAGTCTCCTCAAGCTCCCGTTGAGGTGCATATATTTATATGTTGTGTGTGTCAGTGTGTGTGTATGCATTTGATTTGTAATTTGATTTCTGCATAAGTAAAATAGAGTAATTGACACTATTAATTAATTAATTAAAATGGATTTTAGTTTTATTTTTATTTTTCAGCAAGTTCAGCTTCTTGGCAAACATTAAATTCTTTACTTGAATACTCAATTTAGCTTTACAGAAATAATTAATTTCAAATTTGTCATTAAATTTGAAGAATTTGAAGGTTGAAGCATTTACAGAAAGCCATATATACGCATACATATGCGTGTGGACATGCGATTGTGATTAGCTTTAAGCATTCAGTAAAATCCAGTAATTTACACTATTGCATAGTTAAAATAGTGAGTTTAATTTCTTTATTTTTTTTTCCAGCATTGTTCAGCTTGTTGACTAACGTAGTATTCTTTTACTTAAATCCTTAATTAAGCCCTAAGTTAATAATTAATTTCAATGTCTAATAAAAATTGAAGAGCTTGAAGGTTGAAGCATTATACACACATATCGTATTAATTTGTTTAGTAATTATAATATGAAAAACCGTAGTTCTGAACGTAGCTTTTAATTTTTGCTGAAGAATAAGAGTAGAACCGTACTAGATGAGATTTTGGAGGAATGTAGTATATTGATGAAATTGGATAGAAAAAATGAAGTTCGAGAACAAAAAATCCATGATGGCCACTTACAGTAATACGAATCTGAAATTTGATAAAATATGACATGCAGTAATACATATACGAAAATGGTATTTGTTTTCTTAGTTATGTATCGGAGGTTTACACCCTCAATGTAGTTTTTCACTTCAGAATTATTGGTGCCAATTATGAGAAATATCCACATTATTTTTCAAAAGAGGTGTATCAGGTAGAATGTCACGATGACATCATGCAAAACTAGATAATATAGTGCCGAATCGTATATGATGCTATTATGTATGTCTCTGTGTTATGAATAGCTTGTTTTGATTTTTTGCATTGCATAAAAATATGTGCTCGGGGCATTAAATTTGAGGGTAAGAAACCTGTTAGAAAGTCTTATTGTTTTTAACTTTTAAATTTCTCTGTGGGATTTAATAGCCTTGGAGTGCAGTTGTTACCGACTTTGTCTTGTATGCGTGTTGCAGGGGTTGATGTCATTCATCAGATCCTATGTTGTGCCGGAAGGTTTCCCTGACAGTGTTTCCCCTTCTTATGTGCCATATATGACATGGAGAGCTCTGAAGGTCTTCTAGATTATAATTTAAGTTAGGACTGATACCTTTTAGTTGCTCTTGACATGGAACTTCTTAAGAAGAATTACTATCTCAATTGCAGCACTTCTTTGGTGGAGCAATGGGTGTTTTTACAACACAAACACTTCTAAGTTCAGTAGGAGTTTCCCAAAACAGAGCTACTCCTGGAGCTGTAGCCATCAATTGGATTCTCAAGGTATGGAACTATGGATAATGTCAAATGAAACACATTCACAAGTGCTTAGAAATGTAGCATTCTTCCATTGGTTGGATTTGGTGTTGCGAGCAGAAAAATGCCCTGTGGATCAAATGTAGGGTGTCTTTCGAATAATTACAGTATCCATGCAGTCCATAGTTTGCACTTTCCAACTCATTGAGTTCATTCTTCCACCTAAAGGACCTTGGTTTCCTAAATTGAGTTCATTCTTCCGAAAAAATATAATATGACAAACAATAGCATTTTATTTGTTCGACCCGCAAGACGAAGGGCAAGTAATTATAACAGGTGCCTTTTGTCCTAGAGGCTTTGATGTGCTACTGACATGGATGAATTCAAACCCTGTATTAGTTGGAGAAAGTGAGACATTTTAAGGATGATTGGCCCATATGTAATCTTTGACAACTGACAGGTTGAAGGCTTTTAAGGGTGGAAACTTCTCTACTGACAAATGAACCTGCAATGCATGATCTCTTCCTCTTTCATCTTAGAGTAACTTATGTTAACTTTAGCCAAGTAGTATTACATCACATTTCTGATTTTCTCAGGAATTCGCTGCTTTTTGTCAAAATATTTGTGCTTTCTTCTTTGCTATGCTCTCGCCTCTTGTTTTGCTTAGTTATGCTTTATGCAGAATTTCAGTCATTTGTAGGTACAGATGATCGTATACTCCACAAATAAATCTGATGTGTGCCTTATTTTGTAGGATGGTGCTGGTAGAGTTGGAAAGATGCTTTTTGCACGACAAGGAAAGAAATTTGATAATGATCTAAAACAGGTATCCTTTCCTTGTTTCTACTTTTTGGGGGTGCTCTGCCAGGGAAGGGGGGAATCAGGTGAACAGCTATTAGCTCTCTATTTACTGGTGAATTTTGTTGGATATTAATTTGACTTGCAACTACTTTCTGCATTATGGTGTTATCCAGCTTAGGTTTGCAGGTGATCTTCTAATGGAAATGGGAGCTGGTGTAGAATTGGCTACTGCAGCTCTCCCACACCTTTTTCTTCCTTTGGCCTGCACTGCCAATGTAGCCAAGGTTAACTATTGCTTATTTCTTTCATTGTAAAACTTGATGCATGCTTACATAAATCAGCTCCTCATATCCATCTTTATTTGCTCATAGAATGTTGCTGCTGTCACATCTACGTCAACTCGTACCCCAATATACAAGGCTTTTGCTAAGGGAGAAAACATTGGGGATGTAACTGCAAAAGGGGAATGTGTTGGAAACATTGCTGATTTGGTATGCAGGTCCAATTCATCAACATTAATTCATCTATATTTTCTCAAAGGCTTCCAATGTAGAGGCGACGAATAATTAAATAGTGACTAGCACTCACATGCTAGTTTATCTTGTAGTTGGTATTTCTGATTTGAGTGACATTAGCATTTACATGTCGTTGACATGTTATCCTGGAAGATAGTAAATGAGAATTGTGGCCAGTTAGAACTTATCACAAAGCGGTTTTAGTTTTCTGCAGCAATTTCTACTTTAATAAAACATTTAGACTTAACCTTTTCAAAATCTAATATAAATGTTGAGAGGAGAAAGAGAAGGTGAACAAAAATTGTAAGTGGTTTTCTTCAAATCAAAACAATAGTTTGGGAAAAAAAGGGAAAAATTATGTGCTAGAATGAAGATAGCTTTTTGATTGTCATCTGACCTTATAGTCCCTGGAAGAAAGGAAATAGAGAGAAGAAAAAGACCGCTGGATGATCAGATAATTTCCAAGCAACAGTAGTTCCTTAGCTTTCATACATTTCAAACTCACCGTTTTTTCCCATGTAAATATGAGTACATGGACTGCACCGGATTGGTGCCTCACAAAAGAAAAGAAAAGGAAAGAAATGGTTTGCATTTAAATAAATACTTCTATTTAAAAGAATTAGATAAATAAATAAAAAGAAACAAAGAAATAAAGAATAATGTTCTATGTGGTTTAAGCATATGCTGTTTCCAGTTGGAACTAAGAAAAGTTAATGCTCTTGCTTGTGAAGCTTGGAACTGGACTGAGTATCATGATTGCTAAAAGAAACCCATCCTTGGTTACCACATTTGCCCTCCTATCATGTGGATATGTTCTCAGCTCATACCAAGAGGTTGGTATTTTGAATACATTTGGAAGCTAAATATTTCATATTGAGGTGCCACATCTTGTTACAGTTGATTGCAAATTCTTGGTTATTCTTTTCAGGTGAAATCTGTTGTATTGCATACATTGAATCGTGCAAGATTCACTGTGGCAGTAGAATCCTTCCTCAAGACAGGTAGCAATTGACAACTTGAGCCTGTGCCTTCATCACTTCCTCTCCTTCTCCTACTCTAGTCCCCTCTCCTTAATGTTATGAAAATCTCTTTATATAGATTATGGGGTGTTAGATTCAATACCATATGGAACATATAGGTCATGAACTACACACTGTGGCTACAATCTGAAATTCTAGTATGGGGGGTTCTGAAATATGTGAAGTTCTATGTGAAATATACAGTTCTCGGCTTTGAATTTGACAACTCGTTCTTACTTGTATTTCATGACCCCTTGTAAGTGTTAAAGCATCTCCCAACCTTGTATTCCAGTTTTCAGTCTGTGAAGCAAAGCTGGAAATGGACATAGATATGAGGATCACAAATTAGTTATTGTGGTGTTCATGGTAGTTATTGTGTTGTTCATGGCTAACTGTACTGTGTTTTGTACGTTTTCCAGGGAGAGTTCCAACACTGCAGGAGGGGAATTCAATGGAAAGTATATTTAGTTTCCCATGGATGAAGCACAGACCCATTGTTCTTGGTAGTGGAGGATGATAGTCCTTTATCTCTTTTTAACTGTAATGTTAATATTTTTATGTCCATCAAATTCAGTGTTAAATGGAGACTTATTCATCTCTTCAGGATCAAGATTTAAAGAAGCATTCCGAGACCCTAACTCATATCTTGTGGTGGAGCCTATCTTTGAGGTATAGCCCTTGTTTTTTTGAAGGCAATAACTGAATCAGAAAATATCCCTCACGTACATAACTGCATATGCATTTCATTGCATACCTGTAGTGATGATTTAATGCCTGTAGACCACGTAGAAGTAGTAATGTTGTGTTCTCTTATAACAGAAAGAGCAGTACATAGTGACCTACAATCCGCTAAAGGGGGACATATATGCTTTGCTGAAGGATCAAGCGAAGACTGATGACATATTGAAAGCAGCTTTCCATGTAAGAATTCCCACTTTCTCATTTCATACTATAAGAGAATGTTTGTTTTAAAAGTTTATACTAAAACAACTGAGTATTGCAGGCACATGTGCTTCTTCACATTATCCGTACTTCGAACGGGAATCAGTCTTCCAATAGGAAACACCGTGACAATGAACTTACGAAACTCTTGCCCACGACTACAGACCTGCAAGTTCATGTTGTAGAATCTTATAAAATGGTCTCAGCATTATATGGGCCTTTCAAGAACAAAGCTAAAGAACAGGTAAGAGAAATTTGGAGACCGTCCTCTTTGCTCTACTATATGTTTGCAACTACGTGTTACTTGTCAAAACCATTTGCAAGCAAGTGCACACTGTGGCATGATAATGGAGTATAAGTTATATCTCAAGAAAAACTCTAATGGAACCGATAAATAGGTATGTTGTTACCTTGTATATACTTTCTGTGGGCTCTTTGAATATACTGCCAAGATGAGTGCTTTTTCTTTCTTGGGGGTTAGGGGGTAATTAATTTTTTTTTAGGTCTTTTCCCATACTTTTGGCAGAGGTAAAGAAGAAAGAGGCCTTTCTTTTCTTGGTCTTTTATTCTTCTTTTTGGGGGGTGCATGTGTTTGTTGGTGCTGAGTGATTAATTATACTGTCAATTGGACTTCAAGCATCTACTTTGCATGTACTTTCCCGTGTTCACCATTAATCGGCCTGTCATCAAAGGAGTAGTAGATGGTATGTGGTTTGCACAATCTATAATTATCAGGTCTGTCATACAGTTGAGTCTTTTCTGAGATTTTCACATCCTATTTCACACTATTCTCTTGTTAATTTCAGAAGGGCGAAAAGAAACATTATTTTTTCCATGGTAGCTTGGTTCTGTTTTTGTCACTGATTTTCTACTTCTAAATTGTTAGTGTGCTTGAAACGTAGTTGCTTCATGAGCCAAATTAGTTGTAGTGAGAAATTCATACATCAAGTTAATTTTAAAATCTTGTTCCAAGTAGTATTGAAGTGGTACAAGGAAGTCCTATAATATATCCTATGTTGTCGAAAGTTATACTTTAAGTTACTTGGTTGACAGATTTTCACGAGAAATGAACTGTCCATTGCGTAGTTGTATATAATTTCTGATTTTACCATGAATTTACGCAGTGTATAAAAAGGCGCGCCGCTGAGGCGAGGCGAGGTGCACCCTCAGCGCCTAAAAAGGCTAAGGCGAGGCGATTTGCCTTAGGCGCACCAAAGCGCATGAGGCGATCAAGGCGCGCCTTTTGTATATTAATTTTATTTTGTCAAAAAAATTTATTTTTTTATTTTTAATTTGTTAGTATGTGTGCAAAATACTAGATTATCCTTGACTTCTAGATATTTGTAAGTCAAACCCTAAAAAAAGAAAAGAAGAAAATGAAGAAAAAGAAAACAAAAGAAGAAAGGACAACTCTGGTGTCTGAACTCACAATCACAACTTAGGAAAAAGAAAAGAAGATGATTATATTTGAAATAGTATCTTTGTCTTTTAGTACTTAGTATTACATAGCATGTTAGTAGCCAAGTATGATTGACTTATACTTATTTTTATGTGATGGAAGAGAATCATATAGATATCATGCATTTTTTGTGGATTTTATGATGTTTAGATGATGTATAATGTTATGTTTTTTGACGAGTATTTATATCTTTTAGATGTTTTTTAGTTAAAGTATTATCTAATTATAGCTTATATCTTAGTATTTTACATAATTCTTTAATTTCATAGCTTATTTTTCATGATATTAGAAGTGCGCTTCACTTCACTAAGGCGTGCGCCTCACTTCACTAAGGCGTGTGCCTTGGCCTTGCGCCTTGCGCCTAGTGCCTTAGTGCGTCTTATGCCTTTTTATACACTGAATTTATGTAGAAGAGAACTATATTTAGTTGACATTATTTGTTGGAGTGACAGCCATCTGCAGAATTTCTTTGCGACCCCATGTTTGATGCTGTGTGTTTTATTGCTTTAATTATATAATTTGTTGTGGTATAGCTTTAAGGGTCTGTGGAATATGGTTTGTAGTAAGATGACAGAAACCAATATACTGGGGAATTAATTATTTCAGCCGTGTTCATCATATATGTTACAAGTGTCTCTGACCTGAAATGAACTGTCCCCAGTGTGTTGCCTCTAGTTTCGGTGGGCAAAAACCTTTACTTTTGGTTGCGCAAAATCCTCTCCTAGCACTTTGCGGTTGTATCGCATCCTATACTTCCGATTTTGTACTTACAAAAAATATGAAAAGAGAAAAGATGAAATTTTGGTTGTGATTTGTGCAATAGATTATTGTAATCCATCTGATTAAGCAGCTCGTTTGGACGTGCAACTTACTCTGTTTTCTTCCAGGGATGGGTGATGTCAGAATCTCTACTTAATCCTGGCCGCGCCCGGTTGTGTGAATTAGCAAGATAAAATTTGTTTCAAGACTGAACACTTCTAGGTCGTCTACTGTGTGGTTCATACCAGAGATCAAGACACTACTGTATTTATAAATGCAAATCGTCCTCCAAGCATTCAGCTGGGAGGGCTTGCATTGAACTGGTAGAAACCATGGGAACCATGGTTTTGAGGAACTGGTCATTTTTCCTCTGCTGCCTTTGCTGTTAGCGTTCAGGAACCTATGCTTGATCTGATGTACATGGTCCTTCCGAACATCCCGTACCACAACGATTGCATGTGATAAATGGAGTTTCAGCGTGATAGAGAGTTATCGGGTAGTCATATAATGTGTAGGCGGTGCATAACAAATTTTGGTTTTTTGTTTGTTTTCTCCCGTTCTGTAGGCTGTAAAATTTTGTTCTCTCCTTGTTCTCCCTTTTCCTCATCCGTGGCACAGTTTCTCTCTACAATGTATCATATTTGATGAATGTTGGTAAAGAGCATCTGGAAACTTGCACCAAAGGGTCGAAAGTCAGCATAGAATCACAAGATTTGAGTTGGATCATGGGAAACATTTCGAACAGTTCAGATTGATGTCAGTCTGACACGTCCAGATTTTACTATTTATGCGAGAGACTGATCTATTAGTTTGAATTGATACAATAATTTTGCTTGGATGACATATCAGTTTCTTCACTGCATTATGCTATTTATCTGGTCCCAATTGATGCAATCTGTGATTGCCACTGTGGACCACCAACCGTGAATGCCTTGTGAATTAACTGCTGGCAGCTCCCTCCACCTTCCATTCTATGTAGCAATGGCTGTCGAGTTTTCTAGTTGTCATCGTCTTAGGATTCTTATCGGCTTCTTGGTTTGGACTCTCAAAAGTGGTGTGAGGTCATGGTAACACGATGGAGCACGGCTTGTTTGCTAGCTCCAAGCAAGCTTGTTCGAGAGTAAGTTTGTGGTGCCTCACGGGGTTTTTTGAACTACTTGCTAGTAGTTGCTATTATCAGATCAGTTTTAGTCTAATCTTGACATAGAATAAAGCAAATTAATGTTGAACTTCTCGCAGATAAATTAGTAGAAAGCACTTCATTTAGCTTTATGTAATATATGTGGTGTATAATGTTTCAATGTAAACAAATTATGTTTTCATATTGGATTTAAACCTTGATCAATTCACACAATTTAGGCTGTTTCTAATCAATTATAATATTTATAACAAAATTAGATGGTATACAATTTTCAAGTAAAGTGAATATTGACATTGTAACTGATATAAGGATATAAAGAAATTAGTTAAATAAGATAGCCATATCATGACGAACATAACAACAATATAGGACATGATTTGTAAAGTGAGAATGTTTTGGTGGATATTAATGGTGAGGGTCCTTGCTGAAAATTCAAACTTCCAAATGATACTTGGACCACAAAAGGGGAGACGAAGGGAAAAAGTAGCAGAAAGAAGTTAGTCTGGAAGTGGCCACTCCCTGGCTTAAAATCATATCCAAACTCATAAGAAGGTCCTAAATGATGGTGGATTCTCATTTTTTTTATTTGTTAAAGGAATATCTAAATCATATAATATATATAAAAGAATATTATTTATAAAATTAATTTCATAATTTCTCATAATTATAGTAGTTATATAACTAGAGCAAAGGCTGTTGGTTGGATTCTCATTCTTTAAAAGGACAGCTTATTTTATCCTTCCAAACGAGCCTTGCCATGCTGTGGGGGCAGTATACAGCTATAGATTCGAAATTGTGGTTGACCTACACATAAAAAACAAAATTGCTTTTAGGAAATTGTTTCAGAGTTGATAAGATGCATGGGTTGATATGTCATTTCAATGACAGCACAAAGCCATTAAATATGTCTTTTCTTGCATATTTAATATTTGGCTCAGAAAAATCATGATCCAAATTTATTAGGCACCTTATTAAATGATGAGTGAGAGGACTCGGGAGGGTACTCTTTGCCGGGTGAAAAGTAAAAACTGACCTCACCGTTTAGCGGTATATTTTTTATTATTAAAATTAAATGCTACATAATTAATTTTTGTGAATAATTTAATATATATTTTACGATTTAAATTTTTATTAAATAAAATAAGAAAAAGTAGTAAAAACTGGTCTCTTTGTCATTGGACGAGAGTTTCGTGACCCTTTAAACAAGAACAATAATTGAGGTACTATGTGAGTTGCTAGAGGTAGTACGATTCCCCAAAAAAGTTTGGGTGTGTTTAGATTTACTTATTAATTTTTTATATAATCGATAAAAATTTACATATGTAAGTATTATCAATATATAAAAGATTGACTCCAATTTAAAAAGAACTAAAGAGTTTTCTCCAATACTGATATAAGTTGTAGAGGAGTAAGTTCACATGTCAAGAGTACCCTCACTTCTTGCAAGAGTTCTATACAATTTTAAAATTCTCTACACTAGCCTGGGACACTTTAAAAATCCATGAAGATAATTGTAGAAACTTCAACTCCAAAGGATTGGATAGAGTCATAGAGTGATAGAATAGCAATTCGTTGTGATTAAAGATTTTGGATATGAACCTGTACCTTCTATTATAAATATTGTCTAACTCTTGATTAACCTAAAGTATATATTAGAGTGTATCGTACTACATAATTAATAGTCTTAGAGTGTATCTAACTTATTCTTGCATATTTAATAAAAAAAATTAATTCTACCTAATATGAAATTCTCGTTTGCTCATTAAAAAATAAAATAAAATTGTAGAAGCTTAAGAAAAGAGGCTATACCCCAATCAAACTTGTACACTTTATCATCAACATCACTCTAAAATTACCACCATTTTTCATTCAAGAAACAAACTTGAAAAGCATTAATGGACAAATTTATAAGTCCAAATTTGTTACTATTTTATATTAAAAAAAAGTCTTAAACTTTGAAGATTTAGGTAGCTGATGAGTAGATGAGAACATTAACCCTAAATTAAAATAAGCCTAACCCCCTTATGCCTTCAAATTAAATGAGTTGCTAATAATTTGAATGCTGAGAAAACAAACTACCAATAATCTACGTCCCGATCATCATTTAATAAGAAATTTAGTAGTATAATGCGATCAATATCTACTTTTAGTTTGCTTTCCAGATAATTAAATATCTCTAGCTCTGGAATAGATTGATTTACACCATAATTTATTAATTTACGGATATAAGTAATGCACGTGAAAAAAAAATAGAAAACTTCAATCTCCATTTGGCCTTAGGTTTGCATAAGCTGAATTGGTTCAATAAAACATGAGATGTTATATATCTACCACGAGGCCTTTGGTCTAGTGGTATATCTCTCGATGTGAGTGCGAGAATTTCAGGATCAATTCTTGTAGACGTTGTTATTTAATATATATTGTATGGTTTAACTTTTCCTTAAATGAAAAAATATATATATTTGTCCAAACTTTAGTGTGCTTGCGATGCATCAATGGTGGGCGGAGTTGCATTCAAGGGCAAAGTCAAGACCCGATAATAAGCGAGGTCACACCTTATGATCAGTTGGGGCACTAATACATAAGGGGCCTAATATAATAATTTTTTTTTTCACAAATATATATATATATATAGATATATATATATATATATTGGTTTTTTTTTTTTTCAAATTCAGGGCATGTTATGCATATCCTCACCATATACTATATGTACTTCCACTACAAATATTGTCTTGTCCTACTTGAAGCATACATTGGACCCCATCATAGCATAAAAGGGTTTGTATTATTGAGATAAATTTAATATAATTGTGTTTAAAATAAATTTATTGTGATAGAAAAAGAAAACTGTGCCTGCGATACTGAGATGCTCGATCAATCACACCACAATCAGATTTTCCTTATAGTTTGTTAAAAAAAAAAAAAAAAGATTTTCCTTATAGTGCCCCCACTGTTAGAAAATAGTTTTAGTGATTGGGAGGTGTTTTGATGTCAGAAAAACTATTTGCCCTGCTAAGAGCTACTAGGCACACATGCATGACAGAATGGGTTCTGTGAATTTCGATTTTCATCTGCACCCTTAGTTTTACAAAGACAAGTTGCAAATTTGGGGGGTGAAAAATGAGAATTTTAAAATTAAGACATGCATTTTTTTTAATGTTACAATAGAGGTCGAAATGGTGATTCAAACTCAAAATTTTTAAATATTACAAGTCACTACTTGAGCAACCTTTGAAAATTGCATATTTAACTAATTTTCTTCTTTGCTTTGACCCAAAATGTCATCCAGATTCTTATAAAAGAAATTTCCAATTGATCAAATTCCAAAGAAGGAATTTAAAGAACATCAAAGTATTGGTAGATTAGGCTTGTTTTTCATCTCAATTTCTCAAGTCCAATGAGGGTTTAATCAAATCACTTGCATTATTTCATATTTTTAACCATGGTCACCAAATATTTCTATCAGTTTGAAGATTAATTAATCCTTATCTTAATTTTAAACCACTTCTCGCCCACAACTTTTTCAAGTATGCCAACAACTTTGATTTTGTGCGAAGGAGTTAACCTGAAGAGGTTATTAGAAAGAGTGTTTTTACATATAATCCATTTATCCTTTTCTATGTAATAAATTTTTTACCTTAAACAAAAGAGATTTGACATTCAATTAATACATGAATTCTTACCAAACAAAGGAGGTATATTTTGAAGAACGCCAGCTGGAAGAATTTGGCAAGGGAATAAGATCTCTAAAATGTCCGCCTAGCTCTCTCTAGTCAATGTGTCTTCCCCACAGGTGAAAATCATATCACTGTTTCACACCCGCTCTAAAATAATAAACATTTTGAAGAACTCTCCATTTAGCAAATGTAAAACAACGATAATAATATGCAAAATGCCATATGAAACTTAAAAGTTAAAAAAATCCATGAGTAGTATTGTAACTTAATTGATAAATACAAACACACCACACACACACCATTGTGCCCCAGAGAATGGATACATGCATGGATATGTCCCACTATAATACATCTATGTAAAATTTTGGTTGCATTCTGAGGGAGTACTTTGATGAATTGCTAGAATAAAAATTGGATAGAAGTGGGAATTTTTCAATTGACAAAGACCCAATGGCTTCCTTGTCCCAAATAGATGAAACAAGACCACGAGGGGGCAAAAACAAGTTTTAAACTGGTGTACAAAATGGAAAGAATCGCACCTGCAAGTACTTTTCTTTTATCTTGGTCCAATAAACAAATTATACTAAATGGTTTTAATATTGTTCTATATGTGGCCCCTTGTTCGGTCCTATTGAAAATTTTGGTACAAAAGAGCCGTTTGATAGGTTTGTTTGGATTCAAGGGGATTGGAAAATAGAGATTCAGGAATAGTCTAGTTGTAAGATACTTTTTGATAGTTAATAGATCAAGGTTTAAATTTTATGAGAGTGAAGGGTAAAAAAAAAGAGTGAATTGCACCGGATTTCCCTGTGGTCAGCCGTAAGTACACGATCCTCCTGTAGTTCAAAAACCCCCACTAGAACCCCATGTGGTCATATAAAAGTGTATAGGACCCCCCTACCGTCAAATTTATATTTAACGAAAAATACAAAAAAACTTTTATACCTTTGGAGATTTGGGGGATGGGGGGTGCTAGGTATAGGTAGGGGTAGGGGTAGGGGTAGGGGTGGGGGGTGGGATGACAATCTTTGTGTTGTTGGAGGGCGGGTAAGAAGATGAGTTTATTTATTTTATTTTTATTTTTTAAATTTTATTTATTTATTTAGTAATAAAAGGGGTAATTTGGTCAATTTTTATAATTATTTTATTATAAAATTCGTTAAAAATCAATAGAAATCTCACTTTCGTTAAATTTGATGGTAGGGAGGTCATATGCACTTTTTAATAACCACATGGGGGGTCTAGAGAGGATTTTTATACTACAAGAAGGTCGTGTGCACTTTAAGTGTGAGCACTAAAGAGTCTAGAGCACTTCACCAAAAAAAAAATGGAAAATGAATTGGAAGGATAGAATTATAAATGAAAAAAAAAGGAATTAAATTTTGTTTGAATTGGATTGTTGAGGAGATAATGGAGGAATAATTTTTACATCCAGATGCTATTTTTAACCATAATGAAATGATTATAGAATTTGGGTTTTACACAAAATGATATGAGCATAATAGGGCATTATATAGATAGTTAAATCCATTCTCATCTTTTGACTCCAAATTAGAAGGACAGATAATTGGGGTAGAAGAGGAATTAGGCCCATCCCTCAAAAAAAACGGAAGGATTTTTTATTCCCTCTATAGCCAATCCTTTCTCCCCATTTCCTTCTATCTAAACATAGTGCAAGGGTTGGATAGATTAATAAGGCACGTAACAACTTGTAACGAAATGTCCTGAGTTTAAAAATGATATTCTATTATTGTTTTTGATAAATTTGGTGTATGTATTAAAATATATCGCCTCACTATAAAATTTTTAAATTTGAAGTGGATTCAATGTCATCGTTCCACGTTATTAAAAAGAGTTTAAGGGAAAAAAACCTGTTTGCTATTAAAACAACATGACATTTAAAAATATTGGAAACGTGGGAAAAATGAAGAACAACGAGAATAGATTCTAGTAAAATATTATCAAAATCTATAAGCAATAGACCAAGGCAGAAGAAATATTTTACTAAACGACTTATATATGTTTCTACACATAAAAACCCATACATAGAAGATCCTCAAATATTATTTAATCCATTCTTCTCCATAGAGTGGATTAAACAAGTGAAATCATAATTCATAACTAAAGCTCTATAGTACTCAATTCCTAACCTACATTACATACTCAATATCTTAAGCTAAACTCTTAACACAATACTCATACAAATATTAAAACATGACCCCAAGAAAACTAAAAAATAAAGATGAAAAATAGAAAACAAAAGAAGGTGGCATATTTTCTGCTAGCATGCAGATAGAAGTGAATATTTTTTTTTGTTAGCTATCCAATCAGCACATCAATTCACCTCACGGAAACGCTAATTTTGCTGCATGCCCTCTTCTCTAAATTGATTTTCAACATTAATGGAGTTGTTGTTATCCTTCTTGGCAAGATTGTGCTTGTTGTTGTGCATCCAAACTTTAAGAACTCTTCTCTTGACACCAACTTCTTGACAAAACTGTTGGACCACAGACTCCTCTTGTTTTTGTATCTTCCAACCAACTTTCTCAGCAAACTGCAGCATTTTCTCCTTCTGTTCAGGGGTGAACTTGGTCCTAAACCTCTTCTTCACCAGCTGATGTGGTGGCCTTGCTATCACAACACCACCAACATCTTCTTGCTCATCAGACTCAGAAGGGAGAGACCCTCCTCCCATGTTGTATGACATAATCATCTGATGTGGTTGTGCAGCAGCATCAGCAGTCCTTGAGGGTATAAGTGTTCCTGCATGGTACCCAAAACTTTCATGGCCTAAAATGCTCTTGTGATGATGATGATGAAGATGATGACCCACAATAACTTTCCTGCCAACCCTGTTGAGATGATGTGGGTTGGGATAACAATCACATGAAGAGGGCTCACCTTCAACTTCTTTTCTATGGAAGTTTCTATGGCAGTTGCAAGCTGAGCAAGTGAGAGCTTCTAGAGTCCCTTCTTCACCACTAGGCATAAATTCTCCACATCCATCAGTTGCATTTCCACCCATGGCTGCTGCATGATTCTTGAGGCATTCTCTGTACTTGACAATTCTCTTGTAGGGTAGTGGTGCATGGTCCTCAACTAGTGTTGAGGACATGAGGCCATTGGTGGGCATTTGGGGTGCAGGATGATCATGATGTATCATGTGCCCATGTCCCCCACCATATGTACTGTTGATTGGTAATGGCATCTCCCCTTCCTGAGTTGGAAGCTCCATTGTGTAGCCTCTCTCTCTCTCTATTATGATATTGGTGTGTTTTTTGTGTGGAGACCAAAAGAGAATGAAACTAGACAGGAGAGGATTTAGAGGCCTAACTAAAATGATTAAACTAAAAGTGGAGGCTGACTTAACATACCTAGTTGGTTTTTTTTTTTCCCCTAAATAATTGTCTACTCTTTTGGAAGCAAAACACACACTTCACAAACTAGGAAACAAGGCTGCTTATACTGGACTTGACACCATATTTTACACAAATCTTAGTTCAATCAAGCCAAAATGAGATGACCCCACTTGAGAAAATTTTCTAATAGTGATGTTTGTGTACCATATTAATCAATTGAAGCTGTTAATTTGCTATGTTTATGAGATATAGTGGCAGAAACTATATCATTTTAGCTATGGCTAATTATAAACAGAAAGAGCAAAACACCAAAAACAATAAGATTTTTAGTATAAAGATGGATAGAATTTGGCAAATTAGAAACAAACACCTCTTTCTTGGTCTTGCACTCAAATTATCTCTATTTCTTGAAATGGAAACTTGATAGAGAGAGATTGGTCAACACTTGCAAATACTCTCCCCCTGAAAAAAGACAATGATGGTTAAAGATTAGTAAAGAGCTCCAGCTGCAGTGAAGGAAATGAAGAAGAAAAGTGCCACGAAAGCTACTGAACAAAATTGGTAATTCTACAGTTTAAGTAATTACCCTTTTAGGTTTTCTCGGATATAGTTGAGCTTAAACACCTTTCATTACAAAAGACAAAAGGGTTTGAGAGAAGATAGTTTTTTAAGCCAAGAGAATAGAGGTTTTTGCACTAAAAAAAGTGTTGAGTTTTGGGTGATGAAGGAGAGGAGAAGAAGTGAAGAATGGAGAGAGTTTTGGAGGTGGGTTTTTGCTAGTGAAGAAGCACTTAACATGAGCTTATAGCAGTAGTGAGAGCCAAATAAAGGGCTAGAGGAGAGAGAAAGAGAGAGAGAGAGAGAGAGAGAGAGAAAAGAGCAGATTTTTTATTTTTTTTATTTTTTATTTTTTTATTTACAGACAAAGAGGAATACAGTGTGTTTTAGAGAGAGTGATAAAAGAAAAAGTGAGGTGTTTGCTTTGCTTGCACTATCAGCCATCAAGTTTACCCCATATGGAGAGCATTGTGTCAGAGAGTGGTGAGGACAAAGGAGAGAAACAGAGAGAGAGAGAAAGATAGAGAATTCTTGGAACAAAATGTCAAATTGCTTATTAAGTTGACAATAACCTAAGTTTATGTGGTACTTTGTACATAATTTGGTACAAGCAAAAAGAGAATCTTTGTAATAATAAGCTTGTTGTTTCTTGTATGTTGAAGAAGCAAGCATGGATATGTATTTTTGTTGTTGTTTCATTGTTGCACATATACCTAAACTGCTATATTAAGGCAAACAAGAGCTGTTGGTAAGTTTTCTTGTGCTTTAAAATTGAACTTTTACTTTGTCCTAACCTCTGTTTTTTTTTTTTTTTTTTGTTCTTCCTTTTTCTTTCGAGAATCTGGAAGAGTATAGGAAAAGCTTCATAGTTCTCATGAAACTTCATTTGAGTATTCTTGTGCTCTGAAAACATGATTGGTCTCACTCTCTGCCAAAATGAAAAATGACATTGATGATCGTCTCCAAAATTGCATGTGTTTCATAAATTTTTGACGATTTGGGGGCTTAGGTGGTCGGGCACCTGTTTAAGCCTCGAATTTGAATGAGTTAAATAGTTATTTTTTTTGAGATCAATTCTAATAAATTTATTTTTGACCAACTCAAATCAAGTTTTTTTCAATTAGAGTCATATATTTTAAAATTTCGCACCCCTACTATGAGTCTAAAGGGCTTCCCAAGGCAAGTCCATAATAATAATTAAAAAAAAAACTGTTGCATATGTTGCAATCATGCATGGGTGGACCAATATACAAGCCAACAAGGTTGGAACCTCCACTGACCTGAGTAGAACCATTAAAATACTACTGGCTTGGAGATGCATCTTTTGAAAATTGTGTATTATTAAAATATTTTTAGATTAAAAAATAAATTTAGCAGTCATTGGAAAAAAAAATATTACTCATATGTGATATTAAATTATATGATTTTCACTCATACTAAACATAAAGTTTGAATCTACCCCTAATTGCAACAAGCCAACCTTCAAAGTATGTTACTACCAATTAACTGTCCAATATTAATGGTCAAATTCTCAAACATTTACTGTTGCATTAAGCAATCTATCTGCACAGTGCCTCTGGTCTGAATTTAACGAGTTCAGTATCCAATATTTACCCTAAAAGGAAACGTTGGCTCTTTCTAGTTTCTGCACATAGATTTAATTGCAGGCAAAACTACCAAGAGTAGTTGATGTATCTTTATTAAGCTACTGGCTTGATATATATAATGGCCCTCATGTATGCCCCCAAGAGTCCTTACTAGTGGGGTAAAATTGTTTTGCGAGGTCACAGATTCGACACTTTTCATTATTCTAAAATTTTGCTCTTAATTGACCTTATACATGTGTGAGAATGCACCACTACATCCAAAATTTACCAATTATTGGTCGAGCTCTACCGGAATCCGATGATCAGATTTCACCATCTGAATTCTCACATCATCCAAAATAATAGCTCTCATGTATGAGATACGATAACCTTTTCAATCCATCTAACCTCGCTACTCACACATAGGCGGAACCCACATTATGTGAGACCACTCCATATCTCTTGGGCTGATAAAAGGTTGGGTGGATTGAAAAATTTTCAATACAATACATATATCTGCTGTGTGTTTCGTTATAATATCACTCATGATTTGATTGCAATGTTGATTAATGTGATACTACAATCTTAAAGACCAACCTTGACCAGGAAAATTCATGCAACTCATGTGATGTTTGATTACGAATTAAACATTATTACAATTAAAACGACCTTTTTCTCATGCAACATTTATTGTTTTCTGCAATGTAATTATCACTGTGGTCACCTAAGTTTACTCTCATATTCATTCTTTGGAGAATGATAAAAGAGATGAAATATCTCCTAAATTCGTTACATAATTATCTTCCTTCAAACAAAAATAAGAAAAACTAAAAAAAAAAAAAAACTTACACCCATTTTAATGTCATTCATCATTTTTCCCATCTTGAGTCTTCTAAATTTTTCTTGATTAACTTAGACCACATCTTATTAGGACAAATTTATGTATCCTAAAATTTGATACTATGGGTGTAAAATCAAAAGCCTTTTGAGAGAGTTTTCTTCATACACAAAAAAAGATTAAAAAATTATTTCAATATGGTATGAAGATTGAGTATCTTTGCTGTTAATGCAAGGTCACGAGTGGATATTAATGGGTAAGTCTTTAGCTGAAAATAGATGGCTTGTATTGTGAGTTATATCTTCACGTGCCAGACTTACTGAGATGGGAAAATTATCATAGACTTTCCCCAGAAATATATTCCCTTTTTAATTTTTTGGCTGAAATAACAAACCATGTTTAAAATATTGATCCACTGCAATATTCTAGTTCTTTTACAACACTCCAATTAAAAAATAAAAAAATAGTTGCAATATGTGTCTTATAGCAGCAATTTTCTAACGTATATACTAGAACTTTTACAACCGTTTTATTTAATTGCGATGATTAATTCTTTTTATGAACTTTTATTAATAATTACTCATGAGATTATTCAAAAATTATAATTTAAATGCAATTATTTTGCTTTTTATTTACAAAAAATCGTTACAATAAAGAATTTACAACGTGACCATAAAAAAAGTCATTGCATAATATCATTTGCAACGATTTTTTCGTCTTTTTATAGTAATTTTGAGTATTGCAACTGATAAAAATGTAATCGGGTGATATACTTAAATGAGCTTCTATTCATCTTGTGTTGATTTAGTAAGTGTAAGTGGTACTAATAATTTAGCAACTACTCATGGTTATGTCATTTAATAATCGTTGTTGATGAATAATTGATTAGAGCATTTAGAAATAAGCAACTAACTTATCATCGTAGAGTCGCCATCATCTTAATCTCCAATTCATTTTTGTCGGAGCTGGTTTACACGTAATAACTACGACCTAATGGGATGATAAACACTCAGAGAGAAGAAGATAAGGCGACTTAAAACTTCGATACTAAATAATATACTATGTGAGATCTTATCATGGCTTTGTCATTCAGATTTGGATCTCCTCACAATTTTATAATGACTTTATAAATTTATGAGACGTAAGGAGAAAAACGACGATGGTGAAGTGATAATACAATTATGATGAAATGATTTATATTATTGAGTGCAGAGATTAAAACGATTTCACAACATTAACTTCCTAGAGAACATCATAACTTTATGAAGGGATTGAAATCCAAGTCACTCTTACGCTTTGAGTAATCATTACACAATAACTCACATATATATGGGGAGAAATTTATATAAATTGTAAAGTACAATTATTAATAATTTTAAATCAACTCATATATAGTTAGAACAAATATTAATATATAATTAGATAAAGACTCACATACTTAATAGAGATAATTGAATCTAATACATCATAATTTTAAGGTTTCAACCTTAATCACTAGGCTAAGTTTAAACAAACAGTCACATGCACTTGAACATATCCTCTCTCCATTCACTAATAAATTATAAGGGGTAAAAAAAGGTTCTTATACCATTTTTGGAGTCTTCTCCTTATTTTGTTTTTCTATTTTTAATTTTTCAAAAGAAGATAAGATCTTATTAAGTTATCCATATAACTTTATTCTTCATTATCCATCGCTTTATTCCACAATCCACCCTCTATTTAAAGACTCTTTATTCATCTTTAGTTTTTTGTCTACACTTCACTTGTCCATTCTACAGGAAACCCCTTTTTCTTTGGATCTTGTTTATCTACACGGAAATGATTTCTAATGTAGATAATAAAAATACAGTAGAATCTCTTTAAATTAATTTTTGATAAATTAATAATCTATTTTAAATAATAAAAATGTTTAGTCCCGACTTGGGACCAATGTAAAAAATTAAAAATTTCGATAAAATTATAAGATAACATATTTAAAATATTTTCTTTGTATTTTATCAACCCAAATATTTTATAAATTAGTAATTAATTAAAAAGAACATAATACATTGACTACAAAATATGAATCAAGAGTACATTATTTTTTGTTGAACTTCAAATCTAGCTGAATCTCATTTAATTATACGCAGTGTGTCTAAAATTATGGGGTTGCTTTCAAAAAATAGGAGTCACTTTAAAAAAAAGATGCAAAGAATATAATATGTAATATTAGGTTAAAAAACTAAATATCTCGATAAATTAATAATTATTAATTTATTTATAAATTAATATCTTGCTAAATTAATAAATTTTAGTGGTCCCAACACTATTAATTTAAAGAGTTTATATTATAGTAGGATAAATTGCAAGCCATGTAAAGATTAGATTAGAACGTTTAGGTAAGGTGTTACTTGATATAGTATAAGAGTTTAAGTTATTAAATGATTTTTTGTTTAAGTTTTACCGTCATTCATTTAAAATATTTAAATTATTCACGTACAAGGTTAAAAAATAAACCCTACTCGCACGTGTAGGGCATGTTATGTTGAGACTAAATAATAAGTATGATAAATCCACTCAAACAACTTAAACTTTTTGATGATATGATAATTTAATATAAATGTCTCAAAAGTTCCTTTATTATTATAAAAGGTAGGGATAACTTGGTGGACAAAACTCCTGCCATATCGGTCTGAAAAAAGACTCACTTTTAGTTATACTGTATAAAACATTTACAATACAATAATTTTTTAAAATTTTTGTAGAAAAATTTTGTCACATCAAATTTTATTTGTCAGAAGAAGACAGGGATATAATAATAATTTTGATTCCTGTATTTGGGGTTCACTCACTGTTGGAAAAAAAAAGTGTTGGTTTTGTATTCCACAACTAAGGAGGGCAGAGGGGTTAGGTTAATTTATGGTACTGTGTGTGAAGGGGCCACATGAGTAAATGGAGTTGATGACACAAGTTTGATCACAATTTTCAAGATTTCTGAGACCCCAAAATTTTCTATATACATCTATCTCAATCATTGCCAGCACAAATTATCTGTATTTTTTTTTTTTGTTTGTTTTTGGTGAACAAAATTATCTGTATTGACTTGAGGTTTTATGCTTTCAAAAATTTGAAGTTAAAAAGATAAGGTTCGTCATTGATTTGTGCTCTCACCTTTGAGATATATATATATATATATATATATATATAAAGAGCAATATTGCCATTAACAAAAACCATTAATGGAATATCTTGTAGAATAGTGAAATGAATGTTGTAATAGCTATACGAAGCCACAAAGTTTGAGGTGCCTCTCAAATAAGGGCACTTGTCATCTCCAGGTACATGCGGATATGTTTAGATGAAAGAAATTGCACATATTTAATAGTGTCGAATGATGCAATACTTAAATATTGGAATAGTAAGATTCACTCCCCATTGCCAAATGAGAATCATTCTCTTAATTGAAATATATTATAGTGTCACATATCACTCTCTGTGTAATTTTTGACATTGTTGGTCTTAAGTCTAAATAAAGCAAGAGTGATAGTTAAAAATCAGTGTAAAAACATAGGATAAGGCTTATTTTGGTTTATAATACAGTGCCACATTGATAGCATCCTGATCTAAATATAAAAAGACTCTGTTTGGCCTAACTGTGAAATTTTATTGTTGAACTATAGAGCTTTAATCAGTAGAGTTTTAGTTAGAAGTGTTGTTTTGACTATTTGGTAATGCCCAGTGACGAACTTACATTGTTTTGAGGGGGTGCATGTGCACCTCATCAATTTGAAAAAAATATATATTTTTTTCTTTAAAAAAAAAAAAAAAACTATTATATAACACTTTCTTATATGATAACATACCATAATCTCTCTCCCACCACAAGTGTACCCCTAAGCTTGAGTGTCTCGGTCTGCTATTGGTCATGCCATGTCAATGTTAGACTTTCAAAATTATGTAAAGGTATTTTTCACAACAAAATTTCTTGCATCATGTGAAAATGCTTTGCAAAAGTCTTTAAATCTCCAATTTGGAGAATCTTACTTTTTAGCTTTGCTAATTTTACATAAAAACTCTCTAAAAAATAGATCAAACATGTTAGTTTTAACTTTTAAATTCATATAAAATATTTATAAGTGTATAAAAACTAGACCAAACAAACCTAAATCTTGCAAAGCTGGTGAGATCAGAACTAATATAGGAGGTGTAGGGATAAGGTAATATGAAACCACAAGCTTTTTCGTTACAAATGGTGTCTTTTGCCACCTTAATTATAATCTTGATTGAGGAAGAAAACAACTAAACATATGCCTAATATACCATATCAAGTTTTCACTTAATAAAGTAAAGATTTTGTGGTATAGTTGCACTCATGTAGGACATATAAATAATCATATATTGTTTTTGCAGCAAAGCAAATGCCGTATGTGTGTATTGCAAGACAGCAGATGGTCTTGTCGGCATGAAGCCCCTCTCAGGTTTTTATGGCTTATATGGGTTTTTTTTTTTTTTTCTTGTTTTATTTCGTACCGTGTATAATGAGAGTTTATATGAATTTGACTTTTTTTTTTTGGAATAGTACTTATAATCAGAGTTTTCGTATATTCAGTTGTCATTTATCATTACTAATGTACCATTTCCTTTTAATCAATAAATTTCTATCACTTTTTCATTATTAGAAAAAAGAAAAAAAAAACTCTTTCTATGATATATATTGGTGTGGAGTAAGGAATGGCTAGCAATGAATACACCTAAAGAAGGAAAAAAAAACTCAAAGGGTTTGAATATTTTGAAAAGTTCGAATTTAATGATGTGTGAACTTTATATACGCGTAATACCTTTCAAAAACTTCCTGTAAAAAAATTTATTAATTAGTTGATCCATGATAGTTAATTGAGAACTTTGATCTAAAAAGCATTATTATTCTTTTCTGTTCCTCGATTTTCTCAAAGCTTGCATGCCTTATATATAAAAGTAACAAGACAAAACTATGATAGTAGTAGTTTCAGAAACTTTTTGCTTTGTGTAGATCAAATTGTTCTCAACAAGACCAAATTGATTCTTGTTACAATGATAATAAATGAAAAAAAAATTGCTATCAAAGTACACTTTAAGATCTAAGCTTTTGGATTTATAATCTCAACTAACCCTTCTTTTTTCTATGATCTTAATAATCAGACAACCTTTTTATTCTTGTGTCTTTTTTTTTTTATCATGTTGGACACCAAACAAAGCTGCTTCTTCACGAGACATGCCAATCATTTCATTACAGAAGAATCTCTTTTTTAGCTATCAAAAGTGTGCATTGCTTTTATCAAATTGTTGGTTTACTTTTGTATTTCATGTGATTGATGAAGATTTCACGCGGCAAAATTGTCTCAGCCTCTGAAAATTGTCCTCAATCATAACCCTCATGCCACTTGTACCCTACTTTTGCATGTTGTTGAGACCACATCAACTAAAACGAAATTTTTAGTCTAGAAACCAACAATCTTTTCCTCTCCTTTCTTGGTAATAAAACTCTCAATTCCATGTATCAGTTTCGTTACTGCACCTGCTGCTAACACAAATTCTTTAGTTTAGATTTTTTTTTTTTTTTTTGTGGGTAAAATAGAAGATAGGATTCCTGAGTGGAATGATGATTCTTTTTGTCGGTCTCTTTGACAATAAATCAAAATTATGATGATATTAATCGTAGAAAAAACCGCATTTGTTCATGTTGAATGTAAATAGAAGTCTGATAAGAGTAGAATTAGGAATACTGTCTTTAAATAAAAATGCCAGACAACACCGAAGTGTCTTTCAAAAATATGTAATTATGTGAGGAGAGTTTTTCGTACTTTTGTTAGAAAAAATAAATTTTGCCAATTAAGATTTAGACTTTTTTTGTGCATAAAATTAGTTGTAATCATTCTTAAGTAATAAGAACAATTTTAAAAGTAGAATCATGAACATAGACAAAAGACAAAACCAGATAAAAATATTATGTGTTTTCACTAATTTGTTGTATGCATATGTGCGTTTCCTTGTCCCAACATTACTCTTGACCTTGTATTAACTAGGGCGGGAGGATTTTGCTTGAGTTTTTTTTTTTTGGATAGTTCTCTCCTGTCTTCTAAGGTTTAATAATATTATTTCTTCACATAGTGAAGAAAACAAAAAGAAAGAAAAAATAGCTAGCAGCTAACTAGTAGTTGAACTTCAATTCTTTAGATGTTGTTTTTCTTAGAACAAGGAAGATTTACCAATTGAGGAATCAAATGCTTTATTCTTAATTTTTTAAGTAGGAACATTTATTTTTTATATGATAATTAAGGAAATTCAAAGACAAAAATGTATCATTAATAACCAAATATATTCATCAGTTTTTTTATTTAAAAAATATTCATAAATTTACTTATGAGGTGACATTTTCCATTATATTGGGTACTAACTATATTTCTGATTTTGTCAATGTTGCACATTTTATTTTATTGAATAGTACATTCCTTCTATATTAATTTTGAACGTTCCGATTACCTCAACTATCATTTAAAAATTCGAAACTCTGCTTAATAAATACAAATTATCCGGTACCCTTTGTAATAAATTTCCCTTTGAAAAAATCAGTTAACCTTGATCTCTAACAAGATATTGGCAATCTTGGTTAGGTTAGAAAGATAGGGAAACTTTAATGCTGGTCCATACTGGTCCCCAACTTCATCTAACTTTATACTATTTTCACCCTAACATGTCATACAAATTCACATGCTTGTGAAGCATCATGATACTAATACATTCAAGCATCCAATTTAACCCAGCTAGAAACTCCTCAATGTGAATCAAGAAATTGACATATATAAAAGAGCAGTTTGATGCATGCAACTACTACTATATGCATCACTTAGAAAAATATTAGACCTATTTTAGGGTTTATTGAACATAATGGCGTGAGCACCCATTGATGAATTGTGCTCAACCCCACTCACTCGAATTTTTTTTTAAAACATGGATATTTTTAAAATATTTTTTATTAGGAAAAATATTAGTGTACAAGTGTTGAATTATGTTTTTTAGTCCAAATAAAATTTTTGGATCTATCCCCAATTGTATGTTTCATACTTTACATTTATAAAAGACTATTTTTATAACTCGAACTTGTGACTTGTGACTTGTGAAGTGATTAGCAACTAGCCATCTCTAGTAACCATCAACCATTCATCAATGGTAGCTAGATACCATTGAACTTCTCAAGGTTATAAATTTCACTTTAATGTCTTCCTCTAAATCGTACATGAAATGGAAAAAAGTCTCATAGACAAAAGAATGCTTGCACTTTAACTTTGTTTGAGGAATACTCAACATACACATGTTTATTTCTACTGCATATGAATATGCTGCAGCTGCAACATGAGTGGCATCCATTATTGGAATATCATGCATGCTTTGCTAAATTCATACTCATTTGGTTATGACCTTTTTCTCTTCTCCACTCCTCACCTCTCAATTACAAGTGGATTCAAGTTCATACTTCCATGAATATGCAGAGCAGCTCATTTCATTTTCAAGGTTTCTTAAGATTGACAAGTTCAGAATATGGCATTCACTTTGCTTACATTGACAGAATTCTCAAAGTTGCTAAACTATCATTTGCCTCTTGTTTTCGAGTACGTGCAATTCTTTTTTTTTTTTTTTTGGCGGTTGCAAGCCGTGGTTAAAAATAAATCATCATAGTAGATGTTTCACTCTTTTTGTCCTTGCATACGTGCATTTTGCCATTCTACATCTTTGCACAGTTTATCTTCTGAAGATAGAGTGTATTAGCAGAAACTACAGTTAGCAGAAGAACATGAAATACTAATTTCATGGCAAATTAATATAATTACACTATTCATACATATAATTTATATGGTTATAAATAAGTTTCATTAATATGTTCTCAATGCAACACTATAATAGTATAGTTTGGATATACATATGCACATTAATCTTTTAAGGGTCTTAATTAATATTTAAAGACAATTGGATATATCATCTTATAACGTCGTCTATTATTTCATAGCATTATAAGTGAGATCTTAATTATTTAATTATTCGATTTAATGATAAAGAAGTGATGATGACAACTATGAATTAAAAAGTGATTTTATTTAAATCTTTATCATTATCATTTTATCACTATTTGATCAAATAATTAATGATCCAAATCTGTAATTTGTGATAGATATACCGAATATCCTCACGACATACACCTCGAGACTGCTATGTATCTTATTTTACATAATTTCTACGTGGAAACCTGCCTCATAAAATTGCTTTAAGGTTGGGTTAATAAACCCATTATTAACATAGACTAAAAACTAGAATCAAACTAGAGAAAAATCTTTGACCAAAAAAAAAAAACTAGAGAAAAATCAACACATACAATAGTAAACAATTGATGTCAATTTCAAGCAGTTATATTAATGAAAAAAAAAATTGTTCACTGATTTGGACATTGCACAAGCTATGTCTTTGTCCTTTGTCATGATTGACACATTCCATTTTTTTTTAATCACATGAGAACCTAATTGGCAGAAATCGATCATCAAATTATTTGGTGGAGTCCAACTATCAACTGATAAATATCAGGTGTAACGTTGCACTTCCACATATATACCAAGTCAATTAATGACAGAACTCTAAAGCAGTGAATAGTGTCGAACTCGCAATCTCGTACACCAAAAATTAAAAGCAAAAAAAGTAGCCGTTGGGAACATTCTGTGTGCTTTAAAAGTTTGTCTGGACTAGACACAAAGGCCACATAGGGCACCAAACCAACACAATATTCTTCTAGGCAAGGCATGAGATTCAAATCAATTTTAAGGACACATGACTTACATAAAAAGACTACCTTTCCTTTTACACAATCCTTTAGTATCCTTCACTTTGTTGAGTACCCCACCATTACCTTCTAATGAATGATTGAGAGAATACGATGAAAAAAAAATATTGAATGTTCTTTTTTTGCATTTTGATCAACTTTATGTGGTATGGATATTCTGTACTTAACAAGATCTGATTTTCTTTTTCATATGAACTAGGATTTTAAGTGTGTGGGACAGTTTGCAATCTAGTTCATTAATTTGTAAAAGTATAGTCCAATATATAAAATTCCTCTTTAGCTCAGCGTTATTTGAGAAAGAGTTAGACCCAATTCAATTAATTGTTAGATATATCTATACTTCTTTGACAAAAGAAAATATATATACTTCTTATTTTCCTAATTGTAATTTATCTATTGGTGTTGCCACAATGAGTTTGAAAGAATTACGAAAAGAGCATATAGATCGACTAGATCAATACTTGGAGTGAAACTTGTTATTAGTAAGATTTAAAGAGGTTGATAATAATGCCTAATACTCTATACTTTAAGGGGCATGTAGTACATGTTAACTACTTCGACTAATCTGTTGAAAATAATAAATAATGTAATAAATCTCTTTTAATAGTTTGAACTTTTTAAATGAGGTGGTCACTTAATATGATATCAAAGTTTAGGTATTAAAAGATCCTAGGTTCAAAACTCACTCTGTCTACACTTGTAGTAACGTGTTAAAATATAATAAATAATATAATAAACTCCTGAACCTCTCTCTAATAATAGTTTAAATTTTTATATAATTACGTAATATAATCTACTTGAAAAATAATTATAGGAAAACAAGACTAAACTTATCTAAGGAACTTGAGTAACAGTTCTCTAACTACAAGCATCTTTCAATATTCCATTGATTTGCAAAAAGCAGATCCTAATCAGCTTTGGGTATTCATTTTTCAGGAAACTTGTAGGCTAATTTTTATAATGAATATTAAACATTCATTTAGTTTTCAACCTTGAGTAATTAGCATAATAGAAGACCGAGAGATAAGTAATTTAAATTACTAAAGCAGCCTCTATTTTTCTTCTCTTTTGGATTGAAATATATATTGAGATAAAATGTGAATTGTTGATCCAAAAATTTGATGTTGAGCATGCATGCGTCTAGAATATGTTGTAACTGAAGAGCACGCTTGGTGATCTATTTTTACAATTCCGGAAAGTCTTCACTAGTAGATTAAGGCCTCAGACAAGAAAGAATTCATACGGAAGGAAAAGACGAACCAAATAGGTCGATGGGGAATAAAACTTTTCACCTTCTAAATGCGAAAATATACTAAAAAGAATTTTTTTTTTTTTTTTTTTAAGGGTGAAATCGCAATGTAGGATTATCATACACTCTAACATTGCATTTCGGTATCAAATAATATTATGAGAGAAATTCAACAGTAATAAATTGATTACATCTTTGTATTTTTATCTATTTTTAATATTTGATTGGGCTCGGAATTCGAGCCATAGTCCAACATTTAAACCTATTGAGACTAGTGATTAATGTTGTGTAGATGATAGTCCCATGTAAAAAATAAAGATGAACAACCAAGTGAAAAAACAAACGCTTATATGCCGAACGTTGTGTCGACACGAGATTAATGGATAGTTGCTAAGTGATATAATTATTGATCAACAAATGATATTCTTCTCCATAAACTACAATTAATTCTAACCATACATTTCTGGATTTCTAAGCTATGATTTTGCTGCATTATATAGTGACTTTTTCCTCATATTATAATGAAAAACCATGACGAGAAATAAATCTCGACAAAATTCTTAACCCATTTTTTTTTTTTAAGACGTACAACACATATCAAAATATGTCACTTACGAGAACTGATCTCCCCACATATCAAAATATATCACCTACGAGAACTGATCTCGCACTCACAATGAAAAACATACAACTAAACCAAAAACCTGATTGTTAACCCAGTTTCTACATGTACTAACTAATTTATTTGTACATCCGAGTTTTGAACGGTTGGTTGGTCCACTTGTTGAAATGATAAACTGAGGAAAATGTTTGGGTTCGATTAATCAAATTCAAACAACTCTCTATAATAGTGAAATACACATATACGGGCTAGTTAATGATCTTCAATGAAATTTCTTGAAGACAACATCTAAGATGGCTCATCTATTAAATGGTCTTCTTTTTGGCTTTCGCAACCCAAGAATACGTTGTTAATGGCAGAGTTGAAATAATAGGTAAAACAGCACATTGGATTTTTGTAGCGTTTACTCACATTATTGTACATTCCAAACTAAAAATTATGTTACTACCTTAACACAAAAGAAAAAAAGAAAAAGAAAAAGAAAAAAGACTGTCACTAACAATGAATCGCAGAAAGAAAAGGAATAAATAATAGATGTGCTTTTTTTTTTTTTTTTTTTGCTAAGCAATTTTATTCCACTTCAAAATATAATTACAAGATCGGGGAGATTCCTTCAACGAGGACATTTCTAGCTGCCAACTAAAACAAAAAAAACCAATTAATTCTAGTATTGGTATACTTCCTAGTACTGGAAACCTTAATCCTAATAACATATTTAATTTCTTCAAAGATTTGTTCCTCAATGAACGCTGATCCATTATGTTCACGATCATTCCTTTCTTAACCAAATATGGTATGTACACTCAAGCACTCCAAGAAAGCCTCAATGTGTGTCTTCCCTTAAGCTCTTGTCCCCGCGACTCCTGGCAAACCATTGCAAAATGTGATCCCAAATGAACTGTGTTTAAACTCGATATTTGGAAGTGCATGCCAAACACTTCTACCATAATCTCTTTGCAAACGAGCACTCGAAAAACAAGTGGTCTTTTGTCTCAATCCACATATGGCACAAGTCACAGTTACCCCTAACGTTCATTTCCCATGAAAGCAGTCGTGACTTGGTTGGAAGCTATCAAGGCAAGCAAGCCGGCTACAAAAGCAATGTTTAGGCACATTAATAGAACTCCATATCAAATCTGCGCAAGAGACCTTAGCACAATGTTCATTGATTGAGTAAAGAACCTCTCATAATATTATAATATTTAATCTCGTTCATAATATTTATTACATAACGTTTCGAGCGGATTTATTACTTTTTTATTAGTATAAGATAGGACTGTATCACATCCCAGACCTTTCTGCCCTGATGCATCCCAAAAACCATCTGATATTACTTCAAACTGGAAAGAGAGAGACCATGCATGATCAAAAAAATTTCAACATAGATAGCAATCTTGTATGCATTAAAATAGAACCTGTCATTCTTTGATTTTTCAAATTTTCATGCAATCATGCTATCTATTTGTGTGTACTATTTACATGTGTCAGATTTGATGTCGCGTGTAAGAAATCCCCAAAACAAATGAGGTCTGCACTGCAATGTCAGCAGCAATGCCTCATCAGCTTCATGATCACTTCTGCCACTGTTCTCACATGAGCAATTATATATATTCACATTCAGCCTTCATCAAAACAAGTTTATGTAGAAAACCCCTTAATATAGTAATTCATTATTCATATCAATAGGTTGGAGATTTTTTGGTTCATCACGCTATTACTCTGGGTTTACATACAACTACATTGATCTTATTAAAAAGTGCTTTAGATGCACGTAGTTCCAAGTTAATGTTTGAAATTCTCACTTTACCAACGAGCCAACAGCTTAATCGAATCTATTTAGAAAGAAGATCTTTTGTCTCATAGTAGCCTGCTCCAGTCCTTTATGAAACTTCCGTTATTGCGTTAGCCATACACTTCATATGTTTTTAACGATTCACATGGTACCATAAAATGATACGAGACTTACTCAAGAAAAATGCTATGCTTGGCGCCAATGAAAGTTTTACTCGAGAGAGGAAATGAATACTATACCTTAGCCACATGAATATTAAAGAATAATAGCACGATATTTCAAATTCGATATGAGAATTCTTTTTGTATTATTTTGAAAAATATTAGATTAAATGGCCTAATAGGTTACACATATCCTTATTTACAGAAAAACAACTGCTATTTGCAAGAAAATTCCTCATTCAAAACCAAACAAGACTTTACATGTTATAGCTGATGTCAGCCGTGTGAAAACTGAACCAAGGTCGTCTCATGTCTACATTCAAATAACTGCTCAATATAATCTAACTAAAATTTAAAAAAAAAATTTACATTTCTGTCTGTCCATGTAAGCCAGTTTATGGATTTTTATGTCTGGGCGGATTGCGCCTTCATATCACTATTCTCTTAAAGGCCCTCCGTTCACATGAAATGGGCTAACATGTCATCATGAAGTTCATATTTCCGGGCCCATTGGTGGTTCGGTGTTTCTAGACTTTGTCCTGTCTGTTTTTTTTTGGATCCAATCCGCTCGGGCCCAAATCTTTGGGCCATCCAATCATCAATAAAACACGGATAGGCTCATAACTTGCACAAAATTTAAAATGAAGATGTGAATTTTGGGCTATCGAATCATCAATAAAACACGGATAGGCTCATAACTTGCACAAAATTTAAAATGAGATGTGAATTTAGAGAAAAGATAAAATGTGCAACAATGGCATATAGTCAATAGTGTATCTGGAAGGGAGAATAACATGAATAGTCTCCATTGTTTTCAAAAAATTCAATTTAGTCTCCATTATTTTAAAATATTCAAAAAGGTCTCTAATATTTTCTAAATGATTCAGTTTAGTTCCCATTATTTTAAAAGGTTCAAATAGGTCTTCAATGTTTCCCAAAATATTCAAAAAGGTCCCCAATATTTTTCAAAAGGTTCAAAAAGATCCACAATATTTTTCAAAAGATTCGAGTAATCCCTATTATTTCAAAAGGTTTAAAAAGGTCCCCAATGCTTCCCAAAAAACTCAAAATGGTCTTTACTGTCAAAACAACCTTTAACTTTGACATACTCTCTTTCATAATACAGTTTGACACGTGACAAAATTTAATTAGTTCGCTACTAATATACAAAATAACGTTGTATGAGTCCTCTTCTTCCTCATGCCTTGCGAAAAAAAATTATAGATTATACATAATCTTTAAAAAATCGTAACTCCTTCAATTTTTGTCTAAATTTCATAAAATTTGGTCCGTTAAAATGAAAATTTCAAGGAGAATTCATAATCTGTAATAGTCACGTGATTCAAATTACAAAAAAAAAAAATATTTCTTTTACCTAAATTGTTCTTCAAAGACTGGTCACGTGACACGCACGTGGCTACTATTCTGTCAAAATTAATGGTTATTTTGACGGTGAGGATTGAGTCTTTTGAAAAATATTAAGGACTTTTTTGAACCTTTTGGAAAATATTGGGGACTAAATTGAATCTTTTGAAAAACATTAAAGACTTTTTTAAATCTTTTGAAATAATAGGGACTAAATTAAATCTTTTGGAAAACATTGGGGACCTTTTTGAACATTTTGAAACAATGTAGACTAAATTGAATCTTTTGAAAAATATTGAGAACCTTTTGAAACCTTTTGAAACAATGGGGATTAAACTAATTTTGTTGGAAACAATGTGGACTATTCATGCTATTCTCCCTATTTGGAATTGGAAAAGTATCGTCTAGTCCAAAATACTTGATATTAAGAGCATATCCAATACATATCAATCTTTTCATAATGGAAAAGTATCATTTAATTCAAAACTCATAACATTACGAGTATATCCAATATATAAGCCAATTTTTCTCACAATTTTAAAATAAAGTTATGAGCTTGATGAAATTCCATGTAAGAACGGACAAGTGTAGGTAAATGACTGAGCACAACAAACAAAAAAAAGCAATGTGGAGAAGTAAGAAATGTTAGACATGTTACAATCAATTATGTCACATTACATCTGTTAATAAAGCACCCGTTATTGTCCTCAAGAATTGGATTGGAGCAAAGTTGTTAACTATTTTAAGAGAATTTTACCAATAAACCGAACCGGTCCTATATGCAAGACTAATATATATACCCTCACTATTCCTTAAAAGTAGTGGCCTTAACATACATATAGAGTGGGACTAGTGTGAAATTTTTTCAAGCAAATGTTAGAAGGCTTGTTAATGACATTTGAGAGGGGCGAGTTTTCTTTCGTTGTTGAGACTGATTTAACGGTTGACGAGGGTGGACTCCGAGCTGAGGTAAGATACCCGCACCGAGTTGAGGCCGACCAACTCGAGCCAAGGCCAGCGTATTCAGCTAATGCCCAACCTGGATGCCGGTCCGACCTCACCCTAACCCAAGAAAACTCCGACCTCTGCGCTAGCTGTCCTGATGGGACATAAAGCCTTGATCGGACATAAAGCTGCGCCACATTAAATGCTGTCAGATTCGAATTTAGTATAAATAGAGCTCCACCCCTTTATTTATGAGGTAACTGCTCATTAAATGCTCTCAGCTACTTCGTCAGCTCGGACATACTAATCATTTGCACGCCCGAGGGGAAAATTCGGGTCATCACCCCGCTTTTTCCTTCATTTTTCTTATGCAGGTCAGGTAGCCGACTCGAAAATCCAGGTCAGGAAGCCGACCTAGAATTCCAGCTTGGCAGGAGTAGCCTCTCAATCTCAACTGCGAGAGTCCCAACCTCGATAATTTGGCTCCGTCTGTGGGAACGAGTTCTTTCTATCACTCTTTTCACCGCACATTGAGAAACCATCATGGTACAAACAAGAAGCCACAGCGCACTGGTAGGGGACTCGCCCAACCCGGATGGGGACCTCGAAACCACGCAGGTGCCTAGCCAAGACCCAACCCAAATCGACGTTGGAATGAACCAACGTATACACTTAGCCTTGTAAACCAACCCTTCAACAGACGAAGACCTCAACTCCAGCCTATCGCCAGAGATGAGGATGATGTTTAGGATGTTCGAGGAACTTAAGAAGCAAGTAGCCCGGCTAGCTGCGGACCCCTTGGCTCTACCAACAGCTACACCGCGGCCCACTCGTCCACAGTTTTGTATCCCGGCCCCAAGGCAAAAGTGGGTGCAAGAAGAAGAGGGTTTCCTGGAGCCGATAGAGGGACTCGAGGAGGCGAAAGGAAAAAAGGCGGCACATGCCGACCCCGAGCAAGCCAAGACCACGGCTGCCATAGCCAAGGTCATAAACCAGCTCGATATAAGCCCACTCTCACCCGAGGTACTGGCTACACCACTGCGGATGAGTAACCGGATGCCCAACCTGGCGGTTTATAATAGGGATGGTGACCCAATCAGCCACTTGTTCAACTTTGATCACCACATGACTCTGCATGATATGTCCGACCTCATGAAGATGAAAACATTCCCAACCACCCTGGTTGGCAATGCCTTGGACTGGTTCCAAAATTTTTATCCCGGCTCTATTGCAAGTTTTCATCAGTTGGCTGAGGCTTTCATGTCCCGCTTCACGAGAAACCGACGTGCAACCCGCCACACTTCAACATTGTTGTCGGTGAAACAGCACTGAGGGGAAAGTTTGAGGGCTTACACAGCTCGATTCAATGAAGAGTCCCTCAGAATCCCCAACCTGGAGGACTCCATGGCGTTGATGGAGTACTAGAGTGGGCTCAAGTCGGGCCCCCTCACGTCCTCCTTGGCCATTGACCCCGTGGATACCGTAGTCGAGCTGATGGTACGGGCAGAAGGGTACATAAACTCGGAAGAAATCTATCAGGCAAAAAGGGACGATGACAAGGAGAAAGAAGCCGGGAAGAAGGTAGAGGCCTCCCGAGGCCAACTTGGGGGTAAGGCCCAAAATGACTGAGGCAAGCAGCTTCAACAACCAAAGCAGAACCCCCGGTTCACCATGTTCACTCTCCTTAACACTACAAGGGAGCAAATCCTGATGGAGATCCAGCACCAGAACCACCTACCTCCAGCACCGAGGATGAAATGCCGATCTGAGAAGCGCAATAGGACCAAGTATTGCCGCTACCATATGGATTACGACCACACTACCCAAGAGTACAAAGATTTGAAACAGGAGATCGAGGCACTAATAGCCTGGGGTTACCTCCGGAGGTACGTAGATCAACAATCGACCCGGAGTCACGATCAAAGAGATAGAAAGAGAAGTCCACCCGAGCGCCAGGCTGGGGGCGGACGTTTGGCTGTGATTGAGACCATCACAGGAGGATTGGCGTCGGGTGGGGAGACCTCGGCTGGCAGTAAGGGTTATGTTCGGGTTGGAAGGATGTATGGGCCGGTGCGGGGTCTGGCCCCGGACATGGAGGAGCTCACTTTTTCCTTAGAAGACTTGGAGGGGGTGATATTACCCCATGACGACCTGTTGGTGATCAGCGCTGAAATAGCCAACTTCACCGTGAAGAGGCTGATGGTGGACACCGGGAGCTCGGCAGAAGTCCTATTCCTGAGCGCATTTGAGCAGATGGGGTTGGACAGGAGCCGACTCAGGCCATTGAGGGGCACCTTAGCTGGTTTCATTGGCCAAGCCCATCGAGCTGAAGGGGTTATCAACCTCCCACTGAAGCTGGAAGACGGAGATAAGCGGGTTTCGATGCAAGCCAACTTCATTGTCATAGATTGCAACTCCACGTACAATGAGATTTTGGGTCGGGTGGCACTCAATCAATTCAAGGGCGTTCCTTCAACTTACCATCAGGCCTTGAAGTTTTCGACCTCGGGCGGCATAGCCACCATCCAAGGAGCTTAGCTCTCGGCTCGGGAGTGCTATGAAAGCTCCTTCCGCCCCAAATATCAGGTTGGCTGGGGACCAGATTTGTCCGATGAGAAGAAAGATGCGAGAGAGTGAAAATCGGGAATGAGCTCTCTGATGACCTCAAGAAAGGTATAAGCCAAATTCTCTTGAAAAACGAACATATATTTGCATGGTCTGTTTCTGACATGACAGGTATTGACCCGAGTGTGATTGAATATCACCTAAATGTCGACCTAAATCACTACCTGGTAAAGCAGAAGCGCAGGCACTTCCATTATGATAAGCAACAGATCATAGCGGATGAGGTGGGCAAGTTGGTAAACACCGGCCACATAAGGAAAATTCAATACCCGACCTGGTTATCCAACGTGGTACTAGTGACCAAGTCCTCAGGTGGATGGAGATTGTGTATTGACTTCACCGACCTCAATAAAGCTTGTCCCAATGACTGCTTTCCCCTACCTCGGATTGATCAGATGGTAGATGTCACCTCCGAGTTCGAGCAACTCTCTTTCATGGATGCCTTCAAATGTTACAACCAGATTAAGATGGCACCCGGGGACAAAGAGAAAACTGCCTTCACCACTGATAAAGGTCTCTACTACTATGAGGTTATGCCTTTTGGCCTCAAGAATGCTGGAGCTACCTACACTCGGATGGTGAATAAGGCGTTCAAGAATCAGATTGCCGAAATATGGAGATCTATGTAGATAACATGTTGGTCAAGAGCAAGAGGGCGGAAGACCATGTGGCCGACCTGGCTGAAGCCTTCGCTGTAATGGAGGACTTTAGGATAAAACTGAACCCGAAAAAGTACGCATTCAGCGTCAAGACGAGAAATTTTTTGGGTTTCATGGTCACGGCCTGGGGAATAGAAGCCAACCCGGAGAAGGTTCAGGCGATACTTGACCTGACATCGCCAACCTGAGTGAAAGACGTCCAGGTGCTCGCGGGCAAGGTTGCGGCATTGAGTAGATTCATGTCCAGGTCGGCCGACAAGTGTGCTCCTCTGTTCAAAATATTGAGGAATCCTAAGAATTTCGAATGGACTACGGAATGCCATAACGCCTTTCAAGAGCTGAAAATGTATCTAGCGTCACCACCCCTGCTATCCCGACCTGAGGTTGGGAAGGTTCAGGCGATACTTGACCTGACATCGCCAACCTGCGTGAAAGACGTCCAGGTGCTCGCGGGCAAGGTTGCGGCGTTGAGTAGATTCATGTCCAAGTCGGCCGACAAGTGTGCTCCTCTGTTCAAAATATTGAGGAATCCTAAGAATTTCGAATGGACTAAGGAATGCCAGAATGCCTTCCAAGAGCTGAAAATGTATTTAGCGTCGCCACCCCTGCTATCCTGACCTGAGATTGGGGAGAAGCTGGTACTATACTTGGCATGCTCAGGGACAGCAGTGGCGGCACTGGTCCGCAAAGAAGGAAATGAGCAGAAACCGGTCTATTATGTCAGCAAAACCTTGCAAGGGGCCGAGGCGAGGTACTTCTGCTTGGAAAAACTCGCCATCGCGCTCGACACGGCGGCAAGGAAGCTGAAGCCATACTTTGATGCTCACCCAATTAAGGTCATGACGGATGCCCCACTTAAGTTCATCATGTACAAGCCGGAGGCATCGAGTAGGCTGTTGAAATAGGCAGTTGAGCTGAGTCAATTTGGCATCACCTACTAACCCATAACAGCCATCAAAGCCCAAGCCATCGCAGACTTTGTGGTGGAATGTACTGGCCGAGCCGAATATGACCCGGATGATATGTGTAAGGTCCATGTGGATGGGGCATCAGGGAAGTCTGGAAGCAGAACCGGAGTAGTTATTCTCGCCCCGACCCGGCATGAGCACCAATACTTCCTCAAGTTCGCCTTCCCAGCGTCCAATAATAAGGCTGAGTATGAAGCAGTGATCGCGGGATTAAAAATTGCGGCAAAGCTCGCCTTCCCGACCTCAAGGCTCAAGAGGCTCACGGTGCAACAAATCCCGATGGAGGAGAATATGAAGGCTGATGCCCTGTCCAGGCTGGCCTTGGGCAAGAACCGACCTGCACTGGTCCATGTGAAAGAAGTCTTCGAACCAAGTATCCAGTTGGGGAGGCAAGCTGTAGCCGACCTCAATTTAAGCCCAGATTGGACCAAACCAATCATGGACTACTTGGAGGGGGGATGACCCCGAAGGATGAGAAAGCAGCTCGAAAGCTCATGAAACAAGCCTCAAGGTTTGTCATAATAGTTGTGTAACTTTACAAGAGAGCCTACACTTGGCCTCTCTTAAAGTGTGTCGGGCCCGAGGAGGAAAACTATGTACTCCGAGAGATCCATGAAGGAGTATGTGGAAACCACTTGGGTGGCAAGGCTCTGGCTCAGAAAGCATTGAGGCAAGGCAATCTTTGGCCAACCTTAGGGCAAGATGCCAAAGAGTATGTTAAAAAGTACGACACCTACCAAAGGTTTGCCAACATACAGAGAAAGCCTGCGGTAGACCTGACAGTGATGGTAAGCCAGTGGCCATTCTATCAATAGGGTCTAGTTGTCATTGGCCCATTGCCAACCAGTATTGGCCACAAGAAGCACGCATTCGTAGTTGTAAACTGCTTCACCAAATGACCTGAGACTGAAGGTATTGCTAGAATAACAGAAAAGGCAGCTTGGAATTTTGTATGGAATAATATCATTTGCCGATTTGGGGTGCCAAAGGTCATCATTACCGACCACGACAAGTAATTTGACAGTGCATACTTTCGAGGCAAATATGCTGAGATCGAGATCGACCTTAGATTCTCATCTATTGCTCACCCTCAAAGTAATGGTCAAGTCGAAAGGACTAACCAAATCATTTTGCATGGCCTGAAAACCAAGCTGGAGGAAGCAGAAGGCTAGTGGGCATCGATTCCCCCCGAGGTACTGTGAGCTCAACGAACCACCACCAGCTCGACAACGGGAGAATCGCCCTTCGAGCTGACCTTCAGTACTCAAGTAGTGCTGCAAGTGGAGATCGGGTCTCCAACCAGTAGAACTCTCCATCACGATCTAGTAATAAACGAAGCCCTAATCCGTGAAGAGCTCGACCTCGCTGAAGAGCTCCAAGCCAAAGCTCAGATCAGGATATTGGCTAGTAAAGCCACAATGCAAAGAGCATTTGCCAGGTAGGTCAAGCCTAAGCCTATTAAGGTTGGCGACCTCGTCCTCAGAAAGGCCATTTTTTTGCCGCGCTCGGGCAACAAGCTCTCCCCGACTTAGAAGGGACCGTACGAAGTCGTGAAAGAAGTTCGACCTGGGACCTTCTACCTCCGCGACAGATACGGGAAGCAATTGAAGAATGCATGGCACGCAGAAAACTTGAAGAGATATTTTGTCTAACGGCCCTCGATCCGAAATCTTTTGTAACAGCCCCTAGTCGGAAACTCTTGTAACAACCCCCAAACTCGAATTTTTTGTAACGGCCCCCGAGCCAGAATCTTTTGTAACGGCCCCGAGCTGAAAAACTCTTCTAATGGCCCCCGAGCCAGAATCTTTTGTAACGGCCCCGAGCCAGAAACTTTTATAACGGTCCCCAAGCCGAAATCTTTTGTAACAGCCTCCAAGCTGAAATCTCTTGTTAAGGTCCCGAGCCAAAACATTACTTGCAATTGGCTTCCGAGCCCAAGTACTCCATGTACAACCTCAATACAATGCATTTTGTAAATCAGTGTGAAGCCCGAGCCGGGCCCAAACACCTCAGCTAAGCTATTGCAAACTCGGATTAACGCGGTGGCCATGCTTAATTGCAAGATAAAGTAAACCAGCTCGGACAAGGTTCCATCTCGGGTATAATCAATAATGATTTGATTCACTTTACCAGTTCGGATTAGAGTCCAACTCGGTATAAGCCGACTCCAGGTCGGTATGTTAGTTTGGGTCTAAAATCGAGCTCAACATTTGTGAACATTAGTTTGACCAATTTTAAACCGGACTGACGAGTCCAGGTTGGCGACAATTATATGGTTGCTCAGTTAACCAGCTCGGATTAGGATAATAACTCATTAGCTACGTCCAGCTCGGTTCTTAACAATTAATTGTTCAAGTTTGAAAGGTCCATTATGTCGGACCGACCCCACTTACTTAAAAGAAATTTGCGAAGGGAAAAAGTACACTTGTACGAACTCAAACAAAATGCAAATAAAACCGAAAAGTATTCATTTTATTAAATTGGAAGGAATACAAATTACAAAGCCCGACCCGGGCGAGGTTACAAAATTCATTTAGGTGCAGCAGCGGGAGTGGTAGCGTCGGCTTCATCCCCGACCTGATCCATGCCCCTCTTGACAAAATTGATTACCTCTTGAGCTTGGGACGTCAGGTCGGACGGAAGCTCAGGAATCTCCCAGAACTCCGGCGGTGGAGCCTTCAAGATTTCAATGTAATCATTCTTGGAGGCGGGAAGAAAGGTCTTCACTCGCTCCTAAGTGGCTACCTGGCCTCGGAAGTAATACTCCAACTTGGCGTACTTGGCCATGACCCCGCCCTCGCTTTCCACCCAGCTCACCGCTGCGTTGCTGGACTTGAAGGCCTCCACCGCCTTCTCTCTTTGGGGGCCGACCATATCAAGAAGCTCCCGGAGCTTCGCCTCGACTTCGTGCCTCTCCAGCTTATAGCGCTCGACGTCCTTGGCCTCGGCATCACGTCAGGATTTCTCCGTCTCGAGCTCTTTCTTTAGCCAGTCAATCTTCGATGTGTCCACCTTGTACCTTTGGGTGGCCTCCTCCCTTTGGGTTTTAAGCTCGGCTCGGGCATCAGAGTGTCGCTGCTCGAGCTCGATGTAGTGAGCCTGGGCCTTGGCAAGGAAGCTGGGTACGGAAAGGATATGGGACTCGGCCTGCGCAAAAGACGACAGAATGATCAGTTGAGCTAAAAAACATAACCATACCTACACAATCGAGTATAACTCACCGTGACTATGGCCGTCATCAAGTCAAGTGAGAGCTGTTATGTCGGGACCTTTGCCAGCTTGGGGTCGCGGGGGACCTTGGTGGCCTCTATGAAATCCTTGTTGGGAGGGCTCGCCTTCGTGGCCTTGCCTTTCTCGGAATCCTCGGTCCGAGGCCGCTTCTTACTGTTAGGACGGGTCGCCGAGCTCTCCGGGATCGTCACCCCCGAGCTCGACCTTTCGGGCAGGGGAGACCCTGAAGTCTCCTTGGATGATACCTCAGCGTCGACCTCCCGTACTTGGCCACTGGGCCGCTGCTTCTACCCTTGAGGGACGGTAGAGCCCAGACCGGACCAGGCCGAGACTTCGCTGCTGGCCTCGGCGTTTCTCTTTTTTTGGACATAAGCGAGCTTTCCAGTATCAGCCATATCTGCAAAAAATAAAGGAAAGAAATGTGAGAAATGACCAAATGCAAACTGAAAAGAGCAAGGGTAGACAAGGAGACGGGGATGTCGGGCATTGATCCTGCGAACTGACCCTCTTTTGAGCCGGACTCCGCATTCTTTTCATGCTTGGGAAGTAGATGGGGATGTTTCTTTCTCAGTTAGGGTTCTCTCCCGAATAACTTTGATTTTCAGATTCTGTCCCACCTGAGGACTTTGTCAATATTAATCAGTATACCCAGCTTGGGTCTCAGTACCCCGACCTCGGCGAGTTTCGCTTCTGAAAGCTTGGGGTTGTCGTTCACATTCTTCTTTAAGGAGGGATTCCAATCCATTCTGCTCCCCGGGTTCACAGCTGGCTCGACCCAATAGTAGTCGTTGTGCCAGCTCTTGTTGGAGGAGTGCCACTTGGTGAATATGGTATTACTGGCCTGAGCTGCGAAATGAAGCCACCCTGGCTACTTCGGGTTGGGCTTGCATACAAAGAACTGCCTGAACCGACGCAGGGTCGGCTCTACTTCCTTCTCAAGGCAGAATATATAGAACGCCACCACTACCGCCCAACCATTGGGTGATACCTGACCTGGGCTAAGCTTAAAGTAGTTCAAGATACTGGTGATGAAGTCGGGAAGCAGGAGCCGAATAACATCGAATGTAAGGTCGTAAATGGTAAAGTGGTATTGAGGAGGATAGCAAGCGGAGTCGTGCCGACTCGGAACCTTCAATTGATGGTATCGGTCCACCGTCCAATTCCTAAGCCTGGTGTTGGCCATCTGCATAGTGGAATGGCACTCACGCTTACAGTAGGCAAACAGTTGTTCTATCCTCTTCCTCCTGGCCGACGAACCACTGGCTGTAGCCGAGCTCCGAACTCAGACAGCCCTAACCGGGACTACCTTGATCGGCTCTGCAGTGGAGGCTCCAGCTAAGTACTCTTCCGGTATCTCAACCCACTCTAACCGATTCAAAGGCGACCCATCCTCCCTATCTCCCACTTCTCCCAGGTCGGCCAAAGGATCCTCCTCAGCCTCCTCCTACACCTTCCTGACCTCGATAACTTGGCAATCATCATCACTCTCCCTGAGCCCAAATTGTCAAGCTGATCCTTGAGATGCACCGGTGCTGTCATCACCGTGACCTCCATCCGAGGTAGATTCCAAGCTCGACGGATTCTCGTCCCCTCCATAGGATTTCACCTCCATCACTTGGAAATCTTCCGACTGCGACCTCATCATCCTGTCTACAAATTAAAATATATGTACTGGAATATCTAAAGGGAGTCGGGACGTACCTACCGCTCTAGTTGTCGAAGATGACCTGATCTAATTGCCTCTGACTTAATTGGCTCCGAGCTAATGGATCCCGAACTGAACACACCGAGAAGATTGCTTGCCAAGCTAAAAATGTCCGACTACTCTGGTTGCCGACCTAAAAGCTCTCCAAATTTTGTGATCAAAGTGTGAAATGAATCTCGAACTTCAGGGCCCTATTTATAGGCAACCCCATTAATCGTCTCGGAAATTCCAAATGTCGCATCTCATCATAATTGTCAGGTGACGTGTCAGCCATCCGAATAGCATGCACCACTGACATGGCCATTCTCACTCTGCTGGGGTCGGGCACCTCCAGCTCCGGAACAACTCCCAAATCTAGATCTCACCCTCTCGATCTCAACTTGGGGGGGAGAGATTGACGAGAGTGGACCCCGAGCTGAGGTAAGATACCCGCACTGAGTTGAGGCCGACCAACCCGAGCCAAGGCCAGCGTATTCAGTTAATGCCCAACCTGGATGCCAGTCCGACCTCACTCCGACCTAGAAAAACCCCGACCTCTGTGCCAGCTGTGCTGATGGGACATAAAATTGCACCGCATTCAATGCTGTCAGATCCGAATTTAGTATAAATAAAGCTCAACCCCTTCATTTCTGAGGTAACTGCTCATTAAATGCTCTCAGCTACTTCATCAGCTCGGACATACTAATCATTCGCGCGCCCGAGGGAAAAATTTAGGTCATCACCCCGCCTAGTCTTTCATTTTCCTTATGCAGGTCAGGTAGCTGACCCAAAAATCCAGGTCAGGAAGCCGACCTAGAATTCCAGCTCGGCAGGAGTAGCCTCTCAATCTCAACTGCGAGAGTCCCAACCTTCAACGGTGATTCGTAATTTTATAAGAACTAATATTCTCGTACACAGTCCGTTAAGGGTTCAGTTTGAAGAATGTAAAACACTAATGGCTCAATACCCAAAAGTTAACATCCGACACATATACAGAAAAACGAACAAATGCACAGACAGACAAGCTCATTTCGGGCTCATACAATCGTTGAAAAAGATGTGTCTTTCAGCAATTTCATATGAACCGGCATCCTTACTAGAGTAAAATATCAAAGATGTGTCATTTACCCGACTTGTGAGAGATCGTTCTATGGCGGCCTTTTCTCCTGCAATGACTAAGACCGTTTTATGATGACCTTTTTTCCCGCAATGACTTAATAAGGGAAAAAACCATTTCAGTCCCTGAGGTTTGGACTAAAGACCAAACAAGTCCTTGTGTTTTGAGAAAATATACTATTAGTCCCTCCATCAGTTAAAAATTAACGGTCAAAGGGTTGACTGCGTGAAAGTAATAAAATGTCCTTATGTTTCAACTATTGGAAAAAGAAATTTGAAAAAAAAAGAAATTAGATGACTGTTGGGTTTTCCCAATAGCTAACGAGTCGGCCAAAATTTTATCTCCTCATCTGATTCTTTCTTCTCTCATGTCCAAAAAGAAAAAAAATATTGGTCTTTCACGCTACAAATCAAGCAATTTCTATGCAAAATATTATCAAAAAAATACTTGTTTCGCCGAGATATTGAAATATTTTCGGCAACTACCAAAATAATATATATATATATATATATATATCATTACAACACAAATATAATCCCTAAAACAAAAAACTACTCGAAATAAATAAACTCGATAAATTACACATGATTTTTCTCGTATTTTAACAACTGAAACCCTAATTAACTATTAATAAAACTGAAAATTGGTAATGAGAGCAATTTTTCAATAGTAACAAAGCCTATGAAAGACCATATAAAATGCATTTGTTATTCACTTTAACCAAAAGATTTGGTCAATTTTTGAGTTATGCATCCGTTATTCATCATAACTAAAAAGATTTCATTTTAATCGAAAATTTTGAGTTTCACAGATTTTTCAATTTTTTATTTTTATTTTTTGTGTTCAACTATCAAACAAAAGCAAAGCCCAAAAGTTGAGGACTATTTAATGAAAGCAAACCACTCTTTACTCGTGAGAATTGCGAATTCCTCAAGCCAGCTAGTACTACAATAAGGAAAAAGAAACCACATTGAAGAGGAGAATGATGTACAACTAATTGGCGTACAACTATACAACAATTAAATAGAAGGCAAAGCCCAAGTAATCACTGGCTTGAGTACTACAAAAAGGAAAAAAAAAAAAATTCTATAACTGCGATGAAGTGAACGATTCACAGCTAATTTGCCTTCCAATTATGCACAATTACTGCAGCAATCAACAGATTAAACAAGGCAGAGCACCAATTCTCAATAAAACCTTATCGATGATGATGATGACAACGACGATGACAACAACGAACTATCCGGCCTTGAATCTGAGTTATATTACCTCAAAAATCTCCTTTAACAGATCATCTACGCTAAAAACCTTTAATCAAAAACCCTAAAATTTCCCAGCACATGACGTAATTGCAAGCAAAATCTACCAATACAAAACCCTAACTTTGAGTTTCACGGATTCTTCAATTTTTTCTTTGGATGCAGTGGCAAAAGTCCTTCTCCACCGGCATCATTTTTGGGGGTGGACAAGGACTTTGTACGGTGGAGACCAGGGAAGAAAAAGGATGAGGTGGTGGGGTTTCTTTTTTTCCCCCTTTTCAGGCTACATTTCATATTGTTTCCATAGTTGTTGTGCGTGTGGTTATTTGCGTGTGCGTGTCAATAGAGAAGAAGAAGAGAAGAGTGTGAGTTAAGAAAAAAAAAAAGTCAAATCAGGTTGCTTTCATTTTTTATTTTTTGTAAGGGCAAAATAGATCAAAATGTCTATTTTGCCCTTAAAACTGTTAAAGTTAACGTCTCAGCCATAAACAGAGGGACTAATAATGTATTTTTCCAAAACACAAAAACTTATTTGGTTTTTAATCTAAACCTCAAGAACTAAAATGACTTTTACCCGACTTAATTTTATTTCGATTTTCACCTCATTTGAAACCCAAAAAAAAAAAAAAAAGAGCAGTGTCTCTAAACCAAACAAACGTAACACAATTACATTATTCTCTGATCAAACATTTTAGTACAACACAAAAGACTAAAAAAAAACATCACACACAAAAACCATCATGAAAACATAAAATCCTTTCACATTTAAGCTTTAGTGGCCTTAACATCCTCACCACCATTCTCCACCCCACCAATGCTAATAACTTTAGGCTGCCTTTTCTTCTCCTCAGCCAATTTAGGCACTGTGATCTTCAACACACCATGCTCTAAATGAGCTTTAATGTTGTCCAAGTCTGCATTAGCAGGCAGCCTAAACTGCCTCCAAAACTTGCCGGTGGTCCTCTCGGCCCGGTGCCATTTCTCGCCTTCGGCTTCCTCTTCGGGTTTTCTTTCCCCGCAGATTCTCAAAACCCTGTTCTCTTCGACCTCGATCTTGACATCTTCTTTCTTCATTCCAGGAACATCGAGAGAAAACACATGGGATGTTGGTGTTTCTTTCCAATCTGCACGCGCAAGTGCTAGGGTTTCAACCCCTCCTGGGATGGTTAGTGGGGTTTGTTCAAGGATTTTGAATGGATCTTCTGGTGGAAGCATCATGTCCCATAATGTACGTGTGTATGGAACCAATGCATATACTTGTGGTGCCACAATTGCCAACGTTAGAAGAAGGCTTGTCACACTGAGCCTTACTACTTTATCCATATCGAATTACATGAAACTCTCCTTATACACCACCGATAAAAATGCTGAAAAGGCTTATGTGGAATGTAAGAGAGATGTGAAAGTTGTGTTGAGATTGTATTGTTGTGTTTATCGAGTAAGTGTGTGTGTGTTTTGAGACTTCTCATGGTGCATGATGTAGGGTGGTTTCGGGGTTATATAGGCGTTGGGTGTTTCTGGATGGTTTTTTTTTTTTGGTCAATTTCTGGATGGTTCAGTTGGTGTCGGTTTGCTTAAAAATCTTTTGGTGTATGGATGGGTCTACAAGTTTCTCGAGGGAGGTATGATGAGATCAGAAGGTAAACATGTCTGGAATGTTCAGGTGGGTAATGGTTTTTTTCCTTTTTTTTTTTCTTTCTTTTTGGTTGGTCGAATTGCCATTCAAAAAGAGAGAAATTACATCACTCCGATTCCTTGGATGAGCGTCTCGTTATATAAACAAAGTTAAATTTAGAAATAAATTATTGAATCAAGTTAAAAAAAGAGAATCTATTCAAATTATTTGGACAATTCAATTTGCTATTCGGTTAATCGATTGAAAGATGTGCACAAAAGAGTAGTTAGAAATAGAAAATATGATGGGAAAGTGAATTGTGGACAATAAAAAAAAAAAGCCTCCAGTCACAAAAAAAAAAAAAAAAAAAAACCCCTAAAAATATGAATGATTGATTTTGTATCTGACTTGATAATAACATGACAGTTTGCATGGGGTCAAACGCGTGAGTCATAGAGCATGCTATTTGACATGTTATCGTTTTGAGCTTGGAGTGCTGAATCACATTTAACAATTTTATTTCTTTCGACCATCAAGTACGATTTTAAAGACATTCCGACACACCACAGCAATACCAGCAGGTTGTTGCATCACGATTAAGGAGGCATCGTAGTTCAATTTAATCATACCAGGAGGGGGCGGACACCAGTCAGCAGTTGCTCCATGACTTTATGTTATTGTTCCGGCAACTTTCAGTATTTTTTTTTGCCTTTTAATATTTATTGAGATTTTAAATAATTTTTTATATTTCAAAAGTCTTCTTGTGAGTCTCTAATTTTATCCTACATATTCAAAGTACTTCCTACGATTATTTTTTTCTATCAAAGTTCGACGAAAAATTACCATGTGACATGACGTTTCTTAACTAATCTAAAATTCAAATAAATATTGAAAAACTAACTTCCAATCTAAATATGATTTAGTAGGAGTATAAAAGTAATTTTATAATCTTCCGTCTTTATTTGGCTGAACAGATAATGAGACAGACCAACTTGGTAACTTTTTTAAAACAATAGAGATTCATAAATGATTTTTGTAATATTATAAATAATTTTTAAAATTAGATTAAATATTAAAAACTACTAATGAAATTTGTTTTTATTAAGGTATCTTCAATGGAGACTCTAAAAAATAAAAATTGAGGTTTTTAGAGACTTTATGAATAAAAAACAATACCAATAGAGATTTGTAAATGTCAAATCCACATTTCTCTCTCAAATTTGACATCAATTTGTTAAAAAAATTGGAGATCGAGACTCTATTTTTGCTTAAAAAATCGTATATGATGTAAAAATTGATAGACCCCATTTATATTTAAGTTTTACAAACCTCCATTTGTGTTATTTTTTTTCCATGAGATCTCTAAAAACCTCAATCATTGTCTTTTAAATACTCTAATTGGGAGTTAAAGACCCAAATTGTTTTTTAGAGCCTCCATTGAAGATAACTTTAGTATATATGCCTAAACAAATGTCGAGTAAATATTACATTGAAGATAAAAAAGAACCTTGATGCAATAGTAAAATTGTCACAGTGCGTGGAACCTAGAGATCATTGAAATAACATCTAGCAAAACTTCAAGATAAATTTCTATACCATATATCCAAAGTTGGTTTGACTCTTTCTCGAACCTAGCACACTTGGATAACGAATCTTATTAGTATATGCCCTAAACTTCTTCAGTCCCATAGCCATCAAGCAACAAATTTTTGTACATACTTGGATTAACGAATCTCGACCTCAAACAACATGGACGTGCAAAAGAAGCATAGTTGATCTCCAGCTCAACAAAATCAATTGTCACAACACCTAAGTTGTGAAAATAATGAATGGACACAGGAAGCAATGTTAATATCACATTTCAAATACCCACAACCTCTTTGAATTTAGCGATGCACACCAATGCACGCTCAAAATCATGATCTTCCAAAGCCACGGTGAAGCGACAGTAGTCTGGAATTCCAGTCCATGACGGGCCGTTAATGCATAGACCAGTGCTCCTCAGAATGGCTTCTCTGATATTTGAGTCGTCTAGCTTGGCTTCCCAAGTAGCAGAGTCTATGTTGATCTTAATGGTCTTTCCGAGGTAACCGGACGGCTTCACCACAACGGATAAACCAGCCTGAGCTTCGAGCACTTCCCACCCGCATTTTTCCAGGGTCTAGTGCACGTGAATAACAGAAAGACAGTGCATAAGATTATATAGATTTACGGACAGTATAGATATATATGATCAAACTAGAAATGAATGAGAGCACATAAGATGAGAAAAAACACCATGACCAACCCTGCTAAGACTCTGTTTCAGGAGAAACTGGAAAACCAGAAGCAACTGGAAATGAAAAAAAAAAAAGAAAAAAAAAAACAAACATACTTTAAAACTAATTAATTGTTAGTTTATTACCTCATCTAAAAGTTTAAAATGTAAGTTGTTGAATAATGGAAGTATTATGCTTATTCATGATCTTCAACCCCCCCTCACGTGCAAACCTTGCACGTGGACATATTCTTTTTACATCAGCAACGGCAAGAGATTTTTTGTTAACTGGGCTCTAGATGGAGAACAGCTGATGCTGACAATGTAATTAAGTTACTGTGCTTTCATTGGCCGGAAGGAGTCTAGCCTTTCAAATTGGAAATCGGCAACATCATTGTGATTTCAGTATTAATTTTCATAAAAAGAACTACTTTTGACAAGATTTCAGTTGCATTAACAACCTCATTTCAAGAACTTGCTGAAAACAATTAAGAATAAAAATTGTAACATAATAGAGAAGTATAATTGAAAGCGGGAAGAGAAGCTTTAAAAGGCACGAATATTTACCTCTTTCAAACGCTTAAATCTGATAGCCAAGAGTTTTTCCTGCTCTGAGACGGCCATCATAAGCTCTCCCGCCTTCTGCTCTTCGACATCTAACAACTTCTTCACAGTGTACTTAATGGTACTATGAGGTTTGCTCAACCCTGAAAAGCTATAAAATACATCAACTAAAGAAGGCTGGTTAAGCAGAAGAAATCCAAATGTAAGTCCACCAGTAAACATCTTCGAAAACAATCCCCCAAGCAATGAAATGCAAAACGATGGGTTGCTAGGAGCCAGTTCTCCTAAGATGGACTCAAGGTTCCAGCCAGCCCAGCCCCTAGGATTAAATACCATTGCCGAGAATGAAGTATCAATTATAACGTGTGCCCCAAACTTCGCGCAAATGGATAATATATTTTTCATTTCTTCATTGCTGTAAAGCAACCCGGTGGGATTGACAGTTGGTCCAGAAATATAGATCCATGGTTTCCTCACTGTTGCAAGAACTCCACGAAGTGACTTTTCTGTTAACTTAAACCCTTCTTCCAAATGAGTTGGGATATTCACTACCTTTGCTTTCAAATATTTTGCAGCAGACACATAATTCCCATTTGAGCCATCAGGGAAGCAAATTGTTCCGCCTTCCTCGATGCAGCAGAGGACCAGCTTATTGAAAAGAGCTAGTGGACAATCTGCATATATGAATTCTGTCTTAGAATCCGTTGAGAAACCATATCTGCTCTTTACAATTTGTCTAATACCACCCGTTACATCAACTTCAGACTCCAAAACATTCTGTCTCACAAAGCTCTCAAAGACAGCAGCCTTGACTGGAGTTGGTATAGGCAAAAAGCTTTGATCTACATCCATGTGAATCAGAGAAGAATTGTCTGCCTCATTAACGGACAACTCAGCATGATTAAGGACAGACATGGCAGAACTTGAAAAGCCAATCATTTTGCTTGGTCTCTCCTTCTCTCCTTGCCGCTGAAACCAAGTTTGAAGATTGAATAGATCAAGAAACACATTAGCCAGACTTCACTATGGGATTCATGGTACAATTTAAAAAATTCTAAGTATTTTTGCATTAAATATTCGTAGAAAATTAAAACTTTCTGTTCACTGTTCTATAGAGAATCCAAGATGGAAAAGATGCATTTCCGAAAATCTAGTATGAAAGGTTGCAGTTCAAAAGATCAATTAATATACATCAGCATCTCATGTACATTGCATGATCTGGATACAAGATAAGCACTACAAGGAAACTGTCAATGCTTTACACACACTAAAAGGGTGTAAAAGCAGTAATGGAGCCATAAAGAAAATGGGGATAACATCCTGAGAAGATATTGAAACAGATTCTTCACCCATTCATTTTACATTAATGTAATGTATGCTACGATTGAAAATTTTATCTATATTTCATTTGTTTAGTTGCAATTCCATCGAATTCTGTTCTTACAAGACAAACTCGATTCCCCTATAAGTTACTTTGTTGGCTACATAGATGCACCTAAGAGCATTCATATAAAGGAATAAGAACATGTACATATTTGTTTTCTAAATCTGTCAATAACTGTATCACATTGTTCATATTTTCGTAGATACATGTGAAGAAATATGCATTCAAGAGCAGTAATGCAGATGGGTCCATTCTACAGGCATTATAAGAGGTTGTAGTTATCTGAGCTGTTACTTGCAGCAAAATTATTTCTTAATTATTTCAAGGAAAAGACGAGTACTTTCTAGAAAATGTCTTGCTTTGTGTTTATCAAATGAGAACAAAATCCGGAATATATACATGAAGTAAAACGGAGAAGAGAGGTCTGAAATTTAGGCCGCGGGAAAAGCTGCATTTGCAAATGATAAAAAACAGTAAGTTTCAAAAAGTTTTGGCACTTCAAGACTTTGTATGTGCTGAGCACTACACCGATGAGTTCCCAGATGATCAGAAACCATGTACAAGCACTAATCTCACACAAAATAAAGCAAGACTCACAAACCTCTGCAGGTGGATGTCGATCAGAAAGCTGAAAGGCCAGAAGCTCATGGAAGAGACAACCATAATAGTATTGACTGATCAGAGCAGTGTTTCCTTGTAACAGTTCCACTGTCTTGGATAATGCTTTAAAGATTGTTTCCTCTTCCGATATCACAAAAGCTACTTCCAAATCTGAATAGACCTAGGAAAAGAAATTGGCAGCAGATTTGAGATAAACATAATTGCCATCACAGACCAAGGATTAAATTGATCAAATTTGGCATAGGAAGCTTTTCAAAGGACACTCTAAGTCTGTCAATTTAACTGGGGAATATCATGTAGTCATCATTTCGTTGGTTGATAATTCAAAAGTAAAATGATACCTGATTTTTCAGTAAACCACAAACAATAGCAGCATGCGAGGGAAGAGGACTTCCAGCAAGGTACTTTAGGACTCCATTGGAACTAGGGAGACTAGAAAGCTCAAACTGCTCTGATATATCTAAAAATAGACGGGATCCAATCTCTCTTGTAATATCTAAAAGGTGCTGAAAACCGGAGCTAGTAACAGATTCAAATTGAGCCATCCCAGTAACAACCACCTGTGGCCTCAATTTCTTTATTAGCTCCACCATCAAATCTGACTGGTGTGGGGCTTCAATAACCGTGATTATGTCCTCTGTACTAGCATTAGCTTCTTTATCCTGCAACAGAAACAAAATAGATAAGTCATAATTTACAGCAACGCAAGACATTTTTATACACAATAAACAGGTGAGTATTTCATGATTTTTCCCTTAAAACTGGCAACACAGGTTAACATTTATTGACAAAGTGAGTTATAAAAACACTAAAACAAGCTGGATGTCGTTAGGTATTCTCAACAAATATTATTATACCCCATTTTTTAACCCTATAACAATAAATGGACTTGTATACAGATTACCCCATAAATTTTGGGGTTGAAAGAGTCTGTCAAAAGTAGTTTGTGTAAATCAGGTCTTCCTAATTAAAAGCTTAGAAGTGCACTCTCGATCCAGAACCAAATAAATGATGATAAAGGATAAACATAATGCACGAGGGAAGATATATGTATGTGTAATATATATTTGAAAAATAATTAAAGGAAAATGTAGAGCAACTTCACAAGAATCCATACCTCACTATGCAACGACGTTAACCATTGCCTGGGAAGGTGCCTTGTTAGATGTTCATCAACAATGGCAAGACGTGGTGAGAACAATCGAAGAAGATTCTCAATTGCCATGGCCCTTGAAGGAAATACAACAACATTCTTTCCATAGACAAAACCAAAAAAGAAGAAATAATGAGTATATAAAGTCATCAAAGCAGCTGATATTACACTGCAGCAAAGTACACATTTCTAAATTTGAAGAGAAGCTATAATTCAACTAGCAAAGGTTTGTAGTCGAATAGCCAGGACAGAGCTGAGAGGCCTTTTCGATGTACTTTGACAAGTAACAGCCAAGCTGGATATAATTACTAAATCTACAATTTTTTAAGTATCATGTTGATTATTAGAAAATGTAGTGGTAGCTTTCAACTGATGAAGAAACTCATGTGACAAACATATAGCACATTAACAGATCAATAGAAAATAGATTCATCCACTACAGGAAACGGAAAGAGATCGAAAGAAAATAGCTGCCGCTATGCCTCTTTTTGGGTGGAAAAAGGCATTCAAGTCAAATTTGATTCTTTGGCTTTGATGCTTGTATCCATTATCTCAGACAGCCCTGGGCTGATGATAATTAATTACCCAGTGGAGTAAATACAGAATAATCAACAAATAATTAGTAATAAATATTTAGCCACTTGGCTTGGTTAATGAGTGTTGCACATTGGTTATGCTTTTATCACATCAGGAGGACGCTACGTTCTTAGAGATGAATGAATATGCAAATATTGACTACCAATAGATCTTTTGGCTACGGGGTCACAATTTACAGTACTTAGATTATTTAAACGCATTGTGGAAAACTAAAAACAGCGTATCCTAAAAGTAAAGAACATTGAAGTTTAATTCTTTCTTACATCTGCAGTAAATGGAATATGATGATATGTTCTCATAAAGCCTGCAATGAGATCACGGAATCTTCTGCTTCCAGCTGGTGGCTCATATGGGAAATAAGCATTCTCTTTTAGAACAGTGGCGAGATAAGCCAAGAATGGGATCTTCTCATCAGCAACAGAATCGTCTTCAAAAGACAAATCCAATGAATTGCTTATCTCGTGGAATCCATTTTTGAGAAACTCAAAAATCTTTTTGACCTGCCATTTTAGCTGAATTAGTATCTATCTTCATTACTACCAACACTATACATCTTTATATTTTTTATCTTGAATAAAGATTATTCATCTTCATATATGGATTAATGAGCGACTGCATGAGAGATCACATACCTGATTCGGTTGTTGGATTTGGCAACTATAAACTGATAAAGCATGAGAAATGCGACCACCAGCCTTCTGATAGGCCCATGCAGTTCGAGCACAAATTGGCTGGTCTCCAACAAGTCCCATGAAGAATTCAAAACGATGTCGACTATTCTTTTCAATCTCAACTAAAGCTGAGATGTCAGTGTCAGCAGCCTGCAATAAGAGACTTCAGTAAGTGTGCAATTTTTCCAAAAGATATCATTTTCAGCAAATAGGTTTAACAACCTGAAGAATTTTGGTCTGCCAAAGCTTGTTAACACAAAGACCTCGGCGCTCAAATAATCGCTTACAAACAGCTTGTCCGGGACGGCCACCCATATTGAAGATCATAATTCCCATTGGTTTTATGACCTCAATTCCTTCTTCTACAGCCCTTGCAATGAGACCCAAGCCAAACTGGTCCTCTACAAAACCCTAAGTAGGATGGAGGAAAACTTATGAGACATGATGGAACTTTTTCTCAGACAAAAGCAAGGAACTTTAAGTCAATTAATGCACGCATAGAAGTCACATCAAAAGCTGGATGTGTATAGTTAAGGAAAATGACCATTTAGACAGATTTGTATCAGAATCCATTGCTTAAGCTAGCAAACATGGACATTAACATCTCGGAGGCAAACAGCTTGAGCAGTTGAAATGGAAAATGCAATTTACGGCTGCTACAATAGCCTAGAAATGTTGAAAGACTTAAGTGTATCAAATCACCCTACTAATAAGCCATATATCCAGATGAATCACTGGAATAGCAAACATGGTATATTATATCACATAATCAAGTCAAGTTTACTTGCCAAACCAACAAAGTGTTGCGCATACAATGTCCATCTATTTAACCATTTTAGGTTCTTTCAATTCGAGTTTTTTCTTTTTCCCACTAATTCAAGATTTCATCTATCACAAAACATTTAGAATTTAAGATATATGTTTTATATCCGAAGAGCTCTTTTCCTATGGATGAGGGCTGAGGTGGAAGAAGGCATTGTGAGACAGCAAGTAAAGAATCGATCTTAAACGATAATCTATGTATAATTGACTTGCTTAATTGAGTTTATAACTTTCATAGAAGGATTGGTTTCTCAATTTCCATTAGAGAGAATAAACATTAAGTAAGAAGCAGAATCCAACACATAAGAATGTCTTTTTTTCAGTGGATTTTACAGTATCTACTGAACATTATTTGGTCCTACTGGCTGATCACGGTTTCCATGGAACTGTCTCTTTGAGAACATCAATAGATCATGGATATCAATAGACCCCCCTTTCAAACACCAGCATGCTAATGGAAAGCAAATAACTAACAAGTAAGATTAAAAGAGTCATCATCCCAGCCAACCTGAAGTGCACAGTAGTTGCTCAAGGAATATAGAAATTCTTCACTCGCATACTCAGTAATCATCTTTGACATTGCATCTGGATTAGGGTTAAGAATCTGCTTCAGCAACATGGGAAACAATGATATGATGAATATAAACCTCCATGTGAAAGGTATTTAAGAAGCACAAAGATATACAATCCAGTCCAGAAGATTCGCAGGGATGCGATACTATTTAAGTCAATACCTGTGGTATACAGCCAACAATTCTTTCGAGTTCTATGTGGTGATCTCTGCAGTAACCTAGCAGGTCAGATTCTTGAAACTCTACCCTGTCAAGTAATGTTTTCTTCTCCTTATCGTAAATTGGTTCCCCGTTGTCATCTAACACATTTAAATACAGATTTATCCAAGAAATCTTTACAGCTCGTGGGTTTATATCAAGCCCATATACCTGTAGGACAGTATCTGGAAACATTAAGCATCTCAAAATTGATGTAAATGATGTGCTAAAAATTAAGAAAATATATTGTGCATAGAAGGCTAAATGCAATGCCAAGTTACTAGATAGATTCTGCCATGGACCAACATAATTAGATAAGCAAATTCATGCAAAGACCTTCAGAGGTGACCACTTCTCAGCAATGGCAATAGAAATCCATCCATTTCCACAGCCAAGCTCAGCAACTGTCCTGTCCTTGAAGATGGAATCAGGATGGCGATTCAATCCCTCATAAAAAGTAAAGGACCAGTCCTCTGGAATAAAGATACTGGGGATCACCATCATCGTCAGTTTCTTCCTTTCCTGGAAGCCTGAAACCGGTGAAGACAATGAGAAACTAGTTGGTACAACAAGACAAGACATCATAAAGACCAAATCACCCTGCTGCAGCATCTAAAAAATCAAGCACTTACACCCTCCATATAATTACAGTATAACTAATTATTGGTCTCAACAATGTTTTGATTAAACCACTCAAAATAACATGTAGGGCAGCCAAGTGCAGGAAGCTCCCACTATGCATGGTTTTGGAGAAGGGTTGGACCCACTTTGAGGTCCATTATTTGTAGTATTATCTTGCACTTATGCAAGACATTGTTTTCACAAGTCGAACCCATGATCTCCTGGTTACGCAGCGACAACTTTACCGTTATGTCAAGACTCCCTTTCACTCAAAATAACATTTAAACCATAAAAATGGCAACAAGCAAAACTTGCATTGTACAACAATTATTCATTCTTCCAGAAAAAGTAAATCAAAGAACCTATATGTAACCTCCCACATTGGATAAAGACGTTATATAAGTGTGTTACAAGATAGTATCATTGGATTTTTAGGTGAAAACCCATATAGAAGTGTGTAAGATAGTATCATTGGTTTATATAATAACTCAGCTTAAACACTTTGGCTCTAGTTGATTTTTAGATCAAGACACTTATTCTCAAGGCTAAGATACAAGTTTCATTGCCGATCAGGGTTCTACCATGGGATGTCACATTACAACGCTTATAATTACTCGAAAAAAACAAAAAAAAAATCATTTTAAAATCCTGAAAGTGACCAACAATAACTGTAATAATCATAAGAATAACATCATCATCATCATGGTAACAACAATAAGAATAAAAATAAATATGGTAACAATATTTACAAATAAAAAGATAATTATCATGGAATGAAATATATAGAAACCTCACTTTGCTACAAAACCCCTGTACATTGAAGCGCATTGAAGTTATATGTGCATGTGTGTGTGTGATTAAATTACATATGATCCTAAAATCTAATCTCTCCCAACAATATCTTGAAGCAGAAAATGCATAACACTACTCAAAAGATAAAATCATCTTAAGATCCTAGAAATAGTCAATAGTAATTGTAATCATCACAAGATTAATTTCCTCATCATGATAACAATGATAAGAATAAAAGTAGATACGAAAAAAATAATTGTAACAAAAGTAATAATCATGATAATGAAAAATATAGCAACCTCACTCTGCTACAAAAGCATTGTACACCGAAGCGCATTGAAATTATATGTGTGTGTGTGATTAAGTTACTTATAATCCTAAAACCTAATCTCTCTCAATAATATCTTTATTCAGACAATGTCCAATGCTCGTAATTACTCAAAAAATAAAATCATCTTAAATTCCTAAAAATAATCAATAATAATTGTAATAATCAGAAGATTAACATCATCATCATGATAACAATTATAATAAAAAAAAGTTACAAAAAAAGAAAAAAAATGTAATAAAAATATTAATCATGAGAACGAAAAATAGCAAAGTATATTGAAGCACATTGAAGTTATATGTGTGTGTGTGGTGTGTGGTGTGTGATTTAGTTACTTTCTCTCTCAACAATATCTTGATTCAGAAAACATATAAAACTCATAACTACTCAAAAAAATAAAATCATCTTAAAATCCTAGAAATAATCAATAATAGTTGTAATAATCACAAGATAAACATCATCATCATGAAAACAATTATAAGAAACAAAATAGTTACGAAAAAATAATTGTAACAAACATAATATTCGTGACAACGAAAAACACAGCAACCTCACTCTTCTACACAAGCACTGTACATTGAAGTATATATAAACTTCAAAGAAGAAAGCATATACAAACAATACAACATTTTATCATTCACAATTTCACATTCATATATTATACAATATAAAAATACACGTACATATATACATATATATATGTTTGTGTGTGTACTTAACTCTTTAAGGCTTTTTGTGTTTTTACCTTGATATTGTTCGAGAAAAACGTCTTGAATTTGGAAATGATAAGTTTGTAAGCATTGATCAGAGGCTTCTTTAGTGTTGAAACGTTTCTGAAGATCCGACAAGAAGATCCGAGACTCTTTTCGGGTCTTCGGATCCTCGAGGCGCTCCAGCAGTGACCGCAGTTCACTGTAGGCCGCGTCGCCGGATTTTTCGCATTTCTTCAAGAACTCATCCATCGATGCCTTCGTCGCCATTACAATATATATGTGTGTATATATGTATGTATATTATATATATATATATATATATATATATATATATATAGTGTTATATGTATGTACAGAGAGAGAAAGAGAAAATTTTAGAAAGAGAGATGGTTACAGAGCTGAAGAAGAGAATGTGCTCCACTGAATATATATACTGAATGGTGTGCTAAAAGTGTACGGAAAAAGTGAAATTTTCTAAATATAGATGGTAATTAAAATTCTTGAAAAATACTATTATATTGTGTATAGACTTAATCATAAAAATATAATATTTTTCTGGGAGTTTATGAATTATTAATATCTTTTTAGTTTTTTATTGTTGGATTTATTTGGCGTACTCATTTTGGTATATTGACAAAAAAAAAAGCAAAAAACAAAAAGACTTGTCTTATGTATTTGGTAAATTTCACAAATGTTATTCAATATCATTTTTTTAAAAATTTCGCCTTCATTATTTTAAAGGTGGCTTATTTAATCTTTAAAAATAGTAAAAAAAATTAATTTAGTACTTAAAGTTTGTACTTTTTTAATTTCGTTCTCAATATTTCAAAAGTTGTGCACTTAGTTTTCAAAATTTAGAAAAAAAATTCAGTTTAGTCCTTATTGTAAATTTAAATTTGCAACCTACACATGAAATTTTGGGACTAAATTAAAACTCTTTTCAAACTTTGGAACTAAGCGAGTCTTTTTTTAAATAATAAAAATAAAATTGAAATTAGTATGAATATTAAAGAATAAGGACAAACAATAGGACCATTAAAACAAGAAGGACAAAATTAAAAGAAAATACAACCATTAGGACTATTTGTAAAATTTGTACATATGTGTTGTAGTTTAGTTTTTTTTTTTTTTTTTTTGGTCTTAACTATCACAATATATTAATAACCGACATCAACCAAGGCCTACAAGATCAAAGTCTTGTTGTACAAGATGAATTAAATTTAAAACGATTACACAACCCGTTAAAAAAAATAGAGAACCTATTCAAATTATATAAGCAACCCAATCAACCAACATGCTTGCGTTGTGAGGGCTTGGAGACTTGCCTTCAAAGATAGCATTATTTCGTCCTTCCCAAAATTCCCAACAGATTTGAGTATTGTACTTGAGTTTTTTTTTTTTTTTTTTTAAGGTCATAATTATACTTGAGTTGATTCATTCAAAAATGAAGAAAAACGTGACTTTATAAAGTCAATGTAGTAGATTCGTCATGGTAGATGGTACAAGAACAAGTCATGTTATTTAGCCAAAAAAAAAAAGAACAAGTCATGCCGACCACACAACTCCCAATAAACAATTATTCCTAGTACGTGTGAATATATCCCATTGAAAAGAAAAAAAAGTAGTACAGGAGAATAAATGAAAAAAAAAAATATTTGTTCCATCAGAAAAAAAAAAAAGAATATAATCATATTTAAAGGCAAATGATGTACATTAAAACTCAATTTAGTCAAATCATGCCTAGTACAATAAAAAAAGGAAAAACAATGTAAAAACCTTTTTTTTTAACCATAGCGATACGCAATACGCCTCAACGAAAATATAATATTCTATTATAAAAAATGACAACAATTGATTGTTTTTAGCTTTTATATATGTTAAAGGAGAATATAATTTTAGGATTTTTCACATCTCTAATTGAATCTTTGATCATGAAACTAAGACATTAAAAAATGAATTATACACAACCACAAAGAGAAAAAAAAAAAAAAAGAATCAATTATCCATTTTGGATCTTTGAAAGTATGATATTGACTAAAAACATGTAAAAATCACCCACGAGACTCGTAAATTTGAAAGTTCAAATATAAAATCTATTGGTAGCTCTCTTAGTCTAACTTTAGGTAGTCATAATTAACATAGTAATTTGGGAATCTAAGTAACTATCAAGGAGGCAATTCATTTTTTTCAATTGTTTTCTTTTCTCTTTGAATGATCCAAAGTCAATGTTGGTTAATTCGAAATGATTAAGAATCTCTTTTCATATATATTTACAGACCTAATTGTTTGCATAAGACTAAAGATAGGGTTGAGATTGTTACAAAAAATTCTACGAAAAATAACACATTCTTAGGTATAATAATACCAACATTAATGCACTTAATCTTATCAAAACTCCGAAATTAAACGTACTTACTATTAAAATGGGTGACTCTTGAAAACTGATTGCATTGCACCCTTTAATTTTCCGTAGTTGGCAAAAAAAAACAACACATCCTAGTGAAAATAAGTTTTTCTTTTGCAGTGCAAACAACCCTACGAAAACCTTACTCATAAAATTCAAAATTTTTGTTTAATGAGGATTAAAATCACACAATTTAATATTTATATATATATAAAATTCAGTGGGGTTAAATTACTATTTTTAGCCTAAAAGTATTTTTAAAATACACACATTTTCAATAAAAAATTGAGATTAGTGAGAGCTAACGACGACGGATATTAAAACAACTGGGATTCAAAGAAGAATTAACAAATGATCTATGGACTTACCACCGCTCTAAAATAGGTCCACCTATGTCTTTAGTAATATGCCTGAATATTCTTAGAGCCCATATTAAACTTTTCGAGTGAAAAGTTAGCGTGATGAATACATGTAATTTGGTATTGTAAAAATTAAAGCCGTAAAATAAAATGGAAAGATTAATTCTTACGATTTAAAAATATATATTCATATAATTGTTAAATTATGCATCAATTACTTAGCAAAAAAAAAAATGTTATGCATCAATTAATTTCTAAATAAATAGTTCTCATACCATACCAGAGTGTGATTTTGGTGCGTAAATATTCATTGCTAGTAATTATGTCATCTTAAGAAGCTGCTAAATATATAGAAGAAAATCTCATTACGTTAACTTTGTTAAGAGGGCCCTTCTCATTTTCATGATCTTTTTATCAAGTATTTTGAATTTCAATTTTTTTTTTTATTAATCTCAGTAATATTATATCTCCCCGCATGCATTGCAAATGATTGCGTGAAATGCGTGCATCACAGTAATCTTGGAGAAGATGACATGAAAAACTGTCGTATCATAATCTAAGTTTCATTGTCTTAAGTTGGAGAAAGATTTTGTCTGATATCTAACCGACAATTGAAAAAGTTATCCCTATGTTAACCAATCAGAACTTCTCTAAGGTGAAAAAGGCAAGAGATCAAAATCTCAACTGTAGACGAGGTCTCTTTCAATTGTCCAAAAAAACTTCCCCCATCATCATAGTAAGGATAACAGGCAAATCAATCCTCGACGTTCAGCGGCAATTCGTGCTTCTTTCTCCGGTGAAGGTTGTTGGATGCTCGCTCCCTCTTTTTTCACCTTTCTTAATGATCACAGAGTTTGGTGGTATTTTTTAAGATTATTTAGTAAATTACGTTTCAAACACTTTTATTCTTAAACACTTTTATATTCGCGGTAATTAGAATTTTTGACGGTGTTATTATTTCCGGTGAATGGCATGTCCCGCATATCATGTTATTTTCTTACTGATCACCTGTGACGAGCTTGTGGCCATTTTTATGATGTTTTTGGTGATGTTGTATGTGTGGGTTACAAGATGAGGTTATACCTCTATTTTTAACCTATGTTGTTTCCTCTCAGTTTGGCTTTTGGGCTTGTATTTTTTTTTGCTTAAATGGAGGCAAAACTAGTTATGCACAAATTATCCTGAGGGGTTTTTCACCCATCTTACCCTTATTTTAGCCCATGTACTTATGTCTTTTTTTTTTCTCTTAGGTTATGGTGTGTTGTTTCATTTGTTGTATTATTTCTCTTCTAGCTAATATATCTCTCTTCCTGACAAAAAAATAAAAAAATCCTTGACGTTGGGGTTGATTATTGATTAAGTACTTGTACTCATTTTTTCGATGAAGCACGTAATTTGACGTTTAAGACAAATGTAGCGTTTATAGCAATGTCATCAAAGGTGTTGACGAACCCTTTTTTTTGCTAAATGGGTGTTCATTGTTGACGGACTTAGCCCGGTTGATTGTATATTGCTTGTTTAGCTTCTTTTTTTTTGTCAAACTTAGAAACTTTCATTAAAATCAGAAATAGTACATCAGCCTGTCCCAGATGCGGATGGGTTAGCATTAAGCAGTAAGCTAAAAGAGTTAGGTACATTCGATAACCAATCTAATGGAAAGAGACTTAAACGAGATTGGTTAGCAATCGAATCAGAAACTACATTGGCAGTTCTTCTAACAAGATCAATCCGAATGTTGCGATGAAGAGTCAGCTCGAATTTCAGACTGGTAACGATCGAGTCAATTTTTCAGTTGCACTTTGAGTTGTGAGATGAGAGAGCATGAAAAACCTCTTCACAGTCGGTCTTGATGATGATCTAGTGGTTATCGTGAAGAACAGCGATCTTGAGAGCCTGAAGAATAGCAAATGCTTCAGCTTGCTGTGGAAATTCACAGCGAACGGTGAAAGCTGAGCCATTGAAGAGGATGCCTTCATGGTCTCGACAGATAATTGCAATGCCTGCAATGTTGTCTTCAATGGAGAAAGAAGCGTCATAGTTGAATTTTAAGACGCCTCTGTTGAGACATCACCAATTCACCATGTTGGAGAACTTTGAGCTCTGTGAGTTAAAAAGGATGTGCCGTTGCTTTGAGAAGCTTCTCTGTACTCTGTCATGAGCTGAATTGCCTTGGTAGCTGTTATGATTGGGTATGTACTTGTTCCTTCAAAAAGAAAAGTGTTTCTGCCCTTCCAAATTTGCCAGCTAAGATGCACAATGAGGGCTGCAACATACCCTTTCTCGTAACCTGTTGCACGGCATTTGTTAAGGATGTCCAGGTGCCAGGAATTAAATCTAGTGTTCAAACGCTCATCAGAATAGTGTTGAAGTGGCGAAGCAATCCAGCATTGGTGGCTCCATCTGCAAAGAATGAGCATGTGTTCGATGGTTTCTGGTTCTTCTTTGCAAATTTGGCAGATGGGATTATCCGAACATTTTCTAGCATATTTGTTCTCCCCTATTGCAACAATGTTCCTACATGCTTTCCATAAGAATGCTTTGATTTTTGTTGGCACCTTAGTATCCCAGATCAAGGTCCACAAATTCTTTGTAAAAATGTGAGAGGAGCTATGAGTTGTGGAGGATCTTTTTTTCTGAGTTTTTGATGCTCCTGTATCCATTCTTCACTGAATAAGCTTCATTCTTTGTGAACGGCCAAATCAAAAAATCTTCTTGATCATTCGTTGCAATAGGAGTGCTGAGAATGGCCTTTGAAGTATGCTGATCAAAGATTTGCATTATGTGATTCCTGTTCCATGTGCCATTTGAGATAAGCTCACTAATTGTTTTGAGTTGACAGTTTTGTGGTTTGATGAGGTTCCTGTGCTTTATGACCCAGTAATCATCCCAAATATTAACATCATTTCCATTGCCAATCCTCCAAAGTGCTTCTTTCTTAATCAGCTTTTTCCCAATGACGAGGCTGCGATAAGCCCAGGAAGGGCGCGAACCAATTTTAGCATTCGAGAAATTGTCATCGTCAAAGTATTTGCCTCGAAGGACCTTGGCTATGAGCAGGGACGGAGGTAGGAATTTTTATCAGTGGGAACTAAAATAAATAATTTTTCAACTATATGACTTCATTTTTTTCTTTCAGTGAGGGTTAATTAATTTTTTTAACTAAAAATATATAGATATTTTAATTTTTTCCTAAAAAATACATAAAATCTTATAATTTTTCAACTATATGACTTCATTTTTTCTTTCAATGGGGGCTAATTAATTTTTTTAATTAAAAATACATAATTTTTTTCTCAAAAATACATAAAATTTTTAACGTTATTTTAGGTCAGTGAGGGTTGCAGCCCCCACTTATCCTAGTGTAGTTCTGCCACTGGCTGTGAGGGATAATGGATTCATTAAAAGTCTCCATGCTTGACCTGGAAGAAGAGCTTTGTTCATGACTTCAAAATATTTAAAGCCCAATCCACCATCCCATTTTGATTAAGTGAGAGCATTACAATTAATCTAGTGCATACGATTGTTACCATTTCTGCTCCATCAAAAGTTAGAGACAATGGAATAAATCTTTTTGCAGAGGGATTTGGGGATAAGTAAAAAGGACATAATGTATGAGGGAATGGCTTGAAGTACTGCTTTAATCAGCACTTCTTTGCCTCCCTCAGATAGAAAATTTTCTTTCCACCCTTGAACCTTTGAAAAGATTATGTCAAGGAGCCAATTAAGTGGAGTTGTTTTAGAGCAACCCCCAAATAGAGGGGATGCCGAGGTATTTTCCCATATCATTGTTGCATTTAACTCTAAGAAGCCTGCATATGTTATCTTTCACCAAAGGCGGGGTATTAAGGCTAAACGAGATAGCCGATTTTTTAAGATTGATGCTCTATTCGAATGCAAAACAATAGTGGTAAAGTGCGTCTTTTTAGTGTTGTATTTGTCTCTTTTTAATATAAGTATATTTCCCAACAAAAAAAGAAAAAAAAAATCAAGAATGTTGATGGATTTTTTATTTTTTACTTTTATCATGAAGGCAGAAGTTGTGGTTTAAATTCAAATTAGTTCTCAATGTTTTAAAAAAATTGTGACTAAATTAAATTCTTTTAAAAAAATAATAAGGACTAAATTGACTAATTTTAAATAATAGAGACAAATTTAAAAATTTTGAAAAATAATAGGAACTAAATTGATAAATTTTAAATAATAGAGATGAATCTAAAATTTTGAAGAAACAACCGGGACTATTTATACAATAGAGACATAACTCGTAATTTAAACTCAAAACTTCTAATTATAACACGTTACTATTTCACAATTTCACCTAACTTTTAAGTTTGATGGAATATCGCAAGTGCATTATGCATGCCAATAAAAAGGGACATATTTATTCGAAAGAGATTGAATAACATATATATTTATATTTTCTATTTTCTCTCTCTTTTTTCTTTTTTCCCCCCTCCATTTCATTCCATGAAAGCAACATCGGCCATGCCCAACTTGGATTTACTGCTAGCAGTACTCTCTATTCCAACCACCTATTTCCCCTTGTTCTTTCAACTGATACATTTATAAAAAATTCTCTTCTCCAAAATTCGAATTTCAGCCTAATAAAATAAAAAAAATAGATCTCATACATACTTTGTAAAAAATGATGAAGTGCCAAATTTACGACAAAAACACTTCCCTACATCCATATATTCACGGACGCAAACTCACACCACTCGAAGCACTAGTATATATATATATAGTACCACTAACCCATCATTAGACATCTTCCTTTATCACATTCCTCACCAAAAATACACATCCTGAAATATAACCACTGCATATTCATAGTTAAAGCACGCATACATAACACGAGTTTAGGATATTTTTAGGTGATTTTTTCTAGAATAGTAACATATACAAAGCCTAAAATTAAGAATTGTGAAATAAGAGAAGCATTGTGTAAATATTAACCAAATAAAATTCCTTGAAAATCAATTTTAGTGCACGGAGATAACCTAGAACAACCTTTTCATCTTTACTTCATTAATACTTGATTAATTACTTTCGTTGATTTGCTAAAAAGATTGCTATTATCATATCTTATAGAATCACTAGTTCTCTTTTATATATAACTTTCATTGAGAATAACATTTTGGAATCTCATAAGTATATTTTTAATTTTGAATAGTTTTGAGTATCTTAAATTGTGTTTCTATTTTGCAATCAAGTTTGAAATCTGCAAACATGAATTTGAATACTTTTATTTTTTTTAAAAATAAATAATTATACATCAATAACAACAAATCATATAAACAAATATATTATCAATAGTAACTTATTTTACTAAATACAATTTCGAAATCCTTTTTACCTTTGCAATGCCAATCACCAAATTTTGATTATTAGTTATAGGTTTTTCTTAATTGACTTTGCAAAAATATATATCTTTTTTCTTCATAAAATTACATTTGTGAATTTTTTTCCAAAAGAGGGTCATAATATAAGATTTTTTTTTTAATTGTTGAATCTATAGGTCATGAAGAGAAAGTTCTTTATTTAACAGTACATGTTGATCATAATTTTCTTTTGTAAGTCATTATTTTATAATAGTCAAAGTATATTTATCTCGACTCCTATCTAAGATTTTCAGTTTGTTGTGATTAAGATACGCTCATTCGCCTTCAGGGATATAGTCCAGCGGTAGTGGAGTGAAATCACTCTTGCAAGGTTGCGGGTTCGATATTCCCCACTGTTTTGAAGTTCTACTCTTGATTAACTTGGTGCATGTGTGGGAGCGTACCGTTACACTCGAAAATTTATCAATTGGTAGTCAAACTCCACCTAATAATTATGTGATTAGACTCCATTAGTTGAGTTCCCACGCCACTCAAAAAGAAAAAGGATATGCTCACTCATTAATCAAATTCAATCTTTGATGTTGAAACTTTTGCTTTGATTAAGATACGCTCATTCATTAATCAAATTCAATCTTTGATATTGAGATACTAGTGCCGATTAAAATTTCGAAAGATTTACATTAATTCAAGTATTGAAAGACTCTAATTGAATCACTCTTTTATTTAATCAAACTCAAAGTTAGGTACTGGAAGATCTATATCAATTCAAGACCAAACCAAACTAAATTATGCCTCGTGTGACGAGGTGGAATAACTTATATGAATTTGTCGACGCGGTTCGTTCTTATCGTAAATGTCTTCTCTGTTAGCTCCATATAAATGAGGTATCCGTTACCTTCGCATATGCATGTAGGGGTCATCTTTTAACATGTATATATCATCTCAGACTATTCTCTTTCACTTTATCATCAATCGGGGCCACCATCACTTTTCTTAGTATCATCTCATTTCTAATATTATCCTTTTAGATTTTGTCACTTATTCATTTCCGCTATTGTTATCTTACGAATATAATAGTACTTTACTACCCAATATTAGAATCATACACAAAAGTGACCTAATCGCAATCATATAATACTTCTTTTTAGTTTAAAATCGGTTAATTTAAGATCTACAATATCAACTCAAATTCAAAAACTCTCTGACAAATAAAAAAAATTTCAAAAATTCTCGTGAACACGAGGACTATAAGATTCGAGCTGCATAAGTGTTGACTCAAATATTGAGAGATTTCAGAAAAAAAAATATATATATATATATATATATTTTTTGACATTGTGTTATCATGCGACTCTCATATTAAAAGATTCGTATGAACTCAGATATTGTCAGATATACGTCGTGTTAGGCTGCGATTCATATGTGAAAACGTTCCAGTCAAATCATACAATATAAGTTATGCCTTAAACCGTTATATATTTAATTAAATTCAAATTCAAATAGTACAAACCCGAGTCGACTCACATTAGAAGATTCGCGTCGACTCAGACATTGAAAACTCCGCTTCAAATCCAACTAAATTCAAATTCAGATCATAAAAGCCCGAGTCAACCAACATTAACATCCGACCAAAAAAAAAAAAAAAAAACCAACATTAACAGCTTGTTTGGATTCTAATTGGTACATGTGGGGGACACATTATTATACTTAAAAGTTTATTAATTAGTAATTGGACACTGTTAATTAAATTTTCATGTCACCAAAAAATAACATTAACAACTTGTTTAGATTCCATTTTTTAAAGGAAATGGAAGGATGGGGAGGAATTAAGGATTCCTTCCTCTGTGTGGATTTCAATTTTAAAGGGAAACAGGTTAATTTAGTCCCTGGGGTTTATGTTAAAGACCAAATAGGTCCCTGTATTTTGTGAAAGTACCATTTTCGTCTATGAGGTTTTGTTAAAAAACTATTTTCATCCTTACCCTTAACTTTTATTTAACGGTCAATGGTTTGACAGAGATAAAAGACTAAAATACCCTTATATTTATCTATTATAGATTAGGTGACAAAGAAAAATAAAATAATGTCAAATGTGTATAAAATATATTCCAAAAAATTAGCTATTATTGCACAAACTATATTACAAAATAAAAAATAAAAACAAAATGCAATTTTTATATACATAAATCAACAAAAAAAAAAAGATTGCATTACAAAAAAAAAGATGTCAACAGGGTGTTGGCTTTTTTTTTGTAATTGTAACACCCCGATCTCTCTCGAGACCAGGAGTTCTATCAATCAATCTAATCGCAACCCAATTCCAAACCCGGGCAAAATTTTTAGGGAAATCGGACGGAGTCTCCCCTATTTCTAGGCAAAATGCAAACCTGCGACATCATATAAGTGGACCAGTACCGTGTCCAACCATTCACAGTTCCTCAAGGCCATCCGAGCCTCGGTTTTCAACAATTAAACACAACAAGTATATATAAAATTCCAAGTACCCAAACTATTCTAACTTTTTCCTTTAGACATTACAAATATGCATTGAATCCAAAACTTACTAACTTAAACATAAAACTTAAATGACTTTTCTTTACACATTGATTATATACATCTCATGAAAGTAAATCTTTACATCTTTGACAACTCAAGCCACATAGCACGCAAGACAACTCTTCAAGCACGATCTATCACATAACCACGAACTTTCCAGCTAACATGGTATTTCCTGAAATGTGGTTGTGAGGAGTGAGTATACACAACACGTATACTCAGTGAGGGCGAAACAGATATCGAGGTGGAGAGAAAGAAGATCGTGCAATGCAAATAAGGCAGTTAAGCAATATATATCCAATAAGAACAACAATCAATATAATCCACAATACAACAACAATTAAAGAAAGCATTAACACAACCAATCAAAGCTATACCACACTTTGAAGGCCATGGTTCACTCATACAAGCAATGTACCATTTCACGAGCAATACATCAATCTCGAGCTTGATGTTGACAACGATGACAATAAGCGCGCAACCACCTTATAACATCCACTGGGTGTACTCCAGATGTATCCCGACACATCTACGACCCAAATCTCCTAGGGCGGCATCCCTAGCGAGAATGGGAATAAGACACGGAGCTAGAGCAAACCAACCCTGGCAGCCCAAGACTGCCCAGAGAGGCCTATCACTCACGCGTCTGACACTATGTAATGCAATGCGAGATACAAGCAATAAACGAGCCATAGCACGAAAGTGCAGATTTGTATCAACATTCAATATATCAAGCACTTACAATCAATAATAGAAATCAATTAACTTTTCAAGCATGATTATCATTAATATCAACAATAACATCAATCAAACAAGTAATAATAGTTCAAACACGAAAACGACAAATATCACTATTCAATCCCTAACTTCCAAAGGCAATTACGAGCAAACGAGCTACGGGATTAGGAAACCGATTTCACTACATTCCCTTAGGCACTACAAGGCACGTTCCTATGTCACGAAACTTCATTTTCCCAACCGAAGCCCGAAAGTCCACCTACTGCGTTTGAACTACAACTATGCTAACCGGTCGCTCAATCAACGCCACAATAGCGCCAAAAGTGCTTCCATGCCCTCAATAGCAAAACTCACAACTCAATTCGAGCACGGTCAAGTCTTGGTCAAACGGCCCCTTTACGTTTCTTTGTCTAATTTCCAATTTTAACAAAGGCCGGTCCGTTTTTATTGCACATTTTATCTTTCTATCATTAAAGGCACTTATCCAAATTAAGAAATTACAATTCGGATCAAAATCCGAAATTCTAGGGTTTTACTATTGAAAATTACTATTCATTATTCTTCCCCAATTTCAAATTTGCATTTCTAGCCGTAAAAATTGCTAAATAACTAACAAGCAATGCTCTACGAACCCTAAAGATGCAATTCCCAACAATTTCAAGCATTATAACGCATTAAATATCAAATCTAAGAAATTGAATCAAAAATCAAATTCGAATATAAATGTACAAAAACATGAAAACTCTCACAGAGATTGAAGACCAAGACCCGCAAGGACCCGAGCCACGATCCTCGTCCGATTCCACGCTAGAGTTTGGCCTAAAAATGCAAAATCAATTTTTCTTTCTTTTTCCTTTGAGTTTCAGCCATGGGAGGGACTTATGGGACATTTTGGGTTTTGTTTTTGAGTCAATTTTGCCTTGTTTTATTTATTTAAAAAGATGAAAAAGGCTCAAGGGCATTTTGGTCTTTTTGGAAAGTCAAGCTTAAGTTAAAAATGGTCAAATAAGCTTATTTAATCAGCATTTAGTCTAATTCAAGTTAAAACAATGCAATTTTAATGAAACCAACTAAAATTAGCTAAATTAAACTAGAAACGCTATTCACGAAATCCGAGAAATATTCTTCTAACTTTCATTTTCGAAATGCAACGATCGAACGGTCAATAAACGATCGCTAATCATATGATGAGCAATAATATAAAACTATAATTTTTGAAAAGTAGAATAATAGAACAGTTTAAAATTCACTCCGGCTCGGAGTTACATTTCTCATTTAATTAAAAACCGAGTAATTTAATGCAAGAAAATTAAAACCGATTATTAAAATAATCAATATTCATTTAAACATAAATAATTTAACTATTTCTAAAATATTTAAAAAATTATGAAATTAATGCTAAGATACGAATGAACAAGTTAATATAAATACGTAATCAAATGCAATTAAATACTAACATTTAAGATGACACTTAATTAAATACAAGAAAGTAAATCCAATTACTATAAATAATAGAAATAGGTAGTAATCTTTTAATTAATCCATATAAAAATTATTGAATGGTTCTAAAAGAAATATCAAAAAAGTGCAAAATAGATGAATTAACCAATTAAACACTTAATTAAATGCGGTTAAATGCTATTAAATGCGTGCCGGGTTCGGGGTATCACAGTAATTCTCTTTTTTTGTTGATTTATGTATATAAAGATTGCATTTTGTTTTTATTTTTTATTTTGGAATATAGTTTGTGCAATAATAGCTAATTTTTTAGAATCTATTTTGTGCATATTTGACATTATTTTATTTTTCTTTGTCACCTAATCTATAATAGATAAATATAAGGGTATTTTAGTATTTTATATCGGTCAAACCATTGACCGTTAAAAAAAAATTAATGGCAGGGATGAAAATGGTACTTTCACAAAACACAGGGACCTATTTAGTCTTTAGCATAAACTCCAAATACTAAATTGATCTATTCCCAATTTTAAAGTAATGAAATGTTATAGAGAGGTTTTGGAACCCCCTCTATTTCTTTTAATTAGGATTTTACAATTCTTTCAATTTAGAGTACTTTTTTAGAGGAAAGGGAAAATGAACTTGTAAAAAGTTTCCCTTACCCCTACTTCAATAATTTTTATTTTAAAATTATCTTTTCTTTTTATTTCTTTCTTAAATTTAAATAAAAAAATCATAAAATCTTATCATTTTCTTTCTTTTGTTATTTTTTTACAATCAAATATATTTTCTCCGCCATCTTACTTTACTTTCGTTTCTCTCGGGCAATCCAAACAGGGGGGAAAAGATTCGTGTCAACTCAGACATCGAAAATTTCGCTCCAAACCCGACCCGTTTCCAAACCCGACTCGTTGCCAAACCCAATACCGAATAACACCCCCCGCGTTTTAGTCCAAATAAACGTCTACTTTCTTTCCCAAAGTCTTCGACGCTATATATAGCCAGCTAGTCACCGCAGCACAAAGCACTAGTTCCTTTAGCGTTACTCAACACGCCTTTCCTCAAACCTCCCTTTACTAAAAAAAACTCTTCTCCCAATTTACAAATTTTTAATTTAACAAATTAAATTAAAAATGAAGGCATGAAAGGGGAGGATCAATTGTTACTGAATTTCTCTATCTTGGTACCCTCTTGGCCTTTTTACCTCTCAATTTACATAAATTTAAATTTTTATGTGAATTCTCATTAATTAAGATTGTTGGATCATGATTGAAATTGGGTGTGTTTAAATAATGTGTATTTATTTTTGTTTAGAACATGACCAGGAATGATGGTTTTGGTTTGCTCTTGAATTGAAAGAAATTAGAGTTAAAAAGTGGGTCCTACCTTTCTCGGCTCGTGTATAGCTGGGCTGGAGCTTTGTGTAACGGTAATAAATTATCTAAGTTGAATTAGTTGAGATGAACCAGAAGAGAATTGGATATCAATCGAACTAATAAGAATTATTTATTTATTTTTTTTGAATTTTTTTTTTTGGGTTTGTAATGAATTGCCATTTGCATGCATGATTTTGACTAAGTCGCATATTTATTGAAGACAAAACCCCCAATTTTTTATTTTTATCTTTATTTTTTTATCTATTAAATATTTCATGCCTTGTTGCTATAAGAATGTGGTGTGTTTGTTTGTTTGTTTTGTTTTGTTTTTTTTATTTATTGATGTACTGATGGAGGTTTGATTATGTGTCAATGTATGTGTACTGATTAAATCCAGCTAGCAATGTACATGTAAATCAAAATGATTTCCATTTTTCTTGTGTCCAATGTCTTCTGTTCAGAAATTGTTCGAAATCTATAAAATGGGATCGATGCTTTCTGTGAACTGTTTGAGTGTTTGCTACCTGTTATGCGAATCGCGTTGCCCTACCAGCATATATTGATGTGCCTTCTGGCTTCTGCTGTCACTCTGAGTTGGGACTAAATGATATTTGTTTTTCTTGTTATTGATTTATCTTTTCTGGACCCTGAGGCTCCAAGTTTCTCTTTTGATTGTCTTCTCGGTCTGATAGAACTTGTAAAACCCTAATCTAGAAGGCCAGATTAGGTGCTTATTACTTCTGATACTGTTAATGTTATTTTTGCCTATTTTCCCTGTGTTGTCAATAAATTTTTACTCTTCTCTTGTTGTCTCACGGTTCAATTGTTTATCATACTTATGTTTATTCCGTACCCCCCCAGGCGCCCACCTCCCCCAGACTTTGAAGAGGTGGATCGAATGGCCGTGCGTTCAAGGAAAAGACCGATGATACATTCCACTGCTAGTGAAGGACAAACAAATTACGGGACACATGGACAAAATGGAGAAGTCCAGGCAGCAGCAAATGCTAGTGCAGTCAGTTTCCCTATTCTTGAACTACCAAACCAGTTAGTATATGACATACTTTCAAGGCTTCCCCTGAAGACCATATTCCTCTGCAGATGTGTTTGCAAAAAGTTCCTCGAACTTCTTAAAGATCCTTATTTTGCTCAAATCCATCTTGCTAGAGCTCCCACCTCGACAGCCAGTCTGATTCTTCTGCAAAGTTTGGAGGACTGGGGATTTCTGTACTTCTACGTGTTTGATCTCAATGAAGACTCGATAACATCCTCCTGCAGCACTGCTCCTTATCGTGGTCCTCAATATCCTCGCCATTCATTAACTGAGCTAAATGCTGAATTTTGCTTTAGCAACTACAAAGTTGCTCTTGTTGGTTCATGTGATGGATTACTTTGTTTGTATAGTGCTTCAGAAATGCCATTTTACTGTATATGCAATCCTATTCTTGGCGAATATGTGATTCTTCCTCCTGTCACTCCATCAACCTCAGCTTATACTTATTACGACCATTCTGTATTTGGTTTCTCTCCGAAGACTAAGCAGTACAAAGTCCTCCGTTTCATGTCTTTGAAGTCTGTTGATCCTATCACGCTGTTACCTACTAGAAAAAGGGTGGCTGAGATACACACTCTTGGTTCCTATTCTTGGAGAACAATTGATGATGCCCCCAGCCTGAAGCTTCACGAATCATTTGACCCTTGTCTCAATGGGGTTCTTCACTGGATTACAGATAGTCATCAAACTTCTGATTTGATATGTTCATTCGACTTGGAAACAGAATGCTTCAGGCCTCAGCCACCACCTTGTCACTTTAATCTGCAGTATATCAGTAAAATTTCGTGGATTAATATCGGGATACTAAGAGGATGTCTGTGTCTCTGCTATGTTTACGAGGATACTCAATTTGAGGTTTGGCTAATGAAAGATTATGGTGTCAAGGAGTCATGGACGAATGTTTGCAGGATTGACATGAAATTCTATTGTGGTTTACAAGTTGAAGATTTGCGTCGACCTATCAAATTTCTGAACAACGGGGATCTGTGGCTGATTTGTAGCTCCAATTCTTTACTGTCATATAGCCCAAAGAAAGGAACTTTCAGAGAATACAAGAAGCTGGAGCATTGGAATGCCGAAGTCATTGCACACATTCCGAGTTTCATATCACTCAAGCATGCTGCAGCAAGCGGGAATCTGGAAGTGAAAAATTTAGAAGTGTACAGACCAATGCTGATTTTGAACATATAGCTTTCGCGCAAAATCATAGGTACTGTGACTTATCTGAGCTTGTCTTTGCCTGTTTTCGCAATCACTTAGGTTTCTTATCTCCTTAACATTTGTTGAGGCTGTAGATTTTTTATAATTTGTTGCATAATTATAGTGACTGTAAACTGGATACATGTTAAAGAGGAAATTTATATGCAACCATTTGGCAGCTGAATGGTCTCATGGAGTCATACTGATATGCTTAGTTGCGCCCGTAGCGGTACCGCTCAATACATTATCTGAAAAAGAGCTGCTTTAAGTATTTCAAGATTCAGTCAAAATGGTTTCCTTTAATCTTGTATAATCGCGAAATCTGTTGACGAGAAACGGTAACACGATCATGTACATGTATATATATGTGAACAAACGGACTGGTAACTGGAGATGAGCGTGATCCATACGCATAAAATAGTGTTTTTATAAACGTATTGATGTGCTTGCAGATAAAGGACTGTTAAGTCCAGTGACTAAGTCACTATTTTTGCCAGTCAAGAGGTTTCCATCTTAGTCTTTCCCATCCTCGTTCCACCTATATCGGTAGCTTACAAATGTGGTTTCGATCCTTCAGGTGATGCTAGAAGTCGTTTTGATATATGATTTTATCTTGTTTTAATTTTATTTATTATTCCTGATCCAGAAGTAACCATGCTGTTGCGTGCAATATTTGAAAATTAGATGTTATTCTTGCAATGGACTTCTATAAGGATTAACATACATTTTCATGCGCAGAAAACTCAAAAAGTCTTGTTCGTGCAACTCCATTGAAGCTACTCAAGTGTAGCTTCATACTTTGAAAAGATGAAAATAAAGCATTCCTCACACCAAGCATTGATCTCATAATGAACAAGGAAAGAGAATTAATTTTGGAACAAACTTAATCCAAGAAATTGCAAATACCAATTTGCAAAACTTTTTCTTTTTTCAATATTTGCATTTGCAAAATCAATTAAAAATAAAATCTCGTGCCTCAAATACACCTAAAATAGTTAACCAATTATTATTTACATAGTGTTTGAAAGTAATTTATGTGTAGAATTTATTTCATTTATAAATGAATTTCATGAGGAATTAATTTACAAATGAATTCTCTTGTTTGAAAATGTAAAATAAGATTAAGTCAATTCTGTTATTTGTAAATTCAAATTGTGTTTAGAACACATGTGAAATTGAAATTAATAGATGTATTTTACTTAAATATTCTTCTTTTATTCAATTGTAATTAGACTATCAATAACTGTTATCTTTTCAACCAATTATTGATTCTTGGTACTATCATAAAAATCTATAAAAAAAAAAAGCAAAGAATTATTTTCAAAAAATATAAACATTACAAAATAAGTATAATAATTTTAAGTTCACCCATAAATTTAACATGAATAAATAACTTTAAGTTCAACTGTACAGATATACAAGGCTACAACAAAGTCACGACAAATACGATACTAATCTTTTTAGCGTGGTTGTCATATATAAAAGCATTATCTAGTGTTTATTATGATTGACTCATATTGATTATATTAAAATTAGCATGTATTCTCAATTCATTCTTTTGGATAACTAGAAATTCTTTTACAAGAATACATATTGTCCAAAAGAAAAATTATGAATAAGTTTACAAAGAAGATTAAACGAATAAAGAGGAGTGAATGAAAGATATTAAGTTTTTTTTTTTTTTTTTGCCGTCAAAGAGAGAAGAGTGGGGAAGACGTTTGTTTTTTTTTTTTTTCTTTCTTGAGTTTTTTCACTATTCTTAGCAAAGTCAATAACTTAAACGTGGGGGTAGTTTTGTCCTCAAAGAATTAGTAGCAAAATTAAAAAACGTGGATTTACAAATGGGTTAAATCCACTTACTACCCCTATCTTTTATATATTCTGACACTTATTAACCCTAATGTTTAAGTTTAGCCACTTACTACTCCTTGACTCAAGTCAAAACTAATAGAAGATTAACTTTGTTAAAAATTCTACTAAAATTTCCATTCCACCCTTCTATTTATTTATTTCTCATTTTCTATTTTGTATATCTTTTTACCCCTTCCCATGTTCATCTTCTTCTTCTTCTTCACAACAGCCACACACATAATACCCACCCATATACACATACACACAAAATCACAATATACACACGGCACACGCACACACACTAGACCACACTCACCATACTTTTACATAAAATTTCTCACACACACTGGACACATGCACCTACCACAAAAACGACATACCCATACACCAACCCATCACATACACAGTAGAGACCCACCACACAGATCATTGTCTTCACGCATCACTGGAGCTGCAATTAATCTCTAAAGTTGCGTGTGCCTTGTGTATGAGTGATATGTGTGAGTTTTTTTCGTCTGTGTGGTGTGTGCTGATGTAATCTTGTAAGTTTGTGTGATTTGTGTGCCACTGTGTTGTGCGAGATTTTGTGTCATGCGTGATGTGAGCCTTGTGTATATGTTTGTGATCTTGTGTGTTCTATCTTTTGTCATGCGTGTGTGTTTGTTGTGTAAATTTTTTTTTGTGTCTTGTTGTGTATATGATGTGTGCTTTGTTTTTATGTGTAGGTTGTGTTTAGAAGAGAAGAAGATCTGTTGGAAAACATGAGAAAGGGTAAAATAATACAAAATTGAAAATGAGAAAAAAGAATATAAATTAAAGAAGAAATAAAAGGGCGTAATAGGAAATTTAATAGAATTTTTAACATAGTTAAACTTTTGTTAGTTTTGACTTGGGTTAAGGTGTAGTAAGTGGTTAAAGTTAAACGTTAGGATTAATAAGTGTCAAAATATATAAAGGATAAGGGTGGTAAATGAATTTAATCATTTGTAAATTCTATATCTTGAGCTCAAATTTGAGTAAGACTTGTACAAATTTAAAAATTACAAATTTTGAATTTGTAATTTTTTAAAAAGGTGCAACCAAACAAAAAAAATTAAATTTATAAATGAATTTTATAAAATTTTATGAAATTTATTTGTTCCAAAAAATCTGTTAACCTTACAATACTTACTTATAAACTACTCGATCATCATGTCTAGCACCAATGTGAATCGTCACATGGGCCCGGTTCACTATATTCGAGTAATTACATTTTTATGTATCAAAAATCTCAAATTTAAGAGAAAAATAAACATACCGAAATGAATCTTTACATAATATGTACATAGAAGAGGAAATGATATGATAATGTCACCTGATAGTAGGTCACAGTCAAGAATGTTGGTGAGTGCGTAGATATTGGTATAGGCGGCTTCGCCGACGAGGTAGACGGCAAAGGCGGCGACGCCGATGCCGAGACCAGGCGTGGCGTGGCTGAGCTGGTTGGTTAGCATCGGGTGCTTCTTCCACGTGTCCCTCCTCCTGAAGAACTCTCCTGTGTGCCCCATCGTTACTTAAATCCCAAAAACTATATATTTATTTATTTATTCGTTTTTCAATATCTTCTTGTTCTTAAACTTTTTTCAGGTGAGAGAGTTGGTTTGGTTGGGTTGGGTTGGGTTGAGTTGGGTTGGATTATTGGGCCTAGAACATTTCCATGCATAACTTGATAACGCTATAGACAAGAACTAACAGTTGTAGACGTGGGGTTGAGTTGGGTTGTGTTGGATTATTGGGCCTAGAATTGTTCTGTGTATTAAATTGTTATGCTATAACAATTCTATGAATGAGATTTAACAATTATAAATTTTTATATAATTTTAACAATGTGAATAATTTGCAGTCGATGAATCTTGCTCGTATATGTGCTGTTATTGATAGTTGGACTTATTTTGGCCTTGTGATGCTGCTTTTTAGTTTCGGGCCAGCACTAACATCAGCTATCAGTTTTTCTTATATTTTTGTCATAAAGTGATTGGGGACACCAACTTATTAATAGATTAAAAAATAAAACGGCAAGAAATCAGATTATATAGCAAAAGAGAATCACTTAAGAAAAATATATATCTTATGACTTTTTTTTTCATGTTCTTTGCAGTTTGCATAGTGAATGAAGTTTAAATACCAAATTAACAAATAAGAAATTAAAAAAGGAAGACAAAGCAAAGGTTGTGACAAGCAAATAACTCTTAAGCCACTAAGGGTTTGGTCAAGTGGTATGTAATTCGTTGTATAAGTAAAAGGTTGCGAGCTCGAATTTCGTTAGTTACGTTTTACGTATTTAAAATTGTTTAAGAAATGTTTTAAGAGCTTGTAGCGAAAAATTGAAGTTACTTTTGCAGCTGTGTGAATACGTTGCAGCTGAGGACGCTTTTTGCGCAAATAAGAATTTGGAAAATAAAATTGGGATAACGTTGCCATTTGTTTCAAATCTTTTGATATTTATTTATTATCTTCAACATATCCCTTCGCGTATAAGAAGGATGCCATTCTCTTTATAGAGACTCGATAAGTGTTTTCATCAAATTCAAATAAAAGAATTTGAGTCACAACATGTATGACTAGGGTGCAATACGACTTGCAATCCAAAACAAAAACCGGGGTTCTAAGATTAGCTCACCCTTGCTGGATCACGACCCTTTGTCCCAAGTACTGTAGTATATGTGTGGCCTAAGACATAGGGGGCATAATAACTTGCATTATCCTCACCTTCCTTAGGCTTATACTTGTATTTATTAGGTTCTAAACTCAACAATGACAACTAAACAAGAGAATTGCGCTCATTTATTTTGGTACTTAACCCAACATGTAACAGATTATTTTTCTAGGAATTGCTCGCATACATTCTCTACAGCCGAATGTTGAGAGATAACAACATCTCTCTGTTCAGATAAGAAAAAGAAAATGCACTACAATTGAGAGATATAAAAAGCCGAGTAAAATGCTTCCCTTTACCTTTATTAATCCCATAAAATTGGCTGGACTAAAATAAATTGAAAATTCCAACTGTAAAAACTTTACATCATCAACTCATTAAAAATCCTTCTGTCCATAAACAATGGCTTAACTGAAGAGATAAATACAGAAGAGTATATTAAGTAAAAGCAAATGATATTGCTTGAATTTCATACTTTGCCACTTCTCTTTATCTTCTGGATCTATTTCCTGACCTTCTTGATTTTGCACACTCTCCAAACAATAAAAATCGCCTACTTCTATGTGAACGCACGGGAGTCCCTTGTTTTACCTGATACGCGTTAATTCATGCTCGTCATGAAAAATTGAATTCAATATCCAAAAATGAATGAAGAAGACTAAGGAACAACATACCTTGACTCTTTTATGTGGTTTGCGATTATTCCAACAGAATAGGCCATTGCAACCCCTAGGTCCTGGTCCAGATTCGTATCCCCTATAGTCAAAGTCGAGAGGAGCCTCAGTTGCAATAGAACTAAAGATAAAATGAAGAAGATTAGTGAAGTATTACTTAAACATGTTTCCTGCATAAATTACTTTCTTCTCTCATCTTTCATTTAAATAGAATTTTCGGGATATTGAGGAAGGAAGTCCAAGGCCAAATAGTTTTAAGCACCCGAGTGGCTAGTACATATAAAAGACACATTTGATTACGCCAAACGTAGACAAGATGATGGGTGCATATTATAAGAAATATGTCACCTAAAATTGAAATTTAGGGAGTGTTGATGTGTAAAATATAACATATAATACAAGTGTTGGAATGAATTGACTTACATGCTCTCTTTGCTAAAATTGCCAGCAAAACTGGTATCGTGCAACAGGCTGGGTGATAAGGGATACTGATCCCTTTTACTGATCTGGTTGTTGTGGAGAACCTTTCCATCAGTAATCTTCAAACTTTTAATTTCATGATTCAACTCATCTTCCCAGTGCTGAGAGGGCAAGTTCAAGGAATTCATGAATTCCATTTGATTATGATGATAAATACCATCTTGAGGTAGGATTTGATTTCTCTCAAGCTTCAAACGACTTAGTGACCCAGGAGTGCCTTTATCCATAGCCTGTAACCAAGCTGTTTCTAACCTCTGCTCGCGGATAATGGATTCTATCCTCTGCACTGGGATTTCAGACTTTCTCTCTTTTGAACCATTCACGCTAGCATTTTGATCACTTGATTCAAATACCCCAGGCCGGTTGCCTTCAGAATTGTCAAAGCTTCTGGATAATTTATGTGGCTCCTTATGCATATCCAAATCAGAATATACATCTACTTTGGAGCAAATTCCAGTAGTTTCCCGATTTATGAAACTGGTATTCACCATCTGCTTCTGACTCAGAGAATCTGGTAACGAATGTGGATTGACACTGTTTACAGAAGTCTGCCCATCCGGCAACAGAACTATTCTTACCTCCACGTTGCTTCGTAAAACAAATTCAAATGAGTTAGTGATACTGCTAAGAAACCTTTCAGCTCTTGTTTTAATTTCACTGTCCACAAATGCAACGTAAGCAACAATAACACCTGCAAACAATTGGTACAAGTTTCAGGAAAAGGTGAACAAAAAGATATGCCAAAAATAAATTTCTCTCCAGCATCGAGCTGGATTTCAATCAGCAATGTGAAATGCTATAACTTAGTCCACAGCGTGAAAATCCCTGGGGCCCGAGTAGTTGAGAGGCCAAAATTCCCCATGTTAGTTCATGGGTTTGACTCCCTCAGGGCAGGAGGTAGAAGGCCTAGGATTATCACCGTTGTACTAAAAAGAAAAGTTCACAGCACAGAATGAATTGGGCAACACAAATATCTAATGAATTCAACATTTCCCAGTTGAACTTGCATCAACAGTGGTTGCGTGGCTTCCCCGGTAAAGCAAAACTGTTACATGGTCAACACAAATAGGCATCCTTATTTTTTATCCTTTTTGTCCTTTTCTGGTTAGGAAACTTGTAATTTTTGAACAAAAGGTCGCCAACCAATAATCACCTTCTAACCCAATCTACCCACCCATCCACCCACACAACACCCCGACTCCGCTGCCCTCTTTCTCTCTTTCCTAAAATGGATGAGTCAAACCCCAGTTTCGAGATGGAAAGTAAACTCCTCTTTCAGATACCACTTTCCCTCATGACCACCAAAGGGATAAATCGAAGTCTTTTTTCCAGAGTTGCTCAGGTTTTAATCAAGTAAAAAACTTTACCACATCTTTTGACTATTGTATCTTCTTGTTTCCTAGGACATAATTCTGGTCTTCCAAAGACCAGTTTCCAGTCCTTTTTCTCAATTTTCTTTTTTTTCCAGTGAAAGAACTTCAAGTCATCTGTCAAAGACCATTTTTCACTTTATTTTCACTAGTAAAGTAGTCTTTCAAACACAATTTTTCACCTGTTTCAACCTGAAACATAGTGGCAGCTTTCCTCCCTTCTTTCTCTTTCTTTTTCTTCAACACCAGTAATGCACCACCAACACCCACTACCATCATATTCGTCTGCCACCCTTTCCCTCACCATTTTCTCTCCTTTCGACTTCCTTAGCAACTCCCTCACTCTCACCACCACCATGACCATCTTATTCTCAACACCGGACCAATCCCTCCTCCCCGTCTTATGACACTCTCCATAAAAGCCACAACTCCTTCCATCCTCACCCCGACCCCCTAAAAAGAGAACAAAGAGTTCCTCGAAGTTACAAAGCCACCTCTCCTCAAAATAACAAGAAGATAATAATAATGATTTCAAGGGTTGTAGAAGAAAACAATAATGTGTACAAGTACACTTATATGCGTGGTCCATGATAAAAGCTATGCTTACCTTTGGCTTGAGAGATTGACACAAGCCTGCCATATGTATGTAGCAGTTGCCTCAGTGTCTTAGAATGGCACTTCTCAATGCATCTTGTCCAGATATTTTCTAATATTTGTGAATTGCTCAATGCACTCTTCTCATCAACAGAATCATCTTGAGAGGCAGCAAATATTTTACCATCTATTGATTGGCTTTGAGTATGCCTGAAACTGAAAGTATCTGACTGTGGGCGTGTGACCTCTTTACTGGTTGATTTGCGGTACGAGGCCTGCGGAAAAGATGCGGGAGAATCTGACACTCGAGTTGCATGGTGAGCATCGGGTCTCTGCTTTAGGGCAATAGCTTCTCTAGATGTGCTAGAAGGGTCCTCTTCAGTGGCCCTAGAGCTCTGTCTTCTACTGCTTCCTGAGTGAGTTGGATCTGGCGTGGGGAGCGAACCTAACTGTAAAAGGGTTGCTGTGAACCATGTTGACCTTTCACTTGAAACCCTTAGCTGTTTCTCGGCCTCAGATAGAAGCTTCAAAGCATGCTTTAATCTATCCAATTCCACTTCAGTCACTGGAATAATAAACCAATCATATCTCTTAGTAATTAACAACAACAGATAATGAAGACTATAACTGCAGAATTTATTAAGCATAATTTATTAAGTTGGTTTCTAGGACTTCATCAACAAAACTTGTCCACAATGAAAAAGACCCTTTTTGAGAAAAACAAGGAGCTAACAGGTTGAGGAATACTAAAATTTGTTGTGCGTAATAGAAATTCAGACATCACATCATTTGTAATACGGATTCTTGCGCAGGCCTGTGATTCATGCAAATCTGAGCATGTCATGCCTTGTGTGATGTGCAATGCATTGTGATAGAATTCTCACAAGAATGCAAAGAACAATCAAACCATTGAAGAAAGTCCAACAATGATTTTCATTCATGACAATCAGATACCTAGTAGCAAGAATTGGGATGTCAGACAGCTCAAGCTAGAATTGCGTTATGGAACAGAATATGAGAAACAAATTAGGATGCCTTATCCAATTGAAAGACATTTTCTATGGTACATTTCCTTGACTAGATAGGTATGGAATATTAGGACTTCCAGACCACTTTAGATATCTCTAAAGCAACAAGTAGAAATTATTTTAAACCAAACTCAAACCAAACGTGCCGGCCCTTGGAGCTGGAAACAAGCTGAGCCAAACCAAGTTTCATATGTTAAAGCTGGACTCTTCTATTTTAAACCAAACTCCAAAAAACATAGAGTTTGAGTTCAAAGCTGAAGCTTGCCTTAATCAGCTTAATAAACAAGTAGAGCTCCGCCTCATTCTACCCAAGACAAGCGCTATTGCAAACACTTATATCAGCTATATATAGAATTGATGACAGAACAGGATTACAAGTCATGCACAAAAAGTGTCCCAGAGCATAAAATAAATAACAGAAATGGAGCTCTCTATTGGTTTTATTATTGTAAGAGCTCTATTGGTTTTATTATTGTAATCCATTGTTTGGGAGCTCAAGCTAATTTAAACTTAGAGGTTCATTTTACATCTCTAAATAGCCACTAAATGAACAGGTTGATTATCCATGCAACAAGGGGGTTGCTCCCCATAGGGACTCTTCCCAATATGATCCTGCCAACACATTGTCAATTCCATCCTGCTTACAAAGAATGGTGGAGAATCTTGGCGTAGAATCTAATTTTACATAATACAAGTTCCTCATTGTATCATTGGAAGGCTTCTTTGTTTTTTAAATTTATACCCCACCCACTTGTCATATTCTCATCACAGGAAAGTTGAGTATCATTTTAATTTCATTTAGATACCCACTACAAACAAACATGTGAACAAAATCTGTGCAGGGGACTTCAATAGGCTCAGATAAGGCAGCAGAATATGATAATGCAGTGAAAACTTGATGAAGTATGTAAGAATTTTCCATGACATGGTCAAAATTGAATTATTGGAAGTATTTCTCCTTTGGGACAGAAGAAAAAAAATGTAATAAGACTGGCATAGCACCTTTCCTTCTGGTAAAATGAAACAAAATTCATCTTCGAGATGGAGATTGCTAATTAGTGAAAACTAATAAGCTATCAGAACAAGAAATACATAAAGAACAGTTAAGTAAGCTGAACTTACAGTTTCCTTCGCTGAAGAATAAGTCACCATGTTTGGCATCAACATCGGAACGAGTCCCCGCAATTATGTCCATTATGAGAGACGCTAATTGAGACATTAAAACTATTGGGTCAATCCCTGAATCCAGCAATTCTCTGGCTCTTTTCACTGTTTCCGCTGTATCTGATGACATGGCTAACTCCAAAAGTTCCAGTAGTTTCTCATCTGAAACCACCCCAACCTACAAAAAGAAAAGGGCAGGTGGTTCATTATATTCCACCAACAAACAAATCATAGTTGTACCAGTACCATTTTAATTGACAAATAACTACAATCTGCCCTTCCCATGAGCAATTGCAAAAAGTCCATGAGTGAAAAGAGTGTATGCATAACGCTTTAGCCAGTTGGCAAAGCATAAGTGCTCTTTAGAGCATGCTAAGTCGATGATAAAAAATAATGAAGACAAACAATCGCCAAAAATATGTTATGCTTATGCCGCAATTTTATTAGGTCAAGATTATAATGAACAAAAATTTAGAACTGCAAGAATTTAGCAACGTGAAGTTAAAAGCAACGTAGACTCACGAGTTCATTCACTAAAGAAGGGGTAATCCTCTTTCCCAACAAACTCAATTGCTCCAGCATAGTTTCTGCATCTCCAAGTGAACCATCTGCATTCAAAGCAATCAAATCTAGTGCATCTGACTCAACATCTAGATTCTCTTCAGTGGCAATCTTCCTCAATCTGGTCACAGTGTCGCTATCTCTAATTTTGTTAAAGAGAAACTTTTGACACCGGGACAATACAGGACGGGGTAGATTGTCAAGATCAGTTGACATTAATATGAATACGACACGTGCTGGTGGCTCCTCAAGAAACTTAAGAAATGCCAGCCATGTCTTTGATGGCAACAAGTGACACTCGTCGACAACAAAAACTTGATACCGCGCGAATGCTGATGAGGGGGTCACAGAAAGATTTTTCAAAAGATATTTAATTTTATCAATTCCCTTCTTGTTCGCACCATCAACTTCTCTGATATATCTGCTCTTGCCAGAAACGAAATCAGCACATTCCCTACAGACCCCACAAGGTTTATTTTCTTCAGTAGCAAGGCAGTTTAAAGCAGCTGCAAAAACCCTAGCAGCTGAAGTCTTTCCAGTCCCACGTGGACCTTGAAAAAGATAAACAGGGGCAATCCTTCCCCTTGAAATTGCATTTATAAGGGACTGAACCACAATATTCTGCCCAATCAGTTCTTCAAAAAACATTGGCCTATAGTTGTGGCTCAGGCTTCTCATATTCTCTGGACTACCTTCTTCTTCTTCTTCACCATTCAATGCTACTAGTTCTAAACCTTCCTGACTCCGACAGCTTGTTGACCACCTCCTTCCGTCCAACCGACTTAATGCCTCCAAATCAAGCTCTCCATTTGTGGAAAGCTCATCATCGCTATTTCCAGATCCTATAGATGATCCCCCTTGGCCATCAGCACTGTTGGTCAGCAACGGGATAAGACCTTGCCCAGCATTTCTTGAACTGATTTTCCTCTTGTTATAGCCTATTGATGATCCATGGCGTCTTTTCTGATACATAGAGTGGCTTCCGCACAAAATGCTGCTCCCTTTTCTTCTCAAGGTGTCTGATAGAGATGGTGAGTAAAAACTCCCACACCCTCCTCTAGACCTTGGCGTCGATCTCCTCGACCAATAACATGGAATTCCACATCCTTGCCGACCAGGCATATCCAATGGATCATCAACCTCATCATCTCCATCATTCAAGGATGCCGAAGTGCCATCCCACGAGCCAACTGTACTCGGATTCCTAAAATGATATTTTCTGAAGGAACTAGTGGACAACGCTGGCGTACTATACGTATAAGATGAGTCCTCTTTTCTGCTATCCCTCAACAACTTGGACGACAAACGACCCCAATTCCTACTCTTCAGCCTAGCAAGCAATGGAGAAGTCACAGAACCCTTCCCTAAGTCCTCTGAATTATAATAACCCTCGGTATCATCGGATTGATCAGCTAAACTCGTTGAATCGTCCTTTCTCAAACTCAAACCAGGCAAACCCTCCAGTACCCTTTTTGACCCCCTACTCAATACAACATGTTGCTGTAATTGCCCATTCTGCTGTCTCAGAACAGCATTATTTCTCTTTGATTTTTTCTTAACAGCACGTCTAATAGATGGCATAAAATTAGCATCTTTACACTTAAGAATCATAGAAGCATACCTATCACTTACATAGGTATCACTCTTGGAATCATTGCCAACATTTCGCGCATCACTTAGACTATCTTCCACACTCTCCTCTAGAGTAGAAGACGACCCTTCCACATTTCCATTTCCAAGATCATCTCTCTGCCTACTCTTTTCGCTTTCCGATCTTTGCATCCTCCAATTATATAAGTAAACTTTTTTCTCTTTCTCTCTAATCTTGCCATTTCCATTACCAGCACTATTACTATTAGCACTGTTATTCTCAACCTCATTTCCACTAACTTGTTGCTTGGCAAGATCATTATTATTGTTATTATTTCTGTTGCTATTATTCATGAACTGATGAATGTGATGGTGGTGCTGAGAGTAATGCTGGTTAGTGGAGTTGGATACCTGCATTGCGGATCTTGCTGAACCCAGCGGGGACCGCCACGACGACGTGGTCCCCGGGTCTCTGAGCACCCTCGCTGCTTTCTTGATTTGTGTCAATTCTTTCCTCAAATGCAAATTGCTTGGATCAACCCCTCCTCTACCACCATCACCACCACCATTCAACCCCGGACCACCGTTAATTTCTGCTGCCATTTCACTCCTTTTTCTGCAAACTAAACACTAAATTCACTCTTTATTAAGCCCCCCCACACTCAAGTAAATGACAGTACAATACACAAAACTCCTAGTTGTACCCACTTAGGTCTATTGTATGCAAACTTACCCCGACTCACACACTATAACCCAAAAAATAAAATTAAAAGAAAAAGAATCCCTTCATTTAAACCCCACAATTGTACACAAAAATGCATGAAAAAACTGATAGAAACAAAACAAAAAAGAATAATGGGGTGCGAAGAAAAATGAGGTGAATGTAATGCATACAATAAAGGGCAGTGGGGAAGATTAAGAACAAGTGAAGTGCACAACTGCAGATCTTGCAAGATTTTTTATTTTTCCTTTGGTGGTGGGGGTGGGGGTGGGGATGGGGGTAGGGTGGGCTAAAAATGAAGAAGATGTAGAGCTACTAAGTGCTGCTACTTTTAAGTAGTAGCAGAAGAATAGAATAGCATAGGGTTTTTAAGGATTTCGAGATGTTAAAGTTTCTCACAAGGGTGGGTAGAAGTTTTAATCACAATAAGTATTTATCTCCTGGGTTTGAGATGTTTAGTTTTTAGCAGTGATGTTCTTGTTTGCAATATGATGTTGATAGTTATGTAATCAGAGAAGAGGCAAAAACATGTGATGAAATCTAAGTAGAAAGAAGAAGCTGTGAAAATGAGGAAAGAAAAATCTCTTTTTTGCTTTTCCCTCCAAACGCGCCTAAGGTTTCGAGGGGTGTAATGTAATGTAGTAAAAGGTTCTCTTGTTATTTGTGGTGCTTTTTTTGTTTTTTTTTTGTTTTTGTTTTTTTTTTTGTACTTTTGTTCGGCTTAGGGGGTTTTGATTTATTTCCCTTTTTGTCTATATTTTCATTTATTTTTACATGATAGATGATGCATCACAAGTATTTCGTACACTTAATTATAATTTTACTCATTATGGATGTTTAATGTACTGAATTTTTATTTTTACATAGTTGGCAACTATAATCAAATATATTTTTAGAAAGTTCTTTGTATTCACACTCAGAACATCAAATTTGGAGCTATGATTTTGTCATTCTTAATATATCTTCCAATCTATTAAGATCGGTAATTCATATATTATTTTCTCAGTGCAAAACCAGTTGATTTCATAGTTTTAGAACTATGTTGTGGAATGTGAAGTTGTCCAATAGGAGCAACCAACTATAGTAACGACTCGCTTTTTTTGGCTTTATACAATATTCTATTTTGATCTACTAAAAATTCAAGCAGGGTGCGTCGCGAGCCGACCTTTTAAAGATGAGGAGGCCTTTTGACAAGGCAGAGTGGCCGAGTGGATAAAAGCAAACTATATATCTATTCAAGTTTTGTATATGAGTTTGAGAAAAAATTATAATTTGTCATAAAAATAATATTTTTGGATACCTAAAATGTGAATGAAGTTATACAACTGATTCATTTTTAAAATACAGTCTGAAAAACATTTCTTTTATTGTAATGCGTGAGTCTCATACATTGTGTCTAAACCGTTTGAATGTCTCAAACGTCAAAGGTGGGCGTGTTTAATTATTCAGTCTTTTCGATTTTGGTATAAGAAGTGATGGTTTTTGGATTCTTTTCTTTTCATGTGCATGCATGTATATGTTCATTGCATTGCATTGTTTTTTACCGGATTTTAAGTCAGAGGCTTGCCGAACGGTAAGTGCAATAAGTGGGGAAGCACTAAGGTAGTTCACCTCATTGGAATTTTTTTTTTTTTTCTTTTTTGGTTCTTCGATTTAGAAAAAGAGAGAATGTCATTTTTTCTTATGAATTTTCTCCTAAATTCTAAACTCCCCCACGAGATTTTAGATTTTTTCAAATTCCTCCATGACATCAAATTGTATTAAACAAAGCTTTAAGATTAAATGACATTTTGGTCTTGTATTTTTTCATTGAGTTATTTAATTTTATTTTATTGCGTTCAATTTTTCTATGTCTTTAAAAGATTAGCTCGTTGTAAAAAAATTATATATTGGGTTAGAAAAAAGATTGAATTCAATTTGAAATGTATATATATGTATAGAAAAAATATTAAAAGTGAATTTATTTTTTTAATCTCGCTGGTAATGCGATTGTTGTAATGCGATTGTTGCATAATAAGTTGTTTTTTATTTTTTTATTTTTTTTTTTTTATAAGGTTATCCCATTGCAAATAAATTACAATGAACCAAGCCAAACGATTGTGTAAAATGGCTATTCCTCACAAAAGCTCCTTGTGATGGAGCGGAACCATGACAAGTGAGGTAGAAGAAAATATTGAATTTAATTTTAGATGTATATATATATGTATAGAAAGAGGATAGATGTTAAAGAAAATATAATTTTTTTTTAATTTGAGGTGTAACAAAAATATTGTATAATAAATTGTGTTTATCATCGTTTTTTATTTTTTTAAAATTAAAACTTTATGATTTTCTATTTGAATGTAGACTTTATATTGAATGATTTTTTATCAAATTATTTTGTCTATTATTTTTTCTTTTTCTTTTGCCTTTGTTTTGAAATATAAAAAAGATTATGCTTTTCAACATAAAACTTTGTTTGGCAAAGTTTGATTTCAATGGGAATATGGATAAAACTAAAATTTTATGGGAGAGTCTGGGATTTAGACTAAAACTCATGGGAGAAAATGGCATTGTCTCTTTAGAAAAATAAGCTCAAAACATTGTGGACATTGAGTTTAGTGAAGAGCTCAAAAAAGGAAAAGAAAATCAAGCCATATATGTAAAAGAATTCTACGTATATGGATGTTCGGAAATATTTCTTGTTATTTATTCAATTCAGATTCTAAGGCATCAATTAAAAAAAAAACAAAAAAAAAGGTTATTGTTTCGTGGCAATGATGAAGATACGTGCAAATGATTATTAATGAGATATTTGATTATGATCATGCAAATCTTTGCATTCCAAAGGGAGCAAAATGCAACAATTATGATAAAATCAAAGAGATTCAGCTTCGCAAAAAAAAAAAAAAAGACATGTTTATTTTCTAGTTTAATGCTATAATTTTAATTTTTTTGTCTCGCTATTGCCAAATTTAGTACAAATTAACGAAAGAAATCTCCTTAATTAGGAAAATAATATCTTCCTATAATTAGAAGATTTTATTGCACTAAGAATGATGGAGTATCTAAATAAATTTCATCCTATCTATAGGCTATATTTTTTTATAAAAATAAATGTCTTCTATTATATCCCTTACGAGATCTCATGTCTACTTTAAATGATTTATATTTTTCTTTAAACAAATTCATTTTTTTTTTTTTTTTTTGTGATCGATAGATTCTTGTTCTAAAAGAGGTATTAACCATTTCTTTAAAGAGACTTTATATCAAAGCATGCGTCGGGTTATGCTACTATATTATATGATTTATAACATTAAGGTAGATCTAATATGATATTATCTAAGACGATTTTTTCTTCATTGAAAAATAGAAAAAAGAAGACTACGTACACCCGAATATATTGCTACTTTTATGCGCTAATCAGCTCAAATAGACATGCATGAGCAATAATAACATTTATTCCATTGCTTTTATAGTTTTATTTGTAAGAAAAAAAGGTCTTAAAAACTTTAATTTTCAACTACATCTACTTATGACTAGCATTTTCGAAATTAATTTAGCCCTTAAAATGACTCATTTTTTTATTGGTAACAATAATTGTTCTTGCCTAGTACTGGCTACAAGTAGGCTAAGTTGCAAATATAATCTGAGTTTGAGGTCGAGCTAAATCTTTTACAATTAGTCTAACTTTTTCCATTTGCAAGCTTCCACTTTTATCAATATAAGAAAGAGACGGGATTCTTCTTACAAACGTTAAAAGAAAATAGGTGAAGTCCACAAAAAATATGCAAACTCTACCAAAAGTGACATGGATCTCCATCACATGCAGATGTGTTATCATCGTGTTTAATTAAAACTAACTGTTTTAAATGACTGACTGTTTTAAAGTAATTTCCGAAAGAGTAGATATATTATTGCTAAGAGAAGCCTCAAGCATATGCTTGTTATATTTAATACAGTTTCAGTCATTTCAGATATTGGAGCAAATAAATCTTATATATGCAATTGGGAGAAAATAAGTGTACTCTTTTATGTATACTTTGAAGATTGTTGTTTAGGCTTTATTCCAAATTTAAAAATTAAACAATAACAGCTATATATAAAGCACTTGCTATATATATCAGTATATCACCCAAATCGTAGCACTTAAACTTTATTAGGGCATCTTATATGATCTTATACGGCAAGTGTCATATATAAACAAGACCTACTTATTTTAAGAAAATAAATAAATTATGTGACATTTGTCATATAAGAAGCGAAAAGTGAATGATACTACACAAAAAATGACATAAAACATTAATTGGTTGTTACATAAAACATCTGGAATAGTACTATCTAGTTCAAAGTCTATGTAGAGAAGGATAAGCTTTTTTTTTTTTCACTTAATATCACTTTCCAATATGTGCTACAAAAGGTTTATTTGAAGCAATATATCTCTTTATATATAGAAAAATTATTCTAAAGATATAAACAAAATCTTCATTTATTAATTAATTAATCAAGATCCATATCTACATACCTTTAATAAAAAGATAATAAAGCCTTTGCTCAAACCTTAAGCTTAGGGATTAGTATCCAACTTGTCTCCTTTTTTATATTTGCTAAATCATGTGCTGAGGCCACAAGTTTTATCAACCTTTCTCAATCACGTCTCTCTCAGTAATATTATCTCAATGCTTGTGAGATGTTTTTTGATGAAGAGAAAAGACATATAGAAGTATATAAAACTCTCGTCTCCTTACTTTTAAGAGTTACATGAAGTGGTCGGGTAGTGTTTTATTGTATCTAAACTTTATAAATTTGAATTTATGTATTTTCATTATAAATATTATTTGGTTTTTAACTAGTTTGGAGTAATGCGTTAAGGTATGTCGCTGCAACACATTATTTATAATTTTGAGATGAATCTAACATGATTCAGTTTAAAATAAATTATTCGTTATTAAAAAAAGGAAAAAAAAAATTATTCTCTCTTTTTTTCCTCTTATACACGTGATCCGTTGGTCAAATATCAATTTCTTATACAAATACAAAGATAAAAATTTAACGAGTATTGGATGTGAATTTTTATTTTCCTTTAGAAGATGCTCCACCACCTGCGAAAAATGACAAATCACATGTAGTCTCTAATGCGTAGATGTTTAGTCAATTCGAGGATCATGGCACCACATGTCTCCCCAGATGTAGGCAATGCCAAGAACAGCGGAGGTATACGAAATTTCTGTTATATTTAAAATTCAAAAAAATATTAATTTTTAAAAAATTTATGATACGCAACTTTATATTATATTTACAAAAGACTGTTTTTGCGATCATATATGAAGAAGGAAGAATACAAGCTTAAACTGTCGATTAATATATTTGCGTCTTGAAAAATCATCTTGTATGTCTTAAAAGCAATAACAAGCAACAAGCATAGGGTTTGGCTTAAAAACGTTATAAATCTTACTTCTTTTATTTATAGCGTGTGAATCTCATACATTAATAGAACCTACATCATATAAAAATAGACGTTTTTCACATCAAATGTTTTAAAGCAAATTCAACAAACATAACCAGTATTTTAAGCTTTCAAGAGTTTTGTGGATTAAATGGTAGCTATTTGTTTGATTGTGATTTAAAGAAGTTGTGATCGTGATTGTCCAAGCATTAAGACAATTTTCATTTGTCAGCACACATTTTGTAGATGAATAAATTAATTATTTTGTACTCTCATCAGAGAACATATCCATTAAATAAGAGTTGGCAACTACGATAATGCAAGAAACATTAACTTTTTTTGTAGGTCCATAATTGAGTCAAAACCTTGAATCCTCCACAAGTTTAACTTATGGATATTCATCAATGTGCAATTTATGAATTTGTTTGTGGACAGGACAAATAGGTTGGGCTAAATTATAGGTTTTGTCGCCATAAAAGTGTCACGATCTCACGATTCATGACCACACACACAAAAAAAAATGACTTTATTATAGTTTTATTTTTATGATAGAAAATTCTATTTAAAAAGTTTTTCGAACATATTAAAAATGTCAAATTAAGGGATATATTATCCTGATTGAATAATACATAATCTAAGTTAGTTGGACATAAGTCTTACCGAGCTAACCTTATGGAAATTAACTTTCCAACTTATTCGAATTTAAGATGTGAGCAAATCCTTTACTCATACTTTAAGTACTCTACTACTAGCATAATCTCTTGAGATTGAAAACTTGGGCTCTATTACTTGTTAGTTTGCAAGAAGATAAATTTATATGATAAAATATTTGTCTGAGAAATAGAATACTTTTCGGTGTTATATATATATATATATATATATATATATATATGCACATACATATATAAAAATATACACATGTATTTATAGGAGTGATGGATGAGGTGGGGGTGACAAGGTAGGGAATGGTGGAGATAGGGTGTGCGTGAGAGGTGTTAGGGTAGAGTGTAAAATATTTTAAACTTTCTTAATTAGATCTTTTACATTGATTGAAAATATTTTTCAATTGACTTATTTTATCGTATTATTAAACACCAGAAAATTAAAAACATATTTAAAAAAAAAAAAAATTACAAGAAGCAAACGGAGCCTTGATGTCTAATCCTTTCCAATTGTGGCTAATAAATTAGGTTCCATAGGGTAATACTAAATTATTTTGAGCACATGAAGGCTTATTTGAATATAGACCACTACGAGGGATCAAAGTCGTCATAAAATCATTAATGGTGAGTAAAAATGGCGCATTTAATCCATAGTCAAGCTCAAAGAAATTATCTAAGAGATGATATCCTTAACATAGCCCAACAATCACATTATATCTTTACCAACTACAACGATAAACGACGACTATGTTGTTGCTCTAAGTGAGATTGACTACATATATCTATTGACCACTCTACTGATTCATATAAAGAGTTGTCTCTCCCGTTAGCAACTCTTGCAAATATCAAACTAGAATAAAATGACAATACCAAAGATAAATCACATTGCAAAAGTTGAAAAACGCCTAAACGATAACATTGCAGGAATAATATGTAAACATGCCTACCCATCACAACACAGAAGAAACCAATAATTCTTTTGCTGAAAAAGGAAAAGCCTCTTGAGGACAGAATTTCAAAGCATATTAAACAAAGAAACAGAGAACTTTATCAACGAGACCTCACTAACAGACATTCCAGTCCAGTAACTTAACACGAACGGACCACTAACTCGACCTTTTTCTTCACTTCAAAACATAAAACTAAACGATCTAAACAGTTAATCCTCCCATCTGATTGCACCATCAATGGCAGAACCCAGAGTTCAAACTCTCACCCTCTTGTTACTGCACCCAGGGCACTTGTACTGCTTGATATGCTCCGCTTTTGCAGGAGTAATCTTCACGCATTTGCCATGGAACCATCTCTCACATATATCGCAGCAAATCCAGAATTCATCATTAGCGTAGTTGTCCCCACAGGCTCCACATAGCGTTGCTCCCTGTTCATCTTCTTCTTCTTCTTCCTCCCCCCCACTCTCGTCCTCTTCTTTAGGCGCAGACATCTTTACTGCCTTAGCATGAGATTCAGGCTGCCGGGCCTGACAAAAGCAATTAAAGATGAAAAGTTGATACATAATCAGACGAAATAAACAGATGGATGTGTAAAATAGTTGTTCTTACTGGTTTGCTGCTTGATTTGTTTTTGCTGCCATTGTTGTGAGCACTACCTTGCTCCTTCGCCTGTCTAACAGATCCTGTTACAACCTCAAATACGGTGGGGAGATCATTTATCATCTGGAAAAGCCTCTTCCTAGAAACACCAGTATGTAGAATCAGAATCAACTCCATTAGGCTGATGTATAGACATTATATATATCGCAGGTGACTACAAGGATGATAACATTAGATAAACGCAAAACACATATACGTAAGCAAAATATTCTGATTCACAATGTTTCCATTTAGTGTTGCAAGGAAGAGAAATTGGTTGAGTAACCAGAACATAACCGATGTTCACCCCCACCCTAAAAAAACCTGAAAAAGGTAAAATCAAAGAAAATGTCTGACACAACTCATCAGCACCGACTTATAATGTTTACTTGCGCACTAAACATTTACATAGAATACATGAAAATTTTATCTTAACGTCTAAAACTCTGTCAACGAAAATAAAAACTTCATTTCCAGGAAGAAATTTTTTTTTTTTTTTTAACGTAAATTTCCAGGAAGAAATATACAGCAATATCAACCAATTTGAAGGAAAACAGGATGACGGTGATTCAAACCCTGAACTTGCATTTATTTTAACAGTATCATCCTGGCGAATCGCCATATCTTTATCCTACTAAGTCAGTGTACAACATCGCCTCCTCTAATCATTGCTAAGACAATAAAGCTTTCCATCGTTGCACAATAACACAAGTCAGAAAACTGAACAAGATAGTAATGTAATAGTGCTTCTTGTACCAAAGAAGGGAAGGAAGAAAGGAGGGAAGGGGGAAGAGTTAGAGAAGGCTTCGTGTAGCCCTTTCATTATTAGATCATATCTTCTCCATCATAAGGACCTTTTACAACTTTTACAGTCAAAGCGATCCTTAATAAAAGTAAGTAAAGCACATTCACCAAATCAAAAGTACAGGATCAGATCAAGCTAATCTAAGTAACCAGAATGTTCCAGACAAATTCTGAAAGCTTAACAAATAACAAAATTGAAAACACACATATAATAGAGACGCAGACAACTTAACCTTGCATAGTTTCAACAACTTCATCTGAAATGTAAATGCTCACTGCCACACAACTGAAATCATATCAGGAAGCATATTTTGCCAGCGCATCAATGTAAATACAACCATTTTCCTAAGGTAACTGCATAAAAACTAAAAATCATCGAACTTTTAGGAGAAATGGCATGGAGACACCAGTAGTCTCGAGTAACCTGTCCGCCTTTAGTCCATCCTCCTTCCGGTTCGTTTTTAATTCCTGCTACGTTTTTTTCTTTTTCTTGGGAAAAGAAAAAACCATTATGAATTACACTTTAAGCAGGCCTCTCTATGTCAAGATCCATTTCATACATATTAAGAAGAAAATGACTCTTTCTACACAATGAACCAGACATAACTTTTTCTCCCAAATTTGAATAAGATTCTTTTCTCAAATAGATAAAAATGAGACTTCATTCTAAGATCTATAAATCATTCAAAGGACTAAGCGACATGCAGATTGCAGTCCTTAACGTAAAAAGCCTGGTGTGATATGGAAAAACTATACATTGACCCCTTTCCTGAAAGGTGATAAGAGACATGAAGGATTTATGTTAAGTGAAATCCCTTGTATCCAAATCAAAGTATACATGAGTGAGAAGTAGCTGCAAGCTAAATCTTCTACCTTCACAGGCAATATAAAAGACATGAACTACAAGTATAGATTAGGCAATAACAAAATGGCCATAAACCAAGCTTAGCAAATGCTAGCTTAGATGGACTAGACCTAGGAACATTACTAAAAGACTTGATCTACATTCATCCACTAGACATACTTTTCAAATTAATCGTCACGTAACCAAACAACTAGCCATACATCATAGCATATAGATAACAAATTACCAAGTATCAAGGGTGGGGCCTTCGGAAGAGGAAGATTGTTTTGGGGGGGGGTGGGGGGAAGGGGGAGGCAAGAAAAACAAGAACAGTGGCGGAAGTTCTAGAAACCAAATCATATAATGCAAGAGGTTCCAGAAAAGATATTACCTCTCACTCTTACCAAACCCAAAGCGTGCGCCAAAGTAAAATGCAACAGAAAGCAACCATGAATCGCTGTGAACTGCAACCAGAGATAACCAGTCCTTCTCTTGCATTCCATCCCTAGCAAAATTTATACCCAAAGCTGGCTCTGGAAGTTCAGGAGGGACCTCCTCAACAGGCAGGTTGACTTCCCATGTCTCATTTGGAAGCCCATAGAGACACAAGTTTTCCTTTTCTGCGAAAAAAATAATATGCATTAAAGTCATATATATGGCTTGTGTACACCCATTTAGATGAACAAATTTTTTTTTAAAGATAAATCCAAGAAAAACATGGTAGAATTTAATGAACCACCAATAACCAATAAGCAAAAGTATACAAATTTCAACTGGTCCTCTCTATCTAGGTTCCCTAATAATAGAATTTAGACACATGCACAATTTTGGCCTCTGGCATTACAGGCTATAATCACCAAGTCACAAAATTCCTTCAGCCTCACACACTAAGGAGACATCAAGAAAGTGTAGGCGTATACCCATTCACAGTAACAAGAAAGCAGGGTATTTAGACCAGTTATGTGGAGATGACAGACATCTGGACACTGACCTGTCCAAAAAGCAATATACTTTTAGGATTGCATATATCCACCATTTCACGGTTTGAAGGAGACAATTCTGGACCAAAAGTTATCATTCCCTTCAAGACATATGGCAACAAATGACATTAACTACAACTGATCTAAGCAAGATATGCGACGAGATAAAGACAATCTTTTGTTGACTTAACAATCTTTGTCACATCTGAATAACGATAAGGTCATTCAGTGTCATTAGTATGTGGCAGATGACAGTACCCACGACACATGACAACTAAACCCTTAGCTGATGCACAATAAATGTGCTGACAGGTAAGTCTTTGTCCAGCAACTGTTATCACGTGCAGACAACTCATTATTGCAAAGATACACGCGGATGATGATAATTAAGCTTCATCGTGCAAGGGCTTCATCATATGTACAAAACACCAATAATTAGTTAGCAGAACACAAGCAAATACAGACAAGTAAAGAGGAAAAAGGCTAAGCCGGTACAAAGAATGATAATGGTTATGTTAGACACATTAATAAAGTTGCATGCTTTGATCCTACAAAAAGCCATTAAGACATGACCCTTTTACTCGAACCCTCGGTAAACAGCCAAATTACAGAATGCAACAGTTCAAAACCCTTACTTTCTTCACTAAAACAAAGGAACCCGAATTAGTTATTCGTTATGGCGAAGAGAATCATTTAGAACGTCATGGACTCATTACTAGACACAGGAATATCAACACTCTACATAACCACAACATCTCAGTCAACCTGAGTAAGAACAACCAGACAACGGAAACAAAAGAACTCATTCCTGTATAATGTAGGTTAACCAAGTTCTCCAGAAAATTATAACAAAATCAAAATATAAATGTGATGTGAAAAAAGATATAGCTCACCAGGATCGCACTGCTGATAGAACTTGTCAACTTCTGCAACCATCCAAAAATTAACAAATGAGAGAAATTTAGTTAAGAGCACTCATTAAAAGCACCCTAAACAATACATATAAGTAGATACAGACGTACCACGATCACATATTGTACATAAATATGTAAAATCTCCAAACATGCACACACACAAAATAAATAAGCACATAATTAACGGATTGCACGCATTTGTAAAAGAGAGAGTGTGATTTGTGAAGAATAATTACTTAAAGCACTCCATTAAGGCACCCTAAAAGAAATTTACACATAAGTAGATAAATGCATACCACAATTTACATACTATACATACACACATACAATATCTCCACATATATACACAAACACACATACATATCCCACAAAATGCACGAATTTGTATAAGGGGGAGAGAGATGGAGTGAGTGTGTTTGAGTGTGTGTGTGTGTGTGTTTGAATACTATACATACATATACAGTATATGTATGTATATATAAGACACAAACGCACACATACACATACTGTATATATAAACCCGACAAAATGCATGATTTCTTTTTTTTTTAAACCCCACACCCCCACCTGCCCTCCACCACATGAGATTCGAACACTGGTCTCTCAACTGAGAGTAACCCACCACTACGCTCCTTCTGAATCTCAACATGAGAGACAGAGAGTGAGTGTGTGTGTGTGTGTGCGTGTGCGTGAATATTATACATACATATACAATATCTACATACATGCATACACACACACACACATATATCTATACACATCCATATAAGACAAAAATGCACGTGTTTGTACGTGTGTGTGTGTGAAAAATTAAGCGGAAAACTCGAGAAGATTCACGATACCAGTGGTGAGGGCTTTGATTAAGCCAGCACGACGGCCTTTGAAATCGTTGAAAACTTCCTCTACTGTTCTCGGTATCGGATGCGGAATCCCTTCCATTCCTTTCCTTCCTTCTTATGGTTTTCAAAAATTCTCACAGAAACACACAAAATTCACCAAAAATCCCCAAAAAATCCTCAAGAATTACGCCCGAATTAACCAAATTAGGGTTTTTGACACGCTAGGGTTTCTTCTTCATGACGCCAAAATTTTAATCTTTTTGTTTTATTTATTTTTTTACTAGTGTGTGTTGTGTGTGTGTGTGAAAATAAAGCTGAATATGGATATGTTTTTGGGGGGAATATATTTATAGTTTGTGTGTGTGTGTGTGTAGATGGATTGGAGAGAGGAGGAGAGGAAGCGGAGAGAGAGAGAGAGAGAGAGGGGGGAGAATAGTGATGTGATGAGAAAAAAGAGGGTTTTAGTAGTAAATATTTGCTGCTTTTTATGGGTCATTATTTTGTCTTTTTTTTTTTCTTTTCTGCATCTTAGAAAAGCAGATGCATGTTGATTTTGACCATACGTGGCATGACATGACTGGTTTGTTGAGGAAGTTGCTTTCTGGGTTGGGTTTAATTAGGGATTTAGATTCTCGCATACAATATCAGGTTCGTAATTGATTTAATGATGATAAATTATCTTGATATTACGGTGAGATGTGAGTGGAGTTTGGAAAATATATTTATTTTGAAAATATTTTTAAATTAAAAAATTAATTCAGTCTTCATTATAAAAAAATTATATAAAAATGTTAAATTATGTAATTTTAATTCCGCTAAACAAAAATCATAAATATGTCTTTGTTGATATGTTACTACAATTACGTGAATATCAATATATTATTACTATTGAATCACTCTCATAACATAGTTATGATATAAGACTTGGATATAACTACATGAAAAATGTGACTATTTGATATATCTCATAACATTATTATTATATGTGGGACTTGGATTGTGTATCGTACTATTCTTTGTGGGTCTTTTATACTTCGATTTTTTTTTTTTTTGTCAACATGAAAAAAGATTTGACAATGGTTATGTTTGGTCTCTAAAATTTATATGTTTATTCAAAGAGAATGTCTAGTGATAATGATATTATTGATTAGGTCTTTTTTCTTATTCAATATATGATTAGGTTTTTGGTGATTACGTGGTAATAGTATACACTTCCTTTTAGTTATTGTTTCCAATTTTTGTTATTTCTTTTATAAAATTTGAGATTGTTTCGATTTAACTGAGCTTCTAATTCGGGAGTATGAAATGAGGTGATTGACTTTTCAGTCACACAAAAATAACTTTAATATGTCATATTTATCTAAACTATGAGAAATGTTATCATATTATATGATATATGTGGGCCCATCAACTTTGAAAAACTTGCAACTTACACGATCTACATTTGAAACAGCAAGAGGTGTTTATTTTTTCTTTATTTTTATTCTAGTTTATGAGAATTTGAACTTTGTATGAGAAACAAAAATTTGACATTAAAGATGTAAATCTTCTTTCATATGATATAATAAAGTTATTGAAATATTAATCATATACAATTAAAGGTGTATTATTAAATCTCACAATAAATATGCATGTGCTCATTGACATTCCATTAATAATTGTCGTCATGAATTCATGTTAATATTAATAAATTCAAATTATAATAGTAAATTAAAGACACGAGAAAAGTGATTATCCGTTAAAATAACTATGCTAATTTGTCCATTACATTTCAATATTTGCAATTCTTTATTTTCTCTATTTTGCGCTCCAAACTCCTTGTTCCATGTACATCTAATCATGTACAACTCATTAGAGCACTATACATGCATATATCTAAAGAACATTTGCATATGTTATGATAAGATTGGAGTACTTTGTATGTGCCAATATATTACTTGTAAACTTGGTTTGGAATTTGTAAGATGCAACATCTTAAGGCAATGCATCTTGTGTTCATTTGATTTGGATTTTGCAAGAAGCACCATGTTATTTAGACCATAGTTTTAAAGTACCCCAATATATTTTTTTTGTGGATTATAATATAATTTTATATGCTATTTGAATCTCTTTTTGATCTCGTAACTTTTCACATTTGTGATCAATGATATACCACAAGACAAAAGTCTAGGTAGACTTCACTGAAATGAATCACATTACAAAAGATTAGCCTATTCCTATAGCTTAAAGTCAACTACAGCAAGAGTGACCATAAGAATGCTATTAAGATCCAATAATGACTATTTTATCACGTTGCATAACTTGATTCTATCAAATTTTAGATGCATAATCAATGGAAACGATATGCTTCTGTTCTAATGTAAACCAATATTGATTACAAGAGTTATAACGTTCCATCCATAATCGGATCAAAATAAATATTCCATACTCCCCAAATATTATTATATGCTAATATATCGATACTTCTTTCACTAATTACTAATCGATTGCATTTTTCATTTGTATAAATTATCTTACCATTTATTGCTAATCAATCTAAAAACTAAGAACAAAAGAAGAATAACTGATATTTACTAAAAACAAAAAAAAAAGAGACAAAATTAATTGATAGCGTCTCGACGACATATTCATGTGGCCGCAGGGACGGAGCCATGAATTTTTGTCAGTGGGGTTAAAATTCATAATTTTTGAACTATACGAATATATTTTTTTTTTCCAGTGAGACTAATTAATTTTTTAAACTAAAAATACATAGATATCTAATTTTTTTTTCAAAAAATACATAGAAATTTTAACTTTTTTATGGGTCAGTGGAGGCTAAAATTCATAATTTTTAAACTATATGAGTACTTTTATTTTTCTGTGGGGGCTAGTTAATTTTTTTTAACTAAAAATACATAAATATCTATTTAAAAAAAAATACATAAAAAATTTAACGATTTAACCCCTACTGCCCTTATGTGTTTCCGCCCGTGCATGTGGGTTAGGTCAATCTTTAGGTTAGATGAAAATTAAAAGTTGATGATTGTGGAAAATGAAATGTCAAGGTCGTATTCTCGCAGTTGAACTGTTTGGCTACACTTGCCGAGCTGAACATTTCATGTTGGCCTCCGAGTTGAACTTTTCTGGTCGGCTACGTTACCTGCACAAAGAAAAGAAGAAGAAGGCGGGGTGATGACCCGGATTTTCCCCTCGAGCGCACGAATAATTAGTATGTCCGAGCTGGCAAGGTAGATGAGAGTATTTAATGACGAGTTATCTCCAAAGTGAAGAGGGTGGAGCTCTATTTATACTAAATTCGGGTCTGACAGCATTTAATGTGGTGCAGTTTTATGTCTCATCAATGCTTTATGTCCCATCGGAGCGGCTGGCACCGGGGTTGGGGTTTTCCGAGGTCGGGTCAGCATCCAGGTTGGGCATTTAGCTGAATGCGCTGGGCTCGGCTCAGATTAACCTGTCTCAGCTCGACACGGGTAAATCACCCCAACTCAGTTACCCCTCATCAATTCCCCCCCCTCCCAAGTCGAGATCGAGGGGGAGAGGTCTAGAAGTGGGTTTTTTCTCCAGCTAGATGTGCCCGACCCCGACAGAGTAGGGATGGCCACGTCAGCGTTGCATGCCCTTCAGATGGCTGACACGTCACCTGGTGGTTCTGACAAGACGCGACGTTTGGACTCCCCGATGTGATTTTTAGAAATGCCTATAAATAGGGCCTTGACACCCGAGATTCTCTCCACACTTCGCTTTCAACCTTCAAGAGTTTTAGGTCGGACAACAGAGTGGTCGGACGCAGTTAGCTCGGAGAGAACCTCCTCAGGATTTTCAGCTCGGAGCCAGCTAGGTCGGTAGCATTTCGCAGTCAAGAGCAGTAGGTACGTCCCGACTCCCTTTAGTCATTCCCGTACATTTATATTTAGTCTGCAGACAGGATGGGGAGGTCGGAGTCGGAAGATTCCCAGGCGATGGAGGTGAGGTCCTACGGTGGGGATGAGAGTCCGTCGAGCTCGGAATCTACCTCAAATAGAGATCAAGGTGGAGAAAGCACTAGTGCGTCTTCAGGGTCAGCTCGGAAATCTAGACCCGTGGAGAGCGATGATGACTGCCAAGTTATTGGGGTCAGACTGGCACAAGAGGAGGCTGAGGCGGATCCTTTGGCCGACCTAGGAGACTTGGAAGACGGGGATGATGAGGAGCCGCTAAATCAACTGGAGGGCGTCGAGATACCTCAAGAGTTCCTAGCTGGGGTTTCTGCCACCGAGCCGAGCGAAGTTGTCCCAGTTAGCGCTATTCGACCTCGGAGCTCGGCCACAACCAGCACTTCTTCAATTCGGGGAAAGAGGATCGAGCAGCTGTTCGCCTGTTGCAGGCGTGAGTACCATTCCACAGTGCAAATGGCCAACGCCAGGCTAAGGAACTGATCGGTGGATCGTCAACACAAGCTGAAGGTTCCAGGCCGGCAAGAATCGGCGTGCTATCCACCGACCGACCACTTCACCATATACGATCTAGCGTTCGACGTCATCCAGCTCCCTCTCCCCAGTTTTATTGTTGAAATCCTGAACTATTTCGAGCTTAGCCCAGGTCAGATGTCGCCGAATGGTTGGGCTGTGATGGCGGCCTTCTACGTGTTCTGTCTGGAGAAGAAAGTGGAGCCGACCTTGCGCAGGTTCAGGCATTTCTTCCTGTGCAAACCTAACCCAAAGCAGCCAGGGTGGTTCCACTTCGCAGCTCGGGTCAGCAACTCTATATTCACCAAGTGGCATTCTTCCAACAAGGGCTGGCATAACGACTATTATTGGGTGGAGCCGGCCGTGAATTCTGGGTGTAGGCTGGACTGGAACCTGGGTTTGAGGAAGACCACAAATGATGACCCCAAGATCTCAAAGGAGGAACTTGGGGAAGTCGCAGTGCTGAAGCCCGCGCCCGGGACGCTGATAGACATCGACAGCGTGCTCAAATGGGAACGAATCTCGGATTCCAAGTTATTCGATCGGGAGCCCGACCTCTCGAGGGACCACCCCCCCCTGCTTCCTGAGCCTGATGGGGATGCGGGATCTAGCTCCAAAGAGGGTCAATTTGCAGGATTGGCGCTCGACCTCCCTATTATTCAGTCTGCTAGTTTTTTTTTAGGTTGGCCTTTGACTTGTTTTCACTTCTTTCCTCTACCTTTTGCAGATATGGCGGACATGAGGAAGCTCGCGTATGTCCAGGTGCGGAGGAAGAGCGAGGCCAGCGGCGAGGCGTCGGCTTGGTCAGGCTTGGGAGATGCCGTTCAAGGACAGAGGCAGCGGCCCAGCGGCCAAGCGCGGGAGGTCGGTTCCGAGGTCTCCTCTAAAGGGGCTTCGGGGTCCCCTTTGCCCAAGAAGTCGGGCTCGGGAGTGGCAATTCTGGAGCGTTCTTCATCCCGACCGGAGAGCAGAAAGCGGCCTCGGGCCGAACACTCCGGGAAGGGTAAGGCCACGGAGGTGAGCCCTCCAAGCAAAGACTTCATGGAGGTGTCCAAGGTGGACCGTGACCCCAAGCTGGCGACGGTTCCAGCAGAGCAGCTCTCGCTCGACTTGAGGACGGCCATCGTCACGGTGAGTCTTTATCCAACTTCTGGTAAGGTTGGTTTTTGTTTAGCTTGGCTGATCGCTTCGTTTTCTACTAAGCAGGCCGAGTCCCACATTCTCTCGGTTCCCAGCTTCCTGGTCAAGGCCCAAACTCACTGTGTTGAGCTCGAGCAACGATACGTAGATGCCCAAGCCGAGCTGGAGACCGTGAGGGAAGAGGCTGCTCAGAGGCAGAAGGCGGACATGACGGAGATCGACCGCCTGAAGAAAGAGCTTGACATGGAAAAAGCCCGACACGAAGCCGCGGCCAAGGACGTCGAGCGCTATAAGCGAGAGAAGCGTGAGGTAGAGGCGAAGTTCCAAGAGCTGGTGGACCAGGTCGGCGTCAAGAGAGAGAAGGCAGTGAAGGCCTTCAAGTCCAGCGATGCGGCGGTGGATTGGCTGGCCACGGAAGGCGGAGCCATGGCAAAATACGCCGAGATGGAATTTTATTTCCGGGGCCAGGTCGCAGCTCGGGAGAGAGCGAAGACCTTCTTTCCAGCCACCAAGAACGACTACATCGAGATCTTGGAGGTTCCGCCGCCGGAGTTCTGGGAAATTCCCGAACTTCCATCCGATTTGATATCCCAAGCTAAAGAGGTGTCTGAGTTCGTTCAGAAGGGGATGGACCAGGTCGGAGATGAAGCTGAAGCCACCACCTCTGCCGCTGCGCCGAAGTAGATTTTGTAAATTTGCCCGAGTTAGGCTCTTGTAATTTCGCCCAAGTTGGGCTTTTTATAATTATGTTTCAATTGAATGAAATGAATCTTTTTCTTTTTTTTTTGCATTTTATCGAAGTTAGTACTTGTGCACTTTTTCTTTTTTCGCAAAACTTTTTCAAAGTAAGTGGGGTCGGACAATATAGTGGACCACTTGAACTTAAGTAAAAAGAACCGAGCTGGATGCGATTAATGAATTATCATCCTAATCCAAGCTGGTTAAACGGGCAACTTCATAATCGTCGCCAACCTGGACTCGTCAGTCCGATTTAAAATTGGTCAAACTAATGTTGACGAATGTTGAGTTCGAGTTTAGACCCAAACTAATATACCGACCTGAAACTGGATAACACCGAGTTGGACCTTAATCCGAACTGGTAGAATATCAATTTGTTATTGATTATACCCGAGCTGGAACATAGTCCGAGCTGAGTTACTTGATCGTTAGCTCGTGATTAAACGTGGCCACCGCGTTAATCCGAGTTGGAAGTAGTTGTGTAGCTGTAGCACTCGGACCCGAGTCAGGTATTGCGCTCGTTTTGGTTTGTCCCCAGGTCGGGCATTGCACTAATTTACAAAAATGCATTGTATTGAATTTGTACACGAAGTACTTGGGCTCGGGGGCCAATTACAAGCAATTTCTTGGCCCGAGGCCTTAACACAAAATTTTGGCCCCGGGCCGTTACAAGAGGTTTAGGCTCGGGGCCGTTATAAAATTTTTCGGCTCGGGGCCATTCAGACAAAATACCGCTTCAGGTGTTCTGAGTGCCATGCGTTCTTCAACAGTTTTTCGTTTTTGTCGCGGAGGTAGAAGGTCCCAAGTTGGACTTCTTTCACGACTTCGTACGGTCCTTCCTAGGTCGGGGATAGCTTATTACCCGATCGTGGCAAAAAGATGGCCTTTCTAAGCACGAGATCTCCAACCTTAATAGGTTTAGGCTTGACCTGTTTGGCAAAGGCTCTTTTCATAGCAGCTTTGCTAGCCAGCATTCTGATATGAGCTTTAGCTCGGAGCTCTTCGGCGAGGTCGAACTCTTCACGGATTCGTGCTCCGTTTATTTCTGGATCATGATGGAGGGTTTTATTAGTCGGGGACCCGATCTCCACTGGCAGTACTATTTGAGTACCGAAGGTCAGCTCGAAGGGCGATTCTCCCGTTGCCGAGCTGGTGGTGGTCCTCTGAGCGCACAATACCTCAGGAATAATCGTTGCCCACTGGCCCTCTGCTTCCTCCAGCTTGGTTTTCAGGCCCTGCAAAATGATTTGGTTAGTCCTTTCAACTTGGCCATTACTTTGAGGGTGAGCAATAGACGAGAATCTAAGGTCGATCCCAATCTCAGCACATTTGCCTCGAAAGTATGCACTGTTGAATTGCTTGCCGTGGTCAGTAACGATGACCTTTGGCACCCCAAACCGGCAAATAATGTTTTTTCATACGAAATCCCAAGCTGCCTTTTCCGTTATTCTAGCAATACTTTCAGCCTCGGGCCATTTGGTGAAGTAGTCTACAGCTACGAAGGCGTGCTTCTTTTGGCCGACACTGGTCGGTAATGGGCCGATGATGTCTAGACCCCATTGATAGAATGGCAATGGGCTTATCATCACTGTGAGGTCTACAGCAGGCTTCCTCTGTACTTTGGCGATCCTCTGGCAGGTGTCGCATTTTTTTACATACTCTTTGGCATCTTTTTCTAAGGTTGGCCAGAAATAGCCTTGCCTCAACGCCTTCCAAGCCAGAGCTTTGCCTCCCAAGTGGTTTCCACATACCCCGTCATGAATCTCCCAGAGTACATAGTTTCCCTCCTCGGGTCCAACACATTTCAAGAGAGGCTAAGTGTAGGCTCTCTTATAGAGTTGCCCGGCAATTATGACAAACCTTGATGCCTGTTTTATGAGTTTCTGAGCTGCTTTTTCATCCTCTGGGGTCATACCCCCTCCAAGTAGTCCACGATTGGTTTGGTCCAATCTGGGCTTAGATTGAGCTCGGCTACGGCTTGCACCTCTAACTGAATACTGGGTTTGGATACTTCTTCGACATGGACCACGGCAGGTTGGCTCTCACCCAAGGCCAACCTGGACAGAGCATCAGCCTTGGTATTCTCCTCCCTCGGAATTTGCTGTATGGTGAACCTTTTGAGCCCTGAGGTCAAATTCTTGACTTTGTTGAGGTAGGCTAACATGTTACTGTCCTTGGCTTCGAATTCTCCCGATATCTGACTAGAAACCAGTTGAGAGTCGTTGCTCAGGTCAACTGTCTGCGCGCCGAGCTGGGCTGCAATCTTTAACCCTGCAATCACCGCTTCGTACTCAGCTTCATTATTGGACGCCGAAAAGGTGAACTTGAGGGAGTATTGGTGCTCATGCCGGGTCGGGTCGAGGATGACCACCCTAGCTCCGCTACCAGACTTCCCTGATGCCCCATCCACATGGACCTTCCACACTTCTTCCTGGTCATACTCGGCTTGACCAGTGCACTCCACCATAAAATTCGCGATTGCTTGGGCTTTGATGGCTGTTCTGGGCTGGTAGGTGATGTAAAATTGACTCAGCTCAACTGCCCATTTCAGTAGTCTACCCGACGCCTCTGGCTTGTGTATGATGGACTTGAGTGGGGCATCCGTCATAACCTTAATCAGGTGAGCATCAAAGTATAGCTTCAGCTTCCTTGCCGCCGTGATGAGCACGAGGGCAAGTTTTTCCAATGGGGAATACCTTACCTCAGCCCCTTGCAAGGTTTTGCTGACATAATAGACCGGCTTCTGTTCCTTTCCTTCTTCTCGGACTAGTGCTACTGCGACTGCTGTCCCCGAGCATGCTAGGTATAGTACCAGTACCTCCCCCACCTCAGGTTGGGATAGCAGGGGGGGCGAAGTTAGATACTTTTTAAGCTCTTGGAAGGCATTCTGGTATTCCGTAGTCCATTCAAAGTTCTTAGGATTCCTTAATATTTTGAACAGAGGAGCACACTTGTCAGCCGACCTGGATATGAATCTGCTCAGCGCTACGACCTTGCCTGCTAACACTTGGACGTCCTTCACGCAGGTCGGCGACACCAGGTCAAGTATCGCCTGGACCTTCTCCGGGTTGGCTTCTGTTCCGCGGGCTGTGACCATGAAGCCCAGGAATTTGCCTGCCTTGACGCCGAATGCGCACTTTTTCGGGTTCAGCTTTATCCCGAAGTGTTCCATTACGACGAAGGCTTCAGCCAGGTCGGCTACATGATCCTCTGCCCTCCTGCTCTTAACCAGCATGTCATCTACATAGATTTCCATGTTCCGACCAATCTAATTTTTGAAGACCTTGTTCACCATTCGAGTGTAGGTAGCTATGGCATTCTTGAGGCCAAAAGGCATGACCTCATAGTGGTAGAGTCTTTTATCGGTGGTGAAGACAGTCTTTTCTTTGTCTCCGGGAGCCATCTTATTTGGTTGTAGCCTTTGAAGGCATCCATAAAAGAGAGTAGCTCGAACCCGGATGTGGCATCTACCATTTGATCAATCCGAGGTAGAGGGAAGCAGTCCTTAGGGCAGGCTTTGTTGAGGTCGGTGAAATCAATACACAGTCTCCATCCACCTAAGGACTTAGTCACCAGCACCACATTGGACAACCAGGTTAGGTACTGTATTTCCTTTATGTGGCCGGCGTCCACTAACTTGTCCATCTCTTCTGCTATGATTTGTTGCTTATCATAATGGAAGTGCCTGCATTTTTGCTTTACCGGATAGTGATTTGGGTCGGCATTCAGGTGGTGCTCAATTACATCCGGGTCAATACCTATCATGTCAGAGGCAGACCAGGCAAATATGTGTTCATTCTTTAAAAGAAATTGGCTTATACCTTTCTTGATGTTGGCAGAGAGTTCGCTCTCAATCTTTGCTCTCTTGGTTTCATCAGAGAGCTCCACTTCCTAAAGGTCTTCGGCTGGGCTTCCTCTCTTAGCATATCTATTTTCTTCGGGCAGATCGGGTCCCCAGCCGACCTGATATTTGGGTCGGAATGAGTTTTCATAACATTCCCGAGCTAAGAGCTGGGCTCCGCGAATGGGGGCCGTACCGGCCAGGGTCAGGAATTTTAGGGCCTGATGGTAGGTGGATGGGACAGCCCTGAAATGGTTGAGCACCACCCGACCTATAATTCTATTATAGGTGGAGTTACAATCCATCACAATGAAGTTGGCTTGCATTGAAGCCCGCTTATCTCCATCCTCCAGCTTCAGCGGAAGGTTAATAACCCTTTCAGCTCGGTGTGCTTGCCCAGTGAAACCAACTAAAGTCCCCCTCAATGGCCTGAGTCGGCTCCTGTCCAACCCTATATGCTCAAAAGCGCTAAGGAATAAAACTTCTGCCGAGCTCCCCGTGTCTACCATCAGTCTCTTTACGGTGAAGTTGGCTATTTCAGCGCTGATCACCAGTGGGTCATCATGGGGTAATATTACCCCCTCCAAGTCTTCTGAGGAATATGTGAGCTCCTTCGCCCTCGGGGCCGGGTCCCGCACTGGTCCATATTCCCTTCCAGCCCGAACATAACCCTTCCTGCCTGCCGAGGTCTCCCCTCCCGAAGCCAGTCCACCTGCTATGGTTTCAATCACAGCCAAACGTCCGCCCCCAGCCTGGCGCCTGGGTGGACTCCTCTCCTTATCTCTTTGATCATGATTTCGGGTCGGCTGTGGGTCTATTTACCTTCGGAGATGGCCTCGAGCTATCAGTGTCTCGATCTCCTATTTCAAGTCTTTGCACTATTCGGTGGTGTGGCCGTAGTCCATGTGATAGCGGCAATACTTGGTTCTATTGCGCTTCTCGGGTCGGCCTTTCATCCTTGGAGCTGGAGGCAGGTGGTTCTGGTGCTGGATCTCCATCAGGATCTGCTCCCTTGTGGTGTTGAGGGAAGTGAACATAGTGAACCAGGGGTTCTGCTTTGGCTGTTGGGGCTGCTTGCCTCGGTCGTTTTGGACTTTGCCCCCAGGTTGGGCTCGGGAGGTTTCTCCATTCCTGCCAGCTTCCTTCTCCTTGTCATCGTTCCTCTTTGCCTGATGGATTTCTTCCAAGTGTATGTACCCTTCTGCTCGCACCATCAGCTTGGACACAGTATCCACGGGGTCTATTGTTAATGAAGATGTAAGGGGACCCGACCTGAGCCCACTCTGGTAGGCCATCAACGCCATGGAGTCCTCCAAGTTGGGAATTCAAAGGGACTCTTCATTGAATCTGGCTGTGTAAGCCCTTAGACTTTCCCCTCTATGTTGCTTGACCAGCAACAGTGTAAAAGTGTGGCGGGTGGCACGTCGGTTCCCCGCAAAGCGGGAGAGGAAAACCTCAGCCAGTTGATGGAAACTTGCAATTGAACATGGACAAAGCTTCTGGAACCAATCCAAGGCATTGCCAACCAAGGTGGTCGGGAATGTTTTCGTCTTCATGAGGTCGGACATGTCATGCAGGGTCATATGGTGATCGAAGTTGAGCAAGTGGCTGGCTGGGTCTCCATCTCCATTGTAAATGGCCAGGTTGGGCGTCCGGTTGCCGGTGGGCAGTGGCGTGGCTAGTACCTCGGGTGAGAGGGGGCTTACGCCGAGCTGGTTGATAACCTTGGCTATGGCGGCCGCGGTTTTAGCCTGCTCGGGGTCGGCTTGAACCGCCCTTAGACCTCTCGCCTCACCAGGTCTCGCCACCGGCTCTAGGAAGCCCTCTTGGTCCTGCATCGGCCTCGGCCTAGGGTCTGGGATGCGGAACTGTGGACGCAAGGGCCGCGACGTAGCTTCTTGCGGAGCCGAGGAGCCCTCAGCTAGCCGGGCTACCTGTTCTTTGAGCTCCTCAAACATCCTCCACATCATTTTTATCTCTGGTGACAGGTTGGAGTTGAGTTCTCCTTCCACCGCGGGGTTGGTTTGAGTGGCTAAGTGTATACGTTGGCTCGTCCTAACGTCGGCTGGGTTTGGGTTTTGGCTAGGCACTTGCGTGGTTTCGAGGTCCCCATCCGGGTTAGGCGAATCCTCTACCGGTGCACTATGACTTCTCGTTTGTACCATAATGGTTTCTCAGTGAGTGATGAAGGAAAGTGAGAGAAATAACTCTTTCCCACAGACGGCGCCAAACTGTCGAGGTCGGGTTCCCGCAGTTGAATTGTTTAGCTACCCATGCCGAGCTGATCGTTTCGGGTTGGCCTCCGAAGTGAACTTGTCAGGTCGGCTACGTTATCTACACAGAGAAAAGAAGGAAAAGGCGGGGTGATGACTTGGATTTTTCCCTCGGGCACACGAATGATTAGTATGTCCGAGCTGGCAAAGTAGCTGAGAGCATTTAATGACGAGTTACCTCCAAAGTGAAGATGGTGGAGCTCTATTTATACTAAATTCGGGTCTGACAGCATTTAATGCAGTGCAGCTTTATGTCTCATCAATACTTTATGTCCCATCGGAGCAGCTGGCATTGAGGTCGGGGTTTTCCGGGGTCGGGTTAGCATCCAGGTTAGGCATTTAGCTGAATGCGCTGGGCTCGGCTCAGATTAGCCCGTCTCAGCTTGGCACGGATAAATCACCCCAGCTTGGTTACCCCTCGTCAGGAAATATGACTAAAGCAATAATAAGAAGCTTGTCTCGAAATAAAAGTGAAAGTGAATAGTTGGGTTTGTTCACAATTTGGGAATAACGCACAAATACTTGCGCTTAGTTGATGGTGATTAGTGAGGGGCTTCATAATTGCGACGGTCTTTTCTTTCTCAATAAAGACGTTACGCTCCACTATTATACTGATATTGATCACAAGAGACATATCTGCCAATCACCATTTCAAGCTGTAAATTGATGATTGTCGACATATTTTTAGCAATTATCCAAATTAACGGTAACTCGTGTTTATTAAGAATTGAATTAGTACATTGTATTTTTAATAAGTTTTGACCTATTTTTTCTTATTAAATATCTCACGGTTGTACATATCTCAACAATATTAGAACTTTTATTAAATAGGGTTATTTGTAACTAAATGACCTATCCGTGCATAAACCAGATCCTGAGACATATTATTGTATAATCATCGGTTACGCGCATGTAATAATAGAAAAAGGAGCTAAAAAAGAAAGAAAAAAAACAAAGAAAGAGTGCCAGGGCAACATTGTAATCTACCATCTATCTTGCTTCCCTCCATCATTTCCATCCTTACCTCCAAAGCCCTAAACCCCTAAACCCCAAATCAACTATTCACAATCACCATCACCCACTCACCACCTTAACTAGTTAACCCCATTACATTCTCTCTCATAAACCCCCAAAGATTGCACCTTTTCAACTGCACAAACAGTTGCTTATTATTCCATATTTAAACAAACAGTTTTGTGCCTAATTGCATAACCTTTATTTATTTATTTTTATTTTTTTTACATTTATTGTTTATGTTTATGTCTTGTTTTTGCTTTTTAGTTTAAGAAGGCAGTAAGCAAAGAACCCATTTTTTTTTATTTATGCAAATATTGGAAATCATTTATTGGGTGTGACTCTTGGAATGTATAATCCATGGACTCGATTGCTTTCGGCCCAAAAGAGCCGCCGTGGCCTTGGTTTCCTTTCTAGAATCACCGCCATTCAGAGTTCTGTCAACGACCCATGTCCCATTTTGAGTGGAAATGTACGAAGAAATGCTGCGTTGTACTTCAGCCAAGCCCAAATTAAGCAAGGTATTTTTTTTTAATTAATAATTCTTGTTCTTTGTTTGCGAATTTGAAGGCCGTGTTTGGTGTGATGGTCAAGTGGTTATGATTCTGTAAGGGTAGTCTGTTATGAAGCTGCCGCTATAGGCGGAGTCTGGGAAAGGGGCGTACGCCACTTGGTTTATTGTAGGTCGTTTTAAGTTACATTTTTTGTAAGAAACTATTTTTACAATGCGAACTCCTAACTCAGAGGTGGCATGGCAACATTTTACTGTTGTGCCAGGTGGTTATGATTCCAGATTGACTACTTTGTAATTCTTCTCTTGCAAATGATACGTGTTTCTAACTTATTGACTATTTATGCAACTTTAAGTGCAAGATAATATCTATGTCTATGTTCTTGTCTTGCTTATGTGTGCTTTATTGTGGAGTTATGGTTGTCATTGATAGCTTTAAAATGAAAGCAAGTGATGTTTTTCTTTTTTGCTTCACATTTGAATCTTTTTGTTTTAAAATGTTTGTTTCTGTTGCGTAGGATCATTGTTAAATAATTTTGTAATAAGTGATGTTGGGGTGGTTGATTCCGGTTTGAATTCTAGCAATGGTGCCTCTATATTGCACTCTTCTATATTGCAATATGTGGGAAAATTCTGTACATCGTCTTCTCAACAAACACAAACTGAATCAGTGGAAGTATCTGGTTCTTCCAGTTGTATCGGCAGTGATGTGGAAGAGATTGATATTAATGCTGAATCCAAGGAGATCTCTGGTTTGTCCAGTGATATTAGCAGTGATCTGGAAGATAACCTTGTCGATGTTGAATCTATGGAAGTCTCTGGTTTGTCCAGCGATATTAGCTGTGATGTGGATGAGATTGATTTTGATGCAGCCGAGCAGCGAAAAGCTAAGCCGAAGTCCAGAAAATCAATTGATTTCACTGAAATTGATATTGACAAGCTTCCAACGGTGGTTCTTGTTGGACGCCCAAATGTTGGAAAGTCGGCATTATTCAATCGGTTAGTTCTTGTTCTAGCTTTCCTTGTTTACCTACAAAAGTTCTATGTAGTTAATTCAAGAAAGTAAGTTTTTGTTTTTCCATGTTTACCTACAAAAGTTCTATGTTGATAACTCAAGAAAGGAACTTTTAGTTGTGGGATATTGTATTTCTAACTCATTGATGGTGTTGTAGTTTGATACGAAGGAGGGAGGCACTTGTGTACAATACTCCTAATGATCATGTCACGAGGGACATACGAGAAGGGGTTGCCAAATTGGGGGATTTGCGGTTTAGGGTACTGGATTCAGCTGGCCTGGAAGCAGAGGCTACTTCAGGTTCTGTTCTCTCCAGAACCGCTGGAATGACAAAGAAGGTGCTCGAAAGATCTCAGTTTGCACTGTTCCTAATAGATGCAAGGTAAGTGTTGCCATGCTGTATTCAGAAACTTACCAGTGCATATAGACATCAAATGGTCAATCCTAATAGATGGAAAGTTAGTGTTGTCATGACGCTGTATTGAAAAAACTACCTGTGCACATACGCATTAGTACAAAAGGAAATCACAATAACTTATGGAAACATGTGCACATATGCACAAACACAGGTGTGCACTGATAAGTATATGTTGCATATCTGATGAGAGGAAAATTGGTATAGTTACGACTCATTATTGACACATCTAGATTTATGAAAGAGATGGGCAATGTAATGATTAAGTTGAATGACTTCGCATGATGTCGGACAATCCTCCAATAGGAAAAAAAAAACTTCTCTCACTTACACAATTGAATGATATGCCAATCTGCAACCAATTGAATGATATGCCAATCTGCAACAAAATAAGGATGCACTTGCAAGTTTAATTTAGAGAGAATAGAAATTTTATTTTCCTCTAAATAGGGACACGACAACTGCTTTTGCAATTTGAAGGCAACACTCATATACACTTTTGCTAGTATATTAGTATTACAATATTATAGGTGTTTATCACACTGTTGTGCTTTCTTTTGTTATTAACGTTCCTTTTCAGTTGCAGAAAGCAAAATCTAACATGATTTTACCTGTGCTGTGACTAGAGATGGACTGCAGCCCATGGATCTGGATGTTGGAAGGTGGTTGAGGAAGCATGCTTCTGGGATTAAGACTACTGTGGTTATGAACAAAGCTGAGTTGCTTGATGATTTTACTGGGTCTCTTGCTGGTGCAACCGGTGAAGCTTATACATTGGGGTTTGGGGATCCTGTAGCTTTATCTGCTGAAACTGGCCTGGGTATGACAGAACTTTATGATGCTCTCAGGCCGCTGCTTGAGGAATATGTGCTCCAATTTGCAGATGGTAAGGAGCCTATTATGCAGAGTTTGTCTGTATCTTTAAGCTCATTATCTGTTCTGCAATATTTTTGCGACATTTGTTTTTAGTCGACACTTTTAACTTTTTCTTAAAATTGTCTAAAAACTGCAATGTTTTACAAGTGTTCCTTTGCAATTTCCCGGTCTATATTTTTCAAGAAAGCCGATACTTTTCCACCCTTCTGCAGCTTATCTGTGAGTTTTTAAGTAAACTCATGTAAGAGATGGAAATATTAATAATGTTTCTAAGTTGTAACTCCTATCATAAAATGAATGAGAAAAAATAACCACTTGTTACTACATCATGACGTGGCATGGAGCTTGTGGATTCCAGTATTCTCTCTGCTTGTAGGATTAAATGGGTTATGCCAAGGGGTTTCTGCAAACAGAGAGCGTTAGATTCCACTAGCAGAAAACATCAGATTCTTTGATGGTTGAGATTTCTTGTTACACTGATCCAGCAGAAAGAAGAATGTTGCAGATTGCACCTTTATGCGTAATTTTGAATTATGATAGAAAGCAGCTGTGTATGACAGAGAGAACACAGTACGCGGAGTTGGAGACTATTTACTTATGTACTTCTTTTCAATCAATCAATCAAGGGTTTAAAGGGTTTTAAGCTGAGTAGATCAAAGAAAGAGTGTATAGAATGCAAGCTTGGCTAGAATAGTATGAAAGTTGGGCGGAAGTAAGATTGGACATGGAAAGAATACTAGGAAAGTAAAATATTAGGTACCTTGATTTTAAAGATCAAGAGGATGCAGAGATTAATACTAATGTCAGTTATAGAATCAGAACAGTATGGACAAAGTGGAGGAGTGCATTAAGAGTCTGGTCTAACCAATACGGATCACAATGTTTGGCGGTGAAGTGCCAATATATTTTAATAGGCGCTGAATTGATATTTTACTGTTGTAGTGTCGTCATTGGTGGTGGGGTGGTTGTTGATGTTGACATTGCTATAACTATTATAATAGTTATTATTCTTTTTATTTAGCTTACTTCTTAAGGTAGAGCTATTCATATTCACAATTACTATTGCCTTCTCGATATTGCATTGAAACTTATTATGTCCTTTTTGTGGCATGAATTTCGACCTGATCTGGATCAGTCAGGCATTACTCATTTATGAACATTTATTTTTACAGTTTCCGATGACAAGCATGAAGATGACTCTCCCTCTGAGCCTGAGGAGTCCAAGCTGCCACTACAGCTGGCAATTGTTGGGCGGCCAAATGTTGGAAAGTCAACACTGCTAAATGCAATATTACAAGAAGATCGTGTTCTGGTGGGGCCAGAAGCTGGTTTGACTAGAGATTCAATTCGAGTTGAATTTGAGTATGAAGGGAGAACCATATATTTGGTAAGCGTCATTTCTTATCTTAATAGATATTTTACAGCATAAAAGTCTATATTGCAATATATTAATGTAAGATAAGTAATTTGTCTTGCTTTTCTCGTAACCTGCTGCAGCAGCGCCATGCCCATTCTTCTAAAAGGATGATAAACTTTCAAACATGGAAAGAGTTCTCATCTCTTCATTAAGTTCTCTCCTCTATTTTTTTTCCTGTTAAACCTCGGCTAATTCTAAAGAGAAAAAAGAAAAAAGATACTCCTATTTCTGGGAGTTCTTCCTTTTGGTATGATCATGGGATACAGAGCGAGCTATGAGTACATCCATGACTTTGAAGCCCTGAAAACCAATTTCCTTGAATGTAATTTGCAATCTGGTCATTCCCATATCTCATGTAGCATGTCTTTTGTTTTTGATTTTCTCCATCTTTGCTGCTTAATTTCTCGAAATATTCTTCTTGTTGTCTGGAATACTATTTTGGCTTCTCACATATGGCGTAATGCTGGTATCTAAGATGGATATCTGAATACTAGAACTTCAAGTGCCTGATCTTATTTTTAATTTTTACTTTAATTTCTTTCTTTTTTCCCAATAGGGTGTATGTGTGTTGGTGTTGGTGGTGGAGGTGGTGGGATGGGGGGTGTTAGTAAAGTGTCTACTGTTATCGTTAAAGAAGGAAAGTGAGAAATCATTTTCTGCTGACTATACCTATTGATTTCTACACCTTTCTCGTTATTGATCTCTACATGATAGGTGTTTGGTCATTGATGATTGTCTGACTATTTTGCTCAGGTTGACACAGCAGGTTGGTTAGAAAGGACAAAGCAGGAGAAAGGGCCAGCAGCCTTGAGTGTCGTGCAATCTAGAAAACACCTTATGAGGGCTCATATAGTTGCTTTGGTTCTGGATGCAGAAGAGGTATTCTTTTCAATTTTAGGCTAATCCATTGTCTCATGAGTTTACAGTGTTTATACGGTTCAATTGCTTATCACTTGGGTATTATTTGTTTAATATTCCATTAGTCTTCTGCATAGTTTGGATAAGTAATTGGTGCAGTCCTTTGTTCAAATAAATATCGCTAGTCATTCTTACAAGCCGCTCAGCAAAGGTGGCAGCAATAATTTTTGAAAATGTGGGGAAATTTGTTTGAAGTCTTTTTTCTCTAGAGATTTTGCATGCTGGAATACAACGGGAAATTTAATCTTTTTAAAAGGATATGAAGATTAATTGTGCGTTTTCAATTTTGTATTAGCTTGACATTTACTCTTCTACCATATTATTTAAATATAGCATCTCACGTGCATGAAGTTATCTAAAGAAAAGTGAATTTTACTGTTTGACAAAGATGCAAAACTCATTTTCATTGTTTCTGGAATTATTTTTTAGCAAATCCCTCCACCCTTAAAGGTACAAAGGGCAGGAAGGACAGGGAGATAAACTGAGAAAATTTCCTCCTTTTTGTCCGTGATATGAGGACCATGATGAACATATACATGTGCAAACAGACACACGTATTTACTACGTCATGTTATGCATTTTGTCCTTTACATATGAATTCTTGAATATGAAACGTCAAGTGTTCCATCTGTTCATGACATTTGGGGTGAGGGTGCTACTTTCTGGTGTTTCATGTTGCTGGTCGTGCATGTACCAATATTCACACTATAAGAAGATTCCATGTAAATATTTGTAAAATTGTTGATGTCTGCTGAGGTCCTTAGAGAAGATTGAAAGCTTGGCATCGTGCTTCACTGCTGTATTACAATCAGCATCTGGTTTCATTGGGTATATTATGCTGTTGTCTCTTCATGGATAGTGCACTGTATTAGTCCTGATTGGCAAATTTATTCTTTTCTCTGCCATCTTATGATGATTAGATTGCAAAAGCTAGGCGGTCCATGAAGCATGCTGAAGTAGTTATTGCAAGGCGAGCAGTGGAAGAAGGGCGAGGCTTGGTTGTAATTGTGAACAAGATGGACCTTCTAAAAGGGAAACAAAATCTAAAGGCATATCAGAGTGTCATTAATGCTGTACCCGAAGAAATTCAGACAATTATACCTCAGGTCAGGCAATACTTAAATTGTATTATCCTGGATCGCTCATCGAATGTGATTTTTCAAGCACTTTCATTTGAAAAAACACATTATTTCAATTTTTTGAATGATTTTGAAATCATTCACAAAGACATGCAAGTGATGATTGGATTGTTGATCTAATATTGACACACGTTAGTTGGCAGGTGACTGGGATACCCGTAGTGTTTGTTTCTGCACTGGAAGGAAAGGGGCGGATTGCTGTAATGCGCCAGATTGTTGAAACATATGAAAAATGGTGTTTGAGATTGCCGACAGCGCGCCTTAACCGTTGGATGCGCAAGGTTTGTTTGCCAATAACCTAACTAATCTTCTCTAATGCGACGTGTTTGTGAAGCAGTTAAAACTGTGAAGTTCACATGATTTTGTGGCAGGTTATGAGCAGACATTCTTGGAAAGATCATGCTGCTCAACCAAAGATAAAGTATTTCACTCAGGTGAAAGCGAGGCCACCCACGTTCGTTGCATTCGTGAGTGGGAAGAACCAGCTCTCTGATACAGATCTGAGGTTCTTGACAAAGTCATTGAAAGAAGACTTTGATCTGGGCGGGATTCCCATTCGTATAATGCAACGTTCTGCATTAAGAAGTTCCGAAACTAGAAGCATCAATAACAAGAACGGACAAGCAAGCGGAAAACCAACTGAAAGGATGATGTCTGAGAAACGAAGCACCCTTCCCCAAGAAAGTTAAAAGCGCGCGGTTACAACTGCGGCCCTCCACCAAAAGAAGCAATGGAAATGAACAGAAAGAAACCTTACAAGGGCGCACCTGAGAAAAGGCAGAAAATGGGGCGAGATGGGTCAAAGTAAGGGCATTTCTTGCGCTTCATGGTTGCGTTCTTCTTTGTTATGTACGAGGTACATGTAATTTACAACGATAAAGAATTTTGTGTTCCCAAAGTACAGATTCTATAGTATCATGAGTAGAGTTTTGACACGTTTTTGTTATTGTAGATGGTACAATAGAAATGTATATAAACGTGCAATTTCAGAAAGAATTGAGTCTGAATGTAGTGGCCCTTATCCTCCATTCTAAGAGGAACCTATAGTTTCACTGTCAATAGAAGGTAAAGTTGTGTTCGAATTCACAACATTTTGTTATAGTAGGTTTAAATAACTACTTGATTACTCCGTCCAATTCTTGCGTATTGTGTGTTGATTTTCCAAGTCGCAGATTCAGTTCTATTGGCCTCTGAATCAATGAATCCTGCTTGCTCGATCCCAAGAGATTAGTCTAGTGGTTAACGGGTTAGAAAGTCCAAAGTTTTGAAGGTCAACCAACATCATTTTTGTTTTTTTTTTTGGGTCGATAGGATAATTTATATGAACATAAGATAATTACAATAGGTGGGCCTTAAATTTTTAGAACAGAGCGTTTTTTTTTTTTTTTTTTGGGTCAAAGAACAAAGCCGATCCTAGGTAAACATAAATCAACAAACTAGGCCCGAAAGCCGAGCTCAAAAGTCCAACCCACCCACATACCATCAAACCGCCCGAATAAAACAAGTGACGTACAATTAAAAGCTAAAATTTGGTCTAGTGGTATAATTTTCGTTTTAAATACAAGAGGTTTGAGATTAATTATCGTGTGTGACATAATGTCAAATAGTTTCTGCCTGCCTTAAATAAAAAAAAAAAAATCCAAAATTTGAAAAGTTAGTCCTAGAAAAAATCATTGGGGTACACCACCAATGGTAAGAAATTCATTAGCCTCGTTGGAGAGCAAAAACCCATCAGCAGAGCAAGAAAGTCAAGCGCAGATTCAAGATTTTTGTTCATTGGAGGCTAAAATCATATAATTTAATGCTCATACATGAATATCTTTTTTTAGTGAAGGATAAATTGATATTTTTAAACTAAAAATACATTTAAAATATACATATTTCTAAAAAATACAATATCAATTCATTCTTTTATAATTTTACTCTCGAGATTAGTGGGGACTGCAATCCCCTTTAATCCATGCCCATGAGGAAACCTCCACCCGGGAGGCCTTAGAAGCAACCAACCCACCTGCATCCGAAGCCACCATGAACAATAATTAACATCTCATGTGACATCTTACGCCCTTTTGTATAATTAGTTCCCTTTCGTATTAGTCTTTTTCTCTTTCTATCTTTTTTCATTTTATGTATTAATAAGATGTTTGGCTATGTTTCAAATACGTGCCTCACAAAATTGTTCTAAATAAATGCTAAAAGAGAAGCGGGCTTGATCGAGGTTTGATAGTGAGAGGCTATTTTTAGGCGCCTACCCTCCTTGGGTTCTCTCAAATGGTCCAATTAGATAGGTAACATATCTATTACATATTACATATGCTTAGTCTCTCTCTCTTTAGTACAAGATATTTTTAGATCGATTCTTAAAGTGTGCAATATTTTTTAAAAATAATATAAAATTAATTTAAATCTCCCTTTGAATCAAAACTTATATTCTATAAATAGAATTTTGCTTTGAAAAAATCTTTTTCTTTCGACATTTATGAGAGGAAAATTAATAGGGAAAAACCCAATTTAGTCCCTGAAGTTTAATAAAAAGACCAAAAGAAAATATAATTTTATAGGAATCTGTTTGGTTTTTATGCTAAACCTCAGGGACTAAATTGGCTTTTCCCTGAAAATTAAGTGTAAAAGAAAGTCATATACTTTTTACCAGAGGTATATTCAACCTTTACTTTTTTTTTTTTTCCAAAAAAAATTAATAGTTGTGTTAATTAGAGGGCGATAGTAACTTAATCAATCCCTAGAGACGAAAAGTCAGAGAAAAGAAATATTTGTAACTCTTGGGGAATAACGCTAATCCAATCAAGAGGGAGCACGTTACATTTAACGAATTTAGTAAACCAATCTACAACGTAACTTGATTGACTTTGTTATTAATCCATTAATCAATCTCTATGTAGTTCAATCGGCTTTACAATTAATAAGATTGAAAACTAGGTGAGTAGAGGATGGATAAACTCTTTAAAGTAGCTTGAAATACACTAGTTGAGGATAATTAGTGTAGCTTAAAGCAAGATTTGAAATGTACTAGATTGAGAGTTGTATCCTAAACCTAAATAGAGAGTTGTATATCCTAGACCTATATATATATATGTCTAGTATGTTTTTTTACAAGTTTAAGACAAACTGATTTCTAGACCCCTTAATGGTAATAGTCTAGACTTCACAAGCTCATGCAGTTATCTTGGTCCTACAAGTACCAACTTTCTTCCTTAGGTTTTCATGAATAAATTCCATACCTAATGCAACTAAAGAGGCATGGGGAAGAAGGATACATACACACTACAAGAAAAATTGAAACGGGTGACGGATTTTACATTGATAGTTATACTGGAATTTTAGGAGTTCTAAATGATTTTCTTTTCTCGGAGAAGTATTTTGAGAGAGTGAGAGATTATTGAGAGCTTATCATATGTGCTTCCGTGTTGCATTCTTTATCATTGTTAGATCTATCCTAAAGTCTTAAATAAGGGTTGATTTTCCATTAATAGTTGTGGTTTATGAAGAAAATAAGTGTCTCGGGACCATGTCTTGGGTGTTACTAGACATGGTAGGATAGAATTTAATAAACTCATCTACTTTAAGAAATTTCTTGAATCATTATAAAGAGATATGGTAGGATAATTGAATTAATTTTCTTATAGTTTACCCATTTTCAATTGCTTAGTACATGTCTAGTAAGAAATCTAACATTATTGCTTTCAATTGTGCAGTTCATATCACTTCTATTTACTGAAGATGTATTATCAATTTTTTCCTGAACACGAGGCAGAGACCCAGACAAATCCGATGTTACAACTTTATTTTTGTAACTAAAGATCAGTCATTTGTCACTAAATAGTGACAGATGTGGCAACAATCGTTGTTCGTCGATATTTAGCGATGACTTTAGTGAGTGTATTATGTTTGTCGCAATCTGTCGCTATTTCGCGACAAATTTGGTGACAAACCCTTGCCGTCGTTATTTAGTTACGGATTTATCAACCGTACTATTTCCGTCGCAAGCCGTCACTAAATAGTGACAGCTTGGGTGATGAAACAATTCCGCCGCGAAATAACGATAGATTTAGTGACGGATTCCAATTTAGTGACGACTTAATTTGTGACCGTCATTTTGTGACGAAATTTCGTCGCTAATTAAATTTAGTAACAGAAAACGTATGTCGACCGTCCTTGTTTTTCTTGTAGTGACAATTATCAGCAAACTGTCTCGAGTATTCCCCTTGACTTAGTACTTTCAAATTAGTTAAAAAAGAACCTGATCATGAAGTTTACACTGGTTGTTGGTTTTATATCATTACTCTCCTTTTCGAGTTTGAAATCCGCAATGTCAAGAATAAAACCCTTTTTACAGACAAAGTTAACCCTATATTTACATATATGTAAACAAAAATTGAAAGGAAAATTACTTTAGCTTCGTATTATTTAAAACAAGCCATTTTGTCATTATGGAAGTATATAATTACTACTAAATTCCAAGATGTTAATGATATGAAACTTGACATTAATTTGTTCACTTTTTTTAAGCCAAATTAAACACTACATAAAAAAGTGCTATATATATATCAATAATCTGAAATACTAAAGTGAAGTAAACATCATGATTATCTATATAGCTAGAACGAATTGCCCGAACTATACATCCAATAATTTTCGATGCTCGAACTATATATCCAATAATTTTCTCTGTTGAGGGAATTTTCGTAAATTCTCGCTTACATCCAAATATACGGTTGATATGTTAAAATTTAATTGCAGAAATCTTGTAAATGGCATGAAGTAAAATATGCATTCCTAAGGAAATTAATGTGCGTAATTAATTGACAATATGCATTCCTAAGGAAATTAATGTGAGTAATTAATTGACAAAGTTAAAGTTTCAAGTAACTCAGAAGTGATGATATCCCAATTAATTCCTAACAAAGATGTTTATGGTTTGTAAAGAAAACCATACCCATCTTCAACAATTAAGTTATGTGAGTAATATGTAATTTTCATCGAAGAATAATATTAATGTAGCCTAGATTTTCTTGGTTAATTGGGCTATGTAGATGTACGATATATAGCTATATATGTGAATTTTCGGGCTAAATCTATATCAGATTCCAAAAAAGAATGTAGGCTATATAGCTGCACCTAGAGAGAAGGAAGATGCACGAGAAAAGGAAAAAAAAAAAAAAAATCTACTAGTACTAACTAAGAGTTGAGTGGAATAATCAGGTAATAACCTGTTGTAATCAAAGGTTTCGAATTCAAATCATGTATGACCTCGATCTCTATTGTTACAAAAAAATATAGTAATATGTATATGTATTTCATAAATTCATACCGATGTACTTGGAAGTGCCTTATTGACAAGGTTCACTTTCTAGTTGCGAGTATATATGGCACATAATTACATTGGGAAATTTTACTAGCTAGCTTGTTGTTTATTATGCTTATCTACTATAATTAATTGTATGCCAAAAACTTTTGCGCGCACGCACGCACACACAAATATATATACAAAGTCAATCCACAAAGTTAAGGAAAGGGTGAGGTACCTAACAAAAGGGGGGAAATGGAACATTTTGCCGATGTTATATTAAAGCACTTTGACCACACCATTGATATATGTTCGACATATATATAAACACACACATATTACATGTATATGTATATATATTTCACCTTTATCAAGTTCCTTTTCATTCCATTCTTGCTCATTTCTCAAAAGTTTTTAGATCCTTGTGCTATTCCTAGTACTTAAGCTTAACATTATATTCATTAAATAAACATGTAAAATGTTTAACCTAGACCAGTAGAATCGAAGTCATTTCTTAATTACAAGAGACCAGCTCATGTATATATTGCATTAATGTGTTTTTTGGCTAAGTAAGCGAAAGAGAATTTAATTCCACGTAAAAAAAATATATTCAAGAGAATATTTATTACGTTAACATCAAAATGGGTTCGTGGTGGTGGAAGAACTGGATAAAAAAAAAGATTTATTCATCATTTATTTAAGTTGTAATATGAACGAGTTTTAGTGATCTCTCAAGTAATAACTTACCCTAAGTCACCTCCTTAATCATGTCAAATATAATCCCTTGGCAATATTGTTGTTCCTTTCGAGCTAATTAATGAAAATGTGGTTAGATTCATTAGAAGGAATCATTGGAATTGACCTCCTGAAATCAATTTTATGAACCAGCTGACGACTTCTCTTACTCCCCGGAACTACCAAGACTCTATTGGCTGGTTTGCAAGGAGTAATGGTGAGTTTAAAACTACCTCAACCTGGAATTACATTCGAGAAAAGAAAGGGAAAGTGGAGTGGGCAGATCTTGTTTGGAATAAAGTTGTTGTTTCAAAACATAGTTTTTGTACTTGGCTTATGTGCTTAAATCGTAGTCCCATTAAAGAACGCCTACTTAGTTGGGGAGTTATTGATTGCGCAAAATGTATTTTCTGTGGTCTAGGGATGGAATGCAGGAATGATCTCTATTTTGAGTGCCCTTTTACCAACAGAATTTGGAGACATCTTTCTTCTCTTATTTAAGACAAGAATATTGTTACCCATTGAGATTTGAAGGTTATCCGACTTTGTAGGCTCTGCAAGAAGAAGACACTGAAGGCAGATATTGTGAGAGCTATGTTTTGTGCGAGCATTTACTACATATGGTAGGAAAGAAATAGTAAAATTTATGGAAAATGTACTCGCTCGGAAGAACAGATGATTGAGAAAATCCTTCTCAATGTTAGAGAAAAATTTTCGTTACAACGTAAATATGTCAATAGTGCACAAAATAGATTCCTCTGTTCCTTATGGCATATTACAAATATTTTGATGTAAATATCCTTTGTATCTTGGTTATTTTCTAGTGAAATGAAACGATTACTTGCTTAATTAGCAAAAAAAAAAAAAAAAACTATAATCCCTTGGACTACAAACAACATGAACTACGAGATCTCAGTAATGGATTAATTACTTACTCCATTTTGACAAGAAAATCAGCAAATTAAGATAAACGCGCATCGATGGGGTCAAACGATAATATAAATACAGTTACAATCAAATTATTTGAATCATTAAGTGTGAAAATTAAATAATCTTGTCATCACTTCACCCTTATTGATATCTAATCAACCCTCCTCCAAACTTCATCCCAAGAATAAAACTTGACATCAGAATTTTTCATTGCTAGTCACCTTCAAGATTACAAGTTCCCTATCCAATTCTTCAAATCTACAAATTCAAAAGTAAGGCAAAGATGGAAGCATTCGATGGGAACCCTAACCACGATTTAATAATGTGGAAAGCCATTATTGCTACTGAAACTTTTGCAAGTTCGAAAGATAAAGATATCACAATGACTTACAAGTCTTCTAAACTCATAAAACCCTAAACAACAAATAGATAACATTAATCTCAACATTTGTGAGCTGAGATCAAGTATTCAAGATAAGACCACTAGATATATCAATGTCATCTAAGTATATATGTATATGCAGTTCATTGATATATATTACTTGAAGGGGCTGGAAAATTCTTTGCTTGCCTCTGTTATTGAATTCCAATCCCATAACCGGTCCGAAAAGGCGGCCTGGAGAGATCCAGGGAGCATGTTGACAGCAAGAGGCTGCTGTGATGACGACGATGGCTGCAAAATTGGAAACTGAGAAGCAACAACGTGATTGTTCATACTTTGATATGCTTGCTGATGTTGGTAGTTCAAGAGTCGATGGAGATCATCAACTGCATTAGATGACACCAGAGAAGAACCTGAGAAGACAGTGGTGGTGCATTCATGGCCGGGTAAAGAACAAGCTTGCTTTTGCTGATGATGTAATAAAACCCTTTGATGATCATCTTCAAGTGAAGTTGTGGGTGGTGCCACAAGTGATGAAGTGTTCATTGGTGGTGCTAAGGCAATACTGTAAGGGTTGTGATTGGAAAGCCCAAGAGATGTGCCAACATTATGATGATCAGTGATGCTGCTGCCACAAGTTTCAGTACTCATTTTCTCGTCGAGCTGTTGAGACTGTGATGCATAAACTTGGATGGTGTCCATGGCGAGATTTGTTGTGTCTTGCTGTTTCTTGATTGCATTTGAACCTGATCTAGAAGATGTGGAAGATGATGCCCTTGTGGAAATCGAACGAGGAAGAGATGGATGGTCTTCGACTCCAGCTCTTTTGTAGACTCGGCATAGTGAGATTTCAGCCTGAAATATGCCCACGAAAATGAATCAGATTTTGCTACTAAATAGATAATGAACTTCACTCGTGACCTCTTCCGACAAGTGAACTATAGCTAGAGCGTTGCTATATATCATCCTGGTGATGTTTCACCGCACTCTATATAGTAAGAGTTTGTTTCTATTTTATAAAGAGAAATTTGATATTCAATACATGATTATTACATAAAAGTGGGATAAGAGCTAGCATTGCTATATATTATACAAGATTCAATAAATAAAACACAAAAGTAGAAACTCAGTTCTCATTTGTGATCTTCACGAATTTCTTTTACTTCTTTTTGCCCCGTTAGCCTTCAGGGTCTATGCACCTATCATGTATTGTTTTGTCTCATATTGTTTCAGATGGATCAAGCCCCTGACGGCAATTATGTGAACTAAGAATACAAGAGTGAGGAGAAAAAGTTCTTTGGATTTCAATGAAAAATCTCATCTGCTTCTTTAAATTAGGTTTAGAAGAAGAAACAAGTGAGGCTAAAAAACCAATAAATTTGCCCATAATAACTTCAAATCTGCATGATCTAAACTTATATAATTCTCTATCGGCATATCTATATTATTAGTATATGATACAAATCTGCACAAAGTTCTTTATAACACGTGATTCAATAAAATTTTAGAAATAAATAAACACTTTATATGGTATACCATGTGATTGCTGCCGAACATAAAGGAAAAAGCTCTCATGCCTACAGAAGATGATATATGTATATGGAGTGGACTGCGTTGGTCAAAGAATCTTTCCTAGAATTCTCTTTTGCATAAATTAGATGATTATAGTGGTAAACCTAATGCAAAGAACAAAGTTAATATATCTCCACCTTTTGTAGGCGTTCAGTTTCATGGTGTGGCAGGCGATATTCATTCATAATCCAACTGCTTCGGATCCCTTTTGGAGCTTTCCCGGAATAGAAAACAAGGGTCTTCTTCAATCCAATCGCTCGGAAGTTTTCAGTTCGAATCATTCTATCGGCTCCAGTAGCCTTCCAATAGCCCGAAGTAGTCACCCGGTTCGGTCGATCTCCATTTCTATACTTCCGATCTCTCGGCACGTAGAAGAACCATTCCTTCTCTCCAATTGCTGCCAAGGCTGAAAATATTGAAGAAGACACAAAAAAGAAATCAACATAACTACAAACTAATTAACTAATGTTGAAAACCGATACAAATTAATAATATTAGTGCACGAAACTCTAGATATGCATGACCGGATCACACATAGGTCGTATCGAAAAGATACAAAGAATTAGGATAAGGAAATAGAGGGGGTAGGATGAAAGAGGAGGGAAGGTATATACGAGGAAGTTCCCAAGGGTCATAGCGATAAAGATCGAGAAAAGTGATGAGTTCAACATTGAAACGCTTGCCCTCGACCTTACGGCGAAGGTAGAACTCAATAAGTTCCTCTTCAGTAGGGTGGAATCGAAAGCCAGGCATGACCAAGTCATGTTCATGCTCATCTTCTTTGTTGCTATGATCATCTTGGCTCATGGTTGATGCTGCAATTGCCATAAACCAAAACTATATAAAACGATTACTCAAAGAGCAAAGCTCATCAACTCCTCTTTCACCTTTTTGCTTAATTTGCTTTTGCTCACCTGTCTTTATACATGGAGTTATTGTACGATAAGTGGATAGTGTGCAAATTGTGTAGGGTAAAGATAAGTATTGGTTATAAATAAAATTTGTACCTCGGGGAACGACTTATTTGAAATTCTGAATTCGAACCACAACTTTAGTTGCGTTTGGATTATAGAATAAAAGATTGTTGTACCTCTTTAAGAAGTTGATTGATCTATAGTCTTGTTCTCTCTCTCTCTCTCTCTCTCGGTGAGTCAAGAAGGAAGATGAAAATAGAAAGAGAGAAAGAGGTGCAGTTAATAGAAAGATCTACATAGCTTTCTGGCCCTACAAGGAAGATGTTGGCTTAAGGTGTTTAAGATGAGAAAATGACATTTCAAAAACAGGACGGGGTGGCACAGCACCTTAGCGGTGGGTTTGGAGGTTTGTTAATTCCACCATAAAAAAATTTCTTACTTATATAAATTCATATTTTTTAGGTAAACTTTCACATTGTTTTTATGTCCTTCCCTTTTTTTTAAATGATGTGGGAATTTGATTGGAGGAGCTCGATTATCAGATTATTTGATGAAATTCGACCACCAACTAGTAAGTCCTCAGGTACAACGGTACGCCTTCGTACATGCACCAAATCAGTCAATGAGGGAATTTCAAAATAGTTGGAAATGTCGAACTTGCGACTTTGCAGGAACAATCTCGCAAAAGCTTTTCTGTCCTTCCCTTTTGTTTTAACCTATTCCAACAAATTCTTAGAATGTCCATAACCAAATTTGCGGTAACATAACGATGTTTCAAATTCATATAGATTAACAACTTGACATGTTTAAACTAGTTATTGGTATCTAAAGCCACCTTCATCGTTTATTTGGACTTAGCACTGACAATGTCGGAGGTAGTATCCCAAACACAAGTGAATTTGTTAAGCCTAATATTGCGACATCCCACATCGGTGGGAGATAGGATATATGTGTAATTTATAAGTGAGTGTTGTGGATGAATAACTTAGGTTAATCATTTTGGACCAGTAGAAAAGAGACTCAACTAATTACTTTTTATGCCTACAACATTAGTCTCGCTCGTGGGTCTAAGATTTTAGGCTTGGAGCGTGACTGAATAGTATTCAGAGTTGGTCACTAATTGGTGCAGGAGTTAAGTGTTATGCGGGGCAAAGTACTACACCAAGAAGGTAGAGTGAGTCACCTCTTGAACCCGTAGAGCCATCTCTAGAATACTACACTGCTTGGACCGAAAATAAGTCTAAGTAGTTATTTTTTATACCTACAAACTAATCTCGCTTATGAATTTGGAGTTCTAAACTCGGGGGTGACAAATATCCATGTATGAGAAAAAGCTTATGCAACACAATCTTTTGGAAAGAAATAGTATCTTGTGCAGCTTTAGATGTAGCTCATATACATGAACTGAATTCCTGAAACTCTAATTTTGAAGTTCTAATTACTGCAAAACAACATCGCATTTTCTTTTAAACTTTGGTAAAAATTAACAACTTAATGATTTTCAACAGTGGTAAAAAAAATGTCTAACATATGATGCTCCTATAATAATTCTATATATGCGTTTATTTGGTCCGAAGTGTACGAGAAAACCTAGAATAGTAGTCAAATATCAAATGCCATCGGGTCTTCCTCAAGTGGTTAATTATGCTTCAATTAGTATTCCAAAATCAATGCCACTCAGCTAGCTATTGTTCTTGAATTAATTTTTTAGGGCAGTATTGAAAGATATTACAATTAAGAAACATTAATTTATGTCCTTAGGCACAGCCATATAAATGTAATTTGTTTCAAATCACTTCATTAATCTATGTCCTTGGGCACGGCCAAACGTACTTTGTTTTTATTATAATACTTATTACGCCCAAGGGTTGGTGGAGAATAAGTTTATGGTCAAGACCTATCACACTAATAACTATTATTAAAATGAGGACTGTATTAGTCATTGGTGTAAACGGAAAACCCGACTCTACGAAACTAAGGTTTAAATTGATAAACATAAGCTTGCCTGACTGTAATTAGACCAACTTGTCTAAATGCTTAATTATATCATTCCCATAGCATACACTTGAGCATACTGTCGCTATCACCACATTTTTCCCTAGCACCATCTATATATTACACCTAATCTACCCCCAATTTTCACCTACATGTAAAATTTTAATCCGTTTGTATTTATTGATCCCTTGAATTACCTTCTTGACTTAAAGTTCATGACAAAGTGATTTTTGTAGAATTCAATTCTTAATTCTCATTGTGATAAAAAATCTTTTTGGTACAAATACACAAAAGTATAACAACAGTTACATGTGATATCCGATCCCTAAAATACATTTCTACAGCAATAAAGTAATATATACAACTACAGCTAACAGTTCATTATCTCATATTGTCTTTGAAAGTTGAAAAGTACTAAACTTACAAAAAAAAAAAAAAAAACCTTACAAAAACTCAATAATGCCATTCTCTCATTTCCTTTTGCAATATGAGGTGGGATCCATGAATTTCAAAAAAGAATTAACTTATACCCAAGAATTAAGTGGAATGGTCAAATAGTGACTTATTGTAATCGGAGGTTTTGAATTTCAATTTGAACCACAATTCAGCTTCTATTGTACCAAAAAAAAGAACTATTTTGGTTTTACGATATCATCTTTAATTTGTAATAAATTTTTATAAGATTATTTTATTTGTATATTGTTACTAGATTTGAATGGTTTTCTCTTCTTCTTCTTCTACAAATGGAAACCTAACATATAAGCATAAAGTAGTCACAAGCCAATTGAAGTGTAACAGTGTTAAGTAGTGCAAAATTGAAAATCAATCATCGATTCAATGTCAATCAGATACTTTTTTTTCCCATTTATGTCAAGAATTAAAAATTAAATTTAGTAAGTTTAACTCTATTTTTACATATCAATGAACATAGTCAAGCGGAGATGTTAACTAGAATGTCTTCCCATAGTGAACTATACCTAACTAGACATATCAAGGTGTCATTATGCTAGCCGACACTAACAAATACACATACATAGGAGCAAAAAGATGTATATGCCCATATCTTTTACATGCTATATTCTTTGGCCACCAAAAAGAAAACGTGTTAACGTGCTAAAGCCTAAGGACTAAAAGATATCCGCAGTTTCGGACTACTAATATTTATCGTGAAGTAAATTAAATTAATATGTTGATTGACTAACTAATGAGGGGCTACTCAAGTATGGTGTGGGAAGTCATATAGTCGAGGGTATTCCAATGCAATTGTATCTGTTACTTGACAAAGACAACCAGTGCGTAATATCCTCTAGAATGGTTATAGATTAGAATCCACTGTTTCAACCTCTATGTAATTAAAAAAACAAAGACAATGCGGTACATAAAACTCATGTTAAAATTTAAGGATTACAGTAAGTCAGTAACTAAATCTTATCCAACTCTCTTAGGATTGCATGATGTCATAAATACACGGGAAGAAAGAGAGAAAACAAGAGAAAAGTCTAACAAATTTCAGCTAGCTGGGCAAAGTAGATCGGTAGGGGGAGGTGCATTGGTGGGGGTGGGGGCACTTGGTGAGGAAATACAAAAACTGCTACTGGGAAAAGCATGCATGTATAGGCTGGGGATGTGTTGGAGTCTACCCACACCCACTACTACTACTACTACAACAGTGTATGAGTGTGTGTGTGTGTGGGACTGCATAGTCAAGAGACGCCCGTGACCACTCTCTCCATGATGACAATAACAAGAGCTTCCTTCAATTTGTTTTTATTGCCATTTCACATCTTTTTCATATTGCAGTTTTTGTGGTCTTTTGGTCAATCCGTGTATCAATTATTTTTAGGTTAGTAGTCTAGTTGGATCTATAATCTTTTCCATGGGCGGACCGATTTGTATGTGAGTGGGGGAGACCTGCAGTCCCCACTCGCCTTAATTTTTTTTTTAAAAATGTATATATTTGAATGTATTTTTATATTAAAAAATTAATTTAACTTTTATTAAGAAAATGTATATGTGTATAAGTGTCAAATTCTATAATTTTAGCACCTATTGAACAAACTTCTAGATCTGTCTCTCATCTTTTCTATGTGTGAGTTATAATAAATAATTTGACATTTATATATATTTTTTAAAAATAGAGACTAATTAATATGCTAAATTAAAAATACATAAATATTCGCAAGCACCACGCACAAATCAATCCCCTCAAGAAAACCTTTTACATCGAGATTCACCCTTATGTATAGTCTTGCCAACTAATCCAATTAATCTAGTCAATTATACGTCATATTCCCTACATAGATACTCATCTTCCAATCGTTTTCGTTTGCTATTTATTATCAATAAACTTTTTGTGAGATTTAACGTTTTGGCTTTGTAATGGAAAAGCCAAACCCTGTCTTATTTAGAGCGCTAAGACAATTGACTAAGGAATCCTAAAACAAAAAAGAAAACAAAGCTACCAGGAGGACTTTGGTCTTGTATGCTACTTGTTGTAAGTGTAAATAATTGCCAGATTAATTTTCGTGAGTGATTTTTTTAATTTATATTGTATAGTTTAAATTTAACTGAATTAAAAAAAAAAAGAAAAAAAAGAAAAAAACAAAACTTCCACTACCCTATACTAGCTATGTGTACACACACAACACATAAAGATCACAAACATGTCTTTATAAGTGAAATATTTTCTTTGCCAAAGAAAATAAGGTCTTTGTTTTCTGTCTCTTCTTTCTTGATTCCAATGGGCGGCGGAAAAGAAAGAAGGGAGATGTAGCAGGTACCGGTCTGATCATACCAAGCCTGTTGAAGGCAACATAAATAAAGCGTGTCGAAAATAATAAACAAAATAAATATAATAATTCATTTTTAATAATTTAATAATTTAAATTTTGTAGATGTGATGATAACTTAATATGTTATTAGAATTCAAGTTACCAAATTAAACAGACTTGAGTTTAAGTCTTGCGATCATTCATTTAAAAACATTAAGTTTGTCTACGTGTAAGGTTAAAAAATGAATAAACATTAAAATTTTGAATTCCAACCCCATGTGTGGGGTATTGTTGAAGACAATAAACAAATATAAAAATTTCTTCCTAACAACTTAATCTTTTAAATGAGTTGGTAATTTAATTTTATCCCACTGTCGTGTTCAATATCTAAATAAAATACAAACCTATAATATAAAGAATTTTCAATGATAGACTTTTTTTTTTGTTGATAATTCAGTATTTTCAATGATAGACTTCCTCCCCTATCATAACCCTTTACAATTTATAACTAGAGACAAAATATTGCATGTGAGCATAATATTTAAATATTGCACGCCCATGAATAAAATATAGTATATTTATTTATTTATTTATTTATTTCTGTTGGAAGGGAGAAGATCATACTGGAAGATGAAACCCTAAAGTCAGTGACAGTGTAGTCCCTCCAAATAGAAAAAGCAAAAAAATTTGGTTACGATCATCATAGTTAGGTAAGTTACTTTAACAAGAGAAGGTGAAAGGTTAGGCTCATAATTGTCATCAACTTTGATTAAAAACAAATATTTTAACAAGCTACAAGAGAGAATTGACTTTACACGTTTTTTTTATTCATAAAAGGAAGCGATATTATTGGAGATCTATATGCAAGTCATTGTCCCATTTAGCTTAATGCCTAGATTTAGATTAATCTTACATTCTGCCATGAAAACGAGTTAGCTCAATGGAACATCGTGGACATATTTAAAATATTTTATTTATAAAATTTTGAAGATCAAAATTAATAGTATTTGAGACTTTTTAGACAAAAAATATCAAAGTATTTCCATTTAACTTTATAACTTCACATGACATGCAATTTCATGATAACTAGTGTTGTTGTCTTCAGGTTGCGTGGTTTAACAAGAAATATTATAAAGTCATTTCAAAACCAACCCACAAGCTATTACAATCTGCTCGTGACGTCTAAGATACAAATTTTGATTGAGCATATCATATTCTAAGTTTTCCAAAAGAAGGTCTCGTTTTTGATGAGTTAGTTGATTACATCAGCTTTAAGAATAAAACTTTCTAGTAATCTCTTAATGGAAAGACTTTAGTAGGTTAAAATAGAAAGTTGGTGAGAGTTTTGTTTCCTTTTTTCGCATAGGTATATTTTATTGGTAATTAGTTGTGCATTTAGATTCGGTCGCTATTTTTTTGGCATAATAGTGGGTCAACAAATCTTTAGTTTACTATTTTTCTTTGGATTTTTCGTCTGGTCATTTATAATTCTTTGTTTTCAAGAACTGTACATGGCTTATCTCATGAGCCTATTTTTATCCGAAGATAACAAGTTATTTTTAGAAAGGATGTTTGATAACAACGTATGCATTATTGCATTACCTCATCTTACTATTCTCCGAAGACCAAGTGATTCGTGAAAGCTACCTTTTTTATGCTAGCTCCAAAGGACATCATCATAAGCAAAACCCCAAGAGGTTAGCAACCCCTTCGAGACAAATACACTCATTCACACAATTTCATCTAACCTACCACAATATCCCCTATCTCTTCAGACTCAAGGATCCGTCGATGTCTTCCCAGAAATGCGATCACAAAGGTTAGGTATTGCGTGATATCTTAATTGTAAATATCGAGAGTCTATAACCACAGTCTTAGCATTAAAATAGTTCATCAATTATACGACTTATTTTACACGTTTACACATTTCTCTTTCCACAGAAAAATTTATCGTCTAGTTGAATGTGGAATCCATCATCACTCACGATTTATTGACCTCCACATTATGGTTTGTCAATGTAGTGACCATATCAACCTCTCCACCGTTGTCATAAATGCTCTTGCATGTTGCATTTGGTTTCATCTCCAGTACTACTATCTTAACTAGTAGTACGTACATTTGTCCACTCGCTTGGCAATCGACATAGACCTTTCTTTCTTTCTTTCTTTCTTTTTTTTTTTTTTTCTTTTCCCACCCTTACCTGACCCCACCCCCATGAGATTTGAACCCTGATCTTCCAACTACCAGAGAGTGTAACCCACCACTAAACTACTCTTGAATTTCGACATAGATCTGTGATAAATAGAGGTGGATATTTTGCCAATTTGTCCAAACAGGGTACTTTGCATCAATAAGGATGGGACAAGTATCATACAATTAAGACATGTCAATTTAAAATTTATGTAAAGTTTTACATATTCAGTGAATATAACAATTCAAATATGAATACTTTTTAAAATTAAGCAAATATATCAAAAGGTTGCTCAATGAAAAGTAAATCCTATCTTACAGTCATGATAATAATTTTAGGAGTAGTGGATTTTGAACTATACATCTTCAATAAATATATATACTTAAGAAAGATTTGTAATTAACAACTTGTATCAAAAGTAAAATCAACTATTACGTGATACAAGTAATTTAAATTTTGAAAATTGTGTCCAATTTATAGTCTACATGCCAAAAATATGTTTAATAGATTTGTGTCATGGGTGTTTTAAAAATATTTTCTTTTCATTTCAAATTTAGGTCAAATTTTGTTATCTTGGGCTCAATCGGTATCATAAGTGTATCTGATGAGTAATGTCTACTACAATGCTCAATAAGTATGATCTATTATAGGGGTTATGAGGTGCTAGACATCTTGTTCAAGAATATATAATGAGTATCTTACCCCTTATGTTGTTATGATGTTACTTTTTAACTTTGTTAATAAAAAGAAGCTACTAATGATGCTCCCTTGTAAAAAATGTTGCTTATTAAATTATCTTGTTAATTAACTATATATCGTTATTATATTTTTGATAATTTTACCCTTATTAATCCTGTTATTTGATCTTTCACATTTTTATTTGAGATATCAATTCCAAATATTAACATTGTCGAATCTCAATTAAAATTTGGGGTAATTTTCTAGATTTTGTAAACCAAAAGGAAGTAACCTATTTTGATGACAAAGGGTGGTATAGTAAGTGTACTTTCGAAAAATCCAATAGGGTGAATTTCACCCTAAAATATTTGATTAAAGTTGGTCTTTAACTTTTTGGGATCCCATATCTAAATCTTATTATGTTTTACTACATTGGAATGTACAAATTTATATAGTATACAAACATTCAATAATGCAAAAGTTATGTATGTCGTGACTATCATCAATAAAAAAACTTTTTGACTAGTTATCCACGATCTTGTTCAGCAATATTGTAATGAAAGAAAAACAAAATCTTGTCACCAGGCATTTGATCAAATAAAATCATTCAGTTCTTATAGAACCTATCACTAAAATATCCTAGAGGGGGATAAGAACAATTCACATAACAACAACTAATACTATATTCTCAATTTCCTTTTTTTTTTTTCATTCAAGGGAGGCCTAAGTCGTGAAATATATATTAAACGATGTCACTTGCGAAAATTGATTCTCGCAATCTCTTGCAATTACATCGATGAACATACCACTAGGTCTTCTAATATATATTAAATGATGTCACTTATAAAAATTGATTCTCGAAATCTCTCGTAATTAATTATAGCGATGAATATACCACTAGACCAAATTAATACTCAAGCTTGTCAAAATAACAAGGGATTCAAATATATATTTGACTAGATAAATATTATAAACAAAGTTCATCTATATGTAGAACCATAAAAATGCATGTATATGCATGCCTGCATTTCGCATGTCAAGAATATATCCATTCTAATTGCTAAGTGGGGAATTAGCTTAGAAAGCTTTTTTTTTTTTTTTTTCCTTTTTTGTCAAAGCTTGTAGAGAGCTCAAAAGTTCTGGTTTTTTTTCTTCTTTCTTTTTTTTTGGGTCAAGAAAAGGTCTGGTTTGGTATACTCTGCAATTGGCTTTTCCTCGTAATCTGCTAAAATATCCAATGGGAGAGAAAGGCATGCATGCATGACAAAAATTTGTCTGTCCAATGAGATTGAAGATGCATGTCTGATTTTTACGGCCTGCGCAAATTGGCCATCCTAAGCTGTACGATGTCATTATCCTCGAAATAATCTCGTGGCCTGGACCCTTTTGGCGGTTGTCAACCTTCTTGTATCGTTTCTCACCATTGATGCCTGACAGCAATTGTGCTCTAGAGCATGCCAGATAAATAGGTTTTATCTGCATGCAAATTGATAATAAGTCCACGGGGCATTGATCGTTTTTAAGAGGTCGTAAATTTGATATTTTTTATTATTATAAAATTTTATTTTTAATTGATTTAATATATGTGAAGAGATATATTATTATATTTAAAAATTTATCAGTTAGTGGTCGAACTCCTTTCAATAATCATACAGGTGGTCGAACTCCAACAGCTGAGCTCTCACGTCATTCAAAAAAGTGATCATAAAAATGGTAAACCCTAATCGATTAGTCTACTTGTGGAGCTTTTAAATAGGGGCAAAAAATTAATTGACTTCTTGATCAGTTTTCAACAAAAAAATTATTCATTACCAGAATTAGTCCCAATACTCGGACCATATATTTCTTGTGAAAAAGATCATATGTTTTAAAACTTAAACGTCAACGTGAGCTGAAAAAAAAAAGTTTTCAAGAGTATTTCGATAGTAATAGTGACAAAAACTATAATTCAAACTCAAACAGATATATGTGTAGCACCTCATTTAGTGCAGAACATACAAGACAGGGTTGGCTCTGGCCAGGTTCGGATCGAGCAAATCACCGACCATTTTGGACTGTGGTAGGGTGGCCACAACCGTCTAACCAATATTTTTGTGCGCTTGCTTAATTAGGTACACTGATTTGTCACTGTTCAATGCCCTAGCTTAGAATATCCACACATTTTCTTCCTCAACTTTTCTCTTTTGTTTCAACTAAAAGTTCATATTAGGTAGTTTATATGAATTTGTCAATAGTTATGGACCCTTCCAAAAAGTGCTAATTTGAACTTATGCAAGTTGGGGATTGGTCATAATTTTTGCTTGGATTTGTTATAGTGTCACTTGTCAATGGTATGTGACATCTTCGAGATATTATGAAAATTTTGAAATTACATATTTTTTCGCTCTTTTTTAAAGTAACAGTGTAAAGGTTAAACCTTTTGCAAGATTCACTATACGTCAACAAATACTAGCAAAAGTCACTTTTTGATGAAAGATTGTATGTTCAAATCTCCCGCAATTGACCACAACTACCGGTGGATAGAGGGGTTGCAGCCTCTACTAACCCCACTGAATATATAGAATTTATATGTATTTTTTGTCAAAAAAATAAATCAGTCCCAACCCTATTGAAAATATTATTATTGGTATGATTATCAAATTTGGTGTTATAGCCTCCACTGATAAAAAAATCCTAGATCCATTCTTAACCGCAACTTTTACTTGTAAAAGATATTTTGTTGAGAGAAGATGTGTTTTTTTTTTTTTTTTCTCAGAGTGAAGATGTGTTAATAGACCTAATTTTCTATTGACATATTTTTATGCAAAGTTAAATTCATGGTGACAGACCTTGAATTTCTTTCTTTTTATTGATATAGTGACGTAATAATGGCATATTAAATACGTCATAAATGCAATGAAAATAAAACAACAAACAAATCGATATATACAATTTCATATCATGACAAATCATGTATAAGATGAAGATATATATGTTAGATATATATGGAGGGTAGCCAACTACCTGGTTACAGATTCATCTTATTAATTCTCATAATTCTATGTCATATAGTTTGAATTCAATGAATATTATCTTGGACTATCATATCATGCTTTGTCATTTTCTTCAAGTTGATCCAAGCCATCTCTTTCATATTCGACTAGGTGAAAACAACATTTCTTCTCAAACCCACGAGACTAGCTCCTATAATAATCTAATTTTTCTTCATTCTTCAAACAACTTTACACATTAATCACATCATCAAAGATTCAAAGTACTAATTAGTTGTCAATATGTAAAAGCCAAACCTAAACCCGCGGCATTGACTGAAAATTTGGCAGACCGAAAAATAAGCTAAATAGATAAGAAAAAAATCACTTCTCATATATCACATTACGACTTGAACTCATAATATTTTTGGGAGATATTAGAATATACACTTGTCCTATATCAAAAAATTAAAAACTCTAAGATCATCTTATAAGATCCTATACTCCACTTGGAACCAATTGGTTTTAAGATGAAAATTCATGATTCTTAACATAGTATCAGAACTAGGTCCTTAGTCCAGTATTATTTCATTCACCTGCGACCCATCTTAAATCATGTCCATTTGTGTTCAATCTTTCGTGTGTGTCATATTCTAGGCATCTTCAATCTGTCAACATGTATTCAACTTTTCAAGTGTGACTCATCTCAAAATTAGGTCCATGCGTATTCAATCTTCTACATATAACTCCTCTCAAATTAAGTCATGATGAGAAATATTAAAATATTCACTTATCCCATATTAAAAAAACAAAAAACGCTCACAAGGCGGACTTTTTATCTTGTTTCGAAATAAAACAGCCACTACCATTACATGATGTATATCTATCCTATATATTTCTATCTTCATAACAGCCATATATTTCACTCATATTAGTTTGACTTTTCTTGCACAGTACGACTATCGAAGAACAAGATATTGCTAACAAGTGTACGGACTCAATCGCTAACCATAGCGTTAGCATCTCTAGGAGCATGACATGGTTCATCAACTCGGACCTTTTTGCACTCTATTGGAAAGAGACAAAAAGCAATGAGGCATTCATTAGAATAGTTGTTGTGTGGACAAATCTCATAAATAGTCCTTATTGTTTATAAATTTTTGACAAATAATTCTTATTATTTTAAAAGTTATACAATTAGCCCTCATTATTTACAAAAGTTTCACTAATAGTCCATATTGTTTCACAAGTCATTCAGTTAGTCCCTCATTATTTACAAAAGTATCTTCATTAGTTCTCATTATTTGCAAAAGTCTCTAAATTAGGGGACTAATGGAAAAACTTTTGCAAACAATAGGGACTAATTGAGTGACTTTTGAAACAATGAGAACTATTGGTGGGACTTTTACAAACAATTGAGACTATTGGTGGGACTTTTACAAACATTGAGGACTAATCGCGTGACTTCTAAAACAATAGGGACTATTTGTCCAATTTGCCCTTGTTGTGTAGATTTTTTCTCGGCTTTTTCCTTTAAACTGTTTGCGCTAAAAGATAATAACTCATGAAGCTTTGCTATCTACCCTTTTTGAAAATTTGCATGAAAAGATTAACTAGTAGTTATTAACGTTAATTAACCTACCATGCATCTTCGCTAATGTTCAAAATTTCCCTAGATTTGTAGGGCGAAGAGTTGCTTTCGGTTCTTTAGATAAGCAATTTAGTTTATCTTCTTCCTGTGTTTTGTTGAGACACTACAATAAAAATTGGTTTTAGCGACGGTCCATCGCCAATTCATCTCCAAATTGGTGACGGAAATTGTTGTTGCCAAAAACTGTGACAAATTGAAGACGGAATAGAGATGATATAGCTAAGTCGTCTCAAAACCGTCTCCAAATGGCGACTATTTGGAGACGACCTTATAATCCATCTCCAAAAATGTCCAGTTGGTGACTATCTAAAGACGACATATCTATGTTGAAAATCCAGATTATAGATTTCTTCATGTGTTCAGCTGTTGTTGTTATCTGTATTTGGGTGCCACTAAGAAAGACAAATTAAGTCCAAAGTCAGCCTCTTGTGTTTTCTTGGGATATAGTGATGAATACAAAGGTTATCGCTGTTTTAATTTACAATCCAAGCATGTTCACATCTCCAGACATTATTTTTAATGAAACATTGTTTCTTTTTTGCTCACTGGTTCCCATGGTGCTGTCTAATTCTTACTTATTGAGCTCTGTGCCTATTCCTAACTCTTCTTCGTCATCTCATATTTCTGATACGCATTTGTCTCTTATTCTACTATCTCAGTTGTGTGGACGCTTCCCACCCATTTTGCCAGTTGCAATCTCCTCATCTAATCCCATTCCTCAAGTGCAAAATACACCTGCTCCTCAGTCCTTATCGTGTCTGCCACAAATTTCTTCTTCTATGCAACCATCACAGTTTCCCATTGAATTATCTCAATGTAATTCACCTGGTCCTGTCACATTTAATGACTCCAATCCCTCCTTACAACCTTGTCTACACACGGGACCCAGTTCCCTTTCTTCCTATGCATTGTCACCACATCCTCTTCCATCGGGTCCCACTGCAATTAATTCCCACTCTACTCTCTTGCATGCTCCTACTAATCCCTCAACTCCCGTGGTGGATTCTTCAGCGTCGCAACTTGACTTTTTAGCTGCTGGGCCCCACTCAGCTTCCTCCTACGCGTCTGTCTGTTCCGTATCCTAATGTCTCAACTCTAAGCCGTCTCTCTGATACCCAAGCACGTGATACTGGCGCGTCGCCGAATGTGGTCTCTCATCATTCAATGATGATGCGTTCTCGCGATAATACTCATAAAGTTAAGAGATACCCAGATTTTGTTGCTTTTAATGTTGCTACAGTTTCTGCTCAGTCTGCTTTGGAAGTTGAACCAACATGTTATTCTCAGACTAATAAATTCCCACAGTGGCATTCTGCAATGTCCTCTAAGTATAATGCATTGATTGAGAATGATACTTGACAGCTTGTTCCTGAGCCCGCTAATGCAAATATAGTGGGATATATGTAAATGGGTTTTTCGAATTAAAAGAAAGTCTGATGGTTCTATTGAACGCTATAAAGCACGACTAATGGTGAAAGGGTACAGTCAAGAAGAGAGGCTTGATTACGCTGAAACATTTAGTCCTGTGGTTAAACCTACGACAATATGGGTTGTTCTTGCTCTTGCTGTTTCCAGAGGGTGGTCTTTGCGGTAGTTGGATGTGAATAATGATTTTTTTGCATGGTTTATTACATGAAGACGTGTATATGGCTCAACCTCCAGTATCCTTTATTGCCTATACATGTCTGCAAGTTACAAAAAACTATTTATGGTCTTAAACAAGCTCCTCGAGCGTGGTTTTCTCGCCTCAGTCAGTTTCTTGGTCATATTGGGTTTTCTGTATCGAAGTCTGACTCCTCTCTGTTTATTCTTTCTAGTCGTACGACTACTGTCTTTCTACTGGTTTACGTAGATGATATCATTATCACTGGAAGTTGTGCTACTACCATTACGTCCATTATTACTCTCCTACATCGACAGTTTGCTCTAAAGGATCTTGGGAATTTATCATTTTTCCACGGTGTTCAAGTTCAGGCATTGTCATCGGGCATTGTCATCGGGCATTCTCCTTTCTCAATAGAAATATATCATGGATCTCCTTGAATGCGCTAAACTCTCTCAGGCCAATCATGTCTCCTCACCTATTGCTCCTAGTCAACAATTGTCTCGGAACGTAGGTGATCCTTTCCCTGATTCGACTACGTATTGCAGTACAGTGGGTGCCTTGCAGTATTTAACTTTAACTTGCCCAAATATTGCTCTTGCTGTCAATAGAATGTGCCAGTTTATACATCACCCTACAAATGTACACTGGTCAGCTGTTAAGCAGATTCTGCGCTATTAAAACATGGCGACTACATGGAAACGACATACCTATGTCGTCTCTAAACCGTCTCCAATTGAAATTCAATAATTTAACTATTAAATATATTAATTTAATATTTAATATATTTACTAAATATATAACTAATTAAAAATAATTAATATTATTTATTTAACACCTTAGTAGTTAATCATTTAATTAACATAAGATTTTTGTTCATTTAACGCATATTAATTATTTAGATATCTAATTTTATTTATTAGTACGTAGTAATTTTTTTTAAATAATTAATGCTTAATATTAATTAATCAATTAACTAAATTTAATTTTTTTATGTATTTATTTTAATTACTTTAATTAATTAAATTAGTAATGTTAAGATTTATAGTTTGATAAAAGGAAAAAAATAATATATTTGTAAGTGTATCTTGATTTAAAAAAAAAAACTAGTTTTAATTATTTTAATTATTTATTAAAATTAAAATTTGTATAATATTTTTAGTGTCCCTTAAACAAATAAAATAACAAAAAAAATAGCTTCTTTGGAGACGGACCTATGGGTCCATCTCCAAATGGAGACGAAACTTCTGGGTCGTCTCTAAATGGAGACGAAAGTACTGGGCCGTCTCCAATTAGATTTGGTCTCGCAGGTCCGTCTCCATTTAGGGCTTGGGCTCGTTAAATGATTTGAGGGCAACAACAGTTGCCCTCAAATCTTCAAAAATTTCCCTACACCCTCCCTTCCCCCCCTCCCCCAACCCACCCCACCCACCCTACCCCCTCATCCCTCCCCATACCCCATACTACTACCCCACCCCTCAATACCTCCCTCATACCCCCATTCCACCCCTCAACACCCTTACCCCATTTTTAAGGTGAATGTGTAGACTATTATATATATATATATATATATATATATATGTATGTATGTATATATAGTTGTAGTTTATGTTTTTGTTTGTTTTAGGGTTTAATTTTCTGTTTTTTTTTTAAAATTTCAGATTTATATTTCTTTTTTATTTTCGGATTTATTTTTTTCTTAATTTTTTGATTTTTATTTTGTGTTTTAATTTAAGTATTTTAATTTTATTTTTAATTTCAGATTTTTTTTCTTTTTAATTTTCGGTTTTGTTTGTTTATTTTTTTATTTCTATTTTTTTTGTTATTTTCGGATTTCTTTATTTTTTTTTTATTTTTTGGACTTTTTAACAAAAATTTCATATATTTTTTAATTTCGTTTTATTTTTTGTTTAATTTTTTGATTTTATTTTTTTTATTCTCGGATTTTTATTTTTATTTTTTATTGTTCGGTTATTTTTAAAAAATTTCAAATTTTAATTTATTTTGAATATTCGGATTTTTTTTAATTTTTTGTTATCTATTTTATTTTTATTTTCGGAACACTTTTATATATTAATTTTTTAACTTAATTATTTTTCTAATTTCAATTTTTTATAGTATTTATAGTTAATTGGGTTTTTTGTCTTTTTTTTTTTGAAGGGTTCGGGATTAGACTAAATTGTGATATCATACAAAGTTTCGAACACTCAGATTAGTATACTAATTGAGCTTTTGTTGTTTAATATAATTTTTTTGCTCTTGTTAATTAGTTTAATTAAATTAAAGTTATTGTGTTTAATTGTTATGCTCATGTTAATTATATTGTGCGAATTGGTTGTTTGGGGCATTGTGAAGATTGTGCTATAAGATCGTTATAACATTGTGAAGAGGTTGTGTTAATTGTGTTGAGTGTAAAGTGTGTTTGTAATGAGAGTGTGGATGTAAATAGTGTGTATTTGTGAAGAGGTGTGTTGGTGTTGGCAATTGAAATGTGTTTGCAATTATGAAGATGTTGAAAACGAAGATAAGAATTTAAGACTTTAAGAGATAGCTTATGAGTGAGTTGTCATGTCCAGTCTACTAAATAGAAATGCAACTCTTGAGTTATAACATAATTAATTATTGATTTCAATAGAATAATGTCATCTCTAGTATGTTCTTCATATTTAAAAGAAGCTCGACGAATACTATATGTTATATACATTTATCATGTCCTTCTATTTATCCTAGATTTATACTTATTGGATGCTCTTTAACTCCTTAAAATAATGATTACATGCTCTACACGATGCTGAACAAGAGGATGAGGAAACTGAAGAAGAAGAAGAAGAAGAAGATAAAGATGATGATGAACATGAAGATGAAGATGAAGAGATGATGATGGTGATGATGATGATGATGATGATGATGATGATGATGACGACGACGGCGATGTTGTTGATGATGATGATGAAGATAATGTTTAGTTACTTTGTTAATTTTGTAACTATTATGTTATAATCTTGGACATGTTTACGGACGGATGTAAATGTTTAATTCAATGGATATTGTACACAATAGTAGTGTGCGTATTAACTACTATCATTTACTTATTTGTATTTAAATGAATTAAAATTTAAATTAAATGATTGATATTTATTTCTGGTTTCAACTAATTAATAATTATGTATTTTAATTATTAAAAACGACCAAAAAATATATAAACATTGGCGACGACATGGAGGCTAAGTGGGTTGGAGACGATTTAGAGATGGAATGAAGTTGAAGACGGAATAGGTTGGAGACAGTTTGAAGACGAAATGTGATTGGAAACGGCTTAGAGATGGAATGTGGTTGGAGACGATTTGGAGACGGAGTTTTATTGGCGACGGTGTGGAGATGATAATTTTTTGGAGACGATTTTGGAGACGGACTAAATTGTCGTCGCCAAAGGAGATGAATTGGCTACAACACGACAAATTGGTGATGATGATTTTGGAGGACGATTTTCGTTCCTTTGCCATTGCCTAGATCCTTTTGGAGACGGAAATTAGTTGTCGCATTTGACAGTTTTTTTGTAGTGAGAGTTGTATATTAGATCCAATTGTAAGCGTAATAATTTAATAACCCCTATCATTTTTAAGAATTTGCAAAAAAAAAAATTCTGCCATTACTAGACATTGGGAGTAGTGAGTCAAATTTTTATACGTTATAAGATTATTAAAGTATTACAAAATTTGAGTAATTTACAAATTAAAACACAATGAGGTCTCGTAGTCCTTTAGTTCAATACTAAATTAAACTTTAACATTTTGACTAATTTGATATTTCATCCCATTCAAACAAAATGGAACAACCACCATGGCTTTTTATGTCCACCCAAAAACCTACCACATACACATGAATGCCTGGATGCTAGGAGAAGTAAACGCAAATGGAGAGGAAGTTCTTCTTTCCTTCACTTCTTGTAATTTTATGCATGCCTCTTTTCCACTGAGAAAAGGGTGAACATTATGTATACAATTCAACATGCTAATTATTAAATAACTCGTTTGATATACAAGACAGCTAATGGGAAATGTCACGAAATTCCCCACTCTTTGGGGATGTCCTCAATGTCTAGGAACATGTACTAGGGAGAGGGTTTCCGGTATGTTAGAATCAATGGCAGAGAATGTGCTGAGGAAGAAAAGGCCTCTTTGGCAACTATTGAATAATATGGTATTTGAGAATCAATTGCTAATCCTTCCATAATTTTATAACATTATAAGCGGGATTTAACGACTATGAAATATCCATTTTATTCTTTTATAATTATATTAATAATTCATAATTTTCGAATCTCGTTCATAACATCATTAACGTGATGAGGAGATTCATATTCATTCCTTTAAGGAGTGAGAATCATTTACCAAAAACAAGGGAATGAGGAATCCTCATAACATTTTAAATCTTATAAACGAGATTTAATAATCATAAATTATTTATATTAATTTTTTATAATTATATTAATAATTTACAGCCATAAAATTGAGCTTAATATCTGCCTACTCGTAATGGCAACTTTTAATTCGAAACCCTACTTGCATGCAACGAAAAAACTATTTGGTTTTTTTTTTTTTTTGGTCATGAAAAAACTATTTGGTACAAGGACAAAGAAAACAAGACAGAGATGAGGGAACGTGACTTGACCAATCACATAAAACATTAATGCAGAACCAACACCACCGTTCAATTTATTATCCCCCTCCCTCTGTTTGATTATGCCCATCATATCCTCCTCATTTATGGAGTCTGTCAGAATGTTGACTCTCTGACTCCTTCTCTTGACTGTCAGACTTCAATAACTGAAATAGTACGTAGTGCTACAAGAGAACAGAACATGATATTATCATTTGCAGTTGTCTGTCTCTTTTTGGTTTTTTTTAGATAACGTAAAAATTTAATTAGTAGAATTTGAGTATCGAATTATTTAGAAGTGTTCGAACATTAACTAGTAAATTTTGAAATGTAACAATACTCTCTTATATATGTACCATATCAATTAAAAATAAAATTTTAAAATAATAAAGAGTGTCAATTCATCACATTATCGCTAGAGCATACTTGTGATGGCCTCTTTTCTTGGTCTTGTGCTTCTCTTTATGTCACCTCTCGAAGGAGACAGACAATAGTGCGTTTTGGGACACTTATTGGGCAGGCAAGATTCTCGTGAATCGTTTTAGTCTCTCTGCTATAAGTTTGACCCTTGTAAATGTCCTCCATTTTGGTACCATGTTCGACTTGGTTTGTCTTACCATTTTTGTCGGTGGCAGATGTAAGTTTATGTCAGTCCGGACTGCAATTTTTACTGGTTCAAAAACACGTGTGAAAATTTTATATACTTTCAGTGAAAATGATTTATTAGTCTCCACATAAAATATATATATATATATAATTGAAAAATAATGTATTTTAACTCACATTAATAAAAAATTATGAATCTACCTCTAATTTTTGTCACCTACGCATGATGCACAATCCACCTCTAAAAAGCGATTAGTACACGAAATTCTCACTATGTACGAAAATTAAAAACAATAGAGTTATAGCATAATTTGATGAAACGGTTAACACAAAATTTGGTTGTACACGAAATCCTTAAAAAAAAATGGGAACTTAAAATGATGAATTATAACACAATTCTACAAAATGGTCAACAAAAACCGTCTCACATACGAAATTTTCACTATGTTTGGGGACTAAAAAAGTAGTGTGTAAAACAAAGGAATGGTTAAGAAAATCCGGTTAGTACACGGGATTCTCTTTATGTTTGGGGATTAAAAGCAGTGAATTATCGCATAATTTGATGAAATGTTTAATAAAAAACGGTTGGTTCACAAAATTCTTAACATATACAAGGATTAAAAGTAGTGGATCATAGCGTAATTCGTCAAAATTATTAATAAAAAATGATTGGTACACAAAATTCTCACTACATACGGGATCTAAAAATGATAAACATTACAAAGCGTATTTTTACTATAACCTATCGGCGCATTATATGTGGCTGGCAATGATAGACACTGCGAAGCGTATTTGTATTTATTTTTCTGTTCTTTTTCATTGACTCAACAGAATATGTGTCGTTGACTTTGTAAGGCACAGAATACGAGGCTCGATTTTCATTAACCAAATGCCAAAATATTTCGTCATCGTATATATATAGGTTACTGCGTGTGAAGCAGCAACAATCAGTAGATTTAACTTCATGTTGGACAATAATTGATAAAAGAATTGCTCCCGAGGATTGATTGGATTAGTTAGGTAGTAATTCGTTGTATTTAAAGGTTTTGAATTTAAATTTGTGTTTTTTTTTTTTTTTATATTCAGGGAAAGCTTACAAAATTAATCACTTAGAATGTTAATTTCAAATATCAATTTTGGGATCTCAATCACACTACTAGACCAAATACCTAGTCGAACTTGTGGTTTTTCAGATTAATTATAGACTAAATAATATTTATATATTTTTTATTCGATCAAAAAAAATATAAATATTATTTAGTCTACAAGAGTAAGAGTTGGATCTACAACTACAATACGAGATTTATAACTTGCTGAATTTGGTGAGCATTGTTAGTTAGGAATGGTCTACAATTTACATTTGAATAGTCAATTCTTCAAATTTGTATCTCTATCTCTAGACCTATACGTCAATGGTCAACCCGAGTCTTAAATGGCTCTATCAAGGTGGTCGTAGTTTGAAACCCAAAAACCCATATAGTCATGTGGGCCATTCTGACCCACAATTTACAAAACTTCAATCGGCCCGACTTTGCCTGTTCGAGGCCATGCCAGGCTAGCCCGGAACTACTATACAGTGGGCCTCACAGTTTAACGGTCGCATTCTATGATTTCTGTTCATGGGCGAATTTATCTTTGTGCCCGTGGGTTGTTCTAAAGTATATGTGTATTTATTTTATAAAAAATATCATTAATATTAAAAATCGAATTAGCCCTCCAATGGCTTTTAAGGTTGCATTTTGAAATCATTTGCCGTAAACGAAAATAGCCTTATCCGACAAGGAAAAATACTTAAAAATATTACAGCAAGATAGGTCCAATTGAGTGTGAAAGTGAACCCCACAAACGCGTAAAATCCACTGTCCACTCAAGTGAATGATTCAGCTATAACATTTTTTAACATTTCCCCTCCGGCAAGATCGTGGTTTATGCACATGGGAAGCTCAAATCTTTTTCAAATATTGAGCTTGTAATTAGAAGCAGGCAGCATTTTATTTCCTGCTGGCCTGAGAACCCTTTATTCTTTCATCCTTTTCTTTCCATATCGTGCCATTTGAATCGGTTAAGCTCAAACGAAAAGAGATATCAAGCGCAAAATCTAATGGTGATAAACTGTTCAAATTATTTCGTTATAACTGTATAAATAATTCACTATCTTAAATTTTCTTTCTAATGTTATCGCTATAAGGGAATTGAAATTCGTTTTGCAAAATTCAGAAACTTTGGTCAAGCAATACATTCAATTTGCCAATATGACAAAATAGTGATAATCCTAGCTGTCCATGGAGCCCTATATAGCAATTGCAGATCCCATTGTCTTACACTCTACCCTAAAACTAGAGTTGAAGTAATCATCTACCTCTCAAGACAAAATTTCATCGAGCCTAGCTCACTTAAGAGTACTTTCGGAAAGCTTACTAAATCTCTTCCCTCTACTCTGAAACAAGATGGACTTTCAAGGTAAGGTCCTCTCCCGACCGTGTCAAGATCAATTCAGATAGAAAAGGCGGGTAAAAACCTACCTATCATGGTTTAACTGACTGAAAGTCCTATTTTGTTGCTGATGTGAAGGTTCCATCATCAATGCACTCAAGTGAGGAAATTAAAGAGAACACACAATTAAAGATACATAAACCCAAAAAGTACATAAAAGATGCCTTGCTTACAACATAAGACTTCTCAATATTAGAAAAAAAGTAAATAATCAATCATCATAATGATAATTTGTCCTCGAAACTCGTGCCGTAAAAGATTACACTTCATACCTTGCAATGGTGCAGCATTATGTTAGTTGCAGACTTTAGGCAAGTATATGTTGTATAAAGACACCTACTCTTCTAATAAGCATAAATGTCAAATGGAATGTGTCTAGTGAATGAAAGAACTTGAATCTGTCAACTTTCTACAAGAAATAAGGACTGCTATACAAGTGTGCTGAGCTCAGGCAAGTGAGTGAAGGGGAAAGAGAAACAAGGTACTGTTTTATCAGTGACTTCACGGGCTGGTCAGAGGGCATGATCACGAGGAGAAAAAGTTGTCATCGGCGCAACTCATTTTCTGATAACTTGTCCCTGAGATCTTTGAGAGCATCCACAATTTCTGAATCCAGATTGTGCTTTAATAATTTACCTTGCATAGAAGTAGATCTGTAAAGAGGGTTAGAAATGACTTCGTATACGTGAATGCAGAACGCGTTCAAGTGCCACTTTTGGCCAGACAGTACGGTATATCTTCATATTAACTCCTGAGATAGCTATATTATTGTGGCAGCATTCCAGTATTCTAAGTAAGTCCTTTTGTGTTACTTCTGCATACTATGCATTACATGAAAATATACTCTTCATTTCTAGTGAAACCCATAACAACAAATAGAATCTCACAACTCATGATGAACATTAGTTACTATATCTTAAATACAACCTAACAAGCACGCTTGCAGGAGACTTTCTAGTTAGTTTCGTACTGAAAAGTGAATGCTTTACCAAACCCATGTACAACTCCAGTAAAATTAACTCTTATTCATACATAGGCTTCTCTGGCATTGCCTTGATACACATAACAATCACTCCCAATTTCATTTAAGTCCATCACTACTGTCCTCTTAAGAGATCTGTGCAACCACTTTACTTTTCTACACCGACTGACTCAGCAGGAGCCATTCTTTCAACTCAAGCTCATCCTGCTAAAGTCCCTATGTCGGTAAAAGGTTCCAAGTCAACCGAGAAAGAATTGACAAAGGATCTTTAAAATCTTGTATTAATCTGCTTTATTATGTGCCATGTGAAGTAGCTTTTAACTTTGCACTTAATGAATGCACTTATAGAGCGATTATGCTATGTGGCAAATATATTGTATTTCATCTATTGATAAGAACAGTGGATTAAGAGACTGAAACTTTAGGAATGGTCTTTCATTTCTAATATTATTACACACGCTCAGTGATTCTTCTTGAACACCTCCACACAACAGCGGAAGTAAAGAGTTTTGTAGCAAAGAGCATACCGGTGTTCTCGGAGCATTTGTTCGACCTCCTTTTGTGAAGTTTTAATCTGCAGTATGCACGAAGGATCAGAAACAGGGACAAAGAGGGAACTTCATCTCAAGAAAAGTAAATTTTTATCCTAATACATACACAGCTCACCCTCACTCATCAAGATATTGAATGCTCTGTATCCATCTTAAAACGTTGAAAAAATTTGCAGTCAGGAAAAAGAAGCAGCAGCTGGTCCTCACCCACCCCCACCCCCACCCCCACCCACACCCACATGTGCCGGGTTTCTGTGACACGAGAATACCACCAAAAGAAGTTATTGGTCATCCCTGAGATTTAATAACACGAACAAATGTTGCATATCCCATCATACAGTAATCCCACCAGAAACAAAATTTATGGGTACTACAGGCTTTCTTACAAGGCCAAGTTATCATTTGCAAGCAACATGAGCGGCTTAGATTTGTGTTTGGGACATTACCTCAGAAACCAATGCTTTGGAAGTCCAGATGAAAGCTCCCTGAAAATCATTATCAATATAAGCTCTCACTTAACAGATGTCCGAAAAGGAAAAGAAAATCAAATAAGGTTTATTATGAAAAAACGGATTACTTAGGATAAAAAACAACAAATTCTACTTTCCACAATGGAAAAATTGACTAGGAAGTTGTGGATATTTTGACCATCCAAAAGTACGGCGTTGCAGAATTGGAGTCGGAAGAAATTGTAGAACTGATGCCACAAATATCTCTCTTTGATGTGTCTCACACTATTTCCAAAAGAGAGAAGGAACGAACAAAATTACAAAAGTGGGGATCTACTGACTGATAATATTTTTTTCCGCTAATGGTTTCAGAATGTGAAGGTTGAGAAATGGCACATTGAAATAGTAATTGAGCCAGAGAAAGGACGATCAACTAATTTTGCAATCCCGAGAAGCCGCAGTCAGAGACAACACATCTGGTAAAGTATTCAAAATTAAGCCTCTAACAGATATGAAGATGAACCAAGTATAGCAAACCCTGTGATGATAACACCTGAAGAACGTCCTTCCTCCTCTATAACCAATCAACCACAAAGCCTCACTCAGCAAAACTCACTACTATTCTTTCACTATAAGGTAAACTTTTGCAACCAAATGTGATATAGTTATAATTGGATCATATGAAGATGAACCAAATATGGCAAACCCTGAGATGATAACAACAGCAGAACATCCTTCCTCCTCTAGAAACGACCAACCACAAAGCCTCACTCAGCTAAAATCACTACTACTCTCACTATAAGGTGACACCATCTGTGAGTGCCTATAGTTATAAGATGGATCATACGCGGGCAAAGGATGGGAGTTGATCCTGAACCTCCTTGGCTCAGGTTAAGGCCCTTTATCAATCACACTACTAAGAGGGTTCAGTAGAATTATGGATAAGTTTTTAAACTACAATTGTTGAACTTTGAATTAGATATAATTTTGATGGAACTTGTTCTATGTATCACAAGAGTAACCTAATAAGGAGGGAGCACATACTGCTCCATGCGCAGCATGTTGCTGACAACGATCAGATGTGACAACCCAAACTTTAGGACAACCATCCTCCTTCAAAGCAACAACCTGTTCACATTAAAAATTACTGCAAATATCAGGGACAATGAGGCAAAGAACAACACATAACATAATTAGCATGAAGAAAACAAGATCCTTCTAAACTATTTAAAGCAGCAAGAAATCATCGAATAATATAATATATGAATAAACAGAGAAGGAGTTTGAGGATGGCAAGAAAGTTATGGATCCTGCAGAAACATAAATAACTAAGTAACTAAAATATGAATCAAATATAACTACAAAAAGAGCAGGAAAGACTATGTAATTTCTATAATCTTTTGATGTTCCAGACTATGCAATCTCCAACCCTTGTATGAAAAAGTTGAACCAGAAATCATCATATATCTAGAGATATTGGAGAAAGATTAAAAACGCGAGCTTTTGAGACTTGAGCGATTCCAATAACAGATGTCGTTACATCAGAAAATCTATGTTATCAGCAGTTAAAACATCACAAACCACAAGGTGTCTGTCACCATACTCAACTCTTTCTTAGTCGGTCTATAAGGAAGCCAAAAACGATGACAAGAACACAAGACATACTAAGAACTATGGAGCAAACAAAAAGTTGTATAATTCAAATGTTTATAGCAGTGCTTCAATAGCTAAGATACAAAACCACAACTACGAATTCTCTTCAAATCACATGAATTTCATATGTTTCTATGAACTCTTGCTAGGATTCCTTATTTGAACCTAAGTACCGCACTTCCAGAATTAACATGTATCAGTGCCAAAATGTCACCAGAAATTAGATCATTAGACTAATTGTATCCTTTCATTGCTCCTTCATCCACTTTAAAACCAGCACTAATCAAGGAAAATCTTTAAAAAAGTGAATTGACACTTATTATTAATGATTTAATAAAGCTTATCTGCTATTAAATTATTGACCAAATTATCAGTCACGTAATGCAGATTTTCTTGTGCCAAATATCCAATATGTGATATAACAGACAGACGGTACGCATGCAAGCTTCAAAAGAGCATGTTACTTAAGATAGAAGCAAAGTAATCCTTCAAAAGCAAAGTTAAGAGTAAAGCATCAGCATTCTTTTTCTCCTCCTTAAATAAAACTTTGGCACTTTAATAATTTTTATGCATAACATATTGAGCATACACGTACTATTCAACTCCTTAGATTTGTATTTTTCAAATATGTCATCATACAAACAGTGGTAGTTCCTAACTGCAAAACTTCATGGGAAATGGGTCAAGAAAAGAATCCAATAGAAAAGCAACCTAGTGCGGTTATAAAATCAGATATCTGTAATTTTTCAATTGAGGTTGATGTTTCTCACCTCTTTCTCAATCCATGCATCAGCACAGGTTTCACTCGAGTAAACTATATCGACGCTGCAGCATTATAGTCTCAAAATCATGAACATTCGTTATAAGATAATTCACTACAGAGAAAGCATCTTCTACAAAAGGATGTTCAAGAGCACATTCGAATTCATATTCACTCACGCTACAATTGTAATAGAAGTTAATGACCGAAAAAGAAAAAAAAGTAATAGAAGTTCTCTGGTTCAACTCAAACGAGGGGGTTGGGGACATAATTATTTTTCACAAACATCAGAAAGTTGGAAATATTATAGCAATTACTTGTTAGTCAACATATCAACTCATGTCAAATGTGTATAAGACATGGAAATAATAATTTTCAGATTTATGGTCACTTTATGATGCCAAAGTCAGAAGAATGTCAAAGTAAATATGCAGATAGAAAATGTAGAGAAACACAATGAAGATTAAGACTTTAAAAATGAAAAAAAAATAAAAAAATTGTATCAAGATATTAAGGAAGTGAGATGAGTGCAAAAAGCCATGGTATTGACAATCACAGAAACAGCATGCAGCTGCATGTAAAGTGCAATATGTAGGCATTTCTGTGCAAGCGTATACATGTAGCATCTTTAGCTGTGAAAAATTGTAAATTGTAATTACACAATGAAAAAACTGAAAAATAAAAATTAAAATAAAAATCTTTCTTCACCTGCCAACAAAAATAGAGCCCATTTAAATGATAGTTCAGAAAATATATTACCCTGCAAAAGTTTCCTTGTGCGAAGGTAGTCCAGACATCATGGCATCAAATACAACCACCACTTTCACCTCTGAAAATGTCGCAGAGCAGTGAAATGAATGAGAAATTCAAGTACCATAGTACAACAATATTGCATCTAAATCAAACTTTCAACTAATTTTTGGAGCATAACAAGATGCAAATAATTAGATAGAGAAATGGACATTAAATTCTCAGTTTTAAAAGATGATCTATGTGAAGCTGTCCAAGAAGAGAACAGAGAGTTCTGAAATCAAACTACATATCTGCGTAATGAAATCAGAATCCCGACCGTTGAACCTCAACTTTCTTCTCCAATGAAGCTTTTAGTACATCTTATGAGATCTGATACCTTGTAAGGAAAAATAGAAGCACCATAGAACCTCATGTCTCCATAGTACACATACATCACATGGTCATGTTCACCTCAGTTGAATGCTTCTCATGTGTATGTTTGACTCTAAATGCCACACCCATTCTCAAATAAATAAATAACAAAAAAAAAAAGAAAGAGAAAAGATAAAGTAAGTGTTGATTAAGGTGATAACGAGCGGCATAAGAAAAGCAAGAACGAGAATAGGATCGAAATTGGACGAAAGCACATAGTCGTATCACCACAATCATTAAAACTTTTACTAGTGCAGGAAGTTAACATTAGAATGTGTATAACTAAATGCCTTGTTTTCTATATAAAGCCATCGAAGATAATGTGATTTTTCCTAAAATAGAACACTTGGCCTTTCAAAAGTATCATTTGTTTGTTTAATAATAAAACATGGGACCTGATTGGGTCCGTTATTATCTTCAATTCCAAAAAAGTACATAAAACTCCTCCTTTCTCCATTTATCTTTAGATACTACAACTAAACTCACACCTATCGTCCTAGTCAAACTAACACATTCAAATTAAAACGGTTTGTTAGTAAAAGGTTTCTGTGGTTGTAATTCATGTCTGGTGGTTCTCCAACCGTTTATGAAGCCACATACTTTTCATTGTCAGAAAAGTGACATGCTTATTCCATGTCTATATTGAGATTAATTACACTTTTTATTATATGACATAGAAATATATTCCCTTTATAAAGAAAGGAGATGCAGGCACAAACCTCTTAGCATACTGAATGTCACCAGTTCATCAATAAGCTTTTGACGAGCAATGTCAAGCCTTCCATTCATGAAATGCTTCTTCAGTTTTGCCCAATATCCACACACATTATAGCCATCAACGAGCAAGACAGGAACTGCAGTATCTATACCTTGATGAGTGCTGTTCAAAAAATTCCAGGAAAATACAATGCATTTTCAGGTAGCTCAACATTAGAATAAACTGAAATAACAGATTGATACAAGACAAGACCTGGGGAAAATCATTACTGATAAAGTGTCAAAGTGGGATCTCGATAAGGCTCTGTATCTTCAGGAATTTCTTCTCTCTCTACCTTCTTTCTGCGGTAGCTAGTAGCTGGCTTAGGCGTGCCGGATTTTCTCTTTTGGAACTCCTAAAATATTTTTGTCCAACGCAACACGGGGATTATTAAGGAGCAAATAGAGTCTATGGAAGTATTCATTTCAGATAAGAACTTACCTTCCATAGTCTTAAGAACTGCAAGTTCTGCTTCAGATTTGTTGTAATCCTTGGAGGAGGCTCAGACCCCTGTCAAATTAGGCTTATCATCAAAAAATTCACACCAAGATGGATAATTCTGGAGCAACTTCAAGAAAAGTCGTCTTCTCTGAGTCGTAGAAGAACGAGAAATTTATATGCCTCACAGAATATATTGGACATCCTTTCATTTTCTCAGAACCTTAACAATAATAGAGTCAAAGCCACCCACCGCACTTCTGTGGCAGTAGATATACTAAAGGGAATCGCAATTAGTTTTTCAAGGTCCTGAATCAGGCATCAAAGAAGGCTAAGAACTATATTAGAATGTAAAAGTGTAATCAAGTCCAGTTTACAAAGGCTTAGAACAATGTTAGAATACGATAGTGGAATCAAGTTCAGTTTACAATCCATCAGATACCTTTTATGATTGTAGTCTATGGAGCATCAGTATAAATCTCCTTAAGTTTCTTCTACTTAGCTGAAGAATTCATCATCTGCTGGATAAGGCCTGTCTAAAATTGTCAAATAGATTGAGAATATCTTTGGGTTAACTTAGGGATACGAATTGATTTAAGGGAGTTCAGCATTTTTGCGTTCAGTCAAAGTACCAATTGGAGAAAGAAGGTTATCGTAGATTATGATGGGTGGTTCAAAAACTAATGGATTTTAGCTTTCAGGAATTCTCAGCCAGTTTCAAGCCTGAAGATTATCTAATAAAAACACCAAGCCTATGTATGATGCTCTAGATGAAAAATGCTCATATTAGTGATTCATTGTCCTTTCTGTTCATCTTTTTTTGCTTTCTATAGTTCTACCTCTCTCTGATCACCATCACTGAGCTTTAAATATCTTTTACTATTTCTTTATCTTTCAAAATTTTCTGGGAACTTCAACCAAAAATACATAAGTAGACCAAAAGTACCATTTTACAAGATTGTTAGAAGCATCTGAAGAGCTAAAATTCAAAATTTTCTTTCCCTAATAAGACCTTAAATTGTCAATTGTCCCTACCATTCTTTTTTTCGAGAAATAAAAAAAGAGATGTAGAGTACCATGTATCTACTTTGTCACAGAAAAATCCTTGGATTTAGAAAGAAAAAATTTCCCTACCATTCTTAAAACTTGAATTTCTTAAAACCTATAATTTTTTACAGTAATTGAACCCATTATTTTCAGCTGTATAACGTCAAATTGGTGCTAAAGTGCATAATAGAACAAAACTATCCTTGTCCTATGTCATTCCACCACCAAGGTCCTTTCGATAGATGAGTATAACTTACACACACTCTACACTGTAAAATTTACGTGCAGTGATCTGTTGGCTATTGATGCATTTTACCTGTGATTATGCTAACCAACTTGTTCTCTGCTTAGTAGAGGTAACTAAGCATCCCCATTAACAATTCCCTTCTTTCCTCTATGGTGCACATACGACAAGCATAGGCTTGATCATGATACTTTATCTCTGGTCCTATGGACATTTTCACTTAGAAACCAAGAAATTTCAGTGTTTTCTGATCTATTGAACCTCAACTACCCAGTTCTCCAGTAATTTCACTTATCAGAGTCACTACCAACAACCCATTCACAAATTCGTGCAACATCTTTTATAACATCACAAAGGTTCTGCAAAGGATTTGTTATTGGTTTATAAGGACTTGGGTTCTGTACTATGGTCAACATAGGCTTAAAGCATTTTGGACCAATTGATTAAACTCAACGTGTCTAGAGGCTAGTACTAGGACCCGAGTCATTACATCTTTTCCCTAATATCCACATAGGACATTCCCTATCCATTCGCATTGCTGTAATGTGTCGAGAGTTTGACCATTTACAACCTCCCAATGCAATGAATATTCAATTTTAGCCTTTCCACCAATGCTACAAGATTTTGGGTCACAAGCTCCATTTCTAATTCTAAAGCATACGCACAAAATCTCCCACTACGTCTTATCATGGCCCTGTTTTCAAACTTCTTAAAGCAACTAATATAAGCACCACCAAAAGATTAACTCAAAATTCAATAATGCACCAAGATTACATTTTTCCTGCTTCTTCTCCTTTTCTCTTAGGCTGCATACACCTACCTTCCACAGTCCCGACTATTTGCACGAGCCTTATACACCGGACACAACCTTTTTCGCCTTTTCTCTATTATGCATAAACTTCCCCTTTATGTGAATTGCATACCACTTGTATATTTAAAGATTACACCACCAGGAAGACTAACTCAAAAAGTGCAAGAATCCACCAAGATTACACTTCTCTTTTCATCTTCTTCTCCTTTTCTCTATTATGTTTAAAGTTTGCATTTTGTGTAGTGCATTCCGTTTACATACAAACCAAAGTAAACCAATATGACAAAATGGAAAAATCCATGCTTAGGGTGATTGGGGGTGTGTGTGTTAGGGTTAGCCGCTAGCCACATCTAACAGTCGTAAATTATTAATATAGTAATAATAAAATAACGTGTAGTGTACAGTTCACAATCATTGGATCGAAAGGGTACCTGAGGAGGAGAAGATGGGTGAGTAGGCTTTTTACTACTCTTCTTGGCTACAATCTTGAAAGAAAACTTGCAGCTGCTACTAATAACTCCACTGTAGCCACAATATGCTAATGCAAAATCTGATGAAGCTAATGATAAATTGGCTTTCATGGGGTCTAATAATATTAACTAGTGTTTCACACTATCTTTATTGTTCTTGAATGAAATGACCAACAATTCATCTCTCCTTTCTCAACACCCTTCATGGGTCTACCTCATTTCTTACCATTTCTCATCTCCAAAATTCAATTCTGCCATTGATTATGTACTTCTTAGGAGATAGACACTACCTAGTACTAGTATATGAATAGTCTGGGTCGTGGCCTAAAATAGGCCACACAATTATTCTTAGGACAGGGACTAGACTTTCCGCAATTATTTTAAATGTACCTACTTTTGGCTCCGTTTGTTTGCTGTAAAATATTTTACCGAAAAACATTTTTCGGATTTTACGGTGTTTGGTAACACTGAAAAATTGGTCAACCGTAAAATATTTTCCAGTCAAAAATTGCGGCTGCTTTTTCTTAATTTTACGGTGTTTGGTAACACCGGAAAATTGGTCAACCGTAAAATATTTTCCGATCAACAATTGCGACTAGTACAAAATTATGTAAAATGTTTTCATGTCCTTTAGGATAAGAAAATATTTTACCGAATTTACCGTACATCCAAACACCATAAAATATTTTTCAGTATTCTATTTTCCAGTAAAATATTTTCCCTCAATAAGTTATTTTACGGCAAACAAACGAAGCCATGTAAAATATTTTATTTTTCAGAAAAATACTTTCCACGAAAAATATTTTACACAAACAAATTATTTTACGACAAACAAACGGAGCCTTAATCACAAAAAATTGTACCCAGTTTTCTTTATTGAATTTGACCCCATGTGTTTCTCTTTATTTAGGTTAATTTTAACCGTTTTTCTATTTTTTCTCTCCTAAGAGAAGTTAGAGTTATTTCTTTATTTTTTATGGTATTTTATTTTAGTTTTAGTTCAATAGTTTTTTTATTTTAAATTAATATCTTAGTTTTAAAAAAAATTATTTCAATTTTATGCTAATAGTTTTTTTTTTAAATTTTAATGACTCTATTTTTTTTAATTCTAATATTTCTCCCTATTTTAATTAAAAAAATTATATTATTATTTTTTATAATATTTTTTAAATTATTCACAAGGATATTTTATTTTCTAATTATTAATATCGTTTTTTTTATTTTATTAATGTTACTTTTAAATTTTATTTTGTCATATAACTATTAGGATGGGATAAGGGAGAAGATAAGAGATGGTTCAGCATCCTTATATTTGGGGAATTAAATATTAATAGAAAAATCCCTTATTTTTTAAAAGACTATATAGGAGAACTATCGTAGCATTTTGGGATGAACAATTCCGGTACATTTAAAATATTTGGAGTTTTTTTTTGTGGGAATTGGTCATATTCGACCAAAAAAAAAAAAAAAACTATTGTTTGACCCATGAATTTTACTTTGTATTTTAAAAGTATAGTGGTGCTAATTGAATTTTTTTTTTTCCCTTCTAAGGAGACTTAACACTAATTACATAATAATAAATTTAGATGATATTCTACCCATTTTATTTTGTTCTAATAAAATCGTTAATTGTCCCGAAAAATTATTCAGTTTCAACATTCTAAGAGATTGTCTAAGATCAAAACTGATCAACCAATTAGCACACTTATTCGCTTCTCAAAACACATGCACTAATTGAAGTCTTTATCTTAACAAAGTATGTATATTTACATAATTGAACACGATTCTTTCTTTTCTATTTCAATTGTACACTAGCTGAAAAATTTTATATGTTTTTTCCTTGTATTAGTACTATCCACATGATGAATTTCAATGATGATGTGCAACATAACAAAATTTCTTCTGTTATTACTCATTGAGTCACAAATGAGAGGAACCAAGTCTAGGGATAAATAATTTTGCCCAGAAAAAATAAATTTAAATTAATCAGATATTAAATTTACCAGAACTTTCTCGACATTTTTTTTTTTAATTGAAATCTCGGATTCTGTAGGAACTTATATCATATCAACAACCGGAGCTGGGCCTATTTCTGTTAGGGGCCACTGGGCCAAGTCCAATTAAAACTACTGGCCGTTAAGAAAGCGAATTTCGTAACAAATAAAATTGCTAAAAGAAAACGTTTTTGTGGCATCTAATGAACTCGTGTTTCCTAGTAAACGTACTCGTTATCCTAGGAGAGCACGATTACTTAACTTTTGTCTTTACATGACAATTATTTTAAAAAATATTTCACTCTTTTTTAATTTTTTTTTTATAAGAGACTATTTGTAACCCAAACATGTCAAAAACCACCTTTGTTCATCAAGTGATAAGAACTACATTAAGATAATTCAACTTTACTAATGCAACATTGGAGTTTCTTCCTCAGCCTTATTCCTTCATGCAGAAACAGAAAGAAATTCTGTCCAAAAAAAATATATATATAAAAAGTCATTCAACCATACCCACGTCCGGTGTCGCATAGGGGGCAAACGTGGATGTAATTTGTACCGAAATTTAACTTTTCATTCACTTCTTATTTATTTTAAAACAATTGAATACACTTCAATCATCAATTCAAAAAGATGAATACATATATATATATATATATGATATTTCTCTCTACGAGATGTAGAATTCACTTAATGTAGATGCTTTCAAGCCCTACTATAAAATCTTATATATATGCCATAAGATTGCGCCAAAATGCTAATGTGATCTTTGTCATTTCAGACTAAAAGGAAGAGGAAAATAATTCACTAAGAAAGTCCACTATGATATGCTAAATCGATCCTCTCAATTTCACTTGATTATGACATTCTATATTTAAGGAACTTATAGCTTGGACTTTACACAGCTTGCAATATTTTCAAAATTATATGGTGCATGGTTCGGTAACCTAAGTGGTACCAGAAACAGGGAGTTGTTGAACCTAAAGTATTTTTCAAATCAATAATAATGTAGTTTTTTTTTTTTTTTTTGGTCAAATAATGTAGTGTTCTAGGGATGTATAATTTGCAGAAGATCTAGAGAGATTATGTAATGTCTCGCAGGTGTAAAACATAATATGTAATTTATAAGTTGTGGTGTGAGTTTAAATAATAATTTAAGTTGTGTAACGATTCAAACTTAACTAATAGCTTGTCAAGACTAGTGCAAAATATAATAAATATGTAGTTTATAAGTGAGTGAGAGATCGACTTGGTATTGTAGATTTAAGTAATAACTTGAGTTAACCAGTACTTTGGGTCAGTGAATGTGAATCTGTAAGAGCCATCTATAGAATCTTGCACTGTCGGATTTTGTGCTCGTGAAGAGGACGTTAGGTCATCAACCGGGGATGGGTGCAATGTCTCACATTAGTGGGATGGTTATCAACTGGGGATAATTTATAAGTGGGTGTCGTGAGTTTAAGTGGTAACTTGGTTAATCATTTTGGACTACTGGATTTAATGACTAAGTAGTTATTTTTTAAACTTATAACATTAGTCTCATTTGCAGCTCTAGAGTTTTAAACTTGGGACGTGATAAGTTGGCTATTTTCGACAAATGATTTGGAGAGACAAAATGTTTATTCTTTATAGTATAACCCTAATCTTACTTGTGAACTCGAAAATTTGGATTTAATGTGTCATATATTAAATTATCAATGATCTCATTCCTTAATTACTACTGCTTTAATTTTTAAAATTGGATAGCATATTATGGTCCCAAATGAAAAAATAAAGTGGGTGGGTGGGTAGCAGTAACCATCATTGCCACCCTTATCATGGTACCTTTTGAAACCATGCCATGTTACAAATTCTTTATCATGACTTGTGATTACAAAGATTGTGAACCCATGACTGATTCCTTCAGCATTTAATAGATACCGCATAATGTACTTCTGAATGGAAGGGAAAAAACCAAGTGAGAGAATAAGTGGGTAGAAAAGTATTTATGGTAGCACCATATAGTTAAAGCTTTGCACAAACACAACACAACACAACACACACACACACTGATTTTTCATTGTAAGATACTTTACTTTTCCTTCAAAACTAATTTTCCAGAGAATGTTTTTTTATTCTATATTTGATCTCGTTTCGTCCAAATTAATGCTTAAATCCTTGTGGGAAAATTACAGATTTTTGCTGGTGTAACACAGATAGTTTTTTTTTCAATAACGAGAAAAAGTCTTTCGAGCTCACACTAAATGTTAAATCTGAAACAAATGACTTTGTTTAAAAGAGTCATAATTCAAGTCAGTCAGACACAAGACTTATCGAGACTAGTGCTAAAAAAATTAGTTTCTAAATTTATTCAATCGTGAGACATAAACAATTTTTTCACTCACGTTTCAAGCACTCAATCATTAGATTAATTCATTGGGGTCAAACATAACCAGGTTTAGTAAACTGGAAACATGCTGCAAAGAAATTGATATCTGGGAATTATCTCTACTCCAATTGGAGATGCTTTACGGGACAAGGTGGATAGCCTTAGAGCAAAAGGCTTCCTGAGGCAGGACAAGTCACATTCTTAAAGTCCTTTTAGTGCTGAAGCTTCTATCCTTTATGCTTTCTTATAAATTACGTGTGGTGTGTAATTAATTCTTTAATCACCTTTAATTATAATAAAAAAATTATCTTTTAGGGCTAAAACTAGTACTAGACTTCATATGGTTCTCAAAGTTGCAGAAAGTTGTCTAGTTAACGTTACTTTTACCATTTCTTTTGTTTTGATGACGAGAATTTAATTTAAATAGAATTACATTAGATATTCTTTAATATTAAATTCTGTGGTGCACTGTAGTAGCGCATTTGAGCACATGTTCTAGTCAATCAAGAGTTCGACAGTATTTATGATAAGAAGATATAAGTTAGAATTTGAAACTTTTGGCCATAACAAATCGTTATTTGACCACTCTATCAAACCGGTAGGAGCATTGCTTTACCATTTGTCTTTACGTGGATGGCTTCTGAAAAAATTGATGCCATTTTGCATTCTCTGTGACATCCATGCTCTGCAACCATACGAGAATCAACAGAAAAGGTCCAAAACTAGAACCATGATTGAACCAAAATAGATTAAAATACGACATGAAAGTAATAAATTTAATGACCAAATTAAAGATTATTACTGAAATTTTGTCTATATTGGTGTTTGATTCGTTTTTAGCCCTCGTTGTGGCATGTGATAGAGGGGACCTAATAAGAGTATTTTATTGAATTACAATCTTATCTAAAAATTTTAATTGTTAAAAAAAAATAATTATATGTATTTATTATTTTTAAGAGTATTTTATTAAATTGTCACTTCATCTAAAAACTTATTATTATAGAGAGATAATTATACTTATTTATTATTTTTAACATGTCATATATGTGCAGGCAAAATGTTGTACGTGGGACAGCTATAATGTTTTGAATGCCTTGCTGGCGGCGAGACTTAAACCATGGACAGTTTTGATGTTTTTAATGGGTGGCTACCGACAAGAAATTTGGACTCAATACATATTAAATTATTACGTTATCTTAAATCTTATGTCTGAATTGACTTTAAAAAAATTAACTTTACAGTTAATTTAAACAAGAGATAGAACAAATTTTACACCCACCGTCTAAACGTTCTGCCAATAGACTAACTCCTAAGGTTAGTACTGAAATTTTGTCAGGTGAATTTGGTTCGTTATGAGGCATCAGCATGGGCACGTGATACAGGGGACCTAAGGAGGGTGCTTGTGTATGTTGTTGTCACCTAAAACCAGGCAAGATTAGGTAGAATATAAATGACTGCTAAACACTATTACTCTGGCTTTTAGTTGCTAGTCCTTTTTATTCTCTCTCCCTTTCTTGATAAAAAGAAAAAGAATCTTTTGGTTCTAAAGAAAGATGCAATGGTGAAGGGGTGGGGAAGATGATGCACATGGATTGTTTGGTGGCTTTATCATCAGCGAGATAAAAGAAAAGAAAGGGGAAGGAGATAAAGACGACACATCCGGGAGTTGGATGAAATAATTATATATATATTTATTTTAATTAAAAAATTTAAATTTGAACCACAACATCTACATCGTTATACAAAATAAAGAAAAGGGAGATAAAGACGTGCAGTTTTAATCATGGAGCTTCTTCTGGCATTCCATGTGCATCAATCAACTCACCCCACTTCTTCTTATTATTTTACACTTGACATCTTCCTTCTCAAAGCAATCTAAGAGCTGTACTTTCTGTACACACATTTTCTCTCTCTCATAATCTCTCTCTCTCTCTCTTTTACCATATAAAAGCTTCTCCATCTTCCAACTTGTTGCATTGAAAGAGCTCTTGAAACTTATAGTAAATATGTCCAAGATCAGAGATAGTCCCATGTGTAACAGATCCTGGTAAGTACATTAATATGTCACAAAATTGTTAAGTTCATTGCTATTAAGCAATTCTTTTTTGCCCTTTTTTATGACGAGAAATTCTTTCCGAAAACCTTTTGAGGTCCATCGCCATCAAGAGTATTAAACCCTGAGATGAGGGTGTACATACAACCCTTTTTTTTCTTGTCAAAAGAAAAAAATTAATTAAATATATTAAATTTTAGTTAACAGTCCACCTTAGATTTATTATTATCCCGTTAATAATAAAGTCCTGTTGGCTGATTCTGTCATTGCCCGGGACACATAGCTCCTCTAACGGAGCCATGTTACAGGGTAATCAAACACAAACTATCAAAGTTGGCTTTAATCCACCACAAAAACTATCGAGACTGGTCTTAAAGAAATTAACTTCCTAACTAACTTTCTCGAGAGTTGTTACTAGTTCTTTAATGGATTTCGCAGGTCTATTAGTGAGGATTCTCTTCGAAGATTTGTGTTCTATGCGAGTGAAAACTGCATACAGGAGTTGCTCTCAGCTTCAGACTCCAACAAAGCTGGAAATTGCAATGATGATGGCTGGAAAATACTTGCACTTGAGAATGGTGTAGAGGTATCGAAACGAAGGTCTGGATCACTCAACACCTTTCGAAGTCGTTGGTTACTTAAATCAGTCTCTCCTGAACAATTCATTACTGTGGCCAATGCCATTGATGCTGCTAAGGTCAGTTTAAATATAATCCTTCATTTATGTATGTAGTGTGTTGTTTTTCATATAGGAAATATTGGTTTAGTCACCATGTAAAATTATAAATATAGTATCGTTATATAATATATATTATCTAATTATCTCGGGATATTTCACTCCTCTTTATATGATAAGAATTTTTACTATACTAAATTTTTTGACATTCTTACGGTACAAAAGAAGGGTGAAACATCGCCATCATGAAAACATCGGTTAACAATTTATGGTTTATATCTCTTTGACAATATATAATATTACGTCTTATTATAATATTTTTTTAAATATTCTTACGTTTTATTATAATATTTTTTAAAATATTATACAAATTAAAACTTTTTATAACTGTTAAAAATTTTATATTACTTTTTGTTAATAATTACTCAAGATGTTACTTCTTCATAATGGTTTTAATATTTTGCTACGACTTTTCAAACCATTGCTTTTTGTTAGTGAGAGGAGCTAAAGTCTAAAATCATCAAATTTGAGGGAGTTGTTGGTGCTATATAGCTCCAACAGCTCTTCTAAATGATCCCCTATATTTTAGGGGATAAATGATTTGAAGTTTGAATCTCTCATTGTTGGGGGATCAAATCCCTCCCTCATTTCATCCCCTATAATTTTTAATGTTATAGAAATAAGAATTTTTTATATAGGGGAGCTGTTGGAGTAAAACTAAAATAGAGATTTTATAAAATAAGGGATTTGTTAAAAATAGGGGAGCTGTTAGAGTGAAACTGAAATAGAGGATTTGTAAAAATAAGAAAAATGCTTCAAATCCCCTAAATGTAAGAAAAAAAGAAAGGAGCTGTTGGAGTTGGCCTGATAGAGAATTCACAACAAAAACATATGCTACAGTTAAACTCTTTTGTAATATTTTTTAACTTTTTACAACAGTTTTAAATATTGCAACAGATAAAAAAATGCCGTAAACGGCACTTGGTCATGCATCACTCCACACAAGCACACACTGGTTCTCATCCTTCATGTTTTCATTTTTTGGACCAGCAATGGGATCCTGACCTGGTAGAAGCCAAGTACATAAAAGATCTTGAGGAGAACCTCAGCATAATAAGGCTAAGATTTGGAGAAAATTCCAAGCCTCTCTTTAGAAACAGAGAATTCATCGTCTATGAACGACGTGAAACCATGGATGATGGAACTCTTGTAGTAGCAGTGGCCTCTTTACCAAAAGAGATAGCAGCTGGTTTGCATCCTAAGCAAAATAATGCCATCAGGGGTCTATTGTTGCAGTCAGGATGGGTTGTTGAAAAACTTGATGATGATTCCTGCATGGTCACCTATGTTGTTCAGGTAACTCTCTTCTAAACTACTCAATTGGACATTCGGCCCATATGTATTGGTAAATTTCATGCATATGGATTTCATCATTAATATATGAGTCATTCTGCCGGATCTAAAATTTTTTCCTAAACTTTGAAAGATAAATATGTCTTAGATTTAGAAATTTTTTTCGGTGGCAATTGTAATTAACACATAATTTTCAAACTTTATTGAATATATATATTTTTTAGTAGGAATTAATTGGTTTTTGAACTGAAAATACATAGATATTTTAATATCTTTCTTATAATTCTTCTAAATTTTCGTCATAGTGATATGTAACATACACTTTCGACAAATTACATGAGTAAAGTATTGTTTACCCAAATTTTCACCACTATGTTTCTCAAAATCTAATGCCTTTTAAAATCCAAAATCAAGACCCTATAATTCTTTGCATACTAATTGTGTTTTTTTTTTGTTTTTTTTCCTTTGTTGTTGAAATTTAGTTGGACCCTGCAGGATGGCTGCCCAAGTGCTTCGTGAATCGTTTGAATACGAAATTAGTAATGATTATTGAAAACCTTAAAAAGCAAGTGCTAGCTTGTCCCACTAATGTTGATACATGATTACATTAATTTGTATAAACTATATATAAAGAGAAAGCAAAGAAAAAGTCAGAAATATTTTTCAATGAAGAGATCAAGTATAAATCGTCTGGCATAATCAATTCTAGTGTCTCTCCTTTTTGTTTCTCTGTTTTTTTTTTTTTTTAATGATGTGAGAACCCAATTGATAGAGTTCGATCACCAGATCTATGCCATCAACATAATAGTATTTATTCCAAGCAAAAACTGAAACATCGCATTTTTAATTTTATTCGAGTGTGGAGTTCCAACTTTTATCTTCCACAATTTAAAACTTTAGAAAGACACTATGATCCATGGATTGCTCTCAATGAGAATATATATGGGATCCCACACTTTCTTAAAAGATGGAATCTTCATTGATGGTTATGATTGTATTTTGGCCCTAGCATAAAAGAATGCTAATCTAGTTACATGTCTATATATTTATGAGTTAAAGATTTAACACATCTAAAAATTAAGTGAAATAGTTAGATAGTTATTCGTTATTTTAAAAAATCAATCTTATTTCAAACTTATTAATTCCGTTTTCATTACAAAAATTATGTAGTTCAAGATAAGTTAGGTGACATATATATGCTGTGGGATTAAATAGATTTAGTCTTTTTAAACCTGCAAGACTAATACAAAAATTCGAATATAATAACTTATCTAAATATAATACAAATAACTAGAGCATCTACATTGTAAAAAATCTAATTCATTTCTCAAATTCATAAACTTTAGAACCTCCAAAACAATTCAAATAATCCAAAATGTTCCCACACAATTACAAGAACCTAAATATCAAAATATATCTATTGAAACATAAAAAACTACAAAAATAATGTAAAAGTCCTCGTTGTGAGTGCGAGAGTATAAATTCAAACACGAGTCTGCTATCAGAACATGACTACGTGTAATCCTCGAGAACAAGCTTGACTTTTATAGCTAATGGAAGGATCAAGCAAATCTAGTGCTCCAAGTCGGTGTAGCTAGTCTTAGATTTCATTGATAATTAATTAGTCTTATTTTTTGTTTACCTCCACCAAATATAACTACTCTCGAACGTCTAAACCGGCGGATCACAATGAACAATGGCACAGACTAGTCGGCAAGAAACTGGTGTTACAAATGCCATTGTTATTAAAACAATGCCGATTTATATTCTTAAAGCTGGACTCGTATTGAGAACTAGATTTAAATCTTTAAATAACATTATAATAGTACGAGAGTGACTCAATAGTAGTAATTTAATAATATTATTATAATAAAATATAAATTTTTAAATAATATTATAATATTACGAGAATAATCTAATAGTACTTGTGACTTAATAATACATTTATGATAAAATACAAATTTTAAAATAAAGATTATAAAAATGATCCAATAATAATGCTTATAAAAAAATGACACGAACATTCACAATTCTTATAGATTTTCTATTCCTTTCTCCAATCCCCAAACCCCATCTCACCATTTGCAAATCCTAATATTAGTCACAGCAAGCTCCAAATAATGCATGCATTGCCACAGAGAAAAATGGGTAGTGCAGATGATGACTACCAACCAAGAAAGCAACATAATCACCATAACCAAACCAAATACAAGCTCAAAATACTACTACTCATCATCCTAACCAACCTTCTCACCATTTACATCTTCACAGGGTCATCTGTCAACTTGCTCCAATCATTTAATCACAACCAGTCGCTATTCGAATACACCTCCCTCCTGCATGAGCTCAACACAACACAGCATGAACTCGCAGCTAGTCGTGCACACACCATAGACTTGCACCAAAAACTAACCTCCAACAACTTCCACATCAAACGACTTCTCACTGAGATCACTCGTTTAAATGAAGCCATTAACCAAACCAGCGAGTCCTCCATGATCAAGTTCAACTATGATGATCTTCATGCTGATTTGTCTGATGAAGCCAAGCTTGCTATTGGCTCTCACAAGCTGCCACTTGGGTATTCACCAAGAATGGGATCAGACACTGTGTATCCACCTGTTGGTGGAGGTTGTTTAAGGTTTAAACATAAGCTTGAGCAATACATGTCGTATGATGTTGGTGGAGAGTGTCCAGTTGATGATGTTTTTGCACAAAGGTTTATGCTTAAAGGTTGCGAGCCGCTGCCGAGAAGACGATGCCATCCCAAGTCGCCTGTCGGCTATATCGAGCCATTTCCATTTCCAGACAGCCTCTGGACTGTGCCTGAAGACACAAGCATTGTTTGGGATCCATATACTTGCAAAAATTATAGTTGTCTTGTAAAAAGGAAAAAGCTTCGAGGTTACTATGATTGCAAAGATTGTTTTGATTTACAGGGTAGAGAGAAAACCAGATGGCTATTCGACAATGGAGGGCTCGATTATGGAATTGACCAAGTTCTTGGCACGAAGCCTCGCGGCACGATTCGTATAGGACTTGATATAGGAGGGGGGACAGGCACATTTGCAGCGAGGATGAAGGAGAGGAATGTTACCATCATCACAACTTCAATGAACTTGGATGGTCCTTTCAATAGCTTCATTGCATCCAGGGGATTGATATCAATGCATGTTAGTGTTTTCCAGAGGCTTCCATTTTTCGAAAACACATTAGATATTGTGCATTCTATGCATGTTCTGAGCAATTGGATCCCTGATGCTATGCTGGAGTTTACACTCTATGATATATACAGAGCGTTGAGGCCTGGAGGACTCTTCTGGCTCGACCGGTTTTTCTGCCTCGGCTCGCAGCTGAATGCGACTTATGTCCCTATGCTGGATCGCGTTGGATTCAAGAAACTGAGGTGGAATACAGGGATGAAGCTTGATTGCGGGGTTGATAAGAATGAGTGGTACTTCTCTTCTCTGTTGGAGAAGCCAAGAACCTGAGGTAACAAATGTGATACAATCATCTATAGCTATATACATTAGCTTATAGATTAAACAGAAGATATACAATAAACGTTTGGATTAAAAATAGCGCGTTTTTATGCAGCCTTGATTTAGCATCTTCTACTTTCTTATGATGTAACATAGATTGAGAGAATCATGCTGTTAATCTCAGTTTCAATCAGTAGGATTAGTGATTGTACGGTTTCATGAGCGAGCTTTCTCTGCATCCTGTCACCTTTAGTTTTGATTGGAGAAGAAAATGAAGCACTTGTTTACTTTTCCAAATGAGTGTATATATCTACAGAATCAATCAATGCAGCGGAACATATAATTTGCAGTAAAGATGCCAGAAAGCTTGCTTACGCGACAAGTAATGTTGTTTTGCAGAAAAAAATTCAAATCATTCTGTTCTACTAGAATTTACAGCAGAGTTGTGCTCCCTAAGATTTTCTTACAGCTCTCTTCAGCGCTCGAGTGAGAACACTCATCCCTGTTTAATGAACAACAACCAGCTTAAAAATGCAAATTGAATTTGTTTGATCTACTTCTGTTTCTGATAGCTTGTGAAAATATCATTAGGCAAAGAACGATACATGCTACACTTGCAGGCTGCAAACTCGAGTAAACTCTGGCAAATGCTGTCTTTTTCAATATGATCTTACTTGGGCTCCAGTTTTGAAGGTGAAAAGCCCCCACTATAAGAAAACAGACTTTCATTACTGTTGTAAGGATGGGTATACGCTTTGCCTGCCTCTTCATAGCTTGCCGAAGTTGATGCTGAATCAATATTAGGGTTGAATCCGGCCAATTCCATGATATTCTCGATCTCTTTCACCACTTCACTCATTCTTGGCCTGTGACCTCCTTCTTCTGCAACGCAAGTCAATGCCAGATCCACAAATTTCTCTAAGCTTCCTGGTGCCATGCTCAAACCAAGAAAGGGATCAAGGATTCCATGGAGATTATACAGCTTCTTCGTCTTGTCCATTGTTTGCTTCACTTCCCGAACAATATACATCCCTTTTTCAATTGGATTTCTTGCTGTTATAAGCTCTAATAGCAACACGCCAAAGCTGTAAACATCGCTCTTCTCAGTCAACTGTTGTGTCATGTAGTATTCAGGATCTAAGTAGCCCTAAACCAAGACAAGATCAATTCATCAGTCTATAAATGCTTAACTAATATTTCTCTCGTTGATAACAAAAGTATATTCTTAATGAGATGAATACTGCCGACATTGTAACTCCTGAACGTCGTCGGCAATTTACTTTGAACAACCTGAAATCTGTAATAAGAAATGCTCATGATTTTTACCCGCTTCTCTTTTTGTTTACAAAGAGGACGGACAACTTTTATCACACTTATAGTCTTTTCAGGCCAAAGACAAGCTTCTACCAAGACTTGATCTTGCTATTTACCAAGGCAAGACACAATTCAAGTAGGAATTGTCTTACTGCTATGTTCTTGAATTTACCTTAGAAGGTTTTTAATACATAGCAGAAAATTTGATAGGTTTCTTGTCCTTTGTTGTTTCTTCCACTCTTTCTTTCTGTCCAATTGTATGCCCAGTAATAAATAAGAATAATTAGTTCAATTTCACGGATTAACGCTATGTTCACTAATAAGGATATCAACCTACAGTCAGCATCTGACTTACCATAAACAAGACTTCTATGATCTCAGGGTTATACTATTTAAGACTGATTGATATAAGAAATTAGCAGACCAGTCTTCGTATAGAATATATTTCCAGGAGATCTTTACTAACCATTGTGCCTTTGACTTGAGTAGTCACATGACCCCTTTCAGGTTCTCCTGCAAGCTTAGAGAGACCAAAATCGGCAACTTTTGCAATCAAGCGTTCATCCAATAAGATATTATTTGATTTGATGTCCCTGTGTATGATTGGAGGATTAGCAAGGTCATGCAGATACTGCAGCCCTTTGGCTGCTCCGAGGGCTATTCGGAGTCTCCTCATCCAGTCTAACCTGATCCCTGACTTCCCTGCACAAACGGCATTATCTTCATTTACATATCTAAAACAACAAGGAAAATTTTATATACTTGAAGTCTGCAGTTAGAAGATGAGACATAAGACAGAACATTCTGCTCCAGAAGTAGGTAACCTAGTGGAGAAACACATCTTATTTTGTACGAAACATTTTCTCTTTTGTATATTTTATGGGCATTCAGGGAGCTCAGTTGTATGATCTGATTCTAAATGATGAAACGCATTTGTGCTTTTCTCACTGGACTATATGTGTCTGATTACTGGAAAATATAAACCAATCAATTTGAACAGTTAGGATAATAACTTCATTTATGAACTTGACTTTACTGTTTGTCACAGCACCTACGGCGTGACCAGTATCAGTATCCATATTGGGAAAAAGAATAGGAGCTAATGTACCTGAAAGACTGTCTTTCAGCGTGCCGTTTTGAATATATTCATAGACCAGCATTTGTTCACCTTGTTCGAAACAGAATCCTACGAGGCTGACAACATTTTTGTGATGAACTCTTGACAGAAGTTCAATCTCAGTTTTATACTCGAGCGAACCCTGCATAGATTGTTTATGTGCTCTTTTGATGGCAACAAGTTTTCCATTGGGGAGAGTTCCCCTATATACCTGTAAAATTTATAGAAATTTGAAAATCTCCCAAAGGCATTTGTATGTAGAAAAGAAAATTCTGATGATCAAATCCCCACACCCTGCATTCTGTTGCATATATAAAGAAAATGTAAATTCTGCTCTTTTAACAGTTTGAGCTTCAGTGGTTATTCAATGTGGTATCAAAGTAAAGCTTCGTCTATTATTTTTCCGGTGTCGGGAGTTTACTCGACAGAATTGTAATTTATATTGCCTTGGCTCAGGCTATTCAACTCAACTTATGCGTTTTTCAATGACCTCTAACTCAAGGACTCTCGTCAAAGACAGAGAAGAAGCTAGGAACCGGTGTCCTTATTCCTTCGCTGTATATCAAGAGGTCATTCCAAAAAAGGCATGATTCATTAAGTGAAAGATACTAACCGAATAGTTCGTAGTAGACAAAAGTTCATTAGTCACTACTACAACCAATTATTAGACTACGATAAGCTCGACCTACTAAAGGAGTAGGATTCGATGTGCATTAATGGGTGTTGATATACTTTCCTCTCCAGTAAATCCAATTTTTTGACAAGATACAGATTCAACTTTTATCCAGAAAACGCATCAGGACTCAGTGTGTCTAGAGCGCCACTCCATTAGAAGCACTCATAATGCTTTGTATCAATGTAGTGCGTGTATGTATATATATTCCAAATGTGAATGCAAACCACGATCGAATCTATGAAAGCATTGGTTTTCTAGTAGAGTCAGTTGGTCTACTGCATATAATGTAGCTCTAAGACCTCATTTACCAGTTTGACAAAGTTACGCGTAAAAGCAGTCTCTTTGTGATGTTTCATGAAGAAATCTAACCTTCCCATAACCACCAGATCCAATGTCATTGAGCTCTGAAAAATTATTTGTATACTTCTTAAGCTCTTCAAAGGAGAAGCTTCTTGCACCTTTTAACTGAGGAACACCACCACTGTTTTTATTCGGGTCCCAAGTTGCTGAATAAAGGTTGAGATGGTCAGAAACGCGATAAGATATTATTTACAGCATATATGTGGAAGACTGAATCCGAGTATTACCAAAAGGATCGCTCCTTCTGGAAGCTATGTTAGCTCTTTTCCTCTGGCGGAAAGCGTAAACTCCAGCAAGGAGTAATAGAATTACAAGGACAGAACCACCAACTGCAGCTCCAATAACAACTCCAGTACTTGATGACTTGTGTGAATGTGTAGACCGGACTCCTGGATTACAACATGAATTTGAAAAGAAAAATCAAGAAGAAATCCATGACAATGAGATAGGAGACGCTATTTCTGACAGTTCTTCTTTTTTTCTCTAAATTCACAGCTAAATTACCGTCAAAGTATTCATATTTGTCACCAATGAAGAAAAGTGGTCCAAACATTGGTGGATGTTTGAAGGTTTGATTGCTAAGCTCAAATCCAATTTTGATTATTCCTGTTCGGTTGAAATGTTCTTGGTCAAATGGAAAAACTTGAAGGTGCAATACAGGGTAAGGGTAACCATCTAAATTCTTTTTTGGATTGCTCAGAGAAACAGAATCCACAGGCAGTTGATGAGACTGGAAGGAGAGCATTATAGCGTCTCGAAGGATCACCAAGTTACTCGTATTTTCCAAGACAAACGAGGAAAGAGCTCTGAAATATAGGTTGCCTGTGTATGGATATGCACATTTACAGGTGGGACTAGAAAGTTGGCCTGAACTGCATTGGGAATGTAAGCAATCCTCCGTTGGAGTTGAATATGAGTCGTTAGAAGGTGAGGGAATAATACAGTACTTGTTGTTCCCCCTTTCTTCCAAACAAATTGGGTTATCCGCAAGTCTGCAGACAAATGATAAGATCGCATCAACGATGTATAACATGAAAATAACAGCTACGAAAGTGAATTGGCCGAAGAAGAAAAGAACACAGCTTACATTATCTGAACACTGTAACCAGCTCTTTGTGTGAACGCATCAATTAAATTGGTCTGCAAATCAATGAGTTGCAGTTCGTTGCTATGACCGGAGCCAATATTTAACGTTCCATTGAGCCGGTTTTTTCGCAATATGCTGTCATGGTATAAGAACTTTCTTAGGGCAATCATTGTCATAATGTAAAATGTAACGAACTAGAAAAAAAGATGTAAAAATATTAAAAAGAAGAAATATATTGTCTTGCCTAAACGCCAATGTATGTGACCCTTTCAGGTAGTGCACCATTTATCGAACTGAAATTCCGCTGGACTTTTGGTATTCTTGAGCCTATTTAATCACCCATCTTTGACCTTGATTTATATTTGGAATTGTTGGACTCTTTGAGAGACTTAGGAGTTTATGACTTATGATGAGGTAGCATGACTCTTGAACACCTAGTTTTGTGAGTTCCGAAATCTTGGCATTGTACTTTGTTTCTACTTATATCTTTGAATTTTTTATAATTATGACTATTGCATTTCCTTTAAGAATCGATTTTTTTAGGCATCGAGAGATTTTATTGAAGGCCACCCTTTATTGAGATTCGTATCCCACCCTATCTCTTTTCAAAATGTTCTTGCAGAAGATGGGGAGTAAGCTATCGACTTGGCTCATGTGGGACTAGAGATTTTTTTTTTTTACTTTGAACTCTTGAATAAAACTCTCATAGGCTAATAAGTATTGAACACTTTATTATCCTCTTCGCACTTAGACTCTTACGCTTATTTTAGTGCTTTGATTAAGACTTGTAATCACTCGTGTATTTTGAAAATCCATCAATTTACTTTTCATTTGGAGACATATTTCTATGGTGTCAATTGAGTTAAATGCTCTGATTACATGTGTCTTATCAAATATTATGTAGTGGACTTAATTATATCCAGGATAGTGCCTTGCGCATTTTGGGAGGTCTTTCTCTTGCAATGCGCGACATGTCACGCTATTGGGGCGTGACATAAAATGATGGAATATGTTGTTATTACGTGAATTTCGCGTTGAGAGGAAAGAAGAAAGACACTTACACAGTCTGCAATAGAGGAAGGCTGAAGAGGCCAACTGGAAGTTCTCCTTGAATTCGTGTGCTTTCCATCATTCTGCCATGATGAGTTTACTAGATTAGCAGACATTGTGAAAATCAGAAACATTATACTTTCGGCTAATAATAGTTGTATAGATGTTTGCATACTATATGCTTTGTTTACCCTCACGCGCACTGAAGCGCATACATAATAGAGAAAGTGGGGAAGACGAGCAAGAGATCTACACTTACAGTGTTTTCAAAGATTGTAAGGTTGAAAACCATGGAGGAGCATCTGATGGAACAAATGAATTATTGCTCATATCCCTGTCAAATTTCTTTGATAGGTAAGTAAATTTAGAGGTAAAACACGACTGGCATTACCCTGGTATGACACACAAATATCCCACAGCATTTTAACCGGAAAGAAAAGATCTAGTCATCAATATATCATTTGTTTTGGATAGGTTAAATTGGTGCGACTTACACATAATTGAGAGAATCCATGCCAGTGAGATTGGGCAAGCGACCAGTCAATTTATTGTTGGACAAATACCTGAAATAAATAAGCAAAAGAATCTCAAAATGAACATTCAAGAAGAGACCGACTTTTCATGGAGAGAACACAAAGGAAGGAACAGATCATTTTTTCTCTATCATCTACTTACAGCTGAGAAACATGAGTGAGGTTGTTGAGGCTAGTAGGAACAGGTCCACTTAATGAATTGTTGTCAAGACGCCTGTTTTTGAGCATGGAATAAACACTGTAAAACTTCCAGACTGCTACAGAATCATCACTGTCATATTACTAGGATTTGTAATACTTACACCACCTCCAGAGTCTGGACAAGTCCCAACGTATGTGGGATGCTTCCGTTGAACTGGTTGTTGTCGAGAAGCCTGCACAAGTAGCAACATGCATAGACATCAAGTATTGAAAGATTAGAAACTTAAAAAATTGGGATATCATACAATTAAATCGTAATTCATCAGTGGTTTTCCAAGTACTTGTGGTGTGAAGAGGTGTGGAATACTATTGGCAGTGAACCTACATGAACACCTTGGAAGAGACTTCTCACAGATAAAAGAGACTTTCAAACAGATAAGCTCTTCCCGTCCCAGAGCACGATTAGTATCGAGGATGATAAAATAGATCCAACTTAACTTTGATCGGCAAGTAGTGAAGCCTAATGCTTTTGCTTTCTCTTGGTATTGTTAGACAAGCAAATTAGCCACATACATGTACAAGAATGTAGTATATCACTTCTGAGTTCTGATAAAATGTTATTGAATCTACAAAGACAGTTCGCGCAGCCAGTTCAAGGGAACTTACAAATGTATGAGGGTCATATCTGAGGTGAAAAGCCCAGCTGGAATTTCACCTGAGAGCCGATTCCTTCCAAAATGACTACAAAGTACAACGGTGTAGATCGGTATACGGTGAAACAAGTAAAATCATTACAAGAGAAAAGTAATAATTGCACAGTAAGATTAGATTGTACATACAAGTGCTTTGTTTTATGAAGCATATCAAGGCCAGGCACGGGGATACTTCCGACAAGCTTATTGTCAGCTATATCCAACCAATGTAGATTTGATAGCAAACCAATGGAAGCCGGTATTCGTCCAATAAAGTTGTTGGAATTCAGAGATCTGCATCATGCCAATGGAAGAGCTTCACATACATGCAGTGCTAGACATCACTGATTTAAAAGTTTCAAAATGAAATCCGTCTTTAGACATAATGTAGCTCTTGATGTTTAAAGCTCATAAATGTCGAACCCAAAACAAAATGGTTAAGGATATCTGATATAATATATTTTTTCTTTTAGAAAGGATATGTAATGGTCAATGATCGAGGGTAGGATTAAGGCTTTAAAGATTTCCTCATCAGGAGGAGGCCAGATAGCTCAATTCGCAGCACTAACATAACGAAATTGTATGGAAAGCTTTTCAGGTTTTCACAATTCAGTTGCATGTAAAAGCAGGGCGAATTCTGAATCAGATGGAAATGACACTTCAGTCAACAATGCTTATATTTGCACAAATGTCATCCTGACAGTTGATTGAACAGAAAGTGAAGCTTAAGATCCTTACAGAAAGATCAGCTGTCGTAAAGATCCTATTGATTCTGGTATTAGACCCGAAAAGCTACAACCGACAAGGATCCTGTCATTCATTTTAGAAGCAATTAGCTCAGTATATGATTCTGCCCAGAACAATTGGTGAACTGAAAAAATAGTATAGTCTTTCTTACAAGTTTGTTAACTCCGTTAGATTTCCGATAGATTGTGGAAGATTTCCTTCCAAACCTTTATTGTACGACAGATCCCTGCACATAGAAGATAATAATTACTCGACTTCCAACAGTGTCTATACACTATCCAGACGGAAAATAAGTCCTGCTTCAATGCCAATTAGAAGACGATAATAAACAAGGTTTTCATTGGATTAAGTCACAAGGAGAGGAATCTAGTAAATCTTCAATTTCGTACATTTTGAATTGTATCTTCTTTCTATAACAAAACCAAGATACAAGATAATAAAAAAATAACAGAAAGTAGTTAACATCGCATATAAGCGAGGACTAAAATGAATTTCACGTACAGGAAACTGGGAAAATAAAGTAGAAGACCTACAGAGTCTGCAGTTCTGCTAAGCCCTGGATGTCTCCAGAGAGAGTACCAGACAAACTCATGCTTGGCAATGTTCTGCAACGAAGCTTAGGAAAATAACATAAGAAACGGCCTTTATAATCAATATAAACTTATAAACGGAAGGACTTACATAGAGACCACACGAGAATTGATGCACGAAATTCCTTCCCAACTATCCTCACAAGGGTCTGGACCAACCCAACTGGGTGGTTCATTTTCCCACACATCTTTCAGAGATTGTAGAGCAGCAACTGCATCAAATTCAATCTTCTGATTAACAACACCGTACAAATCCAGAAAGTAAAAATCCATCTACTCTTGGTACCTCTAACTTTTGCCTCAATTTTCTCAAATACTTCTGATTCGATATTTTAGGAGACAACAATGGCTTTAATCTACGTAAGATTTGCAGCTTAGCTAAAACTAGTCTCTTCTTAATTGCATATACCACATGAAATTAACGATTTCAAGAAGTTGAAGACGAGTGACTATGTTCGAACCAACTAAAACACGCTAGACTTACTGTGATCTGATAGAAATGGAGTTGTACAATGGCTTCAAGTACACTCAGACAGATACACGGAAGCAGAATATATCTTTAGGAAGAGAAACAGATATACAATCAAAAAGCATATCATGTTGATATGGCTTTGATAAAAAGCTTAATGCCGAGAAATTTTTTCCAATTATGCATTTGAAACAGCTTATTGGAGTTTACTCATGAAGAAAAAGACGAAAGAATTGACCCAAAATTTTCTAATTTTATCCTCTTTCTATATTCTCTCATCAACCAAATTGAAAAGATGATGGATCTTTCATTAGCTAAGGAACGAATCGTATTCTACAAAAATTATTTTCCTATCAGAAGCGACTGAGAATGGATTTTAAAGGGGAGCATATTTCAAACAAAGAACTTACTCTTCTTTAGATTGATATGACATGAAATTCTAAGAACGTTATACAGATGGACACAACATTAAAAAATGTATGCAATTGCAGGGTCATATATTCTTTGTGCTGATGAACGATAATTACAATATCGGGCAAGATTAGGATATTTGGCACAAACAAGAGTGAGACAGCTTACCATCCTGTGGATTTGTCCATGCTGCTATATCTAAAACTTGGATGCAAACAACCAGCAGACAGAGATGAATTCTTGGAACCATTTTCGCGAAACGACCGTTATAGATTCTTGAACTTCTGAGAAAACGAACTTATGTTCCCTTACACCTTAAAGCTCTCCATCAACTAGGAGAAAGGTTATCCACCAAAAAAACTAGGAGAAAGGTTCTTACTGCTACCTATTCAGCATTATTTACTTCCACCTGCTAGCAAATGAAGCACTCATTGTTGAATATGTAACTTAAGATGATCTTTTCATGAATTAGTGTTTCACTTGTAGTCCAAAAAATACTATGACTGCATTCAAAGATCAACTCTTCCCTATTTGAATAAAAAAAATAAAAACAAAAATACAATGGTGCTATTGGTCTACTTGTTCATAAATGTATAACGTGGTCTATACATAACTTATTAAATTTTCTTACTAAATGTTGACAGATCATTAGAAAACAAAGGTTCCATTGATGCACTCAGCAAATTTAATATAGCAGGCAAGTTGATCATGATTAGAGAAGGGCCGCTTTTAGTTCTGAAAGAGATGGTATTCCAAATTCTTGAAGAGTTTTTTCTTGAGTCATTCTCAATCAAACTGTCACGCCCCCAAATTTTAGCATGTAAAATCTAGAGACGAGAGTGCCACGAACCTAGAAAGGGTATATCCTCTCTAAGCGCGCAAGGCACTAATTCCAAATGTTCCAAATATAAGACTAAGACCACCAGTAGAACAATAACTTGCAGAGCAACTAAACCAACATAATACAAATATAATATATGCGAATCTCCAACATAAAATTTTGGAATAAACTCCCCAAATTACAATGAGATCATAGAGAATACTATGGTAATAACAATACAAAAACATCTAAACACAAGGAAATATCCTAATACCCTTGCTAAAATATCCAACCACGCAGAAATATCTAAAGAGGCAAACAACTCTCATTTATTAATCAATAATCCAAGAACTTGAAACGAAGATCATTATCCAACGTCAAGATAGTCTCTTACCCATAACCTTGCAAAAGACCTATTCTTCGCCTGCTCAAAATAAGGTTTAACGAAAAGAATGAGATAAAAATCTCAGTAAGTGTGAAGATCCTACAAAAATAACATGGGACCTTTACAATAAAAATATATATAGACAACAATATAGTAATGTAATGAGACAAAAAGAATCCAATAATCATGATTATACATTTTGGCATGACTATACATTTTGTTAGTTCATACTTAGTTATATGGCATGATTATTGGATTCATTTCGTCTCATTACATTACTATATTGTTGTCTATATATATTTTTATTGTAAAGGTCCCATGTTATTTTTGGGGGATCTTCACACTTACTGAGATTTTTATCTCATTCTTTTCGTTAAACCTTATTTTGAGCAGGCGAAAAATAGGTCTTTTGCAAGGTTATGGGTAAGAGACTATCTTGACGTTGGATAGTGATCTTCGTTTCAAGTTCTTGGATTATTAATTAATAAATGAGAGTTGGTTGCCTCTTTGGATATTTTTGCGTGGTTGGATATTTTAGCAAGGGTATTAGGATATTTCCTTGTGTTTAGATGTTTTTGTATTGTTATTACCATAGTATTCTCTATGATCTCATTGTAATTTGGGGAGTTTATTCCAAAATTTTATGTTGGAGATTCGCATATATTATATTTGTATTATGTTGGTTTAGTTGTTCTGCAAGTTATTGTTCTACTGGTGGTCTTAGTCTTATAATTGGAACATTTGGAATTAGTGTCTTGCGCGCTTAGGGAGGATATACCCTTTCTAGGTTCGCGACAGTCTCGTCTCTAGATTTTACCTGCTAAAATTTGGGACAGAGTGGTATCAGAGCAATAGGTTTTGATCACTTGCGGCCTTAGTGAGTTGAGTAATTAAGCTTTTGCCTCTTACGGTTAGACTTATATTTAATTAGTTTAGAATTTGGTTTGTGACCCTGAAATTTATTATCTAAGAGATTAAGTTTCGAGGACAAAACTTAATGCAGGCCATCAATTTGGTGATTTGAGTTATGATCTTTTGGGTCATGTTGATTTTGGGTATAAGAGATTTAACATGTGATTATTTTGACGAACTTAGAGTTTAACGACTAAATTAGATTTAGTTATCTTTACATTATCACATGATCTTGAGTATATTAGTTAGATGTTAAATGTAGGACATCAATTTGGTGATTTGAGCTATCAATAGAGCTTAGGTCATAATCACCATGTATAGTCTTGACTGTAGCCGGATGATACGTTGTGATAAATAGAAGCAATTGGTTTATGATCCTATAATCAGGCCTAAGATATTGAGCTATACGCTTAGCGCGCTTGAGTAGGTTCAAACTTGTGATCTAGTTCAATCGAGATATGTAGTATTACTATTGTATGATTTTAGAATCATGTATAAAGAAATGAGGATATTAACCGTTTCGTCTCGCTGATAGGATTCAAGTAGTTTTTGTCAAAAGTGACTTTTGAAAAGAAGAGAAAGTAGCATGAGATATAGTTGCAGGATTTGCATGGCTTGGTCTTCACATTATGTAGTTTTAAAAAAAAATTAAATAAAAATTTTGCTTAGGTGTTAACCATATATATTTTGTGTTGATCTATCTTAGCGAGGTAAATAGGACAGTATGCGTTTGACAATTGGTGAAGAGAAGAAAACAAAAATTGTCTTCCATGATTGCTGGTAATTATATTATAATTGTGAGAAATGCACATTTCCTTTGTCATGAAATAGTTTTTGGTGATCCGTTTTCATGTGTTAACACTTTGGAGAGAATAATGGAAAAGTATGTTGAATGGAACAAATATTTAGATTCCATAAAGCACCTGATGCTTGTGGAGAATAATTTTTTTTTTCTTTTGTTAGTTCTTTATTATAGCGGGTATTAAGGAATTCAAGTTAGCGTTCTTCAAAGTTAAGATTATAGATGTTTGGGGTCTCAATATTTTGGAGAAGAAATTCCGAGGTTCTGACTTGTCATTTTTGTGCCTTTTATTTTTGTGAAAATAACACTTTGTGACACACTAAGAATTTGACTGAAAGCTTCAAGCATCTAAGATGACGTTGTTATTGTTATTATTGTCGACATTAAAGAGGATAATATTTAGGGGCAAATTTTTTTTTTTTTTTGAGAACGTCCAGCGATAGAAGCTACTCAAAATATGAGAAAGACATGTCACCGAACAATTTGTGATTTTAAGGAAATGATGAAAAATTAAGTTTCGAGGACAAAATTTTTTTTTGGGGGGAAAAAATGTAATGACCCAAAAAAAAAAGTATATATAGATATAAATAAATAAATGAATAATGGGCCTATTTTGTTGGAGTATGTTTCCCATTCAGACTAAAATAGTGGGCTTATCCCACTAGTGAGGATTATCAGTTACAACATAAGACCCTCATTGAAAGAAAAAAAAAATACGTTTAATGTATTAGCAGAATCCTAACACTCTCTCCCTAAACCTCATATCAAATGCTCAAAAAAAGAAGAAAACTTGGGTGCAGAATATTATACAGGGAGCAGCTTTAAGAGAAACCGTGAGGTTTAATTGGTAAGAACCTAAGTCACATCTTTGTTAATAGTTTATTGTAGGTTTTTCACAATAAAATATGCGTTAGAGTGCGTAACCTATGTTGATGGGAGATTGTAATAGAATGTATTCATGTGTTTTTTTTTTAAGGTGAGGAATCTTGTGAAAGGTCATGTTCTTCAAACTTATAATTTATTAGATTTAATTGCTGGATAAGAGGTAAGTATGAAGACCCCTTTTTCATTACCTAATACCCTTTAACTTTTAGAGTTATGATTTGTGAGTTTGAAATAAAATTGATTTATGAAGTTACTAAAATATTATTTTCTTGGATGCAATGAATTTTTTTTGGTTAACAATAATTTTGTTATGATTCATGTGAAGTTTAGATCGAATGCATGAGAGAGTTATGTCCCTTTTACTAGCAGTAGTATTCTTGTTATATTTTATTAAAATATCTTATTTATATCATCTGTCTGCATAGCATATATAGTTTTTAAAACAGATTCTTAAAAAAAAAAAATCTGCAGTGAATAGTACTTATACTCACTATTCACGTGAATAGTGACCAGGTCACTACTCACCTTTTTTTTTTTTTTTTGTGACCAATGATAGGCCAAGCAATGACCTGCTTGTTGCTCTTTAATATAAAAAAAATTTATCTTTACTCTATTTCCCTTAAAGATTGACAAGTTATTTATTTTCAAGTAATAGTTATTTTCTTTCAAAACCTAAGTGCTATTTTGCTTTCAAAACAAAAGAAAAGAAAACTTGGGACCAATTGGGACTTGATAAGAACTACTTTTGACCACTTGTGCCATATTTTGGGGCTGTGACCTAGCTGGCAGGTATAGCGAGATTTGAACCCTCTCTCAGTGGGGTTTGACATATACTGAGTTTTAGGATTGTGAACAATCTTTTCGTTGGGATCCCCTTTCGCTTGTGATGGTTGAACGCATCTAACCATTTTTAGACTGTGCTACCAGTTGTAGCCACAACCATGTTTGAGTTTTGGTATAGTGGTTTGATGAGTTTCGAGATTTGAATTTTGGCACAACATTTTTGTACTACGACAGATTAAATTCTGAATTTTTGGCATGACTGTACATTTTGTTAGTTCATACTTAGTTATATCGCATGATTATTGGATTCCTTTCTTCTCATTATATTACTATATTGTTGTCTATATATATTTTTATTGTAAAGATCCCATGTTATTTTTGGGGGATCTTCACACTTACTGAGATTTTTATCTCATTCTTTTCGTTAAACCTTATTTTGAGCAGGCGAATAATAGGTCTTTTGCAAGGTTATGGGTAGGAGACTATCTTGACGTTGGATAGTGATCTTCGTTTCAAGTTCTTGGATTATTGATTAATAAATGAGAGTTGTTTGCCTCTTTGGATATTTCTGCGTGGTTGGATATTTTAGCAAGAGTATTAGGATATTTCCTTGTGTTTAGATGTTTTTGTATTGTTATTACCATAGTATTCTCTATGATCTCATTATAATTTGGGAAGTTTATTCCAAAATTTTATGTTGGAGATTCGCATATATTATATTTGTATTATGTTAGTTTAGTTGTTTTGCAAGTTATTGTTCTACTGGTGGTCTTAGTCTTATATTTGGAACATTTGGAATTAGTGCCTTGCGCACTTAGGGAGGATATACCCTTTCTAGGTTCGCGGCAGTCTCGTCTCCAGATTTTACCTGCTAAAATTTGGGGGCGTGACACAAACCATTAAATACGTTTTCTTTTAGTATTCTAAATTAAATCAAATCAAACCAAACTAAGCCTTATCTTATTAGGTAGGATCGGCTATATAGATCATGCGACACCATTCCTTCATGTCGAGAGTCATCTCCTTTATAAGTTTTATACACGCGTTGTCTCATCTAATTGTCTCCGTCCAAGTAATCTTAGGTCTACCTCTACCTCTCTTCTGATGTATTATTTATAAATCTTCGCACCTTCTAACAGGCGCCTTAAAAAGTCGTCTTCTGGCGTGACCAAACCATCTCAAATGATTTTTCCTCATCTTATCTTCAATTAGGACTACTCCTACTCTTTCACGTATCACCTCGTTCTTAATCTTGTCCTACCTAATTTCTTTTAGTATTCCAAATTCTTGAAGATTTTTTTCTTGGATTCTCAATCAAACCATTAAATACGTTTCTTTCTCAATAGGTTGAACTCGTAATTTGTACTTAAAAATTTTGATTACTATAAATCATTATTAGATCACCCTATACTACTAGTTGCCATATTGTCCACATTTATAGAGTGATCCCACACGATTTAACACTATAGCCATAGACAAGTGGTAGCTAGTTGCAATGTCAGAAAGTCAAGAAAAATAGATGCATACTTTTATATGGCTAATATGTGTGACCATTACCTAAACCCAAAAGGGTTTTGATTTTTCGATGTCTTCTTACTCAACCGGCAAACATGTGTTCAAAATTCTTAAAAGTATGGGGCCCGTTTGGATGTAAAATGCTTGGAGAATAATTGTCAAAGGTTCAAAACGAGGAATCTCTTTTGGCATAATACTGTGTGATCCAGACGGGTCCAATTGCAGAACCCTAGTTTTCCCTCAAAATGATAAGTGCATTTCCATAAGCACGAGTCCTCGATTTCAAGTCTTATCAGTCGTATAAGTTGTCATTAAAAGTAATATTATATATCAAGGGAGAGGATAAAAAATTTGTGAATCTCATTTTTTTATTCTAGCATGGAATTTCATATATTGGGATGAGACTCATGTACTATGTCTGAGATATTAAACGTTCTAAACATGTTGAAGATTTTTTTCTATATACCAATATTTGCTCATCATTCACTTTTCATCTCTTATGTAACAAATATCAAACGTTTTATTTTTTTTCAAAAAAACAGGTTTCATTTATTATAACACATGTCGCATAAGACCACATAAGATGCCGAAGAAAAAATAAAATTTAAGTAATACAATTTCGATGATATATATCATTTGTGCGTGGTTACATAACTCCCCCCTCCCTCAGCCTCCCCTTCCACTTGGCCGTCGGTTGGTATGGTTTTATTATTTGACTGTCTTATTGCCATTTATTGTTATCTACTAAATACAGCACCAGATTATTATACATGCATTGCATTTGTTCATTATAGTATTTCGTGTTGTTAAGAACCAGACATAGAGAGCGCGAGCATCCGACTAGGTTGAAATGCAGACAACCTAGTACAACATATACAAAGATCATACAAAGATCATAACAAGCCGAATCATCACCTACGTTACATGTAGTTTTATGTTTCATTGACCGACTCTGTAATGTCTCACATTGACAAAAAAACGTGTTAAATGAGGGGTTTATAAATGGATGTAATAAATTTTAAATAATTCAGATTAATTATTTTGAACTCGTGAGTTTGAGTCTAAATAATTAGTTTTGAGGTTATAACACGAAATTGTTAATAATATATTACCTAAAGAAATAGGTAAAATAAATTTTCATCCAAGATTTCGTATTGAAAAAAAAAAAAAAAAAAAATATATATATATATATATATATTTGTTCTCTCCTATAAAGAAGCAATTGGATGTCCAACTCGAGCCTATATGACCGATCAATAGAAATGCTTCACCTTTGTCAACATCTGATGTCCGTACAGCAATATCCACGACCCTTTTACAGTTTCCGTATCTTTGCCCGCTAGGCAAGAGGATAACAAATTCTGTCTTGGTCCAAGTGAGGATAGCATAACACTAGTCTTGCTTGAAAGTTGAGAATTTTGGACTTGACTCTCGCATGCACTAGAGATGCCCTTGCAACAACATTCGTCCAACGGATAAAATCTCACTTGCAAATTTATAACTCTAGGCTCGAAAATAAGACGCCATTGCAACAACATTCGGCCAAAAAACAAAATCTCACTTACAAATTTGGAACTCTAAACTTAAGACGTGACATCTCGAGTACTAGACAAATCAAGCATTTTTATAATTTGGAGAAAACGAGATGCCCTTACAACAACATTAGGCCAAAAGGAAAAATTTAAAAGTAGGAAAATGACAGAAAGGGAATCAAAAGCCATAAAAGCTATATGCAACATTGTATACCTAACACATCTTTCGTAACTAATTCTATCATTGTCCTAAAAATTTCATGTTCGTAACAAGTTGGCCTTCTATTAAATCAATTAATCATTCAACTCTTTTACATTATTTGAAATCCATTTTTTTATATTTCATAGGCCGAATGGTCATTCGATTAGAGGGAAGAACTTTTCTTCCTTCAGGAGTACAGGACTTATTAAGAAACTAACATGACATGGTCAAAAGTCGTGCAATCTAATGCAATTTATTTTAATTCGCTTCTATCTCAACAAATCCAGGTATGGATAAATGAACAAGACCATGGACATCATGCTTTTAGCCCTTGTCACATCTTTGGTGGTTCCAAAGGCCATATGAAAGAATTAATGAATTTCGAATACGATAATATCTAGCTACGAACGTCCGTATTGTTTTTCGTGGAATAAATCTTGCATTTAACTAAGTCTCTGACCAGAAAATGGGAGAGAAATAGAGTCCTTCTATAAATCTTTAACGTGTCACTTTGTAAAAATGACACATTAGCAGTATTGATATGTAAGCAACTTGGAAGGGTTAGGTTACAGCTGTCATAGTATGTAGGGAAGTATTAATATGCATGCATTAGAGAATGTACAATCAAATTAAAAATATCCAACAACATATTGATGGTATGGGACTGTGTAGCAGAGATTAGGACTGAGCCATTAAATACATCAACCACTTGAGCTAAATGGAAGGCCATCTGCAGTGATGGCGCTCATGTCACCCGGGGTGACCACATATAATCTGGATTGCACGGGTAGTGACGATGCAGTTATCCACATAAGATATTTTTCAACATTTAAAATGAGACTGACATAATAGTTACAAGATACATTGAGGTCAAAAACGAGTAAGTGGCCCCATAAATTACAACAATTTCCTAACTTGTGTCAATAATTCAGCTTATATTAATTCATCATTTAATTAAACAGTCCCCATAGGGAACTAACTCGTCCTTATTGTCATCCCTTCAATGAAAATGCTCGTTTCATCTAGGAATTGTCTAATTGTCTTGTATTTACATGGCAAAACAAGGAACACAGCTCATAACATATACTCAGACAGCTGATATATTGACAGTACAAAGGAGAATATTTTCTTCTTCAATCAGAAAAAAATAAATGGTTTACAACATAATTACGTAAAGAAGCTTAATGGACAAGGGGGCAAATATATTCCATAAAGATATCAGATTGTCAAAATCATTGGATTTCTCCCAGAAGGTGGTAAATTAGAAATTCTAAATGACCAAAAAAGATTTAAGTGTTTTTATATGAGCTTCAACTAACGCTATATATCTATGGCAACAGATCATGTCAAGATTGAATCTTCTTATAGCTCCATCAATCTGAGGTGCAAGAAACAGATCAACTGAACAGCAAGTAAAACATTTCAGAATCAGTCTGTAGAGCATAAATCTTATAGTTGAGCGCTCTTTCAGCATGATTACGAGGTAAGAACAGTAAAATGAATCCATTAGATAAGACAAATCTCTTAAAACTTTTGAGCTAATTCAAACAATTGGGTTGATCCACTAGACTTCAGGTTTGGACTTCAAGTACTTGCTAGACGACCATTATCAGCATGCTGACCAAGTGTGAGCACTAGCATGTTCGCATATAGGAAAATAGTGCAAAAGAAGGAATATACCAAGAAAACTTCATCTCCAGTGGCATATTTTCCAGCATAATCTTTCAATAGCTTTTCTAGAGCTGCAATAGAGAACACAGAATCAGGAAAAGCCCAATGTACTTGTTCAATACCAATGGTATTGTAGCATTCACAAATTTTATCACAACAAGCATTTGTGAGCCACATGCCAAACATGAAAGAGAAAGAGGGCTTTGATCCATTGAGATTTGGTTTCTTGATGTGGAGAGATCTCTGCCATAAGAGAGAGCTCTTAGGCCTTATTACAATAAAAATTAGATTTTGTAACAGGCCGTCGCCATCCCGTCACTAATATGGCGATGGCTTGGTGAAGGGAAATGTTGACACCAATTTTGTGACAGGATAGTGACGACATAGAGTGAGTCGGAAAAAACCATCACCAAACCTTCACTGTTAGTGACGGCATACTTCACCGTCTCCAATTTTGGCGACGGGAAAGCCTTCTGTCTCCAATTTTGGAGACGGGAAAGCCTCCCGTCTCCAAAATTGGCGATGGGAACGCCTCTCGTCTCCAATTCCTCGCCCAAAACGAAACTTGGCGATATCGTGGTGACGTCTTATTTATTAGTACGCAGTCATCAATTTTTTGTTAATAATTAATGCTTAAGATTTATTAATGAAATATCTTAATTTAAATTTTGTTTATGTATTGATTTTAATTACAATAATTAATTAAACTAGTAATGTTAAGCGTTATAGTTTGATAAAAGGAAAAAATTCATATAATTCTAAAGATATTTTCAATTTAAAAAAATTAGTTTAAATTATTTTAATATGTTATTTAAAAATTTAATTTTTTATAGTACTCTTAGTATCCCTTAAACAAATATAATAAAAAATCAAAACCAAAAAAAAAAAAATTGCTTATTTGAAGATGGACTAATGTAAATCGTCTTCAATTGGTCACTATTTAGAGACGATATTGTAAACCATCTCCAAAAGTATCCATTTAATTATTTGATTAATTTAAAATTTGTATTCATTTGATAAATATTAATTACATAGTTCTCTAATTTTATAAATTAGTAGGAATAATTTTTTATTAATAATAAATCACACTCAAGATTAATTTTAAATACATATTAAAAAGATATAGTAAACTAATATAATAAAAAAATAATTACACATTAAAAAAAAAAAATTGAGCCATAAAATGGAGATGGACCAAGCTGTCCGTCTCCAAAAATTAGAGATGGACCAGCTTGGTTCGTCTCCAATTTGGCCTATTGAGCCATTTTGGTGACGGACCAAGCCTGTCCGTCTCCAAAAAATGGAGACGGACTAGCTTGGTCCGTCTCCAATTTGGGCTATTGAGCCATTTCAGAGACGGACCAAGCTTGTCCGTCTCCAAAAAATAGAGACGGACCAAGTTGGTCCATCTCCAATTTGGGCTTTTTAATTAAAAAAAAAAAAGACATCAGATTTTTTTAAAAATTTGAACTTTCCGAAACTCTTGACCAAAAATAAAAAAATAAAAAAAATTCCCCAAACCCCTCTTCTCCACGACGATACCCCACCCCACCCTGTAATGCCTCCACCCCCACCTCCATACCCTGGGACCCCCACCCCCGCGACCCACAGTCCCCTCCCTCCCCCAACAATAAGGTAATTTTATTTTATTGTTTTATGTTATATAAATATATATAATATATTTACATAAAGATATGTAGATACATATATATACACAATATTTTCTTCTCATTTTTCATTTTATATTTTTGTTTTATGTTATTTTTGGTTTTTTGAAATTTTTTCATTTTTATATTTTTTTCAATTTTTTATTTTTAGGTTTTTAATATGTTATGTTTTTTATTTTTATATTTTCGATTTTAATTAAATGACATACTTATGTAAAGGGTGCAGCTTTATCACTTTAGATTGTGGAAAATTTTAAGCTTTCAACTTCAGGGTACAGGACTTTGGATAATTTGTCTAATCTCTATTAACAGAATTGAATTCATTTGGCCATCTCTGGTGCACTGTGTTTTGAAAGTCATTTTGAATGTTACCATGTGCTGTAATATGACAAATGTGTAGGTACCTGTCAGCAAGAAAGCTGAGGCTTCAAAACCTTCTTTTACTCCGAAAGAGATAAAGATGAAAGCACAAGAATTAAGGTACACATCAAATTTGTCCTTGTGCTTTTATTTAGTGAGTTCCTTGTATATTGTGTTTACTCATCTTGAGACGCTGTATATGCTGGTTACTATCCTTTAGCATAATATAGTAATGTTCTGATGGACAAATAACAATCACCTGGGTCTTTGACACTAAAATTGAGTTGTTGAATACAGGCATGTAATGATAGATTTAGCAATCACAATGATGCAATTTGACCAAAATCTTCTATACAACGGTCAGCAAAAATTAGTATTTTTCAAACTTCATCTTTGTCTGTAAAGTAACATTGTTCAATCATCAACTAGAGTTTCAGATTGTAAATGGCTAAAAGTATTTGAGTTTCTAAGAAAAAAGTAATTCAGTCCATGTCCCAATTATAATAATCTATTTTTAGTTGCTTACTAATTTGCAGAACAAGTATTCTCTCTTCTTTGAGCACCATTTGGCAGAGGGAACTGAATGAATATCTGGACATACTAGATACTCATTTTCATTTGAAGGTAATACATAAAGCTTAAAATAAAGGCAAGGTTGGAAAGCTAATCTAGAACAGCAAGCTTGCCTATGGTCTTGGAGTTGGCAATTGTTTGTATGCTAATGTGATCTGCTCACCAAGACCATGTTTCTGTTGTAAATTAACGGATCTTCATGTGGTTCCGCACATAAAATTTTGTTGGATAGGAAACATCATCGTAATTTAAATAATTCAAGTGGTAACATAGATAATAAGTACGAATCATAGGAAATCTTCTTGTGGTAAGATATACTAGTTGGTAACTTGAACCATAAATATTTTATTTTATAGGGGAAATAGGCTCCTCAGTGTCTGCATGTATTAGCTTCACTTACCGCTTATATTCACTCTTCCTATTCTTCCATCAACTTGTTGTCACTTTTTTGTTGTTAAAATTTCAATTGTTCACTTTTATCACTTGATATGATATCAGGGAGAAAGCTCGTAAAAAGAAAGAAGAAGAAGAGAGGCGAATGGAAAGAGAAAGACAGAAGGTACCTTTTGTTTCCTTGTCATTTCTTCTAACTGTAAACTCATCAGAAATATTATTATTGGTTTTTCTTTTTTGATTGAATTTGCAGATATAGCACCTTACGTTGGATTTTTTTCCTGTGGTCATGACATGATATATATTCCAATGCCCACTTCAATTTCATGATAAATTTCTACCGTTCTCGTCACTATTAATCTACATAGTTCTATTGCTGTTATATGAATTTTGGGTATTAAATTTATTTCAGGAAAGAATTCGAAATGGAAAGGAACTTCTTGAAGCAAAGCGAATTGAGGAAGAAAATGAAAGAAAACGGTGTGTTTCACTTCTAATATATATACATTGGTATGTTTTGTAAGCGACTTTTGCTTATTGCCCTGGAATATGGTGATTTGATCTTGCAGTATAATCGCCTTGCGGAAAGCAGAGAAAGAGGAAAAGAGAAGACCTAGAGAAAAAATCCGTCAGAAATTGGAAGAAGACAAGGTTTGGATGATTTTTCCTAGTGTTAGATTCTCTTTTCTTAATATCTCGCTTCAATCATCCGATAATCAGCTTGTTGTCAAAGTAGTAAATGCATGTCTACAAGAAAAGGCTGAGATCAAATTAAAATATATGCATTTACACTTCATAAGTCTTTTGATTTGGAAAACCATGATCAGTCTTTACCCTGTAGCTTAAAAGCTGAGCTGTCTCTCTATTATGGTCATATTTTTTGTGGTGAAGCTGCTTATCACAGGCTGAATGTGGCAGGATTAAGCTACAGTTTTCTTAATCGTATTGTCACACTGATAATTAGGATGTCTACTCCGAATTGTTCGTTACATGCAGTAGTATGCTTACAACAAAGTATCTCTGATTTTTATAGGCAGAAAGAAGAAGGAAGCTTGGATTGCCACCTGAAGATCCTGATGCTGTAAAACCTCCGGCACCTGTTGTGGAGGAAAAGAAGGTTTGAGTTTATTGGAATGATCTGTATATACAAATTATGCTTCGTACTCAATATCATCTTGTCAAAAACATGAGGTAAAGAAACATTTCTATTATCATGGAAAAATTACAGAGCTTATTGCCAGTCAAGCCAGTTACAAAGGCAGAACAAATGAGAGAGTGTTTAAGGTCCCTCAAACAGCATCACAAGGTAATGATTACTTTTTGTCCTCCATGTTGCATTCTTTGTTATGTGTTCCATGAGGAAAAATGACCTTAGGTTCTTGTTTATTTAGGGGTGTATAAAGATGTTGATTTATGCAGCCAATTAGTACAGGCATCGTATACAATTTTGTGTGTTATTTTTAGCTGGGAGTATATGTAGAAATTATTAGATGTATTATTTAGACATATTTATGAAATTAGAATCCTTTTTATAGACTTTCTACTTATTTAACATTCAATACCCATCATTGATACAATTTTTGCATAATAAAAATCCAAATTGTTCATATTGCAATTTCTGGACGATTTAAGAGACGTGTATAGATGTTACTAGCAGGAAACAGGTTCCAAATTTCCTTTGACAATCTATCATTTCTTATGAGTTGATAATTCCTATGACCTTGAAATTTCACATGCAATCTGGTCGTGTGGAATATGGGATGAAGTTAGTTTAAATATAGTTAATTGAGTGATGAAAAGAAACATTATATACATGATAATTATCATAATAAAAACATGTTATTATAGGTAATGGACAGCAGTAGGAGCCAACGTAAATGAAGAGGATCCTGCTTCAACCTTGTCATAAATCATAAATATAATAGACAGAGAGGAAAGGAAACATTTTGACTTCGACTTTCTGGAAGTTTTATTTGCATATGAGGACCACAGAGAGAGAAGATGAAACCCCTAATATACAAGTTCTGAAAGGTCTGGTCTCATCTGGGATTTTATGATACTGAGTGTGACGTACACCATCAAATTTGTTGGTGTTTGTCTAGGATTGAGACAGGATTGTTTATGACTATTTAATTTAAATTTAAATTTTGATTGTCAACATTTTAATTAAATTTTTTATATGAATTTGACATTTCAAATGAACTTTTAATTCTGCTATTCTAATTATAAAAATTGCCCATATGATTGTTCAAGAACATATCGCGCTAAGTTTTTCGTGATCTTTTAATTTCTTTTATCAATGTTTATTTGCTGCAAGGACTAACAAATATTTTACAGGCTATAATTGAACTTGCTTTTGTGCATGTTTGAACTTAAACAAGACCTTTTTGCTTTTCATCAGCTCTTTTCTCTAAAATGATTTTTATTGAAAGAATGAACTTACAAGGGAAAGAAGTTCAATGTCATCTACCACTTCTTTGGTTATCAAGCTCCTGGATCCATCAAAATTTGATTGTGATTATGTCTAAGTTCTAGTTTTAAATGCTTTAGTTATTTTCATGTTATATGAATATATTTTCTTGGGTTAGTAAACATTTTTAGCTAATGCTTCTGTGCATCCCGCTACGGTGGACTTATACAATTATAATGAATACATTATAGGTTTTGTATACCCAAATGTATTATACAAGTTGCTCAATTGCACTGTAAATATATTGTTATTGCCAATATTAAGGAATATACTACTGAGATGAGCACTTTAAATTTCAGGTGTTAGAGCTAATGCTTCTAAAGGCTTTGGTGAACTTTTGGGACGTGACACACAATATTATTTTTTGGTTCAAATGTTTGGGACGCAACACGTTATTGATTTTTGTTTCAAATGTTTAGACAATGAGTCTATGAGATAACATTTCAGATCTATACTAGTTAATAAAATAATTCTACTTTGGTAGCTCTTTTATTGTATATTTTGTTTGTTTTAATTGCTGTTTGGTTGTACATGGTCCACAGTTTTACCTTTTTTAATTTTAACATCTTTATTGGCGAGGGCTTGGCGACGACAATTTTGGTGACGGGAGACGCTCCCGTCTCCAATTTTGGAGGGAAAATATTGGCGAGGGCTTGGCGATGACAATTTTGGTGACGGTTTGGTGAGGGGTTAAGTTGGCGAGTACTCGGTGACGGTAAACATTGGTGACGATCAGGTGACGGGAAAGGTTGGCGAGGGCTTGGCGAGGACAATTTTTGTGACAGTTTGGAGACGGATTAAGTTGGCGAGGGCACAGTGACCGCAAACTGTTGTGACGGCTTGGAGACGGAAAATTTGGCGAGAGCTTGGTGACGGGATAATTGGAGACGGGCTGGAGATAGTTTTGTAACCGTCGACAAATTGGTGACGGCTTGGTGAGGGGTACGATTTTGGCGACCACCTTGTGTCTGACGGACGTTTTCTCTCACCGTGCCATCGCAAATTCCAAATTGGTGACGGACGATGAGGGGAACTGTCTCTCGCAAAATCCAGTTTTTTTTGTCTTATTCTAACAAGAGCATTTTACACGATCATAGGCAAAGTTATTGAGGTCAATTTTTTACTGGAGTTGTCTATTAGCTTGGACCCCTACTTACCTCAATCAAGAAAAATAGAAAAACCATTCGAAGTACTCCATTCTAACGTTATTTAGGGATGCATTCTCAAGTAAGGTAAACAGTGTAACGACCCACATTTTTTTTCTCTTTTCATAATTCAATTAGCCCAAATATAATTATATTAAAAATATATATAAATGAATTGGTCTTATTTGACAAAACAAATTATTCTAGTTGAACTTTGGATATTGTTATCATTGTTATTTGCTTAATATAGGGCCCAACCCATTTACTTAATTCATAAACTTAAAATTATCATATAAATATTCTCTATCTCCTATTTCCTCCGGAGGGATAGAAAAAAGAAAATTGATAGTGATGTAGTCTTGTGCCTTAGCATCGTTATTGTATTGTAACCACGCATCTAAACTTGTCATGCTCAGAGGATTCATGAATTTAAAAACTTCATAACATGCAATAGATGTAGGTAAGTAGGAAGATCCCATATAGTTCTTTTTAGATGCTCCTTTTGGCCTTTTTTTTTTTAATGAGCAAAACATATATTGTACTTATTGCTTTGTTGACCTGTACCATAACTATTGATTCGTGTATGAATTTATCGGTCTTTGTCATGTTTATGATATTCAAAACTTTCATATTTATGCCTAAATTATTTTGGGAAGTACGCATTAAATTAATAAATCAATTTCAAATCCATGTTATTCTCCCTTTTCTTTCTTCGCATATATATATTTTCGGTCTATCCTAAATCATATATAGTTAATAGTACATTAATAAAGATTTAGAAAACAGAAAGAAAAAAAAAAAAAAAAGATTTCTCGACACTGTTCCAGTGACGAACCCGTCGCTGTTGATCAGAAACCTTCGGTCATTGATTGCAGTGACGAGTTCGTCACTGTAATCAGTGACCAAAGGTCACTTTGTTCCTTTTCTTTAATCTTTTACCTTAGTTCTTTAGGGATGTATTCCCAGGTAAGGTAAAAAGTATCGAAGCTTACCACAAAAGCCTTTCCGTATATGATTCCATGCCCATGCCAACTTCTCATCTGGACCAAGTTTTTCCTCAATAGATTTCTTCGTATAAGAAGTTCACGATGAAAAACAAAAAGCCATGACTCATTGAATTTTACAATATAGATATGTGATATCTGATAATAACTTCCATCAAATAGCTCCCAGAGTTAATTTTGTACTCACAAGTAATGGTATACTCTGAAGAGGTTGTATATTTGAAGAAACGATATTTTGCAGCCTACATAGCTGATAAGCAAATTGTATAAGAAACTTAACGACTCAAAATAAAAATAAGAAGGGACAACAAATATGCAAGAACAAGTAATTGCATCAAATTAGACGAGGAAGCTGCAAACGGTATCCAGTACATCAATATAGATCACACACACTGAACTTGCTACATTTTCATACTAAAAGCACTCCGGAAGCAAGATTAAAATTGACGCAAACAAGGCTTCTCAAAAATCAAATTTTGCAGCTTTACATGTAAAGTGACAACAACATAGACAATATTTTAGTCCTCATGCTGTGACAGGTATCAGTTAACAGAGCATTCAGCTGCATCACTGTATAACTCCATTCAAGGCTTCAGACTTCCCTTTCTGCTTCTTTCCCGCCCTATCTGCTTGTCCACTTTTCCTCTCTCTCTCTCACTATCTTATGGATGTTAGCAGACAATGACTATATATATATATATATATATATATATATATGCTTAATGCATGTCAGATGTTAAACCATAAATATTATTAACATACTAATTTTGGCTTGATATAGCTGTGTGTTGCCAATTGGGAGAAAATAGAAAATCAAAAGGTTTTATAATGAACAGAAAGGCCTCAACTTAATTATTCAGATTGAGAAAAATTGTTGGCAGAAAGGCTTGATGTTTCGCGCAAGCAACCTGAGATGAAGGAAATACAATAGATTATCAAATGAGGAATTTTTACTTTTCATTGTACTTTCTCGAAAATATATATATATATATTTCTTCTTTCAATTCCCTTTTTCTTTTATTTTGTGTGAGGGCTTAGTTCCTCATGGTTCAGATATGATTCTATTCGTAGGATGCGCACAAGGTGAATGCATAGGCGAATAACTACTTCCATGAATAGTTGGTGACTGACATAGAATACAACCAGTGCAGGAATGAATGGAATACATAAATGACTAACCAGGATCGTATTGGTTTCCTTTGAACAAGATCACTGCTTTATACTCGTACTCCAATCCTATTCATACATTTACATTTACATATGAGGTCATATAAAGAAAAATGATCAAAGTACAGAAAAACTAAGAAAGTAACTAAAAGGAGCTTAATACACATAGCTTAATATAGATCATTTTGTGGTGTTGTATATCAAGCTTTGATCATTTTCTGGTGTCATATATTAAATTTTAATCATTTTCTAGTATTGTAAATTATAAGATCATCTAACACAACGACAATAATTATGTCATGTTTTGATGTTAATCATTTTCTATGGTATTGTAAATTATAAGGTCACGTAATACACAACTCAATACCCCGACTGTATATGTTACAAGCTTTGATTATTTTGTGGTGTTGTATCTTAAGTTTTGATCATAAGGTCATGTAACACAACAATAAAAATACCCTACAGAACTCAATACCCTGACTACATATCTTGCAAGGTTTGATTATTTTGTGGTGCCTATATTAATTTTAGATCATATAGTGTCGTAAATTCTAAAGTCACGTCCACACAAGCACACACTGGTTCTCATCCTTCATGTTTTCATTTTTTGGACCAGCAATGGGATCCTGACCTGGTAGAAGCCAAGTACGTAAAAGATCTTGAGGAGAACCTCAGCATAATAAGGCTAAGATTTGGAGAAAATTCCAAGCCTCTCTTTAGAAACAGAGAATTCATCGTCTATGAACGACGTGAAACCATGGATGATGGAACTCTTGTAGTAGCAGTGGCCTCTTTACCAAAAGAGATAGCAGCTGGTCTGCATCCTAAGCAAAATAATGCCATCAGGGGTCTCTTGTTGCAGTCAGGATGGGTTGTTGAAAAACTTGATGATGATTCCTGCATGGTCACCTATGTTGTTCAGGTAACTCACTTCTAAACTACTCAACCGGACATTCGGCCCATACGTATTGGTAAAGGAAAAATCTCACATTTAGTCTCTATTATTTGTAAAGTGTTTCATTTTAATCTTTATTGTTTAAAATATCTCAATTTAGTCCCTACTGTTTCCTTAAAAGTTTTAATTTCATCCCTATTGTTTAAAGTTTTCAATTTCGTCCTTATTGTTTTATAAAAAATTTTAATTTCGTCCCTATTATTTTTAAAAAGTTTCAAATTCATCCTTATTATTTCTCAAAAAATTTTAATTTAGTCATTGAATAATAAAGACGAATTTAAAACTTTAAAAAAATAATAGAGATGAAATTGAAACTTTTTAAAAATAATAGGGATGAAGTTAAAACTTTTTAAAAAATAATAGGAACTGAATTGAGACATATTAAACAATAGGGATGAAATTAAAACTTTTAGTGAAACAATAGGGACTAAATTGAGATATTTTAAACAATAGGGATTAAATTGAGACACATTACAAACAATAGGGATTAAATGTGAAATTTTCCTTATTGGTGAATTTCATACATGTGGGTTTCATCATTAATGTATGAGTCATTCTGCCGGATCTAAATTTTTTTCCTAAACCCTGAAAGATAAATATGTCTTAGATTTAGAAATTTTTTTTGGTGGCAACTGTAATTAACACATAATTTTCAAACTCCATTGAATATATATATTTTTTAGTAGAGGTTAATTGGTTTGTGAACTGAAAATACATAGATATTTTAATATATTTTCTATGATTCTTCTAAATTTTCGTAATAGTGATATATAACATACACTTTCAATAAATTACATGAGAGTACAGTATTGTTTACCCAAATTTTCACCACTATGTTTCTCAAAAACTAATGCCTTTTAAAATCCAAAACCAAGATCCTATTCTTTGCATACTAATTGTGTGTGTGTGTGTTTTTTTTTCTTTTGTTGTTGAAATTCAGTTGGACCCAGCAGGATGGCTGCCCAAGTGCTTCGTGAATCGTTTGAATACGAAATTAGTAATGATTATTAAAAATCTTAAAAAGCAAGTGCTAGCTTGTCCCACTAATGTTGATACGTGATTACATTAATTTGTATAAACTATATATAAAGAGAAAGCAAAAAAAAAAAAAGTCAGCAATATTTTTCAATGAAGAGATCAAGTATAAATCGTCTGGCATAATCAATTCGAGTGTCTCTCCTTTTTGTTTCTCTATTTTTTTTTTGTTTTTTTTTTATTTTTTTATTTTTTTAATAACGTGAAAACGTAATTAACAAAACTTAACCACCAGACTTATACCATCAACATAATAGTATTTATTCCAAGCAAAAACTGAATCATCACATTTTTAATTTATTCGAGTGTGGAGTTCCAACTTTTATCTGCCACAACTTAAAACTTTAAAAAGACCCAATGATCCATGGATTGCTCTCAATGAGAATATATATGGGCTCCCACACTTTCCTAAAAGATGGAATCTTGATTGATGGTTATGATTGTATTTTGGCCCTAGCATAAAAGAATGCTAATCTAGTTACATGTGTATATATTTATGAGTTAAAAAATTTAACACATCTAAAAATTGAGTAAAATAATTAAATAATTATTCGTTATATTAAGAGATTAATCTTATTTCAAACTTATTTTGTTTTCATTACAAAAATTATGTAGTCCAAGATAAGTTGGGTGACATATATATGCTGCGAGATTAAATAGATTTAGCCTTTTTAAACCTGCAAAACTAATACAAAAATTCGAATATAATAACTTATCTAAATATAATACAAATAACTAGAGCATCTACATTGTAAAAAATCCAACTCATAAACTTTAGAACCTCCAAAACAATTCACATAATCCAAAATCATCCCACACAATTACAAGAACCTAAATATCAAAATATATCTATTGAAAACAAAAAATAATGTACAAGTCCCGTCGTGAGTGTGAGAATATAAATTCAAACACGGAACGAGTCACTATCAGAACATGACTCCACGTAATCCTCAAGAACAAGCTTGACTTTTATAGCTAATGGTAGGATCAAGCAAATCTAGTGCTCCAAGTCGGTGTAGCTAGTCTTAGATTTCATTGATAATTAATTAGTTTTATTTTTTGTTTACCTCCACCAAATGTAACTACTCTCGAACATCTAAACCGGCGGATCACAATGAACAATGGCACAAACTAGTCGTCAAGAAATTGGTGTTACAAATGCCATTGTTATTAAACAATGCCGATTTATATTCTTAGAGCATCACCGTACTCGTATTGAGAACCAGATTTAAATTTTCAAATAACATTATAATAGTACGAGAGTGACTCAATAGTAATGACTTAATAATATTGTTATAATAAAATACAAATTTTTTAACAATATTATAATGTTATGAGAGTGATTTAATAGTACTTGTGACCTAATAGCACATTTATGATAAAATACAAATCTTAAAATAAACGTTATAAAAATGATTCAATAATAATGAGCTAATAATACATTTATAGAAAAATGACACGAACATTCACAATTCTTCTAGATTTTCTATTCCTTTCTCCAATCCCCAAACCCCATCTCACCATTTGCAAATCCTAATATTAGTCACAACAAGCTCCAAACAATGCATGCATTGCCACAGAGAAAAATGGGTAGTGCAGATGATGCCAACCAAGAAAGCAACATAATCACCATAACCAAACCAAATACAAGCTCAAAATACTACTACTCATCATCCTAACCAACCTTCTCACCATTTACATCTTCACAGGGTCATCTGTCAAATTGCTCCAACCATTTAATCACAACGAGTCGCTATTTGAATACACCTCCCTCCTGCATGAGATCAACACAACACAGCATGAACTCGCAGCTTGTCGTGCACACACCATAGACTTGCACCAAAAACTAACCTCCAACAACTTCCACATCAAACGACTTCTCACTGAGATCACTCGTTTAAATGAAGCCATTAACCAAACCAGCGAGTCCTCCATGATCAAGTTCAACTATGATGATCTTCGTGCTGATTTGTCTGATGAAGCCAAGCTTATTGGCTCTCACAAGCTGCCACTTGTGTATTCACCAAGAATGGGATCAGACACTGTGTATCCACCTGTTGGTGGAGGTTGTTTAAGGTTTAAACATGAGCTTCAGCAATACATGTCACGCCCCGAAAATAATCACGGTAAATCCGGGACGAGACTGCCGTGCGCTTAGAAAGACAAGTCCTCCTAAGCATGCAAGGCTCAAATCTCTCGATAATACAAGCTATAATCCATTAATAAATAAATAATTCAGAGTTTCTACAGTTTCGAAAAATAAGAATTATAACTTTAAGTACAAAAGAATTCTCCAAAAATAATAATAATCATATATCTCAACAAATTCAGTCGAATCCTTAACTCTGGTCACATGATTTCTAGCCGAATAAACTCCGATCTAACTTTGTTGTCTACAAAGAGAAAATAAAAGGAGTGAGCGAAACAATGCTCAATAAATAGATTTACCCTGAAGAAAGCGATAGTTCAGAGATCAATAAAATAGCCAAAAAATCACAAAATAATATCAGGCACTACGGGATATTATAACAAGCCATGGCTATTTAATAGCAGTACGATTACACGTTCAGACAGAATAACAAACAGTGGCGACTAATTAACTCCCAGTCGCATAGGATTCGATACATAGTTTGTATAGTTCGTTGGACCTGAATCAAAGACTCAGATTTGATTTATCAGAAGAATCGATACAAATAACTGAACAAGAATCACGAACGAATAATAGAATAACGAACTGAATGATATTTGTAGAACAACAAATGGGGTAAATCAAAAAGAAATAGGTAAACTACTTACCGAAATTAACCAAAAACTTTAGATGCATAAAGTCACCAAATCCAAATAATAAAAGTTGGAGTTCCTAATTTCTTAAGCTAGCCTTGCACGACTCACTGCAAGTTTCATTCTTCCGCTTTATATCAAAACTAAAGACTAAACTAAAGCAAAGATGTCTTTGCAACAAACGTTTGGATGATGTTTAATTTATAGCCATAAGCATCTGAAAATGAACTTCATCATTATTTCTTCTTTGCAATTCTTTATTCTTGTAGCCGGAGGACAACTAAGACCACCATTTCATGTTTTCACTTTTGCCATTAATATAACATTGCCTATCTTAGTTTATTATTTTATTCTTAAAGGTAAGTTAAATTATTACTTTATAAATTAGCTAAAGCCAACAATTATAAATATTTATTATTTTAAAATATTATCACTTACATTATGATGATAAACATTATTTATCATGGCATGATCTTGTCCTTCATTTACTTTCTTTAGCCAAAAGTAAAGATCTCAAAGTAGTGCACTGGATCAGCAAGAATCCTTTGCTAAATTTGGTCTATAAATTAATACACCACTATATTAATAGTTTTGTCTCTTTATTTTATTTTTCTTTTTTTTAAAACGTTGGGGTATTACAATACATGTCGTATGATGTTGGTGGAGAGTGTCCAGTTGATGATGTTTTTGCACAAAGGTTTATGCTCAAAAGTTGCGAGCCGCTGCCGAGAAGACGATGCCATCCCAAGTCGCCTGTCGGCTATATCGAGCCATTTCCATTTCCAGACAGCCTCTGGACTGTGCCTGAAGACACGAGCATTGTTTGGGATCCGTATACTTGCAAAAATTATAGTTGTCTTGTAAAAAGGAAAAAGCTTCTAGGTTACTATGATTGCAAAGATTGTTTTGATTTACAGGGTAGAGAGAAAACCAGATGGCTATTCGACAATGGAGGGCTCGATTATGGAATTGATCAAGTTCTTGGCACGATTCGTATAGGACTTGATATGGGAGGGGGGACAGGCACATTTGCAGCGAGGATGAAGGAGAGGAATGTTACCATCATCACAACTTCAATGAAATTGGATGGTCCTTTCAATAGCTTCATTGCATCCAGGGGATTGATATCAATGCATGTTAGTGTTTTCCAGAGGCTTCCATTTTTCGAAAACACATTAGATATTGTGCATTCTATGCATGTTCTGAGAAATTGGATCCCTGATGCTATGCTGGAGTTTACACTCTATGATATATACAGAGCGTTGAGGCCTGGAGGACTCTTCTGGCTCGACCGGTTTTTCCGTCTCGGCTCGCAGCTGAATGCGACTTATGTCCCTATGCTGGATCGCGTTGGATTCAAGAAACTGAGGTGGAATACAGGGATGAAGCTTGATTGCGGGGTTGATAAGAATGAGTGGTACTTCTCTTCTCTGTTGGAGAAGCCAAGAACCTGAGGTAACAAATGTAATACAATCATCTATAGCTATATACATTAGCTTATAGATTAAACAGAAGATATAGAATAAACGTTTGGATTAAAAATAGCGCGTTTTTATGCAGCCTTGATTTAGCATCTTCTACTTTCTTATGATGTAACATAGATTGAGAGAATCATGCTGTTAATCTCAGTTTCAATCGGTAGGATTAGTGATCGTACGGTTTCATGAGCGAGCTTTCTCTGCATCCTGTCACATTTAGTTTTGATTGGAGAAGAAAATGAAGCACTTGTTTACTTTTTCAAATGAGTGTATATATCTACAGAATCAATCAATGCAGCGGAACATATAATTTGCAGTAAAGATGCCAGAAAGCTTGCTTACGCGACAAATAATGTTGTACTGCAGAAAAAATTTCAAATCATTCTGTTCTACTAGAATTTACAGCAGAGTTGTGCTCCCTAAGATTTTCTTACAGCTCTCTTCAGTGCTCGAGTGAAAACACTCATCCCTGTTTAATCAACAACAACCAGCTTAAAAATGCAAATTAAATTTGTTTGATCTACTTCTGTTTCTAATAGCTTGTGAAAATATCATAAGGTAAAGAATGATACATGCTACACTTGCAGGCAGCAAACTTGAGTAAACTTTGGCAAATGCTGTCTTTTTCAATATGATCTTACTTGGGCTCCTACTTTGAAGGTGAAAAGCCCCCACTATAAGAAAACAGACTTTCGTTACTGTTGTAAGGATGGGTATACTCTTTGCGTGCCTCATCATAGGTTGCTGAAGTTGATGCTGAATCAATATTAGGGTTGAATCCACCCAATTCCATTATATTCTCGATCTCTTTCACCACTTCACTCATTCTTGGCCTGTGACCTCCTTCTTCTGCAACGCAACTCAATGCCAAATCCACAAATTTCTCTAAGCTTCCTGGTGCCATGCTCAAACCAAGAAAGGGATCAAGGATTCCATGGAGGTTATACAGCTTCTTTGTCTTGTCCATTTTTTGCTTCACTTCCCGAACAATATACATCCCTTTTTCAATTGGATTTCTTGCTGTTATAAGCTCTAATAGCAACACGCCAAAGCTGTAAACATCGCTCTTCTCAGTCAACCGTTGTGTCATGTAGTATTCAGGATCCAAGTAGCCCTAAACCAAGACAAGATCAATTCATCAGTCTAAAAATGCTTAACGAATATTTCTCACAAAAGTATATTCCTAATGAGGTGACCAGTCTTCGTATAGAATATATTTTCGGGAGATCTTTACTAACCATTGTGCCTTTGACCTGAGTAGTCACATGACTCCTTTCAGGTTCTCCTGCAAGCTTAGAGAGACCAAAATCGGCAACTTTTGCAACCAAGCGTCCATCCAATAAGATATTATTTGATTTGATGTCCCTGTGTATGATTGGAGGATTAGCAAGGTCATGCAGATACTGAAGCCCTTTGGCTGCTCCGAGGGCTATTCGGAGTCTCCTCATCCAGTCTAACCTGATCCCTGATTTTCCTGCACAAACAGCATTATCTTCATTTACATATCTAAAACAACATAGAAAATTTCATATACTTGAAGTCTGCAGTTCATTTCAGAAGATGAGACATAAGATAGAACATTCTGCTCCACAAGTAGGTAACCTGGTGGAGAAACACATCTTATTCTGTAGGAAACACTCAATTTCAGCAGCTAGGATAATAACTTCATTTGTGAACTTGACTTTACTGTTTGTCACAGCATCTCCAGCGTCACCGTTATCAGTATCCATATTGGGAAAAAGAATAGGAGCTAATGTACCTGAAAGACTGTCTTTCAGCGTGCCGTTTTGAATATATTCGTAGACCAGCATTTGTTCACCTTGTTCGAAACAGAAACCCAGGAGGCTGACAACATTCTTGTGATGAACTCTTGACAGAAGTTCAATCTCAGTTTTAAACTCGAGCGAACCCTGCATAGATTGTTTCTGTGCTCTTTTGATGGCAACAAGTTTTCCGTTGGGGAGAGTTCCCCTATATACCTGTAAAATTTACAGAAATTTGAAAATCTCCCAAAGGCATTTGTATGTAGAAAAGCAAATTCTGATGATCAAATCCCCACACCCTGCATTATGTTGCATATATAAAGAAAATGTAAATTCTGCTCTTTTAACAGTTTGAGCTTCAGTGGTTATTCAATGTGGTATCAAAGTAAAACTTCGTCTGTTATTTTTTCGGTGTCGGGAGTTTACTCGACGGAATTGTAATTTACATTGCCTTAGCTCAGGCTATTCAACTCATGCGTTTTTCAACGACCTCTAGCTCAAGGACTCTAGTCAAAGACAGAGAAGAAGCTAGGGACTGATGTCCTTATTCCTTGGCTGTATATCAAGAGGTCATTCCAAAACAGGTATGATTCATTAAGTGAAAGACACTAACCGAATAGTTCGTAGTAGACAAAAGTTCATTAGTCACTACTACAACCACTTATTAGACTACGATAAATAAGCTCGACCTACTAAAGGAATAGGATTCGATGTGCATTAATGGATGTTCGGAAATATAAAGCAATGATATACTTTCCTCTCCAGTAAATCCAATTTTTTGACGAGATACAGATTCAACTTTTATCCAAAAAACGCATCAGGACTCAGTGTGTCTAGAACGTCATTCCATTAGAAGCACTCATAAATTCATAATGCTTTGTATCAATGTAGTGCGTGTATGTATATATATTCCAAATGTGAATGCAAACCATGATCGAATCTATGAAAGCATTGGTTTTCTAGTAAAGTCAGTTGGTCTACTGCATATGATGTAGTTCTAAGACCTCCTTTACCCGTTTGACAAAGTTATGCGTAAAAGCAGTCTCTTTGTGATGTTTCATGAAGAAATCTAACCTTCCCATAACCACCAGATCCAATGTCATTGAGCTCTGAAAAATTGTTTGTATACTTCTTAAGCTCTTCAAAGGAGAAGCTTCTTGCACCTTTTAACTGAGGAACACCACCACTGTTTTTATTCGGGTCCCAGGTTGCTGAATAAAGGTTGAGATGGTCAGAAACACGATAAGATATTATTTACAGAATATATGTGCAAGACTGATACCGAGTATTACCAAAAGGATCGCTCCTTCTGGAAGCTGTGTTAGCTCTTTTCCTCTGGCGGAAAGCGTAAACTCCAGCAAGGAGTAATAGAATTACAAGGACAGAACCACCAACTGCAGCTCCAATAACAACTCCAGTACTTGATGACTTGTGTGAATGTGTAGACCGGACTCCTGGATTACAACATGAAATTGAAAAGAAAAATCAAGAAAAATCCATGACAATGAGATAGGAGACGCTATTTCTGACAATTCTTCTTTTTGTCTAAATTCACAGCTAAATTACCGTCAAAGTATTCATAGATGTCAGCAATGAAGAAAAATGGTCCAAACATTTCTGGAGGTTTGAAGGTTTGATTGCTAAGCTCAAATCCAATTGTGATTATTCCTGTTCGGTTGAAATGTTCTTGGCCAGACGGAAAAACTTGAAGGTGCAATACAGGGTAAGGGGAACTATCTAAATTATTTGTTGGATTGCTTAGAGAAACAGAATCCACAGGCAGTTGATGAGACCGGAAGGAGAGCATCATAGCGTCTTGAAGGATTGCCAAGTTACTCGTGTTTTCCAAGATAGACGAGGAAAGAGCTCTGAAATATAGGTTGCCTGTATATGGATATGCACATTTACAGGTGGGACTAGGAAGTTGGCCTGAACTGCATTGGGAAGGTAAGCAATCATCCATTGGAGTTGAATCTGAGTCGTTAGAAGGTGGGGGAATAGTACAGTAATTATCGTTCCCCCCTTTGCTACAAAATGGGTTATCCACAAGTCTGCAGACAAACGATAAGATCTCATCAACGATGTATAACATGAAAATAACAGCTACGAAAGTGAATTGGCCGAAGAAGAAAAGAACACAGCTTACATTATCTGAACAGTGTAACCAGGTCTTTGTGTGAAGGCATCAATTGAGTTGTTCTGCAAATCGATGAGTTGCAGTTTGTTGCTATTACCGGAGCCAATATTTAACGTTCCATTGAGCCGGTTTTTTCGCAATATGCTGTCATGGTATAAGAACTTTCTTAGGGCAATCATTGTCATAATGTAAAATGAAGGAATATGCTGTTATTACGTGAATTTCGCGTTGAGTGGAAAGAAGAAAGTCACTTACACAGTCTGCAATAGAGGAAGGCTGAAGAGGCCAACCGGAAGTTCTCCTTGAATTTGTGTGCTTTCCATCATTCTGCGATGATGAGTTTACTAGATTAGCAAACATTGTGAAAATCAGAAACGTTATACTTTCGGCTAATAATAGTTGTATGGATGTTTGCATACTATATGCTTTGTTTACCCTCACGCGCACTGAAGCGCATACATAATAGAGAGAGTGGGGAAGACGAGCAAGAGATTTACACTTACAGTGTTTTCAAAGATTGTAAGGTTGAAAACCATGGAGGAGCATCTGATGGAACAAATGAATTATTGCTCATATCCCTGTCAAATTTCTTTGATGGGTAAGTAAATTTAGAGGTAAAACACGACTGGCATTACCCTGGAAGTCAAACAGTATGACACACAAATATCCCACAGCATTTTAACCGGAATATAAAAGATCGAGTCATCAAGATATCATTTGTTTTGGATAGGTTAAATTGGTGCGACTTACACATAATTGAGAGAATCCATGCCAGTGAGATTGGGCAAGCGACCAGTCAATTTATTGTTGGACAAATACCTGAAATAAATAAGCAAAAGAATCTCAAAATGAACATTCAAGAAGAGACTGGCTTTTCATGGAGAGAACACAAAGGAAGGATGCTCGAGTGGCTCGGGAGAACAGATCGTTTTTTCTCTATCATCTACTTACAGCTCAGTAACATGAGTGAGGTTGTTGAGGCTTGTAGGAACAGGTCCACTTAATGAATTGTTGTCAAGACGCCTGTTTTTGAGCATGGAATAAGTATTGTAAAGCTTCCAGACTGCTACAGAATCATCACTGACTGTCATATTACTAGGATTTGTAATACTTACACCACCTCCAGAGTTTGAACAAGTCCCAACGTATCTGGGATGCTTCCGTTGAACTGGTTGTTCTCGAGAAGCCTGCACAAGTAGCAGCATGCATAGACATCAAGTATTGAAAGAAAAGGAACTTAAAAAACTGGGATATCATACAATTAAATCATAATTCATCAGTGCTTTTCAAAGTACTTGTGGTGTGAACAAGTGTGGAAAACTATTGGCAGTGAACCTACATGAACACCCTGGAAGAGATTTCTCACAGATAATAGAGACTTTCAAACGGATAAGCTCTTACTATCCAGAGCACGATTAGTATCGAGGATATGATAAAATAGATCCAACTTAACTTCGATCGGCAATTAGTGAAGCCTAATGCTTTTGCTTTCTCTTGGTATTGTTAGACAAGCAAATTAGCCACATACATGTACAAGACTTCTGAGTTCTGATAAAATTTTATTGAATCTACAAAGACAGCTCCCGCAGCCAGTTCAAGGGAACTTACAAATGTATGAGGGTCATTTCTGAGGTGAAAAGCCCAGCTGGAATTTCACCTGAGAGCCGATTCCTTCCAAAATGACTACAAAGTACAATGGTGTAGATCAGTATACGGTGAAACAAGTAAAATCATTACAAGAGAAAAGTAATAATTGCACAGTAAGATTAGATTGTACATACAAGTGCTTTGTTTTATGAAGCTTATCAAGGCCAGGTGCGCTCCCACTAGACACGGGGATACTTCCGTCAAGCTTATTATCAGCTATATCCAGCCAATATAGATTTGATAGCAAACCAATGGAAGCCGGTATTCGTCCAATAAAGTTGTTGGAATTCAGAGATCTGCATCATGCCAATGGAAGAGCTTCACATACATGCAGTGCTAGACATCACAGATTTAAAAGTTTCAAAATGAAATCCTTCTTTAGACATAATGTAGCTCTTGATGTTTAAAGCTCATACATGTCGAACCCAAAACAAAATGGTTAAGGATATCTGATATAATATATATTTTCTTTTAGAAAGGATATGTAATAGTCAATGATCGAGGGTAGGATTAAGGCTTTAAAGATTTCCTCATCAGGAGGAGGCCAGATAGCTCAATTCGCAGCAGTAACATAACGCAACTGTATGGAAAGCTTTTCAGGTTTTCACAATTCAGTTGCATGTAAAAGCAGGGCAAATTCCGAATCAGATGGAAATGACACTTCAGTCAACAATGCTTATATTTGCACAAATGTCATCCTGACAGTTGATTGAACAGAAAGCGAAGCTTAAGATCCTTACAGAAAGACCAGCTTTCGTAGAGATCCTATTGATTCTGGTATTCGACCTGAAAAGCTACAACCGACAAGTCTCCTGTCATTCATTTTAGAAGCAATTAGCTCAGTACATGATTCTGACCAGAACAATTGGTGAACTGGAAAAATAGTGTAGTCTTTCTTACAAGTTTGTCAATTCCTTTAGATTTCCGATAGATTGTGGAAGATTTCCTTCCAAACCTTTATTGGACGACAAATCCCTGCACATAGAAGATAATAATTACTTGACTTCCAACAGTGTCTACACACAATCCAGACGGAAGATGAGTCCTTCTTCAATGCCAATTAGAAGACGATAATAAACAAGGTTTTCATTGGATTAAGTTACAAGGAGAGGAATCTAGTAAATCTTCAATTTCGTGCATTTTGAATTGTATCTTCTTTCTATAACAAAACCAAGATGCAAGATAATACAAAAATAACAGAAAGGAGTTAGCATCGCATATAAGCAAGGATTAAAATGAATTTCACATACAGGAAACTGGGAAAATAAAGTAGAAGACCTACAGAGTCTGCAGTTCTGCTAAGCCATGGATGTCTCCAGATAGAGTACCAGACAAACTCATGCTTGGCAATGTTCTGCAACGAAGCTTAGGAAAATAACATAAGAAACGGCCTTTATAATCAATATAAACCTATAAATGGAAGGACTTACATAGAGACCACGCGAGAACTGATGCACGAAATTCCTTCCCAACTATCCTCACAAGGGTCAGGACCAACCCAACTGGGTGGTTCATTTTCCCACACATCTTTCAGAGATTGTAGAGCAGCAACTGCATCAAATTCAATCTTCTGATTAACAACACCATACAAATCCAGAAAGTAAAAATCCATCCACTCTTGGCACCTCTATCTTTTGCCTCAATTTTCTCAAATACTTCTGATTCGAAATTTTAGGAGACAACAATGGCTTTAATCTACGTAAGATTTGCAGCTTAGCTAAAACTAGTCTCTTCTTAATTGCATATACCACATCAAATTAGCGATGCCAAAAAGTTGAAGACGAGTGACTATGTTCGAACCAACTAAAACACGCCAGACTTACTGTGATCTGATAGAAATGGAGTTGTACAATGGCTTCAAGTACACTCAGACAGATACACGGAAGCAGAATATATCTTTGGGAAGAGAAACAGATATACAATCAAAAAGCATATCATTCTGATATGGCTTTGATAAAAAGCTTAATGCCAATAATTTTTCTCCATTTATGCATCTGAAGCAGCTTATTGGAGTTTACTCATGAAAAAAAAGACGAAAGAATTGACCCAATATTTTCTAATTTTATCCTCTTTCTATAATCTCTCATCAACCAAATTGAAGAGATGATGGATCTTTCATTAGCTAAGGAACGAATCGTATTCTGCAAAAAATATTTTCCTATCAGAAGCGACGAAGAATGGATTTTAAAGGCGAACATATTTCAAACAAAGAACTTACTCTTCTTTAGATTGATATGACATGAAATTCTAAGAACGTTATACAGATGGACACATCATTCAAAAATGTATGCAATCGCGGGGTCATATATTCTTTGTGCTGATGAACGATAATTACAATATCGGGCAAGAGTAGGATATTTGGCACAAACAAGAGTGAGACAGCTTACCATCCTGTGGATTTGTCCATGCTGCTATATCTAAAACTTGGATGCAAACAACCAGCAGACAGAGATGAATTCTTGGAACCATTTTCGCAAAACGATCGTTATAGATTCTTGAACTTCTGCAAACGAACTTATGTTCCCTTACACCTTAAAGCTCTCCATCAACTAGGAGAAAGGTTCTTACTGCTACCTATTCAGCATTATTTACTTCCACCTGCTAGCAAATGAAGCACTCATTGTTGAATATGCAACTTAAGATGATCTTTTCATGAATTAGTGATTCACTTGTAGTGCAAAAAATACTATGACTGCATTCAAAGATCAACTCTTCCCTATTTGAATAAAAAAAATAAAAACAAAAATACAATGGTGCTATTGGTCTACTTGTTCATAAATGTTCAACATGGTTTATACATAACTTATTAAATTTTCTTACTAAATGTTGACAGATCATTAGAAAACAAAGGTCCCATTGATGCACTCAGCAAATTTAATATGGCAGGCAAGTTGATCATGAATGGAGAAGGGCTTTTAGTTCTGAAAGAGATGGTATTCCTAATTCTTGAAGATCTTTTTCTTGAGTCGTTCTCAATCAAACTATTGAATACGTGTTTTTTTAGTATTCCAAATTTTTGAAGATTTTTTTTTTTAAATTCTCAATCAAACTATTGAATACGTTTTCTTTTTTAATAGGTTAAACTCGTAATTTAAACTTAAAAACTTTAATTATTATAAATCGTTACCAGATCATTCCATACTCTAATTGCCATATTGTCTACATTTATAAAGTGATCACCACACGGTTGTCCACATTTATAAAGTGATCACCACACGGTTTAATAGTTTAGTCATAGACAAGTGGCAGCTAGCTGCAATGTCAGAAAGTCAAGAAAAATAGATGCATACTTTTATATGGATAATATATGTGACCATTACCTAAACCCGAAAGGGTTTTGATTTTTCAATGTCTTTTTACTCAACCGGCAAACATGTGTTCAAAATTCTTAAAAGTATGGGGCGCGTTTGGATGCAATATGCTCGGAGAATAATTGTCAAAGGTTCAAAACGAGGAATCTCTTTTGGCACAATACTGTGTGAACCACACCGGACCAATTGCAGAACCCTAGTTTTCCCTCAAAATGATAAGTGAATTTCCAAAAGCACGAGTCCTCGATTTCAAGTCTTACCAGTCGTATAAGTTGTCGTTAAAAGTAATATTATATATCAAGGGATAGGTTAAAAAAATATGTGAATCCCACATTTTTACTTTAGTACGTGATCTCATATACTAGGATGAGATTCATGCATTGTGTTTGAGATGTTAAACATCTTAGACATTTTGAATACTTTTTTCTATATACCAATATTTACCTGACATATTCACTTTTCATTTCTTATGTGACAAATATCGAACGTTTTACTTTTTTTTAGAAAAACGAGTTCCATTTACTATAACACATGTCGCATAAAACCACGTAGGGTGCCGAAGAAAAAACGAAATTTAAGTAATACAATTTGGATGATATATATCTAGGGATGACAATGAGTATCCTCTTTATCCAAAATCAACAGGTAAACGACTGTTAAAAACCCAATAATAAAAATTGATGCGAAATCCGTTAGGGTTTGGATTTTATAAAGGGAAACCGATGGGCAAACTGATAAGTTTTGATTTTTTACGTTAAAAAAATCGAAATCCGAAACCCGATTATTAATTTAATAAAAAAATCTAACTTATATATATACACTTAAAATAATAGAAGACTAACTAAAATTTGTAATTAAAATGATAAAAATTTGAACTAACTACAGTTAAAAAACAGTGAACTAAACTTAATTAAAAGAGATGAACAACCTATTAGACAAATACTTATACTCTTAAGAATTATCAGTTTTACTTGCTGAAACGAAAAAAGAGATGTTTCTCGCTCGGCGCTTGTGAATGAATTCCTTTTTGCATAACTTCTTGATTTTAATTTTTTCTCATAAAATTATTATGTAATTTATTTTAAATTTTATCATTAGTTTAAATTCTTTTATTTTTGGTTTCTTTGTATATAAACTAATTTTTCTTATATTTTTTAAAGATTTTTTTATTTAAACTAATTATTTTTTTGTTAAAAGGTTACGGTTACAGTTAACCCCGATTTTTTAAATTCTTAACAATTATAGTTATAGTTACTGATTTAAAAAACCGTTAGATTTTAGTTACAGTTATTGATTTACTAAATAATTTTAATTATAATTTTATCATTTTTTGAGATTATACGAACCGTTATCATTCTTCTATATATCATTAGTGCGTCGTTAAACTTAAATAACTCCCCCCTCCCTCAGCCTCCCCTTCCACTTGGCCGTCGGTTGGTATGGTTTTAATATTTGACTTTCTCTTATTGCCATTTATTGTTATCTACTAAATACAACACCAGATTATTATACATGCATTGCATTTGTTCATTATAGTATTTCGTGTTGTTAAGAACCGGACAAAGAGAGAGCGCGAGCATCCGGCTAGGTGGAAATGCAGACAACCTAGTACAACACATACAAAGATCATGACAAGCCGAATCATCACCTATGTTACATGTAGTTTTATGTTTTATGTCAGCAACATTATTGACCCTGTAATGTTCCACATTGACAAAAGACGTGTTAAGTGAGGGATTTATAAATAGATATTATAGATTTTAAAATGACTTAAATTAATTATTTTGGACTCGTGAGTTTGAATCTACATAATTAATTTTGAGTTTATAACACTAGTCTCACTTAAAAATCAAAAATTTTAGACTTGACTCTCGCATGCACTAAAGATGCCCTTGCAACAACATTCGTCCAACGGATAAAATCTCGCTTGCAAATATATAACTCTAGGCTTGAAAATAAGATGCCCTTGCAACAACATTCGGCCAAAAAACAAAATCTCACTTATAAATTTGGAATTCTAAACTTGAGACGTGACATACTCGGATACTAGCGACAAATTAAGCATTTTTATAATTTGGAGAAAACGAGATGACCTTACAACAACATTAGGCCAAAAGGCAAAATTTAAAAGTTTAGAAAGAAAATTTGGTTAGGAAAATGACAGAAAGGGAATCAGAAGTCAAAAAATCTATATGCAACATTGTATACCTAACACATCTTTCGTAACTATTTATATTATTTGCCTAAGAATTTCATGTTCTTAAGAAGTTGGTCTTCTATTAAATCAACCAATCATTCGATTCTTTTACATTATGTGAGACCCGTTTTTTTTATTTCATAGCCGAATGTTCATTTGATTAGAGGGAAGAACTTGTCTTCCTTCAGGAGTACTGCAGGACTTATCAAGAAACTAACATGACATGGTCAAAAGTCATGCAATCTAATGCAATTTATTTTAATTCGCTTCTATCTCAACAAATCCAGGTATGGATAAATGAACAAGACCGTGGACATCATGCTTTTAGCCCTTGTCGCATCTTTGGTGGTTCCAAAGGCCATACAAAATAATTGATGAATTTCGAATACGACAATACTTAACTACGAATGTCTGTATTGCTTTTCATGAAATAGATTTCGCATCCAATTAAGTCTTTGACCAGAGAATGGAAGAGAAAGAAAGTTTTATAAATCCTTAACGTGTAACTTTGTAAAAATGACACGTTAGTAGTATTGATATGTTAGCAACTTGGAAGGGCTAGGTTACAGCTGTCATAGTATGTAGGGAAGTATTAATATGCATGCATTAGAGAATGTACAATCAAATTAAAAATATGGTAAATATCATTCCGCTCCTCAAACACGTATATATCACGCTGTCTCTTTATAATTTGAAAACTATCACAATACCTCCTATGTTTTTAAAAGTGATCATCACACCACCCCTTTCCCGTTAATTTTTTTATTAAACGTGTATGTCACGCTCTGTTGATGCAAGTTGACATTTTTTATAACTTTAAGTAAAACATAAATGGACCAAAAAGCCCTTGCTTCAATAAAATTAACATGTTTGACCAAAAAAATTTGTACATGTTTGACCAAAAAAAAAAAACAAAAACCACAAGAACATTAAAAAAAAAAAATTAAAAAAGTTATCTTCCAAACACCCCCACCCCCTGCTGCTCCGACGAGCAGCAGCAGCAGCAGCGGGGAGCGTGGTGCGTGGGGGTGGGGGTGAGGGGGGGGAGAGGGGAGAGGGGGGGGGGGCTAGCTTGGAGTGAGAGGTAAATGCGCAAAGGCTGTGAAGAAAATATTGTATTGCTACCCACTGTACATTGCTTGATACAACATATAAATACACCTTCGTGAGTCACCTGATAGCTTTGGATTTTCACATCTACAAGTTTGAAATACAAATTTGAAAGAGTTTACGATAAGATAACATAAGATACAAGATTAACATTGGCATTTGACTAAAGTGTTATCTGCTACGTGAGTTGTTGCACTATCAGGAGGGGTGTGGGGATGGGGATGGCGATGGCGGTGGGGGTGGGGTGCAGCTTGGGGTTGGGGTAGGGGGTGGGTTGGAGAAGATGAAGAATAAAGAATAAAAAAATAATAATAATAAATACATATTAAAAAAGAGGTAAATTGGTCAGTTCCATAAATTTATTAAGGGTATTACACAAAAATTAACGGGAAAGGGGTGGTGAGAACACTTTTAAAAACATATGGAGTATTATGATAATTTTCAAATCATAAAAGAGCGACGTGATATATACATGTTTCACAGAGACAGAGTGATATTTACCCTCAAAAATATCCAATAACATATTGTTGGTATAGGACTGTGTAGCAGAGATTAGGACTGAGCCATTAAATACATTAACCACTTGAGCTAAATGGAAGGCCATCTGCAGTGATGGCGCTCTTGTCACCCGGGGTGACCACATAATCTGGATTGCACGGGTGGTGACGATGCAGTTATCCACATTAGATATCTTTCAACATTTAAGACGAGACTGACATAATAGTTACAAGATACATCAAGGTCAAAAACGAGCAAGTGACCTCATAAATTACAACAGTTTCCTAACTTATGTCAATAATTCCGCTTATATTAATTCATCATTTATTTATCATCCCTTCAATGAAAAAGCTCGTTTCATCTAGGAATTGTCTAATTGTCTTGTATTTACATGGCAAAACAAGGAACACAGCTCATAACATATACTCAGACAGCTGATATATTGACAGTACAAAGGAGAAGATTTTCTTCTTCAATCAGAAAAAAATAAATGGTTTACAACATAATTAGGTGAAGAAGCTTAATGGACAAGGGGGCAAATATATTCCATAAAGATATGAGATTGTCAAAATCATTGGATTTCTCCCAGAAGGTGGTAAATTAGAAATTCTAAATGACCAAAAAAGATTTAAGTGTTTTTATATGAGCTTCAACTAACGCTATATATCTATGGCAACGGATCATGTCAAGATTGAATCTTCTTATAGCTCCATCAATCTGAGGTGCAAGAAACAGATCAACTGAACAGCAAGTAAAACATTTCAGAATCAGTCTGTAGAGCATAAATCTTATAGTTGAGCGCTCTTTCAGCATGATTACGAGGTAAGAACAGTAAAATGAATCCATTAGATAAGACAAATCTCTTAAAACTTTTGAGCTAATTCAAACAATTGGGTTGATCCACTAGACTTCAGGTTTGGACTTCAAGTACTTGCTAGACGACCATTATCAGCATGCTGACCAAGTGTGAGCACTAGCATGTTCGCATATAGGAAAATAGTGCAAAAGAAGGAATATACCAAGAAAACTTCATCTCCAGTGGCATATTTTCCAGCATAATCTTTCAATAGCTTTTCTAGAGCTGCAATAGAGAACACAGAATCAGGCAAAGCCCAATGTACTTGTTCAATACCAATGGTATTGTAGCATTCACAATTTTATCACAAGCAGCATTTGTGAGCCACATGCCAAACATAAAAGAGAAAGAGGGCTTTGATCCATTGAGATTCGGTTTCTTGGTGTGGAGAGATCTCTGCCATAAGAGAGAGCTCCTAGGCCTTATTCGAACAAGAGCATTTTACACGATCACAGGCAAAGTTATTGAGGTCAAATTTTTACCGGAGTTGTCTATTAGCTTGGACCCCTACTTACCTCAATCAAGAAAAACAAAAAACCATTCGAAGTACACCATTCTAACATTATTTAGGGATGCGTTCCCGGGTAAGGTAAAAAGTGTCGAAGCTTACAACCAAAGCCTTTCTGTATATGATTCCACGCCCATGCCAACTTCTCATCAGGACCAAGTTTTTCCTCAATAGATTTCTTGGCTGATATCTGATAATAACTTCCATCAAATAGCTCCCAGAGTAAATTTTGTACTCACATGTACTGGTATACGCTGAAGAGGTTGCATATTTGAAGAAACGATATTTGCAGCCTACATATATGATAAGCAAATTGTATAAGAAAGTTAACGACTCAAAATAAAAATAAGAAGGGATAACAAATATGCAAGAACAAGTAATTGCATCAAATTAGACGAGGAAACTGCAAACGGTATCCAGTACATCAATATAGGTCACACACACTGAACTTGCTACATTTTCATACTAAAAGCTCCCTGGAAGCAAGATTAAAATTGACGCAAACAAGGCTTCTCAAAATCAATTTTTGCAGCTTTACATGTAAAGTGACAACAACATAGACAACATTTTAGTCCTCATGCTGTGACAGGTATCAGTTAATAGAGCATTCAGCTGCATCACTGTATAACTCCATTCAAGACTTCAGACTTCCCTTTCTGCTTCTTTCCCGCGCTATCTGCTTGTCCACTTTTCCTCTCTCTCATCTCTCTCACTATCTTATGGATGTTAGGGGACAAGGTGAATGCATAGACGAATAACTACTTCCAGGAATAGTTGGTGACTGATCATACAGAATACAACCAGTGCAGGATTCATTCGGAGACAAATTCTAGCACTACTTTGTCGAATCATCAGATCCCAACCATATAAATATCCAAAGTTCAACAAATGAGGATTTGTAGTCTGAATGTCACAAAGCGAAATTCTACAATGCATGTTCGCGTTACTGATACTTTGTAAACGAGCTTTGAATGCTTTGTTTGTTAGCATCATTTCCAGCCAACAGAAAAGATCCTTCTGAGAGAAGAATTACTAGACATTTTTTAATCTCACAAAATGGGCAAATCTAATAACGGAGGTAGTACCATATAGGATATCATTCGTCCTCACATTATTGTACTATCTTTTTCTCAGTGAATTACACCATGATTAGATCTTTTAACAGCAACGGTGGATTTATTAGCTCACTAAAACTCCACTTATCAAAAATTACGTTCCATCAATAAACATATATCTCTCTCTAATGGAGCACTCGTAGAAATAAGAGAGCTCTAGTGAATAACTAACTAAATGGAAGTTTCGTTACCTGATAGTGAAGAGCCATTTTCTCATGAGGATCCTGAGGTAGCAACGGATGTTGAGGGTAGGGTACTTCTCTTCCAAATACTGTACATCAATATTACCTCATCAATAGTCTCCAAACTTGAAACTATCATAATCAATGGCATAGTTGTTTACATTAATTATTGAAGCAGCTTACCATTAAGATGGCAAACGAGTCCACAACTACTACATCGCCATCTACCAGAACCGGCACATATCCAAGGGGACTAAGCTTCAAACTTTAATATATGAAAAGAATATTCTGTATTTAATGTACCGGTAGTCATGGATTCACTTAGGGAGTGGTTATTTCAAATCCACACATACCTGTGCATGCCTCAGAATTGCAATTGGACACGTATTCTCATTATCCACCTTTTTTTTTTTTTGTTTTCCTGCCCAATCTTTTGTTCACATCATCATCTTAGCCATCTATCGTGACCCTTCCTCCCTCACTGTCCCCAGCAGGAAGGCCATGAATCAATCAAGTCCCTAGCAAACTATTAAATAGCATCGGAGAAAATGGAAAATCATCAAGGACAAAATAATTAACCGAAGTCAACTACTCCAAACAACCTCACCAACTGACCATATCATCAAGCTCGATCTACACTATATATAGCTTCATCTGCTTCCTTCTTTTATTCCTTATTTCTTTTTCTTTTTTCGATGTCATCTCGAGGGGAATGTACGATAATACTTCATTAATACGAAACAATCTTCTTTTCTCCCCCTGTTACTTTTACGGGTAATTACAACCTCTCCTACTCTATCAGGACAGCAAGGACACAAGTGACTGAAGAGCACATATATAATAGATTATCAGTATTGATCAACTCAATGGAGAATCACAAACATTTGAATTGCAGCTTTAGTGCTCCGATCGTTACCTTAAATGACTTCAGAATGCGCCTTACGCGTTTGGTGGATTTTGTTGGCACACATTATGTCGGATTCTAGGCTTGCCTAGATGGCGGGTTTGGGGTGTGACAACATTCATCTGTTACAGTGTGTTTGGATTGGGGAAAATAGGAGGAAGGGAGTAGTAATGGAGGGGAGGCAGTGGTCCTTTCTGCTGTTTGGTTTGAAAGTTGATGGATGGTGAAGATAGAGAGGGGAGGTTGTTGGCTCCTTTATTATTTTCAAACATTGTCGCCCCGATTTGGAGTAAAATGACAGGGGAGGAAAATGTTATTTTATGTGAAAATTATACTATTTTTTTATCATTATATAAATTATGTTAAAATCAATTATATGAAAGTTTATATAATTTAAAAAAAGTTATAAAAGTCATTTTATATAGAAAAAAAAAAATATTTTCTATTTTTTTTCTAATTCAAATAAATAACATTCATTATTCTTTATGATACTCTCTTTTATAAAATTATGTAATCCAAACATAATTTGATTTTCTTTTATGATACTTTTCCTTCCTTTCTTTTATTAAACTTCCTTTCCCTCAATCCAAACACACCCTTAGGATATCTCCCATGGTTAATTTAAAATACAAAACTTACTATTTTTTATTATTTTTAAAGACCTGAGTCTTTAAAAATTATTATTAATGATTTAAATATATATGGAGCTCACCACTTTTGTTAACTTTTGAATTAAAATAAAGACTCAATTTATTTTTTTTGTTCTAAATTTAGAGCCACAAATATTAATTTTTAGAGATCCGAGTATCTATTTTAACTCAAAAGTTGACAAAAATAGTGGATCTCATATATATTTAAATCATTAATCATGATTTTTAGAGATCTGAATCTCTAAAAATAATTAAAAATAATAAATATAGTATTTTAAACTTACTATTAAAGATACCCTTAATTGTTCCGAATAGTCCTTTTCCGCTTATAAACAAAGATTGTTGCCTTTTTTTTTTAAGTCAATCAATAGGAATACAATACTTAGAAGTAGTAGGAGGAACAACCAATCTACATATTCAAATATATAGCAATTTTACAAAAATTCCGTACCAGAAAGCTATGATCATTCAATTCAAGATGAACAGAAGACATAAATGACTAACCAGGATCGTGTTGGTCTCCTTCGAACAAGTTCACTGCTTTATACTCGTACTCCAATTCTGTTCATACATTTACAAGGTAAAGAATTAAAATGATCAAAGTAAAGAAAAGCTACGAAAGTAACTAAAAGGAGCTTAATACATAGCTTAATATAGATCATTCTGTGGTGTTGTATATCAACTTCGATCATTTTATGGCGTCATATTTTAAATTTTAATCATTTTTTTGTGTCATAAATTGTAATTAAGGTTATGTAACAGAACGATAATAATTATGTCATGTATCAAATTTTAATCATTTTGTAGTGTCGTAAATTATAAGTTCCCGTAACACAACATTATTAATTAATACCCTACACAACTCAATACCCCGACTATGTGTTACAAACTTTGATTATAATTAATTTGTGGTGTTGTATATTAAGTTTTGGGAAAAAAGCAGCAGTAGTCCCCATTGTTTACTCAAAAATTAATTTAATCCTCATTGTTTTAAAATGCTCAAAAAGATCCCCAATGTTTGTAAACATGCTCATTGTGGTCCCTACCGTTAAAAATCTAACAGAAAATTTATAAAATGACTAAACTACCCTTACTTAAAAATAAAATACCCAAAATACCTCTATCTTCTTCTTCGTCTTCCAACTCCTCAACCCACCACCACAAGCAACACCAAGCACCACCACCACCTACCACCACGCACCACCCCTCCCCCCCGGCGAACACCACCCACCCCCCCCCCCCCAGCGAACACCACCCACCCCCCCACCCCGGCGAACACCACCCCCCTCCCCGGCGAACACCACCCACCCCCCCACGCCGGCGAACACCACCCCCCCCCCCACCCCGGCGAACACCACCCACCCCCCCCCCCACTGTCGCGAACCCCACCCCCCCCCTGCGTGAACGCCGCCCCCCCCCACCCCCCCCCCCTGCGAGAAACAACACCACCACCACCCACCACCCCCGCGACCCCCCCCCCCCCCCGCGAACACCACCCCCTCCCCGCGCGAACACCACCCACCCCCCCCCATGCGCGAACAGCGCCCCCCCACCCCCCCCTGCGCGAACAGCGCCCCCCCCCCCCCCCACCTTCCCTTCCGCGCGAACAGTGTGTGTGTGTTAGTGTGTGTTTGTGGGTGTGTTAATGTGTGTGTATTAGTGTGTGTTTTTTGGTGTTTTTGTGAGTGTGTGTGTATTAGTGTGTGTTTTTTGGTGTTTTTGTGAGTGTGTGTGTTTGTGGGTGTGTTAGTGTGTGTTTTTTGGTGAGTGCGTGTGTTTGTAGGTGTGTTAGTGTGTGTTTTTTGGTGAGTGCGTGTGTTTGTAGGTGTGTTAGTGTGTGTTTTTTGGTATTTTTGTATGAAATTTTGTGTTTTTTGTGATTTTTCAAATTTACCCTTGAAATACTATTCACATCAGTTAAAACTAACCAAAATTTGAACGGTAGGGACCACAATGAGCATATTTACAAACATTGGGGACCTTTTTGAGCATTTTGAAACAATGGGGACTAAATTGACTTTTGAGTAAACAATGGGGACTACTGCTGCTTTTTACCCTTAAGTTTTTATCATAAGGTCATGTAACACAACAATCCAACCCTATACCCCGACTAGGTTACAGGCTTTGATTATTTTGTGGTGTCATATGTTAAGTTTTGATCATTTTATAGTTAGAGACGTTTCAAATAATTTAGGGACTTTGGGCGATTATTTAAATGGGGGCTTTAATAATTAGATTTTTTTTTAATAAAAAAACTCTAAATTTTTTACTAAAATAATCACTACAAATAAAAAAAAAATACCAAAATTAGAATTATAAAATAACATAATATTAAAAGTTAACAAAAAGATAGACCTATATAAAATTTATTTTCTTGCCTTTTGAGATGCAAAATTATTTATTAAATCGTCATAATCAAGTTTATCTAATTTTTTTTTTCAATAGACAACATAGCTAATCCATTTAATCATTTAACCAAATTATTGATAAAGGTCTGCTCGTTTAATGAGCAGACTTTGGGATTCTAAGATCCTCTTTGTCTCAATTAAAGGACACTAGTCTACGATAGACGTTTATAAATTAAAAAAAAAAATAATTTCTTTAAATTGGAACCCTTAGACTAAGGGGGCCTTGGACATAGGCCCAAACCGTCCTTAGTTTAGACCGGCCCTGTTTGTAGTACCGTAAATTATATTTTTAAAAATTGATGTATTACCTTTGAGCTATTAAAGAGTGAGTTTGACTTATATTTTTAAAAAATTAATATATTTTTAAAATATTTTTAAACTAAAAAATTAATGTAACCTCCACTTAATAAATTATCCTTTATCCTTTATCCTTTAGACCACATTGAATAAAACTCGTGAATTCGCCTCTAATCACATAACACAACAATAATAATATCCTACAAACCTCTCTATCCCGACTAGGATGATTCGAACTCACGAAAGTAAAATGACCTTTTAAATCCAGAGCTATGTCAATGTAGACACGGCCAGAACAAGAACTTCGCCAGAAAGAGTAAAGCTTCAGCTTCTTTGACACCTCAACTTCACCACTTGCATACAATTTTTTTTCTTTAACCAAAGATTTTCAAGAAAAAAATTCAGGATTGTATAGTAATTATAATATTACATACAAAGTAGTGAGATTATTAAACTGATATGAACTCACCATAGTTTGGGACAAATTGGAATGGGAGAAGAGTAAAAGTTTTTCTTGTGGGTATGAGGTTGACTAAGAAAATGCTATAATATACAGTGGCAGTTTTTGGCGTTACAGGACAAAAGAGAAGACACGTGGCACCAGTTATTGGAGAGGATACTATCTGTGACGTCATTTGGGGCACCATTGAATTTGTAACCACTTGTCTAATGAAATCTCGACATCAATTATTATGTGTAACATTTTAAATAAGTGTAAAATAATTTAATCCTTTATTAAACAAACAAATAAATAAAAATCTTGAAAAAAATTTAATAATTATTTATACAACAAACATTTTGTAAACCGAAGGGTCAAGCTAAAATCTCTTTCCAGTCTAACCCGAATTTATATTATACCCATGAACACCTCAGTAATGTTTCCAAAGGGTTGAGTGTAGGTCATCGTCTTAGTTCTTATCTAAGATTTTAAGCTCAAATTATATTTTTATATCATAAAATATTATTTGACTTTTAATTCATTTCGAACATGTGTTGGAACGTGTTCTTACTCTACGGGATTTATGATAAGAGGTAAATTCATTGTGGTTCCATCTAAGGACATTCATTGTTATTGAAAAGAAAAAATAAAAATAAAAAGTGACTAACTTGTAGTACAACTAGAAAGGTGCATGCGAAATTGCATAGTTGGTTTAATCAGAAAACTTTTCAAATTGTCGGGATTTAAACTCACAAGATAAGATCTCAATATTGTTAATGTCTAAAATTACTCAACTCTTTCTAAATCTTATTAATTAGCAGTTTTGGTCATCCAATCCCTTTACCGTTACTCAGCTCCGTGGATAAATAAGGTGAATACACTGCGTTCAATTAAATAAAATGTGATTTCAATGGAGTTTTTAAAATGTAAATTTTTTTAAATTTGGGTATTTTTAGAGTTTTATGGTCCAAAGAGTAACACTAATGATGACAAAAGTACATGAAATTCACCACTTTTACCAATCTTTTAAACTACAATAGAACCACATACTCTATTTTTTTCAACAATCTTGGAGCTCTATTTTGGGTTAAAAGATAGTAAAAGTAGTGGACCTTACGTACTTTTGTCATCATTAGTGTTACTTTTTGGGTCATAAAACTCTAAAAATACTCAAATTTAAAAAATTTTACATTTTGAAGACTCTATCGAGAATGCCCTTAACAACTATTTTTAATTGCTTAGCACAGATGTGTTTGAGGGCAGGGGCGGAGTCATGATTTTTCTTTAGTGGGGGCTAAAATCATACAATTAAATATTTATATATAAATATTTTTTTCAGTGGGGGCTGATTCATTTTTTAACTTAAAAATACCTTTAAAATATACATATTTTTTAACAAAATTTAAGTTGAGTGGGGGTTACAACCCCCATAATTCAAAGGGTGGCTCCGCCACTGTTTGGGGTATCAAGAATATACACGCGTCTGTGTTAGAAAGAAATACAATGGTTAAAAACTTGTGTGAGACCTCTAATTTTTTGATTCAGAGAAAGTCGTATAAATATATATTAAAAATATAATTAAATAGATTCAAGTTTGCAAGCTCTTTTATACAACAAATAACATACACGGGACTAAAGAGGATACAATAAGCATGCATCATGATCAAAATGATGAGGTGGCAAAGAAGATCTCAGGAGCAGAACAAAATAACTAATAACATCATCACAACGATTCCATTCTGTTAGAGAAGGGTCTGCGCACCAAAAACATTGCCTAAGCACGTGATCGATCTTCTGTTTGCGTACAAAAGTTTATATTTTGCTAAACAGAGTATATATATGAAATTAGAAGTGTTTCATTACCTCCTTCAACAAGTTACTCAACTTTTAAATTGTGAAGCTCCATGCACTCTCCAAAACCCTGAAAACCCACATCAATGGAACCGCTCTCCTGCTCAATGCGCGATCCCGTTCCAACTCATAGAAACCATGCTGACGACGAAGAGAACGATGAGTTCTCCGATGGATTTTTTCTGTCAAGCTTGTTCTTCTATGGGTCAGATGACTCTCTAGTTCCCTCCGCCGAGAGTTACGACGACTCTACGATGCATGAAAACCATTCCGGCGACTCTACGATTCACGAAAATCATTCCGACAACTCTACTATTCATGAAAACCATTCTGGTGCCGAGATAGAGGACGAAGAGAAGGACGAGTTCTTCATATTATTGTTCGAGTTTCTTTTCGTCTTCTACATATCGGCATTTTTATACGAGTCAGAGAATCATGAAAGTCCTTCCGGCGTCGAGATTGAGGACGAAGAGAACGACGAGTTCTCCGATGGATTCTTTCTGTCAAGCTTGTTCTTCTATGGGTGTCACAGTTTACGAGAAACAATGACGAAGCATATCAATGAATACTAATCTCAAATAAAACTTACATGAAGTTACAAATGGTTACGATTTACGAATGAAAACAAATCAGGTAGGAGTCACTAATCAATTGTTATAGGAGGCCAACTAATTGAGTCGTCAAAATGACAGTAGATCAATAAAGGAAGCAACGATTATTGAAAAAATAAGTACTTCCACAATAGATGAACGGAGCCAATGCGAATATAGGATGCTAAATAAAGATTCAAAGAGAAGGAATGGTATACACCAAAGGAATGACTACTGATACTCAAATCAACAATAGCAATTGTTTTAAACAACATAAAAAACTGCCAACAATTTTTTTTTTTTTTTTTTGTTGTTGTTGTAAGAATGAGGTAAAAGCCGCGATTAACTGTACAAAAATCTATGCGAAGAAGCACCCATCTTGCCCAACTCCAAAAGCTCTCGTAATTGCGCAGTGACACAATATTCCACAAAGTGACTTTCAAGAGGTTGACTAAGACCAAAATTAAAAATCCAGTTAGCACATCTATTCGCTTCCCTATAAATATGCATAATATGAAATCCTCGCTTACTTCTAAGGATATTCTGACATTCTTCAATTACGGGTCTATAAAAGTTTTTTGCAGGTCTATTGGCTTTGACGAGGGAAGGAATGACTCTCGAATCAATTTCTACAAAGAGACTCTCAACTCGTAGGCCAATAATTGTCTTTGACGAGGAAAAGAATGACTTTGGAATCAATTTTCATAAGGAGACTTTCAACTCGAAGATTCAACGACCTTCGCAGGCCTTTCAAAAAGAGCCAAAAGCTATGCTTTAGCAACAAATTCAATAATTCAATAGCAACTCCAAAATCATCATAATTATAACAGCATCTGCAACTATTCATAATATTCATAAATCTTAAACCATAATGGCTATCATCCATCCACTAGCCTTAAAAGCTAAAATCGAGAACAGATTCTCAAATCAACATTTAAAATCTCATATTTTGTCACAAACTCACATGCTATAAATCCTAACAGTTTTACTTCTTCTTCGCAACTAACCTATTTTACCAATGAGATATTGTATGATCACCCAAAAAACTCTTTTTTTTTTTTTTCTTTTTATTGAGAACCATATGTATGAGAGATTAACCAATATTAGATCCTTCAAGCTTTAAATGGTAGATAATGGATTTTCAAGCAATCACATAAAAATGATCTCAAACTAGGATAAGGATGGCGTAAATTTTGTAGAAACAACGTGAGAAAAGAATATACATATATGTATTTCAAAAGATGTAAGATTTGTAAAAAAATACTCACTGTTATATTTTTTAAAAACATAATTGCTTATTATATTTGGTTTCTTTATGTAAAGAGGAATAGTATTTAGAGTAAAAACATATTGAGATTTTTAGAATATTTATATTACATATCCGCGCAAGTTGACGAGGAAATCAACACCCATACACTCACTATTTAAATATTTAGTGTTTTATATACCTCAAGACAAACATAGAACACAATTTGAATAATGAGACTAAACAAAAAGTAAGAATAATTGGGTGTAGATTTTCTCTACACAATGTATTGTTTACCACGCAGTACAACAAAAGATAAATAAGCAAAAACAAAACGTTTGTCTATAAGTAATTATAGTTGATAGCATGCATGTGTTTTGATCTAGACCATCATGGACCCGAGATCTGGCTGAGGAGGTTTGTTCCAGTGACGTTTAATTACTACACACGTATATAGCAGAGCGTAGGTTGTGGGAAAAAGGCCTATGATGGTAAGAAAAGCAAGCAAAACAAAGTTGGCCGTTTCTGTAGACGTCTCCTTTATGACCATCAAGACCACGGTTAATATGGGAGGCACGTCCAAAATAATTGCCAGAATATACGATGATACTAAGATTTGAACTTCTTCATCCGTCAAGCAGCAAGCCATATGTAGTTTCCTAATCAAAATTTGGAAGAGAGCGTTAGCTAGCTGGGAAGAATGAATGAATTGAATGGTTTGATATACAGAAATTTTGTAGACTGGTTTCCACATCCTCGATGATCTTAACCATCTATTTGGTTTTTCATGTCAAATAATATTAATCATTGGATCAAATAAACCTAATCCTTTAGATTAATTTATAAAATAAGATTTTATGTCAAATTCCAAGAATCAAAGATTTTAAAATCTAATACATGAACAAGGCCAGAGAAATTAATATACACTAACACGAGACCACATAATGCAATAACAATAATATATTCCAAGCACTAAAATGGTTAATTTTTTACAGTTGGAGAGTGGAATTCATACCTTGAAAAAGAAACAAAAACCTTACTACTTAACAATAGCAGCAGCACAAGGAGGTGAGAGGGTGGGGGTGGGGGTGTGGGTGGGGTAGGGCGGCTGTTTAGTGGTTCTGTGCAAAGACTAGATATAAGCGAGAGGGGTGGGGTTTTAAGAAATTTTTTTTTTTTTTTGCTAGGAGAGGTTTTAAGAAAAATTTAATTTTAAATATCTATGCCATATGGCTTCATATGCTAAAAGAGTGCCAGGCCTAATATATATTCTCCAGAGAAATTGGAATAAATATAGGATGTTGTCATTAAATCGCAGGATTTCGTTAGATCACAAGAGCGTGGTTTATTACGATCTTGTAGACTTTTTCTTTTGCTCTTTAAAGGATTGGACTTAATGGCATATCAAAGGTAAGTACTGGATTCTTCCGCAAGTTAATTAGAAAACTTTTAACAGATCTGGTTGTGTAAATGTCAAATTTGATATCTTTTACAACGAACTCAAGTCATGTTGCATATTATATTAGAGAATGGTTTCGAAAATATATATATGTAATCTCTTTCATTGATTGCTTAATTACTCCGTTATGTAATCTCCTTCATTTCTTATTCCGTGATCTCCTCACAAAATGATTCTTTTTTATTATTGATTAACTACGTACGTACTCCAAAGCCTGCTGATATTTCATAAAACTGATTTCGTCCCCTGTTATCTATTTCCAATTGTCATTCAGCGTACTGTTATTGCTTAGCCATGAAATTTGTTAGACTTTGGTGAATAAAATATTCCATCAAGAATTTTGTACTGCTCATAGCTAAGAATATATTCTGTTTATCGATTAAAATAATTGTCTTTGCACCTTTAACTTATTAAAATTTAACAAACCCATTCAGTAATTCATTTTACTTCATTCCTTGACTAGTTAGTCTAAACTATTTTCAAAGTTACTCATCACCCCATCCCTGCCAACCCGTAGGATTGAAGTTCAGAATGTTGGTCTTCATCATTTTCTTTAGTTGGTTCTACTACTGTAAATATATATCCTACATCTTTTCTTTTGAGGCAATATTATTATTATTTTTTTTGGAATTCTAGAATGAAAACTTGGGAACAAAATTTTCTTCTTGTGTTTGAAAACATACCTAAATATTGTCCTTTTGAAATTAAAGCTTTTCGAAAGCAACTCAATTATTTCCTTTTGCATATTTTCAGAATAACTAAATAATCAGGTTGTGCCCTAACTGGTGAGTAAGCAAGTTTAGGCCCTTGGTCAGTAGGGATCATATACTGGCCATTTCGATTTTGTCTATTTAGTATGGTGCACCACTTTTTGTTGGGACTCCCATTCGCCTTGGTGCTTTGGCAGTTTAAACCACCCCCTTTTATTCTGTGTTATCAATTTCGTGACCACAACCTATATTTGCACTTCTTCTGACATTAGTGCGATATAGATTTACTTGAAATTCGTTTACGCGCCACCTATTGAATTTCGATTCTTTTTTTTCTTTTCCATCCAAAGGTTTCTTATGCATAAGTATTACAATCCCATTCATTATCAAGGTCCTATACTATTTGTTTACTTATTTGTGCATCTTTGGGCACAAACCCCTTACTGAGCTAGTACTCATTTTATTCTATTTTTTTTTCTGCTTCTCTAATTTCGAAGCATGTGAGGAGTAGCTTGACAGATATGGATTGTTGGGTAGAGCCCCCTGAAAATGCAAAGAATTTTAGAGAGGAGATGACGCTTGGAATTCCTATTTAGACCTTATGTTATTTTAGTGAACTATTACTTCAATTATGATTTGGATGCTTGGTTTTAGATTTTCATTCGGTGGATGACTTTACGGAACTTATGTAATGGGAGGTCTTTGTTCCTAGAGTTTGACTTACAATAATCTTGTATCGAAGTTATTAATGCTCTATTTTTGCTATTATTTCTTACAAGACTAGGGCTTTGCAAATAAGTATGCGATAGTCACGAGTTTGGATTTGTATATTAGATTTAGGGTCATGACACAAAGTAACCCCTTTCAAGTCCACTTTTTCTTTCCCCCAATTTGGGGTAAAATTGACAATAGTATCTCCCAAAATATCAAGCAACTGAATGAAGAGAACTCCAAAGCTCCAACTGGCAGTCAACAGTCAAACCATGTGTTGGTTAAGAAATAGTTCACTACTGCTTAGTTTACTAAGTTAGTTATAATCTGACTGTATTAGAGTTAGGAAATGTACAGCTGGCGAAACACATGTAATATAGTATCTGAAGGCTATAAATACATGTCTGTAAGCATTTGTACAGTTGTGAAAGTACGATTAATAAAAGCTTAGATATTTTCTCTTTGTTTGTCATGGTATCGAGAGCTATCTAGAAGATTCATCTTCTTCATCGATCTAGGGCTTTTTTTTCCAGCTTTGCTGTGATCTCTCTTCTCATCTCAAGCTTTATCAATGGCAGCAATTGCTTCTACCACTGCTTCTGCTTCCACATCAATGGTGACAACATCACAGAGCACCAATTCCACCTCCGATCTTCTGCCTAATCTCCGATTACTTCTTCAAAATCTGAATTTGCTTGTGCAAATAAAATTGGACAAAACTAACTACATTCTTTGGAAAGCACAGTTACAAGTGCTACTTCAAGCTCATCATCTCTATGAGCATGTCACCGGTCTCTCTTCAGCTCCTGAGAAGCTCATCACCGACAACAATGGCAGTTCTGTGATCAATCCAACCTATCTTCGGTGGAGTACACTTGATCAACATCTTAAAACATGTCTATTTGCTTCTATTACGCCGCAAGTGTTACCCCAAGTTCTCTATCTCTCTACTGCATCTGAAATCTGGTTTGCGCTTGAAAAGCATTTCAATTCACTGTCTTGCTCTTTTGTTCACCAGTTGAAGATGAGGTTGTGCACTATTACTAAAGGAGCATAATCAATGCAAAGCTATTTGGATGAAATCAAAACGATCACCGATAGCTTAGCAAGTGTGGCTGAAAAAGTTCAAGATGATGATCTTATTCTATATATTCTCAAAGGTTTGCCATCGAAATATGATTCTTTTAAGGCTTCTGTTCGTGTTCGTGCTGAGCCTCTTACGGTTATGGAGATTTCTAGCCTGTTACTTTCTGAAGAATTACATCTGAAGATGACTACAACTATGCCTCTGTCAGAGTCGTCTTCTTCTGATCTTCATGTTGCTCTTAATACACAAAGGAATTATAACAATTGAGGCTCGCAGAACAATAAAGGTCATGGCTGAAATAATAATAATCGTGGTGGTAGAAATAACATAGGCAATATGAGAGGTGGTTCCTTCAACAAAGGCGGAGTTGTCACTCCTGCCAACTCTAATATTGTTAACACCACCTCTGATGGCCACGTGTACTTCCAGATTTGCGGTAAACCTAATCATTTAGCCTTAAAATGTTGGTATAGGCTTAATCTTGCCAAGTATGCTAGCACTCAATAGAACAAACAGGTCTACATGGTTCAGTGTGCCTCTACTTCTGATCAGCAGTCTCCATGGTACCTGGACATCGGTGCTAACTCACATGTCACAGGAGATTTAGCCTTCCTGCAAAATTACACACCTTATCTTGGCTTCGATGCTGTCTCTGTGGGCAATGGCACCAATCTGCGTATTGCACACACTGGACATGGTAACCTTTATACTCCTTCATCTACTTTGCATCTTCGTAATGTCCTGCATGTACCTAGTATTTCATCTAATCTTTTATCAATATATCATTTAACTAAAGATAATAATGTTAAAATTGTGTTCATTGCTAAAGACTTCCTGATCCTGGACCATCTTACTCACAAAATCCTGTACAAGGGCCGCTGTGACAATGACCTCTACAGCTTACCATCCATTACACAGTTTAGGTTTTCTCCTCCTCCTACACCTTCAAACCTGTCTCAGCAACACTATTACTATTGTTTCTCCAAGTCTATGGCATGGCAGACTTGGCCATCCTAATAATCAAGTGTTCAATCTAGTTGCTCATCTATTATGTGTACATTCTATTCCTAGCAATCATATATGTGAAGCCTGCTCTGTAGCCAAGGCTCATAGGATTTCATTTTCATTGTCTGATTCTATAGCTACTAAAGCTTTTGACTTGATACATACTGATGTATGGGGACCATCCCCTGTTTCTTCCTTAAGCAATTACAAATACTATATTCTTTTCATTGATGACTGTACCAAATTCACATGGATTTATCCTCTTAGATCAAAGTCTGATACTCTTTATGTTTTTTCTGCCTTTCTTAAAATGATTAAAACTCAGTTTGACTGCCATATTAAACAACTAAGGTCTGATAATGGCTCAGAATTTGTTAATCATCAGTTTAGCCATTTTCTTCAAAGTTATGGCATTCTTCATCAAACGTCATGTCCCTATACACTTGAGCAAAATGGTAGGGCTGAACGTAAGCATATGTACTTAGTCAAAATAATTCTTGCATTATTACATCATGCTCATATGCCTTCTACTTACTGGCTCGAGGCTTTGGCTACTGCCAATTATCTGATTAATCGCACACCAAAGCCTCTTTTATCTAACAAATCCCCATTTGAGTGTTTGTATGGTCAGTCACCTGATTACTTATTACTCAAGACCTTTGGTTGTCTTTGGTTCCCCTGGATTAAGCCATACACAAAGCATAAACTTCAACCAAGGTCAATCCTTTGTATATTCTTAGGTTATTCTTCTCTCTCAAAGGGATATAGGTGTTTAGATTTGACAACTAAATCAGTGTTTACTTCTAGCAATGTCAAATTTTTTGAGACTATCTTTCCCTTTGCTTCGAGCACTTCTCCTCCTCCTAGTATCACAGATCTTTTGAGTCCTAAGCTTTCTTTTCCTTTAACTCCCATTTTTAGTCCTCCAACTAGGCATGATAAGATATCCAATGATTCTGCTATTTTTCCTATTATAAACTCTGAAAATCCTCTCCATTGTTTACCCTCTCTATCTAGGGATGTTCCTGTCTCCCAGTCATCAAACTTAATTTCCTCTCCGTCCTTACCTCAACCACCTGCTCAACCGTCTCAACCATCTATCACTTCTACTCACCCAATGGTTACCAGGTCTAAGACAGGGTCACTTAAGCCAAGAGTATTCTCTGTTAATTCTGCCAGCCTAACTCTTCCAACATGTGAACCACAAAACTATAAAGAGGCCTGCATGAATGTTCATTGGCAGAAAGCTATGCAGGATGAATATGATGCTCTTATGCAGCAGAAAACATGGAGTCTAGTTCCATTTCTACCACATAGGCAACCAATCGGGTGTAAATGGGTGTTTAAAATAAAGAGGCATACAAGCGATTCAGTTTCTCGCTATAAAGCCAAACTTGTGGCAAAAAGGTTTCATCAAACCTATGGCTTAGATTATGAAGAAACTTTCAACCCTGTGGTCAAGGCTCAAACAATCAGAATTGTTTTTTCTTTGGCATTACATTCTCAGTGGCAGATAAGACAGTTGGATGTATCAAACACATTTTTATATGGCTAGCTACAGGAAGAAGTATATATGCAGCAGCCTCAGGGCTTTGTTAATTCTCTTTATCCGCATCATGTATGCAAACTTCAAAAGTCCATCTATGGACTCAAACAGGCTCCACGAGCCTGTTATCAACTACTTTCCAAGTTTCTATTGCAGCATGGTTTTCTTTGTAGCAAGGCTGATACCTTCTTGTTTTTCCTTAAGAAAACTGATGTTATGATGGTGGTCCTTGTATATGTCGATGATATTCTTGTCACAGGTAACTCCAACACAGCCATCAATTCCCTTATTCAAGCTATGAGCAAGAATTTTGCAATGAAGGATCTTGGTCAGTTATCTTATTTCTTGGGCATTGAAGTGGATAATTCACCCAATGGTATGCTACTTCATCAGACAAAGTATGCTAGTGATATTCTCAAAAGAGCTGGTATAAGCTGTTGTAAACCTATAGCTACACCAACTGCTCCAGTGCCACCATAACACTATTCGAATGATGATGCCCCTTGTTCTAATCCAACTAAATTTCGAAGCATAGTCGGAGCTTTAGAGTACCTGACTTTAACTTGACCGGATATTCAATATTCTGTTAATGCAGTATGCTAGCATATGCATGCTCCTACAAAGGCACACTACACTGCTCTCAAACGAATATTAAGGTACATTCAAGGAACTTTACATCAAGGCTTATTGTTCAAACCAGGTTCTCTCACACTACAAGCATTCTCCGACTCCGATTGGGCTTCTGATCATATTGATCGAAGATCAATTACTGGGTTTTGTATTTTTCTGGGTGACAACCTCATTTCGTGGTGCTCCAAGAAGCAACCTACAGTCTCGCGGTCTTCTACCGAGGTTGAATATCGGGCCTTTGCATACACGGTAGCTGAGCTTCGTTGGCTAACATTTCTGCTTCAAGATTTATCTATCCCTGTTGTTTGTCCCAAACTATGGTGTGATAATGTGTCTGCAATTGCATTGGCTTTAAATCCTGTCTTTCACAATCGAACCAAACATATTGCTCTTGACTTTCACTTTATTTGTGAACAAGTGACAACCAAAACACTTAGTCTCTCTTACATACCTACAGCTGCTTAACTAGATGACTTATTTACAAAAGCTTTGTCGCAAGCCAAGTTTCACACACTGCGAATCAAGTTGCCCCTCTCACTTTCACGGCTCAGCTTGCGAGGGGATGACAATAGTATCTTCCAAAATATCAAGCAACTGAATGAAAAGAACTCCAAAGCTCCAGCTGGCAGTCAACAATCAAACCATGTGTTGGTTAAGAAATAGTTAACTACTGCTTAGTTTACTAAGTTAGTTATAATCTGACTATATTAGAGTTAGGAAATGTATAGCTGGAAAAGTATCTGAAGGCTATAAATACATGTCTGTAAGCATTTGTACAATTGTGAAAGTACGATTAATAAAAGTTTAGATATTTTCTCTTTGTTTGTCAAAAATGAAGGGGAGGGGAGACTCTAACCTTTCCATTTTCCTTTTAATTCAAACAAAAAAAACTTATAACCTTTTTGATCCTCTCTTTTATAAAGTTATCCAATCCAAAAATAATTTAATCTCTCATCCTCTTTTCTTTATAATTATATCATTTCCTATTCTTTATTAAACTTTTTCCCTGAATCCAAATAGACTATAAGCAATTGTTGAAGGACTCAAACTAATCAAGGTAGAGAAAGTACTAATGTGTATCGCACCATTAAGAAATATTTAACCCCAGAAGACTATATATGTTCCATGACAAGCAAACCTTGCCCAATTTGAGTGATGTAAAGTTCGAAGTTAAACCCCGTATGCTTCAAATGGTTTCGTCCTTCTATAGTTTATCAGATGAAAATTCGTACCTTCAACCATCAAAGCTTTGATCTAGTGGTAAAATTACTCGATTGTTTGCAAGAGGTTGTTGGATCAATTCCCACTACTTACATATGTGTTGTACGACCATACGCCTATGCGATTTCATAAAAAATATATCTCGTTCCAAAAAGCTATGATCATTCAATTCAAGATGAACATAATACATAAATGACTAACCAAGATTGAATTGATCTCTTTTGAACAAGTTCACTGCTTTATACTCATACTCCAGCCCTGTTCATACATTTACATTTACATATAAGGTCATGTAAAGAAAAATGATCAAAGTAAAGAAAAGCTACGAAAGTAACTAAAATGAGCGTAATACATAGCTTAATATACATCATTTTATGGTGTTGTATATCAACTTTGATCTTTTTTTGGTGTCATGTATTAAATTTTATTCATTTTCTAGTGTTTGTTTCATGTATTAAGTTTTGATCATTTTGTAGTGTTGTAAATTATAAGGTCATGTAACACAACATTATTAATATCCTGCACAACTCAATAGCCCAACTATATGTGTTACAAGCTTAATTTGATTATTTTATGGTGTCGTATATTAAGTTTTAATCATAAGGTCGTGTAACACAACAATAATAATAGCCCACACAACTCTATAACCCGACTTAATTAGTTACAAGCTTTGATTATTGTGTGGTGTCGTATATTAAGTTTTGGTCATATTACAGTGTCGTAAATTATAAGATCACATAACACAACAATAATACCCCTTAGAACTCTCTACCCCTGACTAGCTTACAAGCTTTGATTATTTTGTGGTGTCATATATTAAGTTTTGATCATTTTGTAAGTCACATAACACAACAATAATAATATCCTACAAAATTCTCTATCCCGATGTAATACCGCATATTGATGAGAGATAGTACATTTGAATGGTTTATAAGTGGGTGTTGTGGGTATAAATGATAACTTAGATTAATCATTTTGGTCAATAGAATAAAGACACAAATAGTTATTTCTATATTTACAACACTAGTATCGCTCACGGGCCTAATGTCCTGGGCTCAGAGTGTAACACCTGACTACGATGATCCGAACTCACGACTTAATGTTAAAAACGAAAAGCAAGTAAAATGACCTTTTAAGTTGAGAGCTATGCGAACACGGCCGGAACAAGAACTTCTCCAAAAGAGTAAAGCTTCTGCTTCTTTGACTCCTCAACTCCACCATTTGCCTACCATGTTTTCTTTTTTAACCAAAGATTATCAAGAAAAAATTCATGGATTATATAGTAATTATAATATTACATACATAGTAGTGAGATTATGAAACTGATATGAACTCAGCATGATTTGAGGGAGATTGAAATGGGAGAAGAGTTTCGACAAAGAAAAATAAAAAAAATGGAAGCAGAGTAGAAGTTTTTTTTGTGGGTACGACTAGAGGTGGCATTTGGGCAAGGCAGCACACGAAAATTCGGGCCCAGCCCAACTCAGTTGGTAGTGGGCTCGACTCGGCCCAGCCCACCACATATACGTGGGCTGAGCTGGGTCCTATAATTTCTGACCCAGCCCATTTCAGTCTAGGCTCAATTGAGTTTAGGCCCAGCCCAGCACAGGCCCATGAGCCCAGCCTAGCTCGAAATACAGCCCAGCTCGGAGCCCAGCCCAGCACAGGCCCAGCTCGAGCCCAGATATGGCCCATTTTGAGCCAAGATAAGACCTATCTCGAGCTCAACTCAATTTCAACACAAATTAAGCACAATTTGAGCTCACTTATTAAAAGAAATTAAAATATTATACTTTATGTATGCAATGCAAATCGTAATAACTATTTTTTTAAAAAATAAACTAGCAAGTCGTAGTAATTATATTTTTTAGCAAACTAATAATAAAAAGTAGCAAATGTATTTCTTAAGTTAATATTAAATGACTTGTTATCAAACTTTTTTTATAATATTGCAAGTTTGCAACTTTAAATCCCTTCATACAATTTTTTTTAAAAGATCTTAGGTACAATTTTTTTTACAATTTTTATAATTGTATATATAATTTTTCGTATAAATACTTAGTAACAATGCTTTAGTCACTTAGTATATGCAACTTTATTTTACTACAAGTCTACAACATTATATATAACTATGTCCATGGAAGAATAAAATCTTTCACGACGATTACATTCGTTATAAGTTTGGAATCATCTTACGTATTTTAAAGAACAGCGGTATGTAATTTGTAACTATTATCAACATTAATTTATATTTCTACGTAAATTTGATATTATCAATTTATAGTAGCTTTCCTCAAGCATTTATGTAATATTTTATTTTCATATTTATATCACTAATGTATTTGTGTCTCATTAACTTGTAGTTTGTTATGCTGTGTTGTATTTTATCGTTTAAGTTAATTATTAATATTATCAATCAATTTGTGTACTGTTTCGTTAATAGTAAATTAACTTTCCTTAAAAAAATTAAGTTTAAATTTTAATAAATATGTATATATGTATATGGGCTAACCCAACTCAGCCTAGCTCAACTCGCGACTCATGACAACGGGTTCGTGGGCTGAGTTGGGTTCTATATTCTAAAAATTGAGCCCAACTCAGCTCGGCCCACCAAACATATTTGTCGAGTCGGACTCAATTTTCTTGACACACAATTTGGCCGAGCCGTACTGAACTAGCCCAAATGCCACCTTTAGGTACGAGGTTGACTAATGCTAATGTTATTTGCGGTGGCAGTTTTTGGCATTACATGAAAAAGATAAGACACGTGGCATAAGTTATTGGACGGGATACTATTGGTGACGTCATTTGTGGGCGCCATTGAATTTATTGGAAAAATATCTTGAAAACGATGTAATAATTGTACATTTCTAGTGTGTAGGTCTCACAGCAAGCATTGTGTGTGCTGTAAGGTCAGGCTGGAATTTTATATTAATACCTATGAACACCTTATTTATGTTTTTAAAGAGTTGAGTGGAGTGATTAACTTAGTTGTGATCTAAGATTTTAAGTTCAAATTATATTTTCTTATCGCATAATATTATTTGATATTTGATTCACTTAAAACATGCGTTCACTACATATAGGATTTCGATGTGGTCCCATCTAAGATTCATTGTTATTAAAAAAAAAAGTGACTTTTTAGTGCATCTATAAAGGTATATATGAATTTTAAATAAGTGGTTAAATCAAAAAATTCTAAATTGTCGAGATTTAAACTCACAAAATAATAGTAATATCTCAATATTGTTAATGTCTAAAATCACTTAATTCTTGTTGATGTTATTAGTTTTGGTCATTCAATCACTTTACCGCTACTTAAATCTGTCGATATAATATTCTAAATTCATTCTTAATGCTAATGGAGTCCTCTAATCGATTATCTAGGAACATTAGATCGGCTTTTTACCTTTCGATTGGTGTTCTATCATACTTGTTGAGCTTCAATTTCTATTCAAATAAGACATTCCTTCTCAAGGAATTGGATAGCCTAAATATTCCTATCAATGAAATTTAATCTTTTGACTGAAGAAAAAAGGAATGCAAATGTCGAAGTGTAAAAATTCTTTTTTTTTTCTCTGTCTTTCGACATGTTGCAAAGATCATGTTATCAACCCAATTTGCATTCTCTTATAATAAACCCTTTTACATGTTTTTTAGGAACCCTTTTTTATGTTAGAGACAAAACTATCCTCATTGTCTACTATTTCTCACAATGTAAAAACCGTGAACTTTTATGATTTTTTTTTCTTTTGTCGTGAGGGAACAAATAAATAATAGTTATTTAGCACTTTTCTATTAAATTTCACTAACCGGGTTAACTCTTAGGAATTCCCCCAAGGGATTTTTAAAATTTGAGAGACCTAATTGAAATTATGGCAATATTTCAGGGACCTGCATGCCATTCTCCCCATTTTGAACATCTGAACTCCATGTAGATGGATCTGTAATAGATGAAACTTAAAAGCAGGGGCGGACCTGCCTTCAACTCAGTGCATGCATAGGCATGCACTGAAATTTTGTAATTTGTCTTATATTTAAATAAATAATAATAATAAAAATAAAAAAAAAAAAACAAAAAAAAAAAACAACAACAACAACAACTTGACAGCACTAAAATCAATTTACCAAATTCTATTTTCTCCAACTCCAACCCAACACATTGTCTGTTCTCTCAATTTCAAGGTAAGAAAAAACACGAGGGTTGTCCCCATATTTTTATTTGCTCATAAGTTTGGTGATCAGGTGTTATTATTATTTCCTTGATCTGGGGCTGATTGCATGTGTGAAATATTTGATCGAATTGAATATTTTTACATTTGTTTCTATCTCTTTTGGTTTTGTTTCAATTTCAATCTTAGTGATCGAGTGTGTCGTAGTGTGTGTTTATCACATAAAGCAGAAACTTACAATTTGCTGTCAAAAACCTATGTAATTATTTTTTTGCTTTTTATGATGGTTGATTTTATTATTGTGACAAAATTGATTCTGATTTAATTTTAAGCTGATTGATTGAAGGAGAAATGTGCATACAGAGCAAAACCATACTTGATGTTAATATGCATGTATGCATTTTTTTTTTGTTATTTATTTTTATAGTTGTTATGATTTATAGTTGTAGTCTTTAATGGGAGCTGCTTGGATGATTGTTTAGTCCTTTTTATAAAAAGAGATGTATTTGATTGGATCGATAATGAGTTGATTATTCAGGTCGGGAACAATTATAAAAAGTATTTTTGTATTACTATAACATATACAATATATAGTTACTTACTTTTCTCTTTTTTATAAGCTTACATTGCTATGATGTGCATAATGTGTATTAGTTTATGTATAAATAAGTGTCCCCGAACACTGATTTCTGAGTCCCGATACCTATCTTGAGTCCTGGTGCCTGGGTCCGCCCCTGCTTAAAAGGTACAGTTTTTCACAGCAAAGGTTTTGAAGATTTTGTATATTCAATTGTATGTAATGTGATACAACAGTACAATATTTATAATACATCACTAAGTATCTGTGTAAATGCTATGCGAATGTCTTGGAGACAATCATGTGATTTCCTAGAGAGAATCGTGCAATTAGAATAAACATAGATGCTAATAGCAATGCTGTCAAATGTTAAAGTTCAAAAGGGTGACAACGGTCTATCACGCCACCTCAAGTGAAACCGAATCTTGTACGGTGAGCTTGGAACGTAAAGCTGTAAAGCGTGAGACTGATAGACCCTTAGTCATTATGTCTGCAATTTGATCAACAGTGGATATAAACCGGATGTGTACAGTTTCAGTTGCAACTTTTTCCCGAACGAAGTGAACATCAATTTCAATATGCTTTGTGCGTGCATGAAAGATGGGGTTGGCAGTCAGGTACGTTGCTCCAATATTGTCACACCAGAGTGTAGGCGGTGATGACGATAGAAAGCGAAGTTCAGACAAGAGGGACGTCAACCAACATAGTTCAGCAGTTGCAAATGCTATGGCCCGATATTCAGCCTCCGTGCTCGATCGTGATGTAGTGGTCTGTTTCTTGGCAGCCCAAGAGATGAGATTCAGACCAAGAAAGATGCAATAGCCACGAGTGCTGCGACGATCATCTAGGCATCCAGCCCAATCAGAGTCTGAATAGGCATGCAACATGAAGTCTAAGGACTTCTTGATAGTTAGGCCAAGCGAGGCAGTGCCTTTGAGGTATCGCAAAATTCTTTTTACAGCAGACCAATGAGTTTCAGTGGGAGAGTGCATAAACTGACATACTTTGTTGACGGCAAAGCTGATATCAGGGCGCGTAATTGTTAGATATTGGAAAGTTCCCATAATACTGCGATATAATGTCGGATTAGAAAATGGGTAACCATCATGTTGGGAGAGTTGTTGGGATGTCATTATTGGAGTCGAAATAGGATTAGCACCTTGAAGACCAGCACGCTGCAAAATGTCAATTATATACTTGTGTTGACTAAGAAGAAGACCATGTGTTGAGCGCTGCACTTCAATTCCCAGGAACAATGAGAGAAAACCGAGGTCTTTGAGGGCAAATTGTTGGTGAAGTAGTGAGGTAATAGATGATATTGTGCTTTGAGAGTTGCCTGTAACAATAATGTCGTCGACATACACCAAGAGAAAGGTAGTTGTCGAACCATCAAAGCGCAAGAACATGGAGGTGTCTGACTTTGCATGTATGAAACCAAGGTGTAAGAGAAAAGAGCTCAACCGCGAAAACCATGCCCTAGGAGCCTGTTTGAGACCATAGATTGTTTTTTGTAATTTGCAGACGTGGTGTGGATAAGAAGGGTGAGTAAACCCAGATGGTTGATGTTGGGTTATTATTATTAATAACTTAATATGGGCTTACAAATCATTCACAATTATATTTGGACTTCTATTCTAATTAGGATAATTAAGTGATCCAATATAGTTGATCCTAATTAACATCTTATAACGTATGGACTTTGTAATGTGTTGTACCAATAATAGAGAACCTAACTAGAGTTAATGGGTCTCTAGTTAAGTTGCCTATATAACATGGGATTGGTCCCCAAGGCCACACACAATAATTCTCTAGTCTTCAATCCCATAATTGAGAGACATCAAGTAAGAGAGAAGTGTGAGCTTGTGGAAGACCTTTTCCCGGATCATATTCATCTCGTCGTCATGGATTCGGGTATGTCATTCTTATCATTTCATTATGTAATCTTGATAATCTAAACAAAGCATGAAATTAAATCTAGATCTGTAGATCTAATATCCCAAGGCATAAATTTCAGATTTAGATCTAACAAGTATTTAAATTATAGATCTAGATCTAACAAGTATTTAAATTATAGATCTAGATCTAACAAGTGGTATCAGAGCCACCTTCGTATTAGATTATTAGGATTGATTATGTAGATCTAATTATGATTAATGTAGATCTTATAATTATATCACAATATACATGATTGTATGTTTAGATCCATATGATTTTAGGATTTGATACATAATTATGTGTATGATCTATTTTGATCTTCATTATTTTTGATCACATGATTGATTTGGTTTGAGAATGATTTTAGATCTTAGATCTATGAAGTTTATGATTTATGATCTTTAGATCTATACATGGTTGATGCATAGATTTAGTATAAAATTCGAATGTACTGTTTTGACTGTCAATGGTTATATCATTATATTCGGTAAAATTTGATACAAATATGCTATCTTGGTCTGGTGGTTAATAGCATGTATTTTGTCTTGAGGTCCTGGGTTCGATTCTTGCTAGTCTGAAATTGTTGTTTTTCTATGACGTGAAACCAAAGGGTTTATATTATTAAGCTTGCGTTTTTTATATCAATAGCTGAGGCTGTCACAGTGGTTAGAAGCTTGCAATGTGATCTTGAGGTCTTAAGTTCGAACCTCCCAACTATGTAATAGTTCCTTTAGTTTATTTTTGTAACTAAAGACTAAAAATAATAACTTACATGATGCGGGTATAGCATGGTTCGAACACAAGACCTTCTGCCTAATAATGGAACTCTTATCCAGCTGGACTAGGCCCTTTGTTGTGTCAATATTGGACCACTAATTGCATATATTTAGGTATTTGGCTCCAACAGAAAATTAAGGAAAATAAAACCAAACAGAAGCCTCTACTGTGATTTGAACACACGACCTTCTGCGTGAAATTAAAGCTTTTGACCAGCAACGCCACACTTAAACTTATGTTTAAATTGGACCATCAAATATATACATAGATATTTGGTTGTAACAGAAAATTAAGGTTTTAATTTTATTTTTCTGCCCTTATGTCTTTTGTGCAAGTTAATTGTTTTAATTATAACTTGACATTATGGATGTTTGGATAGATCATGGACTTATAGACGAATGGTTGAATGATTGTAAGAATATTTTTTTTTCATTCATTTAGTTTGTAATTGAGACATAAGTCTCATTTTTATTTTTCTTGCAAGAGTGTGATTTGTAATGAGACATATGATGTAATAATTATATAATTTACATTGCAAGCGGTACAAGATCAATCAAGGAGTTGATGAACTTGGAGGTGTTGAAGATTTTTTGAAGTATTTGCTTAGGTTTTGTGATTGATCCAATTTATATCGCTCGGATTTGATCAACCACTAAGTCCATGATCCACCAAGTTCATGTTGTTGCATATATGTTTATTTAGTTGTCTTATATTTGATGCATGCTAAATGGACTAATGTGCAAAATGAGATTTGATAATTGATTTCAAATTTTGAACTTGCGTCTTTTATCTAAAAATAAATTGATTGAAGCTTAATGTTGCCAAAGTAACCTCTTTTGCGTAGATTGGTTTATTTTGAGATAATTAGATGTGTGTGTTTGTTGTTTATGCAATTAATGATCGGCCTAAAGGAAGGTCATTAATTGGCCAAATAGCAAACACACCTGTGGAAATAAATGTGTGATAATTATAAAATTTCTATGTGGACAACACGTCGGCCCAAAGGAAGACTGTTGTTTGACCGGATTTATTATCAACATTTTATTTCTACATGGAGAGTACCACTTACAAGTTAATGATCGGCCCAAAGGAAGGTCATTGATGTTGTGCTAGGTATCTTATTTAATAGGCCCATCACTACAGTTGTATGAAAAATTATGTCTTGCATTTACATGTTTATTTGGTTTTAACTTGTATATGTGTCTTGATATAAATTTTATTTGTGAGCTTATGTTATTTATTTATTCTCTATTTGGATTCAGTTACTGCTACTGCTGCTAATGTTACTGCCAACATAAACTCAATCCCTGTGCTTAACGGCACAAACTTTAAGAACTGGAAAGAGAACGTTCAGTTGGTTCTCGGCTGCATGGATTTAGATTATGCATTAAGAAAAGAACAACTTGTTTCTCTTACGGAGTCAAGTTCCACTGAGGAAAAAGGGAACTTTGAGAAGTGGGATCGTTCCAATCGCATTAGTCTAATGATGCTAAAGTGCAGCGTTCCAGATGCATTCAGGGGCGGTATGCCCGATGAGGTAACTGCTAAAGGTTTCCTTCAAGAAATTGAAAAACGTTTTGCAAAGAACGAAAAGGCTGAGACAAGCAAGCTTTTAGCTGACCTTGTCCAGATGAGGTATAAAGGAAAAGGAAACATAAGTGATTACATTATAGAGATGTTTAATATCGCTTCAAAACTTAAGGCACTAAAGTTAGAGCTGTCTGATGACTTGCTCGTGCATTTGGTACTTATATCCCTTCCTGCACACTATGGACAATTTATTGTGAGTTATAACACTCAAAAGGATAAATGGACTCTTAATGAGCTCATTTCCCACTGTGTGCAAGAAGAGGATAGATTGAAGCGAGATAAGAATATCGAAAGTGCTCATATTGCAACTACCTCAAAGAACAATAAGCGAAAAAGGAATAAAGGTAAAGAAGCTGCAGTAAGAACATCACAACCTAACAAACTTCAAAAGAATAAGGATCAGGAATTTACCTGTTTCTTTTGCAAGAAACCTGGGCATGTGAAGAAGGATTGTTCCAAGTACACCACATGGCGTGTAAAGAAAGGTATGCTTCTCACTTTGGTTTGTTCTGAAGTTAATTTAACTTCTGTACCTAGCAATACTTGGTGGGTAGATTCAGGTGCTACTACTCATACAAGTATGTCTATGCAGGGATGCCTGTGGAGCTAACCGCCAAATGATGCTGAAAGATTCATCTATGTGGGCGATGGCAAAGCAGTTCCGGTTGAAGCCATTGGGACTTTTAGATTATCTTTTGAGACTGGTCATTATGTTGAATTGAGAGAGACTTATATTGTACCGTTATTTAGACGGAATTTGGTTTTTGTTTCTATTTTGGACAAATATGGTTATTCTTATTCATTTGGAAACAATAAAGTTAGTATTTTCCTCAATTCTACTCTAGTTGCAACTGGCTCCTTAATTGATAAACTATATATGTTCAATACCATTGCTTCATTTAATGAATCCTTGCAAATAAGTTCAAAAGGTACAAAACGCAAATTAACAAATGAGAATTCTGCCACATTATGGCACAAGCATTTAGGTCACATTTCTGAAAGGAGAATTCAAAGACTTGTGTCAGACGGAATACTTGAACCCCTTGATTACACAGACCATAATGTGTGTGTTGATTGTATTAAAGGGAAACTGACAAACAACAGAAAGTTAAGTGCCAAGAGAAGTTCTGGTGTCTTACAATTGATTCATACTGATATTTGTGGTCCATTCCCTACGGCTTCTTGGAATGGTCAACAGTATTTTATCACTTTTATAGACGATTATTCTCGTTACGGATACTTATACTTAATACATGAGAAGTCACAATCCTTGGACGTTTTTAAGGCCTTCAAAGCCGAAGTTGAAAATCAACTAGGCAAGAAGATTAAAGCCGTCAAATCTGACCGTGGTGGTGAATATTATGGCAGATATGATGGATCAGGTGAACAACGTCTAGGGACTTTTGCCAAATTCCTAGAAGAATGTGGAATCGTCCCACAATACACAATGCCGGGTTCACCTAGCATGAATGGTGTTGCTGAAAGACGAAACAGGACTCTTAAGGATATGGTAAGAAGCATGATTAGTCATTCTTCATTACCATAGTCAATCTGGGGAGAGGCACTAAAGACTGCAGTATATATATTGAACAGAGTACCTAGTAAAGCAGTAGTTAAAACTCCTTATGAACTATGGTTAGGCAAGAAGCCTAGCATAAAGCATTTACACATTTGGGGTTGTCCAGCTGAGGCGAGGCCTTATAGGCCACATGAAAAGAAACTGGACTCAAGAACAATTAGCTGCTATTTTGTTGGGTATGCTGAACGGTCGAGGGGTTTTAAGTTTTATAATCCCTCAACTAAGTCCTTTTTCGAAACGGGAAATGCAAGATTTCTTGAGGATGTTGTGTTTGAGGGGGAAGATAAGGTTAGGAATGTTGTCTTTGAAGAGGAATCTATTCATTTTCCAAACATTGTTATTGACAGTGATCAGCCTACTGACATTGTTCAAGATACAATTCAAGACAACAATGAGGATATCCCTATAAACCTTCCTACTCAAAATCAAGGTATTGCTCCAGAAGAACAAACTCAACAACCTCAAGAGGAAGTGCCATTTAGGTGATCCACTAGAGAAAGAAGAAGTGCGATTTCAAGTGATTATAATGTATTTCTTCAAGAGCATGAGTTTGACATAGGAACAATGGAAGATGATCCAATCAACTTCCAACAAGTCAAACAAAGTACTAATTGTCAAAGGTGGATCAATGCCATGAATGAGGAAATGAAATCCATGAAGGATAATGACGTTTGGGATCTCGTCAAGTTGCCTAAAGGTGCGAAACCCGTTGGTTGTAAATGGATATTTAAAACCAAGAGGGATTCAAAGGGCAATATTGAAAGATATAAAGCACGTCTAGTTGCTAAGGGCTACACTTAAAAGGAAGGCATTGACTATAAAGAGACTTTTTCTCCAGTTTCTACGAAAGACTCTTTTAGAACGATAATGGCACTTGTGGCTCATTTTGATTTAGAGCTACATCAGATGGACGTTAAGACGGCTTTTCTCAATGGTGACATTGAGGAAACCATATACATGGTGCAACCAGAAAACTTTGTATTAGATGACTCAAAGTCTATGGTTTGCAAACTCAAGAAGTCCATCTACGGTCTCAAGCAAGCTTCCCGTCAATGGTATCACAAGTTTCATCAAGTCATTGTCTCGTATGGTTTTGAGGTTAATGTTGTTGATGACTGTGTATATCACAAGTTCAGTGGGAGTAAATTTATCTTCCTAGTACTCTATGTCGATGACATACTACTGGCTAGCAGCGATATAGGCTTAATGCACGAAACCAAGAAATTTCTAACTAAGCATTTTGAAATGAAAGATCTTGGTGACACCTCTTTTGTATTAGGAATTAAGATACATCGAGATCTCGCTTGGGGTGTCCTTGGGTTATCACAAAAGAGCTATATCAATAAGGTACTTGTTAGATTTAGCATGATAGATTGTGCATAAGGAAATACTCCCGTTGCTAAAGGAGACAAGTTTAGTCTCAACCAATGCCCCAAGAATGAAATTGAAAGAAAAGAGATTCAAAAGGTTCCCTATGCATCGGCTGTAGGGAGTCTTATGTATACTCAAGTATGTACGCGTCCGGATTTAGTGTACATTGTTGGTATGTTAGGAAGATACTTAAGTAACCCTGGGATGGATCATTGGAAAGCAGTCAAAAGGGTTATGAGGTACTTAAAGAGAACAAAAGATTACATGCTCACCTATCGAAAGTCAGATAATTTGGAGATCATTGGGTATTCTGACTCCAATCTTGCGGGTTGCCAAGATTCTAAAAGATCTACTTCTGGCTATGTTTACATGTTATCTGGAGGTGCTATTTCCTGGAGGAGTGCTAAGCAGTCACTTATAGCTCTTTCCACTATGGCAGCAGAATTCATAGCATGTTATGAGGCAACTAATCATGCGATATGGCTGCGAAATTTTGTTACTGGACTATGTATTGTAGATGGTATTGAAAGACCACTTAAAGTATATTGTGACAATCTATCGGCAGTTCTATATTCCAACAACAATAGAAGCTCGTCAAAGTCTAAGCATATAGACATTAAGTTTCTAGTTGTTAAGGAACGAGTTCAGAGTAAGTTAGTGTCAATTGAACATATAGGGACAGACTCCATGCTTGCAGATCCACTTACTAAAGGTTTACCACCCAAGGTCTTTCATGAGCATACTGCTCATATGGGTGTTGTATTATTTGATGGTATGCAGTTTTAGTGAGAGTCTATGTATATCTTCAGTTCCTTTCTTGACACTGTATGTTCAGTTTTTCTGCAGAATAAAGTTGATGGTTTTACTGTTAGTTATTACTCTGAATGTGTTATCTTTCAATTGCGGTTTAGCATAAAGTTTGAAAGACTAAGGTTTGATCTCACTATGGAATAAAGTTAAGGACCAATTGGAAATAGACATGTCTGAGATCACATTGCATGTAATTTCCAGCCACACATCCATACTTGATCTACGTCGTTGAATATATTTGGTATGGTGATCATTGATGGATCGAGTTACGATGAAATGTAACAAAGGTCGCTTTGGTCTCATGCTGGTATAAGAGATGGACCAGATTGATTTGGAAGATGTTTTAAGAATAGAAAGTAATTTTGTGCACACCTACAGTTAACAAATATAATTGTCCTCGGTATCAATTTGTAGCCCAAGTGGGAGATTGTTGGGTTATTATTATTAATAACTTAATATGGGCTTAAAAATCATTCACAATTATATTTGGACTTATATTCTAATTAGGATAATTAAGTGATCCAATATAGTTGATCCTAATTAACATCTTATAACGTATGGACTTTGTAATGTGTTATACCAATAATAGAGAACCTAACTAGAGTTAATGGGTCTCTAGTTAAGTTGCCTATATAACATGGGATTGGTCCCCAAGGCCACACACAATAATTCTCAAGTCTTCAATCCCATAATTGAGAGACATCAAGTAAGAGAGAAGTGTGAGCTTGTGGAAGACCTTTTCCCGGATCATATTCATCTCGTCGTCATGGATTCGGGTATGTCATTCTTATCATTTCATTATGTAATCTTGATAATCTAAACGAAGCATGAAATTAAATCTAGATCTGTAGATCTAATATCACAAGGCATAAATTTCATATTTAGATATAACAAGTATTTAAATTATAGATCTAGATCTAACAGTTGAGACATATATACCTCCTCATCAAGGACCCCATGGAGAAAGGCGTTGTTGACATCAAGTTGTCGAATCATCCAATTGTTTGAGAGTGCAATAGACAAAACAACTCGAATGGTCATGGGTTTGACAACAGGACCGAAGGTTACTGTGTAATCAACTCCTTCTTCTTGATTGAACCCTTTGGCGACCAATCGAGCTTTGTAGCGCTCAATTGAACCATCGGGTTTTCGTTTGATTCTGAACACCCATTTACAACCAACAATGTTTGCTGTATTGGGTTTAGGAACAAGGAGCCAAGTACTGTTTTGTATGAGGGCTGTGTATTCTCCATCCATAGCAGACCTCCAATGTAGAGATTTAGAGGCTTGAGAATAGGATTTAGGTTCGGACTCGGAAGCATGTGTCAAATTTGGGGGGACGTGACATAATCATAGAAGTTCTTGGGGCGGCGCGTGTTGTCCTACGATCTTGTGATCATGGAATGTGATGGGGCTGGGTCATTAGGCACTGATTCAGTAAGAGGAGGGAGATCGACATGAGCATTATTGTTGGACAAGAGAGTTTGTGATGGTGGATCACAAATTGATGTGGAATGACAATTTTGTGGAATGCGACAAGAGAGGGGAGCCATGGGGGATGTAGGTGATAAGGAAAATTGTTGTGGTTGTGGAGTGTGTGTCGTTATGGCATTCTGATTCATTAGAATAGAAGGGGATGTGTCAGTGATAGGAGAGGAACGCATTGGCATGAGGGGAGAAACATTTTGTGGTGGCGTATGGTCCACGGTAGTAGGTTGGTGTGACATGGCTTGCAAGTTGGTAGTATCGTGTGCCAAATGGTATGTGTCAAGAGTGGATGAAGACGGGATGCGAGTATTATTGAATGGCGAGAATTGTGGAGTAGACTGATTGTAGATAGAGGTAGAGTGACGATGCAAGGTTGCAGGATTTGGGTTAGATATGTTTTCTGAGTTGGCTGTTTGAAAAGGAAAAGATTGTTCATCAAATATCACGTGTCGTGATATGTACACACGGCCAGTTTGTGGGTTATAGCATCGATATCCAAGGTGATCAGAACTATAGCCTATGAAGACGCAGGGAAGTGATTTGGGACTGAGTTTATCTTGTTTAGTAGCACCAATATAAGGGAAACAGAGACAACCGAAGACGCGGAGGAAAGAGTATGGTGAAGAACTTGAAAGGGTGATTTGTGTTTGAGTACAGGAGTGGGCAGTCTGTTAATGAGATAAACTGCAGTAGTAAAGGCCTCTAACCAAAACGGTTTCAGTGCTGAAGAATGAAATAAAAGGGTAGTACCCATTTCAGTGATGTGACGAATTTTATGCTCAGCCAAACCATTTTGTTCAGATGTGTGAGGGCATGAAATTTGATAATGAATAGCCACATTGTTAAAAATTTGTTTGAGGCGTCCTTGGGTTAGTTCCTTGGCACCGTCACATTGAAAAGACTTAATTTCTTTGTGAGAAAAAATTTTCAACCAAATTTTTTAAGTGAGTGAAAGTCTCAACACAGTCATTCTTGCATTTTAGCGGATATATCCATGTGAAACGACTATAGTCATCAATAAAAATAATGAAAATCCGATAGCCAGAAATAGAGGAAATTGGGTGATGGACCCAAATATCACAATGCACAATTTCAAGAGGCAGATTAGAAATATTATTTGAAAGTTGAAAAGGAAGTTTATGACTCTTCCCCACCATACAAGAGGTGCACACTTTATTTGAAGACAGAGACTCAGAAAAATAAACAAAATCTTTAGAGAGTAGTACGGATAAAACAGAGCAAGAAGGATGTGCCAAACGGGTGTGCCATAATGAAGCAGTGTTGCAAAAGGCTGTGAAGGCAGTGGGAGTATGCGACGGAGTGGAGAGCTGTAGAGGAAGAGTGTATAAATTGGACTCAGCGCGTCCCTTGAGGAGGGGGTCCCTGTGTGGAGGTCCTTCACAACACATTCTGTAATACCCGGTAAAAAAAAAAAGAAAAAAGCAAAAGACAAAGGGGAAACAAAGTAGCATGAAATGGGGAAAAGTAAAGTGAAGTGGGGAATAAAGTAGAGTGGGGTTAATGATGAAAAGCATGACAATGATGATTTGGACCACACAAAAAAAAAAAAAAAAAAAAATGCAAAAAAGAGATCAGACGCCTCATTTTGGTTTGCTTCTACCATTTTTCTCCTTTCTTCACTCCAACCATTGTAGAAATCTTAGACAGAAGGTTCATCAGGTAAGGTAAGTGATTTAATTCATAGGCTAGAAAATTTATCATAAGGTTTGAGATAATTTCTAGAATTAATTATTGATGACTTATTTGGTAATAGAAAATTTGATTTATGTGTTTAGGAGATTGAAGTGGTGACTAAATTTTGCGATTTTGTGAATTGAGAATTTTGCTTTGGGATGAAAGTGTAAGTGGAATTCATCTATCGTCCTCCAAATATTTCCTATGCTCATCTTAATTGTTATATTCGAGATTTGTTCATTTTTGTGTTATATCGTTTAGTTAGTATAAGTTTAATCCGAAAATGAATTTGATATTTCATTCGTTAAGATCTCTTGTTGTTAGTTTTCCCTTTAAGGATTATTCCGGACTTTGAGTTATTTAATGATTAAGTTCATATGGAATTGTTAAATAAAATTATTATTATTTTGGGTTTTGTTCTATTAAAATGACCAAATTTAAGATATTATTTAATTGTTAGATTTTGTATTTTTGATTGTCATTTTCATCTTTCTTTATATATCTGAAGATGAATTTGGTTGAAATTATTGAAAATAAGAGTTAGAATTAAAAAAAAAAATTGTTAAGTCACTGTAGTGACTTTTCGAAAGTCACTTTACAGTGACTTTCACAGTGACTTTTGAAAAGTCACCAATGACTTTTGAGTTAGTCACTTAGTGACTAACAGAGACGTTAATATTTTAATAGTATTGGATTTTTTTATTATATATATATATATATATGATATTGTATACATTATTTATTTTATAAGAAAATTAAAATGAGTATTCAAAGAGTCTGTTTTGATATTTTATATATTTTAATTGTCGAATTAAATTTCATTCAAACGTAAATAAAACTCCTGTTATTTACTCGTATTATAATTTTGTCTCGAAGTCCGGATAAATCCTTAGAAATTCTATTGTATTGTTTGATCGTCGTCCAAAAGCTTCTCAATCCTTGTTAACTTCACACGTGTTCTTTTATTTATGATTATCTATAACAGGAAAATTTTCTTATTGTTATGTTATTCTAATAGTACCGATACTGTTACGGTGCTACGGTACAGATACTGTTACTGTACCGCTTTAGCGGGTACTGTTACCGCTACTAGTGAGTTGGGCCCAAATTTATTACTGAACCGACATTGCACGGGTTAAATGCAGTCACAACTATTTCTATATATTTTGTTTATGAGTCATGTTAATGACTATTCTCTTTTGTTCCACTAATTGTATTGGTCAATTATTAACCAACTGTTATATGTATAGCATATATTGTGAAATTTGTGAATTCCAGTCAGAAATTTTCTGACTCAATCCTCAAGTTGTATTTTTATTGTGGATTGAATTCTCTTACTGAGCTTTCGTTCACTCACCACTTTTGTTTCCGCCTGCTTTCTTTGCAGTTAGAACAAAATAAACACTGCAACGTGAAGAGGACCAAATAATTCAGTGATGAAATCTTTGTCTTTTTGGAATATGGTTTGATTTGGAGTGAAATCTTTATCTTGTGACACTTGGTTTGGATTGTAATAATTAAGGGATTTATACTTTCCTTTATAGATATTTTTAGAGATTTAGATTGTATTGGAATATTTACGGCTTGATTAGAGATTCTTAAATATTTGGGTTTCTAGTGGCTTTGAGTTAATTGTTCACTGGTTATGTGCCTAGGGGGCTTTTGGGGTTTTACTCCTTTAGCACACGACATGTCACGTTTTGAGATCTACTATGCATTTATAATTTCGGGGCGTGATTGAGATGGTATCAGAGCAATAGGTTATGATCATTTGAGGACTTGTGGATTAGGTAGCTAAACTTTTGTTGCGTATTAAAAGAGTGATTAGGATTAAATTTATTATTTTGATTATAAGAGTACTTAGATTTTTATTTATGATTTTGGAGGTTTGAATTGTCCCTTGCAGGATTCGTATCTAAGAGATTAAGTTTCGAGGATGAAACTTTTCTAAGGTTTTAGTAGTAAAAATAAAAATTGACAAAGGAAGATGAGTTTGTTCGCATAATGTTAATTGTTAAAGGATTGTTCACAGTGGCTCTCTTTTTTGTTTATTTTTTTACTTTAAACTATTACTTGGACTAAAAAAATGTGAAATCAGTTAGAAGTGTTGCAAATCAAGTTCTGCGCCACAGATCTGAGTCTTATTGTTAGGTATGTGTGCATTTTAGATAATTGAATCTTGGTAGTGTTAAAATTTTGATTATTAGTTTTCTTCTTGAGAAAACAAAATTTGTATTTTAGTCCTCCTTAGTATGTATCTCATTGATTGTTCTAAGTTGTAAATTTACCATACGTATTGATTGTTTAACCCTTAATATTGTGGTCTATGATTCTGATCAGGACTTTGAGGTTCTGATGATCTAGTAGATAATTGATTTCTGGATTCAAGTTCTACAATCAGGATAATCATTAGAAATGAAACAAAGGAATTAGAACGTTCAAGATAGTACAGCTTGATGACTGCTTGGTGGATGATATATATTTTTTTTAAGTATAGTCATTTGAACATTTTAAGTTAATCTAAATCTGTCTGTAGCATCAAGTAAGTTCTATATGGAGTGCGTAGGTATGAATGTGTTATTTCCCAGAGCAATATTCATAGTTTTTGTTGTATAGAAGATGAATATATGACTGGAGTCTTATTTTGCCTTGTTATGATCAAATAAAAGGTTTAGATGCAAGTGGAGTACTATTGGCAAAAAGAATACATGTTTGAGATGATAAACTACACTAGGATATTTTGATAATAAGTTGAGGACCATAGTGAGTGGTAAAATTAATTGTGATTTTTTTTCCAAGTTACCTTATATATCATTTTGGATTTAGTTGTCAAATATATAGGTTCGAGTATTATGTGGTAATTGGCAGAAAAAAAAAATTTATGTATATGATATTTTGTTATCTAGTTTAGGATTGGATTATATTTCTGGAGAGTATGGATACAATTTTGCCTATAATTGGTTCTAATTCTTAGGCATAATAATAATGTGATTGGGGAATTAGCTTTCAAATTTTGTAGCAAATTACATGTAATGAGAATAAGGAATGAATTCAACATCCTTACTTTCGAGTTAAATATTTGACTCTTGGGTTCGATTGTTATGCTTCAGATGACAATTAGAAATGAAATAAGGAAGTCAAAACCCTCAAGTTGATGTAGCTTGGTATAGCTAAGTGGATAAATCTATATGGATATTTGAATTTCAATACTTTAAGTTAAAACAAATCTATTTGTGTGATCAAGTTCTATATAGTGAACTTAAGTGTGAACGTTCCTACTTACGATATGATCTTCATAGTTTGTTTGATTGGAAGATGAACAAATGATAAAAAACTCTTAGTTTTGCCTCATTATGATCAAATGAAAAGTTTAGATGCATTTAAGTAGTATTCCCATAAAGGATACAAGTAAAAGAAATGATAAACTGGATTCAGATATTGAAGGATCATAGCAAGTAATAAGATGATTTGCAAAACTGTTCAAATTTACCTTTGGTATTATTTTGGAGTTAGTTGTCATGTGTGGGTTTATAGATCATGTGGTAATTTATGGATATTGGAGCTAATACACATATTATAGTGGAATTAAGGATGCACTTTGGGCATCTAAGGAAATTCTCAAACGAGAGTTATTATAAATATTATAGTGAATGTTAGAAATACTTCAGAGACTACTATTGTGTAATGAATAAGAAAATAGTAGTGAAGTCATTATGGTACTTGTTTTTCCTATATGGTTTGAGATTAAAAGATTTGTCATTGCTTAAAATTTGACTTGATATATATATAAATTGTTAATGTGTTGTCTTTTAATTGTAAGTTAATCTTGCTTGTCTTCTATTATAATTCCATTTTGGAATGTTTTGAATGCTATTTCTGTTACTGTTCTGAGAGTTTGTGGTATATCAGCTATGATTCTGGGATACTGTTTCAACCCAGCTATCAATTATGATTCTGAATTGTAACGTCATTTTAGATTCGTTGAAAATTTAATTGTTTGTTCCCTCTTAATACAACTTTTGAATTTGTCTTATAAGAGATTGAATTGGCGACCTTCAGTAGCACTTAATTAATTGATATTGCTAATCTCTTTATTGCTCATTTGATTATTGAAAAGTTACTTCATGGAATGAATGTAGTGTTGCATCAAATAACTATGTGTGTATTATGATTTTTGATGAGTGTGAATGATCATTGATTTAGTGAAGGAGCATTTGATTGGATAAAAACCATAACGATTATGCCCAAGATCAATAATTCATTTTCTGTTTGAAGTGACGACAAATCTTAATTGTTGATTAGGTGAAACTCTATGTTGCGAGCTCATATAAGAATTGTGTTGATTTGATAGAATGATCTCTATAGTCTATGTTAGTCCAAGGAAGAACACATTATAGGAGCTTTGTTATGCTTTCATATGATAAAATAAAAAGTTTTGATGAGTTTATCTACAGTGAAATAGATGACTAACCTTATAGGTTCACATATTTTGTAAAAGCTTTACCTATAGGAAATTGACAAAGTATTTTTGAAAGGATTACAGCATATCGGGGATTCTATATCATTATTTGCTAAGCTATCTAGTTGTATTAGTATACTAGAAAGTATTTGCGTATCTTTGTGAATATTTTCTCAAATTATAAAGTTTGAGGGTTGAGCAGTGGACTAGTCCAAGTTAAGTGTATTGATTATTTGAGGAAAATTTCAACACTATTATCATGACTAGCCTTGGTAGATAAGAATTTGGCATCTCATTCTGTGACACAAACTGGTAAACTTAGCAGGTTCTACTAATCTATGAGTTGTAAGATATTGAGATGGAACTTTTACCAATAATGTTTACAAGGATGATTATCCTATTTGTGGTGTGTTAATATAATTTAGAGCTTCAGTTTGAGGGTTTCTCAATTTGAAACATTTTAGTAAAGGAACAAAAAGGAAATGGGATTTTGGATCTTACGAAGCCTGCTCGTGAACAACATGATTATGAGGACAAAATCTCTTTTAAGGAATGAGAGGTCTAACGACACTTCTTGGACAAATAGCCAAACCTTTTCGCACTATCGTATGTGATACTAAATTGGTGGAACAAATCTTGATAAACAAAAGTAAGTGAAAAATCTTGGAGACGACATCATTTATCTTAGTACTATAACACGTATAGCCCTTATCAGTCAAAGATAGCCCAACCTTCTAACCAAGTATAGAATCAAGACTCTTTCTCATGCTCCCTAATGCAAACCACTAAATGATTGGAGTTTTGATAGGAGACGAAAAATGGATAAAGTGTCAAGGTATCATATTGTATAGATCAATGGCATAACCTACATAGGAACTCAGGTATGAAGCAAGAACAAAATGTTCCTTCTTCTTTACTGATTAAGGTAAGTTTCGAGGACGAAACTTTTTATAAGGGAGGGAGAATGTAATACTCGGTAAAAAAAAAAGAGAAAAGCAAAAGACAAAGGGGAAACAAAGTAGCATGAAATGGGGAAAAGTAAAGTGAAGTGGGGAATAAAGTAGAGTGGGGATAATGATGAAAAGCATGACAATGATGATTTGGACCACAAAAAAAAAAAAAAAAAATGCATAAGAGTGATCAGACGCCTCATTTTGTGTTGCTTCTACCATTTTTCTCCTTTCTTCACTCCAACCATTGTAGAGATCTTAGACAGAAGGTTCATCAGGTAAGGTAAGTGATTTAATTCATAGGCTAGAAAATTTATCATAAGGTTTGAGATAATTTCTAGAATTAATTATTGATGACTTATTTGGTAATAGAAAATTTGATTTATGTGTTTAGGAGATTGAAGTGGTGACTAAATTTTGCAATTTTGTGAATTGAGAATTTTGCTTTGGGATGAAAGTGTAAGTGGAATTCATCTATCCTCCTCCAAATATTTCCTATGCTCATCTTAATTGTTATATTCGAGATTTGTTCCTTTTTGTGTTATATCGTTTAGTTAGTATAAGTTTAATCCGAAAATGAATTTGATATTTCATTCGTTAAGATCTCTTGTTGTTAGTTTTCCCTTTAAGGATTATTCCGGACTTTGAGTTATTTAATGATTAAGTTCATATGGAATTGTTAAATAAAATTATTATTATTTTGGGTTTTGTTCTATTAAAATGACCAAATTTAAGATATTATTTAATTGTTAGATTTTGTATTTTTGATTGTCATTTTCATCTTTCTTTATATATCTGAAGATGAATTTGGTTGAAATTATTGAAAATAAGAGTTAGAATTAAAAAAAAAAAATTGTTAAGTCACTGTAGTGACTTTTTACAGTGACTTTCACAGTGACTTTTGAAAAGTCACCAATGACTTTTGAGTTAGTCACTTAGTGACTAACAGAGACGTTAATATTTTAATAGTATTGGATTTTTTTATTATATATATATATATATATATATATATGATATTGTATACATTATTTATTTTATAAGAAAATTAAAATGAGTATTTAAAGAGTCTGTTTTGATATTTTATATATTTTAATTGTCGAAATAAATTTCATTCAAACGTAAATAAAACTCCTGTTATTTACTCGTATTATAATTTTGTCTCGAAGTCCGGATAAATCCTTAGAAATTCTATTGTATTGTTTGATCGTCGTCCAAAAGCTTCTCAATCCTTGTTAACTTCACACGTGTTCTTTTATTTATGATTATCTATAACAGGAAAATTTTCTTATTGTTGTGTTATTCTAATAGTACCAATACTGTTACGGTGCTACGGTACAGATACTGTTACTGTACCGCTTTAGCGGGTACTGTTACCGCTACTAGTGAGTTGGGCCCAAATTTATTACTGAACCGACACTGCACGGGTTAAATGCAGTCACAACTATTTCTATATATTTTGTTTATGAGTCATGTTAATGACTATTCTCTTTTGTTCCACTAATTGTATTGGTCAATTATTAACCAACTGTTATATGTATAGCATATATTGTGAAATTTGTGAATTCCAGTCAGAAATTTTCTGACTCAATCCTCAAGTTGTATTTTTATTGTGGATTGAATTCTCTTACTGAGCTTTCGTTCGCTCACCACTTTTGTTTCCGCCTGCTTTCTTTGCAGTTAGAACAAAATAAACACTGCAACGTGAAGAGGACCAAATAATTCAGTGATGAAATCTTTGTCTTTTTGGAATATGGTTTGATTTGGAGTGAAATCTTTATCTTGTGACACTTGGTTTGGATTGTAATAATTAAGGGATTTATACTTTCCTTTATAGATATTTTTAGAGATTTAGATTGTATTGGAATATTTACGGCTTGATTAGAGATTATTAAATATTTGGATTTTCTAGTTGTTCTGAGTTAATTGTTCACTGGTTGTGCGCCTAGCGGGCTTTTGGGGTTTTACTCCTTTAGCACACGGCGTGTTACGTGCCGAGATCTACTGTGCATATGAAATTTCGGGGCGTGACACATTCAGAAGGATTAAATTCCAAGGAAACACAGTTATCTTTTGTGAAGTGGGAAACAGACGAGAGTTTTGGTGATTTGTGGCACATTCAATATGTTATTCAAAGAGAAAGGGCGAGAAGAAATGGAAAAATGAGAATGACCAGTATGCGCAATTTTCAGGGGCTTACCATCTCCAACAAGAACATTATCCGTACCATGATATGGGGTGATATGATGAAGAAGGGACGGATCCGAAGTCATATGAGTGGAAGCTCCCGAATCTGGAATCCAAGGTTCTACCGAAGCAGTGGAAAAAGCATTGTTGGGAGAGAGTTGATGATAACCCGCGGAGTTGGTTGGGGCCATGGTGGTGTGAGTTTGTTGGTTGTTGTTTCGAGACTGCGCATACCTATATTTGCAACGTGCTGCTGAATGTCCAAATTTAGAACAAATTTGACATTTGATCCGAGATGAGTTTGAGTTGGAGAATGATTTGTTGGACATACTGGGTCTGTGATTTGAAGAGTTGGAGTCTGACCAATTTGCCTTTGGGGTATTCACAGCAACTAGAGCATGATTGTGTGGTGTGGGAAGTAATCCTTTTGATGAGAGGGTCGTGGATTGGAATTGAGCTGTGAGTGCAGACACGGTTTTGTCATGGGCAGTAGGTTGGTGCTCATCATCCAATAGGACCCTCTGCTCATATGTCAAGAGTTTTGCGCGAAGTTGTGAAAAGGTTGGTGCTGGGGAAGAGTTTTCAATGGAGGTAACAAAGGGCCTGTAAGCCCTAGGGAGTCCGTCAAGTGTAACAATCACCAAATCGAGGTCGGAGATTGAGTCCCCAACGGCAGAAAGAGCAGTGGAAATTGTAGTGATTTGCTGAAGATACTCGGATGCAGAGAGGGTACCTTTTCGGATGGAACGAAGTTGGGCCCGAAGAAGGGATTTTCGAGCCATGGATTGTTGAAGAAAGGTTTCTTCAAGTGATTTCCAAAGATCATGAGCAGAAGAGAAACCTGGTGCCTGATGAACAAGAGTATCGAAGAGTGTTGCTGTGATGCACGCCGTGACAAAACTGTCATAGCGGATCCAGTCATCAAGAGTAAGAGCGGAAGAAGAAGTGGATGAGGCTTGGGTATCGGCAGTTGGCGCTTTTGGTTTTGAAATAGTCCCATCAATATATCCAAGCAGATTGTTGAAGGTAAAGAAATTGACTATTTGTGTCTTCCACGTGAGGTAGTTGGTATGATCAAGATTGATGGTAACATACACCTTGACACTATATGTAGGAAGAGCAGAGGCAGTAGAGTTGGCCATTGATCAATAGAGGCGAGAGATAGAGCCTGACAAAGCTGTGAGAACTGTATTAGACGGAGGGATGGTGGAAAGGGAAGAGAAGGGGACTGTTTGTTGTGATAGTCACTGATACCATGAAGATTTTGTATATTCAATTGTATGTAATGTGATACAACAGTACAATATTTATCATACATCACTAAATATCTGTGTAAATGCTATGCGAATGTCTTGGAGACAATCATGTGATTTCCTAGAGAGAATCGTGCAATTAGAATAAACATAGATGCTAATAGCAAAGCTGTCAAATGTTAAAATTCAAAAGGGTGACAACGGTCTATCAGGTTTAGAGGATCAGATGATAATATGGAGAATGCAAACTACTGGCTTAGGGAATATCTCATATCAGCATTCATGCCATTCTTTCATTTGCTTTTTCTACTGAAAAATATTGCTTTCAACTGTCTTAAAAGTCGGGTGAAATAGTTTGAAATTGACTTTGTGACTAAAGATTCTGTATTAATACTTATGCCCACTTTTATCACAAATATTATCATACATTTGAACAACTAAAACATGTACTGAGACGCACCACTACACCATGAAGTTAGCAGCCTTATGACAGATCTAATGAAATCTTACTTAGATTGAGTTCCTCGTTACCCAAAAAAAAAAAAAGAGAGAGAGATATTGCTGTGAACATTTTCCGACGGAAAGTGCAACCAAAGTGTCAAAACACAATATGATATACAAAGCTCCCAAGGCACAACATGATACAAAGCTCTCAAGGCAAAATATGATACAAAGCTCTCAAGGCACAAGAGTTTAACTCCTTCACCAGGAAAAAAAAAAAAAAAAATTGAACTGCAAACTATAGCTAACAATGCTGTTCTGAGAGAGTTGAGAAGCCACTACTACAAGCAAAGGCCTCACCATCACATGAATAGTAATCACTTGTCTCAGTTATCTCCTCAAGAATTAATGAAGTGAATTCTACTAGTTCAGTATTATAGTTTGAAGTAGCCAACTGCATGATGTTCTCGATCTCCCTTACCACCTCGCCCATTGTAGGCCTATTAGCTGCGGATTCTCTGACACAGCTCATTGCCAGATGACTGAAATTTTCCAGACCTACAAGATTTGGCCCTGGACCGATACTTGGATCAACAATCTGATATAGGTTTTGCAGATCGTTTGCATTATCCATTGCCTCCTGAACCGATTTAACAATGTGTTTTCCTTTCTCTATTGCAGCTCTTGCGGTTACCAGCTCAAGCAAAACGATTCCAAAACTATATTCATTACTTTTTTCAGTCAACTGCTCTGTCATGTAATATTCTGGATCCATGTTGCCCTGAATCAAGAAGCACAAAATTTCTTCTTGTCAAGGTAAAAGCAAAATTTTAGCACTAAGACAACTCCAAATCCCGGACAAAAGATGTTCCTTTTTTAATTTGAGCCACTTAAAACATATCCCAATAGTTGTATCGCATATTGCCCAAATCAGATTTTCGTAGGATTGATCTAGGAGCCATATCCTTTATAATATTAATCTAGAGTATGAAATAGTTTCCTTTCAAGATATAGGTGATGATGCCAAAGAAGAGGGGTACTTCCAGAACTGTGTACCCTATTATACAATATAAGACATGAAAATGGTGGAACCAATCCAGAATGATATTGCACTTCCTCCTTCTGAATCAGCAATTGTAGCAAGGCCAAAGCAGTGTTTATGAGATTTCCAATTTCAATTTCTTGCTGTAGGAATGTAAAAATCAAAAGATTTTCAAAAGCCACAACTGTAATCTTTTAGCACTACTCTCTGTCCGAGTAAGACAGGAAGAATATGAATTTTACAACGAAAAAGACTTTGCCCCTGTAAATAAAAGTTTTGAGAATTTAGATACTGACCAATGTACCTTTGACTTGAGTGGTTACATAACTCTTGGCAACATCACCAATTAGTTTTGACAGACCAAAATCAGCAACTTTTGCATTCAGATTATCATCCAGCAAAATGTTGTTCGATTTGATGTCCCTGTGTATGATGGGAGGGTTGACTAGCTCATGCAAGTATAACAGACCTCTGGCGGCATCCAGGGCTATTCCAAGTCTCCTTGTCCAGAGCAACTTGATTCCAGACTTCCCTACATGAATCATAGTTAGATGATCATTAGAAACCAACTCACATATTTTGCATCTCCTTATAACACCTTGATTGTATTTTCTAAGTTTCAGTAAGCTAAATATGATACGAGGGCAATACTATTTGTCAGTAGTGATATTCAAGTTTGCCATATAACTCAACAATGCAAGCCAGTAGTTTCAATCAATAATTTGGGGGCTGAAGAGTAGATGGGAATTTTTCAGCCAGGCTCCACGCACCACTGGTTCTATCTTTTTGCCATGAGATCTTTATTGATTAGGAAAGAATATTGCTTTGGCATGCCTCTTAATCATGTTTTATTCGGTCGTCCATATATCCTAAAAATTATAGACAAGGCCATCTGAATCACTATGTTAAAAAGTAAGAGAATGAATAAGATGTGAACTTAATTCATTATGACAATTGGAACCAACCCCACCTTCTCCCTCTTTCTCGTTCTCTCCTGCCCTTCAAAAATAAATTAAAAGGTTGGAAAATGTTTATCTAGAAATTGTGTCCTTAGAAGGCATAAATAAAGCTATGTTGGTATTTAGAGTAAACCAAAGAAGAGATTACCTGAAAGACTTTCTCTGAGAGTACCATTTCGAATGTACTCATATACCAGCGTTTGTTCTCCTTGCTCATCACAAAATCCCACAAGGCTAACAATGTTCTTGTGGTGAATTCTAGACAAAAGCTTAATTTCTGTTTTAAACTCAGTAGCCCCCCTGCATTGACCCCCGTTGAACTCGTTTAATGGCAACTAATTGTCCGGAAGTGAGAGCTCCTTCATAGACCTGTCAATTCCGCATTACTTAAGCATTCGAAAAGTTTGAGCTCACAAAGAAGATATCGAAAGATCGGTACGAGGCAAGGCCAACGGAAACTCTTTTACCACACAATCAGATATTATATATACCTAGAACTGAAACAGCATGCCACCTAATTTCTTTTTCTTTCTTGAAAGTATATGATTGTCAAACTCAAAATATTATATAGACATGGTTAATCAAAATATGATTGTATATCAAGCTTTGATCATTTTCTGGTGTCATATATTAAATTTTAATTATTTTCTAGTGGTGTAAATTGTAAGATCATCTAACACAACGACAATAATTATGTCATGTTTTAATCTTAATCATTTTCTAGTGTCGTAAGCTATAAGTTCACGTAATACAACATTATTAATACTCTACACAACTCAATACCCCGACTATATATCTTACAAGCTTTGATTATTTTGTGGTGTTGTATCTTAAGTTTTGATCATAAGGTCACGTAACACAATAATAAAAATACCCTACAGAACTCAATACCCGACTACATATGTTACAAGCTTTGATTATTTTGTGGTGGCCTATATTAAGTTTAGATCATATAGTGTCGTAAATTCTAAAGTCACGTAACACAACAATAACACCCCGTAGAACTCTCAACCCTGACTAGAGGTTACAAGCTTTGATTATTTTGCGGTTTCATATATTAAATTTTGATCATATTGTAGTACCGTAAATTATAAGGTCACGTAACACAATAATAATAATATTTTACAAAACTCTCTATACTGATGTAATATCTCATATTGGTGGATATATATAATATATTTGAGTAGTTTATAAATGAGTGTTGTGGATATAAGAGATAATTTATTTTAACTATTTTGAACCCGTAAAAAAGATGATTAAGTAGTTATTTATTATGCTTATAATATTAAAAAAAAAACTAAATAATTATTTTTTATGCCTACAATATTAATTTTGTTCACAAAAATTTTTAAATTCGTAACGTGACACCCGACTCCGTTGATCCGAACTCGCGACTTAAAGTTAGAAACGAAAAGCAAGTAAAATTTGAGGGAGATTGAAATGGGAGAAGAGTTGACTAATGCTAATGCCATAATATGCGGTGGCAGTTTTTGTCCTTACAACACAATAACAGGATACTATTGGTGACGTCATTTCTGGGCGCCATTGAATTTGTAGGAAAAATGTTGAAAACAATCATTGTTTCTAGCGCGTAAATACTTCGGCAAACATTCTGCGAGCCGTAGGGTCGAGTTGGAATCGCTTTCAGACTGACCCGAATTTATATTATACCCATGAACGCCTTATTAATATTTCCAAAGGGTTGAATGGAGTCATCGTTTTGTTATAATATAAGATTTTAAGTTTAAATTATATTTTTATATTATAAAATATTATTTAATTATTTATTAATTTAAAATATGTATTATAACGTATTGTTATTTTATTAAAATTTATAATTAAAAGATAAATTTAATATAATTCTATCTAAGAAGATTTCTTGTTGTTGAAAAAAAAATGAAAAAAATAGTGACTAACTAACTAGAAAGGTACAGAATTTTATAGTTGGTTAAATTAGAAAAATTTTAAGTTTCAGACAAAAGAAAAAAACTTTTAAGTTGTCGTCGGGACCTAGACTAACAAAATAGTGATAATATTTCAATATCATTAATATCTAAAATCACTTACTTGTTAATCTTATTAGTTTTGGTCACTCAATCACTTTACCGCTATTTGGCTCCAAAGATAAAATATTTTAAAGAGTAAAATGCATGATACTTTTCTGTATTATTTAAAAGTTGCATAATAAATTTTATGTTTTAAAATGTGACAAATATCCCATATGTTACACTAAATGTTGCATGATACCCCTATCGTTTAATTTTCTATTAAAATTAACTGAGAGTGTAATACACTCGCAAAAAATGCATTTGGAGGTGTATTAAGCCGTCAAATAAATATTATATGACCAAAATACCCCAAATTTGTCTTAACCTTTTCCTTTTTTTTTTTTTTTAACCCTTTCTTCTTTATCTTCACCAACAACCAAAGAACCCACCTCCGCCTACTCTGCGTTGCCGAGATTTCAACTGGGAGAAGTTTGATAACCTGTGGTAGAGCAACTCGAATCCTTCCACTCCTTCCTCAAACATTTTTTTCATTTTTTTTTAATTTCATTCCAATTATAATTTAGTTGGTTTGCATTTACTTGGCTAAGGGCTTGATAAATGTTAATGAGGAATTGCCTTAGTAGATAGATCTACAAAGAAAGTTGGTGTCAGATTTTTTTTTTGGTCCAAAGTTGATGCAGACGTTCTGGTAATGGTGGTTCGTTTCAAAGAAGATGGGTGAGGAAGGTGATGACATAGGTTTTTTCATTTAAAGCGTACATATATTAGCTAATACGCTTCAATCACAAATGAGAGACGTGGTCTAGTGGATATTTTTTCAACTTTAGAATTGCAAGATCTCAGGTTCGAGTCCTTGCAGGAGTGTGTTTATTATATGCATGTTGAATATAATTTTTTTCTCAAAGACATGTCAGCTGCATGTGTCACCAGGCTATTGGCAGACGAGAAGATTTGCATACCATTGGAGGGAGGATTGCCACGTGTCATTACATCATTGAATAAAAAAATAAAGACATGAAAAATGGAAAACAAAAAGGAAAATAAATAAAGAGAAAAAAAATTTAAATAAAGGACAATCTGGCCATTTTACATTTGTAGTTAATGAATATTAACAAAATTCGAGATTGGGGAGAGTGTGCAATATTTGGTGTAACACATGGGGGTATTTGCTACTTTTTAAAATATAAAGTTTATTATACAACTTTTAAATAACACATGAGAGTATCATGCATTTTACTCTATTTTAAATTCATTCTTGATAGAGTCCTCTATAGTTACCTATGAACATTAGATTGGTTCCCTCGCCTGTGGATCCGCGTTCTAATAACATACCTATCAATCTTCATGGCTGTTCAAACAGGACATTCCTTAGTGTAAATGTTTCTATTAACGAAATTTAATCTTTTGACAAAAAAAAAAAGAAGGCAATTATGGTTAAAATTCACTAATAATGTTAACTTTTAGGGATCCTAAGGGATTTTTAAAACTTCAAGGACCTAATAGAAATTATGGCAATATCTCAGGAATCTGCATGCAATTCTCCGCATTTTGAACATCTGAACTCCATGTAGATGGATCTCTAATAGATGAAACTTAAAAGGTGCAATTTTTCACAGCAGAAGTTAAGAGGATCAGATGATTCTATGAAGAATACAAAACAACTGGCTTAGGGAAGATCTAAAAAAAAAAAACTGGCTTAGGGAAGATCTCATATCAGCATTTGTGCTATTCATACATTCACTTTTCCTACTAAAAAATATTGCTTTCAACTATCTTTAAAAGTCAGTAAAATGATCTAAAAGTGACTTTGTGACTAATGGTCCTGCATTAGTATTTATACTCTTTCATTACAAATATTATTATACATTTAAAAGACCTTAAACATGCATTAAAACGTGTCACTGCACCATGAAGTTAGTAGTCTTAGAACATATCTAATGAAACCCTACATAAGTTGAATTCCTCATTACCCCAAAAAACAAAAGAAATATTATTGTCAACATTTTCTATGGAAAGTGCAACCAAAGAGTCAAAACACAATATGACATACAAGGCTTTCAAGGCACAATATGATACAAAGCTCTTGTCACGCCCCCAAAATTCGCCTAAGGCAAAATCGGGGACAAGACCGTCGCGAATCCAAAAAAATAAATCTTCCTAAGCCTACAAGGCTCTAAACCTCAATAACTCGAAGTATGAATCAATCAATTAAATATTAGCAATTAATCCACAGCATCTATAATCCCCATAAAATATAAAAATACTATAAACCTTAATTATATGACAAATCTCTCAAAAACAATAATTAAAGAAATTACACTAACATATGAAAATATAAATATTCTTAATCCACTATGATCCTTTTTCCTTTCTCCATGAAAACTTCTAACTTAATAACTCGGAACTAATTTGTCATCTACAAAAGTAAAAAAAACAATAGAAAGGGCTGAGCGAAACAATGCTTAGTAAGTACAATATACCCTAAGGAACGATAAGGCTCAAAAGCAATCAATAGTAGGACGAATACAATATTATCAAGTACTAACATAATATATAACAAGTTGTGGCTGCTTAGCAAGGCACATAGAATACAAAATTCACAATACAAAGTCGATAACAGATGACGACTTATTAATTTTCAGCCGTCTAAAATTTGATACACAACTTGTATAGTTTGCAGGGCTTGAATCAATGGTTTTCAAAAGAATCAATGCAAAGGTTCGACAATAATCATACGGATATCAAATAATGATAAATTAAATGACGTTTACTGATTAACAAATAGAGTATAGAAAGAATTGGTATATTCTACTTACTTAAAGTTCTATAAACTCGTAGTCATTTAAAACACAAAAATGATTTCCACCAACCTAAAGTTTGTTCATACAAGATCCAGTGCAATAATAGCGAAAAGCTAGTTGACGATGGAAGACTGCAAGTAATATTATAAGCTTAAATGGTCTATACTTCATCATATATATAGTAATCATCATATATATAGTAATAACCACCACCAAATTTAATGCATACCTTAGGCCACGATAATAAGTTACTAATATCCTATAACAAATATTGTCATAATTGATTCCTATAATTAAGCCATTAAGCAATAACTACTTCTTTTTCCCTTTTTTTTTCTTTTGAAATCCTAAACCAGGGCATACGTTCTCCTCTTTTCTTATATAACTAGATATACATTAACCCACTCAATTAGTGTCCCTAATTTTTAGGCTTTAAATCAGCCTATAATCAATAACAAAATTTATCATCATCCCATAATAATATCAATCAAAGAGTTAATATTTAAAATAGTAAAAGTCAAAACCTAAAAATTGTGGGGTGTTACAGCTCTCAAGACTTAAGAAGTTAACTCTTTAATCAGAAAATATTGGCAAGCCTGGAAGTGACAACTTCTTGCTACAAATTGTAGCATCTTAAAATACAAACTATAGCTAAAATGTTGTTGTGGGAGACTTCAGAGCCATCACTATAGGTAAAGGCCTCAGTATCACATGAATAATAATCACTTCCCTTAGTTATCTCCTTAGGACTTGATGAAGGGAATTATAGTTCAGTGTTACAGTTCAAACTAGTCTCACTACCTCGCCCATTGTAGGCCTATTAGCTGTAGATTCTCTGACGCAGCTCATTTCCAGATGAATGAACTTCCCCAGACCTCCAAGATTTGGCCCTAGATCAACAATTTGATATAGGTTTTGTAGATCTTTCACATTATCTATGACATCCTACATCGGTGAGAGATAGTGTGATTTATAAGTGGGTATTGTGGGTATAAGGGATAACTTGGGTTAACCAGTTTGGGTTAGTAGAAAAAAGACCCAAGTAGTTGTTTCTGATGCCTACAATACTAGTCTCGTCTACGGGTCCGGGGTTCTGGGCTCGGAACATGACAAAATGGTATCAGAGTAGGTCACTAGCTAGTGCAGGAACTAAGTGCTATGCGGGGTAAAGTGCTACACCTAGAAGGCTGATAGGAACCACCTCTTGAACCCGTAAGAGTCATCTCTAAAATCTTTCACTGTCTGGTTGGTCCTGGGTATGTGTGCCCTTGACGAGGACGTCAAGTCGTTAACGGGGGTGTATGTGACATCCTACATCGGTGGAAGATATTGTTATTGTATGATTTATAAGTGGGTATTGTGGGTATAAAAGATAACTTAGGTTAACTATTTTGGACTAGTAGAAAAGAGACTCAAGTAGTTATTTCTTATACCTACAATACTAGTCTTGCCTGTGGATTTGGGGTTCTCGGCTCGGGGCGTGACATTATCCATCGACTCTTGAATTGATTTAACAATGTGTTTTCCTTGCTCTATTATAGCTGTTGCAGTTAACAACTCAAGCAGAACGATTACATTCTGTTAGAGAAGGGTCTGTGCATGTGATCGATTTTGTGAAACATTAACTTCTATTGCTTTTAGAGTACACAAGTTTATATTTTGTTGAAACAGTATATATATATATAAGAAGTGTTTCATTGCCTCATTCAATAACAAGTTACTCAACGCTTTCTCAAATTTTAAATTGAAGCTCCATGCACGCTACATGCACACTTCATGCACGTTCTATGCGATGGATTCTTTTTGTCAAGCTTATTCTTCTATAGGTCAAATGACTCTCTAGTTCCTGGCGTCCAGAGTTAGGACGACTCTATAATTCACGAAAACTATTCCGGTGCCGAGAGTTACAATGACTCTACAATTCATGACAACCATTCTGGTGCTGAGATTGAGGACGAAGAGAACGATGAGTTCTTCATATTATTCTACGAGTTTCTCTTCGACTTCTACATATCAACATTTTTATACGGGTCGGACATTCATGAAAATCCTTTTGGCCCCGAGAGTTATAACAAAGAAGATAAAGGTGCCTTCTTCGATGGTTTCTTTCCCTCAAGGGACTCTGAAGTTCATGAAAACCGTTCCGGCATGGAATGTTCGGACGTGTTTGCATTGTTGCATTTAGTTTCTCTCGAAAGGCTTGCCCAAGCCAGGGTAAGCATCTCGTAGACATAGTTTTATGGTTTAATTAAAGTTATTATAGTTTGTCTTATAGAATTTTTTAATATATTTTCCAGGAAGAAATAAAGATACATCTAAATTACATATGAAAACCGTTTCGGCATGGAATGTTCGGACGTGTTTGCATTGTTGCATTTAGTTTCTCTCAAAAGGCTTGCCCAAGCCAGGGTAAGCATCTCATAGACATAGTTTTATGATTTAATTAAAGTTATTATAGTTTGTCTTATAGAATTTTTTAATATATTTTCTAGGAAGAAATAAAGATACATCTAAATTACATGAGACAGAGGATAAATTAAGAGTTTCAGAAGCTAAAAGTAGCTAGTCTTTTTTTTTTTTTTGGTTTCTTGGATTCGTTCATTCATGGTCATGATGGCCGCCTTGCAGTTAGCGAACTCCTTGCTAAAAACCAACACCATGGGTGAGACTCAACTTCTGGTGACTTGTCTAATAAGTCCTATTTGCACTTGTCTAATGACATTGGTATAACCAGAGAAAGTGCACAAGATGCAGGAAACAGATCACTACCTCACTCTCACTTCAGAAATGTTACTCTACAGATTGCAGGAAATGGATCACCAAATCAGTCTGCACCAACACTTCACTTCGTAAATGTTCAGTAGTTTCAGCAAACACGAACACCGAGTCAATTGAAGAACCAGGGAGTGTACAGACGATGATGAATGCCTTCAGTAATTAGTTATTACTTTATAATTTTATATGTCACAAAAAATTAATTATTAACAATTTCTTGTTTATTGTAGCGGTGCTTGTTCTATATGTTATCTTATGCTTAATTGAAAAGTTGATTCTTGTTGCAGAGATGAAGATCAGTAAACACAACAAATATTTTTCGGTTGTTTCTGTTGTGCTAGCGATTGTCTCATTGGTTTCGACACTAGATAAGATCTTTTTGTTGTTAATTAGTGCATAGAGTGAATGAGTCCGCTGAGTTTGGGCAAGAAAATCTTTCGTGACCATTGATGGTCTTGTTGAAATTGAAATAAGTGTTGTTGTCACTAGTACCTCACTTGCGTTTGTATTTTTAAACTATTAGTTTTGGAGAGAGATGTTTGTAGTAGTTGTTAGAATTAATTTGGAAGAATGAAAAATTGAACAGTTGGTTTTGGAGGGAGATATTTGTAGTAGTTGATATAATTGATTTGGAAGAATGAAAAATTGATAAGAGAGTTTGTAGAGAAAGGAGATGAACTTGGCTCTTGAGGAATTGATATGTTAGTTTTTTGGCTTGGTTACAAATGGTGGAGGAGCTCATATTTATAGCCCTCCATGATGATTTTAGGTACAACATGTTTGCAAAAATATTCAAATATGAGGCACCAATTTCAAATATTTTTATAATATTTGTGCAAATATTCTGGACCAATTGGAATATTTTTGCAAACATCCAAGACCTAATTGAACTTTTCTCTTTTGCACATGTTGTTTTCCAAATTTGCCCCACTAACCATAGTCATGTGCGAATCATATAAACAATTTTCTGTTAAAGTTAACCCCAATTTTAATGGTGAGACTAACCTGAGACTTTTATGAAATATATAGGATTAAATTGAGACTTTTGAAACATATAGGATTAAATTGAGACTTTTAGGCAAACATTGTGAGACCCAGACCCGAAAATAATAGTTATTTTATTATTTTACTATTTGCATTTATTTGTTTGCAATTAATTGACGTGATTTTTCTAATTGAATCATTAAGTGCATTTTTATGTTAACGTAAATAGTTGATTAAATGCATTCTAGTAGTTATTTACTGAGCAAATATATCTTATGAGCTAGCAATTGAACACTTGGCATTTTAGAGCATTCTACATAGTTTGACTTAACTTGACTTGCCTTATAACCACAAAAACAAGATAAAACAAAAAAAAAGTAAAAACAAAAGCAAGAGAAGGGTTGAGATCGGGTGAGAAAAAAAAAACAGAGAGGGAAAGAGGGCTGACCCGAGAGAGAAAGGGGAAGAGAAAGAAGAAAAAAGGAGAAAAAAGAGGAAAATTGGCCTTGCCAGCTCAACCTTATGCTCCTTTGTGCAATTTCATCCAAGTTTAGGTGAGGGGTGATTTGTGCATTTTTCTTGTATTTTAAATGTTGGTAAGTTTATGTACATGGTGTAAAATGGAAGATTAAGCTATATATTCATATCCTAAGGTGTTTATTGTGAAGAATATATGAAGTTGAGTGTTGTAGGCTTTCTAAAATTGGAAACTTTGGCATGTTAGTAGTTGTAGTTCAATATTAGAAGTGAATGTGTATCTTGAAGATTAAGTGTTTGATTTAATGTTAAAGAGAATGTTTTAGCTCAAGAATGGAATACAATGCATATAGATACAAGGAAATGTAAGCAAATGGACCTAAGCAAATTGATTGAGCTATGTGCATGTGTGTGTGTGTTGAGAGGGCCAACTGCCCAGTGCAGGGCTACTTGCCGACGCTAGACAACCGCTGGCTAGGGGTTACTGCCGGCTGCAGCCATGTCCCTTTCCCCTTTCACCTTTTGTGCAACGAAAGCATGCTATATGCTAGTTTGGACTATGGTCATTTCTTGCTTGCATTTAGATATTGATTCTAGTTGAAATGTTCCTATTTTGTGTCGTTAACTAGCTAAGTGTTGAAATGGTTGTTGAGTTAACTTCATAGTTCATGTGATAGTTAAACTATAATTGAATTTAGCTTGCACTTAGCTAGAGATTGCTAGTTAAAATGTTCTTACTTGAGTTATTAACTAGTAAATGATAGAAAAGTTGTTGAGCTAGCTTCATGTGCAAACTATTAGCTATCGGAAAGTAAGAAATGCATAAGTTAGATGTTTTATTAGTTGTAGCATATGAGTGGATCATACTAATGTTCATGAATGTGTTATGGAATGCCATTACTTGCTTAAATGTTTAAATGCAAGAGTTAAGTGAACTATTGATTTCAAATGTTTTAATGGTTATATTGAATGTGCTAATGTTAATGAACGTGCTATAAAATGTCTTATTTGCTTAAATGCTTGAGGGGTAACCTACTCTGTTGTTCCTTCATTTTATGAGCTTATTAAATGTTACTCAAGTGATCTATCCAGCGTTAACGAAGGTTGCAACCTTAAGCGATGCACAGTAGTGTTATGCCTTCACTTGGGTACCAGTGATTGGTTGCACAACCTCTGCGTTCTATTCCCTTACTCGCTTGGTCATTGAAGGCCTTAGGGTGTTGGGTCGTAGGTTATCAGGGTACATCCGGAGTACCCCAGCGGGAGTGATAAGGGGATGTCGGCAAACGTTTCAACGTTCAAGTGTTCGTGAAAGCAGAATGAGGAGCAGCTACAGCAAGCGGAAAACGTATCCTTTTCAAAGTGGTTATATAGTTTGATGAACTTGGTTGAATGTTCATTACTTCTTATTATCGCATGTTGTTGTTCTAAGCTTACCTACCATTGATTCTTATTGCTTGGCATATATGCATTCACTAAAAGGTTTTCAAAACTCCCCGTGTTTGTCCCCCCTCACTGAGCACGTGGTTGCTCACCCCTTTTCTCTTCAACAATTTAAGGTGTAGCAAGGTGAAATTGAAGTGCTTTACAAGTTGTTTGGGCCTACTTTGCATGGAGTGCCGTTTGGATCGTGATAGCTTATAATTTTCGTCTTGTCAATGTCAATAGAATGTGAAGAGTTCATTAATCATTGTGAAGTTGTAATAAATGTATACTGTAAAAGACAAAGGTTTATGAGATGTTGAATGCTTGTTGTTGTGAGATTGTTTGATTGAACAAGTTTTGAATTATTCATAGTACAGGAGAAACTCCGTCTGTTTTTCCTCGTTTTTACTTTCCTTGGGGTTTAGGTCGGGTTGTTACTATTGGACTTGATTCCACGAGGGATCGGTTCGTTTCAAACATATAAGACTAAATTGAGATTTTTGAAATATATAGGACTAAGATGAATTTTTGATGAAACATATAGGACTATTGGTGTTATTATCCCTAAAAAAAGCTAGGAAATTAACTAAAAGGAGCTTAATACATAGCTTTTTTTCTTTCTTTCTTTTTGTCATTTTATTACATAGCTTAATATACATCATTTTGTGGTGTTGTATATCAACTTTGATAATTTTCTGGTGTCATATATTAAATTTTAATCATTTTCTAGTGTTTATGTCATGTGTCAAGTTTTGATCATTTTGTAGTGTGACAATTATAAGGTCACGTAACACAGCATTATTAATACCTTACACAACTCAGTACCCCGACTACATGTGTTACAAGCTTTGATTATACCCCGACTATATGTGTTACAAGCTTTGATTATTTTGTGGTGTCGTATATTAAGTTTTGATCATAAGGTCATGTAACACAATAATAATAATAGCCCTGCTGTATATTAAGTTTTGATCATATTATAGTGTCGAAAATTATAAGGTCACGTAACACAACAATAGTACCCCGTAGAACTCTCTACCCCAATTAGGTTACAAACTCTGATTATTTTGTGGTGTCATATATTAAGTTTTGATCATTTTGTAAGTCACATAACACAACAATAATAATATCCTACAAAACTCTCTATCACAATATAATATCCTATATTGGTGAGATATGGTGTATTTGAATGATTTATAAGTGGGTGTTGTGAGTATAAAAAATAACTTAGATTAACCATTTTGGGTTAATATAATAGAGGTCCAAATAGTTAATTTTTATGTCTACAAAAAAAAAAATGCAAATGTCAAAGTGTAAAAATTCTTTTTTTTTTTGTTGTCTTTTGACATGTTGCAAAGATCATGTTATCAACCCAATTTGCATTCTCTTAATTATAATAACCCCTTTTACATGTTTTTTAAGAACCCTTTTTATGTTAGAGACAAAACTATCCTCATTGTCTACTATTTCTCACAATGTATAAACCATGAACTTTTTTGATTTTTTTTTCTTTTGTCGTGAGGGAAGAAATAAATAATAGTAGTCATTTAGCACTTTTCTATTAAATTTCACTAACCGTGTTAAATCTTAGGAACCCCCAAGGGATTTTTAAAATTTGAGAGACCTAATCGAAATTATGGCAATATTTCAGGGACCTGCATGCCATTCTCCCCATTTTGAACATCTGAACTCCATGTAGATGGATCTTTAACAGATGAAGCTTAAAAGGTGCAGTTTTTCACAGCAGAGGTTTAGAGGTTTAGAGGATCACATGATTCTATGGAGAATGGAAACAACTGGCTTAGGGAAGATCTCATATCAGCATTCATGCCATTCTTTCCTTTGCTTTTTCTACTGAAAAATATTGCTTTCAATTGTCCTTAAAAGCCGGATAAAATGGTTTGAAAGTGACTTTGTGACTAAAGGTCTTGTATTAATACTTATATCTTCTCATTACAAATATTATTATACATTTGAGACGCGCCACTGCACCATGAAGTTAGTAACCTTAGGACAGATCTAATGAAATCTTACCTAAATTGAGTTCCTCGCTACCCCAAAAAAAAAAGATATCATTGTCAACATTTTCCAACGGAAAATGCAACCAAAGTGTCAAACACAATATGATATACAAAGCTCCCTAGGCACAATATGATACAAGCTCTCAAGGCTTAAGAGGTTAACTCCTTAGCCAAAATAATAATAATAAGAATAATAATTAAACTGCAAACTATAGCTAACAACTGTTCTAAGAGAGTTGAGAAGCCACTACTCTAGGCAAAGGCTTCACCATCACATGAATGGTAATCACTTGCCTCAGTTAGGTCCTCAATACTTGATGAAGTGAATTCTACTAGTTCAGTATTATAGTTTGAAGTAGCCAATTGCATGATGTTCTCGATCTCCCTCACCACCTCGCCCATTGTAGGCCTATTAGCTGCGGATTCTCTGACACGGCTAATTGCCAGATGAATGAAATTTTCTAGACCTACAAGATTTGCCCCTGGACCAATACCTGGATCAACAATCTGATATAGGATTTGCAGATCGTTTGCATTATCCATTGCCTCCTGAACCAATTTAGTAATGTGTTTTCCTTTCTCTATTGCAGCTCTTGCGGTTACCAGCTCAAGCAGTACGATTCCAAAACTATATACATCACTTTTGTCAGTCAACTGCTCAGTCATGTAGTATTCTGGATCCATGTAGCCCTGAATCGAGAACAACAAAATTTCTTACTGTCAAGGTAAAAAGCAAAAGTTTAGCATTAAAACAAGGGAGAATAGCATAAATAGTCCCCATTGTTTTCAAAAAATTCAGTTTAGTCCACATTATTTTAAAATGTTCAAAAAGGTCCCCTAATATTTTCTAAAAGATTCAGTTTAATCCCCATTATTTTAAAAGGTTCAATAAAGTCATCAATGTTTTCCAAAATATTTAAAAAGGTCTCCAATATTTTTCAAAAGGTTCAAAAAAGTCCCCAATGTTTCTCAAAAGATTCGAGTAGTCCCCATTATTTCAAAAGGTTTAAAAAGGTCCCTAATGCTTCCCAAAAGACTCAAAATGGTCCTTATCGTCAAAACAACCGTTAATTTTGACAGACTCTCTTTCATAATACAGTTTGACACGTGACAAAATTTAATTGGTTCGCTACTAATATGCAAAACAACGTTGTATGGGTCCTCTTCTTCCTCATGCCTTGCGAAAAAAATTATAGATTATACATAATCTTTAAAAAATCGTAACTCCTTCAATTTTTGTCCAAATTTCATAAAATTTGGTCCGTTAGAATAGAAATTTCAAGGAGAATTCATAATCTGTAATAGTCACGTGATTCAAATTTCGAAAAAATTATTTCTTTTACCTAAATTGCTCTTCAAAGACTTGTCACGTGACACACATGTGGCTATTATTATGTCAAAATTAATGGTTGTTTTGACGGTGAGGCCCAGTTTGAGTCTTTTGAAAAATATTAGGGACATTTTTGAACTTTTTAAAAAATATTGGAGACTTAAATTGAATCTTTTGAAAAATATTAAGGACCTTTTTGAACATTTTGAAATAATGGAGACTAAACTGAATCTTTTGAGAAACATTGAAGACCTTTTTGAACCTTTTGAAACAATGAGGACTAAACTGATTTTTTTGAAAACAATGGAGACTATTCATGCTATTCTCCCTTAAAACAACTCCAAAGCCCCAATAATAGATGTTCCTTTTTCCAATTTGAGCAACTTAAAGCATATTCAATAGTTATATCAAATATTGCCTGAATCAGATTTTTGTAGGATTGATCTAGGAGCCACGTCCTTTGTAATATTAACCTAGAGTGTGCAATAGTTTCGTTTCAAGATATAAATAACAATTTCAAAGAAGAGGGGAAGCAGTGTTTATGAGATTTCCAGGTTCAATTTCTTGTTATAGGAATGTTTAACAAAATGAAAAGATTTTCACAAGCCACAGTTGTACTCTTTTAGCACTACCCTCTCTCTCTCTCTGAGTAAGATAGGCAAATTATGCATTTTACATCAAACTAAGATTTTCCCCTCTAAATAAAACATGTTGAGAATTCAGAGACTGACCAATGTCCCTTTGACTTGAGTGATTACATAACCCTTGGCACCATCACCTAGTAGTTTTGACAGACCAAAATCAGCAACTTTCGCGTTCAGATTATCATCCAGCAAAATGTTGTTTGATTTGATGTCCCGGTGTATGATGGGAGGGTTCGCCAGCTCATGCAAGTATAACAGACCTCTGGCTGCATCAAGGGCTACTTGATTTCATATTTCCCCACATGAATCGTAGTCAGATGATCATTAGAAACCAACTCACATATTTTGCATCTCTTTATAACACCTTGATGTAATTTCTAAGTTTCACTTTGCTTCAAAGTGTGATACAAGCACAACAGAATTTGCCAGTAGTGATAAATTTGCCGTACAAACCAAGAATACAAGCCAGTAGTTTCAGTCACTAGCTTAGGGGCTGAAGCGAGGACGGAAAATTTTCAGCCAGGCTCCATACACCACTCATTCTATCTTTTTACCGTGAGATCTCTTTGGCATGGATCTTAATCATGTTTTATTCAGTCCCATATCTCCTAATATTATAGACAAGGCCATCTCAATCACTACGTTAAAATATACGAGAATCATGAATAAGATAGTGAACTTAATTCATTTTGATAAATGAAACCCACCCCCCACCCCAACAATCTACCAACATTGATAAATCAGGTGAACTTTATCTACTGCACGCCTGAAGTAATTTAAAAGGTTGGAAAATGTTGATTATTGAAAATATGTCCTTAGAAGGCATAACTAAAGCTTTGTTGGTATTTAGAGTAAACCAATGAAGAAATTACCTGAAAGATTTTCTCTCAGAGTACCATTTCGAAAGTACTCATACACCAGCGTTTGTTCTCCTTGCTCAGTACAAAATCCCACAAGGCTGACAATGTTCTTATGATGAATTCTAGACAAAAGATCAATTTCCGTCTTAAACTCAATATCCCCCTGCATTGACCCCTGTTCAGCTCGTTTAATGGCAACTAATCGTCCTGAAGTTAGAGCTCCTTTATAGACCTCTCAGGTCCCCGTTAGTTAAGAATTTGAAAAATGTTCGAGCTCCACAAAGAAGATACCGAAAGAACGGCACGAGTCAAGGTAATCGGGAACTCTTTTACCACACAATCAGATCTCATATTTACCTAGAACTAAAACAGCATGCCACCTTTTCTTTTTCTTTGTCGAAAGCAAATGTTTGTCAAACTTAAAATATCATATAACAGTTATGACAGAAACCAAAAAAAAAAAAAAAATGCTAAGCTCTTAATAACAGTTTTGATAAGTAAATTCAATTATACTCCCTGGTCCAATTCAATAACTGAATTCAAGTGGAGAGGATGATTATGGCAAAGCATATCGACAGTGGCGGCGTGTTACTACAGCAGAGACACTAGACCTTCTTTATTGTCTGCACCTTGTTGGTAGAGCTAATATCCAAATGTGAATTAACATACAATCAGGTGTATATCAATAATTCTTCTGAGAATTAAACCAACCATATATTAGCAGATTATATAACTACTGGCTCTTTTATGTTATGAAAGTTTGGAATACTCATTAAGATCTCAGAGTAAAGTAGCTTTACGGTCTGCTAACCAAACTAAATCAAAATGCAGAACTTTTGATCTGTATTTAAAATAAATTGAAGACAAGGTCTAGAAAATGTAAACCTTCCCATAGCCCCCACATCCAATGCAGTTGGATTCTGAAAAATTGTCAGTACATATCCCAAGTTCTTCAAATGAGAACCATCTCACTCCCTTGAGCCGCCGTACATCACCACTTTCTTCATCATGGTCCAAACAGGCTGCATTCACATGGTAAATGGGTGACATAGAAAAACAGAGGACCATGGATTTATTTCAAAAGGGTTTTGGTACTGATGAAGGTTTATGTTACCAAATGGAATATTCTTATCGGCAGCTGTTCTCTCTCTTCGCCTTTGCCGAAGAGCATAAACACCAGCACAAATAGGATCAATGGATTGCACATTGAGATGGTTTAAGTTGAAAGAGAAAAGGAGAAGAAAGAATTCAGATCGTTTTCTTTTGGTTGCATACAAATTGTAGTTACCTGCTAAGCCCTGGATGTCTCCAGATAGAGTACCATTAGAACTCATGCTTGGCAATGTTCTGCAAGGAGGCTTAGGAAAATAACATAAGAAAGGGCCTTTATAATCAATATAAAGTTATAAACGGAAGGACTTATATGGAGACCACACGAGAATTGATGCACGAAATTCATTCCCAACTATCCTCACAAGGGTCAGGACCAACCCAACTGGGTGGTTCATTTTCCCACACATCTTTCAGAGATTGTAGAGCAGCAACTGCATCAAATTCAATCTTCTGATTAACAACACCGTACAAATCCAGAAAGTAAAAATCCATCTACTCTTGGCACCTCGATCTTTTGCCTCAGTTTTCTCAAATACTTCTGATTCGATATTTTAGGAGACAACAATGGCTTTAATCTACGTAAGATTTGCAGCTTAGCTAAAACTAGTCTCTTCTTAATTGCATATACCACATCAAATTAGCGATGCCAAAAAGTTGAAGACGAGTGACTATGTTCGAACCAACTAAAACACGCCAGACTTACTGTGATCTGATAGAAATGGAGTTGTACAATGGATTCAAGTCCACACAGACAGATACACGGAAGCAGAATATTTCTTTGGGAAGAGAAACAGATATACAATCAAAAAACATATCATGTTGATATGGCTTTGATAAAAAGCTTAATGCCGAGAATTTTTTTCCAATTATGCATCTGAAACAGCTTAATGGAGTTTACTCATGAAAAAAAAAAAAGACGAAAGAATTGACCCAATATTTTCTAATTTTATCCTCTTTTCTATATTCTCTCATCAACCAAATTGAAGAGATGATGGATCTTTCATTAGCTAAAATAGAAACTAAGATATTGAAAAATACGTCCTTACAATCTGTATATTGAAAATACTACAATCACAGTTTTAAATACAATCAGCTAAGTTACATTTGTCAAACATATTAAATGCATCACACTGCTCAAGACTGATTCTATCAGCTATGCACACTGCTCAAAAAATCTCACAGCAATTGCAGTTGTATTATTTAGATATTTCAACACTCCCCCTCAAGTTGGGGCGAAGATATTGACGAGCCCAAGTTTGCTAAGACCTGATTGAAGAGGTGAAGTTCCAAGTGACTTGGTAAACATTTCTGCCGCCTGCTCAGATGATGTAACAAAGTAAGGTGTGATAACCCCTAAGCGAACTTTCTCCCGAATAAAATGGATATCAACCTCAATGTGTTTTGTCCTCTCATGAAGGACTGAGTCAGAGGACAACATAATGACAGATTTATTATCACAGAATAGGGTGGATGAGTCGGTCACCGAAAACTTTAACTCAGACAGAAGAGAGCGTAACCAAAATAGTTCACATGTTCCTTGGGCCATAGCACGGTATTCAGCTTCTGCAGAAGATCGTGAGACAACTGCTTGCTTCTTACTTTTCCACGAGATAAGGTGATTGCCACGGAAGGTGCACATCATTGAGGTAGAACGCCTATCGCTCTTTGACCTTGCATAATCGGCATCAGTGTAACATGACAATCCTTTTTGTACACCTGTTGCATAAAAGATTCCAAGTACAGGAGAAGATTTAAGATACCGAAGGATATGATAAACAACATCCAAATGAGAGGTACGAGGTGCATGCATGAATTGGCTTACAATACTCACTGCATATGTAAGGTCTGGCCTTGTGTTAGTCAAATAGATAAGTCGTCCCACAAGTCTCTGATATACTGATGGCTCAGCTAATAACTCTCCTAATTCCCCTGTTAACTTAAGATTGAGGTCCATAGGTGTCGTGGCAGGTCGACAACCTAGTATGCCTGTATCTTGGAGAAGATCCAATGCATATTTTCTCTGGGCTAAATATATATCATGGCGATTTCGAGCCACCTCAATACCCAAAAAATATCAAAACTTACCCAAATCCTTAATGTCAAACATCATTCTAAGGTCACGTTTTACCTGAACAATTTCATGAGTGTCATATCCAGTAATGATAATATCATCCACGTAAACTGATATAACAATGCATCGACCTGGAGGATGTCGTCGAACAAAGCATGTATGATCAGAGTTGCACCTAATAAACCCCATAGTAAGAACCACCTCACTGAAGCGGTTGAACCAAGCACGAGGGGATTGTTTAAGCCCATAAAGAGATTTACAAAGATGACACACTTTCTCTGAATACTCCCTCTGAGCCCGAAAATCTAGTGGATGATCCATGTAGATAGTCTCAGAGAGATCGCCATTATGAAATGCATTTTTGATATCCAACTGGTGGAGAGGCCAAGAATAAGAGGCAGCTAAAGAGACAATAAGCCTGACTGTAGTTAATTAGGCGACATGAGAAAATATGGCACCAAAGTCCTTGCCTAGTACCTGAGTAAACCCTTTAGCGACAAAACGGGTCTTATATCGATCTATGGTGCCATCTGCAAGATACTTTACATTAAACACCCACTTGCAGCCAACGGTTTTTTCACCAACCGGGAGATCAACTAGCTCCCATGTCTAATTTTGCTAGAGGGCATCCATTTCGACTTTCATAACAACCACCCATAAAGGATTCTGTAGGGCCTCCGGAACTGAGCGAGGGATAGAGAACGAATCAACCTGACTAACAAAAGATTTATACTGATCGGAGAGACCCTAAAATGACACAAACTGGGCAATAGGATGATAAGTACTACATGAAAGTATGTAACGGGAAGGAGGGCGTCGGTCACGAGTTAGGTAACCGACAGGTTCAGAGACCAAGGGAGAAGGAGGGTTACCTGAATTCGGAGAAAAAGCGGGCAGTGGAGCGGGAGCACGAGGACACTGGGAGTAAACTTGCAAGGGAGCTAGAGAAGAGACAAGAGGAAAAATATCATTAGGGCTCGGCAAGGGTGCAGGAGTCGGTGGAGATGTATTAGGAAGAGGAACAGGGCGAGGAAGACAAGGGGGTTCCTCTGCAGAGGACACTGTTGGAGGATGTTCTAAGGGTAGGGAAAGAATAGAGAAGAAAGGTACAGTCTCAAGAAATGTAACATCCATCGAGTGGTGGAAGTAACGAGTCACTGGATCATAGCACCGATATCCTTTAGACAGGGAAGAGTACCCAAGAAAGATACAACAAATAGCTTTATCATCTAACTTAGTACAAGTAGGGCTGCGATTTTGAACAAAGCATGTACAACCAAAGACTCGTGGGATAATAGGAAAGAGGACAGTATTTGGCTTGAGAATGTGTAGGGGTGGTTGACCTTTGAGGACACGACTAGGGGTAAGATTGATAATGTATGTAGCGGTGAGGACAGCAAGGTGCCAGCAATATCGAGGTACATTTATACCAGATAAAAGACATCGAACTGTAGACATAATGTGCCGATTCTTTCGTTCGGCTACACCATTCTGTTCAGGTGTATATGGACAAGTAAGCTGCTGAATAATGCCTCTTTTATTAAGTTCAACCCGAAAATCATTGGTTAGATATTCTTTACCATTATCAGACCAAATATTGCGGACAACAGTGTGGAATTGGGTTTTGACCATTTGAAGGAAGAGAGTGAAATGAATAAAGACTTATGATTTTTTCTTCATCAGGTAGACCCAAGTACAACAACTATAATCATCAATAAATGTAACATAGTAACGATGGTGAGAAAGGGCAGTGATAGGAGAGGGACCCCAAATATCAGAGTGAACAAGGTCAAAGGCACATGGAGCCCGATGTATGCGAGGAATATATGTAGTGCGAGTATGTTTTAACAATTCACAAGTCACACAATTGAACTTAAAATCCTTGCATGCTTTATTAAAAGATGGAAATAACCAACATAAATATTGAAAGTTTACATGTCCTAAACGGGCATGCCACAAATCTAAGTTTTGAAGAGAGCGAACAGGAGTATCAAAAATTGGAGACACAGAGGCTTGTAGACTGGACAAGGGTACAATAGAGGTTAGAGGTTCGCCGAAGTAGTAAAGTCCATCGTGCTCATACCCCCTTACCAAAAATCTTCTTCGAAATCAGGTCTTACAAGAAACAACTGTTAGGTAAAAAGACAACAGCACAGTGAAGACTCTTGGTAAGACGACTAACAGATAATAGATTATAGGCAAAGTTGGGGACATAATAAACAGAGCGAAGAGTGATATATGAGGATAAACAGGTATCTCATTGACAACGGATTGGAATAGATGTTCCATCGGCAATTTAAACTGATTGATTTACGGAATTGACAGGAGAAGAAAAAATGGAGAGCTCACCAGTCATATGATTATTAGCCCTGGAATCTAGAATCCAAGATGGTTGACCTGACTTACCATGAAGGGCGGTAGGAATACATGTAGCAAGGACAGCCGTGGGGCCAAATGATAAAGTGAGGCCTAAGTGAAGTTGAAGTTGAGCAATCTGAGCCTGAAGTTGACTATAATGTGGTTAGGGAGAAACTAGTTCTGTTGAGGCTGAAAGGGATGCCAATTCGGCCACAGCTCCAATACGATGACCTCTTTTCTTTTGTCCACCACCACGGTTTCTAAGATATTGTTGCTTTAATTCAGGATGAAAAGTGAAACATCGATCAATAAGGTGACCAGGTTTCCGACAATGTTGGCAATACGGACGAGTACCTGTTTGCCGGGAACCTGAAAGAGCAGCAAATGCCATTTGATCTGGAACAGACTTAGTGGGTTCGGGTGCAAGAAGAAGACGCCTTCGATCATCACAATCCACAATTGCGAATGCCTCAAATAGAGAAGGTAGAGGAGATGTATTTAAAATCTGAATTCGAAGATTCTCTAACTCAGGCTTTAGACCCATCAAGAACTGATAAGTCCGACGATGATCTAGACGTTTAGTCTCAACAGCAGCATCATTTGGGAAGTCACTCAAAGGCTCATATTAAGCTAGTTCTTCCCATCTAGTTTGAAGATACCCAAAATAATCCGCAACAGAGAATCCCAAAGTCGTCTGAGAAGCATGAGAAATTTCATGATAAAGCTCGAAGCAGGGGCGGATCCAGAAAATTAGTATTGGGCGTGCTGAAATTTAATTAAGAAAATTTGGTTGTGTTTTTTAGAAAGAATAATGATAACAAATAGTTTAAACATAAAAAAGTGTAAAAAATTATATTTAACTATATATACACATATATTAATCATTAAAAAATTTGGTTGGCTGTTAGACTTTGGGGAGTCAAATGTATTTTTAGAAAAAATTTGTACTCAATTTTTTTTTGGCTCGATGGCAGCGACAAAAGCATTTAGATGAGCAGCCGGCGACAAGAGCTTGTAGTTGGCTGGCTGGCGATGATGACGACGACGACAGCAACGACTACGAGGAAGACGAGATCCGGCGTCGGCGTTTACAACTCCAAATAGTGAACGACAACGATGCCGACGCTGACAACGAGGATGACGCCGACGACGCTGACGACGAAGATGCCGACGACGCCGAAGACGACGAGATTCGGCTATAACTCTGAGATAAGTTTTCCCTCTTTTATTTTTTTTATTTTTTATGTATGTGTGTTCTGGTTGAAACATTGTTGTGGCTCTAGATACCAAATAAAAACTAAGATATTGAAAAATACATCCTTATAATCTGTATATTGAATATGCTACAATCACAGTTTTAAATACAGCCAGCTAAGTTACATTTGTCAAACATATTAAATGCATTACACTGCTCAAGACTGATTCTGACAGTTATGCACACTGCTCAAGAAATCTCACAGCAATTGCAGCTGTATTATTTAGATATTTCAACTGCTAAGGAACGAATCGTATTCTACAAAAATTATTTTCCTATCAGAAGCGGCTGAGAATGGATTTTAAAGGGGAGCATATTTCAAACAAATAACTTACTCTTCTTTAGATTGATATGACATGAAATTCTAAGAACGTTATACAGATGGACACATCATTAAAAAATGTATGCAATTGCAGGGCCATATATTCTTCGTGCTGATGAACGATAATTACAATATCGGGCAAGAGTAGGATATTTGGCACAAACAAGAGTGAGACAGCTTACCATCCTGTGGATTTGTCCATGCTGCTATATCTAAACCTTGGATGCAAACAACCAGCAGAGAGAGATGAATTCTTGGAACCATTTTCGCGAAACGACGGTTATAGATTCTTGAACTTCTGCAAACGAACTTATGTTCCCTTACACCTTAAAGCTCTCCATCAACTAGGAGAAAGGTTCTTACTGCTACCTATTCAGTATTATTTACTTCCACCTACTAGCAAATGAAGCACTCATTGTTGAATGTGTAACTTAAGATGATCTTTTCATGAATCAGTGTTTCACTTGTAGTGCAAAAAATACTATTACTGCATTAAAAGATCAACTCTTCCCTATATGAATAGAAAAAATAAAAACAAAAATAGAATGGTGCTATTGGTCTACTTGTTCATAAATGTTCAACATGGTCTATACATAACTTATTAAATTTTCTTACTAATTTTTGACAGATCATTAGAAAACAAAGGTCCCATTGATGCACTCAGCAAATTTAATATGACAGGCAAGTTGATCATATGATTAGAGAAGGGGTTTTAGTTCTGAAAGAGATGGTATTCCAAATTCTTGAATGTCTTTGTCTTGAGTCATTTTCAATCAAACCATTAAATACGTTTTTTTTTAGTATTCCAAATTTTTGAAAAAAAATTTCTTGGATTCTCAATCAAACCATTGAATACGTTTTCTTTTTCAATAGGTTGAACTCGTAATTTAAACTTAAAAACTTTAATTATTATAGGTCGTTATCTGACCATTTTATACTACTAGTTGCCATATTGTCCACATTTATAGAGTGATCGCCCACACAATTTAACACTTTAGCCATAGACAAGTGGCAGCTAGTTGCATTGTCAAAAAGTCAAGAAAAATAGATGCATACTTTTATATGGATAATATATGTGACCATTACCTAAACCCAAAAGGGTTTTGATTTTTCAATGTTTTTTCACTCAACCGTCAAACATGTGTTTTTTTTTTTTTTTTTTTGTGTAAAAGTCAAACATGTGTTCACAATACTGTGTGAACCAGACCGGTCCAATTGCAGAACCCTTGTTTTTCCTCAAAATGATGAGTGAATTTCCAAAAGCACGAGCCCTCGATTTCAAGTTATACCAGTCGTATAAGTTGTCATTAAAAGTAATATTATATATCAAGGGAGAGGATAAAAAATTTGTGAATTCCATCTTTTCACTTTAGCACGTGGTTCCATACATTGAGATGAGACTCATACATTATGTTTGGGATGTTAAACGTCTTAGGCATTTTAAAGACTTTTTTCTATATACTAATATTTACCCGACATTATTCATTTTTCATCTTTTATGTGACAAATATTGAACATTTTACTTTTTTTTAGAAAAACGAGTTCCATTTACTATAACACGTGTCGCATAAAACCACATAGGATGCCGAAGAAAAAACAAAATTTAAATATTACAATTTAGATAATATATATCATTAGTGCGTCGTTAAATAACTCCCCCCTCCCTCAGCCTCCATCCCCTTCCACTTGGCCGTCGGTTGGTATGGTTTTAATATTTGACTTTGTCTTATTGCCATTAATTGTTATCTACTAAATACAACACCAGATTATGATACATGCATTGCATTTGTTCATTATAGTATTTCGTGTTGTTAAGAACCGGACAAAGAGAGAGCGTGAGCATCTGGCTAGGTTGAAATGCAGACAACCTAGTACAGCATATACAAAGATCATAACAAGCCGAATCATCACCTACGTTACATGTAGTTTTATGTTTTATGCCAGCAACATTATTGACCGACTCTGTAATGTCTCAAATTGATAAAAAAAAAAAAAAAAACGTGTTAAGTGAGGGGATTATAAATAAATGTTATAGATTTTAAATGACTTAGATTAACATACTGTTTGAATAAATGAATTCCACAAAATTTTGTGCAATTCATTTACAAATCCAAGTTTTTTTATTTGGTTGTACCTTTTTAAAAAATTACAAATTCAAGATTTGTAATTCTTAGATTTGCACAAGCCTTACTCAAATCCCTCAAATCCGAGCCTAAGAGGTGGAATTTACAAATCCACGAATTCTAATTCTGTTGCTAATCTTTTAAGGACAAAACTACCCTCAAATTAAAGAAAAAAATATATATTTTTCACTCTTCTTCCCCACTTTTCTCTCTCCTTCCAAATTGACGGCAAAAAGAGAAAAAAATTAACTTGTTCCATTTCACTCCTCTTTCATGTATTCGTTTGATTTTTCTTGCAAATTTATTCGTGATATATTTTCTATTATGTATTATTATTTTTGTTATTATTATAGTACAATTATGTTGTTAATATTATTGTTCCTTCTTATTTTTAAGATAATAACATGTAATAATTATCATACCAACTAAATACTTGTCAAACTCTCATTTGGCAATAGTTGACCATTTCATTTGCCTTTTGATTGACTTCTCCAATATCTTTCTTATGATTTGTAGATTTTCTTAATTATTTACTAGTGTATATCTGTTGTTTATATGAATTTTTCGCCTCGTTTACAACTAAGGACAGGTTCATAGTTATTTTTGTAATGTTGAATTGATGTTTGAATTGAATGAATAATTTGCAATAGTTAAACCTAAAGTTATTTTTTCATGTTAAACATATGGTTGAAATTAAAGTTATTATGATTATTTTGTGATATTTAACTTTTTAAAAAATATTTCTTTGTTTTTATTTTTTCTTTTGGATTTTTATGATAGTACCATAAATCAATAATGAATTGAGAAGATAACACTTATATGATAGCCTGATTTCAATTGAATAAAAGAAGGGTATTGAAGTAAAATATAACTATTAATTCTAATTTCACATGTGTTTCAAACACAATTTAAATTTACAAATAAAATAATTGACTTAATATTATTTTTCAATTCCAAATAAGAGAATTCATTTGTAAATAAATTACTCATGCAATTTATTTACAAATGAAATAAATTTCACATATAAATTGATTCCAAACACTTTGTAACTATTTTGGACTCGTGAGTTTGAGTCTAAATAATTAGTTTTGAGGTTATAACATGAAGTTGTTAATAATAGATTACCTAAAGAAATAGGTAAAAAAAATTTACATCCAAGATTTCGCATCGAAAAAAAAAAAGAAATATTTGTTCTCTTCTATAAAGAAGCAATTGGATGTGCAACTCGGGCTTATATGACCGATCAATAGAAATACTTCACCTTTGTCAACATCTGATGTTCGTACAGCAGTATCCACGACCCTTTTACAGGCTCCGTATCTTTGCCCGCTAGGCAAGAGGATAACAAGTTCTGTCTTGGTCCAAGTGGGGATAGCATAACACTAGTCTCGCTTGAAAGTCGAAAATTTTGGATTTGACTCTCGCATGCACTAGAGATGCCCTTGCAACAATATTTGTCCAATGGATAGAATCTCACTTGCAAATTTATAACTCTAGGCTCGAAAATAAGACACCCTTGCAACAACGTTCGACCAAAAAACAAAATTTCACTTACAAATTTGGAACTCTAAACTTGAGACGTGATATACTCAAGTACTAGACAAATTAAGCATTTTTATAATTTGGAGAAAACAAGATCCCTTACAACAACATTAGGCCAAAAGGCAAAATTTAAAAGTTTAGAAAGAAAATTTGTTTAGGAAAATGACAGAAAGGGAATCAAAAGTCAAAAAAGCTATATGCAGCATTGTATACTTAACACATCTTTCATAACTAAATTCTATCATTTCGCTAAAAATTTCATGTTCTTTAAGAAGTTGATCTTCTATTAAATCAATCAATCATCTGATTCTCTTACATTATATGAGACCCATTTTTTTTATTTCATAACCGAATGGTCGTTGGATTAGAGGGAAGAACTTTTCTTCCTTCAGGAGTACAGGACTTATCAAGAAACTAACATGACATGGTCAAAAGTCATGCAATTTATTTTAATTCGCTTCCATTTCAACAAATCCAGGTATGGATAAATGAACAAGACCATGGACATCATGCTTTTAGCCCTGGTCACATCTTTGGTGGTTCCAAAGGCCTTACAAAAAAATTGATGAATTTCGAATACGGCAATACTTAGCTACAAACTATGAAAGGGAGTCCTATAAATTCTTAACATGTCACTTTGTAAAAATGACACTGTCACGCTTTGAGCCTAAAACCTCAGATTCACAGGTGTGATTGGTATTGTAGGGCCAAGTAAGCCTACAACACTAGTCGTGTTTACAGGTCTGGAATTCTGGATTCGGGGTGTGACAAAATGATAATCAGAACAGATCACTAACCGGTGTGAAAACTAAGTGTTATGCGAGACAAAGTGTTACACCTAAAAGGTTGGTGGGAGCCACCTCTAGAATCCTACACTGTTTGGTTAGTCCTGGGTATGTGTGTCCCTGACGAGTACGTCAGGTCTTTAACGGGGAGTGTGCGTAATATCTTAAATCAGTAGAATATAGTGTGATTGTATGATTTATAAGGAGGTGTTGTGGGTATAAAGAATAATTTGAATTAACCATTTTGGGCCACTAGAAAAAAGACCCAAGTAATTATTCTTTTATGCCTATAACACTAATCGCGCTTGCGGGTCTAAGATTCTGGACTCGGGGCGTGACAAGGAGACGATGGGAGCCATCTCTAGAATCATTTATCGCCTAGTTGGTTTTGGGTATGTAGATCCTTGACGAGGACGTGAAGTCCTTAACGAGAGGTGTATGTGACATCCCACATCAGTAGAAGATAGTGTGATTGTGTGGTTTATAAATAAATGTTATGAGTATAAAGAATAACTTGAATTAACCATTTTGGACCAGTAAAAAGAAGACCAAAGTAGTTATTTTTTATACTTACAACACTAGTAGCGTCTGTAAACTCAGAGTTCTGAGCTCAGAGCGTGACAGACACGTTAGCAACTTGGAAGAGGTTTCAGCTGTCATAGTATGTAGGGAAGTATTAATATGCATGCATTAGAGAGTGTACAATCAAATTAAAATAATCCAACATATTGATGGTATGGGACTGTGTAGCAGAGATTAGGGACTGAGCCATTAAATACATCAACCACTTGGGCTAAATTGAAGGCCATCTGCGGTGATGGCGCTGTCACCCGGGTGACCACATATAATCTGGATTGAACGGCTAGTGACGATGAAGTTATCCACATAAGATATTTTTCAGCACTTAAACGAGACTTACATAATAGTTATAAAATACATCGAGATCAAAAACGAGCAAGTGGCCTCATAAATTACAACAGTTTCCTAACTTATGTCAATAATTCAGCTTATATTAATTCATCATTTAATTAAACAGTTCCCAGACGGAACTAACTCGTCTTTGTTGCCATCCCTTCAGCAGAAAAGCTCATTTCACCTAGGAATCATCTAATAAACTAGGTGCTGCAACATAAAAAAGTGGGGAGTATGAACTTAACTTCCGGGGGAGAAAACGATTAACGAATCAATTAGAGATGTTAAACAGATAAATCAATCAAGATAAACCATCCCTCAAGAACAACCTATTGATCTGCTGATTAATAAGGTCTAGGCAGCAGTCATTTGAGGGTTTCATGCAGTAGAAGAGGAGTAAAATAAACCAGATACTAGCAACTTCAATCAGAAAAAAACAAATGGTTTACAGCATAATTAGGTAAAGAAACTTAATGGACAAGGGGGCAAATATATTCCATAAAGATATGAGATTGTCAAAATCATTGGATTTATCCAAGAAGGTGGTAAATTAGAAATTCTAAATGACCAAAAAAGATTTAATTATTTTTATATGAGCTTCAATTAATGCTATATATCTATGGCAACAGACCATGTGAAGATTAAATCTTCTTATAGCTCCATCAATCTGAGGTGCAAGAAACAAATCAACCTGAAACAGCAAGTAAAACTGTAATGACTTGGTCAATCACCACTAGTGGGACCAAGTGGTGCTATATGATTTTTTTTTCTCCTTTATTATATGGATAAGGGGTTAACAGATAATTTGAAACAAAAAAAAAAATAGATATGGTAATAATTAAATTGCAATCCTTTCTCACGTAGGACTCTTTTAGTGAAAAGAAAAAAAAAAAGGAAAAAGAAGGCAGAAAAGAAAAAAGAAACGCATACGTTTCTAGGGCTACGTCAGTTTACCACTCTCTGCTTATTGAGGAAAAAAAAATACTGAGAAAGAACATATATTTTTTTTTAGGAGACAAAATCCAAGAAGACAGAAATACTACTACGCGTGGTGATTGAGTTAGTGCCAATCCATGACTTGGGGTAAGTTTTATTCCGTAGTGTGATAAGATTTTTTATCGTGGTTTTATATTAATTATTGTGATTGGAGAAAGGAAGAAATAATTGCTACTAGTGTGATTAAATTAAGTTTTTGAAGAGTTAAAAGGGAGGATAATCAATTATTTAAGCGAAGAACTTTAATTGTTGGGTTAGAGGTAAGTGGAGCTCTTCTTGTCATTCGTTGACGGTTCTGTCACGTAACTCTAGTTTTCCACTATCGTTTTATGCATCTTGCCATAGTCCCTGTACGTGTGGTTATTGTTTTGCATAAATATCGCTGTCAGAATAAGTTTACTGATTTGTTTCCAAGCTTTCAAAAATGAGTTCTACATTGTACTTATTGCACGGGGTCCACATAACCTAGTGTTTCCAAGTGGTAAATATTCCTGCAAAGTCAACTTATGTGTTTTCAAAAGAAGAATTGAACCAAACAAAAGTTGCAGAGAACTTCTTTGCAACGAAAGTTTTGCCTCAGTGACTGCGGCGTTCAGGTTGAGCAGTTTGGGTCGTTGCAATTCAAATTACTTTATTTTACCTTTATTCTACTATTATTATTATTTTATTATTATTATTATAAATATAATTATTATTACTCTTATTATGACTAACTTTAATTATTATTACACCTCAAAAGAAAATATTCGTTGTTCTTTTGATACTTAATTATTCTATGAACCTTTTTTTTTTGGTTCTTTTAGACTCCTTTTAAATTAAATATTTTGGTAATCAAGCTAAGTTATAGAATGTTTGAAGAACTCTTATTGACCCTTTGATTGTTCCACACTATTTTTTTCCTTCCCTCCCACATTGACATTATTATGTAAATAGTCCATGACGTCTTTGGTCACTTTCAGGCACCAACGGTCTTGCATCTTTACTTTATGCCTCCTTTCATAATCTTACGAGGGATACATCTAAATACTATTTTTTTTTTGGCTGTGAACTATTAACAGTACTGAAACTGTTATAGTACCACTACACAAATACTGTTACTGTGTACACTTGCGGGAACTGTTACTGCCATTGAATGAATAGGGACCCCACACTTACTGAACCGTAGCTGCACGGGTTAAATGCAGCCACAGCTTTATTCTTGGTGTGTCTTGTGATACTATAAATATGTATATACATAATGAATTATTAAATGCAACTGTGAATGAAGCTTTGTTTCGAATCCTCTTATGAGTGCTAATAGTGTCTTTCTGTCAAATAGGAGCCATCTCCAAGTCTTGCATATTGTTGATCTCATCTCGTGCTATGCTTTTGGTCTTTTCACTCATTTGTCCTAACTTTTTTGTTGTGGGATAAGTTCCCTTACTTAGATTTTGTTCGTTCATAAAATTTGCTTCCGCCTGCTTTCTTTACAATTAAAACGGAATAAGCGATAAAGCGTTGGACATCTGGATACGGTGGGCTAAGTTAGAGAGATTTTATTTTCTTCTTTCCTATTAGTATTGTCCGAATGGGTTTGTTTATGGTTTTATGATGAATGTAATAAATGAGGATGTTGACCTCTCATTCTTATTGTGTTTGGAGATTGATTTTATGGAATTGTACGTTATTTTATTATTAGAGACTTGCTCTGCATTATTTTGTTGTGGTTGTGTGCCTAGCGAGCTTGAGAGGTTAGACTCTTAGGCACACGGCATGTTACGCACTAGGTCTTATTTCTGTAGTGGGATTTAGGGCGTGACAAAAACATTTCAGAATCAGTCTATAGAGCATAAATCTTATAGTCGAGCGCTCTTTCAGCATGATTACGAGGTAAGAACAGTAAAATGAATCCGTTAGATAAGACAAATCTCTTTAAACCTTTGAGCTAATTCAAACAATTGGATGAAAAACGCAAAACCATTCAAAGTACATTATTCTAACATTATTTAGGGATGTATTCCCAGGTAAGGTAAAAAGTATCGAAGCTTACCACCAAAGCCTTTCTGTATATGATTCCATGCCTATGCCAACTTCTCATCAGGACCAAGTTTTTCCTCAATAGATTTCTTCGTATAAGAAGTTTACGATGAAAAACAAAAAGTCATGTCTAATTGAATTTTATTATATAGATATGTGATATCTGATAATAACTTCCATCAAATAGCTCCCAGAGTTAATTTTGTACTCACAAGTATTGGTATACTCTGAAGAGGTTGCATATTTGAAGAAACGATATTTGCAGCCTACATAGATGATAAGCAAATTGTACAAGAAAGTTAACGACTCAAAATAAAAATAAGAAGGGATAACTGTAACACCCAGCACCACATGTTTATTTCTTTTATTTGTTAGATAAGCTAAAAGGAAAAAGATAAAAAAAAAAAAAAAGAGAAAAAAATAACTTAGCAAAACTAAGAAGGCAGCTGAGAGATTCGAACCCGTGACATCTTCCTTCTTTACACACGCTTTGACCAATTGAGCTAAAGCTAGCTTGTTACCAGAACTAAACATTAGTAATATATATATATGAAAGGCTATTAGATCAGTTTAAGTTCAGCAAACCAAGACAACTTTTCCCTTTTTTATTTTTCACAACACCCCCCTACCCGTTAACATAGAAGCAAAACGCGACCCAGCTGCAAACCAAGCTAAACTACTCATTAAACCTAGAAAATGTAAGATTCTAACGCATTGGAAGTCATAGCATGTAAGTCGGTTTAATTCTATTGTGAAATTTCTGCTTATTTATGTATGTATATATGTATATATATGTGTAAACTCTTTTAATTATTTAAGTTGTGGCATAAATCCTTAGTATACTTGTTAGATATTAATTTAGTCAAAGTTCTACATGATTTAGAGATGGTTATTGGTTTCATGTGGAGAATGGTAGGTAAATGGGTTTAGATTAATTTTGAATTTTAGTAATTAATATGTATATATGCTTGTATGTGTGTAAAATGCATTGGTTTGAGAAGTTATTGACCTATATACTTGTTGTATAGCATTTGCACGTTAGAGAATTTGGGTGTACATGTTTGGTTATATAGTTGTGTTGTCGTGAGTGTAATAGGGAAAAAGAAGTTATCTGTATACATATGTAATTGAGAATTGTATGGGTTCTATATTTTTTTTATGTATGTGTATGTAATTAAAAGAACATGATTTGAGTTTTAAGTAATGATTTGACTGCATACTCGTAGAAGTTATATGTTCCCTGGTGTTCATGAATTAAAGTTGTTAAAGACATTACGTGAGGTGATAACAGTGAGTGATGATAAGTTGTGGTGACATATATGTATGTGTTATTGCTATATAGAAAAGGAAGTCAAGTAAGATAAAATAGATAAGATAGTAAATAAAATATAATGTGCTATTATTTTTTACCCTTTTTACTTGTCTTCTAAAGTTTAATGTTTTAGTAAAATTTACTATGGTGCAGTTGTGAGTCACTCTTGAATCGGTTGTCTTAGTCAGAGGGTTGAATAAGCTAAAGCCAGGTCAAGGTAAGTAGAATACCCGTCACACACACACTTTTACTTTGTTTCAGTTCGAGCTATGCACTCTCTTTTTTATTCAAGTTGATCCGCTTTTGATTCTTTGTTCTTTATCACCATAAAAACACTTGCCCTTATTCATTGTACACTGTGACACCCAGACAGCAGGGTGAAATATATAGCCGTCCTGGCTTTTAGGCCTACTCTGTTATCTATGTATGTATCAATTGTTCAAATGACTCAGTTGTGCATTAGTTGTGCATCAATTGTTAGGCATATGCATCGATGCCAGGAATACATCAATTGTTAGACATATCTGTTAGGCAATTGTATTAGTGGCCGATAAAACTCCGCAATTGTTAATTATATGTATCAATTATTTATCACAGCTGTGCAGTTGTACTCAGATTCTATTCCGTATACTTATTATCTTCTCTTTCTACCAAATGCTTCATTGATATTTCATAAGTTTTCAGGGCATTCTACTTAATGAGCTTCGTTTGCTCATGTCATTTATTGGCTGTGCAAAGGAAAGTGGGGAGGAATATTAGGGCGTAGAGTATCAGGGAGAAGAGTACCAAGGAGAAGAGAATCTGAGAGAGGAGTATTAGGTAGATGAGGACCAGAGTGGGGACCAGACATAGTCTTTTACTAGTTTTACCTTTTGAAAGTTGTTTCTTTTGTCTTCAGTTCAGCACTGTAGATAAAATTTCTGGTTAAGGTTGATGTAATTTTGCAAAAGTAGTTATGTAAATATAAACAAGGCCAGGTCTTGTGTATTTGCTTATCGTGGTATATAGATGCTCTGGTTTGGTTTGGCAGATTGATTGTTATTAATGATTACTGTTTTAGATCGTCTTGCAGGCTTAGGTTGTTTGACTTAGGTCTGTGACAGATCACGACCCGAGTTTTAAAATTGAAATTCGGGGCGTGACAATAAGAAATATGCAAGAACAAGTAATTGCATCAAATTAGATGAGGAAACTGCAAACCGTATCCAGTGCATCGATATAGATCACACACACTGAACTTACTACATTTTTATACTAAAAGCTCTTCGGAAGCAAGATTAAAATTGACACAAACAAGGCTTCTCAGAATCAATTTTCGCACCTTCACATGTAAAGAGACGACAACATAGACAACATTTTAGTCCTCATGCCGTGACAGGTATCAGTTAATAAAGTATTCAGCTGCATCACTGTATAACTCCATTCAAGACTTCAGACTTCCCTTTCTGCTTCTTTCCCACCCTATCTGCTTGTCCACTTCTCCTCTCTATCACTATCTTATGGACGTTAGGGGAAAATGACTATATATGCTTGATGCATATCAGATGGTAAATCATAAATAATATTAACATACTAATTTTGGCTTGATATAGCTGTGTGTTGCGCAGACTAGCAGTTGAAAGGAAGCATTTTTTTTTTTTTTTTAATTATGCTTTCCGTTGTCAATTGGGAGAAAATAGAAAAGCAAACGGTTTTAAAATGAACAGAAAAGCCTCAACTTAATTATTCAGATTGAGAAAAATTGTGTGAATGCATAGGCGAATAACTACTTCCATGAATAGTTGGTGACTGACACAGAATACAACCAGTGCAGGATTCATTCAGAGGCAAATTCTAGCAATACTTTGTCGAATCATCAGATCCCCACCATATAAATATATGTTAAGATAGCTGAGGTTACATCTTAAGATCAATTGGTGTTAAGTGGAGTAGCTCAAGATCTTATAAGGTGGTCTTAGAGTTCTGATTTTTTGATGTAAGACAAGTGTATATTCTAACAATATCCAAAGTCAATAAATGAGGATTTGTAGTCTGAATGTCACAGAGAGAAATTCTACAATGCATGGTTGCATTACTGATAGTTTGTAAACGAGCTTTGGATGCTTTGCTGGTTAGCATCATTTCCAGCCAACAGAACAGATCCTTCTGAGAGAAGAATTACAAGACATTTTTTAGTCTCACAAAATGGACAAATCTAATAACAGAGGTAGTACCATAGGATATTGTTAGTCCTTACATTATTGTAGTATCTTTTTCTCGGTGAATTACCATGATTTGATCATTTAACAGCAACGGTGGATTTATTAGCTTGCTAAAACTCCACTAATCAAAAGTTATATTCCATCAGTACACACATATATCTCTCTCTAATGAAGAAAACTAAGTAAATGGGCAAGTTTTGTTACCTGAAAATTAAGAGCCCTTTTCTGAAGATCCTGAGGCAGCAACGGATGTTGAGAATACTTCTCTTCCAAATACTGTACATCAATATTACCTCATCAAATAGTCTCCAAAAGCTTGAAACTATCATAATCAATGGCATAGTAGTTTACATTATTGAAGCAGCTTACCATTAAGATGGCAAAGGAGTCCACAACTACTATATCGCCATCTACCAGAACCGGCACATATCCGAAGGGACTAAGCTTCAAAAACTCTACACTTCCATGGAATGGAAAGATGTTTGAAGACTTTAACATATGAAAAGAATATTCTTTATTTAATGTTCCAGTAGTCATAGTTAATTTCACTTAGGGAGCAGTTATTTCAAATCCACACATACCTATGCATGCCTCAGAATTGCAATTGGACAAGATATCCAAAAGAAATACCAAGTTAACGAATTCTCATTATCCACCTTTTTTCTTGCCCAATCTTCTGTTCACATCATCATCTTAGCCATCTATCGCGACCCATCCTCCCTCACTGTCTCTAGCAGGAAGGCCATGAATCAACCAGGCCCCTAGCAGACTATTAAATATCCGAGAACATGGAAAATCTCGCAAAGGACAAAATAACCGTATAAGTCAACTACTCCAAACAACCCCACCAACTGACCATATATTGTCAAGCTCGTTCTACACTCTACATAGATTCATCTGCTTGCTTCTTTTACTCCTTATTTCCATGCACTGTGAAGTCATCTCGAGGGGAACAATCATTCTTCATTAATACAAAACAATCTTCTTTTCTCCCCCGCCTTACTTTTACAGAGTAACATGCATTTCGGAAGGGTAATTACAACCTTTCCTACTCTTATCAGGACAGCATGGACACAAGTGACCGAAATCAAACAACCATTATGTCGCTTTCTAGGCTTGCCTAGATGGCAGGTTTGGGGCATGACAGCATTCTCTATTAAATGTTCCGAATAGTTCTTTTGGCTCATAAACAAAATTGTTTCCTTTTTTAAACAATCAATAAGAATACAATATTTAGAAGTAGTAGGAGCAATTTCACAAAAATCCCGTACTAGAAAGCTATGACTATTTAATTTGAGATGAACGGAATACATAAATGACTAACCAAAATCGAATTGATCTCCTTTGAACAAGTTCACTGCTTTATACTCGTACTCCAATCCTGTTCATACATTTTCATTTACATTTACATTTACATATAAGGAGATGTAAAGAAAAATGATTAAAGTAAAGAAAAGCTAGGAAAGTAACTAAAAGGAGCTTAATACATAGCTTAATATAGATCTTTTTGTGGTGTTGTATATCAACTTTCATCATTTTCTGGCGTCATATATTAAATTTTAATTATTTTATGGTGTCAAAGGTCATGTAACACAACGATAATAATTACGTCATGTATCAAATTTTGATCATGGTACATTATTAATAACTTACACAACTCAATACCCCGACTATATATGTTACAAGCTTTGATTATTTTGTGGTGTTGTATATTAAGTTTTTATCATAAGATCATGTAATACAACAATACAACTCTATACCCAGACTAGGTTACAAGTTTTGATTATTTTGTGGTGTCATATGTTAAGTTTTGATCATTTTGTAGTACCGTAAATTATAAGGTCACGTAAATGGACCAATTTATATGGGATCAGCGGAGCTGTCCAAGCCCCAAAGTGGAGCTATATTAATAAATTGGATTTATATTTTTAAAAATTAGTGTATTTTTAAACTAAAAGATTAATGTAACCTCCACTTAATAAAATTGTTCTTTGTCCTTTAAGGACACACTGAGTAAAGATCGTGAATTTGCCACTAATCACGTAACACGACAATAATAATATCCTACAAAACTCTCCATCCTGACTAGGATGATTCGAACTCACGAAAGTAAAATGACCTTTTTAAGTTGAGAGCTATGCGGACACGGCCAGAACAAGAACTTCGCCAGAAAGAGTAGCTTCTTTGACTCCTCAACTCCACCACTTGCCTACAATGTTTTTTTTTTTTTTTTTACCCAAGATTTTCAAGAAAAAATTCATTGGATTAAATAGTAATTACATAGTACTGAGATTATGAAACTGATATGAACTTACCATGATTTGAGGTAAACTGGAACGAAAGAAGATTAGTATTTTTTCTTGGTGGGTACGAGGTTTGACTAATGCTAATGCTATTTACGGTGGAAATTTTTTTTTTTTTTAATTTAAGGGTGATACTCGAGCGCACAATGTCTCGCATACAGAGCAAGTTAGGCTCTATTTAGCTAAACTGTGAAATTTTATTTTTTGAACTGTAAAATTTTTAAAATAGAGCTTTTACTAGAAATGCTATTGAATAAAAATCATTGATTGTTTGACCAGTGTTAAATAATGTTGAGTGTTTAAAAGTTTTGAGGGTAATATCATACTAAAAAAATATAAAGAGTGTATATTTGAGGAAAAAAAAACAGCTTATTGCATTATGTAAAATATATTATCAAAAATTCTTTTTGAAAAGTTTTGATTTGGAGCTTCTTATTTTTTAATTTTTTTCAGTTTTAATTTTTATCTAAAAGCACCTTAAAAAATTGACCAAATAAGTTCAGTTTCTAAACTCATAAAAAACACTTTTAAATATCTAAAAACTAAGCAAATAAAAACTTAATTACCACTGAATATTTGCGGTGGAAGTTTTTGGCCTTACGTGACAGAGACAAAACAAGTAGCATCAGTTATTGAACAGGATACTATTGGTGACGTCATTTGTGGCGCGATTGAATTTATGCTATACCCATCAACACTTTGTTCGTCAATCAAATCCTCGTCTAATTAATAAGTTATATTAAAAAGACGGAATTTTATTTTGGTTGAATTTTTTTGTACTAGAGCCTAGATTAGCTTACTAAGATATGTTTAATTTATGTGAATAATATACGAAATAAATACAGAAGGAATGTGAAGGATGCTTTATCCCCCGTCTTTGAGTGCGCCTAATTTTAGCTACTTGCATATTGGTCGGTTTGTTAATAGAGTATTTTGATTGGCTAGGCAGAAGCATTAGAGTGTAATAGTAACTTTCTTTGGTAGAAGAAAGATGAGAATCCTGATTTTTTTTTTCTTTTTTCTTTTTACGAGAGTGTAATAGTTTTTTAGCACTCTATTAAATTTCACTAACCGTGTTAACTCTTAGGAACTCCCAAAAAATTTTTAAAATTTGGGAGACATAATGAAATTATGGAAAATATCCATCTCTCTTAAAAACAATTTTTTTTTGTTCTTCCGAATAGAACATGATTTCAGGGACCTGCATGGAGCATGATTTCATGGACCTGCATGCCATTCACACATTTTTAAACATCTGAACACCGTGTAGATGGATCTCTAACAGACAAAACTTAAAAAAGTACATTTTTTCACAGCAAAGTATTAAAGGATCGTATGATTCTATGGAGAATGCAAACAACTCGCTTAGGTAAGGTCTCACTTTTTGTATTGAAAAATATTGTTTCAACTCTCTTAAAATGTTTGGTAGAGTGGTCTGGTAGCGACTTTGTGACTAAAGGTCCTGAATTAATACTTATACCGTCGCATCACAAATATTATCATACATCCGAAATACTTAACATCGTTGGGACGTGCTATTGCACCTAAAGTTAGTAACCTTAGGATATATCTAATGAAATCCTACCTAAAAAAAAGAGATATTGTTGTCAACGTTTTCTGACGGAAAGTACAACCGAAGTGTCAAACAGAATATGATATACAAAGCACCCAAGATTCTGTCTGTCGGTGGTTCAAGAATCTATGAAAGGAGGCACAATATGATACAAAGCTCTCAAGGCACAATATGATGCAAAGCTCTCGAGGCTTAAGAGGCTAACTCCTTAACTCCTTAACCGATAAAAAATTAAACTGCAAACTATAGCTAACAATGCCGTTCTGAGAGAGTTGAGAAGCCACTAATAGGCAAAGGCCTCACCATCACATGAATAGTAATCACTTGCCTCCATTATCCCCTCAAGACTTGAGGAAGTGAATTCTACTAGTTCAGTGTCATAGTTTGAAGTAGCCAACTGCATGATGTTCTCGATCTCCCTCACCACCTCGCCCATCATAGGCCTATTAGCTGCAGATTCTCTAACGCAGCTCATTGCCAGATGAATGAACTTCTCCAGACCTCCAAGATTTGGCCCTGGACCGATACTTGGATCAACGATCTGATATAGGTTCTGCAGATCGTTTGCATTATCCATTGCCTCCTGAACTGATTTAACAATGTGTTTTCCTTGCTGTATTGCAGCTCTTGCGGTTACCAGCTCAAGCAGTATGATTCCAAAGCTATATACATCGCTTTTCTCAGTCAACTGCTCAGTCATGTAGTATTGTGGATCCAGGTAACCCTGAATCGAGAAGAACAAAATTTCTTCTTGTCAAGGTAAAAGAAATTTTTTAGCATTAAGAAAACTCCAAATCCCGGACAAAAGATGTTCCTTTTTTAATTTGAGCCACTTAAAACATATCCCAATAATTGTATCAAGTTTTGCCCGATCAGATCTTTGTAGGATTGATCTAGGAGCCGTATCCTTTATATTATTAATCTAGAGAATGAAATAGTTTCTGTTCAAGTTATAGAGAATGATGTCAAAGAAGAGGGGAACTTCGAGGACTCTGTACCGTATTATACAATATAAGACATGAAAACGGTGCAATCCAGAACTATATCATGCTTCCTCCTTCTGAATTAGCAATTGTAGCAATGCCAAAGCAGTTTGTGAGATTTCCATATTCAATTTCTAGCTATAGGAATGTAACAAAATCAAAAGATTTTCAAAAGCCATAATTGTAATCTTTTAGCGCTACTCTCTCTCCGAGTCAGACTGGAAGAATATGAATTTTACCATGAAAAAGACTTTGCCCCTGTAAATAAAAGTTTTGAGAATTTAGATACTTACAAGTGTCCCTTTGACTTGAGTGGTTACATAACCCTTAGCAACATCATCTATTAGTTTTGACAGACCAAAATCAGCAACTTTCGCATTCAGATTATCATCCAGCAAAATGTTGTTTGATTTGATGTCCCGGTGTATGATGGGAGGGTTGGCCAGCTCATGCAAGTACGACAGACCTCTGGCTGCATCAAGGGCTATTCCAAGTCTCCTCAACCAGGGCAACTTGATTCCAGATTTCCCTACATGAATCATAGTCACATGATCATTAGAAACCAACTCACTTATTTTGCATCTCCTTATATAACACCTTGATGTTATTTCTAAGTTTGACTATGCTTCAAAATATAATACAAGAGCAATACAATTTGTTAGTAGTGATCTTTAAGTTTGCCGTACAAACAAACAACGGAAGCCAGTAGTTTCAGCCAGTCACTACCTGAGAGAAGATTGCTTTAGATGGATCTTAATCACGTTTTATTCAGTCTGTCCATATCTCCTAAAATTATAGACAAGGCCATCTGAATCACTATGTTAAACTAAACGAGATGAATAAGATAGTGAACTTAACACATTATGAAGAGTGGCGGTACGATCTACCAACAGTGATTAATCGGGTGATCTTTATGTACTGCACTCCTAAGGTAATTCAAAAGGTTGGAAAATGTTGATTCTTGAAAATATTTCCTTAGAAGGCATAACTAAAGCTATGTTGGTATTTAGAGTAAACCAATGAAGAAATTACCTGAAAGACTTTCTCTGAGAGTACCATTTCGAATGTACTCATATACCAGCGTTTGTTCTCCTTGCTCATCACAAAATCCCACAAGGCTAACAATGTTCTTGTGGTGAATTCTAGACAAAAGCTCAATTTCTGTTTTAAACTCAGTAGCCCCCTGCATTGACCCACATTGAACTCGTTTAACAGCAACTAATTGTCTTGAAGTGAGAGCTCCTTTATAGACCTGTCAATTCTAAATTAGTTAAGAATTTGAAATTTTTTTAGCTCACAAAGAAGATATCAAAAGATCGGTAAGAGACAAGATCAACAAGAAATTCTTTTACCCGACAATCAGATCTTATATATACCTATAATTGAAACAGCATGCGGCCTTTTCTTTTTTCTTTTCTTTTTTTTCTTGAAAGTATATGATAGTCAAACTAAAAATATTATATATACATGGTGGATGAGTCAAGATCCACACTTATGACAGTTACCAATGACAAATGCTAAGCTCTTAAAACCAGTATCGATAAGCATATTCGGTTATACTTCCCAGTCCAATTTAATAACTGAATCGAAGTGGAAAGGATCATTATGCCAGAGCACACTGACACTGGCTACATGTTACTGAATGAGGGATATTAGACCTTCTTCGCAGTCTGTACCTTGTACCTACCTTTGGTAATGCTAAATATCCAACAAAATTAACATACAATTTAGGTGTATATCAAACAATTCATGGGAGAATTAAACCAACCATATGTTAGCAGAATATTGCTGGATCTATTAACAATAGCACGGAAATACTCATTAAGATCTCAAAGTAAAGTAGCTGTACAACTGCTGTGCATTTTTCACCCTGACAGCCAAACTACATCAAGGTGCAGAACATTTCATCTGTATTTAAAATGAATTGCGGAAAAGTTCTTGTCAGTGTATACCTTCCCATAGCCCCCACATCCAATGCAGTTGGATTCTGAAAAATTGTCAGTACATGTCTGAAGTTCTTCAAATGAGAACCATCTCACTCCATTGAGCTGTGGGGAACACCCACATTCTTTATCATGACCCCAACAGGCTGCGTCCACATGGTAAATGGGTGATATAGAACAACAGAGGACCATGTATTTATCTCAAAAGGGTTTGGTACAGATGAAGGACTATGTTACCAAATGGAGTATTCTTTTCAGCAGCTGTTCTCGCTCTTCTCCTTTGCCAATAAGCATAAACACAAGCACATACTGTCAATGTAACAAGCAGAGAAGCACCAATGGATGCACCAATTATAGTACCAGTATTTGAGGACCTGCTATCTCCTGCAAAAGTATATAGGATCAACCAAAGTTACTAACATCTGCACATTGAGACGGTTTAAGTTGATGAAAGGAAAAAGGAGAAGAGGGATTCAGATTGTTTCTTTTGGTTCCATACAAATCTTAGTTACCTGAGAAACAACAATAGCTATCTTCAACAAAGAAGAATGGCCCAAAATATTGGAGGTGGAAAGTTTGGTGGTTGAGCAGGGAACCTATTTTAGCAATTTCTGTATGATTGAAACTATCTTGACCAGAAGGAAAGACTTGCAATCTACACTGAAGGTAAAACGGAATATTGATGGAGGGATTACTAACATTGATTGAATCCACGGGAAGCGCATTGGAGAGAAGCACTGACATCAGAGACCCCTGGAGGGTTCTGTAATAACTAGAGTTATCTAAATCCGAAAAGGAGTAAGACAAGAATTTTAGAGTCCCGGTGTACGGATATGAACATTTACAAGTTGGGCTCAATGTTTTTTCTGGACTACAAGATGTTCCCATACAATTATTGAACGACAAGAATGAATCATTGTGCTTCTGATCTGTAAAGTTTTTTTGGGTCACTCTAGTTTCCTGATAAATTGGTTTATCAGCATGTCTGCAGCAAATAAATCGATTCTCTGAAATGTTAGAATATGCTAGAGAACTATTAAAAAAACATAAGAGCATTTGATAACCCCAAAATGAAGGGAATCAATTCTTGAGAGGGAAAGTCAAAACAATACAATTCAGAGACCAAAACAGACATTGATAAACAAGTTAATCAGCTTACGTCATCTCTAATAATTTGCGCTTTAATTTGGTAGCTGAATTGTTCTGCGAATCAAGACCCAACTTCTTGCCAGATAACCTCCCACCATGGCGTTGCCTATCAATAGATGTCCACAGAATTGTCAGAAATTGATGAATATATTAGAACTGAAAAGTTAGACCTTTTCCTAAATAGAAGGAAGTACTCATGCTTATCTCATTCTCATTATCATAATGTACTGAATCAAATCCGGTATGACTAAAACAATTATGAAAGAGATATAATTGAGTCCTGAAAGGAAATAAAGTGAGGTAACATGAACCTGTTGGAATGTGATTCTGTTATATGGAGAATAGGCTTGAACTTTCTCTAATTCTATTCGCAAAAAGGAAGGGGGGAGGGGGAAACAAAACTTAAGAGAGCATACTAATTACCATTTGGATTTCAATTGTCATCCTTCTCTAAATTTCTGGAGTACATTTTGGGTGCCAGAAAATTTAGATGACTCCGAGGTAAGTCTTTTTCATGAGTTAAGTAATGATGTTTGGGATAATGAAAGGTAATTGCAGTGTTCTTACTGTGAATTCAGTAAAACAAGATTTGCAATTTTGTTTGTATGTGTTAATTGAATTTAAGGGAATGAATTCTGAGGATTTAGCTTCGTACATTTTTGTAACTCAAATAAATAGAATTTATCGTCTCTTCAATTAGCTTGTTGTTGATGTACATTTGTTATTCTAGTCATTGTTCCTAATTGCTTCATTCCTACTATCGAAAAGAGACTTCAGCGATCCATTGACGTCCTTATATGGATCAGTCAACTACCCAGACAATGTGCCCAACGATTGTCAACCATTTCAACAATTGGTTGACGATTCAGAACTCAAACTCGATGACCAGTCAAAGGGCTATGCGATCAATCAATGATTCCCCACCCTAATTTTAAAAAAAATAAAAAATTCTGTAAAATCCTATTTATTTGATTCTCTTGTTAAGGCTGAACCTAAGTTATTGTTCCGAGCCCTATGAAGTATACTACTCGTGCCTTCCTAGCTTTGGATTTTTCAATCACTCCATAACCTTTTTCCCCGCCGAAAAGTCAATCCAAACAAATGGTTATAACTTTGGAAACATACGTAATCTTGAGAAGTGCTAAGTGGAGGTCTAAATAACATTATGCAACTACTAATACAAGAGCCCAGAGTCCAAGCCACTGGCCCAAAATACTTGAGGTCCTCAAAGCAGTATAAGAATTTCAAAGTGTGAGTACACTCCGACATTTACTATAGAATCATTACGGGAACGATGTTACAAAATTTTCCGCAATATGTTATAAATGAGCTTAGGAGAAAAGAAGGGGAGAAAAGATCATACTATGACGCCATATTCCAAAAGGATAAAAAATGTAGACAAGTCTCTCTGTCAATTTACCATAGAAAAAGGGTAATGGAGATATTCTTTTGAAAACGGAGTGGAGTTCAGTTAAACAAAGTGAGATGCTTTTAGCAACTATTTTGAATTGCTTAGCACAGATGTGTTGGGGGTATAAGACTATACATGTGTGTGCGTGTGAGAAAGAGAGAGAGACAGAAAAATACAAGGGTTTCTCGGATTGAAGGCTTGATTGAGACCATGCAGGAAAATCCGATCCATCGACATTCTTGTTGCTCCTAAGCCTGAAAATCATGAATTGGTCATATGGGCAGATAGATCAAAGTAATTGTAACATAATTACACAAACAAGCAAATTCAAAAGATAGATATAAGCAAGAAAAAGAATTATATTATGAAAATTGTAAAAATCATTTTAAGATAACTTTACCTATTGAGATGCAGGTATCCACCTGCATCGAAACTAAGTTTAGATATTTAAACCATCACTTACATGTGAAAAATGGACACTCCTGTATCGTTGGGCATTGATCCACTCAGATTACCGTAAGACAAATGTCTGAAGAAGAATTTTAAAGAAAACAGATCTTGATTATGAAAAGTTTCAGTTCAACAAATGAAAAGATACAAATCAGTTCAGGATGATGTTGCCCCTCTACTTACAACTGGATAGTCATTGCAAGGCCATTGGAACTTGAAGGCATGGACTCAGCTACTGAATTCCAATCCATGTCTCTATGACCAAGTCAAGATAATCAGTGCAAAATAGTGACGATCTGGTCATGTAATTATACAAGTATTTAATTGTGCATTTAAGGCAGAAATACTCACATTACCTCCAATGCCTTGCCCAATCTAAGAGTGCGAGGCATGTTTCCGACAACCCAGTCTTTGTAAAAAACCCTAATTAGAAGACAAGAACAGTATTCAATAGAGATCGTAAGAACAACAAGATGCAATCTGGCTGTTTTTCATATCAAAACTACAATTTGGCTAAAAGAATCTGCTCTTTATTTTCTGTATTTGTCCCCACTATTTCTCATAAACATTGAAACAACAATTACAATATTATATTCAAAGCATGTAAAAGGTTAAAACTCCTCGCTAGATGTGAGTTGGAATGATCACTTTCTAAAGCGGGAAGAACTTACATACAAACAAGTAACACGCCAACTTGTACTAACAAGAATGTGTTGTCAAATGGATCCAGAGCATAGCAAATACCTTAGAATATTTTTTGCACTGAATTATAAGCCTTCTCCAAACCTTCTATACCTAACCATCACAAATTGGCTTATATTGGAGGCTAGCAAGGGTGGGCATTTCATGCAGAAAGCTAATGGATTGTTTAGAGACACTGTTGTCCTCCCTTTTTAGACTAGAAAATGCCTCTTTTCTTCGTTCCTGTCTTCCATGCCCACCCTACTTTTCCCCTCTCATCTCTGCATAAATTGTACTTCTGTAACTGCTTTTATAGCAACAGCGCGATGAACCGACATGTCCAACAATCGATTGACTCAGTCACTATTTTGAAAGTGTTGTTTTTTTCTGGATTATGATTTATGATCCATGTTTAAATGGATTTCTAGAAGCATTGAATGTTTTGAGATTGAAATCTTTATGCTTTTGGTCTTAAAATTTCTGTTGAATAAATTGCTGACGCATTAAAAACTTTTGAAGGAAGCATTGAATCAAGCAACGTTTTGGAATATAGTACTACCTAAGCACTCTGGATATGAACAGTGATTAATTGTTTATGTAACATAAAATTGCTCTAACACACTGAACAATGAAAGTTCTCCAAACAGACTAGATGTCAGACCCATGACTGCTAACATTCTACCATCAGCATAATCAGGTAAACTAATTTTCTTTAAAGTAAACTAATAGAAAGGTCATTACGACAACAGTATTACCCAGAAAAAAATTATCAACAACAACTACACTTTCTCTTCATTGCCTTCATCTTCACCGAACATTCTAGCCGAAAGCACTAGGAGAGGTCTTTGTGTCTTAACTTTGGCCTTTCTTTATTATGGTTGGCTAAGCTTCATTATTGTTTAGACGACAATTTTTTAAAACAGAGGGAAAAAAAATGAAAATAATGTGACTTGACCAATATGTAACATTGAAGTGAATGGTATAGAATCACTGAATTATATGTTGAACTGTAAGATTCATAAGGATTCCACTAGTTGATTCGTATTATTTTGCTCGTAAGATACGAATTGTGAAGACGTTAGTACTTGCAGTGGGATCCAATCATCCAAGCACAAGAAAAAAAGTCATTCAAAAGGTCCTTATTGTCATCATAGCTTTTGAATGGGAAGAATCGACTCTATCCTTAAAAAGGTATTGTATTTACCATTTATGATTAAGAATATATAGACACTTTAAGGTGTTGATGTAAATAACTTTTGAGATGCACCCTTGATGCTTATTAATAACATTTATTTATTTTTCAAAAAAAAATTTAAAAAAATACGAATCTTGAATCGTAGAATTCTGATGATAACTATGATCCTCGTACGAGTTATAACTTGAAACAATAACATTTGTTTATAATTCATTCTTGTATTATATCTCTCATGCCATTGACCTTATCTTCTCATACTTTTCTTTTGCTAATTAAAAACAATGATCACATACGTAATACAGCTTTGTTTAATCATTTAAGTTACTTAACACAAAATAAAAAACATAAGCACAAGCGTATGCTATAGAAAGACAAGGAAGAAGGGTCACATTGGTCGTCATTTTGGGTCCCAAATGCGATTTGAATCTTGACTAAATTGGTTGATGCATTGGACCGCGTCTCTACACACTTGAATTTTGGCCACATATAACTGATGATTCGTGGTATGTGCAAGAAAGTGATTATGGGTTGTGTGCCGAATTTACACGATTCTATCATGGTGCCTGTTTCCCAGAAAATGATGGAGATTATTGTGATTGCCATGAGAGAGCCGAGAAACTTTACTTCAACTGAAAAAACTTAAAAAATGGCGTCAACTGTCTGAGCCCATATCTATTGAGAGCATCTTCAAAATGCAAACTTTTAAAATTTGGATATTTTTAGGAGTAAATATCACTCCGCCCTCCTGTGAAACCTATATATATCAGTCCGTCTCCTGTGTTCATAAAACTATCAAAAATCTCCCTATAATTGTTAAAAAATATCACTCCGCCCCCCTCCGTTTGTTGTCAGACTGGTTTTACATCCAAAGTACATTCCACGCGCCATTAGTGCAGCTAGGTGTGTTTTTTGACTTTATATGAGTTAAATTATTGGCTAAAATATTCTTGTACCTATCCTTACCCAAACAAATTTGAAAAAAAAATCCCATCTTCCCCACTCACACAGAACATGCACACACAACACACACAATGCACACACACACAATATGCACACGAAGTACTTCACAATGCTCATAATTTGACAATTGCAAGTTAAAACTTCATTAACAGTTTTTCCTTCATCAGCAGAAATTGTTTCTGAATCCTTAGGTGTTGTATTGGTGATAATTTCAAGTAAATAAAAACATATGTTTTAGTGATAAGACAAAAAGAGAAAATGAAAAAAACACACAGCATGCACACGGGGCAAGGGGGAGGAGGGGACGGTGGGGGTAGGGGCTGCTGGTGGTGGTGGTGGGGGAGGGGGGGGGATGAAAATGATGATAATTGCTTTTTAATTATTTTTGGGTGAAAAGAATGGGAAGAGAAAGAATAAAGAAAAAGGAAAAAAAATGTATAATATAAGGGTAAAAATGTCATTTTAACAAAAAAATTAACGGTGTTAGCTTAAAATAGACGGATAGCGGCGGTATGTCTAGTTTCAAAAAATATAGGGGGGTATTTGATAGTTTTCTAAACACAGAGGGGCGGACTGATGAGGGGCGGGATGAAGATGATGATAATTTCTTTTTAATTATTTTTGGGTGAAAATAATGGGAAGAGAAAGCATAAAGAAAAGGAAAAAAAAGGGGAAAAATGTATAATATAAGGGTAAAAATGTCATTTTAACAAAATTTTTAACGGTGTTAGCTTAAAATAGACGGAGGGCGGCGGTGTGTCTGGTTTCAAAAAACATAGGGGGGTGTTTGATAGTTTTCTAAATACAGAAGGGCAGACTGATATATATGGATTTCACAGGGGGGGGGGGGGGGGGTAGAGTGATATTTACCCTATTTTTAGAGATTCAGTCTCTAAAAAATATTATTAATAATTTAAATATACATATAGCACATCACTTTTTTCTAACGTTTAAGCAAAATAGAGATCCACCACTTTTCCAAATATTATTTTGGAGATGCTCTGAATACTAATACTTTGTTATAACATTCTAATATTATATTGAGTAAATATCATATTATCCCTCTATGATATGCGAAACTATCATTCTACTTTCTTGTATTCGTAAAACTTCAAGAAATGCTCATTTATTATTAAAAAGTCATCACACTACCCTCTTCATATATTTTTTAAGCTATTAAATATCGTTTTTACCCTTTTATAATACATATATATTTTCTTCTTTTTTTCCTTCATTTTCAACTATTTATCACTAAATAAAAAAAGAAAAGAAAAAAAAACATCATTTTCCCCTACCACCCCCTCCCCTCCACCCCCACGCATAAGCGCAGCGACGCTGCTGTGCCGACAACAACGTTCGCAGAGTAGCTGCTGCGTCGGCGCAGCAACGAACGGTGTTGTTAGCGCACATAGGCACAACAACGTTGCTGTTGGGGGCAGCTACTGCGCTGCCGGATCTGGAGCAGCAACATGAGGTAAGAGGTGGTGGTGCGGGTGGGGGGTGGTGGGTTGGGGAAGATGATTTTTTTATTTATTTAAAAGCAAATATTTGGAAATGAAGGGAAAAAAATATATGTATTATAAAAGAGCAAAAATGTTATTTAATAGGTTAAAAAAGATATGAAGGGGTAGTGTGATGACTTTTTAATAATACAGGGGTCTTTCTTAAAGTTTTACGAATACATGGAGGTAAAGTGATAGTTTCGCATATCACATGGGATAACGTGATATTTACTCTATTATATTTTAACTATTAATTTAATTTTTAAACTACAAAATGGAGGGAAAATATTTTTGGTAAGTGAATTGAAGGTTGAAATGTAAGTAAAAATATTGGAATAAAGTATCAGTTAACAAATGACTTTAATTTATCTGGACATACCAAGAAGCTCATGTTTGGATCATTTCTTTTGTTTTTCTTATTTCTTAGATAAGGTATATCATGTGTCATTAAATTTATATTTTTAAATTTTCTATTCAAATCAGATTATTTTAAATTTATTTTTAAATTTATTATTAAAACTTAAATGGATCAAGTATGTTAATTTATAATATATCTTATTTAAAAAATGAGAGAAAGAATTAACAAAATAGATAAAGCTCACTGATTTATGGGTAACCAATGTGGGTTTTTTTTTTGGTCTAACACCCATATGGGTAAGTATCATCTATTTTGTTGATTTTCTTATTTTTTGTTGATTCTCTTTTTTTTTTTTTAAGTATTATAGGTCATTAGATTTAGTCATTTTGAATTTTAACAATAAGATTTGGAGTAATAAATTAATAATCTATGGAAAAAAAAAACACTATACTTTGTTCATGGGGTTTGGCATTAACTCAAACACTTTGTTCAAAGGAACGATAGTTGGAACAAATTATTTACACAATTTTTATTTTTTCCTCCAGATATTAATAGACAAATTTATATATATAAAAACGGATCTCAAACATCACCAAAACTCCCTTGAGCCTTAATACGAACCATGGGCCACAGACATGGAGTCCGTCTTTAAGCCCGTTGATAATTCTTTCTTTTGGATTAATATAAAAAACAATAATGAGAAAGAAAATAAAAGAATTTTATGATTTTTTTTTTTTTTTGTATTGAATAAGGAAAGGAAACACCGACAAAAAAATTAGGAAATGAAAGGAATTGTTCATTTCAAATCCATAGTTACTTACACAACCTTTTCATATTCCTTCTTGTATTAAGGATATAATTAAAATTGTGTAAGTAAAAGTATTAGTATTAATGGTTAGAGCTTTGGATTCTTCAATCCCTCAATAACCTTTTTTCGGCTTTGAAAAGTCAATCCAAACCAATGGTTATAGCTCTAGAAACATATATAATCATGAGAAGTGCTAATTGGAGGCAAAATTCTAAATAACATTATCCAACTACGAATACAAAGAGTCCAGAGTCCAGAGTCCAGAGTGCAAACCATTGGCCCAAAATACTTGAAGTCCTCAAAGCACAAAAAAAATTTCTAAGTGTGAATACACTGCTTTTTGTTAAACAAAATGAGATACTTTTAGCAACTATTTTGAATTGCTTAGCACAGATGTGTTTGGGATATAAGACTATACACGCGTGTGAGAGAGAGAGAAAAATACAATGGTTCCACAGATAGAAGGCTTGTGTGAGACCTCTTTAGTGGACACGATCAGCATGATCAAAACGATGAGGTGGCTAAGAAGATCCAAGGAACATAACAAAATAAATACCAATATCATAACACACTACAAGAAAAATACTATTCGGCGAGGGACAATTCCCGTAGTCGGCCCTCACCGAAAGGGTCTCGGCGAGGGGAATCATCCCTCGCCGAAACTTTCGTAGTTGAATTGGGGTCCCTCACCGACCCCTTGCCATTCGACGACGGGTCGGCGAGGGACCATTTTGGCGACGACTGTGGGAGGGCAAAAAGCCCATGCAGAATTTGTCCCTTGCTGAGCCCTCACCAAATGCGTCCCTCGCCGAGCCCTCGCCGAATGCGTCCCTCTCCGAGCCCTCGCCGAATGTGTCCCTCGCCGAGCCCTCACCGAATGCGTCCCTCGCCTAGCCCTCACCGAATGCATCCCTCGCTGAGCCCTCGCCAAATGCGTCTCTCGCTGAGCCCTCGCCAAATGCGTCCCTCGCCGTGCCCTCACAAAATCCTCATTCGTCGTGCCCTCGCAAAATCCTCCCTCGCCGAGCTCTCATCAAGTCCTCATAAAATTTAAATAATTATTTTTATAAACTCTTTATAATTAGAATACAAAATTTAAATGGCTTAATTTATAAATACGAATTTCATATAAAAATTAAATTAATTAAAATTTGACATTCAAAATTCAATTTAAAATTAATATTACAAAATATTTTAATTACATATATGATTACAAAATATTTTAATTACATATGTAATTACAAAATAGCTATCCACCAAATCTAACTTGACCCTATGCATTTGAATCTTCTCCGAAACTATTCACGATCTTTGAATCTCCATAAGCTCTTGTCATTGATGACCTTTTGATAGCCTTTCAGATTGAAGTTTTACCTCCTTTTGTTCTTCCTTTATCACTCAACATGAAAGATCCTAGAGGACTATAACCATATTTAGAAATATAACTCAAATAAATAACAAAATAATATTATAAGATAAATGAAATAAACAACAAAGCATACATACAAAACCATAAGCATTAGAAACATTTACTGTCAGTGCGATATATCAGTAAGAAGAAAATGAAATAAGAAACCAAATGCTAGTTCTCAATAATACGTCTTGCCCAAATCCACACAGTATAAATCATTAAACTACATAGCTCCCCTTGTCATTGATGTGTTGGTGATTTTAGGATCACTCAAAAAAAGTGAATGAAAAATAGGAAGAAGATTAAGTGAAGAGAAAAAGCTAAATTTGTAGTAATTGTTAAACTGTCCAATCCATTACATCAAAATTGAGTCAAAGTAAATTTCAAGTTCTTGTAGAAGAAGTATGTCACAACCTGCATCAAATGATTTCAAGACGTATATAATTTGTAAAATAAAATGATAAATGATACTTCCAGATGAAAGAAGGCAGGAAATAAACCTTGCATATTCTACGATATAACCAACGACCATGCACAAGAAGCAAATCACTGAGATAGCGAAATTGAGCAATTGGACACATCTTATATTCTATGACTGATTGATTAGCACCATCACGAGAACCAAAAAGAAGACAAGACTTCTTAAAGATTAAAAGAAAATGAAAGGTTTACTTGGGGAAGTCCAACTTACTTCGAAAGCGAGCTTTAAAAATAATTCAATTCTTCCTCTTAAACTTACAACTTAGTAAATCAAATCAAGATCCCATGCCTTTCCCAGTTCACTAAATATAGAACTAAGCCAAGACACCTCTAAAATGTCTATAGGATAAAATTGAAGCAATTTAGCTTTTACTTGGACCATATACTCCTTTAATTACTTTTTAGTTTACCAAATACTTCAAATGAAAAGTATAATAAACATAATAAAATAAATTGAAGCAATTTGGCTTTTAGTTGGACCATATACTCCTTTAATTACTTTTTAGTTTACCAAATACTTCAAATGAAAAGTATAATAAACATAATAAAATTTGAGTCCTATATATATCATTTTAAAGATTGATTCCCAGTTATACATATATTACCAAACTTTATCATACTCATATGTTACTATTATAAATTACTTAAGCATAGCATACACGATTACACATAACCCAAAAGCATTTTATTACTTTCTCCTATTATATGTAAAGTTAACTTTTACATTCTTTATAATTTTCTATTCTTATCTTTCTTCTTCTTCCTTCACCCAACTAACCTGTTTTCTCCATTAATTGTTACAGCACACATGTATGTACACATACAAGCATGACCCACACATCACACTCCCATATATAACAACTTCTATATTTGTTTCATATACTCAACTTAGACACTTACACATGCGGTCAAACAACCTGCACTACCTATTGCTTCACAAGCAACACACGTACTCCACGAAACACTCACATGAACAGGCGCCACACACACACACACACACACAGAGCTAAATCGCAATTATACACTAATTATACATGCATCATATATACACATACCCACCATATGCACAATACCCACGCATATATATAGCTAAAACAACCCCTAAGCATCATCTCATACAAATGACTTTCACTTTCACATATTTGTATCCTCCTATCTGGTTGGTATATATACAAATAAATATCATCAAACTAAAGGGGAATATTAAGAGGTCATCTAAACAATACAACATCTGAATTGGCATCTAGAAAAGCATACTTCAAATTAGGGATTAACTAAGCAAATATATGTATCATACCAAAACAACATTATATATACAGATAATAATAATAAGGCAAAATCAAATATATGTATCATACCAAAACAACATCATGCATACAAATAAGGCAAAAGCTTAACATTATGAATCTGTTAGGCTAATAATAAAAACCTAATTCAACCCTAAATCCATTTTTAGGGTTTTTGATTAGGCGAAATCAGAAACCCTTAATCAATTTGGGGTATCTGATTTTTCCTAATCAAAAACCCTAAAACTTGGAATTAGGGTTTTTAATTAGGCGAAAGGCAAAACACAAAAAAGCAAAACAGAATTGAGTTAGGGTTTTCAAATATATGATTTGAGTTAAAATTAAACAAATACCATATTAGGTGGATGCGAATTGAGTCTTCGAACATAAACCATCGCGCGACTATGATGGCAAAGAGGCTGCAATGGTTGCCGATGATGGTGGAGAGACAGGGAAGGCTGACGACGATGGTAGAGGCGGGCTGGATAATTTTTTATTCGTTGGGTATCAATAGGTAAGAAAAGGGTACAAAATGATTCAAGGGTGGTGGTATTATTTTGTAAAAAGTAAATGGGTAGTTTAGTCATTTTCATTTTTGAAATGAAGGACCATTTTGAGACATTTTTTCAAATATTGGGGGACCATTTTGCCTAACTCCAAACAAAATGGACTAACTTGAGACAAAATAAAATAATGGGGACTAGTTGCATGATTTTCTCAATTAAGTAAGCTATGGAAAAGTTTTTAATTAAAAAATAAAATAAAAATAATAGTAATAATATAATATAATAAAAACATAATATTAATAATTAAAATCGAATATTATTGTTTACAAACGAAAATGTAAATAAAAAATATTGTATATAATTTTAATAATATGTAAATTGAAATTTTTTTTCACTTTTTTTATTTGTTTAGTACCTTAACATTATTCTTTTCTTAATTAATTTATTTTTCATAATTAGTATATTAATTAGCTATTACTTTGTTTTTTTCACTTTTTTTTGTTTATTATCTTAATATTATTCTTTTCTTAATTAATTTATTTTTTCATATTTTCATCATAATTAGACACTTATAACATTTTTGTTTAGCAAGTGGGCTCATGTCATGTATAGTAGCATGACTAAAAGGTCAAAGGCACGGACAACACCAGCAGTCCACTGCCGGCAGTGGGCTACCGAAACTGATCAGTGTCGGTGCTACTGCCGGCGCTGAACCAGTTTGGCAGAAGGCCACCAATATACAGACACACACATTTGCACAAATGTTTAACTAGTTTGGTTGAGTGTACTCTAGTAATTGAGCACTTTAGGTTAGCTTTCAAAACATATGACATCTCTTTGAGCTCTAATATCAAGCACTTAACATACAACTCCACAATTTAGTCAATCAACACTTGCAATCGTCCGATAGGGGTGGGGGATGATGGTGGGTCGCGGGGTGAGTCACGGGAATGGGGGTGGAGGTTGTTATTAAAATTTGAAAGAGAGATAGTTTTAGTTATTGTGTGGTTGTGAGCAATTTTTTTATTTTATTTACTAAATCAAAATGAACACATGAGTTAATTCCATGTGTTAACTCACTAAGTTGTTAGTTGGTTGGTTTCATTATTATTATTATTTTTTTATGTTTTTTATTATTTTATTTTCCTTATAATTTTGATAGTTAATTTGTTTTACATTTTTTTTATAATGAATGTAATATTAATTAAATATTATTTTTTTCCACTATATTTTTTTATTTATTTTCTTCACTTTTTTTTTTACATATTAATTTATTTTAACTAATTAATAACATACATAGTATATTAATTAGCTATTATTTTGTTTTATTAACTTTGTTTTGTTTATTAACTTTAAACGTTTTTACTTGTTTAATTATTTTTTTTCATATTTGCATCAAAATAATTATATTAATTAGCTAGTAGTTTGTTTTTCCCACTTTTTCTTTTTGTTTAGATATTTTTTTTTTTGGCATTTTTTTCCATACTATTTTTTTTTTTTGAGCGAAGGTTAACTTCACTTTCATTTTTGAGATGACCAATTATGTCTCCAAAAACCTGACACACCGTAGGCCGTCTACAAAATTAGTTTTTTTATTACTTCTTAAATTATTAAATATTAATAAAACGATTATATTTATGAATTAGTTCTGAAGTAGGATGGGATATATATATAATGTGAAAGTTATACAAGTTAGGATAATTTTTATAATTCATAAATATTATGTAATTAATTATATAAACACAATAATTTAAATAGTTTTTAAAGTAGTAAAAGGATTCAATTAAACAATTAATTAAATAATGTAATTGTAAATAAATATAATATGTTCAAATTGTAAATATCAATGCCGCCAAGTCCCATCACCATGACTTTTTTATTCACGAGAAATGAAACGTATCATGAGAATATGTTATACGTGACAAAAATTACATAAAAGATTCCAAACTTGTAGGGACACATCTTCCAAGGGAGCTGGCTTGAGGAACTTCACCAACTATCTCTAAAATACCAAGCACGCCATGTCACAAATTATTTCACCGATGGAAGACCAATTGGTTGTGTCCACGTGCCCACGAACCACGAGGCATAATATAATGAAATGTCAGGGGCCTCTTTTGGAATAGACATGGCGAAACACCGGTTTTGCATGCATTGTGTTAGCGTGCACAATGCATGTGGACAATGATTTCACATATTGACATATGTACATTTACGTCTCCAAGGAAAATAATTTTTTATTCTTCTTTCTAATAATTAACGTGTTTGTCATCACAATTTTTAAAACTTTCATAAATGTTGTGAAGTCCCGTCAATAATATTATTCATCACGGGCTATCATACGGACCATTGATCAATCTTGTCATGAGCACTATGAAAAAATCTTATAGGCTACCACGGGGCAGAATGTCGTATGAACTGATAGGGCCCCGTTGGGCAAAAGATATGGACACAGAAACTTTTAAATATCCAAACAATAAAAAACTCTATGTCCCCAATTATTTGACCCATCAAAGTCCAATGGTACACAAACACGTGTCCGCGAACCATTTGTTGATATATTGACCCTTGTAAAAAATGAAAAGTTGTCTCCATACGCTCATCAAGCTATCAATCTTTTCATCCAATGACTTAGTTTCTATAAATAGCACTTGGCATTGCGTTTTCTCATAGTATCTCAAAGTAGTAATTGTAGATTTCATCTAAATTGTTTGAAGGATGAATAAGGATCAACAACACCACTCAGCTAATCGTCCAGTGACTAAAGATGAAGAGATGGATACAATGCAAAAGTATCCAATTTACAGCGAATACGTTAAACCCCAACTTGATCTAAATGCTCCGCCAAAGTACGACGGATACATTTCTAATGCCCAAGTAGGCCATAAAGTTCAAGCCGACATGCTGCGGTTCTATTTACCAAACTTTTTTCCTTGATATCTATATCTTTTTATCATCTTAGAAGCATCGGCAACAGTAGAAATTGTTACTAAACGTGACAATGTTACTACGTTCTTCTACCTGATGTGTAGTGTGCGCTTGTTATGTATTAGTGATATTGCAGTACTATGTTAGGTATTAAGTAGGTGTGTTTATGTAAACCCTCGAAAATAATTTGTAATCTTTATGGGGGGTTAGGTATTAAGTAGGTGTGTTTATGTAAGCCCTCGAAAATAATGTGTAATCTTTATGGGGGGTTACGTATTAAGTCGTTGTGTTGCATTATAAAAAATGCACGCCATGTTATCCTTTAGTAATTCCCAAAAATGTAAAATTAAGTTTATATTTGTAATGCATTAACTTTTATAAGAAAATGCTTTAATTATAATTTCGTGACGTCAATTTCAAAGAAATAATTGTTTCTATTTTGCATGACGTTAAATATAAATTTTGTATATAGTTATGTATACGCCAATCTAAGACATTTTAAAAAGGAAAAATATTACTCACTAGTTACATGTATAATTATTTAAAATAAAATTACTACATATTATTAAATTTAAATTTAAATTCAATGCTTTTAAAACACTCATAAATTATTATATAAAATAATCATAATTGTTAAACATAAACTTAGAATTAATTGTTTGTAGAAATTATAAATTACGACTATTTTCATATACCGTCAAGAATGTTAGGGTCGAATCGGCGAGGGGAATGATCGTTAGTCGCGTAATCGCTCGAATTGACCTTTCTTAAATTTTCTAATTTTATTTGTTTAATCTAAACATAAAAGTGAATCGGCGAGGGACGTCTGATTCCCTTGCCAAGTCAGCGAGGGACAACGCGTTCTCTTACTGATTCGGAGAGGGTTGACATTATTCCTAGTCGATTCGGCGAGCGACATGGCCTTCCCTCGCGGATTCGGCGAGGGACATCAAGTTCCCTCACTGAATCGGCGAGGGACAACTCTGTCCCTCATGGATTCGGTGAGGGACATGGCCTTCCCTCTCAAATTCGGTGAGGGACGACACTGTCCCTCGCTAATTCAGCGAGGGACATGGCCTTCCCTCGCTGATTCGGCGAGGGACAGCGAGTTCCCTCGCCGATTCGGTGAGGGACGACACTGTCCCTCGCTAATTCGGCGAGGGACATGGCCTTCCCTCTCAGATTCGGTGAGGGAACGGTTTCCCTCGCCGAGCTTTCGCCGAAAAGCGACGGCATAGCAACGCTCCGTCGCCGAAACCATTTTTTCTTGTAGTGACAAAATAATATAAATAATATTTTTTTAAAAAAATTAACTTGCGCAAAAAATAATGGTAATCGAATTAGTATGTAAAATTAAATTAAACATAATATAGAGACTCAAACATACCAAAGGAACATGTTCGAGTCAAAGACTCCAGCTGAAAATCGTGGGTGGATCTAATGGTTCACCTATACCTAGCTCTTAGATCTCAAAGTCAGAGGAATCATCGTCGTCAGTGGTACCTTATTCTCCTCATTCTCCTAAGAAGGATAAGTTAGCTACAGAGTCGATCCCCTCTAATAGTGATATGTTTCCGCTACTGTCTGGCCCACTTGTGGAGGTCGTAGTTCATGAGGAAGGCGAAATCAGTAGCAGCCGCCGAGTTAGAACTAAGGTCCAAATGGTGACATCGAAACCGCGACGGAGCAACAACAGTTTCAGTCTCTGGCAAAGAAAAAGACTTGGAAGAAGCTTTTTGATGGAGCTATTGAAGGTCCCATAAAGCTTGAACGAAAGGAACTCAAAATCAGTGGAGGTAAGATTGTTGTGCCTAAACCAATTATTGACAGTAGTATTGCTTATTGGGATAGTTACTTAGTTGGTCAATTCCTTGGTAGAGCTCCGCCATATTCTCTTGTAAAAACAATGGTTGATAATCAGTGAAACCATCTGGGTAAAGTGGATGTATTGACAACAGGGGAGGGCCTCTTTATTTTCAAGTTTGCTGACAAAGAGAAGAGTAGTTCTGGTTTGGGCCAGTTGTGGCATGTTAGCAACAAACCCCTGTTCCTCAGAAAATGGAAACCGAGGACGAAACTGGAGGAATTTAAGCTCAATCGTTTTTCGATTTGGGTGAATTTGAGACATGTTCCCACAGAGTTGTGGACTTCTAAGGGGGCTGAGTTTGCTAGCTAGCTATTTGGGGGACCTATTCAAATGGATTCGATTACTGAATCTAAATCTCGATTGGGCTATGCTCGTATTTGTGTCGAGGTTGAATTGTGTAAAGAGCTACCAGATGTTATCCCAGTGAATCTTGGTCAGGGGTTTTATGGCTAATGTTACTGTTGAATACACTTGGGTACCACAAGTTTGTAGTATGTGCAAGAGACTTGGACACAAGGCAGAGAATTGCAGGAATACTAAAGAAGTTAGGCGTGAGAAGCGTACTGTGGCAACAAATGTAACAAATGGGAAATCTACTCCTCCTGCTGTTAATGTTTCTACTGAGATTTCAGCTCTACTTGTTGAAGAGGTCCCACCTGTGGAACAGGCCTCTTCTTCTCCCAAGAATTGGTATACAGTTCCAAAAAAGCATAGCTCAGTCCAAAAAAATATATAACAACTCAAAGTGGGGAAGCCAGTTTCGGAGAAAGGGGAATCAAGTATAGCCAGGAAAGAACAGACAAATCAGTTTGCTGCACTTGATCGAGAAGGACTGGATATAGTTGAAGCTGTTGCAGATCTTTTGTCTAAAGCTCACAAGGTGCTCCACATGAGGGGATTGATCTGGCTAACACCGCTGATCTTCATGATTAGAGTCGCTTCTTGGAACATTAGGGGACTAAACAAACCCACTAAACAACTTGATGTAAATAATTTTGCTAGAAGTAGAAATATAAATATTTTGTGTCTCCTTGAAACTAAAATCAAAGAGTGCAGGTCTCTCGAGCTAATGAGGAAAAGATTTAGGAGCTGGGACCTTATCCACAACTATGAGTGCTCCCATAGAGGTAGAATTTGGATTCTTTGGAATAAGCAGGTGGTAAAAGTTGATAAAGTTGCAGCCTCTGATTAAGCTATCCTTTGTCCGTTTTGGTCCACTCAAATAGTAGACCTTTCTATTTATGTGTTGTGTATGGGAACAATCAAGCTGTTGAGAGAAGAAAGCTTTGGGTAGATATTACCAATTGGTCTAATCTTACTGCGGGGTCCCCCTAGTGTGTGCTTGGAGATTTCAACAAGATTCTCAAGATCGAGGATAGGCTTAATTGTGATCAAATTCCACCTGGAGCCATCGATTTTCAGAATTGTTTGTAGTTTGCTGGTCTCACTGAACTTCCCACGATTGGGCCTCTTTATACATGGAGTAATAAAAGTCCAAATGAGCAGTTGAGAGCGAGTAAAATTGATAGAGCTTTCGGAAATGATCTGTGGATTATTGACTACAATATCTCTATTGCGGAGCTTGGTTCCCTAAGTACTTCTGACCATTGTCATATTATTCTTAGCACTGAGCTTGCTAGTGCAAGGAAAGCAAAGCCATTTAAATTCTACAACACTTGGACCCAGCATAAGGATTATGAGAGAATTTTGCATGACTCGTGGGTTGAGAATGTTGTAGGTACTCTTATGTACTGCCTTATTCAAAAGCAAAAGAGGTTGAAATATGTTCTCAAAAGTTTCAATAGGGATCACTTCATGAACCTGTATAAGGAGATTGACAAGGTAAAAGATGAACTTGATGGGATCCATAGGGAAATGCTTAATGGAGTTCATCGAGCGGTATTCCAAACCAAAGAGAAAGAACTCCGGGATTCTTTGGAGTTACTTATGAAAAGGGAAGAGGAATGTCTCAGGTAGAAAGCTAAAACCAAGTGGCTCAAGGATGATGATCAAAATTCTGCTTATTTCCACAAAGTTATCAAGAGTAGAAAGTCAAGCAACTCTATTAGAAGCCTATTTGCTAAGAATGGTGATTGCTTTAACTCCGAGGATGAGATTGCTGAAGAGTTTTTGAGATTTTACAAAAATCTTCTTGGTTCAAACAACAGAGGGCATAATGGGGTTACAGTGAATAGCATCAGAGCTATTGTTCGGAGAACCATCTCTAGCAGTGACTGTGATTTGCTCCATGATCCCATTAATGATGAGAAACTTCGAGCAGCTATTTTCTCCATCCAGAGTGACAAGAGCCTTGGCTTGACGGCTACTTTTCACATTTTTATAAATCAGCTTGGGAACTTATTGGTAGAGAAGTTTGTGATGCGGTCAAGTCAGCTCACAATTCTTGTAAATTGCTTGGGGAAACAAACTCTACTATTATCACCCTAGTTCCTAAAGTGGATAGTGTGACGCCCGAGATTTTAGCCGTACATTTATTTACTGTTGCATCTATTGTTTGCGCATTTCCTTCTGTGCCTTATTAATTGGCTTCTTTAGCTACTATTCATCCCATTTTCAAACTATATTCTATTAGTGAATTAGCATTTTTATTAAATCACATTAATTGTTAGAGGAGTGGAAAAAATGTGCAATTGAGCTAGAGGCGATAGGAGAGCTCGTTTAGAAAATGTTTTTAGTAGTTAAGTGAATAGTGTTACGTAACAAACTTAGAGATTTAAATAACTAACATTACTTTTCATCTTAGGCTCGTTTTTAAGTTAATAATGCACATTCTAGTGACATTTTAAATACCCAAACTTGACCCCACTTCAACTTAATCTTATATAAATCACATAAGCTCATTAAAACACACAAAAAAAAAGAAGAACAATGTGCAGGAATTACTGTAGCAGGCCAAAAATACCAAAGGAGAAGGAAAAAATGAGATTCTTGCTTCAACAATCTTGCATTTTGAGCTTCTAGATTCATCTTGGGAGGGGTTTTGAGCAACCTAGAGTCTTCAACAAGCTTCTTCATCTTCAAAATTGTGAGGGAGATGCATTTATTTGTTTTTAAAGTTTATGTGCATATATTGAATTTTATTGATTTGTTGATATTAGCTATAAAACTTGTTATGAATGCTTTCTATGAGTTATTTAATGTCTATAGAGCTAACTTTTGTGGTTTGATAACAAATTTAATGGTTGAATGTTGAATTTGATCAAAGAGATGATGAATAGTGCCTAGAACTAGGGTTTTGAGAAAATTTGCTAATTGACTTGAATTGATGCCTCAATTAGGTACTCTAGACCCTAGGGAAGTTAGTTGAAAAGCCACGTTAGGTTGAATCACTCGAATTTGAACTTAATTGCATAATTAGCTTACTTTAAAAAGGGGGTTTTATACGTTAAGCAATCCGGGCAAGTTTGGGCATTGATTTGGGTATCCTTGAGCTAAGGAAGCACCTTTGGTGCTTTCGTTTCGCGAAAATGGGGTTCGGTTAGTATGGCTATAGTTCAAACCCGTTCGGGGCCTTCCCGAACTTTTGCTTCAAAAATGAGTTTTAGTGACTTTAAAAGGCACCTTTGAGCTTAATTAGGAATATAGAAAGACTAGGGCATGATTGGGAATCTCGAACCATGCTTAGGAGAAAGAAAGCTCGGTTAAAGAAACGGAAAATGTAGTTTTTAGCCTTTTTAGTTGCATTTGTAACTTGTTGTGTGTTAGTAATGCCTTGCATTGAATATTTAGGATGTATTTAAGTTATTTGAGTAGATTATTGGAATTAGTTGTGTTGATTGCTACTTTTGGTATCTTAAAGCTAATATCGTGCTTATATGAACTTTTATCGTGCATATATGTGAGGGCGGCCTACTTCGTCGTCCCTTTTACGTGTTATGTGTTATATTGATTGCTTGTGACTTGTATTGGGTTGCGCAACCTTTATCGGACATGGTAGCGTCGAGAAAACACGGGCAGCGTCGGGCTTGCCGTGCTCCATCGACTACCATGGTGCCTATTCCCTTTCTCGCTGAGGCATACTCCACTACCCCAGAGGTGTGGTTCACCTGCTGGGCATGGACCTACCTCGGGATAAAGGGTCGTAGGATTGGGATACATCCGGAGTATCCCAATTGTGGTGTTTGGGGTTTGCCGGCATGTTCGTGATGTTCGTGGTTCGTGGCTCGTGAATGAAGACTTGGAAGTGGAACCATAACCTTTTTTAAAAAGTGGTTAATTGCTTGGTTTATTGTCTTGTTGGTTTATGTGGATTATATATGTTTTCTTGTGTTTGCATATCATATTGCACGTTGGCATGTTGCATCACCTCCCTCGCTAGGCAACATTGTTGCTCATTCCTCATTTAATATGTGTCAGGTGAAACTGAGGTGAATCCTCAGCTGAAAGAACAAGAGGAAGAAGTGCTAGTTAAGCAATTTCGGTGACTTCTTGTGTGATAAGGTTGTCTAAAATGAGAAGCTTGCGTGGAGTTGTTGTTGATTGCCTTTTTGTGACCTTGGGGTCTTGAGTATAAATGGTGAATGTAATAATTTGTAATCTTGTATGTTGGATATAAAGTGGAATGACATGTAATAATCCATAGTAAACTTATTCTTTTGCATGCTTGGTGATTAACAAACTTGGAAATAGAACTTGGCTATTGTTGTATCTAACTACCTATAGTTAAAATTAGAAATGCTTTGCTTGCTTGTGTGTTATATGTAATTGTTGTTCCAAGACTCAGATGGCCTTGTGATTGCGGGTGGCCCATAAAAATCTTGGAGGATTGGTTATAAGAGTTGTTGTTTGTGGATCTAGCATCATGGTGTCTTTGTGCAGGTACCAGTTTAGTCCTATAAACAGGGGAGACTCCGTCTGTTTTCCCCTAAAATTTTGTGCCTGGGGTTTGGAATTGGGTGAGAATAGCATGATAAATATGAATCCCGGTCTCGTGAGGGATCGGGGCGTTACAGATAGCCCATCAACAGTTAATGACTTTCGGCCTATCTCTTGTTGTAATACGATTTACAAGTGTCTATCCAAGGTTCTTGCAAATCACCTTCGCAAAACTCTGCCTGGTATTATATCTCCCAATCAAGTGGCATATGTGGAAGGTAGGAGAATGACAGACAATATTTTGGTTGCCCATGAAATCATTCGTAACTATGGTAGAAAGGGTAAAAGGCAATGATGTACTCTGAAAGTAGATATCAAGAAAGCTTATGATACGATTAGCTGGGATTTCATTCTTAAAGCAATAGCGGCGTTTGGCTATCTGGAGACTTTTGTCAAAAGAATCAAGATGTGTATCTCGTCTCCAAAGTTTTCTATAGCTATCAATAGGCAGCTTGAGGGATATTTTAAAAGTTCAAATGGACTCTGCCAAGGAGATCCGCTCTCCCCTTACTTGTTCGTGATTAGTATGGAAGTGCCGACTCAGATCCTCAACCTAACGGTGAAGAGGAAAGATTTTTTCTTTCATCCTAGATGTACCAAGCTCAAGCTTTCTCACATGTGCTTTGCTGATAACATCTTGATCTTCTTCAAAGAGCATCCTTCTTCGGCTAAGGCAATCAAAGAAGGTCTTGATATGTTCTCATGCATGTCAGGTATGTCAATTAGCCACAATAAAAGTTCTATTTTCTTCGGTGGCTATCCCCCACCTCTCAAAGCTCAAATTTGCCACTTACTGAATATAATGGAAGAAAATTTCCTGTTAAATATTTAGGAATTCCTCTCACAACAGGTAGAATGAATGCTACAGTCCGGAATAGTCTCTCTAACAAAATCACAAACAAAATCCAACATTGGACGAGTAAGTGGTTGTCTTATGCAGGGAGACTTCAACTTGTTAAGCATGTGTTGATCAATATGTTCAATTTTTGGGGTAGTGTGTTTATCTTGCCGAAAGGGATTATTAAATTGGTTCAAAAACAGTTGTCAGTTTTCCTTTGGGTTAGCAACCAGGAGATGTCCCATAGGGCTAAAGTGTCGTGACTAGATATTTGCAAACCTTAGGATGAAGGTGGACTGGGTATTAAACCTCTTGATGAGCTGAATAGAGTGGCGATGCTTAGGCAGTTCTGGCACATGTATTTAGACACTCTCTTTGGAGCAAATGGGTTTATAAAGTTCTACTTAAGGAAAATTGTATTTGGAATGTTGATATACCTGCTGATTGTTCTTGGGCATGGAGGAAAATCCTTAAACTTAGGGAGGAAGAGAGTAAATACATTGAGCATATTGTGGGGAATGGTCGAAACACCTTCCTTTGGTGGAATACTTGGCATCCGCAGGGGAAACTTATCAACTTGGTGGATATTGAGCATATCACAGCTTCTCGACTTGGTTTACAATGCAGAGTCAGTGACGTGATCTGTGGGAATGAGTGGTACTGGCCAAGGAGTTTGAGTTATCTTGCAAATGACTTAGCTATTGATACTACTGTACCTAACTGCATTCGTTGGAAAATTGGTACCAATGGTGAGTTTGTTACAGCTAAAGCATGGGAGGATGTTCGCACAAAGTATGCCAAGGTAATTTGGTACCGATTCCTCTGGAAGGGGATTTATATCCCCAAGCACAATTTTTGTTCTTGGCTTGCAATTCGGGATTGCCTTACAACAAAAGTGCGAATGATTGGTTAGGGAATCCAAGTTGATAGCCATTGCAGCTTTTGCCACATTATGATTGAGACTCGAGAACATTTGTTCTTTGAGTGCTCATTTAGTAGAAGAATTTGGAGGAATTGTATGAAGAAAGTTAAGATCAAAGTTATGGGTATCCAATGGTAAAGGGTGCTACTTGAGTCTACCAGAATGGCGCAAAGGAAAACTTTGCAATCTCAGCTTCTCAAACTGATTTTCATGGCCTACATCTATTTCTTATGGAATGAAAGGAATGCAAGAATTTTCAAGAATGAGTTTGCCACCGAGGAACAAGTAATGAGGAAGATTGAAAATGAAGTCCATTACAAGATGCTTACTACCAAGAAGGTTATGAACAATAGAAACAATGGGGAACTTTGAAGACTGTGGAACTTAAATGAGCTTATGAGTTGAGTTTCAAGAGTTTTTTATTTTTGTAAAGTTGGACACATCTGTAAATGGCTTCGCCACATGTTTTTGTGAAATGAAATGATCTCTTGCTGCTTAAGCAAAAAAAAAAAAAACTAGCTTAAGACCTCATTGGAAATATAAAAAAAAATTTAGAGACTAAAAAAAACATGAGTCTTAAGCAGAGTCTCTAAAATAATCAAGGTCTCCAAATATAAAGATAGAGACCCTGATTTTAGAGACTTTATTGGAGATACTCTTAGAGAATGGTCTGCACACCAAAAACATTGCCTAAGCACGTGATCGATTTTGTGAGGCATTAACTTCTATTGCTTTTAGTTTAGAAAAGTTTATATTTTGCTGAAACAATATATATGTAAGAAATGTTTCATTACCTTCCTCAATAACAAGTTACTCAACGATTTCTCAACTTTTAAATTGAAGCTCCATGCACGTTCCATTCACGCTTTCTCCAATGGATTCTTTCTGTCAAGCTTGTTCTTTTACGGGTCAGATGATTGTCTAGTTCTCGGTGTCGATAGTTACGACGACTCTATGATTTACGAAAACCATTCCGATGCCGAGATTAAGGATGAAGAGAACGACGAGTTTTCATATTATTCTACGAGTTTCTCTTCGACTTCTACATATCAACATTTTTATACAAATTGGACATTCATGAAAATCCTTCCAGCGCCGAGAGTTATGACAAAAGACAAAGATGCTTTCTCCGATGGTTTCTTTCTCTCAAGGGACTCTGAAGTGTAAAAAGTTTTTTCTTAAGGTGGCCTTCATGTCCACATAAAGTGCAAAATCAATTGTGATGGTTCAATGACCAAAGTCATAAACCAAATATAATCTCCTACATAATGAAATATTAAGTTGATTCATAAAAGAATAAGAGGAATATGAAGAGTCCATGTATCTAGTCTTATATTAAAACCATGTTCATGAAAAGTTTAATAACCACCTAAATTATAATCCTACATAATGGTATACTTAGTGGGGTTAGTGGTTCATTATAATCCTACATTATGAAATACTTAGTGGGGTTAGTGGGTTTATGAAATGACATTTCTAGTTAAATCCATGATGGGTGGAATTAATTGGAAGATTACTCCACTCAACTATAACCATCCTTAGTATTTGTTATTCCCATCAATGACAAACATAAAAGTGTTATAGAGTAAGGGGAGAGAAAATCAAGTTAGTCATAAGGTATATGTAGTTCATGATATACACCATTAAAACATGTGTATATATTAAGTTTGTATGTTGTTTCAGGTATGTTTTGTATTTAATTATTTCATGATGTTATAAGATATAAGCTAAAGATCTGGTTTTTGTCTTACATGAAGTTCATGAAAATCGTTCCGGTGCGGAATGTTCAGACGTGTCTGCATTGTCTCATTCAGTTTCGGCTTACCCAAGCTAGGGTAAACATCTCATAGACATAGTTTTACGGTTTAATGAAAGTTATTATAGTTTGTCTTATGAAATTTTTTAATATATTTTTCAGTTTTATGGTATAATTAAAGTTATTATAGTTTGTCTTATGGAATTTTTTAATATATTTTTCAAGAAAAAATAAAGATTCTTACATCTAAATTACAAGAGAGTAAGTGGTTTTTTTTTTTGTTTTGTTATTTGGATTCGTTCATTCATAGTCGTGATGGCCGCGTTGTAGTTAGCGAACTCCTTGCTAAAAACCAACACCATGGACGAGACTCAACTTCTGATCTTGTCTAATGAATCATATTCACTTGTCAAATGTCAATGGTACAACTAGAAAAAGTGCACAACATGCAGGAAACGGATCACCAGGTTCAGGCTCCCAACTAACAATACCTCACTCTTACTCCGAAAATGTTACTCCACAGATTGTAGGAAATTAAATGGATCACCAAAGCAGACTGCACCAGCACCTCACTCCGTAAATGTTTAGCAGCTTCAGTAGACACGAACATCGACCCAATTGGAGAACCAAGGAAAGAACAGACGACGACGGATGCCTTCTTTACTTTATAGTTTTATATGTCACAAAAAAAAAAATACTAAAAAATTCTAATTTTTTATAGTTGGTGTTTGTTCTATATGTTATCTTATGCTTAATTGAGAAGTCGATTTTCGTCCCAGAGATGAAGATCAGTAAACACAACAAATATTTTTCGGTTGTTTATGTTGTGCTAGCTATTGTCTCATTTGTTTCGACACTAGATAAGATATTTTTGTTGTTAATTAGTGCACAAAATAAAGGAGTCTGCTGGGTTTGGGCAAGAAGATCTTTCATGACTGCTGATGATCGGGTCTATTGGACGTTGTTGAAATTATAGTAGGTATTACTATCACTAGTACCTCACTTGTGTCTGCATTTTTGAACAAAACCTCTCAAGCCCGCTTCATATTTTACGCATTCCTTTGCAGTTTATATTCACTGCTTGTCAAGGTAGAAGAATACATAAAAGGATTATATAAATTTCACGATTTTTGTATGCAACTGCCACTCTTGTGGTCCTCTATGCAAGTAAACTCTATGGTCGTATGAATCTTTCTATTTTTGTATACCTTGTAACTGGCATTGTTATGAATAACAGTTTCAATCTCTTGTCAAATAACAGTTTCTAAAATAGTGCAATTTATGTTGGGTTAGTTCTCATTCCATGTCAAAGTTGGAGATGTTTGTAGAAGCTCGAAGAAAGTACAAATAGAAGAATGCACTAAGAATAAAAAAAAAAGAGCACATAATTGATAAATTTTAGATAGTGCACATCCCACTTTGAATAAACAATTGAATGATGAGAATTGTGTAGAAGATAGGATGTGTGTAATCAACATTCAACACCTTTCCTCTATTTATAGGTTTGAAGGGGCTTAAGGAGGTGTATCCGACAGTGATTATTAATTCAAATGGACTGTTAAGATCGCATCTCCAAAATGATTTACCTAAATATCTACAACTTTTACAAATATATAGATCTCTAGAGAAATCTATACAAAAATCTGACGAAATGACATCAACGCTAACATCAGCAACTAGGCCTAAAAATACCAAGCATCATTCATTTGTGCCAGACCAAGTTAGATGCTCCCTTGAGGGTGAAAGAGCTAAGAGTACTGTGAGGGGCAAAATGGGCAGGAAATCACACCCTCCCCCACCTAACTTGGTGACGCCTTCATCGTCTGCGCATGCTTGAACTCTTCAATTTGCTTCTTGAACTGCCACAAAGCATCTTCATGCTCCCAGCTATTCTCGATGTCTGGTGCACCCTTCCACTTGACTAGGTACTTAGTCCACAGATGCACACCTTTTTTGACAACAGTGTAGTCAGCGAGTATTCGTTCTGCTTCCCTGTCATACGAGGTCATAACAGCAGTCGGGGCATGACTTGATTATCCATAACTCAGATCTTCCTGTTTGCATGGTATGGCTTTAAGAAGTTAACATGGAAGACCGAATGGATTTTGAGCTTTGTAGGGAGCTTAAGTTGATAGGACACCTTTCCAACATGCTTGATTACATTGAATGGTCGTTCATACTGACGAATCAGCCCTTTATGTACGGACTTGAAGGACTTGAATTGTTGGGACAACAACTTGACCATCACAAGGTCTCCCTCGTTGTATTCCACAAAACTTTGCTTTTTGTTGACCCACTTTTTCATCTTCTTCGCTATTTTATCTAGTACACGACGAGCCATATTTCATTCCTCCTGCAACTCCTTGGCAAACTTGTAAGATGTTGGGGCATTACTTGTAAACCCTAAGGCAATCGTGTGACGACCTGTGGCAAGTTCAAACGGATTCCGACTTGTAGACTTGCTCCTCTAGAGGTTATAAGAGAAGTGGACCACATCCAACAAATGAACCCAATCTCATTGGTTGGCGCTCACATAATGGCGTGACTATAGCTCAAGCAAAAGGGTGATAGTGTCGACATGGTATTAGCGTGTTAGGTTTACCACCATTAATGGTGACAAGATATTTCCAGCAATGGCTTAGTGCTTACCATGCTATTTGTCAGGAAGTAGTTGAGTTCAGTTCGGGTCGGGTAATGTTGACCCGCCCACTACCTAATTGAATTTTGTTGAGCTAACTTGAAAGAGGGAACACATGTAGCGATTGGTTCCACATGAGACAACCATTTTTTTCTATGTGAGTAAATATATAAAAGATTAATGCTCATTTTGTATTGTATATGGGAAACAATAGTTGGAACAAGATAATGTACTATTTTCACTTTTTCATCCAAATATGGATAGACAAACTTATCTTTATAATTTTTGTTTTTCTGATACAAATTTATCTTTATAACTCGACGGATCTCTAATACCATCACATTCCCATGAGCCTTAATACGACCATGAGCCACAGAGGACAGAGACATGGATTCTGTCGCAAAGCCCGTTGGATGAATTCAACATCTTACATGGGAATTACAAAACTGGCCCAGTATGAGTAGGTAACCCAATGAGACAACAAATGTGTTGCCCAAAACAGTGCACTGGGCCCCACCATGATAATTCCTTGGGCCCTTGGAAGAGGGATCCGAATCCTCTCTAATATGTAGATAGGATGATCTTAGCCATCCACCTAAATTTTTAGCATCAAATATTAACCAGTAAGTTTAGACATTCAAAAGTATTAGATAAAATAATGAAATTAATCATAACTCTTCATTTTCGTTTATTCTCTCCGTTTAAACTTTCAAAGATATACCGATCGCAAGTAGATGACCATCAGATATTGACAGTTTCCCCAAATATTTTTCTTTCCCTTTTTCTTCTCTTTCCTTTCTCTCACAAAAACCCAACTTCTCTCTCTCTCTATAACATATATGTATATTCTTCCATCATATTCACGTTTCTCTAATTTCAAGATTTGTAAATGAACCACGTCACTTATTTTCTTCAATTCTCTTGTATTTGAAATAAATTAAGTTACTAGTTTCGAACCATGATCTCACAACTTTTAAGAAATAACCTATCATTAACCTACTTTAAATCTTGGTCAATAAATTTCATTACACACATAACAGATACATATTACCCAATTTCACAGTCTGGCAAATCAAAAAACAAAAGGTGATTTAGCACCGATGGAGCACCGATGGAATACAAGACAACCCAATTCACAAAAAGGTTCTGAAACGACATAACCTAACAACTTAATCAGTAACAGGATTTGTTGTATGATGAAACTAAACTAAATCTAACGAGTGGTAAAGATGTTGTTACCTCGTACTCATGGCTAAGAAATAAGTGACTGGTTTACTTTTGAGCAACTGTTACCATCAGACACCACAAAATAACACATCAACATGCATTTCAATCGTTGTATAGGTTACATCTCCGAATAAATTTGCTTGTCTCTTACACATCAATACAATCATGTTCATTGAAACATGAACAATTAATGTAATTGCATGTATCTCCCATTCTTTTCGCCAATAAATTCTTATCTTCGTAAAATATTCATAATTGTTATATATATACTTTTCCGAGATTCTCTTATTTATGAAAATCTTGTACACTTTGATTTGACCTTTTATTATCTCGAATTATTTAAGTGCAAAGAGTTGTTCATTCTTACAAAAGTTTATAATCTTCATATATATATATATATATATATATATATATATATATTCGAAAATCCTACTTTTTATGCAATGTGTTTGACCCTTCTAGATTTCCGATTTCCTAAGTTTATGAATTTTCTTTATCTCTATTTGATATTCATAATTTATGTATATATAACTTTTTAATGCGTTACTATTTACAAAAATTTTACGCACTAATTTTCCTTTATGTAAAAAAAAATTAAGTAAATAATGTCGTTCAGGAGTACATTATGTGAACATCGTGTGAAGCGTCACATCAACGTTGGGTGAGTATCTTCCTTTGGAGGTCTTTATGTGTCCAAAAAATTGACAAACTAAATTTTACGAAATGACTGATCTATTAGAGGATTAAAAAAAAAAAGAGTACAAAGGAAGTGAGTGAACCACAATTTCTAATCTTTATTGCGGTGTAAGAAATTCGAACTATCACCATGTAATCGGATTATCTTCTAACTAATATTTTATTTTAATATTTTGAACACGATATTTTACTCATTCATTTTACTCTAAATATATAACTTTCACTAGCTATTCATATCTTCGAATTGACCACTTATTATTTATGGATTGAAATCAATTGAAACGGAGCATAATTTTGTCAAGAAAAAATCAGTGCAATTACTTATGTACCTTTTCTCTTTTTCCTTTTCCTTTTCTTTTTCTTTTTCTTCTCTTTTCTTTTTTCTTTTCTCTTTTCCTCCTCGTACTCCTTGCTCCAATCTCACACACAACACACACACAGAACACACAATTACACGCTCCACACATGGCAGAACACACACACAAACACACAATCTCTCGCACACAATGCACTAGGCACACACAATCACACGAGCTCTTATGTGAAATTAATAAACTAAAGCATATTAAGTGCGTATTGAGTGAGAGAACCACAATTTCTAATACTCTGGTCTAAAAAATTCAAATTCTCACCATGTGGTCACAAAAATCAAGACACAAAAGTATATTCTGTCTTGTTTCTTCATTTTGTTTATAAAATGGGTTGCAACAAAGTTGGTGGATTGATATGTTAAAAAATGAGGAATAAGATTAAGAACAAGAACACGATTTCAATATGCTAAAATAAAAAATGTTTTGAGTGATTAATACAGAAAAAATGCTCTCCAAGCTGAAGCAATGACAATCAAACTCAGATGCCTCGAGGCAGCAGACTGTAATCTCAGCAATATTATAATCAAAACTATTTCTAAGATTTTTATTATTGTGACACTCCCAAGTCGGTGGGAGATAATGTATATGTGTGGTTCGTAAGTAGGTGTTGTGGGTATAAGAGGTAACTTGAATTAACTATTTAAGGTCAGTAGAAAAAAAGTTCTAAGTAGTTATTTCTTATGCCTACAACACCAGTCCCGTTTACGGGTCTGAGTCTTGGGCTTGGGAAGTAACAAAATGGTCTCAGTAAGAGTCACCTCTAGAATCTTTCACCGTTTGATTAGTCCTAAGTGTGTGCCCCTAACGAGGATGTCCGATCTTTAATGGGGGGTGTGTATAATATCCCACATCGGTGGGGGATTGTGTATTTAAGTGGTTTATAAGTAGATGTTGTAGGTATAAAAGATAACTTGGGTTAACCATTTTAAGCCAGTAAAAAAGAGGACCCAAATTGTTATTTCTTAAGCCTACAACATCAGTCTCGCCTGTTGATTTGGATTTTAAGCTCGGAGCATGACAATTATTGTTGATTTTTAAGTTCTGTTAGACAAATAATCAACAATCCTTACAAGATCGATTGCACTTTAATTATTGTTCTTATACAAGTGCTTGCAAATTCTTAAGTTTGAAATGGATTTGCACTTTAATTATTGTTCTTATACAAGTGCTTGCAAATTATTAAGTCTGAAATGGAGCCTAGGTTGTTAAAAAAAAAAAAAAATGGAGCCTAGGGGTATAGGCTGATGTATTCTTTCTACATTAATGAAATAGCCATTCAGACCGAAAAATAAAATAAAATAACAACAATAAAAGTAGGTTATTCTGAAATGGTAAACCAATGAAAATATCATTTAAATTAATCCTAATAATTACTAGCAAAGGTAGGCAATTAACCAGTTCGAACCATTTTAATCCTTTTCTTAGACTAGAGAATGTTTAATTATAGTCGATTTTCATTGAATATAAACGGTTAGAAGACTTTCAACTTGTTTAATTTTATACAAATACTTGAATAACGGCAATGTAAACCACCTGTCCTTATCGTTAAATATAGAGTTGTTGAGGGAGAATTTTTTTATTTTATTTTATTTAAAGGGAGACTAAATCTATTACATCACATACAAAATATTACAACTGTTGAGAATAGATCTTAGAACCTCTCGCACATTAAGCCAGAATCATACTACTAGAGCAAATGCCTAGTAGTGTTGGAGGAAAAAATTCAATTGTCTTGGGTGGATAAATCATAAATTTTAAAATCAGTATATAAGTTCTTGGTCTATTCTACTTAACACTAATTGATTTTAGAATGAAACCCCACTTTTTTTTTTGTGTGTCGTAAAAACAAATATATTTCTGCATAGAAATTACAAAATCAGTTAACCAATCCCAGTGGGTATTTGATTAACTCTAATCAGATTTCTTATCATGATATCAGAATTCAATATAATTATTTTGTAAGCATATATATGAATATATAAATTCCAAAATACATGATTTTACAGTACAATTCTCGAATACATGTAGCAGCAGAATCACATACATGTTTGAGTCATTATAAAAATAAGTTGAAAGTTGAAATCATTACCCGATTTCTGACAAGGTCTTCTTCTCCCTACTCTATTCAGGAATAACTACCATTTACGGGAATAGTGTTAGGGTTGAGCAGGAGAGGGGACCTAGCCATGTATTTATAGTTTATTCTAACAGGCTCTCCCATAAAAGGCTTTGTCAGAATATATAAACCTACACACAATTAATCATATATGGATTTATGAGGTGGACTTAAAAACAATATGATTACAACCCAGTCCATGAATCTGTTATCCAGCCTATTTTATAAAACTAAAAATAATTAACGGTAATCCATATAATGGAGAAATATTCCAACAGTCTCCCACTTGGGCAACATTAATTATTTTATTTATTTTGAAAACATTTATTAGGCTGAATAGTAAACTTAATGTAGCCACAATTTTGTAAACACTGATTCACAGAACAACACCTCGAACACAATCATGTCCAACAAGATTATCAAACATCGAATCATGATGATCGTAGTGTTCCATATTGACACAGGACCTTCCATGGTTACAAATGCCAACAACCCTATTGACGTGGATCAATATACGACAGTGTAGCAAGAAAACAACACCAACATGTGATCAAATGTGCTCTTTCTTTGTCAATCCTCAACATGATTTTTCCAAAATTGGTGGTCAAAATGCCAAGGAAATTCACCATCCATATCCTCCCAAAATGGCAATCAATAAGCCAGAGAAAAGAATGCATATCATTCATATCCTCCCAAAATGGCAGTCAATAAACTAGAAGAAAGAATGCATATCTCCGATCAAAATGGTATCCTCATGGAGATATTTAAACTCAATGCTTCCAACTAGGTTACAAACATTGATTATTTTGTGATGTCATATATTAAGTTTTGATCATTTTGTAAGTCACATAACACAACAATAATAATATCCTACAAAACTCTCTATCACAATGTAATATCTCATATTGGTGAGATATAATATATTTGAGTGGTTTATAAGTGGTGTTGTGGGTATAAAGAATAACTTAGATTAACTATTTTAGGCTAATAGAATAGATACCCAAATAATTATTTTTTATGTCTAAAAAAAAAAAAAAGAATGCAAATGTCGAAGTGTAAAAATTCTTTATTTTTTTCTTTGTCTTTTGACATGTTGCAAAAATCATGTTATCAACCCAATTTGCATTCTCTTATAATAACCCCTTTTACATGTCTTTTAGGAACCATTTTTATGTTAGAGACAAAACTATCCTCATTGTCTACTATTTCTCACAATGTATAAATCGTGTACTTTTATGATTTCTTTTTTCTTTTGTCGTGAGGGAACAAATAAATAATAGTCATTTAGCACTTTTCTATTAAATTCATTAACCGTGTTAACTCTTAGGAACCCCCAAGGGATTTTTAAAACTTGATGGACCTAATTGAAATTATGGCAATATTTCAGGGACCTGCATGCCATTCTGCCCATTTTGAACATCTGAACTCCATGTAGATGGATTTGTAATAGATGAAACTTAAAAGGTGCAGTTTTTCACACCATAGGTTTAGAGGATCAGATGATAATATGGAGAATGCAAACAACTGGCTTAGGGAAGATCTCATATCAGCATTCATGCCATTCATACATTTGTTTTTTCTACTGAAAAATATTGCTTTCAACTGTCGTTAAAAATCGAGTAAAATAGTTTGAAAGTGACTTTGTAACTAAAGGTCCTGTATTAATACTTATGCCCACTTAGGCTGTCCTTAGTAGAGTCTCTAAAATAGAGACTCTACTATCGTATAATTATTACGTAATATAGTTCATTTGGTGCAACAAAAATTCATAAAGTAGAGATTAAAATCACCAAAAGTGGGCCCGGGTCTCTAAAAAGTACAGAGTCTCTAAAAATGTTAACAAATTTGTTAACATTTTTAGAGACTCTGTACTTTTTAGAGACCCGGGCCCACTTTTGGTGATTTTAATCTCTACTTTATGAATTTTTGTTGCACCAAATGAACTATATTACGTAATAATTATACGATAGTAGAGTCTCTATTTTAGAGACTCTACTAAGGATACCCTTATTACAAATATTATCATATATTTGAACAACTAAAACATGCACTGAGATGCGCCACTACACCATAAAATTAGTAGCCTTATGACAGATTTAATAAAATCCTACCTAAATTGAGTTTCTCGTTGCCCGAAAAAAAAAGAGATATTATTGTCAATATTTTCCGAAGGAAAGTGCAACCAAAGTGTCAAACACAATATGATATACAAAGCTCCCAAGGCACAACATGATACAAAGCTCTCAAGGCACAATATGATACGAAGCTCTCAAGGCACAAGAGTTTAACTCCTTAACCAGGAAAAAAAAAAAAAAATGAACTGCAAACTATAGCTAACAATGCTGTTCTGAGAGAGTTGAGAAGCCACTACTGGCAAAGGCCTCACCATCACATGAATAGAAATCACTTGCCTCAGTTATCTCCTCAAGACTCAATGAAGTGAATTCTACTAGTTCAGTATTATAGTTTGAAGTAGCCAACTGCATGATGTTCTCGATCTCCCTTACCACCTCGCCCATTGTAGGCCTATTAGCTGCGGATTCTCTGACACAGCTCATTGCCAGATGACTGAAATTTTCCAGACCTACAAGATTTGGCCCTGGACCGATACTTGGATCAATGAAATGTTCCAAATCTACAAGATTTGGCCCTGGACCGATACTTGGATCAACAATCTGATATAGTTTTGCAGATCGTTTGCATTATCCATTGCCTCCTGAACCGATTTAACAATGTGTTTTCCTTTCTCTATTGCAGCTCTTGCGGTTACCAGCTCAAGCAAAACGATTCCAAAACTATATTCATTACTTTTTTCAGTCAACTGCTCTGTCATGTAATATTCTGGATCCATGTTGCCCTGAATCAAGAAGCACAAAATTTCTTCTTGTCAAGGTAAAAGCAAAATTTTAGCACTAAGACAACTCCAAATCCCGGACAAAAGATGTTCCTTTTTTAATTTGAGCCACTTAAAACATATCCCAATAGTTGTATCGCATATTGCCCAAATCAGATTTTCGTAGGATTGATCTAGGAGCCATATCCTTTATAATATTAATCTAGAGTATGAAATAGTTTCCTTTCAAGATATAGGTGATGATGCCAAAGAAGAGGGGTACTTCCAGAACTGTGTACCCTATTATACAATATAAGACATGAAAATGGTGGAACCAATCCAGAATGATATTGCACTTCCTCCTTCTGAATCAGCAATTGTAGCAAGGCCAAAGCAGTGTTTATGAGATTTCCAATTTCAATTTCTTGCTGTAGGAATGTAAAAATCAAAAGATTTTCAAAAGCCACAACTGTAATCTTTTAGCACTACTCTCTGTCCGAGTAAGACAGGAAGAATATGAATTTTACAACGAAAAAGACTTTGCCCCTGTAAATAAAAGTTTTGAGAATTTAGATACTGACCAATGTACCTTTGACTTGGCAACATCACCAATTAGTTTTAACAGACCAAAATCAGCAACTTTTGCATTCAGATTATCATCCAGCAAAATGTTGTTGGATTTGATGTCCCTGTGTATGATGGGAGGGTTGACTAGCTCATGCAAGTATAACAGACCTCTGGCGGCATCAAGGGCTATTCCAAGTCTCCTTGTCCAGAGCAACTTGATTCCAGACTTCCCTACATGAATCATAGTTAGATATCATTAGAAACCAACTCACATATTTTGCATCTCCTTATAACACCTTGATTGTATTTTCTAAGTTTCAGTAAGCTAAATATGATAAAAGGGCAATACTATTTGTCAGTAGTGATCTTCAAGTTTGCCATATAACTCAACAATGCAAGCCAGTAGTTTCAATCAATAATTTGGGGGCTGAAGAGAAGATGGGAATTTTTCAGCCAGGCTCCACGCACCACTGGTTCTATCTTTTTGCCATGAGATCCTTATTGATTAGGAAAGAATATTGCTTTGGCATGCCTCTTAATCATGTTTTATTCGGTCGTCCATATATCCTAAAAATTATAGACAAGGCCATCTGAATCACTATGTTAAAAAGTAAGAGAATGAATAAGATAGTACACTTAATTCATTATGACGATTGGAACCAACCCCCCCCCCCCCTTCTCCCTCTTTCTCTTTCTCTCATGCACTTCTAAAATAAATTAAAAGGTTGGAAAATGTTTATCTAGAAATTGTGTCCTTAGAAGGCGTAAATAAAGCTATGTTGGTATTTAGAGTAAACCAAAGAAGAGATTACCTGAAAGACTTTCTCTGAGAGTACCATTTCGAATGTACTCATATACCAGCGTTTGTTCTCCTTTGCTCATCACAAAATCCCACAAGGCTAACAATGTTCTTGTGGTGAATTCTAGACAAAAGCTCAATTTCTGTTTTAAACTCAGTAGCCCCCTGCATTGACCCCTGTTGAACTTGTTTAATGGCAACTAATTGTCCTGAAGTGAGAGCTCCTTTATAGACCTGTCAATTCCAAATTAGTTAAAAATTTGAAAATTATTTAGCTCAAAAAGAAGATATCAAACGATGGGTAAGAGACAAGGTCAACAAGAAAATCTTTTACCAGACAATCAGATCTTATATATACTAGAACTGAAACAGCATGCTGCCTTTTCTTTTTCTTTCTCGAAAGTATATGATAGTCAAACTCGAAATATTATATAGACATGGTGGATAAGTCAAGATCCACAATTATCACAGATACCAAAGACAAATGCTAAGCTCTTAAAAACAGTTTCCCTGGTCCAATTTAATAACCGACTTCAAGTGGAAAGGATCATTATGCCAGAGCACACTGACACTGGTGGCGTGTTACTGCATGAGGAATATTAGACCTTCTTCGTCGTCTGTACCTTGTACTTACCTTTGGTAGTGCTAAATATCCCAACACAAGTTAACATACAATGCAGGTTTATATCAAATACTTCATGAGAGAATTAAACCAACCATATATTAGCAGAATATATAATTGCTGGCTGTATTAATGATAGTATGGAAGTACTCATTAAGATCTCAGAGTCAAGTAGCTCTACAGTCTGCTATGCATTTTTCACCTCCTGACAGCCAAACTAAATCAAGGTGAAGAGCATTTCGTCTGTATTTAAAATGAATCGAGGAAAAGGTCTAGTCAATGTAAACCTTCCCATAGCCCCACGTCCAATGCAGTTGGATTCTGAAAAATTGTCAGTACATGTCCGAAGTTCTTCGAATAGGAACCATCTTGCTCCTTTGAGCTGTGGCACACACCCACTTTCTTTATCATGATCCCGACAGGCTGCATCCACACGGTAAATGGGTGATATAGAACAACAAAAGACCATGTATTTATCTCAAAAGGGTTTGGTACAGATGAAGGGCTATGTTACCAAATGGAGTATTCTTTTCAGCAGCTGTTCTCGCTCTTCTCCTTTGCCGACAAGCATAAACACCCGCACAAATTATCAATATAACAAACAGAGAAGCGGCAATGGATGCACCAATAATACTTGTAATATTGGAGGACAAGCTATCTCCTGCAAAAGTATATAGGATCAATGAAAGATATTAATATTTGCACAGTAAGATAGTTTAAGTATGTCTAATAAACCTCTCCCTAATAGTTTAAACTTTTAGATAAGGTAGTCACTTAATATGGTACCAGAGTCTAAGTACTAAAAAATTTAGGATTTAAAACTTATCGCCACCGATTTAAAACATTAAACTGTGCAAGTGCAAAGCTCAAAAACTAACTCCATCTGCACTTGCGGGGGTGTGTTGAACATAATAAATAATATAATAAACCTCTCCCTAATACCTTAAATTTTTAGATGAGGTAGTCACTTAAAGAAGAAAATAAGGTAAAACAATATAATTCATTGATGATACAATTTGTGTTTCTACATAGTGGTTTATATAACCTAAAAGGGGAAGACAACATTCCCTAATTTATGGAGCAAATTGCTCATTACTCATTACAACAAGCCTAAATTCATGGAGCAAATTGCTCTTTACAATAAGCCTAAAAGTATGAAATTAAAGTAATATAATATTTCAACACTCCCCTTCAAGTTGAGGCGAAGATATCGATAAGTCTGAGCTTGACAAGAGCTGATTGGACAGTCCAATTGACTTAGTGAACATATCAGCAGCCTGCTCGGATAATGTAACAAAACAAGGTGTAATAACCCCTGAGCGAACTTTCTCTCAAATGAAATGAATATCAACCTCGATGTGTTTTGTCCTCTTATGAAGGATTAAGTCAAAGGACAACATAATGACAGATTTATTATCACAGAACAAGGTAGAAGAGTCTGTTACCGAAAACCCCAACTCAGTCCGAAGAAAACGTAACCAAAGAAGTTCACATGTTTTTTTGGGCCATAGCATGATACTCAGCTTCATCAGAAGATCGCGAGACAACTGCTTGCTTTTTACTTTTTCATGAGATAAGGTGATTGTCGTGAAAAGTACACATCCCCGAGGTAGAACGCCTATCACTCTTTGACCCTGCATAATCAGCATCAGTGTAACAAGACAATCCCTCATGTACACCTGTTGCATAGAAAAGACTAAGACTAGGAGAAGATTTAAGATACCGGAGGATATGATAGACAACATCCAGATGAGAGCTACGAGGTGCGTGCATGAATTGACTTACAATACTCACTGCATAGGTAAGGTTAGGCCTTGTGTTAGGCAAGTAGATAAGCCGACCACAAGCCTTTGATATATTGATTGTTCGGCTAACAATTCCCCTAATTCTACTGTCAATTTAAGATTAGGATCCATAGGAGTGGAGGCAGGTCGACAAGCTAGCATACCCATATCTTGAAGAAGATCCAATGCATACATTCTTTGTGATAAAGATATACCCTGACAATTTCGAGTTACCTCAATACCAAGGAAGTATCATAGCATACCCAAATCCTTAATGTCAAAGATTGTCCCAAGGTCTCGTTTCACTTGGACAATTCCCTGAGTGTCATCTCCAGTAATGATAATTTCGTCCACATATACTGAGATAATTATGCATCTACACTTAGGATGACGTCAAACAAAGCATGTATGATCTGAATGGCACCTAATAAACCCCATAGTAAGGACTACATCACTAAAACGATTGAACCAAGCTCGAGGGGATTGTTTAAGCCCATAGAGAGATTTACGAAGGCGACATACTTTCCCATAATACTCTCCCTGAGCCTGAAAACCTGGTGGAGGATCCATTTAGATAGTCACAGATAGATCACCATTAAGAAAGGCATTATTGACATCTAATTGGTGAAGAGGCCAAAAATAAGAAGCGGCCAAGGAAACCAGGAGTCGAACAATAGTTAATTTGGCAACAGGAGCAAATGTGACATCAAAGTCCTTGTCGGGTACTTGAGTAAATCCTTTAGTGACAAGACGTGCCTTATACCGATCAATGGTGCCGTCAGCAAGATACTTCACACTAAACACCCACTTGCACCCAACTATCCGTTTACCAACTGGAAGATCAACTAACTCCCACGTCTGATTCTGTTGTAGGGCATCCATCTTTGTTTTCATAGTGGCTACCCATAAATAATTCTGGAGAGTCTCATGGACGGAATAAGGAATATAGATTGAATCAACCTGACTAAGGAAAGATTTATACTGATCAGAGAGACCCTGAAATGACACAAACTTGGCAATAGAATGTTTAGTTCTACATGAAAGTAAATAACAAGAAGGGGGATGCCGTTCATGAGTGAGGTAACGAAGAGGGGCGAGTTCAGGGACCAAGGGAGAATTAGGGTTACTTGAATCCGAAGAAGAATTTGGAAGTGGAACCGAATGATAGAGTATTATTGGAGCAAGGTGGTAGTTCAGTAATAGGTTGAGATGTGTCAAGAATAGGAACTAGATAAGGAAAATGAGGGTCCATTACAGATAGTACCTCAGGAAGTTGCTCTAAGGAAGAAGTAAAGAAGAAAGGGACAGTCTCAAGGAATGTGACATCCATCGAGTGGTGAAAGTGGCGAGTCACAGGATCATAATACCTACATCCTTTAGACATAGAAGAATACCTAAGAAAGACACAACGTATAGCTTTATCATCTAGCTTAGTACGGGTCGGGTTGCGATTTTGAGCAAAGCATGTCCAACCAAAGACTCATGGGAGAATAGGAAAGAGAACAATATTTGGTCGGAGAATGTGCAAGGGTGTTTGACCTTGAAGGACACGACTAGGGGTACAATTGATAATGTATGTAGTGGTGAGTACAATTAGGTGCCAGAAATATTTCGGGACATTCATATCAGATAGAAGACATCAGACCATAGACATAATGTGGTGGTTCTTTCGTTCTGCTACACCATTCTGTTCAGGTGTGTAAGGGCATGTAAGTTGTTGAAGGATTCCCTTTTTATTGAGTTCAGCCCGAAAGTCATTGGTTAGGTATTCTTTGCCATTATCAGACCTAATATTCCGGACAACAGTATGGAATTGGGTTTTCACCATTTGAAGGAAATGAGTGATATGAGTAAAGACTTCAATTTTTTTCTTTTATGAGGTAGACCCAAGTACACCGACTATAATCATCTATGAAAGTCACATAATAACAATGTTCAGAGAGGGCTGTGACAAGAGAGGGACCCCAAATATCAGAGTGAACAAGATCAAAAGCACATGGAGCTCGATGTATGCGAGGAATATATGTAGTACGAGTATGTTTTGACAATTCGCAAGTCACACAATTAAACTTAAAATCCTTGCATGCTTTTTTAAAATGTGGAGATAACCAACATAAATATTGAAAGTTTGCATGTCTTAGACGAGCATGCCACAAATCTAAATTTTGGACAGAACCAATAGGAGTGTCAAAAACTGGAGACATAGAAACATGCAGACTTGACAAGGGTACTGTAGAGGTTGGAAGTTCTCCAAAATAGTAAAGTCCATAGTGCTCATATCCCCTGCCAAAAATCTTCTTCGAAGTCAGGTCCTACAAAAAGCAACGGTCAGATAAGAAGACAGCTGCACAGTGAAGACTCTTGGCAAGACGACTGACAGACAATAGATTATAAGCAAATTTGGGGATATAGTAAACAGAGCGAAAAGTAATATTTGAGGATAAATAGGCATCTCCTTGACAACAGATAGGAATAGACGTTCCGTCGGCAATTTGAAAGGATTGATTTATGGAATTGACAGGAGAAGAAAAAACAGAAAGCTCACCAGTGATATGATTATTGGCCCCGGAATCTAAAATCCAGAATCCAAGATGGTTAGTCTGACTTACCATGAAGTGCGGCAAGAGTTCCTGTAGCAAGGGCAGCCGTGGGGCCAAATGGTGAAGTGAGGCCCAGGTGGAGTTAAAGTTGAACAATCTGAGCCTGAAGCTGACTATAATCCGGTTGGACCAAGACTAATTCTGTTGAGGCTGAAGGGGGTGCTGATTCGGCTACAACCCCAATATGAGGAACTCATTTCTTTTGTCCACCACTACGGTTTTTAAAGTATTATTGCTTTAATTCAGGATGTAGAATAAAACATCAGTCAATGAGATGGCCAATCTTCCGACGATGTTGGCAATAAAGACGGGTACTAGTTTGCCTAAAATCGGAAGAAATAGCAAATGCCATCTGGTTCGGAATAGAAGGAGTGGGCTCGGGTGCAAGGAGTAGACGTCTTCTTTCATCACCATCCACCGTTACAAATGCCTCATATAGAGATGGAAAATGAGATGTATTTAAAATCTGAGTCCGAAGATTCTCGAATTCAGGTTTTAAATCTATCAAGAACTGATAAGTCCAACGATAATCAAGACGTTTAGACTCAACCTCAGCATCATTTGGGAAGTCACTCAAAGTTTCATATTGGGCTAGCTCTTCCCATCTAGTTTGGAGGCACCCGAAATAATCCGCAACAGATAGCCCTAAAGTAACTTGAGAAGCATGAGAAATTTCCCGGTAAAGCTCGAAGATTCGAGAATCATGACGTGCATGGGCATACATCTTTGTCAGGGCAGTTCATAGATCATGAACTGTCTCGTGATACATAAACATATTATAAATCCGAGCCTCCATGGAATTGAACATCCAACCCAAAATAATACAATTGTCTGCATCCCAGTGAGCATAATCAGGAAAAGTTTATTTCGGCTTTTTTTCCGTGCCTAAAATCCATCCAATTTTCCGTTTTCTACTAAGATAGAGACGAAACGAACGGGACCAATAATGAAAATTTTGCCCATTCAGTAATACACTAGTGACCCGTTGTGTAGGGGCATTAGGTTCTCTAGAGAGATCTACATGAGTCACAGTGGTAGACTGATTTTCTATCTTGTCAGTAGTTTCCATTAATAAACGACAACGATGGAGGCAGTCGGACACTCAACAACATTCACAATAGGCAACTAAGGAGTAAAGTGGCTATCTCTTACCACATCAAAGAAGAAAATAGAATATAAAATGAATTTTGGTCACTAGGAAAAAGAAGCTGAAAAAAAAGAAAGTAGAATCACTATCAACGACGTGGAAAAATGGAATCGAGGCATTAGGAAGATGAGACTGAAATATGTCCGTAATTATAAGGCCGCGATGGTGGATGGAAAGGTGCAGATTTGAGTTTGGATGGCTGTGGAGGAAAAAAGAAAATTGATGAACAGTGTTGTATGGTGGAGAAGACGATAAACAGTAGCAGACGATGAACAGTAGCATATTTTTTTTTGTATATTGTTGGCTCTAGATGCCAAGAAGAAAATAAGGTGAAACAATGTAATTCATTGATGATGCAATTTGTGTTTCTACATAATGGTTTATATAGGCCTAAAATGGGAAGATAACATTCCCTAATATATGGAGCAAATTGCTCCTTACAACAAGTCTAAATTCATGGAGCAAATTTCTCCTTACAATAAACCTAAAATTATGGAATAAAATAATATAATATTTCAATACTTAACAAAGTTGATGAAAGAGAAAAGGAGAAGAAGGAATTCAGATTATTTCTTTTGGTTGTATACCAATTATAGTTACCTGAGAAACTACAATAGCTTCCTTCAGCAAAGCTTTCTTCATCAATGCTATCTTCAACAAAGCTATCTTCTACAAAGAACAATGGTCCAAAATATTGGAGGTGGAAAGGTTGGTGGTTGAGCAGGAAACCAATTGTAGAACTTTCTGTACGTTTGAAACTATCTTGACCAGAAGGAAAGACTTGCAATCCACACTTAACATAGGTTGAATCCACGGGAAGTCCATTCGAGAGAAGTGCTGACATTAGAGACTCCTGGAGGGTTCTGTAATAACTAGAGTTATCTAAATCTGAAAAGGAATAAGACGAGAACTTTAATGTCCTGGTGTACGGATATGAACATTTACAGTTTGGGCAATGTTTTATGTGGACTACAAGATGGGCTTATACAATTATTGAACGGCAAGAATGAATTATTGTGCCTCTGAACTGTCATTGTTTTTTCGGTCACTCCAGTTTCATGACAAGTTAGTTTATCAACATGTCTGCAAATTCATATCTATCATTGACTTCCTAAAATCGGCTTTCGGGCGGGCGGGCTTTTGGGCACATTGAAAAAAGGAAGTGGATGGAATGTAGGGATGGCAGCAGATCGGATATCCGCGAAATCTGAATCCGAATCCGTTTATTTTCCCTAAAACCAAAATCGTATCGGATATCAATCGGATTTCAAAATCGCATACCAAAACCAAATCCGAAAAGAATTAAAAAATCCGTGAATATCCGAATCCGAACCGTTTAATTAGAAAATTAACTAAATAATAAAAAAACCTATCTATGTTTTAAAAATTAAAATTAAAATAAATTTACAATAAGCTAGAAAAATCAGCTTAAATGTTTAAAACTTACAAAATAACATGAATAAAATCCATAAGCAACGATAAAATTTAAATTGAAGCATACAACTTGACTTTCAAGCCCAAGATCAATATCCATTTGTGATATTGACATTTTTACAAAAATCAATCTACAATGACATAACAAATTAACAAATATCAGTTCCGCCTATAGCTAATTAAACTCTAGTGCAAGAACCAAAAACAAAGAAATTACCAAAAAACTTGTCTTGTACTAAAATATATCAACTCTAATTAAAGTAGGTAAGACCATATGACAATAAAAACTTACGATTTTTTGGTAAGGTTGCTTGATGTTCTTGACGTTTTTGGTAGAAATTGATCTGCTTTCTACAATAAATTTAAAAATAGAAGTGTCAATGTTAGTGTCCTTTTCTTCTATTTTTCAGGCGTGCTCAACTAAATCCACCATCTTTAATGGAGAAATGTACACTCTAATTTTTTCACCAATGTGAACGTTACAGTAATAAGATTGTCTCACAATTGTTGCTTTCTTGTGCATAGGAGGTAGCATAACAGGAGGTAGCATAACATGATTCTTCTACAACTTGTGCTTGAAATGATTAATGCCAATTAAAGTATGGACAAAATTTAAAACAAAGTGAAAAAGTGGTAAAAAAAAGTAAGTGTAGAGACATAAGAAATATTTTGTATATATATATATATATAAATAAATTGGAATCGGATTATCCATCGATTATTTTATATAAAACCAAAACTTATAAGATTATCCATCGGATCGGATATCCACCGGTTTCGGATTTAAATACTATTCACTGTCATCCCTAATGGAGGGTGCTTCTCAGCTAGAGTTGAGGTGGGGTCGTTATAGTGGCTAGGGTGAGCCTGCGATTCCCGTAGTAGCGGCGAGCGAAATGGAAGCAGCCAAATCAATACGTTTTAAGAAGAAATATTTGCAAATAATTCGACTCTCTAAAATGTAGAATATGCTAGAAAGTGGTTAAAAAAACATAGGAGTATTTGATAACCCCAAAATGAAGTAAATCAATTCTTCAGAGTACAGTTGAAAGTCAAAACAATACAATCCAGAAACCAAAACAGACATTGTTAAACAAGTTAATCAGCTTACCTCTTGTCTAATAACTTGAGCTTTAATTCGGTAACTGCGTTGTTCTGAGCATCAAGAGCCAAATTTTTGCCAGATAACCTTCCACCATGTCGATGCCTATCAATAGATGTCCGCAGAATTGTCAAACATTGATAAATATATTAGAACTGAAAAGTTGGATCTTTTCTTAATTAGGATGACTTTGAATCTTTTGATAGACATTGAATATTTTTTGTTATTTTTGTTGCTTTGGGTATTTATGATTATTTTAGAGATTATGGTTTAATGAGTTCAAGGATCGGATTTCTGGAGGATGTAGATGCTTTGAGCACTTGCTTTACAATTACAGAAGTTTATAATCCATTATTTTATTGAGGTTTTGAGCCTTACGGTATTAAGAAGGCTAGTCTTCTAAAGCGCAAGACCATACAAAGCCGGCTTGTCCTGGCTAAAAATTAATTTTACCTAAATACACGAAATACAATCATAGTACGAAGTAGTCTAAGACAAGAAAATGCGGAAAATTCATTTTACTTGGTCACTCATCTCTAAACATCACCACCTTGTCAATTGTTTTAGCTTGTGGAGGTCCATCAGTGATTTATGACTTCGACTTTAAAGTGACCATTACATTACACTACACTTGGATTACACGAGAGAAAGGAAAGAAGAGTAAGGTAGAGGAAAAATAATAAAGGAAAGGAAATGAAAGGGGTTCATTCTTTTGGATTGTAAAAAGATAAAGAGGAAAAGACAATGAAATGAGTTTATGTTCAGATTGGATAAGTAAAGGAAAATAAATGTTCGTTTTAAAATGATAGTTACTTACATATTCATTGTTATATTAAAGATATAATTGAAATCATGTTAAAAGTATTAGGTGACATTAACCTTTCCTTTCGTTTTATAAAACCTCAGTTGGGAATTGAAGATTGCAAAATCCTATCACTAAGGGATTCTTCAATATCTCCATAACTTCCCCCCACCCAAACCGTAGGAAAAAAAAAGTCGAAGAGTGAATACGCTCCAACATTTACTACAGAATCACTATGGGAACGGGTGAAGAAGAGAAGAAGAGAAAGGGAGAAAAAGATCATACTATGATGCCATATTCCAAAAGGATCAGAAATGTAGACAAGTCTCTCATCAATTTGCCACAAGAAAAACGGTAAACAGTAACAGAGATATTCTTTTAAAAACAGAGTGGAGTTTAGTTTAGTTCAACAGAATGACAAACTTCCATAACTCTTTTGAATTGCTGAGCACAGATGTGATGTGGGTGCAAGACTCTACACGTGTATGTGCGTGCATGCATGAGAGAGAGAGACAATGGTTTCTCATATTGAAGGCTTGTGTCAGACAATGCAGGAATATCCAATCCATCAAAACTGTTGTAGCTCGTACCCCTGCAAATCAAAAATTGGTCACATGGGCAAATATATAAAAGTAATTGTAACATAATTAAACGAAGAAATTTTAATTCAAAAGATAGATATAAGCAAGGAAATGAATTATATTATGAAACTGTATATATCATTTTAAGATAACTTTACCTACTGCACCTGCAGCTAAACTATGTTTAGATATTTAAAACAGTACTTACATGTAGAAAAAGGGCACGCATGTAAGGTTGGGCATAGGTCCAATAAAATTATTGTCAGACAAGTATCTGACGAAGAATTGAAAAAAAATAAATAATATCTTGGTTACAAAAAGTTCCAATTCAACAAAAAAATATGTACAAATTAATTAAGGATCTCGTTGACCTTCTATTTATAGGTCATTAACATTTGTAAGGTCATTGAACTTAGGTGTAGATCCATTAAATGAATCCCAATCCAACCCTCTTATCACCAAGACAACATAATGAATGTGAACTATTGACAACCATGGGAAAGCAATTATACAAGTATTTAATCGTGCGTTTAAGGCAAAGATACTCACTTCACCTCCACCGCCTTGACAAGTCCAAGGGCGCGAGGAATGTTTCCAATAAGGTGGTTGTTGTAAAAAAACCTAATTGAAAGACAAGAACAGTATTTAATAAAGATCAAAAGCACAATAACGTGCAATCTGTCAGTTCTTCATATCAAAAGTATAATTTTGCTATGAATAATCTGCACTTTATTTTCTGTATTCAATTTGTCTCCACTATTTCTCATAAACATTGAAACACCGATGAAAATTCTAGTTTATTGTATTGGAAGGAAGTTGAAGGGTAAAAGTCGTTGCTAGATTGAGTTGGGATGATCACCTTGTAAAGCGGGAAGATCTCACATACAGACAAGAAACATGCCAACTTGTACTAACAGGAATGTGTTGTCCAATGGATCCAGAGCATACCAAATACCTTAGAAAATTTTTATTGCACTGAATTAATTAGCCATTTCCAAACCTTGTATTCCTAACCATCAGGGAGCTTGTGGAAAAATTGGCTTACATGGAGGGTGGCAAGGGCGGCCATTTCATGCAGAAAGTTAATGGATCGGTTAGAGAAACTGTTGTCCTTCAATTCCTTTTTAGACTAGAAACTACCTCTTCTCTTTGTTCCTGTCATCCATACCCACCCTACTTTTTCCCTTCTCACCTCAGCAAACTGCTTTTATAGCAACAGTGATCAATCGACGCATCTGACAATCAATTGACCCTGTCACTATTTTGAAAGTGTTGTTCTTTTTTTTTTTACTGAGTTATGATTTATAATCATATCCATGTTTAAATGGAGTTCTATAAGCATCAAATGGTTTAAAAAATCATAAACAGAACTTGAGATTGAAATCTTTATGCTTTTGGTATTAAAATTTTTAATTTGTTGACGCATTAAAAGTTTTAGAATTGAAAGCATTGAATATATGAAGCAATAATGTTTTGGAACATAGTATAGATGAGCACTCTGGATATGAACAGTGAACAATTGTTTTATATAACATAATATAAAATTGCCCTAACACAGTGAATAATGAAATCTCTCCAAATAACTGACTACCTGTCAGACCCTGCCTGGTAACATTCTACAATTAAGCAGCATAATCAGGTTAAAGAAGAGAAGGACGAACACTACAAAAAAACAGCTGTTTTGTGACGACAATTTGTGACGAAATTAAATTCGTCGCAAAATTGGAACGAAAATGCCACGAAATAGTTATGCGCTCAAAATATGTGGAACTTGTGACAAATATGTGACGATTATCAAGAATCGTCACAAATTCGTCACAAACAGCGACAATTTTGCCACGACATGCAATAGTCTGGCGTGGAAAACAAAAATCGACTCTAATTCGTCACAATTTTTGACAATTTTGCCACGACAAGAAATAGTTCTAGAGGGTTGTCGCAATTTCGTGGCTATTTGCTACAATTTTGTGACGAAACTAGATAAATAGAAATGCGCTCAAAATATGTGGATGTGACGACTATCAAGAATCGTCACAAATTCGTCACAAACAGCGACAATTTTGCCACGACATGCAATAGTCTAACGTGGAAAACATAAATCGACTCTAATTCGTCACAATATGCGACAAATTTTCCACGACAAGAAATAGATCTAGAGGGTTGTCGCAACTTCTTGGCTATTTGCTACAATTTTGTGACGAAACTAGATAAATAGAAATGCGCTCAAAATATGTGGATGTGACGACTATCAAGAATCGTCACAAATTCGTCACAAACAGCGACAATTTTGCCACGACATGCAATAGTCTAGCGTGGAAAACATAAATCGACTCTAATTCGTCACAATATGCAACAATTTTGCCACGACAAGAAATAGTTCTAGAGGGTTGTCGCAATTTCGTGGCTATTTGCTACAATTTTGTGACGAAACTAGATAAATAGAAATGCGCTCAAAATATGTGGATGTGACGACTATCAAGAATCGTCACAAATTCGTCACAAACAGCGACAATTTTGCCACGACATGCAATAGTCTAGCATGGAAAACATAAATTGACTCTAATTCGTCACAATATGCGACAATTTTGCCACGACAAGAAATAGTTCTAGAGGGTTGTCGCAATTTCGTGGCTATTTGCTACAATTTTGTGACGAAACTAAATAAATAGAGATGCGCTCAAGATATGTGGAACTTGTGACAAATATGTGACGACTATCAAGAATCGTCACAAATTCGTCACAAACAGCGGAATAAAAGTCAACATTAGCAAAAGAAAAAGAATCAGATCAGCAGCAGCATGAAATCGTAAGGCACTATTGAGACCTCTTTGGCTTAGGGTTTGGCTTCATCTTCAAATCTCAACCATTTTAGCAAGATCAATGGTGTTTCTAGTCAATTTTCTTCCATTTTCGAGCTATACAAGGTGAGGGAAATCATTCTCTATTGCATTTTAAGTGTTTCACTATAATGTATTCTAGTTGATTTAATAGAACTTGTGAATACTTGAGTTGTATAAGCATAAATTGTTGACTAGAGTGAAGTGTAGAGTAATCTTTGGCTTCAGTTCTCTTGAATAACTTCAACTTGTATGCTTTTATTGCCTTGTTAGTTGATGCTCTTGAATGAGGTTTAGGTGCTTGATAAATGACCTCAATGAAGTGTATGAATATAGTATATGCTAAAACCAAGAGCAAACCAAGTAGAAATGCTAGAAAACAAGCTAAATAGACATTAGTGCAAAAGTGAGAAAGCTGGACAGTTTGCGCAGAGAATTTGTAGAGATGATTTGAGGTAGTAAACGATGTCGAAATTGGTTGAATTTTTTTTAATATTGTAGCTAAGAACTTGAGGAACAATTTCTATTTTGGAGGAAATATCGAATTCTATCATTAAGGGGTTGTTTTGGAGCCAAAACAGTAGGGTGACTGATTCTCGCGTAATTCGGGGCTGGCTGCGTAATGATTTTCTAAAGGGCATAACTTGATGAGTTTAACTCCGAATTAGGAACCGTTTGAGGCTAAACCCATCTACACTTGATGAACTATATGTCTATGCAATTTTACAAGTTTTTGAGGAGATTAAGGCTGCTAACAGAATAAGTAAAGTTAAGCAAATGTAGTTAAAAATTTCAGTTTATATAGCTAAGTGATTAATGTTGCACTAAAGGTTAATTTGAGTTGAATAATGATGGATTATAGGGAGTTGAAGGCTTGAGAGTAACAATTACATGTTTGGAGAGAGCGTTTAAGTAGAATGAGGGTTAAATGAACATTAGTTGCATTGAATGCTAAATGTTTAATATGTGACTAACGTGAACTATGTGCATTGAATGTTTAAATAAGATGAGCTTTGAGTTAAAATTAAATGTGATGAATTATGTGTAGTGATTTGCTATTTAGATAATCAAGAGTAATTAAAGCCATGCACATGCTAGTGTTAGTTGTCAAAGAGTGTTTGCAAGTTATGGGAAGTAAAGTATGTTTTCAATCATGTTCATGAGCTTAGCTTAATGTATGTGTTAAAGTTAGTTGAATTGCTTGAGTACTTGGTTATTGGTTTGGTAAATGCTTGAGTTGATTTAAGTTAATCCATGCTTAAAGTATGTTTAATTAATTAGTTAACTAGTTGGATAAATTGGAGTGTTTAGTTATTAAGTATGACAGCTTGATATAGTTTCATTGTTTGGTCATCTATTTAGAAGTTAAATGTGAACATTTATTGTTTATATGAATAGATTGCTTGAGGTTACATGTTTAGTTACTGAGTAGATAGCTATTAAATGCTTAACTTGATGTTTCTTTGTGATCTAGTTGAAGTTGAACTAGTTATGAAGTTAACTTGTTAAATGCTAATATGGTTAATGTCATACATGCTCATGTTAGCCTAAGCAAATAATCCAAGACATGTTCATGAAATGCTAAATTTTGTTGCATTAAATTGTTATGACTGTTCCTTAAGACTTCCTTTTTTGGCCATTGCCTAAAGACGAGATAGCGGTAAATTCTGTCTTTCTTGTAACATTGTGAAGATAATGCTTATACCTATTTCATTAATTTCCTTAATGCTTGACTCTTTATCTGAAAGATAGTCCATCTACTAGTACTAATTGTAACTATTGCGTGGTTTGAAGCTAAATCTATTTGTGACAGGTTGTAATACCCATATATCGAATTGGTATGTTAGATACAATGAAAGAAAACAAAGTTAAAAAGAGACACATAGATTATATAATCCTATTATAAAGAAATTAAATTAACTTTGATAATCTAGGAAATTAAATTAACTTTGTTAAGCTTGGAAAATTATTGTGAATCTTAATAAGTAAGTGAGTTCAAGTATATTATATAATTCTTACACCGCATTTCGAAAATTGAGGGCAATTTGGTGCACTTTTGGCTTATTATCATCACAAGTGAAAATTATAATTTGTTTTCGCTTTCATTCTCATTTTTAACTGAAGAGTTTTTTTGGTTGAGTATTAGACTTTAAGTTTGGTCATTTTCCTGCTTGCAGATATAAGACATGGATTGTATGAAGATGATGAGAATGGTAGGCTTTGGATTCTCTTCCATGCAAAGATGGCGTACCACAATGGAGAATGTTGAAAACTTTTTTTGCATACAAATTCTCTTCAGGAGCTTATCCTAGAAAGACAAACAAGTTAGATAATGTCATGACAGATGTACATTTGGTATTTTTTTAGAATGGATGTTAGAAGAGGTAACTTTGTTGAATGGTGGCTATTATGTATACATAACTATTTTGGTATGGAATTGTGTTCATTTGAATGGATATGTAAGTTGTGTAATTATTTGAGATTTAATTATGGTTTTATCTTCATAAATTGTTTGAGATTCAATTATGAATGTTATTTTGTAATTTAGCAGGACAAACAAGATGATATTACAAGCAACATTAGCATACTGGATTTGAAAATTGCCACGAATTTGTGACAAAAAAGGATTTAAAAATTGCCACAAATTTATGACGGAAAAATTAGTCACTAATTTTTGACGAAAAAATTAGCCACAAATTTGTGACGAAAAAATTAGCCACAAATTTGCGACAAAAAAATTAACCACAAATTTGTGAGGAAAAAATTAGCCACAAATTTGTGACGAAAAAATTAGCAAGAAATTTGTGACGAAAAAATTGCCACGAAATGGCCTCTACTACATCTCGTGGCATATTAGTCGCATTTGTCACGAATTTGTCACGAACGCTTCCAGCTCTGCATGTCGTCGCAAATTAGTCACAAGGCCACAAAAATGTGACGAAAAATGATTTTGCGACGCCATATTTGGCGACAACTGACATGTCGTCACAATTTTGTCGCATTTGCTTGTTTGTGACGAAAATGTGACGATTACTCGCTGTCACAAAACAGCTTTTTTTTTGTAGTGGAATGAGGTAGGAAGCCCCAGAAGCAGTCTTCATATCAAAGACCAAGGACTTACATATATAGATGTCCCAAGCGAAGTAATTCCTTGCCAACTGCTGCCACAACCACAAGGTTGTGATCCCTTCCAGTCGTGTGGCAGGTTAGTCCAGCTAGCTAGTATATATATTGGGAGCGTTTGGAGAAGCAACTGTATCACAGATAGCAATTACGTTAAACAACTGAGTATATTATTTAACTCAAATCTAATATTGTATAAATAGCAATTAAGTTGATGATCATGCTTGAAGAGGTGCACCGATGCATGCATGCTTATTAACTGAAATCCAGTATATTAGAAGCTGGGACTTGGGAGGTGATACGAACCTATTCTAATTAAGAAGGCTGTGTCTTCCAGAAAGCTACCCATAAGAATGAATATCTTATAATAAAGATAATCTATTGCTACATTAACTTCTTGTTCAAACTGAAATACTTTTTTTCCTTTTATTGTTTTTGGTGTATGGAAACTGCGCAAGTACAATAGTGATAGCAGTGATTAATAACTGATAAGAAACTATTGCAAGAAACAGCTTTATATATACTTATAAGCATACACATGAAATGACTTAAATTCTATTGCAGGCCTATCATTGTTCTTTGTTTACAGAAATTTATGTCTTTCTACATTTAAATGAGAATGTTCTACTCCATCTACAAAGGCTTCTATTTTGAGCTTCGTAATAGTAACAGGTAACGCAGTGTAAAAAAAACTTTAAAACAATCTTACAGTTTTCCACTTTGTCCTTATAATTTAGTTATAACAGTACATCCACTTCCACATTCATGCAGCTTAATTTCTCTGATTGATTATTTACTGCAATGATGACTATTTTGCACGTTTTTTGGGCCATCAATCGCAATTAGGCATAAATAGTTCAAGCAATAGCTTGAAAACTCTCTCATGAAGATATTAGTCGAAGCCTAAGAAGCAGGCATACAGGCTTAAGACAAAATAATAAAGATTTTCCTTCTCTATTTAGTGTTCCAAGTCAGTAAATTCGACATAAGTTACTAAAAGATTAATGGCCCTCAAGCAAGTCCACAAAATACAAGTACTAAGGAAAATCAGCTTAGAATTCCGCATGAGAAGCCTTTCTCCGATCCTATTATTTAGCCTAATAGGATGAACTATCGAGACATCCCTATACTATCAAATTCTACAATTGTAAAATGGAATAAATTAATGTGAACAAGGGATTATGGCTTAGATTGATTAAGATAACTAAATCGCTTGTACTCGATTAAGAAAAACTTATGTAAGAAACAACTGTTATATTTCTTTTTTCAAAACTCTCCAAAAACAAATTAATACATACATACATACATGATTTAGTGGATTAACTTAATTCCCAAAACATCCCTTTGCTCTAGATTACTGTAAATTAATTATATGGATTAATACGATAAGCATGCATTATAAACAAGAAAAAGAATATAATCTGAGAGCATATAGATTGTGAGAAGAGAATGAAAATGGGTCCTTAATTTGCATAAAAGCTAAATTCATCTACCAAAATCTTATTAAAATTCAAAAACTACCCACAATACTTGTTTAACAGAACAGAAAAACTTACGATCATTGCTATTTGTCTCTTCCATTATAGCCAAAATTTGAACCAACAGCATTAGCAAGCAAAGCTGAATTCTCAAACCCATTTCCCAAATGCCAATAATTTCTATATCAACCAAAATCCTTCAAAAATAAGCCAAAATAGATTCACCCCTTTTCACATTCCAAACAAGTTCTTGAAAAAAGGCTTTTGGTACAATGAGGAATATACCAATCACATATATAAGAAATTAGATGAAGCATTTTCATTCAGAGTCATACATGTTACTATGCGTATTTGGCATTGTCTTCTTACATTTTTCTTTTGCTGATTGAAAGACAGCGATCACATATATAATAAATTAGATAACGCCGGAGATAATAAACCAATAAAATAAACTCCTCTCTAACAGTTTTAATTAAGCGGTCAATTAACCCATAATTCAGAAGGTAGTGGGATCAAAGTCTCACCACTAGTACCCTTTAAAAATAATATACCTCCATGCACAAGGCTCTATAAAAAAAGAATTTCACTTGCACCTCAGAGCAATTGTTGGAAACAATAATAGCTTAAATTTTTAGATGAAACAATCAATTGACAACCTTTTCATTTCTTAGTCATAGACTTTACTATGTGGCACGCCTCAAACTAACAACCCAAATCCTCGAGGAGCATGCAAAAATAGTGTCATAGATTTAATAATAACTGTCTTGGACTCAAATCCATTATCCCATTAGTGTCATAGACTTTGTTTTTAATCTATTCTCGTTATTGACCTTGTTTTCTCATACTTTTCTTTTTGCTGATCAGAAAAACTATGATCACGTATATAATACTGCTTTATTAAATAAAATCTGGCATGTACAGAATGAAAACTTCATTCTCGATTCTACGAGAATTTTTATGAAAGAAAATGTGGATTTTCCGTCGCAAATTAAAGTCAAAATAATATAAGTTGCTTAAACACATAAAATACATAAGTCAACACATAAGCATATATGTACGCCAAAGAAAGACAAGGAAGAAAAGGATGAAGGAGGCAATTACCCGGAGATTATTGTGAGTGTGATGGGTTTTATTTTTTATTTTTTTCCTTTTGCTTTGCTAATTGGTTGGAATTTTCTGCTGTCCAAAGCGTTTTCAATCATAGTAAATGCTAAATTTTTCCACTATAAAGAAACCTGATCAAGGGCGTTGTCTTAGGTGATCGAATAATTACTTGTTGTGATTTAAGTTTTCAAAATAGAACTGATCCTTACTATTGCAAATTCTTAACTGATCTTGATAGATTTAATTACAACACGAGATTTATAATTTTTAGAGAGTTCTTATAAAGAAAAAAGAAAACTCGTCTAAGGGACAACAGAAGAGTGGTTGAATTTATACATAAAGATAAAAAATAAAACAAAGAGCGGAGAAATGGCGCCAAATGTCTGAGAAGCTCACCAATTCTGGGGTCACGTAACAAGACGGTGCACACAAGAAACGCTGTCCCAATAATACTAATTGGGAAAATGTTTGGATCACTATGGCTTAAACGACTCGACATAATGGTGGTACACATATAATATGAACTTCACTGTATTTGTCATGGTCGTCGGGTCTACCTTACAGAAATGGTGAAAACACTTTATCATGGGCTTTTACATTAAAAATCCTAGTATCATTTATTTTTAATTGTTTATTTATCCTCTTCTATATAATATCTATTTTTTTATATTAAAAGAAGAGATAAAAAAATTATTATTTTAATATAATAATATAATATTTACATAAAATTGATAAATAAATAATGAAAGTAAGATCGTATCTAGCAATACTCTAATTCAAATTACTCTGTGAAGCTATTTAAATTTCTCTAATAATCAAGTTGATGAGATTGGGTTCAGTTGGTGCTTGAGGATAAAGTTGTCTTTTCACATGCATAGAAAATGAAATTGACAAATTGGGTATTACAAAATAAAATTAATAGAAAGCCACCAATTATTGCGTCACGTCTACCACATGATGTTGACGTGACAGTATAATAGTGAAAAACCATTTCTTCCGTGAGTTTTCACTTATATATAAACTAGTCTTGTGTGAATACACTAAAAATACGAAAAGTGAAATTTAAAATAATGGTGGCCTTATATTATAAAGAGCCTAAAACGATAACAAACACGTACACCATCAGATATGTAATTTGGTGAATCCAAGGAGTAGCAACAACAATGGCTATTATCTCATATTTTTATTTTTTTTTGTTTAATAAGTTTATTTTTATTTTTTTTTACCCCTATTCCATGAGATTCAAACCGTAATCTCACAAAAAACTTGTGCACTAATGTGTCCCTTTTATAAAAGGTGATTTAGCACTGATGGAACACACAACCTAATTCACAGAAAGATTTTAAAACGACATAACCTAGCAACTTAATCAGTAACAGGATTTGTTGTACGATGAAACTAAACTAAATCTAAGGTTATCTTCACCAGAGTTTTTAAAATAGAGACTCTAGTATCGTATAATTATTACGTAACATAGTTTATTTGGTAAAATAAAAATTCATAAAGTAGATATTAAAATCACTAAAAATTGGCCCGAATCTCTAAAAAATACAGAGTCTTTAAAAATGTTAACAAATTACTCTGTACTTTTTAGAGACTCGGACTTATTTTTGGTGATTTTAATCTATACTTTATAAATTTTTATTACACCAAATAAATTATATTATGTAATAATTGTACGATATCAAAATCTCTATTTTAAAAATTTTGGTAAAGACAGTCTAACGAGTGGTAAAGATGTTGATACCTCATACTCATGGCTAAGAAATAAGTGACTGTGGTTTACTTTTGAGCAACTGTTACCATCAGACACCACAAAATAACACATCAACATGCATTTCAATCGTTGTATAGGTTACATCTCCGGATAAATTTGCTTGTCTCTTACACAATAATACAATCATGTTCATTGAAACATGAACAATCAATGTAATTGCATGCATCTCCTATTCTTTTCGCCAATAAATTCTTATCTTCGTGAAATATTTATAATTGTTATATATATACTTTTCCGAGATTCTTTTATTTATGAAAATCTTGATTCGACCCTTTTCTTATCTCCAATTATTTAAGCGCAAAGAGTTGTTCATTCTTACAAAAGTTTATAATTTTCATATATATATATATATATATATATTCGAAAATCCTACTTTTTATGCAAATTTTATGCAATGTGTTCGACCCTTCTAGATTTCCAATTTCCTAAGTTTATGAATTTGCTTTATCTCTATTTGATATTCATAATTTATGTATATATAACTTTTTAATGCGTTACTATTTACAAAAATCTTGCGCACTAATTTTTCCTTTTTATAAAAAAAATTAAATAAATAATGTCGTTCAGGAGTACATTATGTGAATGTCGTGTGAAGCGTCACATCAATGCTGCGTGAGTATCTTCCTTTGGAGGTCTTTATGTGTTCAAAAAATTAACAAACTAAATTGTACAAAATGACTGATCTATTAGGATTAAAAAAAAATGTGAATAGTCCCGGATCCCCTTGTAGTCAAGCAAAACTAACTATAACTCCCATGTGATCTAAAAAATATAGCCGGACTCCCATGTAGTCTACCTGTTGATGCACACCACTTCCCTCCGTCAAATTTTTCATCATTTTTTACTGAAAGTGTAACAAAGGTGCTTAAAATACGATTTTTATTGATTTTTAACGTATTTAATAATAAAAAAATATTAGTAATTAAAAATATTTTTTTTTCTTTTTTCTTTTCATTTTCACCTATTTTTTTATTTATTACTAAATTTAAAAAAAATTCATCTAGTTGAATACGTTAAAAATCAATAAAAAATGCATTTTATTCGCATGTGATACATATTCCGTCAGTTTTGACAGAAAATTTGACGGAGGGGGACGGTGTGCATCAACGGGTGAACCATAGGGGGGTCCGGCTATATTTGTTAGACCACAAGGGGGTTCTAGCTAGTTTCGCTTGATCACAAGAAAATCCGGAACTATTCACCAAAAAAAAAAGAGAGTACAAAGGAAGTAAGTGAACCACAATTTCTAATCTTTATTACGGTGTAAGAAATTCAAACTATCACTATGTAACCAATTTATCTTTTAATTAATATTTTATTTTAACATTTTGAAGACGACATTTTACTCGAAATATATAACTTTCACTAACTATTCCTATTTTCGAATTGACCACTTATTATTTATGGGTTGAAATCAATTGAAACGGTGCATAATTTCTTTTCTCTTTTCATCCACCTACTTGCTCCAATCTCTCACACAACACACGCACAGAACACACGCAACACACAATTACACGCTCCACACACGGCAGAACACATACAAACACACAATCTCACGCACACAATGCACTAGGCACACACAATCACACGAGCTCTTATGTGAAATTAATAAACTAAAGCATATTAAGTGCGTATTGAGTGAGAGAACCACAATTTCTAATACTCTGGTCTAAAAAATTCAAATTCTCACCATGTGGTCACAAAAATCAAGACACAAAAGTATATTCTGTCTTGTTTCTTCATTTTGTTTATAAAATGGTCTCCAGCAAAGTTGGTGGATTGATATGTTAAAAAATGAGGAATAAGAATAAGAACAAGAACACGATTTCAATATGCTAAGATTTTTATTATTGTGACATCTCGGTAGGAGATAGTATATATGTGTGATTTATAAGTGAGTGTTGTGGATATAAAAGGTAATTTAAACTAACTATTTTAGGATAAGTAGAAAAAATGGTCTAAATAGTTATTTTTTATGTCTACAACACCAGTCTCGCTTGCGGGTCTGAGTTCTAGGCTTGGAGCGTGACAGAATGGTCCCAGTAAAAGCCATTTCTATAATTCTTCACCGTTTAGTTGGTCTTGGGTGTGTGTCCATAACGAGTACGTCCGATCTTTAATGGGGAGGTGTGTGTAATATCCCATATCGGTAGAATATTATGTGTTTAAGTAGTTTATAAGTAGGTGTTGTGAGTATAAAAAATAATTTGAATTAACTATTTTATGCCAATAAAAAAGAGGGTCTAAATAATTATTTCTTATACTTACAACATCAGATATTAAAGTAGCGGCTAGTAATTTTAATACCTATATTTTTAAGTTCTGTTAGACAGATAGATAATGAACAATACTCACAAGATCGTTTGCACTTTAATTATTGTTCTTATACAAGTGCTTGCAAATTCTTAAGTCTGAAATGACACCTAGGGGTATAGGCTGATGTATTCTTTCTACATTTCAGACCGAAAAATAAAATAACAATAATAAAAGTAGGTTATTTTGAAATGGTAAACCAATGAAAGTATCATGTAAATTAATCCTAATAATTACTAGCAAAGGTAGGCAATTAGCCAGTTCGAACCATTTTAATCCTTTTCTTAGACTAGAGAATGTTTAATTATAGTCGATTTTCATTGAATATAAATGGTTAGAAGACTTTCAACTTGTTTAATTTTATACAAATACTTGAATAACAGCAATGTAAACCACCTGCCCTTGTCGTTAAATATAGAGTTGTTGAGGGAGAATTTGTTTATTTTATTTAAAGGGAGGCTAAGTCTATTACATTACATACAAAGATGTTACAATTGTCGAGAATAAATCTCAGAACCTCTCGTACATTAAGCGAGAATCATACCACTAGAACAATGCCTAGTGGTGTTGGAGGGAAAATTCAACTGTCTCGGGTGGATAAATGATAAATTTCAAAATCAGTATATAAGTTATTAGTTTATTCTACCTACTATAAATTAATTTTAGAATGAAACTCTATCATTTTTTTTGTGTTGTAAAAACATAAATATATTTTTGCATAGAAATTACAAAATCAGTTAACCAATCCCAGTGGGTATTTGATTAATTCTAATCAGATTTTTTTATCATAATATCAAAATTCGGTATAATTCTTTTACAAAAAATATATATATATATATTATATTTTTCAAAATTAATAAATAAAATTATCTTAAATTACTCTATCTAATACCTTCATTAACTAACGACGGGGTTATGGTTAAGAAGTAGCATTCAGGACCACTCGGTATTTGCTTAGACATCTGTATTGATAAATGATGGAACTTGGCATCTAAACTGTGAGGCCACACAATGGCTAATGTTTGGATGAACAAATCGTTTCACATATAGGTACCACATATGTTTGTGTGGATGTTCCCCTCGCAGTTGTAATAATCTTATTGATGAGCCAGCACCAGTAAATGAGGTGGGATAACCTCATACTAGGTTGTCATCTCCATTATGATCGATTGAGACTTTGATGAATCTCTGTGGTGATTTATTTGTTTGTTCATAAATGCATGATGATGAAACACTTGATTTCCTCCTTCACACCCTTTTCAAGATAATTCAAGAAAATGAATAACAAAAATTGTCCAATCATGTTAATTTCCTTCTTATTTTGCTTACTGGGTAAATTGTATATTACTTGCTTATGGTTTTCTCATTTGTTTTTTTTTCTTTCTTTTTTATTTTTCAATCTCATTGAGTTTTTGTATGGAAGAGTTATGAGTCTCTTACAAGACTCAAGCTTCTAGAGATTAAGGAGTTGTATAGTGGTAGATTACTCCTTTTAACAGTTAGGAGATTAATGGTCAAATCTCATGGGGGTGGGGGATAATCTAGTAGTGGATTACTTTTAAGAGTCTTTTAGGTTTATAGTATCACATACCCAAGAGTATAGAGTTTTATAGAGAAGCCATTCAACAATCCTCATTCACTCTGAAATTCTTTTAAAAATACGTATATTTTTAAGATATTTTTAATTTGAAAAATCAATTTTAATCTTTATTGAAAAAAATTATTTATATATAAGTGTTAAATTATATATTTTAAATCCACTAAACAAAAATTTAGAATCCGCCCCGTATAGTTAGGTGGCCTTTGATAGTCCCTATCCCATGTAGTCTGCCCATTAATTGCCACGAAGCCTGGGATGGTCAACTACTCTTTTAAGAAATTATGAAATCACATGGAAGGAAATTCTTTAATCAGCCCTAATCGAAAACTATTTTTCACATATTGATGAGATTCACATTTAAGTGTTTTATATTTTCACCAATAATTTAAGAGACTAATGAGTCTGTTTAAACTTACCAAAAAAAAAAAAATTCTGTTTGCAAAAGACAAGCTGATTGCGAGATTTGGGTTGCCATTCTTTTTAATAGGCAATGTGTGACAGGGGTAAGGCAAAGTATGCGAGCTGGATTGCTGATGAGGGAGTACTTGTTCTTTCCTAATTCTTACGTCATACAACTTATATTAACTAATGATGTTTATGAATATTGATGTCGCAATCTACTAGACCAAAGCCCTAGATTAATTTCTGTATGCTTTTTCACCTTTATTTTTCCTTTTGTTGCCTTTATTTTTTTCCCTATTTTTGCTGATCACATTAATATTGAGGTCATCATGGTGCAAGACCCACATATTTCCTCTGCTTTTATTAACTTTCTGACGATAAAAGTCTAGTAAACTAAAGCAGTATTAAAAACATTCTCTTGTTATGTCATTGTTCCCAAGAGAATCTTACAATTGTGTGTCAGGTCTAAGGTTGTGGCAACAAACTAATAACAACCTCGCCCACCAATCACTTGCATGAAAAATCCAACTTTGGGTCTACGGTTGGACACGTCAAATTAATTAAATATAAGCTCTCTAATATTTTAGAGAGTTTAAATTTTGAGATCAAGTGGTCATGCATATGGAATCGACGCCTTTATCAAAAGGGTATTTGGTTCAAGTTTTGTGACTGTCATCTCATTTACTACGTGTATAATTTAGAACCTTGCTTGTACATGAGGACTGTCTAGGAAACATAAGTGTGGCTACTATTTTATCACGTACATAGCAAAAAAATATCGCTTACACATGAGAGAAAAGTAGGAGTCTTGGAGACATTAATTCGATATGCACTCGTCTAGTAGCTCAAACTTTTAGATTAAGTGGACACAGTACATTGAGTGGCTCAATCTTTTTGTGCCTTCATTTTCTTTAGATGTCTGTTTTCACCCTGAATGCATCTGAATAGAAATGTTGACAGGTTTGTTCATTTCAGGTATAATTCCATATAAATGGCAAATAAAATGAAGCCTGCTGAACTAAAAGAGTTTGCCTTTAGTGCTTATATTCTTAATCAAATTTTCAATCTTGCTTCTAACAATGGGTGGTGAGCACTCAGATCATCAGCCTCTTCTTGCAAAGAAAGAGGATGAGTTTGGGGGTGTGAAGAAAACATCATTGTTGAAATCATCAGCAAAATGGATTCTGAAGGTGGTCATGTGGGTAATCTTCATTGCCTGGGCTGCTTACATTTTTCTTTATCCAACAGATTTTGTGACCCAATTAAACTTCAAGTGGATTAAAGCCACAAAAACAGAAGTCTTTGGAACTGCAGGTTAGTTTGCAATTCACATATGTAATATATATTCCGGTTAGGCCATCAGGGTACATGGAATGAGTTGTAAATCGTTTTGAAATTTCGTTGAATTTGCAGGAAGTATATTCCTGCTTTTCAGTGCCCCTATTCTCCTCATTGCATTCCTTGCCATGGTACGCCTTATGATCACTGGCGAAGAGGAAATCCATGAGTATGTATAACGTCTAATGAGTTTCTTTATAGACGATAACTGTATTGTGTTTCCAAGATAATGCAAGTTAGTGACTCGAATATATTAAGTCTTATAATGAATTTTGTGTGTGAAATTATGCTGCCTACAGGAGGAAGATTTCAAAGTCTCCACGTTTCCGTTTGTGGACATTCCCTGTTCTTGTGGACGGACCATTTGGGGTGGTTTCTGCCGGAGAGATGATTGGCATCACCATCTTTGTTGTGTACATTATTTATGCTATCGCTGTTTATACTAAAACGAACTACAGCCTTTTATCCTTGTTCCAAGTTTCTTCCAATGAGAAAAGGTTAGATGCTTAATTTCCCTTGTTTCTTCGTTTTTTGGAGTTTCTGTTTCTATGCTTCAGCGGAATGTGATATTTTCTTCCTCCCTCGGCCCTAATGATATTTTAGGAACTCGTGACTTCGATCAGGAATTAAGTAGAACTATTGCAATCCATGAATGGCTTGGACCATCTTCTCTGCTTCATCTGTTTTTAAGAGAAATGCCTTGCTTCAATATCTCTTGACATCAGATGCATTTCACCCTTCACCGAAACAAAAGTAAAGACACCTTTGAATATATAGTCATATGAAACAAACAAAAATATGCAATAGTTAAAAACATTTTCCGTGTTTCGAAATCTCTACAAATCGCATGAACACTCACTAAATCATGATCACATCTCTAAGTATTTAAGGAAGAAGAATAGTCTGTGCTATTTTCCGGAAAGAGACTAGACAGCACTTCTCAGTTTTGCTATGGCAATGCAGAAGTACGCCATTCAGATTGAGACACTCACTTTGTAGCTAACTCCAGTTGATTACATCAGATAGAGTATTTGATAGTCGCAGTTCGTGACTTACATTAGCCTTTAAAGCATGGAAAACTGTCTATGGCTCTGAAAGCTGAAATTTTCCTTCATTTTACCGTAGGAAATCTCTTTTACTGACCAAATTTCATGTGTAACTTGACAGTTTGCTGATGCTGGAACTCACAGGCTTACGCTTGGGATTCATAGGATTGATTTGCTTAGCATTTTTGTTTCTTCCAGTTGCAAGGGGATCAATTCTGCTGCGACTAATAGATATCCCTTTTGAGCACGCAACTAGATATCATGTTTGGTTGGGACATCTCACAATGTTTCTCTTTACTCTTCATGGTCTCTTCTATGTAATCGCATGGGCACTGCAGGGGCGCCTAAAGCAAGAAGTGAGTCTTCATTCTTCCTGACGTATCTTAGCATTACTTCCAGACATACATATGCAACCACAAATTTGTTTTTGGGTGTTCACAATTGTCTGGTTGTTGTTGACATGAGGTAGTTTTAGGCTCAAACTGAATAAACTTGTTGTCGCGTCATTTCTTATTTTTTATATGTAAAATGTAATCAGAGTAAATCATAAAAGATGGAAAAACAAGCATAACCTTCAAATAGTTTGGATAAATAAGAAGGAGATTAAAGTTTTTATTTCTCTTGCAAGCTTTTATAATAGAATCCGATTGATGTCACCTTGATTATATTGTGACCTGTGCAGAGTATTACTGATTTTAACATAGTTCATAAATTGAATCGAGGGCAGCTTTGTTCATTTTGTTAAACATTTGAAGAAAGAGTACTGAAAGCCAAAGCTCTGCCCGTTCCCTATTCCATTAAAGAATGAACGGGAAATAATTTAGAGTAGAGTTTTCATTAGAGAAAGTTCTCGTCACTCCCTGATCGTATTTATAGAAAAGTTTGTCCTATTTTAACTTCAGTAAGTTTAATATTCTAACATGGAAGTCGTTTTAGTAAGAGATTCATGGATCAGAAAGATGCTAAAATATTTCCACTACTCTTAACGCAGCTAAGGGAATGGAACAATATAGGTGTTGCAAATCTTCCTGGAGTTATCAGCCTTCTAGCTGGTCTATTGATGTGGGTGACATCTCTTCCTGGCTTGAGGAGAATAAATTTCGAACTGTTTTTCTACACCCACCAATTATACGTGGTGTTTGTAGTCTTCTTGGCCTTGCACGTTGGAGATTTCATTTTCACTATAGCTGCTGCTGGAATTTTCCTTTTCATGCTTGATCGGTTTCTAAGGTTCTGCCAATCACGAAGGACAGTTGATGTACTCTCAGCTACAACCTTTCCATGTGGAACGTTGGAGCTAGTCATTTCAAAACCAGCAAGTAATTCGAGTTTTTTCTTCTTTCCCATCAATTGATCCTATTTCTAATGCTGTATTGCCATATCTGAATGTTGCTCTTTTCTTTTTGCCGTATAGATCTGAGATACAATGCACTCGGTTGGACTTTCCTTCAAATTCGCGAATTATCATGGTTGCAGTGGCATCCTTTTAGCGTCTCGTCTAGTCCTCTTGATGGTAAATATCATATGGCGTTCCTGATAAAGGTTCTCGGTGGATGGACTGAAAAACTGAAAGAGCACATCTCGAGTATTTCCGAGACAGAATCCGAAACAGAGTCACTTTTGAAGCCTGATTGCAAGATAACTGCTTCTGTAGAGGGACCTTATGGACATGAATCGCCATACCACTTAGAGTACATACTCTGTCTCTTGCAATACATTGATGAGCATAATATACAATGGAAATATACATCGATATTATCTTCTACTAATCTCACTAGTACATGTTTTTTCTCTCAGGTATGAAAACCTCATTCTAGTTGCGGGAGGAATAGGTATTTCACCTTTCTTGGCTATATTGAGCGATGTTCTTCACCGTCTCAGGGATGGCAAACCTTGCCTTACGAGAAACATTTTGATAGTTTGGGCTATCAAAAAGACAGATGAGCTCCCTCTTCTTCAGACAGTTGACATGGAGTCAATCGATCCATCTTTTTATGATAAACTGAATCTAGAGATTCAAACTTATGTTACTAGAGAGTCCGAACCTTCGCTGGTACGTCTAACTCTCATCTTCTTGCAATTGATAATGGTATCTTCAATATCAATCCACTCATTTTCGATAATAACCGCAGGAGGAAGGTAAAGTTCACAAGTATGTTACATCTTCTGTCATCCCTGCCTCGAAGGGATGTGGAATGTCTGTTCTGGTTGGCACTGGAAGTGTTGTATGGTCCGGATTATACGTCGTGGTCTCGACAATTGGCTTAGTGATCTCTGTGGCCTTGTTGAACATCTTCTACGTAAATCCTTTTAACATAACTTATTGGTGGTATAAGGGACTTCTGTTCATCGGCTGCATGACAGCAAGTGTGCTCGTCTTTGGGGGTCTTGTGATAGGTCTCTGGCATCTTTGGGGAATGAAAACTTCAGTGCAGGAATCTGAGGATTCTGATAAGCCTGCTGTGCACCAGAATGGACATGCTACACACAAGACTTCTGGCCAGGAACAATATGCTAGCTCTATTCGCTATCGTCAGAGACCAGACTTTGGAGGTATGTTCCTAAAGCACTTAACTTTTCAAGGAATCAAAGATATAAGGATCCTTCTGTCACGCCCCCAAGTCTACAACACCATGGTCACAAATTACTCCCGTGTTGTAGACCTGAAAATAACTGTTTGGATAGGCATAAATTTGATTAACTTGAGTTATTATTTATAATCCACAACAATAACTTATAAACCATGCTCTTAACATTATAATGGTTGTTAAGCTAAAAAGCCGTGCATGTTTGATAATAGAAGAAAATTATGTTCACTTCTGCAGAGATTTTTCGATCCATGTCAGAGCATTGGGGGAATGTTGATATCGGTGTCATTGTGTGTGGTCCTCCAACTCTTCAGACAAGTGTTGCTAAAGAGTGCAGGACACAGAATTTCAGAAGAAGAAGCAATCAGGCTATATTCCATTTCAACAGCCACAGTTTTGACCTTTAGTCAGCCACTATATATACACCGGTGGAGCCTATATGTACCCGAGCTCACCTAGTGGGATAAGATTATGTACAGTTTCGTTTAATCTGGTCAGGAACTTATATCCTAACCAGGATTTTAGCTATATTTTCATGCAGGTAACAGAAGTAGAAAAATATGTATATTATCTCTATACATGTAAGGGTATAACAAATATCAGCTATGATTAGTACACATCTGAGCACCCATTTGAATGCAGTTCTTGAAATTTAGATACTGCAATATTGCTATATTAATGAAGAATCTATTCTCTAACTAGTATCGTAATCTCAAATAAAATTTGCAATAATTGGAAAATTGTCTTGTTCATTTTCTGGGTGCAATTTATGTTATAAAGAGAAAAGAAATTGCAAAGTGTTAATTGCTTATCTAATTTTAATTTCACAAGCTGTTTGTTCAATAAAAGATTTATAAATAATTAGCCATGTGTAAAGGGGTGATAGAGAAGAAAGCAGCTCAAGGTAATGATAAGTTTTACTAATACTGTACTCTAGGAGTAGTAAATAAGATAATTATTTAAATAAAGGATCTAACAACACGTGTAGTGGCCCATGATATTGAGATGGTGCACATAAAGAATAATGTCCTAATAATATTATAGAAACCATGAAAAACACTACACACTTAGTTTAATTATGAATTTTTTTTATTGACCACTAATTATTTATGGGTTGAAATCAATTGTAACGGAGCATAATTTTGTCAAGAAAAAATCAGTGCAATTACTTCTGTACCTTTTCTCTTTTTCTTTTTCTTTTACTTTTACTTTTTCCTTTTCCTTTTTCTTTTCTTTTTCCTCCACTACTCCTTGTCTCTCCAATCTCACACGCACCACAAGCAGACACGCACACACCACACGTGCAGAACACACACAACACACAATTTCACGCTCCACACACAAACACACAATCTCACGCACACAATGCACTAGTGACTAGACACACACAATTACACGAGCTCTTATTTCAAATTAATTAATACTAGTTAACCAATTCTATGGGTTTTGGGTCAACTTTAATTAGATTTCTTCTAATAATATCAGAACTCGGCATTAAATTATTTTATATAAATAAATTAAATATTTTTTAAGTCCAGGGTATATTTTGAATCAATTTTATAAGTCACAAATTTATATGATATTGAACATTTCAAGAAGAATAATACTCTTTCAATTTATACTTATAGTAAAATTTATATTAGAAAAATTCTTTCTCCAAATGAATGGGGAATCAGTACCTTAAATGAAAGGCAATTTATTCTTGATAAAATTACTTATCATTTTAATTATTGAGATTATGTGGAAGCATTTTCTAAAATTTTCTTATATGAAAACCCACAGCATAAACATTCTTGGTTTATAAAATTCAATCCTGAAATATTTCAGAATTGCAGAGTCCCTGCATGGATCCATCAATGGTGGAAAAGTTTTGGCCCCCCTATCAAAATTCTCCCTGATCCTTATAAAGGACTTTTTACTGAATGGTTGGCAATTTGTCCCCATATTGGAAATGATCCTGATCTTTATATTGAAGGATCGAGCTCTTTATTTTTCTTTATGGAATTTGGTCTCCCATGGATATGGAAATGGATCCCTGTCGCGGAAATAAATAAAGAAAAAATGTTTTGTTTGAAAAGAAAATTTCTTTCAAAATTTTGGGCAAAACTCTTGAAAAATGATCCTGAGACTAAGAAACCTTATGGTCAACCCAATATCAATGAAATTTCTCAGACGATAGCACTCTATCAAGACCAAATGGAAGAAACAAAGAAAAAGACTCAAGAAAATGAATCTCATTTTTCTCATATTTTACGAAAAATCCAAATGAGGAAACAGATAAGCTCTCATGAAGATGTTATGGCATCATATCTGGATGAAGTCAATGAAGACTTCTTAAGGCATTTTAAAAGTGCAGTGGACACTGATTCTACATCAGAAGACACTTCGATGAAGTCTACAAATGCTTTTGCTTGTCTACCAGGGGAATCCCAAGATCCTAATGAGGATATCCCATCCACTCAAGATGTGTTGGCAGAAGATCTGTTTGACAGCTTGAAGGATGAATTATTACGAAAAGCCAAAGATAAAAGAAAAGGAAAGATGATCTGAAGGAATCTGATAAAAGTTGGGATGAGAGAAAAGAAAAAGCGGAAGTTTGGGGGAAAGGAAAATTGCTTTTGGAAAAGCTGTCGGCTAGGGAGAGTCGATGGAATGTCACTGTTGTTACTTTTAGGACAATTCCTGTTTACTTTTTAAAAAGTTTTTGTCTCATAGACACGTATTGTACAGAGACCCCGGAGTTCAAAGTTTTCAAATCCGGTCTGAGTTGTTTTTAATTTTCTTTTGAGTTCCGCCCTGCTGTATAAATTTAGGGCTTCTAGTTTTCGTTGGCAGAGCTCTAGAGAGCAGCCTACCACTTTCCTTCAGTTTTATATTTTGTATACCATTGTAAATTTTACAAATCTATCGAAGAAAACTTCTTTCTTCAGGTATATTCTTTTAATTTTTCAGTTTTTTTCTTTTATTTTCTTTCTTTAAGTGCCGCCTAATATGGCAGGCTAGTTGCCACACTGTCTGTAACCACCATGGATCTCTAGACATGTTACTCTGTATTATGAGTTAGACACAGTTGTGGATGGTATCGTTGTTATGGTAAGACAATCCTCAAGGCAGGCACTTTGTCGCCATAAGTCGCACTGTTGGCCCTTCTACATATGTTGTGGGCTGTTTTGTGTTGACTTGGTTGACCGCTTTGCCATAGTGAACTTTGTCTGTAAATCCAATAACTAGATCCCCATACCTGGGCCTCCTTGTGGTATCAGAGCCATGGAGCCTTTTATAGGTTACTTAGAGTAAACATGGTTGGAAGCAGACAGTACGACAATTTTAATTATGCTTTCTACATTCAGAAAGAAAAATAATATAAAGAATGCTAAAAAGGAAGAATATGATCTTCCAAAACAATTAGATTTGTTAAATAAATGGACCATTCCATATGTGCAGCCCAATACTATTTACCAATACGGTATGTTTGAAAATATGGGTCTTAAGCATGTTGTTAAGACTGTTGAACAATCAATCCCGATGAAAGATGATGAGTTAACAATTAAATTGTTGTCTAATGATGATATTTTGCGTCATGATTCTACGCATAATTATTTGCATATAGGTTTAATTCAAATAGCCTTTAAGCCTCTTACATTAGGAGGATTAAATGAAAGTTTTATTGCAGTTCTTAGGGATGCTAGGAACCTAGATTGGAGACAATCCTTATTGGGAATAACTCAGTCTAGTCTGGCATATGGACCAGTTTATTTTAATGTTCGTCCCAATTTACAGCTTTCTTTATCTGATAGAAATATACGAGAAGCTGTTACTTTATATGTAAAAACTAAGGGATATAATTATATGCCTCACTCAGAAACTATGAGTATCTGTTATCGAATTTATTATAAGGTTCTACACACTTTGAATCCTAACTGTAAATTACAGGATGAAGTTGGTACAACAGTTATGATAGAGACTAATTTGTCAAAATCAAAAATTACTACTAGAAGAATGATTAAATGGAAAGAAATAGACTTTCCTGAAAATTGGAAATTAAAAAATGTGACTCCTAGTCAACCTAGAATTCAATCAGATTTATCTGAAGTTGTTCAGACAACTGAAGGCGATATCTATCTTAGATTTAAACAAGAACCTTCATTAATTAGGTCTTTTTCATCAAATCACTCTTATATATCTCCGATTGTGGAATTTCCTCAGTCATCAATAGCCTCTACTTCTTATATTAGAGAAGATCCTAATAAGGAACTAGATAGGTTTAAACCACCATCTGAAGAGGGTGAAATAGTTCAACCCGAAAAGATAGATGCGATAAGAATTTCACATAATCAAATTCCTCATGGGATTAATAAGGAGGATATTACTCCATCTGAAATGAGTTTTCACGTATGATGACGACCAAACTCACTTTCTATCCCGGAAGCTGGGAAAAAACTTATGTTAACAATGAATTTTTAAATGATCACTGGCAACCTATTAGGGAATGGATTTCTTCATCTTCTGATAAAACCCAATGGCAAAATATTAAAAATCAATATTATGATTTTATGAGAAAAGAACAAAAAATTTATAAATTTGTTCCTTGGTTTATTGATCATTATATTTCTTTTGCTATTAATACCATAGAGAGAGAATGGACTGATGTCCAAGGTAACAAGAAAAAATCTGTTTTTCCCCCGACTAAACCATTAATTATTGGAAAAGATGATTTTCAAATTGAATCTAAAGCTTTTCTAAAATTATTTGAAAATGGTAATGCTTCTGTTATGATACAGGATTTGAACTCTCTTGTTCAACAAGGAAACTATACTAATTGTACTCTACAAATAGTAGGAGAACGATTACTTATTTTAGAAAAAAAAAGGTTAATCAAATATTAGATTCCTTAAAACAGAAACCTTCAAAGGTAACACTCCAGGATACAGGAAAATTGAAATTAGGAGAAACATCTTCTTCTAAAGCTAAGAAAATAGGTTTTCAACCTGCTCCTAAATTAGAAGGATTTAAGATGGATCCTGAGTCAAAAATTGACAATTTGATTAATAAAAATTTAGTTCATTTACATATTGGATTATTGTCTGATCTAGGGTCTGATAGATCTACACAGATTAGTTCTGACAATTCTCAGTCAGAAGATGAATTAATTCCTCAAAATAAATCATCAATAATGAATATTTCAGAGGAAGTAAATAAAATAGAAAGAGGAGAATCTAGTAAATTTGCTAGTAAACCTAAGAATAATAGGTACTATTATCCTCGTCCTACCCCAAAGGATATTTTATATGAGGAAGATACTACTAATTTGAGTAAAAATGCTAGTTTTGATCATCGTACTATTTATGAATGGAATATAGATGGTATGACTGATAAACAAATCAAAAGAGTGGTTGAACACATGCTTATGTATGCTCAGATTTGTAAACAAGTTGGTAATCAAGAACCAGTAATATGTGAAGCTATATTATCTGGATTGCCTGGTCAATTAAAAGGCTGGTTTGATAATTGTGTTACATTGAAAATGAGACAAGAAATTGCTCAAGCCACTAGAGAAGAAAATGGTGTTATAGTTTCTAATGTTGTTTACACAATGTGTGCTACTATTCTTGAACATTTTTGTAGTCAATTTACTACTAGTTATGATAGAACTAGGACATTATTACGTAATTTACGTTGTCCTACTCTCACATCTTTTAGATGGTATAAAGATGTTTTCCTTTCTAGAGTTTTTGAACTTCCAAAAGCTAGTGATAGTCAATGGAAGGCACAATTTGTTGATGGTTTACCTGCATCATTTGCATAAAAAATTATAAAAGTCTTAATTAAAGATACAAACAATAATATTGTTTACAATATCTACACTTATGGTGAATTAATAGGTGTATGTGTCAAAGAAGGATTAGATCTTTGCAATCAGATTAAATTAAACTATCAGATTAAAAAGCAAGGTCTGACAGATAGACAGACATTAGGTCAATTTTGTGAACAATTTGCGATGGAAATTCCATCTACTCGTAGACTTACTAAGTCTAAAGGGCCTAAAAAGCCTAAGGGATATTATACATCTCCTAAAAATAAGAGAAAAGATAAAAGAAGAGAGAGAAATGAAAGAAAGGGATATAAACCTAAGCATAAGCCAATTCCCACGTGTTATAGATGTGGTACACAAGGTCATTATGCTAATAAATGTCTGCAATTCCGAAAGAAGATAAATGCTTTAGATCTTGATGATCATACTAAAGAACAATTAGCAAAATTACTTATTGATATAGACAATTTGTCTAGTGCTAGCTCAGATAGCTCAGATAATGAATCTTCTTCTGAGGAAGGTAATAATATATCTTCTAAGGAGGATTCTCCATGTGCTTGTAAAGATAATAATATTGATGATGAACATTATAAGATATTATCTCAATTTGATGATTTAAAAGTCAATATGATTACTGCTGATAAGTGGTTAGATGTTTTAAAACTATTAGAAGATATTAAAGACGATTCTTTAAAATTAAAGATTTTGGAACATTATTCCAAAGAAAATTTTGTTGAAAAACCCATAGAAAAAATTTTCAGTTCAAAACAGGGTTATAATATTAAGGATGTTATTAATCAAATAAATGATAAAAAAGGGAAAAATATTCCTATCACTCATTATGAATTAAAACAGGAAGTTAATAAACTTCAAAGTCAAATTAATGATCTTAGACAAGAAAATCAATTAATTAAAGAACAAATTGATATGTTTGTTCATCAGGAACCTAGTTCCTCTAATACTTTACCATATGCAATGGTAGATTTAAATTTTCTTAATATATTGAAGGTTATCACTACGCAAAAATGGTTGGTTAGAATTAATTTACTTATTCAACCAAATCATATGATTAAAGATATGATTGCTTTGATTGATTCTGGTGCCGATCTTAATTGTATACAAGAAGGATTAATTCCAACTCAGTATTTTGAGAAAATTGCTCATTTTATTTCTTTTGCATCAGGAGAAAAATTAAGGGTTAAATATAAATTACCTCAGGCATTTATATGTTATGAAAAAGTTTGTATATCTACTAGTTTTCTTTTAATTGAAAACATGACGTGTCCTATAATTTTAGGAACTCCTTTTATAAATGAAATTATGCCAATATTAGGCATAGATAATCATGGAATAACAGGAACTTATAATAAAGAACCTGTGATATTTCGTTTTATTACTGAACCTAGAGAGAAAATCTTAGGACAGATAGCTAATTTAATGAAAGCTAAGGAATCACATCTGAATTTCTTAAAACATGAGATGAATATCAATAATATTGATAATATGTTGAAAATTCCTAAATTACAGGATAAGATTAAACATCTTACTCGTGATTTTTCTTTACAAATCTGTAATGACCACCCAAATGCTTTTTGGGATAGAAAGAAGCATATTGTTTCTTTACCTTATGAAATTGATTTTAATGAGAAGATGATTCCTACGAAGGCTCGTCCTTGTCAGATGAATCAGGAATATCTGGATTTATGTAAAAAAGAAATAGCTAATCTTATAGATAAGCATCTTATTAGAAAATCATACTCTCCATGGAGTTGTACTGCTTTTTATGTCAATAAATATGCAGAACAAGAAAGAGGTAATCCTAGACTTGTTATAAATTATAAACAACTTAATAAAGTGTTGAAATGGATTAGATATCCTATTCCTAATAAGAAAGATCTTTTGGATCGATTGCATAATGCATTAATATTTTTAAAATTTGATCTTAAATCTGGATATTGGCAAATACAGATTAGTGAAAAAGACAGATATAAAACTGCTTTTGCTGTTCCCATTGGACATTATGAATGGAATGTTATGCCATTTGGATTAAAAAATGCTCATTCTGAATTTCAGAATATTATGAATGAAATATTTATTCCTTTTAGCGATTTTATTATCGTATATATTAATGATATTTTAGTTTTTTCTAAAGACATACAACAACATTTTAAACATCTTGATATATTTAAAAAAATTGTTATACAAAATGGTCTTGTTATTTCCAAACCAAAAATGCTTTTATTCCAAACTAAGGTCAGATTTCTTGGTCATAATATTGAAAAAGAAAAGATTATTCCTATTGATAGAAGTATTGAATTTGCTTCTAAATTTCCTGATCAAATTACTGATAAAACTCAATTACATAGATTTCTTGGTAGCTTAAATTATATTCTACCATATTATAAAAATCTTGCTACTGATACTGCTATCTTATATGATAGACTCAAAAAGAAACCAGGACCATGGACAGATGTTCATACTGAAAAAATTAAGTTAATTAAAACTAAGGTTAAAAATTTGCCTTGCTTAATGCTTGCTAATCCTACATGGAATAAAATTGTTGAAACAGATGCTTCAGAGATTTGGTTTGGAGGAATTTTAAAACAAGTCCAACCAGAAACAAAACAAGAATATCTTGTTCGATTTCATTCAGGAAAATGGAATAATAGTCAACAAAAATATGTGACTGTTGTGAAAGAAATTCTTTCGATTATTAAATGTGTTAAAATTTCAAGATGATTTATATTGTCAAAATTTTTTGATAAAAACAGATTGTCAAGCAGCAAAATATATGTTCAATAAAGACTTTAAGCATGATGTTTCCAAACAAATGTTTGCGAGATGGCAAGCTAATCTTGCACCTTTTGATTTTGATATTGATTATATTAAAGGGAATAATAATTCTCTTCCTGATTTTCTTACCTGTGAATTTTTGCAGGATGATCCCCGCTAGGGGAGGATCCTCTAACCCTAATAGGGGAAGAGGAAGAGGACATAACCTTGATCCTAATAGGGTCATTGCAGGCAAAAAAATAGTTAATTTAGGTGGGATCACTATTGATCCATCACATCCTGATTTCGATAAAATCAAAAAGGTTATTGAAGAAAGCAGTAATATTGCTCAATCATCATCTTATGCTCATGCGGTTGATCATGAAGAGTCTGATGACTCCTTTGAGATATCTCATCACGAGGAAATAATTTTACCTCTTGAAAATGCTGATAAGCAGTGGATCAATGATCCTTGGTACCTTATGGAACGATATTTAAATAATTATATGTTTCCTGTACTTTATTACAAGTTCAGGGTATATTTTGAATCAATTTTACAAGTCACAAATTCATGTGATATTGAACATTTTAAGAAGAATAATACTCTTCCAATTTATACTTATAGTAAATTTATATTAGAAAAATTCTTTCTCCAAATGAATGGGGAATCAGTACCTTAAATGAAAGGCAATTTATTCTTGATAAAATTACTTATCATTTTAATTATTGGGATTATGTGGAAGTATTTTCCAAAGTTTTCTTATATGAAAACCCACAGCATAAACATTCTTGGTTTATAAAATTCAATCCTGAAATATTTCAGAACCGCAGATTCCCTGCATGGATCCATCAATGGTGGAAAAGTTTTGGACCCCCTATCAAAATTCTCCCTGATCCTTATAAAGGACTTTTTACTGAATGGTTGGCAATTTGTCCCCATATTGGAAATGATCCTGATCTTTATATTGAAGGATCGAGCTCTTTATTTTTCTTTATGGAATTTGGTCTCCCATGGATATGGAAATGGATCCCTGTCGCGGAAATAAATAAAGAAAAAATGTTTTGTTTGAAAAGAAAATTTCTTTCAAAATTTTGGGCAAAACTCTTGAAAAATGATCCTGAGACTAAGAAACCCTATGGTCAACCGAATATCAATGAAATTTCTCAGACGATAGCACTCTATCAAGACTAAATGGAAGAAACAAAGAAAAAGACTCAAGAAAAGGAATCTCCTTTTTCTCATATTTTACGAAAAATCCAAATGAGGAAACAGATAAGCTCTCATGAAGATGTTATGGCAGTTTTATATCTGTCTTTTTCACTAATCTGTATTTGCCAATATCCAGATTTAAGATCAAAATTTGAAAATATTAATGCATTATGCAATCGATCCAAAAGATCTTTCTTATTAGGAATAGGATATCTAATCCATTTCAACACTTTATTAAGTGGTTTATAATTTATAACAAGTCTAGGATTACATCTTTCTTGTTCTGCATGTTTATTGACATAAAAAACAGTACAACTCCATGGAGAGTATGATTTTCTAATAAGATGCTTATCTATAAGATTAGCTATTTATTTTTTACATAAATCCAGATATTCCTGATTCATCTGACAAGGACGAGCCTTCGTAGGAATCATCTTCTCATCAAAATCAATTTCATAAGGTAAGGAAACAATATGCTTCTTTCTATCCCAAAAAGCATTTGGGTGGTCATTACAGATTTGTAAAGAAAAATCATGAGTAAGATGTTTAATCTTATCCTGTAATTTAGGATTTTTCAACATGTTATCAATATTATTGATATTCATCTCATGTTTTAAGAAATTCAGATGTGATTCTTTAGCTTTCATTAAATTAGCTATCTGTCCTAAGATTTTCTCTCTAGGTTCAGTAATAAAACGAAATATCACAGGTTCTTTATTATAAGTTCCTGTTATTCCATGATTATCTATGCCTAATATTGGCATAATTTCATTTATAAAAGGAGTTCCTAAAATTATAGGACACGTCATGTTTTCAATTAAAAGAAAACTAGTAGATATACAAACTTTTTCATAACATATAAATGCCTGAGGTAATTTATATTTAACCCTTAATTTTTCTCCTGATGCAGAAGAAATAGAATGAGCAGTTTTCTCAAAATACTGAGTTAGAATTAATCCTTCTTGTATACAATTAAGATCGGCACCAGAATCAATCAAAGCAATCATATCTTTAATCATATGATTTGGTTGAATAAGTAAATTAATTCTAACCAACCATTTTTGCGTAGTGATAACCTTCAATATATTAAGAAGATTTAAATCTACCATTGCATCTGGTAAAGTATTAAAGGAACTAGGTTCCTGATGAACAAACATATCAATTTGTTCTTTAATTAATTGATTTTCTTGTCTAAGATCATTAATCTGACTTTGAAGTTTATTAACTTCCTGTTTTAATTCATAATGAGTGATAGGAATATTTTTCCCTTTTTTATCATTTATTTGATTAATAACATCCTTAATATTATAACCCTATTTTGAACTGAAAATTTTTTCTATGGGTTTTTCAACAAAATTTTCTTTGGAATAATGTTCCAAAATCTTTAATTTTAAAGAATCATCTTTAATATCTTCTAATAGTTTTAAAACATCTAACCACTTATCAGCAGTAATCATATTGACTTTTAAATCATCAAATTGAGATAATATCTTATAATGTTCATCATCAATATTATTATCTTTACAAGCACATGGAGAATCCTCCTTAGAAGATATATTATTAACTTCATCAGAAGAAGATTCATTATCTGAGCTATCTGAGCTAGAACAAGACAAATTGTCTATATCAATAAGTAATTTTGCTAATTGTTCTTTAGTATGATCATCAAGATCTAAAGCATTTATCTTCTTTCGGAATTGCCGACATTTATTAGCATAATGACCTTTTTTACCACATCTATAACACGTGGGAATAGGCTTAGGCTTAGGTTTATATCCCTTTCTTTCATTTCTCTCTCTTCTTTTTCTAGCTTTTCTCTTATATTTAGGAGATGTATAATATTCCTTAGGCTTTTTGATGCCTTTAGACTTAGTAAGTCTACGAGTAGATGGAATGTCCATCGCAAATTGTTCACAAAATTGACCTAATGTCTGTCTATCAGTCAGACCTTGTTTCTTAATTTGATAATTTAATTTAATCTGATTACAAAGATCTAATCCTTCTTTGACACATACACCTATTAATTCACCATAAGTGTACATATTGTAAACAATATTATTGTTTGTATCTTTAATTAAGACTTTTCTAATTTTTTCTGCAAATGATGCAGGTAAACCATCAACAAATTGTGCCTTCCATTGACTATCACTAGCTTCTGGAAGTTCAAAAACTCTAGAAAGGAAAACATCTTTATACCATCTAAAAGATGTGAGAGTAGGACAACGTAAATTACGTAATAATGTCCTAGTTCTATCATAACTAGTAGTAAATTGACTACAAAAATGTTCAAGAATAGTAGCACACATTGTGTAAACAACATTAGAAACTATAACACCATTTTCTTCTCTAGTGGCTTGAGCAATTTCTTGTCTCATTTCCAATGTAACACAATTATCAAACCAGCCTTTTAATTGACCAGACAATCCAGATAATATAGCTTCACATATTACTGGTTCTTGATTACCAACTTGTTTACAAATCTGAGCATACATAAGCATGCGTTCAACAACTCTTTTGATTTGTTTATCAGTCATACCATCTATATTCCATTCATAAATAGTACGATGATCAAAACTAGCATTTTTACTAAAATTAGTAGTATCTTCCTCATATAAAATATCCTGTGGGGTAGGACGAGGATAATAGTACCTATTATTCTTAGGTTTACTAGCAAATTTACTAGATTCTCCTCTTTCTATTTTATTTACTTCCTCTGAAATATTCATTATTGATGATTTATTTTGAGGAATTAATTCATCTTCTGACTGAGAACTGTCAGAACTAATCTGTGTAGATCTATCAGACCCTAGATCAGACAATAATCCAATATGTAAATGAACTAAATTTTTATTAATCAAATTGTCAATTTTTTACTCAGGATCCATCTTAAATCCTTCTAATTTAGGAGCATGTTGAAAACATGTTTTCTTAGCTTGAGAAGAAGATGTTTCTCCTAATTTCAATTTTCCTGTATCCTGGAGTTTTAAATCATCAATTTGAGATAATATCTTATAATATTCATCATCAATATTATTATCTTTACAAGCACATGGAGAATCCTCCTTAGAAGATATATTATTAACTTCATCAGAAAAAGATTCATTATCTGAGCTATCTGAGCTATCTGAGCTAGGACTAGACAAATTGTCTATATCAATAAGTAATTTTGCTAATTGTTCTTTAGTATGGTCATCAAGATCTAAAACATTTATCTTCTTTCAGAATTGCCGACATTTATTAGCATAATGACCTTTTTTACCACATCTATAACACGTGGGAATAGGCTAAGGCTTAGGTATATATCCCTTTCTTTCATTTTTCTCTCTTCTTTTTCTAGCTTTTCTCTTATATTTTGTAGATGTATAATATTCCTTAGGCTTTTTAGGCCCTTTACATTTAGTAAGTCTACGAGTAGAGGGAATTTTCATTGCAAATTATTCACAAAATTGACCTAATGTCTGTCTATCTGTCAGACCTTGCTTCTTAATCTGATAGTTTAATTTAATCTGATTGCAAATATCTAATCCTTCTTTGACACATACACCTATTAATTCACCATAAGTGTACATATTGTAAATAATATTGTTGTTTGTATATTTAATTAAGACTTTTCTAATTTTTTCTGCAAATGATTCAGGTAAACCATCAACAAATTGTGTCTTCCATTGACTATCACTAGCTTCTGGAAGTTCAAAAACTCTAGAAAGGAAAACATCTTTATACCATCTAAAAGATGTGAGAGTAGGACAACGTAAATTACGTAATAATGTCCTAGTTCTATCATAACTAGTAGTAAATTGACTACACATCCTGTAATTTACAGTTAGGATTCAAAGTATGTAGAACCTTATAATAAATTCGATAACAAATACTCATAGTTTCTGAGTGAGGTATATAATTATATCCCTTAGTTTTTACATATAAAGTAACAGCTTCTTGTATATTTCTATCAGATAAAGAAAGCTGTAAATTGGGACGAACATTAAAATAAACTGGTCCATATGCCAGACTAGACTGAGTTATTCCCATTAAGGATTGTCTCCAATCTAGGTTCCTAGCATCCCTAAGAACTGCAATAAAACTTTCATTTAATCCTCCTAATGTAAGAGGCTTAAAGGCTATTTGAATTAAACCTATATGCAAATAATTATGCGTAGAATCATGACGCAAAATATCATCATTAGACAACAATTTAATTGTTAACTCATCATCTTCCATAGGGATTGATTGTTTAACAGTCTTAACAACATGCTTAAGACCCATATTTTCAAACATACCGTATTGGTAAATAGTATTGGGCTGCACATATGGAATGGTCCATTTATTTAACAAATCTAATTGTTTTCTTATTTCAAATTAATTAATACTAGTTAACCAATTCTATGGGTTTTGGGTCAACTTTAATTAGATTTCTTCTAATAATATCAGAACTCGGCATTAAATTATTTTATATAAATAAATTAAATATTTTTCAAAATTTTCAAATAAAATTATCTTAAATTACTTAATTTAATACGTACACTTACACTTAATCATAGGGTTATGGTCACGAAGTAGCATTCAGGACCACGTGGTACTTGCTTGGACAGTTATATTGATTAATGATGTAACTGGCATCTAAACTGTGAGGCACATGATAATGGCTAATGTTTGGATGAACAAATCATTCACATCATATAGGAAAACCCACAATTATTTAGGGAGTTTTAAAATATTTTACGTCATTTAAGATGTTATAAATAAGAATGGATTTTGATATCACTCACATTTAAAACAAAAATCATATTATTAGATCAAATCATTAGTTGCAGTTGTAATAATCTTAGTCCCTTGTTGCTATCTTGCTTCTTCCAATGGGTGGTGAGCACTCAGATCATCAGCCTCTTCTTGCAAAGCAAGAGGAGGCTGAACTTGGCAGTGTCAAGAAAACATCCTTGTTTAAATCATCAGCAAAATGGATTCTGAAGGTTATCATGTGGGTGATCTTCATTGCTTAGGAATGGGGGTAAAGAATGCAGGGGCAGGGCGTGAGTTGGAATCACCTTTTAAATAACGTGTGGGTGTAAGAATAGGTTCTTTTGCTCCAAACTCGTTTTATTCCCATCTCTAAGTGTGTGTAGAAAATTTACTCATAATTAGTCATATCTTATGTTTTAATCAACTCTAAATTTGTCAAAGTTGATATGAGTTCAAATGATCTTCTAGAAGGAGTTTTCCATCACAAAAATAAAAAACAAATAAAAGAAAGAAGAAGTTATGCTAATAATAGGTAATAATGGCAGAAAAAAATTGCATGCAGAATCAAATTAAACAGATGATAAGAAAATTCTAGGGGGTTGGCACAGTATATGCAGGTATCTTATGTTCCTATGTATCCTGTGGGATGGAAAAGAAACTGCTTGAAAGCAATGCACTAGCAAAATATCATGTGATCCCAAACCCACGCCAGTATCCTGCTTGATCTAATGATGGGATATAAATCAAAATTTAAGATACAATAACTTGATTTAAAATGTGTATTAATTTAATTAAAAATATAATCTCATGTGATAATTAAAAGTACTCAAATTTATATTTATAATTATTCGATTTCTCCCATCTACTGTCGGACAAGACCTGAGTTCCCATCAAAAAAAGTTAAAGCGTACGTGAACATGTTAAGGCAATTATTTGCTCAAAATTGGGGATTTTTTTTTTGGCCCAATCAGAATTGGGAAAGTTGTGGAGTCCGTGGACAATATGGTGAGTGTTGAGTCATTTCGGGCTGCTGCATGTACGGTACAATGATCTAAAGGAAAAGTAATGCATGTGGCTGTAACCTCACACGAGGACTCGCATGATTAGGGTATTTTTAATGAGGGTTTAAAATTAGATAGTTTTAGAATTTTAAATGTTTAAAAAATAATATTATTTATAATAAAAATATATAGAGTTCACCATTTTTTATATAAAAAATGTAAAACTAGATACCCAATTTACATTTTTGTCATCAAATTTAGAGCCCAAAAATTAGATTGGATCTTTATTTTGACATCTTTTAAATTAAAAGTAATGGACCTCGCATATTTTTATCATGAATAATATTATTTTTTGGGCATTTGGAGCTCTAAAACTACTCAATTTTAAAAAGTCTTTAATTTTAAAGTCCCCATTGAAAATATTCTTAGAGATCGCATGGTATTGAAATTGTTTGTGGGACCACACCTGTTTGACACTTCTTTTGTGTAAGTTAGATAGTTTTTGTTATTATTATTTATTAAATTTTACATGTGAATGTAATTTTATAAATTAATGATCGTGAGTTTTGAATACAATATTTAATACTTAGATTCTAATATTATATTAAGTTATTATTTTATTTAAAAATTTAAATAATTAAAAAATAATTTATTAAATTATTTATTATTTTTAACAGCCTCAAATCTTAGCCTAGTATCGATTGTTTAAGGGTTGAAATGGACTTACACTGTAGGCCATTTAGTCTTTTTTTTTTTTTTGGGCCAATAAAAAAGCTTTCATTACAGAAAAGAAATCAGTACAACAAACATCATCCTACCCTAATAGGGTGGAAATCTGCTAAAAGTAGGCCGTTTAGTACTCTTGTTCAAGATTGCAAGCAAATTTTGCTTAGAAGGCCAGGATATCATATTTGTCACGTGTTTTAGAAAGTTAACTAATGTCCTGATTGATTTGTAAATTTTGAGATTAATAAACAGTTTAATTTGTGCAAATTAACTTATAAATTTTGAAATTAACAGACAATTTAATTTGTTCAACATGGATGGTCTTCCGGGATCCCTTTTGATATTTTTTGGAGAAGGATATAAACAAATTAAAATTAATTTGACCCTTCTAGATATCATTTGATAAATCCCCGCCTACGTAAAGTTTTAAGTTCATTAAAGACTTGTGAACCAAAAATCATAGGATCCAATCTCATGTCACTAAAAAAGGTTAGATTAACTAAGAAAGTTGGTTGCATCCTGACATCGCTAGCTCCAAGAAAATAGAAAGGTTGTGAGGATCTTCACTATTTCTTACATTATTATTGAGCAATAATGAATATGCATTTATTAAAGTGTAGAGGCAAGCATACAGCTGTCACTGCTACCACCAAATATTTATAATTATAAGTGTTTTTGTCCCAAAAGTTACTATTTTTTACCAAAAAAATATTTTTCATATAATTATCCAATCGTATGTCATAACTCGTACGAAAAGAAACTCATAATTTTTTTTTCGCCAATCAAGCAGGACCACTTGGTACTTGCTTAGCATGCGAGTTGATGAATGATGTAATTGGCATCTAAGTGGCACACAATGGCTTCTGTGTGTTTAGATTGATTGACTAATTTTTTACATTTAATATCAATTATTTATAAAGTGTCTCAGTTTAATTTTTATTATTTAAAATATTTTAATTTAATTCATATTATTTCATTAAAAGTTTTAATTTCATCTCTATTATTTAATATGATTCAATTTAGCCTCTATTATTTTTTAAAAAGTTTCAACTTCATCTTTATTATTTTTAAAAAATTTCAATTTCGTCCTATTATTTTCTTAAAGTTTCAAATTCATCCTTATTATCTAATGATTAAATTAAAAAATTTTAAAAAATAATGGGGATGAATTTAAAATTTTTTAAAAACAATAGGGATGAAATTATAATTTTTTGAAAAATAATAAAGACGAAATTGAAAACTTTAAACAATAGGGATGAAATTGAAATTTTTAGGAAAACAATAGGGACTAAATTGAGATATTTTAAACAATAAATATTAAACTGAGACACTTTACAAATAATAGGGACTAAATATGAGATTTTTCAGTAAAATATTGAGATGATAGAATTAGATAACACTTCAATTTAGCTGAAAACTTTTATTTTGAGAGACAAAATAAACGAGACATCATCTAAAAGCATATATATGCAACTGACTTCAAGCCTCATGCAAAGCCAAAAAAAAAAAGAATGAAAGTTTTTACATGTGGCCTTTAACCATTCGGTTCCCTTCACAAACATGCGAGTCCCACATTTATCGGGTCTACTTTTTATTTCAGAGACCGAATAGATACAAGAATTTTTCGTAAACAAATCATCTGACATATAAGCTGACACAGATATATGACAAGGGAAATTATTCAGTCAATTCGAATTGATATTAGTCTCTCATATATTAATAAATCATGAAAAACCGATGAGTGAGTCAAGATTTTTCACATAAGGCAAGGAAAAAGACTGACTCATTGATCTTTCACATAGTTAGTGAAACTTATATGTGTACCAGATGTGGTAAAATAAAAAAACATACTAAATTTGAAAATTTTTAGAGACTCAAACATTATTTTTGATTATATATACATGAGACCCACCACTTTTTACAACTTTTAAGGCAAAATGAGTCTCTAAATTTAGCATTCCAAATGTAATTTAGAGACCTATTTTACCTTAAAAGTTGTGAAAAGTAGTGGATCTCATATATATTTAAATTAAAAATAATATTTGGATCTCTAAAATTTTCAAATTTAATATGTTTTTTATTTTACCACTTTTAATAAAAATAGCCTAATATATGAGAAATTAATATAATTTTGAACTGATCAAATCATTAATTTATGAAAAATTAATGTTAGTTTGAATTGTTTCTCATAGCACAAACATTATGGGACAATAATTGTATTTGTCTGCATGTTCACCGCACATTTGTAATATTCTTATTGAAGATGGTAAAGACATGTCCAGTAAATTATTTGTGATTCACGTGTTTGCACATGAATGCATGATGATTGGATAAATTTTCTAGTAATATTGAAGAGAAACAATCTGATATGATAGAAAGTTGACAGAGGAGACATCAAGGAAATGAAATTATTAGGACATTTTTAATTATAATTTTTTTTTAATTTGGATATTTTTAAAAATTTTAGTCTTTAAAAATAATATTATTTAAGATAAAAGTACGTAAGGTTCATTATTTGTGATTTAAAAGATATCAAAATAGAGACTCATCCTCTATTTTGTTTTACAAATTTGTTAAAAAAAATAGAGACTGAATCTTTATTTTGTTATTTTTTAAGTCAAAAGTGATGGATCTTATATACTTTTATTATAAATAGTATTACTTTTAGAGATCAAAATTTTTAAAAATACTAAAATTTAAAAAAAATTATATTGTAAAGACCCTATTAAAAATACTTTTAGAGAGTTTTAAGAAAATTCCGAGGCTCAAGGTAGCTCGAATTACGAGGTGAAGAGTCTGTTTGATGTGTAGATTGAGATGCCTTGTCTACGAAAGAGCTATGAGTCTGTTGTGCGTCTTTTGGGAGCGTTTTCGGGGATTGGAATTTCTCACGTCAAATAATATTATGATTAGAATAATATAGTTATGTACAGTTAAATAATTTTTATAATTTACTCTTATTAATTCGATCTCATAATATTATTTAATCAAAGAGATTTAAGTTTGTTCCCATGTAGCTCACTTAGTAACAGTCACGTGTTAAAGTCAACATGGAATGTTCAACCACTTTGCTTCAAGATCATGGGACTGTGTCCAGTGGCGGAGGCACGTAATGACTAGTGAAGATTACAATCTCTACTGACTTATAAAAATATTAAAAATTTTATGTATTTTAAAAAAAAAAAAAAAGATATTTATGTATTTTTAATTAAAAAAATTAATTAACCCCCATTAATAAATAAAAGTACTTATATAATTCAAAAATTATAGATTTTAGCCCCCACTAGCTTATAAAAAGACTAAAATTTCTATGTATTTTTTGAAAAACAATTAGATATCTATGTATTTTTAATTAAAAAAATTAATTAGTCTCCACTAAAAAAAAAGTACTCGTATAATTTAAAAATTATAAATTTTAACCCCTACCGACAAAATTTTTTGATTTGACTGTGTAGCCCCACGAGAGACTTGGGCCATTTTTGTTGGTCACTATCTTTTTGGTCGTCAATGCTTTCTTTGTATATGCTGCAGGCGATATTTTATAATGTGAGTGTAAAAATATTCTTTCTGTTTTAATTAAACTTTAAGAAAAATACTCTGGATTCTTGTTTACTGTAGTAGTAGAAGGAAGATACCAAAGTACCATAATAATGGCATTACTTAAACCAAAATGTCATAAATTGATTATGCCATCTCAAGAATAATCCACAGGTATTGCTTGTGATCACAACAAGTACGCTCACTCGCGATGGAGACCCAGATGAACTGTTAAAAATTATGGATTCTATTTTAAAATTAATTAATATTAAATTGAATAGTTTAAAATCTTATAATGTGTTTTTTAAGTTAATAATTATTTTTTAATATGAAAAAAATGCATATTCCAGCACGGACGTACTGGCTTAAATTTTCTATTTTTCAACAGCAGTATTACAAGACACTCTGTTGTTATGTTATTGCTCCCATGCCAGTCACATGAAACTTCCAACTCTGAAGAAAGTCTATTTAAATTTAGGATAATGACTTAAGCGGTTCAAATTTTCAAGCCTTCATTTTCTTCAGATGTCTGCTTTCAATCCTCAGTAAATCTGATTGAAAATTGCAGACAGTGTTGTTCTTTTTCTGGTCCATTACTGCATAAAAAGGGCTAGTTTCACCTGGAAAGTGTTAACAAGCCGTGCTTAAACTTTTTAGTCATTTTTTTTTTCTTTCAATCTTGCTTCTTTACAATGGGTGATGAGCACTCGGATCATCATCAGCCTCTTCTTGTAAAGAAAGAGGATGAGCTTGGGTATGTCAAGAAAACGTCATTGTTGAAATCATCAGCAAAATGGATTCTGAAGGTAGCCATGTGGGTGATCTTCATTGCCTGGGCTACTTATGTCTTTCTCTTCCCAATGGAATTCATGAATCTGTTGTATCATAAATGGAGTAGTGCCGGCGAAGGAACCGTCTTTGGAAGGGCAGGTTAGTTTGCTATCTACATATTTCCCTCTAAGCCAATGATCATATGAAATGGAATGAAGTTTTCACTTAATTGCAGGAAATGTATTCATGTTATTCGGTGTCCCTATTCTCATGATTGTATTCCTTGCCATTGTGTACCTTATCATCTCTGGCGAAGAGGAAATCCATGAGTATGTATATGATGACTTATTGAGCTTTCTGTTTAGAGATTACCTATATTATGTTCCAAGAAAGTGTAAGTTAGTGTGTATTGAAACTTTGCTGCCTACAGGAGCAAGACTTCAAAGCATCCGCGTTACCGTTTGTGGACATTCCCTGTTCTTGTGGATGGTCCATTTGGAGTGGTCTCTGCCGGAGAGATGATTGGTATTATCATCTTTCTTGTGTACATAATATGGGCTACCTCTGTTTATACTATAAGGGACTTCGCGGATTATTCCTGGGTTCTAGCTTCTAGAGAGGAAAGGTTTGATGCTTAATTTCCCGTTTCCCTTGATTTTTTACAGTTCCTGGTACCTATGCTTCAGTCTTCCTTCTATTACATCAGATAAGAATATTAGATAGTCACAATTCTCTTTTACTGATCAATTTTCATGTGTAACTTGAACAGTTTGCAGATGCTGGAACTTGCGGCATTACGGTTTGGATTCATGGGATTAATTTGCTTATCAGTTTTGTTTCTTCCAGTTGCAAGGGGATCAATTTTGCTGCGACTAATAGATATCCCGTTTGAGCATGCGACCAGATACCATGTTTGGTTAGGCCATCTCACGATGTCTCTCTTTACTCTTCACGCTCTCCTCTATGTAACTGCGTGGACATTGGAGGGGCGTCTGATGCAACAAGTGAGCCTTCATTCTCCAAGATGTATCTTATTCATTAAACTTGTTGTCGCGGAGTTTCCTTTAGAGAAAGATCTAGTCACTTCCTGATTGTATTCGATAAAAAAAAAAAAAAAAAGAGTTCCTCCTTTTATTCATGGAAGTCGTTTTAGTAAGAGATTCATAGATGAAAAAGAGGCTAAATTTTTTCCATAATTCTTAATGCAGCTAAGCGAATGGAGAAATACAGGTATCGCCAATCTTCCTGGAGTTATCACCCTTCTAGCAGGTCTATTGATGTGGGTGACTTCACTTCCTGGATTGAGGAGGCAAAATTTCGAACTGTTTTTCTACACCCACCAATTATACGTGGTGTTTATCGTCTTCTTGGCCTTGCACGTTGGTGATTTCCTTTTCAGTATAGCTGCTGCCGGGATTTTCCTATTCATGCTTGATCGGTTCCTAAGGTTCTGCCAATCACGAAGGACAGTTGATGTACTTTCAGCAACAAGCTTTCCATGTGGAACATTGGAGCTAGTCATTTCAAAACCCGCAAGTAATTCAAGATTTTTCTTTTTTTCAAATCTATTGATCCAATTCTTGATGCTGCATTGCAATATCTGAATGTTTTCTTTTCTTTTTGCCCTTTAGATCTGAGATACAATGCACTCAGTTGGAGTTTCCTTCAAATTCGCGAATTATCATGGTTACAGTGGCATCCTTTTAGTGTCTCCTCGAGTCCTCTTGATGCTAAAGATCGTATGGCATTCCTGATAAAGGTTCTCGGAGGGTGGACTGCAGAACTGGAAGAGCAAATCTCAAGTATTTCTGAGAAAGAATCTGAAACAGGGTCGCTTTTGAAGCTTGATTGCAAGATAACTGCTTCTGTAGAGGGTCCTTATGGGCATGAATCGCCGTACCACTTAGAGTATATACCCTTTCTTTTGCATTACGCTGATGAGCATATTAAAGCACGGTTTGGTTTGGTTTGGTTTATTACTTCGTGGACATAAATTTACATAGTTTCGGTTTTGTATTCTGCTAATCATCTTACTAATTAAGCAAGTTTCTTTTCTCAGGTACGAAAACCTCATTCTAGTTGCTGGAGGAATAGGGATTTCGCCTTTCCTGGCTATACTGAGCGATGTTCTTCACCGTCTCAGGGATGGCAAACCTTGTCTTCCGAAAAACATTTTGATAGTTTGGGCTGTCAAAAAGTCAGATGAGCTTCCTCTTCTTCAGACAGTTGACATGGAAACGATCTATCCGTCCTTTTCTAACAAACTGAATCTGGAGATTCAAACTTATGTTACGAGAGAATCCGAACCTTCACTGGTACGTGTACCATCACCTTCTTGATTTAGTACTGTCATCTTCAAAACAAATCCGCCCACGTTTTGTCAAAAACTGCAGGAAGAAGGAAAAGTTGACAAGCATGTTACATCTTGTGTCATCCCAGCCTCTAAGGGATGTGGAATGTCTGTTCTGGTTGGCACTGGAAGTGTTGTATGGTCCGGATTATACATTGTCGTCTCTACAATTGGCTTGGTGATCTTTGTGTCCTTGTTGAACATCTTCTACATAAATCCTTTCAACATAACTTATTACTGGTACAAGGGAATTTTGTTTCTCGCCTGCATGATAGCAAGTGTACTCGTGTTTGGGGGGCTTGTAATAGGTCTCTGGCATCTCTGGGGAATGAAAACTTCAGTGCAGGAATATGAAGATTCTGGGAAGCTTTGCTCTGTGCAGCAGAACGGACATGGTACACACAAGACTTCTGGCCAGGAGCAATATGCTAGCACTGTTCGTTATCGTCAGAGGCCAGACTTTGGTGGTATGTTCCTAAAACATTTAATTTTCCAGGAATCAAAGATTCAAGGCTCGTTCTACTCTCTCCCCCTCCCCCCAAGTCCAGAACTCCGTACCTGCAGATAATGTTTGGTTAGGCACAGAATGATAACCCGTGTCATTACTTATAATCACGTCCTTGTCATGTCTCTAACGAATAAGGGACATCCCGACAGTTGTTAACCACAAGGGTTATTGTGCACTTATGTCTAACCAAAAGGCAGTATTGTGTCACCTACTCTAAAAGGCAAATTATGCACAGGTAGATATGCTAGATTTTATTTTTCTTGAGCTTAGTGGTGGGTCGTTGCTGATGGTGGTGTAAAAGTATTGGCAATTAAGGAGGTGGTAAGTTTGTTGGTAATGAGGAAAGAAATGGTAGAGATGGGTCTGGAAGTGGTGGTAGAAGGTGGTGGGAGAAAATAGAAATGGAGGAAATGCTGGGGAAGGGTGGTGGGTTTGCTGGGATGAAGAGGAGATAATAATGGAGGTGTAAAAAGGTGCGAAAATGGTGGGTGAAGTATGGGTTCGTTGGTGATATGAAGGAAAGAAATGGTGGAGAATGTGATGGGATGGTGGAGAAGGGAGGGTGGTGGGTTTGTTGGAGGTAATGAGGGAGGAAAGTATAATTTATTTAAGTTAAAGATAGTTTTAGTAATTATTAAAAGACTCAGATTATGAGTGGAGTCATAGTCTAAGCCCGTACAATAATTTTTCACTCTAAAATGTACATCTCTGAAAAGGAATCTGCTACAACAATGCACAGCTTTAACTTTCTGGTTTCGAAACAAAGATCATTTCAGCTGCTAAGGACGGTTAGACAATTTATCTGATCCATTTTAATGAGTTTCATTTAATAATCATAAAACGAACCAAATGAGACTGAAACATATCTTATCTCACCAAGTGAAGTCGGCGATTTCATTAAATTTAATTTTCATAACTTAAAAGAAATTTACGTTCCCTGTTGCAGAGATTTTCCGTTCCGTGTCAGAGCGTTGGGGGAATGTTGATATTGGTGTGATTGTGTGTGGTCCTCCAACTCTTCAGTCAAGTGTTGCTAAACAGTGCAGAACGCAGAATATCACAAGAAGCAGCAATCAGGCTATATTTCATTTCAACAGCCACAGTTTTGACCTGTAGTCACTACTGTGTATTATTTTCTACTACAGTCCCGCAATTATATCTAGACGACTTCACCTAATAGAATAAGATGTCGTTTTGTTTGGTCAAGAACTTAAGTCGTAACCAGGACTGTAGCTAAAGTCATGCAGGTAAAGAAGTAGATGAATATGTATAGGGAAAAAAAAAAGATATAATCTTAATTATAAGCTGTTTCTCTTTGAAATATCTATCTGTAAAGAGGTCATAGAGAAGAAATGCAGCTGAAAATAATGAGTTCCACTACTATTGCGTTTCCGATTTGTCAAATATTGATAAAACATTATTTGTTACGGTTAATCTTGGGACGTCTAACTTATTAGCAACGTGTGGATCCAATCTGCATGTGGGATTGACACATTATACACATTCACATCTGGACATTCCAGATGTTTTAAATAATTTTTCTATAGATTATGGTCTGTAAATCTGATGTTTGACAACACCCCAAATTTCCCTGCAGTAAGGTGAAGAGCCCAAGGCCCGGAACCAGTGTTCTTTTTTTAAAAAAAAAAAAAAAAACTTCAAGGGAACATTACAAACAAGAATGACCTCTCACATTTAAAACGATAATTATACTAATAGACCTAATGGATCTCGAGACCTCTCACACCTAACATTTTCTACACCATCTCCTATAATACAGTTGAAGTTGGGACATGGTACTTTTTTTTTTTTTTTGGAATATAGCACAAAAAAAAAAGTAGTATTTCCATAACATAAAGTGTTTATGTCCAGAATTCAGCACTTCGGCACCTATTACAAAGCATGTAGGGCTCACTTTTTTATTTCACAAGACTAAAGGCCGAGTTCTGGAGATGATAAATTTCCCTCCATAACTTATACTTTGAAATAGCTCTAAACATATGAAGGAAAATGTGTTAGTAAATTTGTGTATATAACTTAGGTGTTGAATTATAATTCTCAGTTAACATAATATATATATATATATAATTAGAAATTGATTTTCATGCACAAATAGAAATGAAATATTATAAAAATCTAATTCTCAAAAAAAAATATTATAAAAATTTAGAAAGAAAACTTACATGCTATGGGCCAAAAGTTCTGCAGAATAAATCAAAAAGAATATCGAAAAATGTCCTAGAACTGCAGGAAACTTAGAGTAACATCAAGGGTTGAATATAATTAGTCTCTTTAAGACTTTTAGTGTCTTACAATAAGAGCACTTCAAATTGCAAGATTGGCAAACTAAATAATATTGGGCTCTTCCTGTTCTATATGCAAGTGATTTCGAAAATCTCTATATTGAAAAGAGGGAATAAGTTGGGTATTTATAGGAAAATTTTGTAACATATTTTCTGACTCAATAATGACCACTAATTATTGGGATTAATTATGAGTAATGACACTTATTGTTGAAAAACAAAATAATGTCAAAAAAATTATTTTTAAATAAATCATAAAATACATTCTGAATATATTTTATGTCTCATTTTTATTTATAGAATGAATATTGAAATAAAAACTTTAAACATGTTTATTTCTAGAATAAAATACGAAATAAATTCTTAAAAATTTTATAACAAAAAATATAATAAAGCCATTGTGAGACACAAACTCATGAACACGAACCAATACAAATGGCCTAATTTCTAAACTAGGGATAAATCTACTTCCTCGATCCTATATTGTTTCAAGTTGATCCTTCAACATTATCATCAAATTTTGATTTCATTCATTACTAATTAGTTTTAAGACGTAGGTATATTACTTTCATCTACTTGAAATGACAAACATATACAAAACCGATCATTCGCACTTTAAAGTGTAATATACCACTTAAAGTTAAGTCAAAACATACATAATCACTCAGATTAAAATCCAAATTAAAATTCTAACAAAAGGTAAATATATAGTTGTCGATAATCAATTTTCTGTCTCCTGGACTTTGTCTCCTTTTAGCTCAATGGTGAATGGCCAAGCAAAAGTATGTTGATTGAGCAATGAATCTTGTGAAGATGATTTGATTAATATTCTTGGCGGATAATACATAAAGAATTCACCGAAACTCTGTGGTGCGATTCCTAATTATTTAAAAAATAAAAATAAAAAAATCCTAATTATTTATTGCATTTAGTCTAATCATAAAATCCACTATTCCAGCAATTCACTCCAGTGTTTTGATGCCTTATGTCGGAAATATACCATTACCTAAAGCAATTATTAATTTCATATTGTTAATAGTTATCATAGTATATTTATCTCCTTAAGGAGTCAAAAATTAAAAATGACACAGAAAAAAAAAAAGGAACACCTAAAGTAGAACGATTAAAGTTGAAAATAGAATTGCAATAACGTTACTCAAAATAATACCAATTATGCCCCCATTTGGTTAGTCTTTACATTAACCAACACATGCTAATCTCATAATAAATCTCATAAAAATGCTATTAAAAGCATTGTTATATATCATTTGGGTGATATTTTAACCCTTTATGTAACGCCTTAATTCGACCTCTCCTACGATCAATCAGGATGTAACGGAATTTCGGCAGTATAACGACAGTAACTTGGATACCGAAGCTCTAAACCAACATCTTTGTAACTCATACAACTAACTCCACAAATCACCAATCAACTCCACAATCAAATTGACAACATACAACGAATCCATAATATACATTAAATATTCTTTTACCATTTCATCTATAAGTTATACGCCTCCGTTCCAACATCATACATCACTAAGTAAAACCATGTACATTCATAACATATTATACTAGCTTAGCAACTTAATTAAATCCAAATGTAAGACAACTAAACTAGAATAACACTTTTACTAACTTTAGATCAGTTTATACAATACAACCTTTAAAAGCTTAAAACTATACAACCTAAGTCATACTACAAAATAGTATTAAACATTCAAATTAAACATCATGATATGACTCTGGCACATAAGACTCTTCAATCAAAGTCACATTTTCATATTCTTGAGGCACATACGCGTATTTAGGTTCAGTAACACCTGCTTGCAGATAACGAATGAGAGTGAGCTTATATAAAACAAGTCCAATGAGGAATTAATAGATCTTTAACACATAACAAATATCAACATCAATACATCATAAAAATGATCATAACCAATCAATAAGGATACTCTAGTTGGTGTAGCTCCGAACGCCATTACGATCTCAACCGTTCTTTTTATAACTCTCCGTTACTCACGCATCCGAGGTACCTCATTAGCCCCTCCCTCCATGGCACCTCCGCCCATGCGAGCTGGGGGTAGTCTATGATAGTCATGACGTTATCAACCCGACAGCCCAACGCTGCCCGAGAGGTGGCACACACATACCAAGACTCATGACAATAATAATAATCATTCATATCACAGGAGGACAACAAAGATAGGTTGTCTATCTCCCGGCTTCATCAATAATCAATCAGTTAATAACATTTCAACAACATAATATCATTTAATCAATTAATAACTCAATAACTAGATTAGATGACAAAGTAGGTCACCCAACCTAACAAGCATTAAACCACACAATCAAACCTGAGTCTAACCTCCAACATCACACGATTCAATCACTCAACACTACCCAAAACACCCAAAGACAATAGTTCAATATTTTAAAGAAATACAACTCAACTTCTAAAAGTCATAACTTACATTCTACTAATCCAATAACCTTCAAACCAGTTTCTATCACTCACCCACTCAATCAACAACATAAACCCCCTCGGAAACCAACCATAATCCATCCAAATCAAGCCCAACAACCCTAAAACCTCAATGCACCTAGGCTGAATTTTCTGGACTTTCACCTCGACATCACAATCAAAATTTCGGCATTACAACATTACTACCACGTATTTAACAAAGTTTTACAAGCTAACAACAATCAATTCCAACCATCACAACTCCAATTATTCCACAAATAGCCAATTCTCAACTTTAATACCCGAAAAATAAAAATACGTGCTACAACGGTTTAAAACTTATATAAACACATATAACTTATCATTGGCATTCACGAAGCAATAATATAACATCAATTTAGCATATCACCGGCTAAATAAACAGTTATACGAAAAGACATAAAAATAACACTTTGAGATCTAAAAATTTTCTCTCACCTTTGATCTGAAACAAGCCTATGAATGCGTGCAATGCGTGCCCAACAAGCGGAATCCAACTCGATTCGCAAAACTACTGACAAAAACTAAGTTTTTCAAGTGAATTTTGCTTTGAAAACCTTTGAAATTTTCTGTCTATTTTCCTCTCCAAGCTCTCGACTATGCGTGTGTAGTGTGAGTGTGTTTTTGTGAGCTTTTAATGTGTGTTGATGCTTAATAGCTCAAAGTCAAATAAAATTTAAAAAGTCAAAGTTGAGCAAAGTTAATTTTTTTATATAGTATTTATAGCCTTTTAATTCTATTTAATAACTATTTTGCTCACAAATATTAAATTGACACTTAGACTATTTTAAGTATAATATTTTTGGGTGACAACAATTTTCTCATGCAAAGACTTTCACTCGACTCGGTTAATTTTTGCAAAAGAAAGTTTAAAAACCTTTAAAATTCCAAAACCGATTCAAAATCAGTTTTAATCAGATACAGGTATTTTAATATTCGATGACTAATTTTTAAAACATTTAAAACACCCCTGTAAAAATTTTAGCGGTCGTGTGTTCAAAACACTATTCATAAAAATCGTCGATAAAATTTCTGATGCAGATTTTGATAAAAATTTCATGAATGTACACTTAGCATGTAATAAGAATATAAATCACAGAATTAGCACATTCTAATTCATATAACACATAAACATGTCAAAACACGCAAATCGAGACAAAAATAAAATATGATATCTTACACTTTATATATGGTAATATATAAAAAGAAATTTGACATCTAATACATGATTTCTTACTATATAAAAGAGAAGTGAAACGTAACTTGAATGACAAAATATATTATTCAAATGTTGACCATTTCATGTGGCTTTACCTAAAATATTTTTTATTTTATTTTAATTTGAAAGGAGGTCTTACCAATACTAAATACAATTAGTAGTCATAGGGGCCCATTCACTTGACTTCCAATAATCATTCTTAGGGTTCACTCATCCCTTCGATTTTGCTCCAAAAATGTGAAAAGTTCCTTTGATACTTGTTTAATAGTAGGGTCACCTGAATGATTTTATTTTATTTTTCATTCACCCAAATGTTGAGATAGCCTAAAATTGGCTTCACCTAATAATTTAAGCGTATTAGGGCATCTTTAATGGAGTTTCTAAGGAATCTCTATATAACAATAATTGCTGTTTTAGAGACTCCATTGATCAAAATTCATCACCAATGGGGGTCTCTAAAATACTATTTGATAGTTTTTGGTAAAATTATGACATCACTCAAATTTTGAATCTCCAAAATAGCACATAGTCTCCATTTTCTTCAACAAATTTGTTGAAGAAAATGGAGACTATACAAGAAGACAAAAATGAGTCTCCAAAAAAAATAATGTCAGATTGTCTGACATCGTCAGATCTGAAAAAAAAAGTACAAAAAAACGAGCACAAACAGCAACAAAAAAATTTAACAAACATAAAAAAAATTACAATACAATTATTTTTTTTAACAAATAACAACAAAAAAAAGGTAAACATGGATCTTAAATAAATAAAACATAAAGTATGTGTTGGTGGTTTCGCTGGTGGTGGGTTGGTAGCGGAGAAGAGGGTGGAGGGGTGGGATGCAGCGGAGAAGAGGAGGGGGGAGGGGGGAGGGGGGCACTGTTGCGGGAAAGGGAAAAAAGGAAGGGTGGGTGGGGGGGGGAGGGGGGTGCTGATGCGCTGCAGGGAAAAAAAAGGAAGAAGGAAGGGGGGGCGCTGATGCGCTGCAGGGAACAAAGAGGAGGAAGAAGAAGGGGGGGAGGGAGGGGAGGAGGGCGCTGCTGCACTGCAGGGAAGGGAAAAAGGGAAAGATATGGTGGGGTGGAGTTGGGGGGGAGAGTGTGTGCAGCGGGGAAAGGGAAAGAGGATGAGGGTGGAGGGGTGGGATGCAGCGGAGAAGAGGAGGGGGGAGGGGGGCACTGTTGCGGGAAAGGGAAAAAAGGATGGGTGGGTGGAGGGGGGGAAGGGGGGTGCTGATGCGCTGCAGGGAAAAAAAAGGAAGAAGGAAGGGGGGGCGCTGATGCGCTGCAGGGAACAAAGAGGAGGAAGAAGAAGGGGGGGAGGGAGGGGAGGAGGGCGCTGCTGCACTGCAGGGAAGGGAAAAAGGGAAAGATATGGTGGGGTGGAGTTGGGGGGGAGAGTGTGTGCAGCGGGGAAAGGGAAAGAGGATGAGGGAGGAGGGAGGAGGGAGGAGGGAGGAGGGAGGAGGGAAGAGGGGGGAGGGGGAGGGGGAGGGAGTGTGTGCAGCGGGGAAAGGGAAAGAGGGAGAAAGAGATGAGAGGAGGGGAGGGAAGGAGAGAGGGGGGGGAGGGCAATATCAGTGACGTGAATGGGGGTTTTATAGTTAGGTTTTTTTTTATTTTTTTATTAATTTTTTTTATATCTTTATTTATGCTTTTTTAAAATCGATTTTGTAATTAAGCTTTTTTAATTAAGGTTTTGTATTTAGGGTTTTTTAATTAGACTTTTTTTTAATTAAGGTTTTGTATTTTATTTTATTTTTGTATTTTTTAGTTTATTTTTTTTAGTTTGGTAAACTTTTTTATTGTTACTTGTTTTTTTTTTTTTGAACCGATATTGCTACTTGTTGAAAAAATAAATTTTTTTACTTTATTTTTAGGTTAGGTTATTTTATTAATTAATTGAATAGAATAAAGAAGAAAAAATAAATATAAACGTAACACACGAGAAAAAATTAATTAATGGATAAATTTTTTTAAAAAAAAATTTACGTATGATTTTTTTTAATTAGAGATTTGTAATTAGTTTTTTTCATTCAATTATGTAATTAAATGTAATCTTAATTTTTAAATATTATGTTCGTCGCAATTTGTTTATTTTTTGGTTGAAATATTCGTTAAAGAAGTTGAAATAATCTAAATAACAATTAATTAAAAATAAATAACACACGAAAAAAATAACACATAATCAAATTATTATATAAAATTAAAATTAACACAATATAGAGATTCAATTTTATGTAGACCGTCACCGAAATTTTTTTTTTTTATCTTAGTCTTTAAATAGATCTTTAAAACAGTTTTTTTATCTTGATCTTTAAATAGGTTTCTAAAATACTATTTAATTTTTATATAGGTCTTTAAAATAATAGATAAAGACCTATTATACAGATTTCATTAAGAATAGTCTTAGAAAGCAGTGGTGAGATTAAGATAGCTAACTTTAATGTGCTATGTGAGCCACACAACTTTAATTCCGCTTACGTCAAAGTTGTCCTCTATAAAACATATTCCTTGCCGACACCAAAAGCATTAGGCTTATTCTTTGGGTGTTTTTTCTCCTTGTGGCCTCAAGTTTCCTTCATTTATTCGTAGTCAACCCAATCAGCGTTTTGTCCCCAAAAAAGAAAAAAAAATATTATATACCATTTTAATTTTTACATTCAAATATTAATTTTTATGTGTATTATGAGTTGGCATATTAAAAGAAGATAAAAAAATCAAAAAATTAGTTATTTTAGCATGTTAACTAAGTATCTACGTAAAAAATAATTTTTAAATGTAAAAATTAAAATGGGATATAGCAATACTTAAAAAAAAAAAACTCAATTAGTGTCTCATATCCTCATTTTGGCCCCTTGCTGTGATTGTAAGGTTTGCTCCAAAAATCTCATCAAAATTACTCTTTAGCTATTTTGATGAGGCTGATGGCCAAAACTAAGCTCTAACGGGCTGGGTATTCTACTCCCCAATGAAGAGGGCTCGCCAATTTATCCTTTTTGGTCGCCAGATTTATCAAGTGAAAAAGCCTCGCCAAATAAATTTTTTATTGCTAAAGTTGCTTTTCTGTTGCTGCTGATGTGGGATAAAATATTGATGATATAACCCATTAAAGTAGACATGATTGAGGAAAAATGGAAAAATTAACAATCAAATATTATTGTCTTAGTTAAAATAAGGAGTATTGTTGGAGATAAATTAAAATAGGAAGTCCTTAAAATGCTGAGAAATTATTCTAACTCTCTATTATAGGAAAAATATAGAGACGCTAGCCTAAAAACCTCTTTAGAAATTTGAGCCATTAAAGTCATGTACTTTTAGATGAATTAAAAGTGGTAGTGTAGAGTATAAAATTATCATTGTGCGTGAAATATTAAGAAAATATAAAACTCACTTGAAGATATATTTTTATAAACTTTAGCCTATATTTTTCCATTAAGCGATGATATTTTCACTTGGCATTGTTAGATCACTAAAGTCGACTTACGGCCCACCGTACATAGAAGATGGGAAACCCCTTCAATAGAAGAACTCGTGTGAGTGGGAAGGAATTCCATGACGCGGAAGAAAGACTCTTTTTAAATACTCAAAAATGGTAGAGTCCAACTTTTCAATTAGACATAATGAAAAACAAAACATTAATTGATCACCAACTCATGAACTTTGTTAGCAAGAAACAATAATATGACTCGAATGGTAGGTTAATAATAATACTATCATTGCAACAAGACTTCATCTATTGTACTTTCATACCTAAGAAACAAATAAAAAAATAAAAAAATTAAGTACTTTCACTTTCATGTAGGATCACACACTTGGACTTATTATCATGAGTTTGACATCAACTGTATTTTGTGGATTCTTTTTCATTTCAACGACACAAAGAGAAAATACTAATAGGAGAAAGAATTTGTATTAAAAAAGAGTAGCTTATGAAACTACCTAACTCCATAAAGAAGCTTAATTTTGAGCAAAAGGTTTGATTTCACTTGCATTTATTGTTCTGCATGGATCATAATACTAATACTATGGCCATTATTGCAGTACTCTTCTATATATAATGTTAATAAATTGGTGCAGTCATTACTTCTCAAAAAAAAAAAAATGGTGCAGTCGTGAGGATTTTCAGTGCACCAAAACAATGTTTATAATTCCGACCAAATAAAAAATAATTTTTGTTTGTAATAGTTCATCTTGCGATGATTAGCATCCATTGTACGCATATACAATCATGTAAATGTTCAAATCTACTATGTACATTGTATTGTATTTGATATATATGTCTAACAATTACTAATTTAATTGTCAAAATCTATTCCATAAGATGAGTTTCATTCTTGTAGATTTGTATTGGTATCGGATGCTCGTATTTTTATCTTATCAATATCTTATCCAAGTACATAAAACAACATTGAAGTTGGTTTGATTCTCGTAATAAAATCATTATTTTAGTTGTCTCAATATGTAGTTTACTAGCTTTAGTTAAATTGATAATATAAACTCTCTCAAATTATAGCAAGCATCGATTAAAATATTAGTAGACTAAGAAAACCTAATATAGATTTACTTAGGGCTAGTTAGTTGAGGTCTATATAATCTTAACATGATTTTTACATAATATTTCAAATGACAGGGATTTTCAAGAACACAAAATAATTGTTGAGATATTTTTTCAAGATTCAAATTCAACATATAATTTTTTTAAGATTTGAAATTTGGATATACATCTTAATTGTAAATAAGAGCACATATGAAGGAATCAAGAATGATACTTATTTTCAAATGATTTTACGAACTAAAAACAATATTTTCTATTCTGTTCATAGTGAATATATACTTTGCATAAATGGGTTACGACAGTTTGTATCGTAAAACATCTAAATACACAACCAAATGCCAATCCCCATCAAAAAGATTATTCAAATTATTCTAGTAATTAAGTTTCACTTTATTGTTGTCATATATGTTGACTTGTTGATGGTTCATTGAGAATATACATGTATTATACTTGGAGAGGTAACATGTAAGTAGTAGTGTAAGTGTTGGAGAAAAATTAGAAACTATTTATTTTCTTTATTGGAAAAATTTATGTGGTCAAAAACCATGTTCTTTTTTTTTTTTGTCAAAAATACCATGTTCTCCTTAATTTGAATATCCTTCTTTTTTGACCAATATATCTTTCTTTTTCCTTTGAGATGACTTTCTTCAATATATGGTGGGGTATATAATATTTGAAAACTATAGCACAATAATGGAGTGTAATTAAAGCAAACATGGGTCGGCGATAGCTAGGGCATTCTCATTTTTCATCCCTTTCTATTCTGTTGAGACAACTTCATGAGACCTAACTAAATATCAAAACTTAATTATATTGATTTTTGTTCTTCATTTACTCAAAGCAAACATGGGTATCTACAAGTACTTTTAATTAATTTCCTTCCCTTTCTGTTTTGTTGAATTAACTTCATGAAACAAACTAAAGTTGCAAAACTTAATTATAGAGAGTTTTTTTCTTCATTAATTTACTCAAATCAATTTTCCTTCTCCAAAAAATTCAATATAATGCTACAAAGAAGGAATATCTTTCGTCCAGAAAGGCCATAATGCTCCACTTATAATGGAGTGATCTTATATGCATGTAAGGTCCACTTGTTCCTTTAAGTTAGATATCCAACGTTGCGAATTTCAAATATTTTCTCTATATAGAAGTCATGCTAGTAACTCAAGAGAGTTAGTTTAGTAATGGAATGTTTGATGTATAAATTAAAAACTTACTCCGATCTCGTCTTATATTTGAATCAGTTATGAAATTAATTTCATTAAATTAATCTCGACAGACTTTACACCTAACTAATCTGAATTATGCTTATTCCACACGGGATTATAAGTTATGCTAGTAATAGTTAATTATATGCCACAATAATTTTGCATGCAGAATCAAATTAAACAAATGACAAGAGATTTATAGTGGGGTTGGCACAGGTATGTCATGTGTATGTTCACTTCTGGCGGCCAATGTTTTTTTCCTCATTTCTTTATGTTCCCATTCTGTCGGTGGACAAAAAGAAACCAAAAAAAAAAACAGATGATTCCACGCGTTATTCACAATCCATTCAAAGTAAGTAAACTGTCATTTTTATTATTAGTTGGAGCCTTGCAGATAAAGTTGCAGTACTTATCAAGCAAAACCCATCTAGAAATAGTTTCTTAACTTCCCATTGAAATGATTTCAAGTATCTCTAAATATTCTATTTTGTACATGTTGGTACTTTGCTTTTTAAGTAAAATACTCTATTAGTTCGATTAATATTTTTTACCCAAAATAACAATACATTACATGGGTAACTTATTATAGGTTTTTTTACGTTCTTTTTGAATATAAATATAATTTTAAAGTATTTTAGTTTAAAATTTTAATTTAGCTTTCGATGAAAACAAAATATTAGTATATAAGAATTAAATTGTGAACTTTAATTTTATTAACAAAAAGTTCTGAATCAATCTTTAATTCCATTATTTAAAATATGAACATAAAAAGCATGATTTTTTTTTCTTCATTGAAAATTTACATTCTTTTATAACGTTTATTATTTCGTACGCTTTAACGATAAAGAGACAATTATAATGACTATAAATTAAAAAGTCATTTATTTAACTTTTTTTATCAATACATACAATGGAGTGAAACGTGTACCACATGCAAAAGTAAACGTAACATTAACATATGTTAGAAAAATTAGACAGACTGTCCTTGTCCACTAGTGGACTCATCTGTGTCACCTACCTAATATTTTAAATCTTTATTCAATCACAAAATCACACCAATAAAACACACAAAAAATTTAAAAAAAAAAATTAAAAAAGAAATAATGCCACTATCTCTTGCCTCACCACCTCACTCCCATCCTCCTCATTAAAGACATCAAACTCTGTGTTCCCTAGTCACTCCTACTCCCTGTCCTAAACCGACCCCCCGGTCTTAACATTCCGGAAAGGAAAGGAGTTTTCTCGTTTGGATTGCTTGCAAAAACATAATAATGAGTATGTACGGTAGAGATCCGTGGGGAGGTCCGTTGGAGATTGCCGCGGACTCCGCCACGGATGATGACAGGAGTAGGAACTTACAGGACTATGACAGGGCGGCGTTGTCGCGGCAGCTGGATGAGACCCAGCAGAGCTGGCTGCTGGGTCCTCCCGGGGAGCAGAAGAAGAAGAAGTATGTGGATCTGGGTTGTATCATTGTGAGTAGGAAGATCTTTGTTTGGACTGTTGGTAGCATTTTGGTTGCTGGGCTTTTAGCTGGGTTGATCACTTTGATTGTCAAGACTGTGCCCCGCCACGGCCACCGCCACCCCCCGCCGGATAATTATACCGTCGCGTTGCAGAAGGCGCTCATGTTCTTCAATGCTCAGCGTTGTAAGTAAAAATTCACTTTCCTAGCTTACTATAATCTATCGCTGGGATTGTTGTTACATTTATACGTGAATAATTTTTAACGTACAATAAATCAGCAGAGAAAGGCACATGGGTCCGGCTCTTCTCCGGACCTGTGCATAGGGGATCTACGTGTATAGGCTGCTTAATTGGGTATTTTTATTTTAGATCTGGTGGCTTGATCTGATTCTAAAATGGAAATATGATGAATTATGATGTGTTTGTGGATAAATATTTGTTAATGTTTATTTTAGCTGATCTGATGTGTAGTTTTATTTTTATTTTTTTTCCTATTTTTGTGGTCTATAAGAAGTTTATAGTTCTACTTCTATTACTTTAATGTTCTAAGAAGTGGTCAATTAGGAAAATATTTGATTTTATCTGTTGACTTTAGTATTATTTGGACTGGTGGTCTGGTGTGTTAGTCAGTAGACCAGTGTTTTCTTTTAGCCTAGGATCGGCCGAGCAGAAGGTCATAGAGATGGTATTGTGCAATCAAATATAAACCAAGTTTTGTCTTTTGGAAAAATGAAATGAGATATGAGTGAAGAGCTGTTGATTGTAGCGTTATTTTGGTTTGATTTGCTATTTGTTATTGTATAATTATTGATCTTTTGTCCTTTTGGTGGAGGGAATTTTTTTTTTTTTTTTTTTCTAATTTAGATGTTGGCATTTGCAGCTGGAAAATTACCAAAGCACAACAATGTATCATGGAGGGGAAACTCGTGTACGAAAGATGGCTCGACTGATTCTGGAACTATTTTTAAAGATCTGGCAGGTGGTTATTATGATGCTGGTGATGCAATCAAATTCAATTTCCCTGCTTCTTTTGCCATGACCATGTTGAGTTGGAGTGTGATTGAGTACAGTGCAAAATATGAAGCTGCTGGAGAGCTCCAACATGCTAAAGATATAATTAAATGGGGTACTGATTACTTCCTTAAGACCTTCAACCACACGGCTGATACCATAGATCGACTTGTAGCTCAGGTACATACATAATCTGGAAAAATTTATGACTTTGCTTGTTATTTTCTATCCTACTTGTTACAGTTATTTTTATGTTCTGCTAGTTTCTTACACGTTGGCAAGATTTTCACCTCTTGTCAAATTGTCCATATGCTCTCATCATGTTTACCTAAAATCAGAATAGCGTGACAGAAAGTGTTAACATTAACTTCTATATACTTTTATGGCTCTTTTGCATAATAATTTTTTTAATTGTTATGCGGATCACTCAATAGTATTTGGCCTTAATTGATCTTCACAGGTTGGAGTAGGGGATACTTCAAAGGGCCCTGGGGAAAATGATCATTATTGTTGGGTGCGTCCGGAGGACATCGAGTACAAACGGCCTGTAACTGAATGTCATAGTTGCTCAGACCTTGCTGGAGAAATGGCTGCTGCTTTGGCTGCTGCATCAATTGTCTTCAAGGATAATAAAGCCTACTCAGAAAAACTTGTTCATGGAGCTAGAACGCTCTTCAAATTCTCCAGGGACCAGCGTGGGAGATACAGTGCTGGAGATTCTGAGGCCTCCATTTTCTACAATTCAACTAGTTACTGGGATGAATTTGTCTGGGGTGCTGCTTGGCTGTATTATGCTACTGGAAATAATTCCTATCTTCAACTCGCTACAACACGTGGTTTAGCCAAACACGCTGGTGCTTTTTGGGGTGGCCCAGATTATGGTATCCTAAGCTGGGACAACAAGCTTGCTGGAGCACAAGTAAGATCACACTTCAAAATCCTACTATAACTGTGCACCTATACCCTTGTTCTATCCACCAGTTGGTGTCTTATCTTTTGCTTTACTAGAATCTATTAATCTATTATATTAAGTGTTTTTATATTGCAGTTCCTATGAGTTGTAAAGAATAGATATTTGGAGTTTACTTTTATAAACAAACTCAATCTTGTCCTCTTATGGAAGTTTAAGTTTGTTAACGTATAGTTAATTATATAAAATGTTGCTGCTGCTACTTGTTTTTATTTTTGAAATTGTAGCCTTAATGACCTATTTGTGATGTCAAAAAGTAGGTTGGGTGATAGAAACTGTTTTCTTATATATGAAGGCTATATGCTTATAGAACGAATTAGCTGATAAAATGTCATCTACACTCTTCTGATGAAAAATTCTAATTAGACAGAACTGCTCTGATGAATTTATTACTGAAAGCTCTTAAATACCATGTCTCCCTCCCTGCTAAACTATATTTGTTATCCCTTCCTCTTTTGGGGTATTCAGGTCCTCCTGAGCCGTTTGAGATTATTCCTGAGCCCTGGCTATCCCTACGAAGATATCTTGAGCACATTTCACAATCAGACAAACATAGTGATGTGTTCGTACCTGCCATATTTCACATCATTTAACCGAACGAAAGGTAAGTTATACACTTGATTCATGTAAAAGCATAATCTCCAATGTTTCTTGGTGTTAAGCTTAAATCTTTTGGGGATGATGCAGGAGGCATGATACAGCTAAACCATGGAAGGCCTCAGCCACTTCAGTACGTAGTCAATGCAGCCTTCTTGGCCGCATTGTACAGTGACTATCTTGAAGCTGCTGATACACCAGGATGGTGGTGTGGACCCAATTTCTATTCCACTGATGTCCTCCGAAAATTTGCTCAGACTCAGGTATGTGATACCTTTTTTCTGAAGTTGCTTAAGTCAACTAATTTATTGGGTTTGGTTTTGTCCTCGTGTTTCATCTTTTCTCAGTAATTCTTTATGATAGCCCAAAATAAAATCTTCCTCCCAGCTTAGTTAGTGAACTGAGTCATGGCATCTTTCTTTACAAGAAACAGAAAAAGATAAAAAGGGAAAAAATGAATATCTTCACTCATTCTTCATGTTTAATTGTATTATTATTATTTGTTCTCTTTTTTCTTTCACTTTTCCTCTTCATACTGTTATATCAAATTATTCTTGACCATTAACTGGATTATCTTTTTGACATTTGCAGATTAACTACATACTGGGCAAAAATCCTAGAAAAATGAGTTATTTAGTGGGCTATGGGCAACAATATCCGAAACACGTCCACCATAGAGGTGCATCCATTCCTAAAAACAAGGTCAGGTATAGCTGTAAAGGAGGATGGAAGTGGAGAGATTCGAAAAAGCCAAATCCAAATACAATTGTTGGAGCCATGGTTGCTGGCCCAGACAAAAAGGACGGGTTCCATGATGTTCGTACTAATTACAATTACACAGAGCCAACCCTCGCTGGAAATGCTGGTCTAGTCGCAGCCCTTGTTGCTCTGTCGGGTGACCGGAGCACTGGAATTGATAAGAACACGATATTCTCTGCAGTACCACCAATGTTTCCTACTCCACCACCACCACCAGCTCCCTGGAAACCATGAGCACTGATGAATAAGATGAATATCCTTTTCCAGTTAGGTGACCTGGGGATAGACGAGTTTTGATGCTGTAGTTGATTTTGAATTTTAAACATCGCGAAGGATAAAGCAATAGAAAGACAACGGTAAACATGATGAATGAACACCTTCAACGATTGCTGCAATGTGCCGCGACAGGAACTGAAACCAGCTCGTGGGACAGCCCGAACAGATCTCGGTTTCATCTGAAATTTGTGATATACTGATACTGTGTATGTATGTATCTATAACTGTGAGACAACTACGTATTCTTTTGAACTCTAGAATTCAAACATAAACCATTGTTCAATTTGTTTACACGAAGCTTTATGTGATCGTTAAACACTGTTTTGATGTTGTTGTGCATAGAGTTTATAAGGTTGACATTATGAAAATCACCTCCAAGGTTTACTTCTTTACTTTGGTTATAATTCTTTTTCTTTCATTGTTCAGGTTTTGATACACAGCTTAATGTGTTGAGGATGGGTATATGTTTCACCCCTTCCAGCCACCTCTATATACAGTAAACAAAATTTAAATTAATATTTGATAAATTAATAAATTTTTTAAAATAATTAAAATGATGGGTCTCGACTTGGAACTAGTGTAAATAATTAATAATTTTAATAAAATTATATTTTTTTATATTTTATCGACTCAAATATTTTATAAATTAATAATTAATTAAAAATTATATAATAAATTGATTATGAGATTAGATAAATTTGATTCTAATTCTAATAATGATACAAGATTATAAAATTTTGTTTTAATCTTATTAACTTATATTTTAATTTTTTATTCTTATTAGACTGTTTTAGTTGTCTTTTTAAATTGATTTGAAAAAATATGAGTCACTTTTAAAAAAAAATATTATAAATATAATATGTTTACTGTTAAGATAAAAAAATTAAAAATATCTAATTTATCGATATATTCGCTAAATTAATAAAATTTTGTTGTCCCAATACTATTACTTTAAAGAGATTATACTGTGCTTATTCTTTTTTGTTTTCTCTTCTTGGAGTCATCTTTTTTATTTTATTTTACTTATACTGAGGGATGTATATAAAGCAAGGCCACATTTAAATTAATAGTGTTGGGACAACTAAATCTTATTCAAAGTTTTGACCAAAGTAAGACCACATAGGATCTACTTCACGATTACGAATCTAGTGGTAATTGTCAATACATGTTTTAGGTTAATTAAAGACTAGGTAATATTTGTAACAGACAGGTATCGAACTTAAAACTTTTGACCAAAATAAGTTTGACCCGATAACTCCACTTAAACCCTCGCAACCAGATGGTTCAATAGTCTCGAGCCAAAACAAATATGAATATAGTCAGGAGACGAAGACACAGAAGGTTTGATCAATGAAACTCGTTCAGCTGGACTTATCAATCAAGGGAAAATTCTGTCATTAGGCAATGGTCATCTAATCGCGATACAGCATGTGGGCTTCATATACAATAAAATCTATGTGTATGAGTAGATCGAATGACTTAACAGTTTAATAAGTCTAATCCTCTTTTATATATATATTTTTTCCTAATTTTGTGACAGTGTCGACAAAATCAACTATTAGTACCGAGTAGTACATATATCTTAATGAAACACCATTTGTAACCATAACTTGTATAACCACCCTTCTCGTTTTATCATCACTCAACTTGAGAAATCAACAAGTTGGTGGAAAATGAAGGAGATAAAATATTGACAATGTTAATACTTGAACCACGTTGTTGTTGTGAAAAAATATAAGACTCGAACCTTACATTTAGGAACTCAACCACTGGCAAGATCTAATGCAACTTTATGGAATACTGAATTGTTGGACTTGGATTATGGACCGCCCAAAATGGGGTAGCCCAATCCACGTGTTGCAAGTAGTGGACAATTATAGAACTACCCACTACATGCCACATAGCCCAAATAGTGGACAGTTATAGAACTGCCCACTACCCATATACTGTACGCACGTTCAGTATATGGGGAGGCAGTCTTTTGTATATGTATAAGACAGATGCAGAAAACTCCCAAATACTCAAACAATCAGATTACTATCTATTTTTGGCATTTAAGTTGTGAAAATAGGTGTGTTGTCTGGTATTGCGCACTACGATTCTTGCACATACAATGGAACGAACGTGCTACCAGTCTTTGCTTCCGCTTAGTAACAGATATGTTACTGATTTATGTTGTTTAGTCATGAAGGTGCTAAATACATGTATGTTTATGTATATTTCCTTCATTGGTATCAGAACCAGCTTAGTTCGTTCTTTGTTTTCATACCATGATATGCATGAGAGAGTTAATATTTATGCGAAAAATATGATCTCATCGCGAAAAAAATCATAGAAAAACGTTTATGTGACTTGTTTCAAACATGTTTGTTTTTGCTATTTTTGGAAAATATTTTTTCCATGGAATATAACGCAATTGAAATCGTAATTTTTGGATATATAATGAATAAATTATGAATTTTTTAAAGTCTGGATATCGTTCTGGCTTTTTAAAAAGCATTACTGTTCAGTATCAAATTTGTGCATAAAACTAAAACTGTTAGAAACTACGTGTTTCAAGGTTTCTATGGACATAAAAATCATAATTTTTGGTCTTCATATGAATAAGTTATGATTTTTTGAAGTTTTGAGTTTGTATTGTGTTTGTACGTTTATAAGTATGTTTTCTTGGTGTTGTGCGTGCGTCAGAAAGTGAGTTTATATGACACATGGGGGCTAATCAAGTGTTGACACGTGTACTTGGCACGTAGGGCCAGCCACATGGCATAACTTTGTATTATTTATGGTTGACCTCATAACTTTATATTATTTACCTTTTAACCCCATAACTTTGTATTATTTATGGGTTGACCCATAACTTTGTATTATTTGTGGTTTGACATCATAATTTTGTATTATTTACAGTTTGACCTCATAACTTTATATTATTTATGGTTTGACTCTATAATTTTATGTTATTTACAGTTTGACCTCATAACTTTGTATTATTTACGATTTGACTCTATAACTTTGTGTTATTTACAGTTTAACCTCAAAATGTTGTGATATTTTCAGTTTTGACCCCATGTCTTCAAAACTTTGTATTTATTGTATTTTTAAGCCCCATGTTTTTTTATTAAACCCTATATCTTTGTGATAAGCTTAATTAAATCATCTACTTTCATAATTAGGCTACAAAATTTCAATTAAATCAAACGAACACTTGAAAATTGTGTCATTTTCAAGTAATTGTATAAATCTATGTGATTTATGCAGTAAGAAAATTACTTTTATAGAGATGAAATTTTGTGAAATTTCACTTAAAGCATAGAAAAGTTTAAATTTTTTCTACAACTGAAAATCATGAAATTTTAGTAATTTCAATGAAATAAAATTTGTGTAATTTTATTTGTTATTTTGTACAACATGCTTAATGCTACGTGCATTTATCTTTTTGATTCAATTGATAAAGTTTTGTGTCTTTTTTAACCCAGGACTTGAGTAGTCAAAGGGTAAGGATGAGACGCCCTAGAAAAAGAGCTTTAGCGATAAGAACTGATCCAAGCACAACACCTAGAGGACGGTTACTTAAACAATATATGAATCTTCATTGGGATGATAAAATGTCATTTCGTGAAAACCTTAATACTGTGAAGAATTTTGTTTTATATATGCATGATGAGCAAATGTTTGTTAAGCCTACAGACCTAGAAGAAATAGAAGGACTACTTCATTTATTCCATAGCATGCATGATCCTATAAAGTACAAAATAGCTCAAAAGGGTGATATGTTCTTCCATGAAGCTATGTGCGAAATAGAGCTATTTGAGAAGCAACGCGTGCTTTAAGGGTTTAGACGTACTGCATTGTTGTCTATTTCTTCTAACATGACCAAAGCCAAAGGATTGCATAAAAAAGCCTTCATATTTAATCGAGTTGCAAGAGATAAAATCAAAGCTTTGTAGATAATGGTTGACTGCGATGCTTTGAATTATGAGCAGTCTGAATCTGCATTCTTGTGGAAACAGATAGTTAGAACAACACCGAAAGTTGAATAGAACTGCTTGTATCTCTTGTTGTTCATATCTACTTTTTCCTCTAGGCGTTTTCAAATTTAAAGTTCTGTTGATGTTACATGAACATTTGTTGTTTATTTTTCGGATTAATAATATATTGCTATTATAGAATGCTTTATCCGAGTGGGAGTTCCGTGAATCCGAACCTGTGTGGTTATAATGAGGAACTACTTCCTTATGAATTTCAATGATTCATTTTTGGAAACGTGTTTTTGCTGACGTAAGTTTAGTTGTACCTCTCAGATACTTGGTTTATAAATGATGGTGGATTGTGAAACAATCTACTGACTTTGTAACTTGTATCTCTTAGTTACATTCTAAGACTTAACACTGCAAAACTTTTAGCAATTATAGTATGTGCTAAATATCTCTTACGTATGTCTATGTAGAGTCTCTTAATGGCATCTAAGTCCATTTTAGCTGATCTTAACAAAGGTGACAAACTAAACGGAGACAATTGCGATGTGTGGCATTGTAAAGTCCAATACATTCTTGAGGAACAAGAGGTTCATGAAATACTCAACTATATAATGGAAGAACCAGAGACGGGTAATGGAGCTCAGCATCGCAAGGATGCTGAAGCTTATCAGGTCTGGAAAAGGAAAAACTCTATAGCTCGCATCACGTTGCTGAGCACTATGCACGATGACCTGATCGCTGAATTTGAAGTTTACCTGACTGTTGCAGCCATGTGGGTTGCCCTAAAAGAGAAGTTCGGTGGGACTTCAGTCTCGAGGTTCCGTCGTCTTACCATCCAGTTTGACACATATAAGAAAAAACATGATGTTAGCACGAGGCATCACATCAGGGAAATATCAAACATGATCCGAGAGCTAAAGGGAGCAGGCCATACGCTCATGGATAAGCAACAAGTGCAAGCTGTTATTTGATCCCTTCCAGCCAGTTGGGAACACATGATTGTCAACATGACGCACAACGAGGGTGTGAAAACGCTCGAGGATATTGCGCGTCATCTGGAGCTCGAAGAGGAGCGCCTCTTAGCGATTAAGACCACTGGACAAGCCTATGTGGCTGAATCCAGCAGGCATGGGGCATCTGGCTCCAAACACAAAAGAGGAAGATAATCTAGAGGAAAGGGAAATAAAAATGGTAAGAAATATGGCAAATCAGACAACAAAGGCAAATAACAGAAGAAGAGGGGTAGACGTAATGGCACGAGGAACATTGCCAAAGTTAAGTGCTATAAATGTCAGAAGAAAGGTCACTATGCTCAGGATTGCCCTGAGCCAAAGGCCCAGGTAATGCGTTTTACCAAATCTTCTTCTGAAGCGTATGTTTCTAGCTGTGCATTACTGATTGAATCTTTTCCTGTATGGACTATTGACTCAGCAACCATGGACCACATAGATAGAGACAGAGAAACATATGTCGAGTACCGACGTATCCCGGCTAGAACTCGGTGGATATACGTTGGTAATAACGCTGGGGTGGAGGTCAAGGGCGTTGACATTTGCAAACTTCTGCTGCGTGGCGGCAAGACTTTCTTTCTCCACGATGTCCTTCAAGCCTCGGATTTTAGGCAGAATTTGATCTCCGTATTGGTTCTTCTGCGTTTGGGTTATTCTATTTATATGTCTGGTGTTTCTGTTGAACTTATGTTAAATTATGTTTCTTTTGGATTAGGTTTTCTTTAAGACGGTTTTTTAGTGTTAGATGTTGAACATACAAGTTATGTTATAAATAATGAATATTTATCATTCCATACATCTTCTAGCACTATGGATGTAGATGTAAATGTATGGCATAGCATGTTAGGGCATATTGGGCAAGATCGTCTAAATAAACTTGCCAGGGAAGGCCTTATGGGGTCTAAAAACGACAATCAATTTACCTGTTTGTGAAAATTGCCTAGCCGAAAAATTCACTAGAAAACTGTTTGGCAAAGGCTTGAGAGCTGAATTTCCATTGCAATTAGTTCATTCCGATGTTTGTGGCCCAATGAATGTTAGGGCGAGGCATAGGGCCTCATATTTCATCACATTCATAGATGATTTTACACGATATAGCCATGTCTATCTTATGTCTCACAAGTCTGATGCATTAGACTATTTTAAAAGGTATGTGGCCTTAGTGGAAAATCAACTAGACACAAAAGTGAAATCACTTCGTACCGACCGTAGTCGGGAATACCTTTCTGATCAGTTCAGAAACATTTGTGATAAAAAAGGTATAGCTAGACAGCTTACTATTCTCGGAACTCAGCAACAAAATGGCGTTGCAGAAAGAAGGAATAGAACCTTACTAGACATGGTTAGGTCTATGATGGCTCAAGCAAGTTTGCCAATTTCGTATTGGGGAGACGTTTTACTAACAACCACGTATGTACTTAATCACGTGCCCACGAAATCTGTGAGTACAACTTCTTACGAGTTATGGACAAGTAGGTGACCTGACCTAAGTCATTTGCGGCCCTGGGGGAAAACTGTTTATGTTCATGATAGTTCCCATATGTATGGAAAATTGGGACCAATAGGAAAGAAGTGTATTTTCATTTGATATTCTGAATACTCCAAGGGATACGTTTTCATTGGAGAACAAGCAGATGGGAGTATATCTGAAATTGAATCACGAGACGCAACATTCTTGGAGACATAATTTTCAAATAGGGGCAACATCGATCGGGATATACGACTAATCCAGTTGGATAATCCTGATATCCCTAGTACCTCTACACCTTCAGGTATAATAGAAGCGGTACAACCGTTCCCTGATCCAAGTGAGATAGATACACCGATTACTTATTTTGAGTCTGAATCAGTTTTAGAACTGGTTGGTGGATCAAGTTTATGTTAGTAATGTGCCCTAATGCTATGTGGTTAGATGACCTATTTTTTGGCATTTTATGTAAACTTGTATATTTATCAATGGCAGTTTATGGATGTTCATATTCTCCGCTTTTATATTATATGAATGTGTCCCCTGATATTCTTGTAAAAGAAATATATTCCAAAATGCGTTGGAATATCTTGGCATGTTTCTTGCGTATATAGAATATCTAAAACTATTCGTAGTCCTTAGATTATTTGACCGGGACTAGAATAATCTATTATGGACTATCACGTGAATTGTTACCTTTGATTGATATTAGATATTAATGGTAAAGGATGGTGAGCCATGAGCCATAACAACATATAATGCAATTAACAATCACGTGAATGATTATTAGTAGAATAGATCATTGAATGTGACATGAGTAACAAACTACATGACTTCGGATTAATAGTTTGTTATTCGTTGTAAATGTACATGTAATCCTTAGACTTGAGAAATTACGGCTGTAACATATATTGGAATTTAATATTAGCACTTGGACAACACTTGTCTTTGACTTGTCAAGATAAGTTACGACCTCTTGCATATTATCTTTCTAGTATAGTGGTTGACAGGTAATTGTCGAGAAATGATCTATTAACCTCCGGTGTGAGGTGATGTCCTATGCAATCTAATTTCGGTTGTACAATGAGGAAGTCCTTGGCCAAGGCATGGATGATGGAAAAGTGTTTCCATGAATGTCATCTCTCATTCTATCCTATTAGATGTTTGCATCGTTATCGAGTTTATAGACTTAATCTTTTCATGGTCTTTGCTCGATCGGGACGTATTAATAGAAGGATTAAACTGTACGATTATTCGCGACTATAAATAGATTCACCTGTTTGACTTCATTGCTATATAAATTGTCTTGATACGTTGCTAGACGTCACTCTAAAACGTGAGGGTATTTTGGGAATGGCGAAGATATTCCCAAAAATATATTAAAGTCGTTTAATGTTCCCTCATTGCTATATGGCGGTGAATCTAGAGAGTCACACACAATAAAGCGTAATTGAATGAGTTTCGGATAAGCTTGAATTTGGTTTTGGAACGTTAAAGTGTTAACGTTGGCAATGCTCGGCCATTAAGTAGTAATGGGCCGAATGTGTAATTATTTATAAGTGTTGGGACAAAAGTGCAAATACAGAAAGTTAGTTTCCTTAATTTAAACTAATAATGATTAGATTAAATTAAATGTACAAATACAAGATTAATAAAGTATATATACATGTATATGATATGTATATATACATATTAGTCTTGAAAAATGAAGATGCCAAATAGATGGCTAAGATTGTTCCAAATCATCGAGTTGACCATTATTTTTGAAATCAATGGTTAAGATAAAAGAAGACAAAGCACATGTTTTGATGCATTGAGAAGTGCAATTGTTGTCTTCTAAATACACTACATACAATGCATAAAACAAGGAACATATTACACAAGGCATGCATAGAAAAACACAATGCATTGAGAAGAACAATTTTGTCTTCTCTTTTTATTGTGCAATTTTCGTCCATTGCATGGGTAGCCCAAGAAGAGGTTTTAATTTTTCAGAAAAAACTCTTATTCTAGCTTAAAAACATCCCAAAGAAGACTAGCATAAAACCTTTGGTGATTAAGGAACTCATTCAAGCTTGTGTGGACAACCTAAAGCTCTTGCATTTGTGGGAGGACTTGTCAAAGCTTGTTCATCATCATCATTATCATCTTTGCAAGATCTACAAGAGGTATATCTAAATCTACCTCTTTACTATATAGATATATGCTTGAATATATGCTTACCATATGTTAACCACATGAAATCAATAGTAGAGTTTTTGGATGAATATAGACTTTGTTATAGAAATTTTTGAAATTCTAGCCATGGATTCCTCTTAGTTTTAATCTATATGATTCCATAACTCTAAAAAGAAAGATTCTTTCAGTTTACTACATACCCCTACAAGGAAAAGCAGCCATAAAAGTGTTCATCGTCGACGTTTTGAGATTGAAGGGGAATCTCTTATGGTTATAGCACAAGATGATGAAGAGCCTAAGAACATGTCTGAAGCACTCTCATCTTCTGCGCATGAAATTTGGATTAAAGCAAGGGAATAATAAATGGATTCCATGAAGAAAAACCAAGTGTGGTATTTGGTTGATCTTCAGCCTAATATGAGAGCTATTGGGAATAAGTGGTTCTCAAAATCAAGCGAAAGGTAGATGGATCCATTGAGAGATATAAAGCTCGCCTTGTGGCTAAGGATATACTGTAACAACCCGGCTAAGTGAATACCCCGCAGGGCAGAGGCACACTAGCGACGTCACATAAGCTGATATTGTCCGCTTTAGAACACCTTGCACTTAACGTACGAGCATGCCCTCACGGTTTTGTTCCCCACGTGTTACCACGTGAAAAGGGCTCAATTCGAATATAAGGAGACACTTCCTACTATATATTCAATGGTCCCAGCACGTAACCTTCCGATGTGGGATGGGTTCACCACATCTGCCCCCACTAGGAGGACCCAGCGCCCTCGCGGGTCACTAATACAAATGAAGGCCCGCTCTGATACCACTTATGTAACGACTCGGCTAAGCGAATACCCCGCAGGGCAGAGGCACACCAGCGACGTCACATAAGCTGATATTGTTCGCTTTGGAACACCCCGCACTTAACGTACGAGCGTGCCCTCACGGTTTTGTTCCCTACGTGTTACCACTTGAAAATGACTCAACTCGAATATAAGGGGACACTTCCCACTATATATTCAATGGTCCCAGCTCATAACTTTCTGATGTGGGATAGGTTCACTACATATACACAGTTGGAAGGTATAGATTATGAGGAAACATTCTCTCCGGTAGTTAGGTTTGCCTCGATCAAGTTGATTATAGCCATTGTCGCTCATTTAGATCTTGAATTACATCAGATGGATATAAAAATGGCGTTTCTCAATGGAGAACTGGATGAAGAAATCTATATGCAACAACCTATAGAATTTGTAGAAAAATGTCAGGAGAGCAAAGTGTGCAAACTCCAACGATCTATCTATGGGTTGAAGCAATCATCTAGACAGTGGTATCTAAGGTTCCATAGAGAAATCATTTCGTATGGTTTTGAAATGGTTCAAGAAGACCACTGTGTATATGTCAAAATATCACAAAATAGATATGTAATTCTATCTTTGTATGTTGACGACATCTTGTTGGCCGGAAACAATAAGGAGTACTTAATCAGTGTTAAGAAGTGGTTATCATCATCTTTTGAGATGAAAGATATAGGTGAGGCAGCATACGTGCTAGGAGTCAAAATCCAAAAGGATCGGAGCAAAAGGCTTATTGCCTTATCGCAGGAATAGTACATCAAGAAAGTACTTGAACGATTTAGAATGCAAGACTCCAAACCCATAGATATTCCAGTAGCCAAAGGTGAAAGCCTAAGCCATGAGATGTGTCCCAAAACCCCAAAATAAATAGATGAAATGAAAAATGTTCCTTATGCTGCTGTTGTGGGTAGTTTGATATACGCCATGTTATGTACAAGGCCAGACATATGTTTTGTCGTAGGATTGGTAAGTCGTTACCAATCCAATCCTGGACGACCTCATTGGAGTGCAGTCAAGATGATCATCAGATATTTGAAAGGCACCGTAGATTATTGCCTATGCTATCAAGGAGGTGATTTAAATCTCAAGGATTTTACAGACGCTGACTGGGGTGGTGACCCTGATGAACGTAAATCGACCTCTGGATATGCCTTCTTGCTGAATGGCGGGGCTATCTCTTGGTGTAGCAAGAAGCAGACATGCATAGAACTATCTACCATTGAGGCAGAGTTTGTGGCTTGCTCATCGGCTATACAAGAAGCTGTGTGGCTCAAGAGGTTTATATCAGATTTTGGCGTGATCACAAATGCTGAAAAACCCTTGACAATCTTTTGTGATAGTCAAGCAGCCATTGCCTACACTGGAGACCCAAAGTATCATGGCAAAACAAAGTATATAGACATCAAGTTCAATTTTGTAAGAGATTTGGTGGCAAAGAAAGAAGTGACCATAGAACATATATCTACGCACGAGATGGTGGCTGACCCTCTCACTAAACCAATTCCTAAGGATGTTTATATGTCTCAGGACTGCGTCAGATTTGATGTACATGTTCTCTTGAGAAATGTTCACCTTTGTACTCATACATTTATATATATTTCAGATGCCATATAAATAAATGATATATATTACACTTATGTAGTGTCTCTATCTTTGTGATAAACGAGTATGAGACTGTGTGTGAGTATGATAGCACATACTATTGGCATCGGAATGTACAATCGACAGGTTAAAAAGATTGGCTCTTTCACATGAGCAATCGCCTCTGGCGCAAAGGAAGCATGCAGAGATGAGACGGAATGAGTTGGTTAGTATTCGTCAGTAGTATTATACTCGTTCGAGTGTCACCTTAAATGTTGTCAAGGATTAGTTCTGATGACAACCACTAAGATGAGACATTTTATTGCATGTGTTGCAATTTAAGACTTATGTGTGGTTGATATGGATACCCATGATCTATATATATAACCTGTCAATAGCCAGATGTGAAACCTCGATTACTGTGTGTATTAGGTTCGAGGATTCAGGTTGGTTACTGAGTGATAACCAGACCAAGATTTGTACGGTGTTTGAATAAAGTCATAATGTGCGCCCTGTTCTAAATGAGGTCACACCGTAACACACGTATCATACCGTGTGTGCTTTCGCGACTATATAAGGGAGATGATGAATACATCCCTGCTTTATCACTGTGTGAGCCCTTGAAGCATTAAAAGCTTCTTTAGTGCTTAATGACCTACATTCATATTCTGATATTTCAAGTTTAATGCTTGCTACTTTGGTGTGTTGCCTAAAGATCATGATAAATTTGATCATATGGAACATGTTCAAGAAAACAGTTAACTTGACTTAAAGGGATATTGAATAAAGGGAAGACTGTTCGCATCTTGTGCTGCGTGTGTTCATTGGTCGACTATTTATACAATCTAAGTGATTGAGCAATCTTAGTGATTGGATATAAATATGAATACATGTTTGAGATTTAAAATGTCAAACATGGCCTAAGAGGGATAGGCATGTTTGACTTATGAAAACTTAATTAGTCTAGGGTGCAGCGAGATTCAATGTTCTTTTTGCAAGAAGTGGCTCCCATGTTTTCCCTAACAGGTGCATGGTTTTAGAGCCTCCACTTGGTGTGTGCTCACAGTCGCACGACTTATTTACTTGTATGATTAGAGTAAGCCTTGGAATTAGTTTCCAAAAGGGTTGTTGGTGGATTTGCTTCCCCATCATGTACGAGTATGAGATGTTAGACTTGGATTATGGGCTGCCTAAGATGGGGTAGCCCAATCCACATGTTGCAAGTAATGGACAGTTATAGAACTACCCATTACATGCCACATAGCCCAAGTAGTGGGCAGTTATAGAACTGCCCACTACCCATATACTGTACGCACGTTCAGTATATGGGGGCAGTCTTTTGTATATATATAAGACAGATGCAGAAAACTCCCAGACACTCAAACAATCAGATTACTATCTATTTTTTTAAGTTGTGGAAATAGGTGTGTTGTCTGGTATTGCGCACTACGATTCTTGCACATACAGTGGAATGGACGTGCTACCGGTCTTTGCTTCCGCTTAGTAATAGGTATGTTACTGATTTTTGTTGTTTAGCCATGAAGGTGCTAAATACATGTATGCCTATGTATATTTCCTTCATGAATGAATGTTGAAAAACAAAGTACACCACCAAAAAATAAATGATCTAAAAGTTGATTCTAGGATTTTTTGAAATTTTTCTTCTTCGTTTTTGTGGTTGCATATCAATATAACAAATGATAATAAAGTCTCGAGTGTTCTTACTTTGAATATCATCGCAAAGTTGTTTCATTATGATATTTGTACTAGTAAATAATGTAATTATCTCGAAAAAAAAAATAGATTTGCGTTGAACCTTTTATATAAGGAGGTAAAATAGTCATTTTGGAATCGGAATAATGAAATCTTTTGAAATATCTCAACATAAAAAATTAAATATCACAGTAACAATTCCAGGAGGCAAATGCCATTTTCCTAAGCCTTGAGGATCTAATTGAAATTGTCTGATTATAGTTGAAATTACAATTATAAAATTGAGTCGTTCAAATGAAAAAAAAAATCATATAATAGGTAAAAATATTAGAAAATATGTGCAAGAAAGTTAAGATAGTCATGCAATAAATTAAGATGAAGAACTTAAATGTGCAGAAGTTCACAAATAATTAAAAAATTAAAACTTTGAAAATCACATCTACTATTTTACTCTGAACAATTAAAACTAGCATTAACGTTAATGCTCCAATCATTAGTATTACTATTATTGAAACTTTGCCCATACTAGAACAACTTGCAATGAAGATTTTGTGCATTATCACCATGTTGAGATAAACAACATAATAAGGGCTTTACAAACTTGTGTATATATACGAATGAGTACAAATGTCTCAGGTTGTGAGAATATAAAACTCATATTTAACCTTAATCATAATCTCAAATGAACAAAATCTTAGATTTGGTTTATATTTAGACCCAAAAACATTCATAATTCTCTGTATTTCAAAATAATGAAAAAATATAATTTTTAATGCGATTATCAAGATATGTCACCAAATAAGCCTAAATAAAAATTACAAAGAGATGTTTGAATAAGTTCAAAAGATATTACAATACCAAAAAAAAAAAAACCAAAAAATTAGGGCAATAAATAGGATTTCTTCTAGATGGGAAAATTACACAAATAATCCCTATTATTAATTTTTTTAAATTTTAAATTAGTCTTTATTATTTAAAATTAATCAACTTATTCTCTATTATTTCTCAAAATAATTTAATAATAGATAAATTTAAAATTTTGCAAAAAATAATAGACACCGTTTGGGGCATCGCCTAGATTATACATTTTTCTTTCAATTTTCCTTTTCAAAATATTTTTTTGAAGAAAAAGGAAAACCCAACAGACAAAACCTTCGCCTCTCTCCATCACCTCTCTCCCCACTCCTGGGTTTTTACTCAACACACACACACACACACACAAACACACACAACACCCACAAAACACACACAACACGGACAACACACACACAACACGCACAACACACAAAAAACTCACAAACTTCACTAGTCATTCAGCTTGCATCTCTCGATCTTCCAAGTATACTTGGAAGAAAACAGCAAAAGAAAATGGGTAGTAGGTCGTATTTGGCAGGGATGGAGGTTCCAGTAATCGGCAGCGATTCCATTAAATGGCTTACGGTTTCTGTCTCTTCTTCTACTTCTACGGCCGCTTCCGTGGGCCCGGCTTCATCGACTCGCAGCCGCAAAGACTACGGCTCATGCTCCATCATCGGAAACCCTCCTACCTATTTCATCTGGTAGATATAATTACATGCACACAATCTGTTTGATTTTATTGTTCTAATACTACTTGCATTTACTTTACTTGCGATGTGCTTCATTGGTGTGTGAGACATTATACGAGCCTGTTTAATAAGTTAGTGTCGTTGATTTAAATAATAATAACTTGGGTTAACTGTTTTGATTTGAGGTAAAAAATAATTAATTTGAAGTATGCTAGCGTAGCTCACAAGCTCGGGTTCTTGGCCCGTGGCATGACATTACTTCTTGCAAACTCACTTCATTTGGATTGTTTTTTTTAGTTTAAGTTTGTTTGCTAACATAATAGTGTGGTGCATCTCTAAGTTGGTAGGTTCAAAAGGGCAAGCTATCCAAGTGAACGGATTTTCGCCTTTGAGATTAGAATTCCAACATGCAAATAGTTTATGAATTCAAGGACTAATTTGTACTGTACATAACATGTCAGCAGCCAGGTGTCAAGTTATGTATAGAGCAGAGCAAGAGAAGATGTGAACAAACGTTATTTGATGCTCTAGACATCTTAGAAATTACATCGAATGAGTTTTTATCACACACATTTATGTTTATATATAGATATCATAATTGCAATTTATTATAACGAAGCATAAAACACATGTAGGCCATGCCTCTTTGTAGACAACAACAACAAGAGAGAATGAGGGAGTTCACTAACAGTTGACTGAGAAAATGATCTGTAGATTGCTCTCATCTTTGCAGCATATAGCATTCCATTGGCTTCACTATATCCTAATTGTTCTCCTGATGCCTCCCATGCAATAGATCTTAGCCAAAAGGGTCCTCTTTATTGAGACCCTTTCCATGTGAAAGAGATAATACCATTTCCACCAAGGAATTTATAGAAAAACATATCTGGAAGCCTCTTTTGAATAATTGCTGACAACACATTAAAAGTTCCTTATTGTTTGTGACCTACTAATATGAGTGCTGATAAGTGTTGCTTTTGTTGAGCTGCTGAGAATCCCCTAACCCTTCCCCAACTAGAGTAGAAAATGAAAAAGAAACAGTGTCTATTAGCAAAAGGCCCACTCCCTACAAAACATATTATTTGATGCTTAGAAGTTGATTGTTGGTCAGAAAGAAGGTCCTCCTATTTAGTGTTGCTGGTATAATTGCTTGAATATTTAATTAATAACCTCTATTTAATGATTGGACATCCTCCTTCTGATTTCGTTACAAATGAAACTGAATTCTAAGTTTGTTTCCATGAAAAAATTGATTAATTGGTTGCATGTCTTAGCTTGTGTTATAAACAGCATGCATGATCTTGTCACTGCAGTGCTATGTTGAAATTGTAATGTTGGTTTTGCCCGCACTGATCTTATTCTCAGTTGTAAACAAAAAGGCTACAACATTGACTTGTGTGCTGTAGGAGAACTAGCATGAGTGAGCCAAATGCGCTGGAAATAATGGAGCTCTATGGTAATAAAGATTTCCCAAGGATTGGATTGCGAATTGTATATCCGGATGCTCTTTTTCCATTTGCTCTGATCTGCAGAAATGAGGTATTACGTGCATAAGTGTTTAGAAACACCCGCACAAATTATATATATCTACGGTTTCCTACTTTTTTTTTTTCTTTTTCTTCATTCTTTCTTTTCCCCCTCCCTTGTGGCTTACTTGTCTATGTAACTCATTTCTTTGATTTCAAGTATATTTCTCTTGTTTGCAGACCAATTTTGCTTCTCGGGCTCCCTACATGCTTTATGCTGTGACAGTCTCAGGAGTTGCCTACCTGATCAGACTTAAAAATATTCAGAACTATTCATCTTGCTCTGTTTTCCCTTCCAGTGAGATCGCTGAGTTCAACACAAAAAATAATCCTCACAGTGGAGAGATTGTAGCAGTAGCTGCAACAGCAGGATGTCTTATAATTGGGAGAAATGACGGATCTGTTTGTTGTTTTCAACTTGGCATGCTTGACCCAACTGCTCCAGGTTTAAAATGACTGTGTATTTTTGCTGTAGTCCTATCCGCTGCAATATCTTCTAATTATATTATGATGTCTTTTCTCATTGAATTTGTTTTATACTTTAAAGGCATGGAGAGGGTTCAATATCTCCATTTGTATAGAGATTACTTTCTATTCTTCTATATGTTCTCCTTGGAAACTACAAGGTGCATCTGGGCGTTGACCTATCTATCTCTGTTTTAATGTTTAGGCTTTGCCTATGAATTGCGGGATGATGGTGGTTTTGGTCGGTTGTGGGGTATAATGTCAAGGTACCCATTTTCCCTTTGAAGTATTGCTCTACTAGATAAAATTGAATTGCAAATTTCCCATAGCTACCTTTTTCTTTTACTTATGTGTTTCCGTTGAAATTTGTGTTTCAAAAACTAAGGGAACTTAGACGTCAAACAGCAAAAAGGATAGATATAGTTGAGAAGTAGTCAAGTAGCTAGAATGATCATATTCTTCATTACAATTCCTGCCTGCCTCGCTTCATTGGTACCTTTACGAATTCATTTTACTTAAAAGTTCATATAGATCTATATGTATAACATACTGGTTAATAGGCAGAGGCGTCAGGCACAGTTGACCTATTTCCAAGGCCTAAGGCTTCAAAAAAAACATTCTTCCATAGTGTTAAATACATAGATATGCTTTTCGGAGGTAATCTGTCATCATGGCCTATAAAATTACCAAAAATCTTATTCTGTACGTCGTATGTAGTTTTTACACTTAATGTGCATGGCCATATCTCGTTCTGGACCCTAGGGAGATTGCTTTTGGGAACTTAGATACCATGTATGTAAGTGAGTAAAATATATTTCTATTGGTTTTCACTTTATTGCTGATTTCTATCTTCTGTTCTTGAGCTTTTTCTTAATGTCTTTATGGTTTTTGTGTTTCACCTAGTGTCTACATTTATCTGATACATTCTCATTTCTCTTGTTCCGGACACTGCTTCCATTAGGTAACATCTTGTGACAACAAGGTTGTGTTTAGTATTAGAATGGTAATCTTCTGAGAAATTGCACATATTGAAATGACTTCGTGTCTTAGTAAGTTCAGAAACATATAGAAAAGGAGGATCAATTTTAAGTGAATGTGGAAAGAACAAATTGGAGTTTTGCATGTTTCATAAAACTCTTGTATAAATCAATTAGAATCTTCGCAAATACCCTACATATAATAAAAGTTTCACCACGTTGCAGATGTTGTATTTGTTTCTCTCGAGAGGCAGGAATTTATCTAGTCTAAGGGGTTCTAATTTTTGACATTCTTGGAACAGACATAATGATTCTTTCCTCTCCCCCATAAAAATACAGAAAAACTCCTTTTCTTTCTGTCCAGTTCCTTTACCATAGTTATTTAATGGAGAATTCTTGATTGTCGTCCAGGAGCAGGACAGCTGCTGCTGTGCAGGATCTAGTAGTATCAGAGATACACCAGAGAAAGCTTCTCTTTGTGCTTCATTCAGATGGTTGCTTTCGAGTGTGGGACTTACTGAATCATAACAGAATTTTTAGTCATACTATAACTACTCCAGAGTTTCCAGGCAAATTTTATAACCTCTCTCTAGTTCCCTTTTTCCTCTTCTTCTTTCCTTCGACCTAGAGGCTTACTATCTGATTTGATTGCTTAATTGATTATTTGCAACATCAGTATAGCTCCAGAACCTATATAGTTATTTTGTAGTGATACTCATAAATGATTATGCAAATTTTCCTTGCAGTTGCAGAACTGTGATTAGAAATCAGGTTTTCTGATTTTAGAAAAATTATTTTGTATATCATCATTATAATTTCTAGTCAATCTGTGTTGGTTTAATAACCATGTAATATTATGCTTGTTAAGGATAGATTCATGTCTATAACATTTTACCATTATTCTTCTCAGGAGCAATCTTTGCGAGGTTATGGTTGGGAGAGGCTAATAGTGACACTAATATAATTCCTTTTGCTATGCTACATAAACATGGTGCGGTATGTATCACCCATACAAGCATGATGTAAACTTCCTAGCTATTGCATGTTTGTCTGCATTCTTCGTAAGAGTTATCAGTGACTTTTCTTTTCACTTCATATTTTCTCTTACAATATTTCCCATTCCACAAATATCATGTACTTGCGTATATATCTGTAGCTATCTAATTCTTGGTCTAAGCATCATTTGGTTCTCAAGTTTGTGCCTGTTTATGCAATTTCAGCATTTTTGTGGTGTTTAGGAGGTCTTTGTGTCTTTAGGTCTCCCTCAAATAGCTACAGTTGAAGGGAAACAATTACTGTGAATCTTGGATAGCTATTTATGAAAGTAGAATTGATAGCTCCCACAGGTGACTATTTTAATGGGGCTAGATTTGATGCATTTTTTAATAAATGGGGATGCTCTTGCCACCAGGTATATAAAACAACTGTAAGTATTAATGTTAAAAAAAACAACTGTGAAGTATTTATTTCATGGGATCTTCCCCACAATATTTAAAATTGTAATGTGTCATCATGGAGCACTTTGTGGGCAACCTTTGTGTAAAGATATCCCATATTTAGTCTTGACCTGAGGTATTAAAATTTTGGATAAACATGAAGCATTTGTTGGTACTGTAGTCATTGTGGAGGTACTTTTGACAAGTTAATACTCTTTCTGTTATATGCGTTTTCGTGTTGAACTCAATGTGATTGGAATTGCAAAATAGTTGATTGTTATATTACGGACAATTGGGTTCATAGAGTTAGTCAAGTGTGTTTTCTACAATTCAATTTAAGTAATGTTTTCTTTATTATGTGAAAATTGATAGATTTGCTAATCGGTATTTGGATTATGGGCCATGATGTCCTATATCTATCTCTAGTGAAGTCCATAGCTTATATGTCTGTTGTATGGCGGGATTGCTTTGTGTTTCCACTATCATTTCATATTAGCTATGTTTCTCTCTCTCTCTCTCTCTCTTCCCTTTTCTTTTCCTATACTCTTTTGAACTTTAAATGAGAAAGCAATGGCTCAGGTTGTTCAACTTGTGTATTCAAAACTAGGGATAACAACATTGAACTTAGTCGAGAAAATTGTAGAGATGTATCGAAATTATTGACCTTATATCCTTTTTCATTTTGAATAACTATAGTTTGCTATTGAAATTGACAAGCTTTTGTGTATACATTGTTAAGGAAGCGAGCATGCTGATGATCTCCATATACGGCTTATCTTTTAGTTTTGGGGACAAGGTCATTTGTTCTTTGGAGCCTTTACTACAGAACATCTCGTTGCAGGTGATCAATAGGCTACCCTTTTCTTCTTTTGTTCTGATTACTTGCTGTCTAATATTGTATTATATGTGTAACTCTTGGATGTTACCAGGGTGAACCTATAGAAGTAAAACTTACTTCAGACAAAGTTTGGATCCTGAAAGAAGAAGGATTGGTTATGCAGGAATTATTTTGTGAGAATACCCAAAAGTAAGTTTTAAGAGTATCATATAGTTATTAATCATACATATAGGGGTCAGATATCGACTTTGTCGGATAGTTATTTATCGTACATATAGGAATCAGATATTGACTGTCAGATTGTTACTTATTATACATGTAGGAATCAAATATTGGCTGTCTTCTTTAAAAATGAAGAAATTTCTTGACATCATGGCATATAATGTTAAGAATTCACTCAGTGACTCATTTTTTTGGCTGTAGGTGTGCTTCATAAAGCAAATTCGTAATATTAATGCATGTGTTATCATATACAGTTTCTATTCTTATGACATCAAGTTGCTTTGCTATGATATAATCATTGCCACTTGTTCTCATATTGTTGACCTTTGCATATATGACCTCTTAGACCTTTTGCTTCTAGAAAATTAGATACCTCTCTTTACTATTGAGCTTCTTCACCCATATTCAGGGAATTAGCATTTTGCTATACTTTGGAGGAAGCATATGTTGCTGAGCAGCTATTTCAAAGCACTGAACATTCATCGGATGATCTCCTGTGGCTTGCCAACACTCTATTTTCATCTTCCAAGGTGCTTGTAATGTCCTTGCCAGTAATACATATCACTAAAGTACACTTTTCTGACCGTCCTCCATCCCTAAACCCTAATTGTGTTGGCAGTCAGATAGATTTAAGTTCATTAGTTCAACTGATTTTGGTATGTATAGGTGAATGCTTTTTATTGTTCTTTCTTCCTTTTAAATGTTGATAACTTCGTGTCACATATTCTCTGCCTCACGCCTCCTCAATTTGTGAAATAATTTTATTTATTGAACAGGGAATAAGTACCCTAACTCTGCGTATTTGTTGCATTGCATTGTATAATCATCTATGAAGCCCATAATTAATGGGATGTCAATCTGATTTCGCTGAGTTCTTATATGAGTTTTTATATTGTCGTACATTTAAAGAAATGTTTTACTATATTTTCTTTCTAAAATATCTAGCCTCGTTAAGTTCAGAACAAAATTCTTTTGTTTCAACCTAATGTGGTAGCATCCAACTACATTTCTAACTGTGCTGTTTGGATAAATGTATATAGCTTAAACTTTTCTTAACACTTCAAATTCTATCAAATGAAGGCTTTCCGCAATATTATGATAAGTTAAATGGTTAATTTGTTTACCTCGTTCGGTAGCTTTTTGTCTAACACAGGTTTGAATGGTGTGATTGCAGGATCGAATTATCCCATTTGTGTCTTCTATTTTCTTACGTAGGTTACTTCTTCCTGGAGTATATCATAAAGCTGCCCTCCAGAGGACGCTACAGGATTATAACAAGCATTTAACAGATTCTGAGTTCGATTGCTTGACTGTTGATGGAGTGAAGAATGAACTTTTATCACTTATTGAGCATGAGGTTTTTGTTACACCTCTTGTGCTTTTAGATATTCTTTTCCATCAATTCCCCTTTCCCCCCCTCCCTCTCTCTCTTTCTTTTTATGATATTGGGGATAGGGGAAGAAGAGAGCTGAGATCTGATGAATTTCTTTTGTCCTAGGGTGGCTCTGAGGGTCCAGTTTTGATTCTTCAATGCTGGAAAAGTTTTGTCACGCGTTATTTCCATAATTGGTGCAAAATTAATGCAGCTTGTGGTTTGCTCATTGATTCGTCTGCTGGTGCTGTTGGTTTAATCCGAAAACATACTTTCTCTCTTTGCCGCCGTCTGGAGGATGTTGAGATTGTTAACTTTGGTAATTGGGTTATTTCTTTGTTCGAGCCGTATATTTACTGTTTCTGCTTGGTGATGGGCTTAATTCCAAATCATCTCTATTTTCCATATATCTTATGCATAAGTTCCTGAATGTGTATATTATCAGGCTCTTTTGATGAAGTAAGCAATATTATTAGCTCTGGCTTGCACTTTACGCATGATGATCTTGAGCGAGGGATTCTTTTTGAATTACTACAGTGCATAAGTAATCTCAGCCAACAGTTGGGCAAGGCTTCTTCAGCTATTATCTATGAAGCACTTGTTAGCATGCCGGGCACAGCCGAGGAAGTTGTTCCTCAGTTGTTAAAGATTTTAGAATCTGGCTATAGCTTATCGCTAGTAGCTCGTCATGTTTCAGAACTGGGAGCTGATATTGCATGGGAGAAAGAACTATCAAATCACAAGAACCTAAGGAAATTTTCGATGGATATTTTTCTATCTCTACATTCTTTGCGTAGTAGAGCTACCACATGGGATAAAGTTTTGAATGTCATAGAGACTTACTTGAAATTTCTAGTACCTCGGAAAATTGTGCACAAGTCAGAATCTCAAGCGGTCTTCAGTATCAACACTTCCATCACAGTGCATGCTACTTCCCAGGTTGCTAAAGTGATGTTTGAATCTGCATTAGATGTACTGATGCTCTTGAGCTATATGATAAACATTAGCGGACAGGTCAGTGTTTTCCCAGTTGTCATGTTATATTGAACTAATCTTGATAGCGGCTCTCATATTATCGGTTTGTATTTTCTTGCAGCTAGTGTTTAGTATTTATTAGAAATTTTCCTCTTATTTTCTTTTTTTTGCCTTCTTTTTACATTGTTTACGTCAAATGATTGTTTGGATTCTCATTGAATGATAAATTATCTTATACTATATCTTTTGTTTTTTCCCTTGTAATCTGTGCTTCAACTATCCATTAAGAAGGGTGTCTTCGAACATAGGTCGTTGTTTGCCTTGACTCTTACATTATGTTTATGTGGAGGATACTGACTTTCATTATCCCTGACACACATCATAGGTAAAATAGTGGGGAGGGAAGTTGGGATTTTGTCCTCATTCATTAAGAAGGGTGTGTTCAAACATAGGCCATCATTTGCCTTTGATTCTTACATTGCTTTTTTGGGGAAGGTACTGACTTTCATTATCCTGGACATACATCATATGTAAAATAAGGGGGAGGTAAATTGGGATTTTGTCTGCATTCCCCTTCCATATGAGCAAAATTCAGTCATTACTCGAGCAAGAGAAATTAGGTGCTGTCTCATCGTAATAATCACTACTCATTACCAATGCATGGTCTGTCTTAAATATACATTAAATTTATCAAGAGACACTAAATAAGGTGACGATTATTGTCTCTGTTCTCCTCTTTGTTTCCTCCTTTCTTTATCTTGAGGGTACATATGTTGGTCACATGTTTGCTATTTGGTGCTAAATCGACGAGTTTTTGGATACATATGTTAGTCACATCTTAGTTATTTGGTACTAAATCGATGAGTTTTATGATAACTTAAGTGCTTTCTTAGTCTAAACTGCTTTATATTTGGAGGTTGTAGCGTCAAAGTTGTGGCACAGATAATATTGTTGAATTATTAGTTTGCCACCATCCACCCTACTGGTTGGTTCAAGAGATTGGTGCAAGATTTTGCCGAATTGAATCCAAAGCTTACTGTCTTCATCTTCTTGCAGATTTTTATGTCACATGATGATGTTTCAAGAGTGAAACTTGAGTTTATTCCAATGATTCAAGAAATTGTTACAGAGTGGCATATCATCCATTTCTTCGGAACCACACCATCTGAGTCGCCTGCATTTGAAGATTTCAGTTTGGATCTTTCATCTTTACAAATTGGTAGGTCAATGCTTATTCAAAGCCTGGCAAGCACTTATTTATTGCTCAACTTTGGTGGAAATATGATGAGATATATGACCTAGTTATCAAGTATACTTGTTTGCCCAACAATTATGATATTTTCCCTTGTATTTCATCCCAAGTTGGATATCTGAATTCCGATCCTGGCCTAAATAACATCTTCAGCAAATTCTTCTTAAAATATATGTTAGACTTGCTTTAAATTGTGGTATTAGAAAGGTGAATGTTGGCTGACCTTTCCTTTTTTCTAAACATACAACTTTCCTCCATTCGCATGAAAGGTTAGGAATGAAAAAAATTAAAATATACATGTTTGCTAAGTCTTACAACAAAATCAAATCATTTAGCACTAAGACATCAATATGGGACAAAGGGACTAATAGATTTGTTGGTGCGTTCATGCAATTGTTCTATACGCAGGGTGTAAGAAATGCTGTTTCCAACTTTCCATAGATATGCACATAGTGCTTTTCTGTTTATTTGTGATGTCGATGTCTTTTGGTTGAGCATCATGCATTTGAAACTTGTTCCTATGTTCCATAACATTTGCTTAGTGTTCATTATGATTTTAAATTTCTTGTGAATGGAACCGAATACTTGTTAATAGCTTAGTAATTTCCATTTTCTCCCCATGCTCAGACGGAAACAATAAGAAGAGATCATGGAATCAGAAGCTTGGAAAATGTGAATTTACATTGGCATTAGTCTTATTACTAAGTATCCGAAGTTCCTCTGGAGATCAGAGCCACCTCTCTCTTTCATGTCTTTGTGATACCAGCAGCATAGTTCATTCAGTACGGGAGTTCACTAGCTGGATAATTTGGGGAAGCACGGGAGAAGAATCTTCTGTATTCTTTAGCCATTCAATCGAGCTTGCTTTGGTCTTACTTAGACATGGCCAATATGATGCTGCTGAGGTTATCTCTAATCTGTTCAAATTTCTAATGTAATCTGTACTTCCCCCTTTTAGTACCATGAACTCGGTAAAATACGCTGATGGAAGTCCCTTTTCATTTAGTACCTGCTCACCTTGGTGGATACGTATTCCCGCAAGGAGAAAGTATCTGAAAGTCTTCAGAATAATGGCAGAGTATGGGCATCCCTCCTTCATCTTCTTGGTTGTTGCCTAATTGCACAGACACAACGTGGATTGCATGTGTTACTGAAGGAAAGAAAAGTCTGTGAAGCTGTTCGCTGCTTTTTTAGGTACAGACAGATGTTATTTTTTCCTTTTTGTTTTTCCGCCCAGCGGGGGGGGGGGGGGGGGGGGGGGGGGGGGGGGGGGGGGGGGGGGGGGGGCGTGGGGGGGGGGGGGGATGTTGAGCGTGTGCCTTAATCTGACATTTGTAGTTTTTATTCATAAATTAAATTAATTCCTACTTAGGAACTATATTGATAGTCACATCCCTTGCTTAATGAACTAATGAAGCAAACAATTGCCATTTTCAATGTTTACTATACTTCATTTCTTCTTCGACATTGGTACCCATGATGCTGTATTTTCAAAATACGAAAAATTGGCATGGAGAATTGAGTAAATTTGTTACTTATTAGAAAAAACTATATTTACAACATTCTCCTTTTCAATATAAACTTATTTGTCTTTGGGAATAATTCAATAGTTATTATTGTTTAAAGTTTCTTGTTGTAATTTTTACTTTTTACAATTATTGATTCTTTTGTCCAAAAGGGAAACAAGGGCCTTGTGGAAATATTCAAGCCAATGTCAAATTTCCTGGCTTGATTCTACCTTAATATTTGACTTGTACTACACAGACACTGACTGCATCACATGCAGATAATGCACTGTGTTTTAGCAACAAATCTAAACACTTCGTAGTTTTACATGAACTACTTTTTATAAGTTACTTATTGAATATTGACTTCTTATTGTACTACTATCAGTAGACCAGACGTCTCTTCAATGCCTTATGATGAACTTCATACTTTTCTCCCTCGGCCCATTAGGGGAAAAATTTCTCATAGTCATGGCATGTTTTAGAAAACCAAGTATCCTGTATGCTGACTCTTATTTGCCCCAACAACATGTGGCTCCCTTTTCCACTGCATTGCAATCTTTTGTTCAAAAATAAATTTTGGGTGTGGCTTCTTTTTCATTTATTTAGTTGTATTTCTGGTTATTAAGACAAAGAGCAGTTGTGTTTTGTGTATTTGTACTTTGATTTACTGCTTGATTCTCTTTGAACTCCAAAATTTGCTTCAACAGTTGAAACAATAAAATCCAAGAGAGCAGGAATGTAACCCAGCAAGCTTCCCTGATTTATTGCCTTCATATCTTAGATGATCAAAACTGGTTCTGGATAATAGTATCTATCATCCTCAAGACCCTATATGTGCATGAGCACGTGTGAAGCTTTTTGCAGTGGATGCGGGGACAAACAACCCCATGCAAATTATCAAAATGAAAGTGACAGTGTTTTTTCTAAGTTGGATCAGAGAGCAGTATGAATCTCCAGCACTGTTGTCCCCTAATGCTTCTTACCCTGCTTGTATATTCTCTCCCCTTCCCCCAAGCATTTGCCCATCTCATGTTTTTGGCTGGGTTGATTATATTTTTGAAGTATACCTGCTGAGTTTACATTGACTTTTAATTTTAAGAGTAGCTTACCATGTTGTTCCTTTGCGTTGAACATGTTTCTGTTTTCACGCAATTAGTGTTTCAAGGTTATATCTTAATTGAAGCCTCCTTCAATTCTTACTTTGTGCTGACATAACTATCTTCAGGGCTGCATCAGTTGAAGGAGCTCCTCAGGCTCTGCAGAGCTTGTCATCTGAAGCAGGATTGCCATCTCTTTGTTTCAGTATGTTTAATATGCCAGTTTACTTTAATTATCTAAATATTGAGAGCTTTATGCTTCAGTTTCACTCCTGAAATGTAAATATTCTGTTTCTGTCATAGATGGTTGTGTCTCCACTGCAGCGTGGAAGCTTCATTACTATCAATGGGCTATGCAGTTATTTGAGCAATATTATATGAGTGAAGCTGCGTGCCAATTTGCTCTTGCTGCACTTGAGCAAGTTGATGAAGCTCTGGGTTCAAAAGATGATAGCTCCAGATTAGATCCACTTAATGAGTCAGCAACTGCCGTCAGGGGTCGACTTTGGGCAAATGTTTTCAAATTTACTTTAGATCTTAATTGTTACCATGATGCGTACTGTGCAATAATTTCAAATCCAGATGAGGAGAGCAAAAGTATATGTTTGAGACGTTTCATTATAGTTCTTTATGAGCGTGGTGCTGTGAAGGTATCAATATCCTTCCTCTTTACAACCTCTTCCTGTTTCACCTCTGGTCTTAATGGAAAGGATTGAGGACTTGATATTGCATCATGAATTAATTACTAGTACTTTTAATTGTTCATTTAGGAGACAGTGCAATATTTTTGAAATTTCATTGTCTATGGCCAGGGATTAATGTGTATTTTGTGGTACATAGATGTCCCAGTAAAGACAGATAGGAAAAAAATGTTGCTTTGTGCTTCTTGTTTAAGATTGTTATCTTTTTTGTGATGTAAAAAATATTTGGTTCGTTTTTTATGCTGCTGTTCTTCTGAATTTCATTGGTCACAAGATACAATTGTGAAATCTCTCTCGCTCTCTATCTTGCTTTGTGTGTGTCTCACATTGTATCAGTTGATTACTAATTCATAATTCACCTTTTTTATTTATTATTTCTGCAAATTTGTTTGAGGTGCTACTTACTTGAGATTTGCTATACTTGTTATAGATTCTTTGTGATGGCCAGCTGCCTTTTGTTGGCTTAGCAGAGAAGGTAGAGCGAGAGCTTGCTTGGAAGGTGTGTACTAAAACCATCATGCACAGAAAAACACTGTTTCTCAGTAGATCTTTCATGGTAGACCCACATGTTGACATCTTTCTCTTGGAATCTTTTAGGCAGAGCGCTCAGATGTTTCAGCCAAGCCAAACCCATTCAAACTGCTGTATGCATTTGAGATGCACAGGCACAACTGGCGAAGAGCAGCAAATTACATTTACCTTTATTCAGCTCAACTAAAATGTGAAGCAGCTATGAAAGATCACCAGCAGAGATCCCTTGCTCTGCAGGAAAGGCTGAATGGACTATCTGCTGCAATTAATGCTCTGCAACTCGTTCATCCTGCTTACGCTTGGATTGAACCTTTAGTGGAAGAAACGGCTGTCGGTCAAAATGATTATCCGAGTAAAAGGGCTAGGATAACAACACAAGATCAGAGTAATTTACTCATGGACACTTGTTTCAATTTTTGTCTGTCATTTGTTCCTTCAAAATACTTTTTACTTCTCGGCTCTAACATGTCTGCTTTTTGCTGCTCTATAGCTCCTGACAATGATTCACAGTCTCAAAGACTGCAATCTTATGTTGATGTGGAGAAACTTGAGAATGAGTTTGTTTTAGCATCAGCAGAACATTTACTCTCATTGGCAAATGTAAAATGGACTGCAACTGGTAACGCTGAACATCCTTGATTTATATATGCAGCATTTCTGAAGCATTGAACACCTTGCCTAAACACATTTGATGCATTTAGTTGAAGCTCATGTTAAACTCAGATTTAAAAACTCAGGTGTGTTGGCCCAATGCCTCAGTGTTTTGAGAGTCCAAAATTACGTTTGGACTCCAATTGTGATTTTCAAGTAGTCTTTGGCCCCTCAAACCCTCATTGCACCGCAAACTCAAGAAAAGAAAATATGATTTTCCCTAATGTGAATTTTCAAAACGCGCTTTTGCCAAACATGGGGCCTAGTGGATCCTCAGTTTGATACTAATTAAAATTTGTTTGGGGTAATTAACGTACAAAATTGAGTACAATTCTTGGTCATAATGGCTTTTGCCATCATGTTAGTTGAAAATATATGCTATATACATACCACACTTAGAGCATTTACTCATTTCGATCTTTTACCTAAAACCTTCTTTTTCCTTTTAGGAAATGAGAAAACCCCATCAGATGTTGTCGATCTCTTAGTTGACTCAAATTTGTATGATATGGCTTTTACAATAGTTCTAAAATTTTGGAAGGGTTCAGCGTTGAAGAGGTAACATTCCTTCTGTTTCTTTTGGTATAGACATTCTAATTTGTTCACCTTTTCATGCAACTATATATTGTGGTGGTTGTTTAGGTCACTTGGAAGAATTTTTGCAGCAATGTCACTGAAATGCTGTCCTAACAGACTAGGCCACTTGTCCATGGAGTAAGATATATATATTTCTCATTTGCTTTGTTAATCAAATTAGTCAGGATGCAAACGTTTCATTTACATCTGATAGTTCAAGAAATGACATAGCATTTGCCTTCCAGGAATGGTCACCGAAGGCATGGGCTACTGTTAACTGCATCTCAAGATGAATTAGTTTTACATGGATCACATGATGCGGGTCCTACAACAGTACCCTCAATGGGCAGTAACCAGTGGGAAACACTTGAACTCTATCTTGTGCGTACATCATTCTTCTTTTCATTTCCTCTTTTCAGTTATATTTTCGCTTTGAAGAAACTATAGGCTGGGCTTTTGGATACATGTGAGAGTTTATGTTGCGTCTTTATACGTGTTTTTGTCTAGGAGTTTCTTTTCCAATATGTATTGTCAAGCAGTAATACCCTTCACGCAATTTTCTTGTTCTTGTTTGTCAATGAGTTTGCTAGTTGCTTGATGACAGTGGTGCTTTAGCGTGTTGATATATATAACCTAGTTTACTTCCTCCAATGATATTGCTGAAGCAATGAAGCTGATAAAGCTTTTGGAAGGAACCTATCACTACAATCAGTTTGCCATTTAATGAATCTTAGGCAGATAACATTGCTTTGCAAAATGAGTCAATTTTATCTATATTTTAGTGGTATGCATTTTCCTTGTAAAATATTTGAACAGGTGCTGCCTAGACACTTGCTGCTCTTGATTGTGTATAATCCTTGATTTTTTTTTTTTTACTTTTTATTTTAATTTTTTAATTTTATAACTTTTGCAAACTTTATCAGATGCTGCTCTAAATTTTCATGCTATACATTAATGAAGTATTTGTATCTGCTGATAATTTTAAGTATAGTTTGCTCACTGTCAAGCGTGAAGTGATAAGTTAATATGGTCCTGAGAAATCTAAATATCGTAATCTTGAATGCTCAAAGTGGCACTGGACTCGTGAAGATTTTTGCGCACGCATATTTATATTCAGATTTCAATTAAAAGAATCCATACCACTGTGCTCCTATGGTGGCTTTCAATGTACCCCACATTCTTTTGGTTTCCAATTATATGAGTGTAGTAGCTCGTCTTGGCCCATGAAGTAAATAAAACAACCACTTGAACTTCCAGAAGTATCGAGCTCTTCCGAGTAGACGGTCTAAACTAAAACTAGTGTAGTGAAAGACTCAATTCATTATGTTGCTTTTTTTACAGTATGCATCTTATGATAGTGTTATTGCAGTGTTATGCCAAAATATAGAATGGCGAAAGAATGGGGCTGGAATTTTTTTCTTGTCTGAGCTTTCCGTTTCCTTTTCCACTCTTTTCCCTTTTCCCCTTTGTTATGCTTGCTTGCATGAGGGTTGGGAATGTGCAATATTATCATTTACGTACTTTTGCTATAAACTTGCAGGGTAAATATAAGAAGTATCATCCTAGGTTACCAGTGATTGTTGCAGAAACACTTCTTGCTGCTGATCCTCAGATCGAATTACCTCTTTGGCTGATTCAAATGTTCAAGGTAGATCTTCTTTATAAGCATCAATTTTATTATAAATTGTCACATTGTCCCTAAGAAGCTACTAAAAGTTTTGGGGAATATGATATGAGGTTAGTTATCTGAACTTCAGTGACTGTTCAAGTACATGGGCCATATGAAAGTCTCCTCTAGATTGGAACATTTAGAGCATCGTTATTTTTCCTTGTGCACTTCAAACCTAAACGAGAAGCATAATTTTTAAAACTGATGCTTGTAACTAGTTCATATGATGTTTTATTCATGTTTTGCCTGGTGATACTATGACATAAGTAATTGTTACCAAGTGAAAATGCAATTTTTCGACGAAATATACAATTGTGAATTCCTCCACGGGAAACATTTGTTGGATCACACAAGAAGTTTGGTGTCGATCTTCTGATAAGCACATGGTTAGGAAATGGGTGAGTAATGGCTGTATAAAGCCATACTGAACTCTGTAAGGGCTATACCTGTATGACCAATCTTGGTATCAATCCTCTGATAAACACATTTTTTAAGAAACGGGTGAATAATGGCTGTACAACCAAACTTCCTGTGGATCACACTAGAATTTTGGTCTAATCTTCGGATAAGCAAAAGGTTTTGGAAATGGTGTGTAATGGCTGTAAAGAGCCATACTGAACTTTGTAAGGGCTATATACCTGTACAACCAATCTTTGCTCAAATGCTGTTTCTATGTTCAATGTGCCATCTGCATTCTGTTATTGAATTGTTGTTACGAACTCTATCTGGTAGTTGCATATTGCGTCCTTTGCATTATTACAACTGAACTCCAAAGCCCTGGTTTAATGTGTTTCTCACCTTACATGGTTAATAGACTAATTGATTATGTGGTTAATGCCAGGGTGTTCGACGGGATAGTAGTTGGGGAATGTCTGGAAATGACACAGACCCAGCATCGCTGCTGCGCTTATATGTTCAATACGGCAGATATAGAGAAGCTACTACTTTGCTACTTGAATACATCGAATCCTTTGCTTCAATGGTAAAATCCATTTATCCATCCATTGCCACTTCTTTGTATTTAGTACTAATAGCTTACAGAATAAATACTTACTCTGTCGGGATACATAAGAATTGTATCTGTTACAAATTTTGGTCTACTTGAAAATGGAGGCTTACCAACCGTAAGGTTTTCTATGAGCTCTTAAAAACAAACTGAGCGTCAGGTTTACATTTAACAGTAGCATGACTAGAAAACGTCTCCAGTCTTTTTCTAAAACATGTTCCAGTTGGTCTCTTGGGCTGCCCATAGGCACATCTTGTAGTATGCATGATACACCAATCATAGACAGAAGAAAAGGATCTCTTACTCTATAATCTCTTTCGCACTCTCTTTCAATCTTGGCAACCAGTCTCGTGATTGGAAAACACTAATTGCCCTATGACAATGCGCATGAACTTCTATAGTCTGTCATACAAAAGATACTCCTCTCCCTGAAGATAGTCCCTGTTTCTATTTTATATTACCAAGAAAATCTCAACTTCTGTGATCAAAGCGTATTTAGTATTTGTGCTTTCTTCTTCTATTAAGTAACAAATCCATATTGAGATACCCATCAATTAATATAAACGTCCATATACTTCAGGTCCCATATATTCAACATAGTGGTGCCATTTGTTACCAGTTGATTTGCCTTATATATTTATTCACTATAGTTTATTTCTGGATTGTCTGCGAGTGACAGACAAAGAAATTGATCTGAGAATTGAAACGGTAGCTCGACGAATGGTCAAAAACTAGGGTATCAACGGAGTTAAAAGAACAAGGGTCTAAAGTCGTCATTTGAAAGAACTCTCGAATATTTGGCTGTGTGTAGCAGCTTTTCTTTTATGGTTTTAAGACTTGATGATTATTGCATGATATCATGTAGCCTCTGATAATGCGATGACTCTTGATATTACAGCAGATATACAAAATGAAAACCAATTTATCAATTCTTGTACTTGGTCCGTCCCAAAAAGATAGTCCTACTCTATCTTTGCTTGTCACAAGATGGTGTCCACTTTGACTTCAGAAATGTGGAAAACGGTTTTACCTATAGTTAATCGAGTACACTCCTTGGAGTAGTGTCCACTTTGATTTTAGTGCAAGCTGGAATTGCATATGTAAGTAATTAGGAGTTGCTCTCGGTACATACACAAGAAGTATGTGTAAAGTAGCTTTTAGGCTGCACTTCCTTGGTGCATTTCAATAAAACTTATTCACTTCTCGGGAAAAGAAAAATAATCATGTATAAACTACTACAAATTTGCATTTGAAGGTTTAATTCAAAAGTCAACAACCACCTCCATGCATGTGCTAGTAAGGGAGGATTAAGAAAAAAGGATAGGAATGTGAAAGAGGCTAAAGTTGTGATTGTTTGCATGTACGGATAAGAATGTGAAAGACGTTATGTGATTGCTTGCATGTTAATTGATTTCAGTGCATTGGTTTGAACTTGCTGTCCTAACTGGTCATTAAGGAAAGCTATTGATTTTCTGCAGAGACCTGAGGGTGTTATTCATCGTAAAAGACCATTTGCAGTTTGGTTTCCCTATACTACCATCGAGCGGCTGTGGTGCCAGCTTGAGGAGTCAAGTAGATTGGGTCACATGACCGATCAAAGTGAAAAGCTGAAGAAGTTGTTAAAGGGGGCTCTGCTGAACCACCTAAATCTAGTATGATGATATATTCTTGTATAATATCACATATTAACTTTGAATAGACTGCCTCATGTGAGATTTATTGTGTTTTATTTTCTATTTTCAGCTAAAAGTGGATTCAGATGATGTGCAGTCTTCTGCTGCATAGACAACTTTTTATTTGGCTATGCTCTGGCCTATATAAAGACGCGGATTCCTTAGTTTCTGGAGATCCCGTGTTGTTCTATGCCAACCATGGGTTACTACCTTCATTTCAGCATCATCCATCTCTGGAAGGACATCTTCAGCGTCTATTCCTCATAACCTTCATCTTTCTTGGCTCTCGGGACTAGCTTTACGCAGGTGGTAAGTCTGTAAACCTCTTTGACGCAATGCTGAACTGAACTCCACTGCTCAACTACCTGAGCCACTTAATCTGATATCAGCATTAATCACTGTTGTATAAGCTTGTCTTGCGCTTTGGTGTCTGAACAAATGAAAAGACAGTAAGCTATAAAAATCTTTTGGTTCACACATAGGTTTGTATTTTAAATTATTTTGCCTACTAGTTATTAGTTTTGTAGGAGTGATTGCTGGCTTATTTATTTATTTACATTCAATTTCAGATATCATGTAAAGAGAATATAGATAACTTGTGCCTTTGTACAAATGTGAAAATTCTTGTAAATTTTTTTCATATTACATTTGGCAATTCCAATTTCAGGTATATTCATATCCCTTAACCTTGCTTATTGGGGTTGTATGATTCATATACAGATCTTTTGCTACTCAGAATGTTATATATTTTTCGTCGGGTGAAGATTTACTCTTTGGGTTATGGGGATTGTAGTGCCCGCTGGCCCTACAGAATGTTTTAAACAATGCTTATATATTGAGTCTGCAAAACTATTCTGGCCTCATTTGGCTTTCACATCTTCATTAATTTTGTTTTTCGGTGTTATTAAACTTTTACTGACAATATTTTAGATATGTCTCTGTATTGTTGCATTATGTCTCACAATGTGTCACGTCTCGAGCTCTTTGCGTCTTTCTTGTTAGTAATGGTTAACTTAAGTTATTTTTTATATTCATAATATTAATTTATAAATTACACATGCACATTATCTTCCACCGATGTCAGATTGAAGACGGTCATTTATCAATTGTCACTATGAAGTGACAATGTAGGCGATAGAAGTAGAACTTCGGATTCGTGTGACGAGAACGAAGAGCATACATATGATTTTCGTTTTTCGTGGGACAATGTGTAATTGATGATCCTTTTGTTGTATATCATGTCGTTTTAAAGTTTCTTCCTTGATGTGATGACTGTTATTCTAAACGGATGGAACAACCAACCGTCTGAGTAACACGTGCTGCTATTTTTAGTGAGTTCTACATATTTTTCTTTTTTAGTTTTACCTGTTCGTTTTGGACGCTTCCACTGCAACCCTTGAACCAAATATAAAATGGAGAATGCATGGAAAACTTTTTGGTCTAAGGATTTTTTTTCGTCAATTATTCCTAAGGATTTAAAATGTCACAAGATCTCTTATCTCTTCTAGAAATGAGTAAAAGTCTAAACTTAAACGCTAAGATGCGCAAAATACAAAGAAAGAACACGCCAACAATGTGTCAGATAAATTTGTTGACCATGATGATTATTATTATTATTATTATTATTATTATTATTTTGTCATGACCATGATTTTTTTTTTTTTTTTTTTTTTGGCGGCCTTATTTTTATCTAGGTGCGTCACGTGTGACCACAATTTTAGCCCGTATTAAGCATTTAGTTGAAAAATCTCAAGTTATACGGGTGCAGTTATTATGTCTGTTATCGACTAATATTTATGGTTTCATTACGTACTATTATTGATTTGTTCTGAATTATCTATATTTAAGGGTAAATTTTATACTTAGTTCTTATTATTTACATGTTTTTTTAATGTAGTCTTTAATGTTTTAAAAGATTCATAGTGGTCTCTAATTTTTACAAAAGTTATTCAAAATGGTCCCTATTGTTCAAATTTAACTAATTTAGTCCCTATTATTTTCTAAAATAATTTAATTCAGTCGCTGTATATGACCTCTATTTATGAACTAAATTAAATTTAATGAGAAACAATAGAGACTAAATTAGATAGTTTTAAACAATAGAGATCATTTTAAATCACCTTATAAATATTAAGGAGTAATATAATTTTTTTAAAATATTAAGAACCAACTTAAAAAAAAGTATAAATAATAAAGACTAGGTGTGAAATTTACCCTATATTTAACTTATTTGATTTGCTAACTCGGTAGGGTAAGTTGGTCTTGTTCCCAACCTTACTTGAGTCTTGAACAAGAATTCAAAATTAAACTGATAGATAATTTGATTATTCTTCTTAGTCAAAAAGACAAAGATATGATATAAAACGCGTCTTATTCCAATACTTAAATCTAGAAGGGTCAAAGTATGATAATTAATGAGCTTTAAATTAATACTTCACATTTAATGATATATAGATAGAGAAGTGTAAAGTTATTTAATCGTTTAAGAAGTTTGACCATAGATACATTTTTGGAAAGAGGATTAATAAAAAGTTATTAAAATTAAACAAAATCAATTTGCTTCATGAAAAAACATGACTCAATTGGTAACAATTATGTCTCTAAAGGACTTGTTTATAGTGTTTAACAAGCAATTTTAGTGTGTTATTCTCGTGGTTCATTGCAGAAGAGATCCCCTACATTAATTAAACATAAATTATTTTTGGAGCAACTATCAATATTCAATTTTCACCGGTATAGAACTTTTTTCAACTAATAAAAATTTCATGACCGAACACCTTTAATGGAAAACATATATTGCAAAATGCAACCTAAGAAGGTGTATACATGCATGACGTGAAGAAAAAGCATCCAAATCAAACAAGGGCACAAAGCATGACCTCTATATTCTTCCAAAATTATGAGTGTTGGTTCAAAATAATTATGAAGCTGGGTTTAATATTTATCGACGTATATAGATGTCATCGTCATATTAGTTAGTAACAATAATGTTAGTTAATAATATTTAATGATTGCATTCAACATAGCAAAGTTTCTTTAATAAAAAGTAATTAATGCCTCAGGATATTCTTCCACGTTATAAATATTCTCTTCTAGAGAGATTAATCTAATCTAATGAGCCCTCATGTGGTGGCTCAACGAACTAATTATTAACATTTTTGTCAAAGGAACAATTAGTGTAATTATAATTTGGTTCTTACAAAAATATGAAGAGGCTGTAATGAACATAATGTGATGAATTATCAACAACAGAAGTAGAGAGTTCAAATTAAGTGATATGACAATGCCTAAATGAAATAATTAATCACATATTTTATAAGAATTAGTATGAGATATAATAAGAGTATTGTTTATAATCGGTGATGTGAGTTTCAATAAAATTTTGCATTTGTATATATATTGGTATATTAATAAAGTCAGATAAAAGAACAGTCAAATGTCAAGACTAGGTTAGCAGACCATTTCACGCCATCAAATCCTTAATTTTTAATTCCAAAAAATCGAAAGAGACCAAAAAAAAGAAGATAAAAGATGACCAATGATTGTGTAATTACTTTCTTATCTTGGATGACGTGAAATTATCTAACGAGACAATTAAATTATTTGGTAAAGTCTAATCATTAATTGATAAAAAGATAAATAATGATTGGATAATAACTTTTTTCTTTGGAATAATGTGAAAATTTAATTGACGAAATTTAACTATTGAATTATCAAACGAAACTCGATCATTAATTAATAAATTCTAAGTGTAACAATATACTTTCACACATATATTAAATCAACTAAAAACAAAACTCCAACATAATAAAAAATATTAAATCCATAATCTCATAAAAATAATTTCACCACTATTATTAAACCATACACCAGTAAGCACGGGTATTAACTTCTTGTAATCACGGTTGGACACATCGATCTTTATTGTATAAAAGGAAAAGAGAAAAAAAAAAAAGAAGTAAAAACCAAGAAAACACGAGACTGTTGAGTTTGAGTGACCCACTTTCCTTTTCTCTTCTTAAATACTTTTCGCTTTCAAATTTTCAACCAAAAAAAAAAAAGTAAAAGCAAAAGCAAAAGCTTCATCTCCACTTCCTTAATCTTAACGTTAACGTTAACGGCGATACAGACAAAGACAACGGCGAAAGGCTTACCGGTGCTCGGAGACAGCTCAACACCGGCAGCTCAGTAACATGTCTGCATCCTAAACCCTAGCTCTCTCTCTCTCTCTCTTTTTATTTTTTTTTGTTCTCTTTTGTGTATGTGTATATATGTGCATGTGTGTGTGTGTGTGTAGAAGTTGTTTACGGACTCTACGAGAAAAACAAGTGATAATATTGATGTTTTATGAAGAATTGAAGAATGAAATTTTATTGTTTGTATTTCTTGTTTAATTTTGTCGAATTGTAAGCTATTAAACTCTGATTATTGTGCTTCGTAAAAGTTATATGTCGTTTTAAATTATTTAGAAATTTTATGTTACTCTAGATGAATGAGGATTTTGAATTGGTAAAGTTTTGATTTTTTTCTTTTGGAGTAAATAATTGGAAATATAGCTGTTTTCTTTGTAAATGTTACATGTCGTTATAAATTATTTAGGAATTTTATGTTACTCTAGATGAGTGAGGATTTTGAATTGGTAAAGTTTTGATTTTTTTCTTTTAGGGTAAATAATTGGAAATAAAATTTCTGATTTCGCTATAATTATTTTTGTCGTTGATGACTTTTTATTGTATGATTGGACGACTTGTTTGAGAATAATAAATGAAGTTCATGCTGAGTTATTTGTTTTAATTTTGCTTTGTTATATGCGTGTTCTCTGTAGTTCGTAGTTACATGTCAAACTTGCGCATGAGTGCATAAGTTTACTGTAGTGATTATGGAATTGACGGCCAGTTCTAAATGCTTAAGCTGTTAGAGAGTGGTATTTTTTTATATATTTATCATGTTTGATAGATCTCGATTAAAGTTTCTTCTGTATATAAAAATTTTGGGAATAAAGATATGATTGATGATATAAATTTCATATTTCAAATTTTCAATTAAAAACGATTCTTTTAAGAAAGTAAGGTATACTAAATGATTATGTTATGTGTAAAACCTGTAATTGAAACTCAGACAGATCGTTTTGGAAAACAATAGAAGTCGATTTTGCTGGGGCAGTTAGTTTTCCTGATTTGGGAATTGTTTATTGTCTTAGGCTTGTCATATTGTTGTATCGAAGATATGCAACGATAATATATGCAATGATAATTACGAAGTGATATTGATTGTACAAAACAGGATTCTTTGTTGTGTGATAAATGCATGGGTTTATCAAAACTTTCTGGCTTTGGCCTTGTCGAATATCATGTGCGGTCTCAGGATTTATGTCTCAATCTTACTTAAACTTCTCTTTATTTTCCTTTGCTTGACATTGACTAAATATGACTCGATACCTGAGATATTTCACTTTATTGCTGTCTTGTTTTATTAATGATAATAGAAATTAATCTGCCAAACAGACTGCTGGTGTCTAGATGAATATTCCAGATTCTGCTGAATTGGGAAAAGACAATAAAAAATCTGGGAGTCGATTTAAGGAAGACAGTGAGTATGTGCGGCTGGTTATATCCAATGAGCCAAGTTTACTGGAAGCTAATGCCTCACAATCTCAAGAACAAAAGGGGAGGTCTCTCACATGGTGGATCAAGGCCACAATATGGTGTGTTATCATTGTGATAATTCTTCTCATTTTTGTGAAATGGGGACTGCCGTTTCTCTTTGAGAAGGTATTTCAATCGCTTGTATGCCTCCTCCTTTTATAACATATGTTTTATCTGTTATGATGAACTTAAGTTACGGAAAAAGGCTAAAAGATTATCAAGGGGTAGAATCCTATATATAAGCTAATTAACATATCTTTTTGGCCAGTGAATCCAAACACGCCAGTTGATGTGCAATTTGAAGAAGAAATATTACCAATATCAAATTCATCCAAAAAGCTAGATGATCCCATGTGCTTGATATATATATATATATATATATATATATATATATATAAAACAATCTCACAAACTTGTTACAAGCAGGCAAAAGCTTTTCTTATGTATGATAATTAACCGAAGAAAATTGGCACAATAATGATTTATATCATAATTTTATTTTTATGTTAGGTGCAGTAATTAATTTTGTTACCAATTGTTAAGTATTGAACCTTTACTTGAATGAATGTGCTTAGGTTCTCTTTCCAATCCTGCAATGGGAAGCTACTGCTTTTGGCCGTCCTGTTCTGGCACTTGTACTTGTAGCTTCTTTGGCTTTGTTCCCTGTGTTTCTCTTTCCTTCTGGTCCTTCCATGTGGCTGGCTGGGATGATTTTTGGATATGGTCTCGGGTTTGTGATTATTATGGTTGGAACAACTATCGGGATGATTCTTCCATACCTCATCGGTCTACTATTCCGTGAACGAATTCACGTAAGAAATCCAATCATTTTCCTTCATGCTTTTGTAGTGTATCTTTTGTGTCTAGTTATTGCCCATTTTTCTATATAATAAGTGCCTGTTGGAGTCTCCTAAATAATCATTTAACTTAGAAACTCTGTTTCTTATTGCATCTATAGCAATGGTTAAAGAGGTGGCCTCAGAAAGCTGAAATGATTAGATTGGCTGGAGAAGGGAGTTGGTTTCATCAATTTCAAGTCGTGGCACTCTTTAGGGTATCTCCATTTCCATACACGATCTTCAACTATGCTATTGTGGTGACAAATATGAGATTCTGGCCCTATTTATATGGATCAATTGCAGGAATGATTCCTGAAGCCTTCATTTACATCTATAGGTAAGTTTTCCGAGTCTGTTCTCTGAGTGTCTGTGTGTGTGTGTGTGTGTCTAATTGCGGCAGTTTTTCCCGCTCTCCAGTTTGAGAACAAACACTCAAATCACTGCAGTGAAGTTCATGTGGGACTCGTCTGTTCTCTATATGTTTGTATAATTGATAATGCCAACTTGGCTTTGCTTTTTAAGAGTGATCAGTCATATTTCAGCTTCGGGGAGGTACTGATTTGTTCTTCCTGCTATTTATCTGCAGTGGTCGGCTAATAAGGACGCTGGCAGATGTCCAGTACGGAAACCATCATCTGACTCCAGTGGAGATCGTCTACAATGTTATCTCCTTCATTATTGCAATCGTTACTACTATTCTATTCACAATTTATGCGAAGAGAACTCTAAATGATCTTAAAAAGGTCGAGGCCAGTGGTAATGTCCCATCTAGCAGTAATCTTGAGATGGAGAAGCTTCCGCTCGAAAGGCCCAAGAATTTTAGTCTTCCAACATCCTTGTCATAGCCTGGACGTTGTTTAGACTCTTAGTGTAAATAACTGGAGCTCATGAGGTATGACTCGATCTCTTGAAATCTGTGACCAGAAAAATATAACACACCAAATAGAATGTGACTGCAAGCATAATTGAGTCTTGAGTGTTCATTTTTCCTTGCCCCTTTTCTCTCAATCTCTTTACTCTTTCTTTCCCCCCCTCCCCCAATATTTCTCAGCATCTACATGCTTCCCTTATTTTCCTAATGTATCGATGAAATCAGGTTTAGCTGATGTTATCTCCCTCCCTTTATTGTGGCTAATGCCCCATGGGATTAGTCGGATAAAGTCCGGACGCCGCGGCTTTCAAAAATAAAATTACCAGAGGTGGCATTTTGCACCCCCTGGTGATGTATCATGTAAGTGATGGTTTGGTGTCACAAGCTTTTGATTTTGATATACATATACACGAGGCTTCAGCATTTACCCTTCAAAATAGAGTATATGTTCCAATTTTAGGTTCCATCTATAATATGTAAAAAATTACTACATAGCACAAGTGGGGTTTATTGACTTGACACTTTGTGCCAATAATACCCATGTACTTACTTTTTTATGAAATCATTCTATCACGCCCCGAAATCTATCCAAGGCCCGACAAAAAAAGAAAAAAAAGAAAAAGAAATCTATCAAGGCAAACTCGGGATTGTGATAGTTGCAAGCCTAAGAGGATTATACCTCTAAGGGCCGTGATTTTTGCGAGCCTCGGAGGTTTACTCCTTTGGACTGTGATCGTCATGAATTTTAGAAGATTATTCTTTAGAACTGTGATCATCACGGGTCTAAGATGATTACACCCAAGGCTTATAATATCACAAAACAGAAAAACAAATCTCACAAACATATCTAGTGTATGAGAATTTTAAACTCCAAGTAGAACAATAATTCCTAATCCTAATTTCACCTCTGCATATTTAAAATGTGAGAATTTATTTCACAAATTTCTGTCCCCTACAATTTATAAAGTATGTTAAACCTTATTCAACATCAATGAATGTTGCATCAATTGTTGATAGAATCTAAATAATACATATACTTTACAGAATAATAATTGAAGGAAAGAATCAAGAATGTGATGTTTGGGATTTGTTTGGCCCAGAAAGCTCTATCATTGTTGCTGTAATCCCTTCAACGGCCCTTGGTGGGTCAGCAGCAATGGAAATGCTTTCAAATGATTGTGTGGCCATACTGTCTATAGTTTCACTTTTGGTTCCTTTTGCCCAATCCACTAAGAGGCTGTGTGTATGCTCATCAAATATTCCTTGTTTGAACATGCTTCCCATCTGATATAAGCAACCATATTAAAACCAATCATTTCCAACTTGATCTATATAGATTAGCAACGATGGTACCATATATGCATATATAAATCCTTTCCGGCATCATTCCATTTCGAGGACTCACAGAAATTCCTCAGGTGATGCCATAATTGTATCACCTGTATCCGTGGTCCCGATGGCACCCTTCTTTTTTAAGAGAATTTGTAGCGACATGGCGATGCTGGTTTACACAAAAAATTTTATGTGTGTTGTACTTTATTGTATTTGTAATCATGTCCCTCTAAAAGGAACATCGACTCTTATGAATTTCGTCTCCGTCTATATATGTGTATGTGTGTGTGGTTGATCATCTTACCTGTGTCACTAGAGCATATAATGGCAAGGTGCTGTAACTGGCGAGTACTTGAACAATGACCCTAAACAAAAAATATAGTGTGTCAAGTAAACAAGGAGGAAATAATCAAAGATGTTATTGTATATCAAGTATGATAGACCTCAAAGTAAGTTCAACTCTTATTCAAACTTGCAAATTGCAAAAGTTTAGGAAATAATCAAAGATAGTATAATATATCGAGTGTGATAGGCCTTAAAATAGATCTGATCTTTACACAGACTTTACAAAAAGCAAGTACGCTGATGACGCTTTTTATTATCATGTATAAGATAGTATCATATATCGAGTGCGATAGACTCTAAAAGTAAGTTGGATCTTTTTTCTAGTGCTGCAGATAGCAAGAGTTTTGCACATTGGAGTATGCTTTTTGTTATCATATATCTGAGCCCTATTTTTATCTGACAACTTACCCTATAACAAGTCTGGGAATGATGAACCCCATCTTCTCCATGATGCATGATCTGAACCCATATGTGACCTGAGTGAGTGGTACACATAATTATACATTAGTGCAGTTTGCATTTGCATAAAAAATGTTAGAAAAAGTCCGCAAAAACTTGCTACAGAACTACCGAATAAGGGCAAAAATACGATAAATAGTATCTCTTGTAAAGCAACAATAAATGAATGGTTTGTATGCTTACCCAAATCCAAAAGAAGAATGCAATCTCAAAAGAATTTTGAAATAAAGTGAAGTGTATCAAGTATAGAACAATGGCTGGGCGATGAAACCAAAACAATTCATCAGAAGGCCTCACTGGTGCATCAACATTCCCCGTCTCCTTTTCTGCTACTTCTTTAGCCAAATCACCAATGATATGCTCAAGTTTGGCACCCACAAGAAGCAGCAGCTGCAAATTTTACCCAACTCTCATGATTTTGCCAATCTTATAATGATGAATGATTTCGATTTTGTACCAAGATAATGCACGTACCACTAAAGGCAAAAATGATAGCCAGAAATATGTGTGCCATCCTGCATTTTATGTGCATTGTAGGAATTAGGGATACAAAATGAATGAACTGAAGAACCCGTTAGGATTTACCATAGTGAAGTAAGGGAAAAAAGGAGGAGTGTTTTGTCCTGTAATGGAAGATTATGAGAATAATGAGCTATTAATACACATGTAAACTTAAGATTCAATAGTTTAAACTTTTAGGTCAAAGTTGAATTGTACATGTGTGTTAAGGTCAATTTGTCCCAGAGCTGCTGTAACAAATTGATAACAGAGTTGATAGTTTGAATAACTTGGGAAAGACCTTCGAAGGACCATGAAGGTTACGCTATCATGATGGATTCTCAATGGTACTTGATAATGGGGCTCGAAAGATGGAATAAGTTTGCGATAATCAAGATTCTTTGGTTGGACTCCGAAAGTGATATGAGGTCAAGGTAACGCAATGGAACAAGACTTGGTTGGTAGCTCCCAACAGGCTTATGCGAGAGTACGCTCGTGATGCTTCATGGATCATTTGGGCACACAAGGGGGACCTGCTAGGCTAGACTGGTAAAGATAGTTGAGGCGCATATTGATATGAAAAACTTGTGAGAATACTGATAAAGATGGATCTTTGGTAATGACTATATATAGGTGAAAGGGAAGTTGAGGTCCAATGTCTAAACTTCACTTTTGAAAGGAAAGAATTCTTAGAATTTTTAGTGGTGAACTAAGGGGACAAGGAGGAGCATTAATTTGTCCACATTGAAAGATTATGAGAAGAATGAGTTAGTAATATACACGTTCAGATCTAACAGTTTAAACTTTTAAGTCAAGTCGAATTATACACATGTATATAAGACTTATTTATTCTCGAAACTCCTTAGGCTCGCCATAACAAAACAAGGAACAAAATAAACGTACCTTCTATATTCATCAACAAGAAAACCACAACAAAGAGCCACAGGTACCAGCTGTTCAAGATCAAATATCAGCATTTAAGCATAAAATGGGTAGTTAATACAGGATTTTTTTATTTTTTGGGTCAAATCTAGGATTAAATTTTAAGGGACTAAAAACTGTATGCGTTTTACCTTATACCAACGATTTTCTTAAAATCGTGTTCGAGCGTTCGCAACATGTATTTGTGAAAATCAAAATTAGGGTTTGAAGGGATATGAGCCTGCATGGAGAGCAAGATACTTAGTCACATACTTTTGGCAACGCCTTTGAGTGATATTAGAGATACATCACATCAAATCTAGTCTTATTCTATGAGGTAAGGTCGGTTAATTAAAAAAAAAATTGAAATAAACGGTAAAATGAATAATAACAACATAAGGGAATTTTTACACGTATAAATCCTGATCGCAACGCAATATAGTCTGACTTGGTTACTGAACCATAGAACTGTTTGAAGAATGCCACCTATGAAAAACAAAATGATATATTCTTGTGTGTTAGAAGGGAATATAAAAGAAGTACTAAAATTATTTTCAAATATATGTAATAATCTTTCATTTACTTCAAATGAAAAACCGGTAATGCGTTAATACTTTATGTCATTCAATTGATATTTTAAGTTCGTTGTATAGTATTTTTTTTTTAATTATTAAATATCAATTTTTGCCTCTATAAAGTCAGACTTTTTATCTTATAGAGAACCGTGAAGCATCACTCTTCAGAATTTTTATGAACTATGTAGGTATTAAACTTACCAACCAACTCACGATAGTCGTCTTTCTCCAATATCTACCTGCTCTTCCCTTGAACATCTCGAGGTGAAAATGAATAGCATGAGCTACATTAAATCATGAAATATTTCATTATTATTACTTTTAGAAATAAACGAAATGCTTCTCATGATGCTCATAAAGTGTCCACATTTGTTGTAAAATGGAATAGAAAAATCACCTCTGTGTGGCCTTGATATATCACTTCTTATCGAGTGCTCCCAGACCCTCCATTGCCTTATCTACGTGCATGGTGAAAGTGAACAAACAGTAAATAAGTGAAGTTACTAAATTACTTGAAAACGGATCGGTTCATAACGTTAACAACGAGATTTAACGGTTGTGAACTAAGAGATATATGAACTAATCTCAATAGTTCACAACCTTTGAATATTGTCCATAGCATAATAATATTAGCAGAGAATCTTCACTTATGTCTTTACGGTTGTAAACTGATGACGCAATAATAATGAATTAATCTTGACAATTCACAACTATTGAATTTTGCTCATAGTATTGATAATGGTACAAAGGAATCCTCTCTTATGTCTTGGAAAATTCATATGCTCATAACGTTATTACGTTAGTTATGAGTGAAATTTAACAGATATGAACTAATTACCAGGAAAAAAAGAATCCTAAATATTGGAAAATCAAATATGATGTGCTTGGAATTACCTTGGCCCCTCCAAGAACCATGGTGGTTGCACAAAAGATGACATGAACAAGAGCCAAAACAAATATGAAAATGTGTAGCTGATGCAATGCTTCTATCGACAAGAATGGAACTTTTCCCTGGGTGAAAAAACCAAATAATGAAAGAGATCAGGTTGAGTTGGCAATATTTACAATTGCAATGTAAGATTTGCATTTAAAATATGAAACAAAATGAAAATGAACAAATACGAAGAGTGCTTGTAATGTTCACCCTGGTGCTTCAGAAAATGCTTTGTTGTATTGCTAGGTTTGTGACTTTTATTTCTTGAATTAAACACTGTTTTTCCTTTTCGAGAAGACTAAGTCATATTACATAACAATCATTATAGGAGATATCTCACCTTTTTTTCTTTCTCTAACAAAATCAAAAAAGGCAACGACCGATTATCTACACTATTATGCGCTCATTAACGTGTGTTGAAGCACCTTTGACAAAACTCAATACCACCATATAAGATATCAGGTTACTTTTTGTAATATTAATTGATTTTAAGATAAAATTCTATAATTCTTAACATGGTGTTAGAGCTAGCCCCTTGATCGAGGCAATATTGGATTATAATGTAACTATGCAGAGATAGTTATTTGAATGGTTGGTTGATTAAGATCTCTAAGATATATTTGAATGGTTGGTTGATTAAGATCTCTAAGATATATCCATTGACGGATCTTCATCAAGGTTAGTGGAGGCTACTAACCTCCAAAAATACTTCTACGTGTATAGGTATTTTAAATTTGAAAAATCAAATAGTCCCCATTAATCTACTCATTTAATTTGATCCTCAAAACTACCTACTTTTTCAATGCTCACTAATTTTTATTTATAGAATATCATTCGTATAATTATCAAAATGTGCGTTATAATTATCATGATAATACCAATTAGTTTAGGATGTAAAGCCGAAACTATAACTTTATAGATGCATTCATATCTTATAACTTTTGGGGTACAATCACACAAATACCAATGCATCGGATCCTATTAGAACTCTGAAATTAAGCGTGTTATATATATGCCTGCCAACAGGTTATACCTTACGTGCACAATGATCTGAGCTCATATCTTCAGCCAAAAGCCGCCTTCTGCTGTTTATTATAATGTGGTGAGAAGCCTCACCACTTTTAGTCTCGAGCTTGCATGGCAGCATGATTGATGCAAGCTCTGGAGATATGCAAAAACGGCTCACTATCCCTTGGAATACCGTTAGGAGTAGTGAAATAAATCCCAAAAGCATCAACTCTGTAAGCATGCAATGGGCTAAAATCAAATCAAATTAAACTAAATTTTATTGTACTAAGTGAACTTGGTTATATATATATGCGACATGTTATATAAGAAAAAAGAAAAGAAAGTAAGAATTGATACCGAACTTAGTTATACTTATAAGGATAGAATGCTATTTTCCTCTATGAATTTAACATAAATTTCAAACTCTCTTATGAGATTGTAGTTTTTCTCATATTCTCTCATAACTTCAAATTCTATCAAACAAAGTTAAAGCACATTTTAGTTTTTTTATTATTTTATTGAGCTATTTAATACTAATTTATTGCCTTTAATTTTTTAATTTTATATGTTTTTAAAATATTAGCTCGTTGCAAATAAGTTATACATTGGGTTAAAAACAATAGATTCAACTTGATACATATAATAATCTCGCGCATGACATGAATTTTGTATTAGAAGTTGTTTTTTAGCTTTTATTTTATGTTATTAAAAGGTTAGTTTATTGCAAAAAAAAAAAATTATACATTGGGTTAGAAAAAAAGATCCAATTTAATTTGAGATTTATATATATATGTACAAAAGAAATTATAGATTTTAAAGTGAATCTGGTTTTCTTAAAAAAAAAATTATCTTTTACTTATTTTTTTATATTAAAATATCTATGATTTTTTGTTGGATTGTAGACCTTTTTATCGAATGACTTTATTAAATTATTTTGTTTATTATATTTTTTTGTTTTTGTTTTAAAATATAAAAAGATGAAAATGACTTTTAACATAAGGTTTTGTTTCAGAGTTTGATGTCATGGCAGAATATGGATAAAACTAAAACCTAATGTTTTCTTAGCATTTTGTTATACGAGAAAAATATAATAGGAGTAGAATTGAAGATAACTGCGGACCTTCCTTCAGTTTTTGTAGAGCCTCAAATAACGCATCTTGATGATTACGTATGAAACACTGCATTAAAAACAGCAGAAATCACAATTGATCATCAGATTTACTCCAAGAACCATCATTTTCAGGATACATTTGGAAAAGAATTAAAAAGATGAGGAAAACACAGGTAATTATATATACAAGTCTAATGGGACTATTTATCGCTACAAGGCTCGCCTGGTAGCTAAACGCTACAAGTCGCTTCACCGGTTGATGGCCTGATTCTATTCGGCAAAGAACCAACGACATGAGGAGCTATGAAATTTTTTTTGTTTTGAAAATAATAAATAAATATAATGAACTACTGAGTAAAATGCACCATATATATCTCACTGTATTTTTATAAAATTGTATTATAAACTCTATATTTTAAAAGTTCACGTTATAAACCATATGTTATGAAAAATATTGTATATGACCCCCGCCGTCTATTTTTCTGTCAATTTTAACGCGGAGTATTGTAATACACACGTCTATGATTCTTACACATACTTGTTACAAGTGTTTGCAATTTGGGCATAATAAAAGATCGTGCAAAATTCAGTTTCATCCTAATTCCCCCTTGTTTAAGGTATTTTTTCAATTATATTACAAAATAAAAAATATTGTAAATACTTCCTTTTAATATTCAAAAAGTGAAAAATACTCCTTTTTTATATTAAAAAAAGTTGCAAATACCCCGTCAGATAAATGTCATACTTGCATCATAGACATGTATGTGTATTACACACCACGTTAAAACTAACAGAAAAATAGACGGCGGAGATCATATGCAACATTTTTTATAACACGAGTTTTATAACGCGACTTTTTAAAACACAAAATTTATAATACAATGTTATAAAAACACAGAAAGATATAATGCATTTCACTCTAAACTCCACTCTATCGGCTTAATAGTTACCTTTCCAAGTCTGTGAAGACCGCGCTCAGCAATGAGCGATATGAGAACAATCACGAAACAGACAAGAGCAACGATCCATGTCGATGTATACTCCAAAGAGCGGGATTCTTCCCCTCCTGACATTGTGTTTAACAGGGACGAATTTTGGCAATGCGATGTTGCAGAAACATTAATGATACAGTTGAAATCAGCTTATAGCAAGAATATAAAAAGGCATGTTTGACAACTGTTTTAACATGAGCTTGTAATAAGAAGCAAACGCAAAGAATATTAAGGAGTGAAGAACAAGTTTGAGAAACAAGATGCCCAAAGCAACGAACAAAAGTTAAAACATTTTGCACGCCGCCAAGCGTAGTGCAGAAATATAACAGAGCATCAATCATCAATTAGCTGGGGCGGAACCAAAAATTATTTTCGATGGAGACCAAAACAGATCATTTTTTAATTATATAAATTTTTTTTTTCAGTAAGAATTAATTAATTTTTTTAACAAAAAAATACATAAAAAATTAATTTAATTTTAAAAAATAACACATAAAACTTTCTTGAGTAGTAAGAACTACAGTCCCATTAACCCATTTACATTTGCCCCTGGCTCTTGGGGCGTGGGAAAAAGACTTTAATATGGGTTTGGTATAAGTCAATGTTAAGGTAAGATTGGTGTCCAACCCAAGGATCAATTATCTTGTTTACCTGCACAATGAATAACGTGGGCTCAATTTGCATATTGAACAATGAGGGCTCAATCCTGTCGATTGACTCCGATAGGCCAATTGACAATTGAATATAATTTTAACAATTATTTTTATATCTGAAATATTGCAAAAAGAAGGCCCAATTTCGAGTTGGTACAAACAGGGGCGGAGGTATCTAGGGGTCAATGGGAGTTACAGTTCTTACTCGTTTAAAATAACGTTAAAATTTTTATGTATATTAGTTAAAAAAATTAATTAAACCTCACTGAAAAAAAAATACTCATATAGTTAAAAATTTATTTATTTAAACCCCCACTGAGAAGATTTCTTAGCTTCGTCCCTGGGTACAAAGTCCTCCAACTTTTCATGCTTTTGGAGCACTTCTAGTTATCAAGAAGACAAAAAGCTATGTGAAGTAAAGAAGAAAAGGTACCCTACTCAATCCTTTAACTTATAATTAAAAAAAAAAAAAACCAAGTCTCCTTTATAGCATAAAATAAGAAGTGGCTATCTCTTTCATGAGGTGCAATTTCATGGAATAGGAGTAAGTTATCTGACATGTAACTTTTTATACCTGTGGCACAACTCATACTGTATTTGAGCACTCACTAGATAAGTCAGTGTAGAAAAGCGATACAGGTCTTTATCTCTCCAAAGTTCTGACTCTCTCTTTCTATACGCAATAATTTGAATTGATCTCCTGCTTCCCAAATGCCTTGATATTTTAGTATACAACAGAGGCATTATGGTTGACTACTACAACTATATGCCCCACTCTCAAGTTAGTAAGGGAGGATTAATAATTATGAACTGAAAGTGAGCATTTGGGATGAGTTACCTTCTCCAAGCGGGGTGGGGGATACTAATACTAATTCTAGCAACCAAGACGTCGACTCAAAATCATATTGCCGTTTGGATGAGGCGTGATGTCAATAGTAGTGTGTGTCAGAAGTCATAGTTTTAATGCGGGCGACTATCGTGATGCGACCTATATTAAGATCCTATAAATTACCCGATCCATTTGGAACTTCCTGTCAAGGTTACACAAAAGACGGAATCTGATCAGTTTTCCCGTCAGGTCAGTTTATTCTTGCCATGTGATTGAGTCAAATTGCAGTGTTTTTCGGCACCACAAGATCTGGAGACAAACTCTCGCAACTCTCGATTAACTTGATAGACTTCAACCTCATTACCAGGCGGAAAAACAAAATATAAGAATGGTTGAATTACACAGGAACATGGCTAACAATGCCATAGATCCATTTCATTTCTCCAAATCATTTCTTGCGTTCATATGTTTTCCATTTACAACTGATGCATAAGGTAGGTGGCATGCCTTAACACAGGCATTTACCCGAATAACATACTGCATTATTGCGCCATAAGCTGCTACAGGCGCGCATGTGTGTGTGCGCGCGTGAGAGAGAGAGAGAGAGAAAGAAAGAAAGAAAGGGAGAGAGATGCCTTTCTACTGCTATCACTGGCCAAAATAACTACAATTGTACAATGGGCAAAGGCACAGCAAATGCACATCCACCCTCGGCGACTTAAAAAGACAATGCTGCATCTACAGAAGTCGTGAAGCAAGCAACTAGACCAGTAGAAAACCCAACTCGGAATTTCTCTAGGGTGCTAATTGTCATCTAACAAAACTGCATTAGGATTTCTCTTTGATGGATACGCTCCTAGCGAAAGAAGGATCATTGTAGCAATCACTAGTGATGTGACGCGCTACGGGGCTTTGGTGTTACATATACGCTATCCTCATAGTCGATCACAGTTTGCATAAGTGGATTCCATCTGTCAAACACTATTCGGCCCCCACGACCAATCCTTCCATGAAAGCTGAATTGGCGTGCAGAAATTCCATCAGGCGTCAAAGAGTCTGACGGTGGTTTGATGCCCACAACCGCCAGTTTATCCGGATCCAGGGGTTTTGTGAACAGTAAAACTGGCTCATTTGGATCCTGCATTGATCCCAGAAAAAGATTTAAGTTCAATGATAAAACTATGCTATTAATGTAGCAAATGCCCATGCGTAGGAATACATATACATGTGATTTGTATACACCTATTCCAACCCATACGATTTATTGGAGAACGAAAAACTAAAAATTTCATAAGTACCAATTTATGAAGCCATCTGTATGGGGAATATCGCCGCCTGAACTCTGGCCTCGTGCTTCCTGCAGAAGGGGACGCCAGCTTCAAGTTTGGGAAGGGCAAATTTTGTACCACAGCAGGTTGAGTATGTGGACGGCTGTTAGCAACACCATCGGAGTCAACAAATTCTTCCTCACTTGAACCAAGCTTGCTGGGGAAGGAAGGCAATCCAGGTAGGGCCAAGCTGTCCTCAAGAAGCTCAGTTTCATGCTGAAACCCACAAAAGTCACTATCAATAGACTACTTCAACATAACGTGGACTACATTTGCATGGACTAAAATATTAACATCCAGTTTTAAGACAGCAATTATTATCAGCCATGTCAACGCAACAACATATTCTACACGTTAAGAAACTGCATAGTCCATACTCAAGGCAGTCAATTGAAAATGAAAAGATATAACAGGTTAGCAGTAACTATCAGAGAAAAATTATATCCTCTAAAGAACTGGACTTCCAATGTGGATGGGGGACATCTCACGCATTAATTTGGGAGGAACTTCTTTACGCTCCTCAGTTTAGAGAAAGTATAAGTTAGCACCTACAAATGAACAGCTCTTCAGTGTAAGCAAATTGATTGCAATTTCATACTTGAGGAGATCAAACAACAGAGCCACAATACACTATCCAAGGTTCAATAAAATGTTGCATCTCATGGAGACAACAAAGATCAAACATACACAAATGCAAGCTACCCCCTAATAATTTTAGAAAACCGTTCAACTAATGCTCTTCCTAGTATACGTAGAAAACATTCACTCTGTTCTCCCCAACCATAAGGTCATAATCTCACAAGTTCGTTGATGTAATTGCTCAATGACTAATCAGATCTTCATATAGAAGTGATAAAAGCAAAATATCAACAGTTTATCTCTGCACAGATATATGAAAAGTGTACGTTAACATACCTTATATTTCATTTGAATCCTCTGAAGGCTAACTTCGCTCTCCACAACATCTCTTTTCTTCTCTTCTCTCTTCATACATAGAAAACATGTCATGGGTGGGTGCTACCGGTTGTTACAACTATCTAACATCAAGGGTAAGGAAAGAGATACCTTGATCAGAGCCTCAAGGATGGTCTTTGCTTGTTCAAGATTGCACCTAACCTGGAGACATGGAATCGGAATAAGAGTCTGATGTTTGAACTATAAAGGCAAATAGGTTTAACTGTGAGCTCAATTTCGTAGTAGCAAAACATGGTGCTAACCTGGCGAAGCTTTACAAATGATTGGACATTGTTTTCTCTCCTTTGCATCTAACCATAAGGAAGCAGTATACCAGTTAATAAAATCTCATGCATCATGATTCCAAAGTCATCCAATTTAAATACATAATGTAATGTATTTATAATCAAAGCAATCTACATACCCTCCTTGTGTGCAATCTATGAGCTTTCTCTCTCGGCCTAAAAACATTGTATGGATTGGTGTCATTAACTGGTGGAGGCAACTGTAAAGATGAGAAGCAAAAAGATCATCAGCGTAAAACTCAAGCTGAGTTTAAGCAAGTAAAATTTTCCACCCAGCCAGGTTGAGAAAAGGTACATACACATGAAAAGACTAATAAGCTGATACATAAGAAGGTGCAATCACATGCACTAAGAAGCTGGAACCTTGATTTTCAAAAGCTGAAATGAAAAGAGGGTAGTTTGGGCCATCTTGGATCATGTAGTACATTACTAACAATAGAACAGAAGCAGTAAATTCATTTTGAAATGTCAAAGGTAGTGATAGAGAAGATAAATTTATGCTCCAACCAACAATAATCACATCTGCCACTTCCCTAGTTCCTCTATATATACATAATTGGAAGCCAAAAATTGTAAAAAAGTAAAGCAGAATCTATCTTTTTTGGACTTTCAACTAATTTCAGTATAAAAAGTGACAGCTAACCTGCAGACGGCGAAGTATAGGTTTTTGCCACCTTTCTCGCTGGCATAAAGGCATAAGCGTATGAGAATTTATTATGTATGTACCACTCTTATCATAACAAGCAGAGTTGGCTGTAATTGAGCAATAAACAAACTAAAAGATATAATCCATTTTCGTAAGAAATCTAATTACGATGGTGATTAAGCACTACCTATCCATGTTGAACATGAAACAATACTTCTTTTTGGTGAAACCATACAAACTACCACAAAGTCTTCAGATCATGAAGCTTTTATGGTTTTAACAATATATTTAGTCATATAACAGACACAGACATACAGTATGTTATCTACCACAGGCATCCAAAATTTTGACCCTACTATAATTTCCTAAAGTACACCACCAAGGAGAAGGGAGTAGAGACGAGAATGGGATTTTCTGGAATCGAAGGTCCAATGCAACCATTATCAAGGATGCTGCCACGCATCCAGACACCAAAGTGTGACTTTCATTATTGCAGAAACCAAGTACGTCCACACATGTAAAAATAGGTGTAACCTTATGCAATGGAAAAAATTTCCAATCAGACCTCATCAATGAATTTCTGGATCCAGCAATAATCACCAAACTTAATCTCCAGTATTCAGACATAACTGCCTAGCATCCAGTTCATAGAACACTTTGAGCCATTCCCCCTACTTCAAGACTAAATCCGAAACTCAACAGTGTTGCTAAGAGAAAAAGAATAATACTTAATAATGATATCAAACAGGTCTACTTTCAAGCTAGACCGGGAAAGAAAAGATAGGAGTCTAATAATTGCAAGCTTTCAAGTACTACAACGCTCCCAAATTAATTATTATATAGTGACTGAAAAAATGCTATGCAGTGGTATTTCAAATGAAGTTGATTTGATTAAGAGTCAACCTAACATTGTTATTGTAGTGGTATTTCAAATGAAGTTGATTTGATTAAATAACAGAAAGTCGAAGTAAAACTTGAATATAGTGACTGAAAAAATGCTATGTATAAAAAAGATGTAGTTTTTAAAAAATGTTCAAGTACTAAATTGTACTTCCGAAAAAGAACTCTATAATTAACCAGATGTACCATGGCAAAATGAAATGAGTTCAACTTGGAAGAGTCACACAGCATCTGAAATCGTCAGAAAGAGATTACTGATGAGTGGACTTATGACTTTGACCAGCAAAGCACACTGTACTATACATGCTTCTCATCAATTTGAATCTAAGAACAAATATTCTAAGACAAGTGAAGATGAAGAAAAACATATTCAACATTCTTTTACATTACCTTTTTTTTCTTCCATTGCAAACCACAATGAGTTATATATTAGCATTTGCAACCCACAATGAGTTATATATTAGCATGTATTAGTAAGCCATCTTTACTTTGTAAGGTTGATTTTCCCTGAGATGATGCTTCATGCATAAATACCTTATAATAATAGAAAACTGAAAATCTATAGCAAGCTTCCATCTAATTCTTTAAGCTACAAGCACGTTTTTGTTGATTCAAGATTCCATATTACAACTACACTGATCATAACAATTACACCATTTTAGGTCTTGATAAATTGCTCTCCATTCAAGAGATAGAGTGCACATGACATAGTACAACCTACGGTTCCACATTTTCAGTATACACTTACCTTTCCTTTCCAGTAATTATAGATAGATTGGAAAACCCCATATTTTATGGAGAAAGATTGTAAGGCCTGCAATTTCAAACGGACACAAAGAAAAATTAGACAAAGGTGAACTGATTTTATACCAGAATAAACCATAACAGATGCTCAACATGTACTGATGACAGTAGACAGAGAAAACCATATGATTAATATCTGTGCGAAAAGCAATATTTGTTATGAACATGGAAGACAGATAGTCCATTTACTCTCGATAAATTGATAAATCACTGAAAGTCCAGGAGATAATACAATAAAGATGGTGACCCTGAAACATCAATATTCATAGACATCTAGCAGGGTATTTCCTCCTTGCATCCAACTCTTAATCTCCCTCAATACAATAATGTGCCTCAATTTCAGGGCCCAGATTTTGTAGAGTTCTTGGAACAGAGAAATATATTGGTATAGTAGAACATCTTCCCAATGCTGTCAGAGTCCAGAGTCCAACAGACTTTAGATCAAGTTTAAGCAATAGCATCCGTTCCTGACCTATTCTATTCCTAAGCTTCTGGGTGACATGGATCAAGGCCCAATATTATGCAAGGCAAAGGTTAGATTCAGCATCTATTGTGTAGGAGACTCGCCATTCAATTCTAAGCTTTGTCCAATGAAGACCACCAATTTTTATATTTTTAATCTTTCGGTGTTCACTCTGAATTTCCATAAGAGCTAATTCAAACTAAAGAAGATAAAGCATCATTTGTGCTCACATTCTAGTTTAATGCGCAAGATCACCAACATCAAACAAGCTACAAACTACTATTAAGATCTCATACTGAAGATAAGTGCCAAATGAACACATAAAGTCTACAGAGTATACAGAACAATCAACAATATATTGCAACCAAAGAAATTGACTTTTACCTCTACTGCAGCATCAAAAGTAAGCAGCACAGGTATAGATGAGCCAAGCGTAAGAGTAATAACTCCAGCTCTTTCCCGAGCCTTATGATCTAAAACCTCCAATTTGTACAGGATTGTCTCAAATCTACATCAAAAAGCAAGCAACATAAGAACGAGCAAAAGAAGAAAGTCCAAGAAAGTAAATTTCAAGATTTTCTTAACCAATAAACTAGCATTCCCACCCTGAAAACCCCCCTTGAGTTCCAGAAAGAGACATCATCAACATGTTAAGAGATGATTAATCATAAATTCCTGAAGTGTGATAGAATTCCACTCATATCTGTGGCTAAGACTGTGAAGGGCATGCCCCTCAAACCTCATGTTGCTAGCATAATGTTTCCCCAACGGTCCACTTAAAAACAAAAGAACTTGCTAATGCATGTTTAAATTAGATGGACTTAATAGCAGAGTGCATGCACAAACTCAGAGCCAAATAGAACCATAAAAAAAAATGACTTGAGGTTGAATGTTTTACAAATGCCCTAACAAATTCTCAGTAACCAGAAAAATGAAGATGTTCATCAGTTACACGGAAGCTGATGTAAGTGGCCACATATAAAGATTTAATGACACTGAGCTGAACGCCAGTTGTCCATATAACTTGGACCAGTGGATAAAGGAGGAAATGCAAAACTAACTAAAAGAGTGACAATTGCCACGGGAATAACCATAAACTTAGAAGGAGGCAATTACTTTTCAGCTGCAAGAGTTTGCCTTTCTCTGTTGAGCTCTTGAAGCCAATCTTCATCCTCATTGTCTAGATCATACTCAACGAATTCTCCAATCTCAGCCAGAGCTACCATTAATTTAAGAAATTCAGAATGTAATTTGAGATGTCAAAAACCACCAAGCCACTGACTTAGTTCATATACCTCCCCTTGCATATATGTATGATGTTGACTGTGTGAAAGTACAGGAATAGTCTCTTTCATATGTATCCACAACCACAAACTGCGGAGTAGGTATTTCAGAACCCGATTTCTTGCTAGTAGTTGGCTGTACCTATAGAAAATAAACATTTTGTACGGTCAAATTATAAACACAATAAAGCAATACAAGAAAATTTACATGCTTCTTTGTTGGTCCTTAATAACCTAAAAGGGGGGTGAATTAGGTTGTTTAGGCAAGATTTAGCAATTTAAAATTTCTTAATATAGAGGCAATGTCAAGTAAGGATTGATAATAGTCAAGAAGCTCTTGTAGGCAATTTATCAAACACTTGGTGAGCATATAAATATTTAACACTAGATATGCAATTAAAGTTTCAAGGTAAAACCTCAATTAGATATCTCAACAATTACCAAGTAATTAAAATTAGCAATATCCACACGAAAGTAAATAACTTGGAAATAAAGAGAATAGAGTAAGAGAAATCAAACACGATGATTTTCAAGTGGTTCGCACTCCCGGGGGCCTAGTCCACCACCTAAGGTCTTCTCTTCCCTTAGGATTTTAATAACACTTCACTATGATGCTTCTTCAAATGTTGGTGAAGCAAGAACCAACTACAATTACTCTTGAATCCACAAGAGTCACACAAGCTCCTTCAAATGTAGGTGAAGCTTAACCTATTACTCTCTCTTCCTTTGAGTCCACAAAGGATTACAATACTTCTTCTCACAATGATTCTCTCAATCTATGTGAAAGAATGTATTACAAAGATTTTGTGATAGAATAAATGAAAATTGCAACTCTTATTTGAGTTTGATATTACACTTTTGAAAAATGATTTGAATGCTCAAAAGATATGATAATGATAGCTCAAGATTTCTCAATAGGAATGATATGAAAGCTCTTTGATAATCTGAAAATTGTGGCTTGGAGAGATGATGTTGAGGGTGAGAAGGCATGGCTTAAAAAGAGGGAAAGATTAGACAAAAATCAGATTTTAAGCAAGATTTCCGAATTTTCCCGTTAACTCATCCGGCCGCTGAGGCACTGATCCGGGCGCCCGGAATGAGCATGTATCGCCCGGAAAAGTCCTTTCTGCCGGGCGATGCACCTTCTATCCGTGCGACCGGAAAATGCCGGTAACGCCCGGATGCCATAAAAATGCTAAAAATATATTTTTAGCCCATAAATATTTGGGCATATTGAAAAAAGAGATTTCTTAGCATTTTTTTAACATCCCAAAAAATTCAAACAGTTGAAAGGTATTTTTATAAAATGATTTCAAAAGCAAAAGTTTGAAAACAAATTTTTCTACGAAAGATTTTTTGAAATAAGAAAACAATTTCTTTGAGAAATTTTGAGCGATACAAATCATACTTAGGCAAGCGACAACTTTTACGGTCGGTACCCCTTATGTCACCACTTCTCCTTCCTTATGACTCCCTCTTTATCTACGAGTCAATAACTTGAATTCTTTAGGGCTTGGATACAATTTGATAGTGCTTGGTCTTTGATCCAAGAAGCTTTCTACTCTTGACTGAAACAACTTGATCCAATGTTGGTGTAGACTTGCTTTGGAAAGAAGGTCTTACAAAAAAAAATGCTAAAGCACAATTAAGATGTTTTGTTATTATCAAAATAAAGATTATAGACTTTTCATGCCAACAATCTCCCCCTTTTTGATGATGACAAAACATTGAAGTTAACAAGCATGAAATAGTTGAAATTTAAAGAATAAAACTTGAATTGAGGTCTCCCCCTCAATTTGTGCTTGATAAAATTTAGTCTTGATCCTGAAAAGCAAAAACTCCCCCTGAATAAGTGCAATGATAGGCATATTTACTTCAATACTTTCTCCCCCTATTTGTCATCACAAAAGAGCATTCTATAGCAAATAAAGACAATAGTAGGCAACAACAGGCATAAGGCAAGAGAAAAAAATACAACGCATTAATGAAAAGAAAATATCCAACCAATGTTAAAGGAAGAAAAACAGCTAAAGAGTGTTTAAGGAAAGATTCAACTGAAAGCAAAAATAAAAAATAAATAAATAAATAAATTGTTTGAGGAGAGAACACAATTTAAAGCATCCATAGACTAAGAACCAATGTGGTGATCATATAAAGCCTTCAGCATCTGCTCCATTCTGTCCAAACGAACATCTTGTTCATTCAGGTGTACACGAATTTCATCAAGGGAGGAAGAGTGAGAGGAAGATGGTCTAGCCCTTTGTCCTTGAGAGGTGTCAACACCACTGCTGCCTTGTCGTTCCATAGGATCTCTAAAAGTAGTGGGATCAACATCAAGGGATTCAAACACAAGAGGATCATCACTCGTATCATCACCAATATTGAGAACACGAGAGTTATGAATTTTCAGCTTTTGGCGAGTGAGGCTAGTAACATTGAGAAGATAGGATCTATCACTAATGGCCTCAAAACCATGATCTCGTGGAACTTCTAAAGACTCAAACAGGTGAGTTAAGGGAACCCCATAAGCAAGTTGATTTTGAGCCTCCTTGGTGTGAATGATATGGTTAATGATGATGTGCGGAAGATTGATACGTTTGGCTTCATACATCAAATACATCAACAGTGCAGTGAATTTTGGAATTGAACCATCCTTAACTTCCCGTGGAATAATGACCTCATGAAGAATATAAAATAGCAGCTTCTTTTCTGGAGTGAGATCCTTAGTCTTAGGATATCCTAAGGAGCTTGTTCCTGTACCTTCCCACAGAAATTCTATAACACTGGCTTCTAGGTTTTCAAGAATACCTTCTGGCATACCTCTATATGAATACAGTTTGGTGCCTTGATTAGGAATCCCAAAGGCTCTAGCAACAATACTTGCAGTTAATTCTAGTTCCTTAACTTGACTATTAAATTTCATGGTGGTGAAGTCTAAGTTAACATAGTAGTAGAATTCTCTAATCCATGCAGTATTGCCTTTGTTTTCAAATCTTAACATAGGTAGCCACCCTTGAGCATCTAAAAGCCGATAAATTCTAGTATCATTAAGCAAGGTGGGAGGATCTAAAATCTTACCCCATAGAATGTTTTGTTGAGGAAAAGCATCTGGATTAACAATGATCTGAGGGCCAGCGGATGAAGATTCTCCTTGCTTGTGTTTCCTGGAGTCAGCCCTTGGTGGTGCCATTTGAATTTGAAGGTTGAAGAAGCTTGTTAGAAGAAAGGTTTAGTTGAGGAATTTTACCGAGCACCTTGTATACAAGGTTTTTTAAGGATTGGGTGTTGAAGCTTTTGATGAAAATATAGAACAAATATTTTCTAGATTTACCGATATTGTTAATGCTCTAAAATCTCTTGGAAAAGAGTATTCTAATGAAGAATTGGTAGGAAAAGTTCTCCGAAGCTTAACCGAGCCATGGGAAGCTAAAGTAACGGCTATTGAAGAAGCTAGAGACCTCAAAACTCTCACTTTTAGTGAACTTATGGGATCTCTTATGAGTCATGAGTTGAAGAGGAAAGATCGAGAAGAAGAAAAGAGGAATAATAAAAAGTCACTTGCGCTTCTTGCATCAAAGGCTTACTCAAGTGATGAAGAAGAAGAAAACAAAGAAGATGATGATGAGATAGCTCTTCTTACAAGGAACTTTCAGAAATTTCTTAAATTCAAAAAGGTAAGCAAAGCTCCCTACAATAGGTTTATGAACAAAGGAATAAACAAATCAAAAGAAGAAGGAAGATGCTTCAATTGTGACAAGACGGGTCATATAAAAGCAAATTGTCCAAAATTAATCAAAACCAAGGAAGGAAAAGCCTTGAAGGCAACATACGTTGATGACGATGCATCAACCGGTGAGGAAAGTGAAAATGAAGAAGTGACAAACATCGTTTGTCTTATGACAAAAGAAGATGATGAGGTATGTTCTTCCTTTAACTCCGAATATTACACCTCTAGCTCATTAATTGAAAATGAATGTTCTTTTGAAGAATTACAAAATGAATTCTCAAAAATGCATGATAATTTTGAAATTGCAATTTTTAAGATACATGAACTTCAAAAAGAGAATAATACCTTAAAAGAAGAAAATAAGTTGCTTGAAAAAGATCGAAATTTTGCTCATGAAAAAGCACTTAAAACTCATTTCGAAAATAATAATCTTCAAACAAAAATTGAAAAGCTTGAAAAAGAAAATCAAGGATTAAATAGAAACCTTGTAAGATTTACAAAAGGAAAAGAAAACCTTGATAAAATGCTTGGTTCTCAAAAAATGGCTTTTGATAAAAGTGGAATAGGATATGAACCTTCTTCAAAACAAAAATCCTTAAAAAGCTATTTTGTTAAAGCATCATCATCTACAAATGAAGCATCAACATCTAAAGGATTTCAAAAAACATGCACCTATTGTGAAAGACAAGGTCACATAACATCACATTGTAAATTTTGAAATATGATAGGTAGAGACTCCAAAATTCCTTCTTGGCTTAAACCAAAATGGATTATCAAAAGTGTTAAAAGTCAATACTAACAATATAGGACCCAATAGAACTTGGGGACCTAAATTTTGTTTTTGTATATAGGTTACCCTAAGGATGAAGTATGAAGGAAATTGGGTCATTGATAGTGGATGTTCAAGGCATATGACCGGTGATCCATCTCTTTTCTATGAGCCTATCAAAAATTACAAAGGTTTTGTGAGCTTTGGAAATAATGAAAAAGGTAAAATCATTGGTAAAGGTAGCATTGGAAATAAAATATCCATTCATGATGTGCTACTTGTGAAAGGATTGCAACATAATTTGCTTAGTGTAAGCCAACTATGTGATAATGATTATTTAGTTGAATTTAAATCATCGTGTTGCACCATTTTTGACAAAATGAAAAATGTGGTATTTACTGCAAATAGACACGAAAATGTCTATATTATTGACTTTGAAAGTATATCTTGCCAAAATATTGATTGTTTAATCACAACAAATGAAAGTTCGTGGTTATGGCATAGAAGATTAGGACACATTAGCATGGATCTACTTGGTAAACTTTCTCGAAAGGATCTTGTGAGAGGCCTTCCTAAGACCAAGTTTGAAAAAGATCATTTATGTGATGCATGCCAATTTGGAAAACAACATAAAGTTTCTTTCAAAACCATTAGCCATGTGTCTACATCAAAAGCTCTACAAAAACTTCATATAGACCTTTTTGGATCAATGGATGTAATGAGTCTAGGAGGATCTAGATATGTTTTTGTTATTGTTGATGATTACACTAGATACACATAGGTGATGTTTCTTGCTTTCAAAAGTGATGCTTTCAATGAATTTGCAAAATTCTGTAAAAGAGTGCAAAATGAGAAAGGATACTATATTTCATGCATTCACAGTGATCAAGGCACGGAATTCATAAATGCATCTTTTATGGAATTATGTGAACAAAATGGCATTGAGCATAATTTTTCGGCTCCTAGAACTCCTCAACAAAATGGGGTTATTGAAAGGAAAAACCGAACTTTACAAGAAATGGCAAGAACAATGTTGAAAGAAAATAACTTGCCTACATACTTTTGGGGAGAAGCTGTAAATACAGCTTGCTATACTCTAAATAGAGTTTTAATTAGGCCTTCTCTAAAGAAAACTCCATATGAATTATGGAAAGGACGTACTCCAAATATCTTACATTTTAAAGTTTTTGGATGTAAATGCTTCATCTTAAATAATAAGGACTATCTTGGTAAGTTTGATTCAAAGTCCGACGAAGCTATTTTTATTGGATACTCTTCGAGAAGCAAGGCATATCGAGTTTACAATAAAAGAACCTCTGTAATTGAGGAATCTATGCATATTAACTTTGATGAAACTAACCCATTTATGTCAAGAAATGATGAAGACGATAGTATGAGCTTTCAACAAGTTGAAGAACAAAGTCAACCTATTCCGACAAGTGAAGAAGGCAATACATCCACAAGCAATCAGATTGATACTCAAATAGAGGAAGTACAACCAACTTCAAATGATCAAATCATATCAACAAATCAAGATCTCCCAAAGTGTTGGAAATTTGTCAAAAATCATCCAAATGATCAAATCCTTGGGGATCCATCACAAGGTGTAAGAACTCGTTCCAATCTAAATACTTTCTGTGAACATGTAGCATTTATATCTCAAATTGAACCTAAAAATATCAAAGAAGCCTTATTGGATGATGATTAGATTATTGCTATCCAAGAAGAGCTTAATCAATTTGAAAGAAATCAAGTTTGGACTTTAGTTGAAAGACCTAGTAATTACCCGATTATTGGTACAAAATGGGTTTTTCGAAACAAACTAGATGAATCCGGTAATGTAACTAGAAATAAGGCTAGACTAGTTGCTCAAGGATATAGTCAAGAAGAAGGAATAGACTATGAAGAAACCTTTGCACCAGTAGCTCGACTTGAATCCATTAGAATGTTACTAGCATATGCATGTTTCATGAACTTCAAACTCTATCAAATGGATGTTAAAAGTGCTTTCTTAAATGGATATCTTCAAGAAGAAGTTTATGTTGAACAACCACCCGGTTTTGAAAACACAAATTTATTAAGTCATGTATTCAAACTTCAAAAGGCTCTTTATGGACTTAAACAAGCACCTAGGGCATGGTATGATAGATTAAGTAATTATCTACTTGACAACGGTTTCTCTAGAGGTAAACTAGACTCTACTCTATTTGTAAAAAGAAAAGCTAAAGACATTTTGCTTGTTCAAATTTATGTTGATGACATTATCTTTGGTGCTACTAATGAATCCCTTTGCAAGTACTTTTCTGAATGTATGCACAAAGAATTTGAAATGAGCATGATGGGAGAATTAAATTTCTTCCTTGGACTTCAAATCAAACAAACAAAAGAAGGGATCTTCATTAATCAAGCCAAGTATATCAAGGAACTCATCAAAAGATTCGGGCTTGAAACTGCAAAAGAAATGAGCACCCCTATGGGAACGTCAATCAAACTTGACAAAGATGAAAACGGTAAATCTGTTGATGAAAAGCTATATCGAGGTATGATCGGAAGCCTTCTCTATTTAACTGCCTCAAGCTCTGATACCACTTGTTGGTCCTTAATAACCTAAAAAAGGGGGGAGGGGGGGTGAATTAGGTTGTTTAGGCAAGATTTAGCAATTTAAAATTTCTTAATATAGAGGCAATGTCAAGTAAGGATTGATAATAGTCAAGAAGCTCTTGTAGGCAATTTATCAAACACTTGGTGAGCATATAAATATTTAACACTAGATATGCAATTAGAGTTTCAAGGTAAAACCTCAAATAGATATCTCAACAATTACCAAGTAATTAAAATTAGCAATATCCACACGAAAGTAAATAACTTGGAAATAAAGAGAATAGAGTAAGAGAAATCAAACACGATGATTTTCAAGTGGTTCGCACTCCCGGGGGCCTAGTCCACCACCTAAGGTCTTCTCTTCCCTTAGGATTTTAATAACACTTCACTATGATGCTTCTTCAAATGTTGGTGAAGCAAGAACCAACTACAATTACTCTTGAATCCACAAGAGTCACACAAGCTCCTTCAAATGTAGGTGAAGCTTAACCTACTACTTTCTCTTCCTTTGAGTCCACAAAGGATTACAATACTTCTTCTCACAATGATTCTCTCAATCTATGTGAAAGAATGTATTACAAAGATTTTGTGATAGAATAAATGAAAATTGCAACTCCTATTTGAGTTTGATATTACACTTTTGAAAAATGATTTGAATGCTCAAAAGATATGATAATGATAGCTCAAGATTTCTTAATAGGAATGATATGAAAGCTCTTTGATAATCTGAAAATTGTGGCTTGGAGAGATGATGTTGAGGGTGAGAAAGCATGGCTTAAAAAGAGGGAAAGATTAGACAAAAATCAGATTTTAAGCAAGATTTTCGAATTTTCCCGTTAACTCATCCGGCGCTGAGGCACTGATCCGGGCGCCCGGAATGAGCATGTATTGCCCGGAAAAGTCCTTTCTACCGGGCGATGCACCTTCTATCCGGGCGACAGAAAAATGCCGGTAACGCCCGGATGCCATAAAAATGCTAAAAATATATTTTTAGCCCATAAATATTTGGGCATATTGAAAAAAGAGATTTCTTAGCATTTTTTTAACATCTCAAAAAATTCAAACAGTTGAAAGGTATTTTTATAAAATGATTTCAAAAGCAAAAGTTTGAAAACAAATTTTTCTACGAAAGATTTTTTGAAATAAGAAAACAATTTCTTTGAGAAATTTTGAGCGATACAAATCATACTTAGGCAAGCGACAACTTTTACGGCCGGTACCCCTTATGTCACCACTTCTCCTTCCTTGTGACTCCCTCTTTATCTACGAGTCAATAACTTGAATTCTTTAGGGCTTGGATACAATTTGATAGTGCTTGGTCTTTGATCCAAGAAGCTTTCTACTCTTGACTGAAACAACTTGATCCAATGTTGGTATAGACTTGCTTTGGAAAGAAGGTCTTACAAAAAAAAATGCTAAAGCACAATTAAGATGTTTTGTTATTATCAAAATAAAGATTATAGACTTTTCATGCCAACATTCTTATATGTTCATAATCATAATTGACATGTATTTATGCGCTCATTCTTGCATGTGAAGACAAAATAACAAAGAATACTCTTAATTCGTTATTTAGTTGACCTATTACCACTTATGGGAAACAACAAGTTCATCACGGAAATATTCCACAGATAACATTAATTCCATGAATGTGATTGTTACTGGTTTTGTGATTCCCAAAATAGAAAAGAAGAGATATTTCCACCACAGTTGGCCAATTCCAACCACTGGGAAGTAGCCATAATTTTCCTTTCACTAATCAGCTACCTCTAAATTTGTGTTAACTATCCCAGAGGGATAGGACATTAGAGAGCATTAATATTGTAATTTATGTTTACAGATACGGATAAACTTCAAAAGTTGTTTTCAAGTGCAGATAAACACATAGCATACATTTCCCAAAGGCTCACTCTTTTTCAGAAAGAAAAGTGTAACTGTTCTGAAAAACTGATCTAACCCTAACGTGCCGGAGTTCACAAATCTGTTATAAACATGAAACTGTTATTCCTATGTTTGAGCCTACATTTGCAGATAGAGAATCAGTACTACCAACAATTGATCTATTGAATGGCCATCAAATCAATTCTTGCAAGAGTATAGCTCGTTACTTTTACATTTCATTTCCACGTAAGGTGAGATGCAATAGCAGACCTACTTTTTCCAAAATTTGTTTTGCACATGAATCGGTTTAAATTAGATGTTAGTTAGGCAACATCATCTATTTCTTTTGGTGATCAAAATTCCCCATCTCCACCCCCACCCCCACCCCCCTGGGTGCGTTCACTAATCTAATTTGGATAGCATGAAAGAGAAACATACTTAAAAAAGAAAAAAGGAAGAAAGATTAGACTGGTTCAGGTTTGATTAAAATCAGAAGGCAATACAATCTACATCATAATTTCTATCTAAAGTCTAGAAACACTTAAGCTCAAAACCATCACCTGTTTTGGATGTTATCATACAAGGACCAAACTTGAATAAGACGACTTATAACCGTGCGAGAATTGGTTCTTGAACTACCCAAAGTCAATCTTATGTCCTTTTTAATTTAATTTTGTATTCATCAAAACAAGAATATAACTAACAACAATTGCCTAGTCTTTTTTCTTGATTCAATTTTTTTTTTTTTTTTTTTGAGAAGTGAATAAATTTTATTAATATGCACTAAGGGGTGCAACCCAAAACTATTTACATCAGCACTGTAAAGTATCTACACATTCTTGAATTAAATTTATACCTATTACAAGGAACCAAAATTGATGTTTCATTGACAAAAATAATCTCTATTCTCGTCATTACATTACTAACAGACTCTTATCTTCTTTGCAAAAAAAAAAAAAAAACAGACTCTTATCTTAAATAAATGTTCTCAAGTTCAATCACTTATATAAGTACATAAAAGATAAATACTGTTCCACATGAAAAATGAGTATACAATAGATACTTGTACTAAATCACAAATAGCACTAGCATGAAGCAACATATACTTGTAGAAGCGAAAATTCTACACGTGGATCTTCCACCCTAAGAAGGGGCAAAAAGGAGGGAAGCACAGTCAACGCATGAATAATACGCTGAAGTAAAGAAAACCTATCCTATTGCAACTACAAACACAACTACAAGGAACCATTTTCGTGATTGACAAGAAGGAAAATGGACAAAGAAGAAAGTAAATCTAAAGCAAATAACTAAACATACTAAGTGCATTATTCAGTAAAACACCTGAACAAAACCATAAAACAGTGGCAAACAAGAAAATTCATGTCTCCATGTGTCAATATCCTTAAAAATTCATAAGAATGCATACTTTTGAAACTATTTCCCTTTTCTGTTGCTGAATTGAAGCAACTGGTTCTCTCTGAAGGATGAGTTTCATGCAAGTTTCGACCAAAAAGAAAAAGTCAATTCGCCAAGACTAATATGATATATGCGCAAGAGTGAATCTCTTTTGTTTAGCAGTAGCATAGCAATTGTAACATCACTGACTTCATAACCATGCCTATTAGCACGCTATTGTAATGATAGTAGGGAAGCAGAAAACCGCAAACAATAAACATAAAGAATGTGACAACATATATCAAAAACGATAAAAAGTAGCATAAACTATATATCGAGCTTCAAAGAGTAATGGCAGTAGGCACCTCATTGTCAGCCTCTGCAGCAAAACGGAATAAGTGGGAGTTGCGGGTAGAAGCCGGGGTCTCATCATCGTCAAAATCCTTCACAGATTTGACAATAGGAAGCTTCTTATGAATGTCAAGTGGGCGTGGCCTAAATGAGAGTCTACTTATATCAGCTCGTCTCCACAATCAACTATATCTCTTTATACACTTCTTCTTATCATGCCCTCCTTCACTTTTTCTCACAAATAATCCCACAAAAAGAAAAAAATTAGTTATTGGTATTAAAGATTGGATATCAAATTATGAACATTTAATGATCTTCGGAATTTATAACCACAGTTATATACTAGCCACAATTATATACACTGCCCTCCTGTACTTTTTGCCAACAACAATTCCAAAAAATTCATCAATTATTGGCATGTTAAAAGATTAAATATGTGATATCCCACATGGGTAAGAGAAGTGTTAAATGTGAGGTTTACATGTGGATATTGTGAGTTAAAGTGAAAATTTGGGTTAATCATTTCAAATTGATTGATTTGAGGGTCAAGTAATTATTTCTTTTAACTATAACACTAGTCTTGCATGCATGTATGAGATTTTGGACTCGGAATGTGACAAAATATAAGAAGAAAAGTTTGATGTAATGGTGAAGTTGTCGCCGCGTAACCTAGAGGTCAAGTGTTCAAGTCATAAAATTAGTCTCTTGCATAAATGCTATATACAATAGACCCAAAGCGGGTCCGATACTTCCCTAGAATCACACTATAGGAGTGTTTCGTACAATGAGATGTTCTTTAAAAGATTATATATTTTGGCATTCGCGTATAGTAAAATTGTTGCATTGTTTCCCGGAAGTCATGACTCTATTAAGGAAACCTCCTCTTGCAAAAATGCAAGATAACGCTGTGTTACAATAGACCCAGGTGCACCTCCTGACCTGCATATAACAAGAATTTCATTCACCGTACTATCTTTTAAAAGATTATATATCAATTACTGTGGATGAATGTTAACTAAATTTCCAATATATGGCCACGATAATATAATTGCAGCATAATGCTACAGCATTGATTTGTGTGCACAGCCCTAATAACTAGTTTCTAATTTGAATTGAAAACTGGCGCCCTTTATCCCATATAAAACCCTAAGGGCTAAGTATACCTACAATCGTTTACATATATATTTGCATACGCATACACACTTGTGTGTGTGCGCGCGCACGCGTATGTGTATATATATATATTTTATATATATATAAATTACAGAGAGAGATTGTGAAATTACCAGCAAGAGAGAGAGAGGGCAAACTAAATTGATGCGTGTGTGTGTGAGAGAGAAAGAGAGAGTGGTGAAGGGTTAGGGCTTGGAGAGAGAGAGAGAGAGAGATATTGAGGCTATGGCGAACGAGAAAAGCTCCAGACCCGATAACCCGAACCCGACTGTAATGAAAAATTGATCCGGTGGTCTAGGTGGGAAAACTGATAAAATAATGGGAATACTTTCATTTAACACCCCTCATGTTTAGGGTAATGAGATCTTGGCCCCCGTTATATTTTAGTGGTCACTAGCCATTTAGTCTAGTGGTATGATTCTCGCTTTAGATACAAGAGATTTTGAAACTCATTCTCGTGCATAACATTATAAATAATATAAAATGACTTAGACCTCTATTGAATATTACAATAAATTAATTAATTAAAGTATTTGGCAACATCGATTGGACGCAATTTATACATGAAAAAATAAATAGGATCACCTGGAATATAACCATAAAGTTAAAAGTACCAGAAATTTCTAGAGGCATACCATCAAAAAAACTTACTTGACTAATTGGGTAAATCAAGAAAATAGCAGTAGCAGCTGTAGTTGACTGGGTGGCAAGTTAGTATAGATGATCTTCCTGTTCATTAATCTCCTTTATTAATTCTCTAATTTTGTAGATGAAGCATATTATAGGTTGTCATATTTGATATTTTTTAATTTTAACTATAATAAATTATTTATGGAAAAGACATTTTAAAAAAAATTATTTCAAAAAATTGGCTAAGACTTTTTTTTTTTTGGGTCATAGGCTAAGACTTAAAATAATAAAATTTAATAACCTATAATACACCCATATAAAAAATGAGAAAATCAATAAAAGTGAGGATCCAAACCCCGTAAAAAATATACCTTGCCTAGCCATATTACAACTAATTGAGTGGCAGATTAGGATTGATGATCTATTGTAATTAGCACAAATTTAATTAATCGATTACCTTTTGAGAATTAAAAAAAGAAATATAGCTAATCGACTCCGATGAAACTTTTGCATTTGATTTGAACATCTCATTGATAGACTTGTAACCACCTGCAGTGATCCTTGTATTAAGTAACACAAGTGCAGTACAATTTGCACTAATTTTTTTTTGGTCAAAATGAAAGATTCATTATTCAAATAGGGATAAGAATACAGATGAGTCCGAATCTAAAAGTGACCGGACAAAAGGAGTGGACCGTGGCCCATAAAACAGATACAACAAAATTGAATGACTCTTGCTTTTCATGTTGCATATACAAGCGCGATCCAAACATGATTATTCCAGTAATTACATCATTTATTGTCTGATTCAAAATATTAAAAAAATGGTTAAGAAAAATATATATAGTAAGGTTTGAAGGCAAAAGATCATTCTGTCAACGTCATGCATGGTCTTTTGAGATATTAAATTCAAGTATGTCAAAATCATTTTGAAGTCCATACAAGAAAAATATATAGTGAAATGGAGATGAGAAGGCACACTTTGAATTATACGCACAACATGTTTAGATTCGACAAAATGAGGCGGATGATGAGAATCTCACCTTATAGACACTAGCTGACAGCCCCACGAGGAGAGTATCCATACCCCCGTGACTCATGTAGTGCAAGTAAACGAAAGAAAAAGATAAATTGCAGATACTTAAACAATTTTAAAAAAGATACATAAAAATACAGAGGCTAATATGTCCTTAAAAAGTATTTTTTGAGAATTAAAAAAGAAATAAAGAAATTTCAAGGTCACTTATTAAGGGGATAGAAAGACTCACAGTGATGAATTGTCAATTATTGGTTGCAATTGGCAAGATGGTAAGAATAATCCAGTTAACTTCGCAGAATCTTTGATAGCAAGATTGGTGACTTGTTTATTACATCATTTAAAAATAATGAAAAACATTTGGCACCCTAATATGAACTTGATAAACATTTTCGATAGAGTTTTTATTATATATATATATGGTGGAAAGAAATACGAGAGGCAAGATGTTTTTACTAGTCTTTTATGAGAATTATTCTCCTTCGATATTCTCCAACCACCACTCCATATTGGACAATGGCCTCTTAATTCTCCAACAACCACTTTATATTTGACCATGGCCTCCACAAAAACTCTTTAAGAAAGTCCACGAAACATCATTAGAAATTGGCTAAAGCAAAGGTACGTGTTTTCATGTGGAGGGTTCAATTGAACTAGCATGAAGAATGAGGTCACGTTGTCAAATGTTAATCACAATTTTTCATATTTGTGGGGTCCTCTTCTTCCATTAATAAGTGACATTTAAAAAAGCAATGAAGATTAATTAAATAAAAGCCAAGATTCTGACTTGTGAATCTTCTCCTTGGCATTAGTCAGAAATGGGCCGCGTTTTTTTATTTATTTTTTAATTCAAAAACATCCCAGCTCAATTAATTCACGATATAAATTAGATTAGATATCATTATAAAACATTGAGCTCCTATGATGGGCAAGTCAACATCCAACTTTTGACCTAACAGTTGGATATAAATCAAAATCCAAAAGTATATTGACATGTTTCAAAAAATATATCAATTTAATTAATTGTATGATTTTCAGTAATAATTAGTAGAACTTGAACCCATATTTACTTATCGCTGGGCCGCCCCTTGGGAAAAAAAAAGGACCACGTGTTCCATTCAAATTTAGCTAGCGGGATGGATACTGGGGGCCCAGCTACTTACTATTTTAAATTGAAAGAGGGCCCAACCCATACCCAGAATCCTACACCTAAAAAAGTGGAAGGTTCCAAAAAGAATGAAGATATTTTGTGACACCATCTATTTCATTTGCACAAATGAAATTTCTAGAGCATAATAATAATTTCTTTTTATCTTCTTGAACAATTATTCTTTTCGTTATTTTTGTATAATTCGCATATAATCTAAAATTACTATTTTATTTATTTTTTCAATTTGGATAAGAAATCATAAATCTTTTTATTTTCTATTCTCTTATTCATATTTTTAATTTGAACTACTGTTACCGATCATTTATATAATTTCTCATGAATCCAGACATAATTTTAGACTATCTCCAAGAGATTATCTATTTGGGCTCCTTAGCCAAAATAGATAGTGAAAATATACTTTTTAACTCCAACAGGACCCTTAATTTTTTTCTTTGCCACTCTAAATGTAGAGAGTCATATTTAGCTCCTTATTCATACTAAATGCTTTAAATTAATAAAATAAATATAATTAAAAGAATAACATAAATTAAAAATATTATTTTAAAAAATCCACAATATGATATCAGTATTGAAAAAGCTTTGAATTTTAAAAAATTAAACAAAAAATAACACTAACAATATCAGTATTATCATTTATTGTTGGAACATATTATTATTAACTAAAAAATATTAAAATAATTTATTAATTAAAATAAAAAATGTTGTTAAAGTGAAATGAAATAGAGATTCTATAAAGTAGTTTGTGCTGTTGAAAATAAAATTGAAATAAGTGTTTTAAAAAATAAAAAGACTGTTAAAGTGAAATTGAAATAAAAAATTTCAGATACAATTCTAAACTTTTTACATGTAAAAAAAAAAAAAATGTCGGTTAAAATTAGTCTTATAATAATTTTTCTCGTTTAAATGATGATATTTTTATTTAAAAAAATGATGACGTTAATATGAGAAAAGTATAAACTAGATAAACAAATAATAATAATTTGAAGTATGTCGCCACGATCTTTACGATATGGTGGTTCTAGATCTATGGATTCCTTCACCATCTTTTTGTCAGAGATAATAATTTGTTTTTTCCTTAAAACTAACTTTACTAACATTTTCTTGAAGTACACGACAAACAAACACACACACACATGTATAAAATCTATACATTACCCGTTCTTATGCATGTCCCTTTCTAGAGCTCCAAACTCAAAGGAAAACACCTAAACCAAATGACCATGCCCTTCATTCTAGTCATGCCCCGGTAATACTTACGAAATTACGAATTTAATACTTTTTATAATTTTAAAATTATGTCATTAATTTGATTCGATACATATTCAAAAAAATTTAAATTTAATGAGTTAAAAAAAAAAAAAAACCAACCACGCCCTTTTAAACACACGTACTCATTGTGTGTCCTGACACTCCATCCTCATTTCCACCAAAAACCTTAACGCCCTCTTTGGCGGCGACCATTTAAGCGCCTCCATGAAAATGAACTTAAAAACCTAAACCAAAACAAAACCCTCCTTTCTCTCTCTAGAACTATATACACACACACATACATATATATATATATATAGCTCTCTCTCTCTATATATATGTGTAAAGATGCCGACGTTTACGACGATCGCGTTAGAGAACCTTCTCGAACCTCACGTTCGTAACACCTTCAAATCCGCCGAAATTGCCAAAAAGCCCCTCGCAGTCGCCGATGCTACTACTACTACTACTAATAGTAATTTTGATGACGAGAGACAGAGAGAGAAAGCTCAAGGTCCGAAGCATATATACATATCGCCGGCGCTGTATGTGACGCCGGAGCCGGCGCCGATACCGGATGTTTCCTCGGAGTATTCACCTTCACCGTCGCCGTACGTTGTTAACCATAAGCGGCGCGGAGGAGGAAGGAGAATCGGCGGATTTGAGATTCCTCCTCCCCCGCCTCCGGAGCAGCAGGAGGAGGAGGAGGAGGAGGAGGAGGAGGAGGAGGAGAGAGATTTGGATTTGAATTTGGGGGAAGGAGAAGAGGAGGATGATAATTTCTCGGGGGTGGAAGTGAAAAATGAGGAATTTAAGGGGGTGGAAAATGAAAATGAAAATGAAAATATAAATGAAGATGAGGATGAAACTGAGTGTTTTTTAGATCCTATTAGTAGTAACAGTAATAGGTTTGAGAGCCACAGCTTTGTTTCTGCTCAAGCTGATTTTTTTGATGCAAATGAAGGTATAATTTTATTATCTGTGATTTTATGATAATTTTTAGCTGTTGTTTTAATGCTGCTTTGTTTGATTTTGATATTTCTTCTGCAGTGTGCACATTTTATTTGTTGGTAATTGCTGGCCCATATGTTTTCAATGAATCTTTTTTTTTTTTTTTTTGTTTCAGTTACTAGAGAAAGGAGAAAAAAGAATCAGAATTTCATACAATATTTGTTCTGTTTTTATGTTTTACAGTATCGTTTTTCTTGTTTTAAGTCAAGATAGGAGAAAAAAATTGGTTTTTTTTTTTTTTTTTTTCCTTCGGGTTATGCTTTAGTTTACGACATTGCTTTGCCAAGGATAACCTTTTATTGTAGGAAGTCGAAGAAAGGACAAATTTAGATTTTTTCTTTCTGAATTAGGCTTCATTTTATGACATTGATTTGGTGAGGAGAACCCTTTATTGTAGCCTAGGAGAGGGAAGATTTTAATTTGGTCCTCTTGTGCTCATGAGTTCTGTGAGGATCTGGAATATTGTCCTAATTCTTGGTAGCGCACTGAGAAGTAATGTGTACCTGCTGTAAATATGGACCTAGAACAAGTTTGTGGGCTTTAGGTGGGTATTGAAGGAGCTTGTGATGCCCGTAAAGAACCCACATACATACTTATCTTGTGGTCTTGTGACGTATGAGTTTATATTTTTAGTCTGAAGGATGCCTTTGGATGGATTTTTCTAGGTATGAAGAGTGGAATAGGTGAGCCGTTGAATAAATTCATAAATGTCTAATAGTGATAATGAGAGGAAACACATGCCTCTTTGTAGTGGTTTTTGATTAGTGGATGACTTACTTTATGCATCCTTTTCAAGAGTAGATACCACTATGGGAAAACTTCATTTTTTCAAGTTTTCATTCTTGTAAAATCAGAGGGTAAGTTAAACTTGAAACAGACAGGCTGTGTAGAAAATTCTTTGGGTCCTCAATGAGTTCTCTTGAATTTCTTAGCTGTGCTTGTTGACAAAAGTGGCCCAATTGCTAAAGGCACTTGATCAATTACTAATCCATTCAAAAGAGGGATTGTTATTATCAGATGAAGTGTGAGAAAATCTAGCACTTCTTCGATTTGTGGTGGACTGAGGGGTGGTTGGTCCAAACTAGTTTCTGTTTAGAACTATAGGGTTTTGAAACTTGAAAGGACAAAATTTGTACTTTGTTAATGTTTCTGCGTTATAAGATGCCAATTATAAACTGTTATTTTGAATTTTTGAACTGCAGATTTCTCTTCTGACGGGGTTATCTCAAGTGCTTCTTCCTATGGTGCAAGTATTGAATCAGAACTGCGTACCATGAGGCTCAGTCTGCTTGAGGAAATTGAAAGGCGAAAAACTGCAGAGGATGCGCTTAAGGTGATGCAGAGTCAATGGCAGAGGATCAGTAATCTTCTGGCTCAGGCAGGGTTGTCATTTCCTGCACCTCCAATTGCTGGTAACAGTATGGAGCGTGATGACGCTTCCTTGGAGCAGCTCGCTCAGGAGATCATTGTTGCTAGGTTTGTTGCTGAAGCGGTGGGAAAGGGTGAAGGACGTGCCGAAGCTGAAGTATCTGCACAGGCAATCCTTGAATCGAAAGAGCAGGAAATCTCCCGGTTGCGAGATAGGCTGCAATATTATGAGGCTGTTAACCATGAAATGTCCCAGAGGAATCAGGAGATAGTGGGTATGTGCTGCTTTTCTATACTTCTCTTACTTGTTCATCATTGCGAGAGCTTTTAATCCCTTCACTAGAGTTCCATTTCATAGATCATATATTATGATCTTTCCAAAAATTTCTGAGGCATAATATAATTCTTCCTTCAGAAGGATATAACCAAGATAAATACAATTGTTATCTGGCATGGTAATTTGTTTGCATTAATGTTGTTATAAAATTGCATATTCCATCAATGTGGAGAGTCAGTACTTGTGTACAGGTGATGCGACTGTGCGTCATCCTTGGGTTGCTATATGGAGGATATACTTCGTTATGAATTTTATCTCATTCGGAACCGTGGAAGTGGGTTAGAATGTCAGCTGACGTGCTAGCTCATGATGAGTCTTGATGCACAGTATTTGGTTGCGGTTTGTGGAGATCAGTTTATAGTTTTGTCTTCCTGTTAACAGCTGCCAGCGTGTTTTGGCAAATGTCGGTAGCAGATTGGTTGAGTTATGAGAAAACAGTGTCTTTTCTCCTTTGCTGTCTTTTGCGGGAAAAATAGTTGACCTGAAAAGGTCAAAGAACCTGAATAGTGCTTTTTTTCCAACTTTTCTGCCAAAATACATCCCCAAACTTCTGGACAATGATTATGTCCAAGTGCAACATGCCTCTAATCACCTTTAAGAGTATAATATTACTCAAAATCATTATCAACTATCATCTGTATAATATATCTTTCAAAAAGCAGTTTGTTAGTGTGAAGTTCTTCTATAAGGATTCCTTAAGTTGCATAAGTTGCATTGATGGGCTTCCTTAAATGCATCAATGGAACAAAGGCACTAGATGTGTCTGGAACGGCCTAGTGGAATGACCAAGTGCATGTCGAGCAATTCAGTTTGTTGAATACGTATTTGATGCTCGAATTATTAACAGTATGGCAGACATTTGTAGATGAATTAGTCACATAAGTGAAAATAAAGTATTTTTTTCATTAGAATATATCTGGCATATTATGTGCCAAATAATGATAGTTGTGATTTAACCCTTAGCTATGATTCTTTAGATAGACATGTTCTGTGCAGTGACTGAGTGCGGCCCTTCTAATATATCTTCTATCTCTTGATCTAATAATCTGCTGGTGTTAAATTATGCAGAGGTTGCACGAAGGCAAAGGCAAAGGAAGAAGAGGCAACAAAAGTGGTTATGGAGTTGTATAGGATTGTCTATTGCAATCGGTACCTCAATGGTCGCTTACTCGCACCTGTCAACAAGTAAACATCAGCCACTGCCAAGTTCTAGTGATTCAGCCGATGCTTCTTCTGGCAGCTCCTCGGAAACTGCTTAGGTTAGGGTGTTCAGTTTATCTACCAAGTTCCAGTGATTCAGCCGATGCTTCTTCCGGCAGCTCCTCAGAAACTACTTAGATTAATCTGCTTCCAACTTCCTGATCTTTTCATTAAAGTTATGGAGAGCATTTTATGAGAGGTCATGTACACATTAAAGTCTTGAGGCAAGTAGGTGACAATGTTTACAGTTTTGCTTCTCCAAATAAAGTTGGATGCAATTTTGTAGTAATAATGTTTTCTCCCTAAGCATGTGGATGCTGAGGAATACTTGTGGATTTTTTTGAAGCATTTTTCTGCATCATTGTTAGCGACGTAGAACGATGTCGAGCGACAAGCAACAATATTAGTTGAACGATGGGAATGATCATGATGTTCCTGGATAAACATTAGGATAGAACATGAGACTGATGTTTGTTCATGAACTTTCTTCACGAAAATGTTGACGAATACTTGATGATGAAGAAATACTCTATAATGATTGTAGTAGTAATGCTTTTTTCCTAGGTACTGCAAACGGGCTGACAAAATTGTGAATCAGCACATCAGTCTCACGATGTAAGATTGGCTTTCCAGTGTAAGTTATTTGTTCACCTGCTGCAGGACGGCGGTGTTCTTGGGTGGTGTTTATCCAATCCGAATCAGCACTTCTCAGATCAGGTTGTGCCTCTTCAGCCGAGCTGAGGTCAAGGCTGCGGCCCTAGATGCGCGAGCGATTTGCTCATAGGGGAGTGGTTGTAGGGGTATGTCGGCCTGGTATCCAGCACTTCACTTTGATGATATCTACATCCAATTGTGCAGCACTGCAGAGAAATGGTCGTGTGCTTTCAAGACATACTTTGGTTCTGGGTGTTTCCTAATGGTCTTCAAGCATTAAAAGAAATCGTGTTTGCGTTGTACACCTTATTCTATTTGAAATTTAGGACAAAGTGGTAGAAAAGACTTAATTCAATTTGGTGACTTTTGCTGCCCCATGGGTTAAACCAACTTGAATTTGAACTACGATTTAGATTTAAGACAAAAAAAAAAGAAAAAAAAAAGGAAAAAAAAATTGTAATAAAATTATGATACAATTATTAAAAGTCAAATAACTACATTATTATTTCACTACTATCAATGTTTTTAATAATATTAAAAACATAATAACGTTATGAAGAGATGCGAATTATTCCTTCACATTATAGAGAGTGATAATTGTTTTTTCGTCAAGAGATGACACAGTTTCCCTAAACCGAAAATGTACTAAAACAGGCCCTCAAGACATGGAAGGATCTGTACATGCTGAAACATTTGCAGATACATTTCATTGCATAACGTGAACTTGACGATGACAAAAATGAGATGAGTATCAAAATTTAGACACGTTTCAATAGCTCAAAAATAGCAAATGAATTAATACAAGATAATACACCGATTGGGTTGAGGAGGGGACAGTTGCAACTGGACGATGAAGAGGTGCCACAGGATCAAACATCCATCGCGCAGCTTCTGCTACTGTTGGAGAGAGGTATTCTCTGTGCCTCCGGGCTTCTAGAACTGCCTTTCCTCAAAAACCGAACAGCCCGAGGCAACACTTGGCACAGCAGGCATCATCACCCTTGTACTAGCATTTGCCAGAAGGATGATAAGTTGACAACAAAATCAATAGCTCTGCTTGCTCGGACATTCCGATGCCTTGTGGCCACTTTGTCCACAATTGAAACATGCCCCTCCGAAGCCTCTGTATGCGAATACGAGCATTAGATCAGACATAAGATGGACAACTCATTACTTTATGCATCTAAGGGAAACTTGAAAACGTTATACAGAGTTTACAGTTTATGAAATCCCCTTAGACTCGTATTAATGCATCATTTATCATGATTAGATTGTTGTAATATCTTTTAAATGGTTAGGGAAGACACAAATGAGAGAATACGAACCTGTCCTTTGCAAAAGATGAACGGCCAGATTGTTTATTGTTAATGAGCCAATCACTTCTGCCACCCCGACCCCCTCGCTTAGAGTCACCGTCATTGTCAGAGTATCGACCACCAGACCAGCCACTTGAAGGTCTGGAACCTCTGCTATCTCTAGAACTTCCTCGTGAACCCCTATCCCTGTTGGAAAACTTGCCGTAATAATCGCTTGGGGGGCCATCATCTTGCAAAGCAGGCAACTGCAGAACACAAGAACAGGACACTTTAGAAGGAGAAAGCAAAATATGAATTTCACATCATGGCCACCGGTATACAAGCCAGCTGTTCCCAGCAAGAGGACCCAAGGAGGAGAAGAATAAGGGGATCTTCCACCAGAACACAAGGCATCAACTAAAGGGGCAAAGCACCAATTTATAGGAGTTGAAGATAGCGGTATTAAGCTTCTATGTCTCTAACTTACCTGTTCACGAGTAATAAGAGAACGTGAAGATGGAGGCTGGGAAAAACCAGTGAGCTGCGCCAAAGCAGCAGCAAGAGCATCTACTCCCTGTTGCTCCATCAATTTTTGTGCAATTGGCGTGAAGTACTGCAAAGACTCAGGATGAACTCCTCCAAGGGTAGCCACCACTTGCTCAGCTGATGACTCCAAAATCTCTTCAACAGATGGTGGGCTAATAAATTCAAACTTACACCCAACATCACGCTCAAGAGACCTGACAGTTCGCCTCTGGCTACTGGTGAACATCAGAACAGCCGTGCCCTCCTTTCCAGCACGGCCTGTGCGACCTGAGCGATGCACAAAAGTCTCTGGATCATTGGGTAGTTCATAATGAATAACCTGGACAAAAGAGTAGTGGCCTATATAAGTAGTTGGCAGCAAATCCTAAGAACAACAAATTGAATGATCAATTAAAAGGCAATGCTAAAAGTGAATCCAGCACGAGTAGTATTTCCAAGCTGCCAAGGAAAACTGTCCAAGGAATTGCTAGAAAGCAAGAATCGTGAAGATATGTTGACTAAGTTGTTCACTTTTCAGACAGAACAATTCGATTTGCCAAATATTGAGAAGCAAAACTATCGAACATCATTAACAATAAAAGCTTCTCACACAGGGTCAAAGGCATCAGAGTAAAGATACCAAATTTTCCCCAGACAGAAAGACATTTATAGCATCCCGAAGTGGCTTCTTACATTCAAATATCAGATTATGGTGTCTTCAACATGAATCAAGTCATTGGACAGTGCAAAGCCAAAGTGTAAAACAACGACCAAGCTATGTGTAACCCCATGCCTAAAACATCTTTGATCCAAAATAAGTGCATTATACAATGTGGGGAACTCCTTGTATCATTGTTTCACCAAACTTGGCCTACATCCATCTTCCATAACGCTAGGATATATGTCTTTTACCAATTATCTGAACTTGCAAAACTTCATAATTCATTTTACGATTTCAATAACCACAAATGTTACCATCACTAATTTATGCAACCAATTGTTCAAAAGCCAGTTAGCACATCAGCCAAGGAGTAGGAAGCCGAGATGCTGCAATCAAAAAACCCAAATATCCACTCAAGTACTTTTACTTTGAGAATGAAAACTGGACACTAACATATGTGATTCAAAGGTCCTGGCATTTCTGATATCAATGTGCCAAAGGACTATAACCCACAAAAGTGATCCTCCCCCATGTAAGGCACAGATTTTGCTTCCTTTTTTAGATCAGGCATTCCAGTCGAACTTGAACTCAGAGCAATGGAATCTTTGTAACTTGTAAAATAAGCATATAATATCAAGCAATTCAACAGAATCTCTCATTGGGACGACAAAAGGCTAGGCTAGCACAGCCTCAAGTAATGAGGCAATTTAGTTACCCATGCAACAAAAATTATGTTTTCAGTATTTTAATCAAAGTTTTCAGTATGAATAAGTCAAAAGAGGATTATTTTAATAGCTGAGTTGTAGGAAATTTCATCAGCTAATTGTCATCTGTCTTTGAACTAGAACCTCTTCTTCACGCTCTTTGCTGATAGCTTTGGGAAGAATAAATTTTTTTTCTTTCAAGATGCAGTAAAGAAAGCATTAGAATAACAGGAACTGGTATTGTCTCTGACAACTTTGTAGACCGATTGATGGATCAAACTGGAATGCATTATACTTACTAAGTCAACATTCGGGATATCAAGCCCACGAGCAGCAACATCAGTGGCGACAAGGACAGTAAACTTTCCCTGCCTAAAACCATTTAAAGTCCGTTCCCTCTGGTGTTGAGAAATGTCACCATGCAGAGCCTCTGATGCAATACTGTTTGTTAATACTAACGAAACTTCATCAGCATCGCGTTTTGTCCGTGTGAAGACAATGGTCTTCCCACCCTTTGCGTAAACCTGGAAAGTGTTTGAATTTCAGAACTCGAAATCATCTAGGGTTCACAAATTACATACAATCAAAGATTTCAGCGTTCTCAGCAGTGAAATACATGTTCAGTAAGCTGCTAACTCATACCGTAACAAGATCACTAAGGATGGTGCGCTTGGAAGTTGCAATAGTTGGTATAGCATACAACTTGATTCCTTCTGCCAGCTTTTCTTCCTTATCACCAACCTATACGGCAGCAGAACACACACACACACAGAGTGAGAGAAAAAGGAAGAGAAGTAAAAGAAAGTGAACAAAAGAAAGAACTGACTTAGCCATAACTGAGAAACCATATAGGCAAGATGATCAGATTGAATAAGAAGAAACGTATGACTACATCCTTAAGATATACAAATCATGCAGCGGACGAATAAAATTTCAGATAGAAGCAAAACCTACCAAATCAATTGTCAAAGGATTGTCCAAGTACTTCCTGGACAACTTCTTTACCCAATTAGGCATAGTTGCCGAGAAAAGCATGCTCTGCCTTTCTGAAGGAAGCTTTTCTAAAATTACTTCCACATCTTCCTCAAATCCAACAGCAAGCATTTGATCGGCTTCATCTAGGACCAGATATTCAACTTCACCCAGTTTCAAACTGTTATTGTTGATAAGATCGATAATTCTACCAGGGGTTCCAACCACCACATCAACTCCACGGGAAAGTGAATTTTGCTGTGTATTATAAGAAACTCCTCCATATACGCAAACAGTGTTCAAATACGGTGCGGATTCTTTCAATTCTTTTTCTACTTGGTTCGCTAACTCTCTTGTTGGTGCAAGGACCAATACTTTTGGCAGCTGTCCACGCCTTCATAAGAACAATGGAATTATTAGTTGTAAATGATAATCATTATAAAAGAGCTTTAGGTAATATGATAAAACGGGTACCTTAGGGAGCCTCTTTCTTGATCATCTTCACTGAGTTTTTTGAGCATCGGAATACCAAAGGCTAACGTCTTTCCAGTCCCAGTCTTTGCACGAGCAATTATATCTCTACCTTCCAGTGCAGGCACTAACACAGCTCTCTACATTGTTATAAGAAAGATAACCATAAGAATCATGTTCATCATATTCTGTCATTTGTACCAAAGAATAAATAATTCCAAATGATCATGGAATTTGGACATGAATTATTAAAGTTACGATTCTTATAACAGAAACTACTACCAAGTGCATGAAAGAAATATGACCGTCCGATTGCTAAGGTGTGAATTGACATATAAGATCTGAAAATAAAAGGGTAGCAACTTCCACTCAATGGTTAACACAAAATGCGTAACATGTTTGCACTTTCAGAAGAAAACTGCAAGCTCAAATTGCAAACATTTTCAACTTAATTCTTTTTTTATCTTGATCAATTTCTACTACTCTTCACTTGCATCACCGGAACTAGTATTATCATCAACACATATCAAACAAAGTATATATAACATAAATCTGCACACAATCCTTCTTCATCTTTCTCCAATTTCTAATGAATGTCTCCCCACACCCCTCCTATCCTAAGCTACCAGCCTCAACATTAACACCTAAAGTTAGTTCATTTACTTACTTTTTTCCTTTTCTTAAGTTAAAAAAGAATGAAGCTTTCTTCTATGTGCATCACCAAGAACACCACGAGCACAAGACACGGGCTCGATAAATAACTGTCTTCCACCACTCAACCAAAAGGCAATTTCTGAGTTACTACACGAGTTGCCAACATCCATTTTTTAAAGTGACTACTTATCTTTTAGTTTTTCGACGTGCAACAACCATTACACACAACCTGAATCCGGAGTCATAACCGAAATAATTATCTTGAACCTCAAATTCACTAACCCAGAAGACAATTCCCGAGTCACTACCCCAACACGCGGCCCCTATCTCATAATTGGAGTGCTATAAAACTAGTCATGTAGACTTCAATTTGCAATACAAAAACAAGTTAAAACCCTGCAAAATTCAACATACTTGAATGGGAAAAAGCTGAGTAATCCCACGCTTCTCAAGCGACTCAACGAGCCTCTGAGGCAAACCAAGCTTAGAAACAGCCAACTCATCCCCATCGACAGCTCCATCATCACTATAATCGAATTCGCTTTCGCTAAAATCCAAAGAAACGTTGCCGAACCCACCAAGATTCTTAAATGCCTCCTCGGTTAACACAGAGGAGTTGGGTGTGACAACTGCTGAAGCAATGAAGGGGTTGTTTTGCTTTTTTAAGCGGACGTGGGTGTGTGTTGGAGCCGCTTTGAGAGTGGTGAAATGTGGCTTTTCGGTGGCGAAAGGGAGAGATAATGGTGGAGTTGAAGTGGGTTTTCTGGAGAGGTCGAGCGATGGGTTGGTTTGGTACATGGAGGAGACACTGATAATGGATGAAGAGCATGCCATTTGGGTGAGGGTGGGTTGGGGGTGGAGGTGGAGGAAGGAAGGGAGAGGGAGAGGGAGAGGGAGGTGATGATAAGGTGGGGGAGGTTTTAGGGGAGGTTTTATCAAGACTTCAAAGGGTTGAAATATTATGCCCTTGTCTTTTTTTATTTTTTTGGGGTAAGCAAGATGTTTTATTAATAATTTCAAAAAATATATATAAATGTGTTAAAATTAGCTTTTTGGTTTTTTTTTTACGAAAAAAAAAGCTTTTTGGTTGTTTTGGTCAATTTCTTTTTTAACTTTTGGGTATCGATAAAAATATCGTAATCTCTTATTTTGGAAAAGTATGGATCATGGATCTTTGTAATTAAGGAATATAATTTATAATTTTTTATAGTTGCATTAACAATTCAAATACAAAAATAATGTAACTTAAGGGTTCTTTTGAATTATTTGACAATAAAATAATCCATTAATTTGTTCTTTGATTATAATGTAAGAATGAAAATGTTTTAAACTATTGATCCAAAAGAAACCAATAAAAAAAACGAAGGATATTTTAGAAAATATAAGATATTAGCAAGATAAAAGTGAAATGAACATAGAAGTTGGCAAATGAGTGAAAAACTAAAATAACATGAAATTAGCAACAGTTATGAGAATGTATTTAATAAGCTCAATTTAATCATATGTAATAGGCTAAAAGCAACTAGAAGTTATATTCAAAGAGGGAATAGAATATTGGAAAATGTAGAAGAAAATAGTGATTTTGCGTTACTCTTTTCTATTATGAAGTAAATTTCTTATCTTCTCAACAATAAATAAATAAAAATAAAAATAGATGGTATTTTCCAATCTAAGTTGTGCTCTATATAACCCATGAAGGGAATTCTCTCTTAACAAAATCCAAATAAAATACAATAAAAAACCATTTTAGCTCATGAAGTTTAGTATAAAATCCAAACAAGTCCCTGAGTTATGGAAAAAGTCCAAACAAGTCCCTATCATTAGAATTAACTCCTATAAGGGTATTTAAGTCATTTTGCCCTTCATTTAAAAAAAAATCGAAATTTTGAAATGAATGGATAGGGGAGTGCTGAACCATTTGGCCGCGAAAAGAGCAAGTTAGATGGGGATTTGACACTTTAATTTTTATTTTTATTTTTTAGTCGTCTTTGGCCTTCTTCTACGGCCTTCTTCTACGAAACACACACACACACACACAAACTATCAAACGCGCGAGTATGGCTACTCCAACTTAAAAACAAAATGAAGCAACATTTTATGCACGTTGAAGGCTCCTTTGCATGGAGCTCGTTCTCGTAGCATTTTTTTCCACAAAATTGCTTCAAATTAAAAAGGTTAGTAGGGTTTAAGGTTTAGTTTTTCTCTAAATTTTTTAATAATATCATATATTATGTTAGGGTTTATTTTAGACATATTATGTTTTATTTTGTTGTTTATTAGCTTTGCATATGATTTATTTGTGGTATATAATTTTTTTCTAGTTTTTAGGGTTATTTTTTTTCTGAAATTATATGATCCGAGTTTACTTGTATATATATTGTTAATTTTTATGTTTTATCATGTATTATTGTGATTGATTAATTTTTAAGAATGTTGTGTTGATGCGGAAATCAATTTTATAGGCTACAATTCAGTCACCGTCCTCGTTTCTAAACAAAATTGTGCATTTGACATGCGCGTAATAGTACGTTCAAATTTATATAGAAAAATCATGACACGAGCAAATCCAATTGCTTTTTGATCTAATGCCTAAAAATAACGCACTTATCTGTGTACAAGAATGGCCACACTTATGTCATCAATTCCCCTGCAATTGATTCCTGAAGAAGAAGAAAAAAGGTCACAACAAAATGATTAATTGTCATCTCGTTCTAGGAAAATTATTGCATTAGTCTGGTTTGATAGGTTAGTTTATCATATAATTAGTGGGTCCTACTAATATGTAAAAGATTGACATCAGTCCGAACTAAACTTTAGTTCGATGGGTTGGTTTTTCATATAATTAGTGAGACCTAGACACGTGAATTCCACCAATATGTAAGTAACTGATATCACTTCGAATTGATTAAAGAGTTTTCTCTCATTCGATTAAATCTTTATGGAATGGCAAGTAATAAGTGATAAGAAAATTTCAATAGCTCGCTTACGTATTGATTCCAAGTCAATCTAGGTATCTGAAGCTGATGCAACCCCATTAGTTTTATATTTTTTTTTCCCTTCCCTCCAAATCACCGAGGGCTAAAACAGGGGCATTGTTGTCTTTTTACCTGGTCAAACCTTTGACCATTAAAAAACACATAACGGCAGGGACCGTTTTGGGTTTTTTCCATAACTCAATGACTTGTTTGAATTTTATGGTAAATCTCAGGGACTAAAACGATTTTTTTTCAATAAAATACATATGTGTCATTTCAAATCTTATTTTTCCTAAGGAGCATTCACGTGCCAGTAAGGTAACGATTGGTACACTATAATGAATTTAGGCAGGAATTAAATGAAACTGGGAATGGAACGAACTTGGGAATGAGAATGACATATTTGATATGCTCTAAGAATTAATAGTAATATGAATGACTTGTATAATATGACAAAATTGTATTTTTATTATTATAGTATTACAAATAAGAATAAATATAAACATAACCGTAAATAATATAAACATAAATAATAATAATAATAATAACAAAATAAAAATAATAAATATTATATAATAATAATAATAGTAATAACAATAATAAATAATAATAATAATAATAATTATTATTATTAACAAAATAAAAATAAAAATAACAACAACAACAATTATTATTATTATTATTATTATTATTATTATTATTATTATTATCATTATCATTATTATATTGGTATAATTATTATTTTTTTAATTTTATCATTATTATTTTACTTTATTATTATTATTAGTATTTTTATTATTATTTTAATCACTATTATTATTTTTTTTTGTTTTTTATTATTATTATTTATTATTATTATTATTATTTTATTTTTATAATAATTATAATTATTTTTATAATAATATTATTATATTTTTTTTTATTATTATTTTTTTTTATTATTTAATCACTATTATTATTTTTTTTTTTTTTTTTTTTATTATTATTTTTTTTTTTTTTTTTAATACTAATTATTTTCTGTTTTTTAATAATTTTTATTATATTTTATAATTATTATTATTATTATTGTAAAATAAATTATTTATAAAAGTTATGTTATATAGGGGTATGTTAGTAAAGTTTATTTTCAAACACATGAGAATGAGTCATTCCCATGTATTTGGTATGGAATGACTATTCCCATATATGTGGGAATGAGATTCCCTTGGGAATAAGATTTACAAGTTCATTCCTTCATACCAAACATGAAAATTAAAATAGAATTGAGAATGTCATTCAATTCCCAACTCATTCTATATACCAATCACTGCCTAAATGTTTTTTGCTAAAGATTATTGGTAAAGGATATTAATTCCCATGCCAAAACTAACTCAACAATTTTTATTGGCATATATTATGAGCGTAATATTACCGATAATTTTTTATTTTCTGCTATAATTATTTATGGAATTGATTGCTAATTTGTATGTACACACATATAATTTAGAGTATAAAAGCAAATGCCAATAGCATTGGACATGTTACTTACTTTATCTCATTATATATTTAAAGTTTTTCTTTTATGTATTAGCTTTAACTACTGGGGTTTGATATTTGTAACATTAATAATCGAAATGTAGTTAATATTATTTTTTCATTTGCTTTTCATCAGTGGACATTTTGGTAATTGTGTATACATAAGAGTGACAAAAACATTAAATATGAGAGTTATATCATTTGATTATGTACACTGTTTATGTTAAATGTTGTAGTTGAGAAAATGTAGAGCCATACTCAAATTGTCAATAAGAAAAATAAATGTTTAGATTTGAAATGAAAGTTTTAAAGTCCAAGTGTTCTATCAGTTAAGCAATGATTAATAAAGGAAAAGGATAATAATAATAAATGACGCTAAATGTGCATGTATGTGTTATGGGTATGAAATTGTGAATTGATATATTTTTGGTGTTCACTATCTAATTACCAACAACTTTGTGAACGATAAGCATGTAATAGCGTTCTGCGTGTGTACGTAATAACTAATAACTCATTTGTTTTGTGTAAAGAAAGTATGGATGTTTCTTTGATAAAATGTTGTATAACTCTACGAAGATGCAAATAAGTAACAAGATCAAATTTGGATCCGAATATAGCTAGCTCACAATTTTATTAGTAGTGCTTTATTGTTGACATGCAATAATAAGTTTTGAACTTGAACTATTTTCTCCAAAACTAGGTCTTCAATAACTAGGGAATATCACATATTGAAAACTTTGAACAATTTGTCATCCTTTTTCTTCGTAATTGCGGTAAATTTTATATAGATAATGGACAAGAAACATACTTTCTAATTAAAAATGAAAACATTATGAACTTCAAAGTCTTGAATTATTGAACTATATGCTATTATATATTCTATTCGACATACTTGATTCAATTCACCCAGACATCAATTAAGAAAAAAATGTACAAAAAAAACAAAATTTCGTATTTTGAATATTTTTTCCTAAACACCCGTCTGATTTAACAAAGAATAATTAAATGAAGATCCATAAGTAGAATGATTCTCGTGTAACTTGCGAAAAGAGCAATACAAATTTAGTGTAATCATCAAGAATAAAGTCAAAGAATGACTAGTTAGGGATCCCAAAATTAGAATAAAAATATATTAGGTTTAAATTTACTTTTTTCACGGGTCAAAAAGAAAAAAATAATAAATTAAAATAGAACATGTTACGTTCGTATTAACTCTTTCCATAGATTAAAAAAGAAAAAAACAATAAATTAATGTGAAATATATCAGGTTTGTGTTAACATTTTTCATCAACCAAAAAAGAAAACAATAAATTAAAATAGAACATATTAGGTCCTTATTTACTTTTTTTCACGGGGGAAAAAAAGAAAAAAAGAAAAACAACAAATTCGAAAATGTTTTTTTTTTGGATAGAATATATTAGGATCTTATTTACTTTTTTTTTCACGGGGTCACACACAAAAAAAAAAAACAAATTTGAAAATCTTTTTTTGATAATTGATTTTTCCACCTCGCTTCGCTGTCAAGTCTTCGTAATAGTCTCTAACACCAAACGCAAAACTATTCTATTCTTGTTCGATCTGGCATTATCAATTCTCTTATAAATTAATCCCCAGTAATAATTATAAATAATTATAATTATAATTATAATAATTAATCCATTTTCGATTGCTTAATAATCACACCAATTTACAAACCCGCCATTATTGTTCCCCAGCAATTACACACACAACACACTACAAAACCCACCATTTTTCTTTCTTTAATTCCACGAAAAGCTTAGCGAGATAGCAGATCTACTCCACACCCATTTTTTCACCTCTGAAAAGGGTCGGAAACTTTTCCTAAATCTAACCCAATACAAGACCTCCTTGGGGGTTAGGGTTTTTGCATCTTGGTAATTTTTCAAGATTTTTTTTTTTTGATTCAATGCAGAGCTTTAGAAGATTCTAGCAGTTGCTAAACGCCGTTTCTTGAGGTATTTACTGCTTCTTAATCTTGTTCCATTTTTTACATTTTTAAATTAATTTCGAAGTTAATTACAGTTTATTTTGATGTTGCTGTTATTATTTTATTTTATTTTTATAAAATTTATGTATTTGTTTTGTAGATTATTGAAGAAATAGTTTTGTTTTGGTGAATAGCAAAATGGGGCCGATAGTTTACATAATTATTGCATTTCCATGTACGGTTGTGGCCATGGCATTGGCGATTATGCACATTTATCGGCATCTATTGAATTACACCGAACCTACGTATCAGCGATACATTGTTCGAATTATCTTTATGGTCCCTGTAAGTATTTTGTTATCATTGCCTTGGACTTCTTGATTGTGATTAAGGGCGAGCAACTGTTGCATTCGAAAGTAATGTATGATTGTGTTTGACAAAAATCTGCGGTTATATTGTTATGGATAATTTTCTCATTTGTACATGTTATTGAACACTTGATTGAACGTGTTGGAATAACGTGGTAGTAAGAGTGTCTCTTTTAGCCTTGAAGCATATGGAATTGTAGATTTTTAGTCGTTTCGTTGCTAGTGTTTTCCCGAGCCATTCTTATGTCTATAGACTAGTGGTCTTAGTGGAGCCAATGTTAATCTCTAGTGTCTCTCGGGAGATGGTAGAGATTCACTTTGTTTTCGCTTGGACTAGTAGTCCATAGACCTTTCAAGACTGAGATTGTCTTACCCTTTATTCCATTATAATTGTTATCCTTTGGAGAATATGACGACTTGCAATTAACCACCATGTGGACTGATGAGGTGGTGGTCACCAACCGATAAAATCATGCCGAGACGTTTGTCTTCGAAATGTTGGATTCAATTGTATTCAGATATGGCATTAATGTCAATAATCACCAAAGTATGAGCCCCAGAGAATCTTTCGTGGCATAGCAAGCTCCTATTGGTTGTTAACCACCAAATGCTATATACTTGGTGGTTAGCAACCAGCCAATATTCTCTCTCCCTTTATTGATTAGCACTGGAAGGTTAGTGCTATAGGACAAGTCAAGAACCTTTCACATGATATTCTCATAATATTCTCACTACATTGTGTTATCAAATTTGGAACTGAGCTTCTTTCTGCATTTAAACATTTTCTTGAGGGGGGTTTTGGGAGATTGAAGCTCCCATTTCCACATTAAAAGAACTCTCAACTGCCAATTTTTTTACTTTGTGGTTCAATGGACTATGGAGTATTATGTCTATTTAATGAGCAATTTAGTTTTTTCTGTTAGAATCAGTACTCTTAATGCTTAATGCAACTTCTGATCTGAAGATTATCTAAGTTGGCTAGTTGAGAAGTACGTCATATTTTGTTTATTAAAGGAAATCCATTCCTTTTCTCTCTGTCAATATCTTTCTATGTCCTCCCCCCAACACACAACCCCCAAACAGAAGAAAGGAAGGAAAATAAGTTTACAGTCTAAATTATGATGTTAATAGTGCAAAAGCAGCATTGCCTTCTGCAGTAGGACTACATATGTAACATATGATGTACCTTTAACATAATGAAGCAAATTACGTGCAGCTGCTGCTGTGTTTTTTCTTCTACATTTTTTTTTGTTTTTTGTTTTTTGTTTTCTTCCCTGATTGCTGCCATTTGTTTTTTGTTTTAACCATTTCGAAAATGTTCTTGTTGACAGGTTTATGCATTAATGTCTTTCTTGTCCCTTGTCTTTAATGGGAGTGCAATTTATTTCAACTCCATTCGAGAAATGTAAGTAATTCTAAACTTGAACATCTTAATGTTGACATTTTTCTGCTTCTGAATAAACATGCCGTCTATTGTGTAAACCATCCCCTCTCCAAACCATAAAAAGTTTATTCTTTTTCTCCTTGCCGATGTTGATTTACTTGGTGCTCTCTGTTGTGAGACCTTGCAAAAGCCAGCTCTAGTATATTTTCATGTCTGATGTAAAAGTAAGAAAGCTGGGCATGGAGGTAGTGCATTTACTTTCAACGTCTGATGAGGACAAAGTAGCTTTGAGTTCGGCCTCCTTTTTTTTTTTTGGCATGCTAGTCATTGCCGTTGACTTTTGCTTAATAGTTTAACATAACTTGTTAAAATTTGGTTCATTACCTAATTTTGCTTCCCTTATGGTGCAATGTGGATGTTTTATTTTATTTTTTATTTTTATTTATTTATTTGTTGAGAAGTGAAGAAATTTATTAATATGCACCAAGGGGGTGCAATGTGGAGGTATTATTTGGGGATCGGTCTCCTATCTTCTGAGTGATCCTGAGGTTGAGTTTTTAAGCCCCTTTCACCCCTTCAGCTAATTTAGTTATAAAGAAAAGCTCACAAAATAATATTTGGATCAAGAATGAACCTGCTTTGTGAACAGCTAAAGCATGTGTTGATTATATGGAATGCGCCCAGCAATATTACTTTTGGTTTGACCAACCATCGCTTTGCCCTATGTCACATATGAATTTGGCCCCGAATCAGATCAAATTTGTGGTTTGGGTCGGTCAAGTTTGCTTTCTGTCAGCGGGTTATTATTGTACCAGTATTCAATTGCCATGTGTTGATGTGTACATGCAACGGTATCGGGGAACACCTGATCATGACTTATTTGATGCACCATGGGGAATGCTTGTAGGAAGATTTGAACCAAAGGCCTTCCACATGGCAAGAAGCAGCTGCACTGCTAGGCTTCATCAGTTGATGTCTCATTTCGCTACTTCTTTTATTTTCTAAAGTATAAGAATTAGAAACAAGAATATTTATTTTATAATATGAATATTTAAATATTAATATAAGCAACAAATGTATGTATGTATTATATATAATTATTCCTTTGGTGGATGCTGCCCTGGAAGGATGTACATATTGTTAGTGATCAAAGTGAGTGTGCAATGGAATGCAGCTAATAAGATGATTTCCTTGAGTACCTAAACGATTCTGCGTCCTGCGTCCTGCTATGAAATCAATGTCTGCATCCTTTTGTGGTTATTTGCAACCTTAGACCTAGCTAATTAAGGAGCTTTTGAGCTTATGGACTTAGCCGGTAAAAATAATATTCCAATGGTTTTTGGTGACAAGACCTGGAGATATCAAAAGTGAGAATGCTGGCATGGCTGATCTGCGACATCCTTTCTTATAGCCGCTACCATGTTGCTTGTGTAATTCTTGATTGTGGAACTCCATTGACATCCTATTTAGGTCTTGTTTGGGTGATTCTTGATCTTTTAACCTATTGATGCTGCAAGGTTCTTGGTAGGCTGCTGGTGTGTTTCTGCTAACCCTTCCAGTTTACAGATCATACTCCTTCTATTAGACAGCAGGGGCTTGGACTTTTAATGGTGTGATGGTTTTGCTCGTTGTTTAATTTCTCAATGCTGCCAGTGAATTTCAGAATACAGGGAAGTGTGATGTTCTGCTTCATTGATGATGCCTCAGTTTTTTTAACATGAATTATGTTTCGTATAGTTCTTCTGCGACTGCTTGGTGTTAAGCTTCCTCCCCAAAAGAATACTAGCTAACTTAAGAAGGCTGGAGGCAGGGTTTTGCTTTTAGGATGTTATATTATTATGCAGAGCTGCAAAAGTTTTGGTGAAGCTGTGGGATGTCTTTCCTATCTTTCGTGGTTATATTGATTTCTGATGTTTTTTTCATCCTGTGCCGAAGATGTTTGCTGCTGAGCCCAGCTATGACTTGGAGTACAGATATTTTGATGTATCATCATTGTGATGGCACAATTGCATCTATTTTCTATTGAACATTGAGGCTTGACTGCTTTATGATCACCATGAGTCTATGTTAGTGCTGAAAGAAGTTTTTGTTTTGAGAGTATTTGTTCTCTGCTTCAGTTATTGCTTGATGTCAGTTTGCTTTTTGTTCTCAATTTATCAATTTTAAATTGTCTTGAGGTCTTTCTTGTTTGTTTTGCATTCTTACCTTTCTTTGGGTTCAACAGCTACTTACTGCTTTTACAACATGTGATCTTTCTCATGCTGCCTTTCTATTTTTTTATTCATTTCTCAAAAAAAAAAAAAGAAGAAGTGATCTTTCTCATGCTGTGTCAGATATGAAGCTTGGGTGATCTATAACTTCCTATCATTGTGCTTGGCATGGGTTGGTGGTCCTGGGGCTGTTGTGTTAAATCTTCATGGGCGAGTTCTGAAGCCAAAGTGGTGTTTAATGACTTGGTGCTTGCCCCCAATTCCGTTAGATGGGTGAGTTTTTTATACTTAAATTTACCTTTTGTTTGATTGGTGAATGCATGTATGGTCGGGACTTTGATTCTTTTGAACATCAGAATTGTCCAAGATCTCAACATGATTGCTTGTTCCGTTGCTTTCATCGTTATTTTCCCATTGCATGCATTGCCTTCTACTTGTGTGATGATGGAAGAAAACATGTGGGTCTATTTAGTTAGTCACGATGGTGGTCTACTCCATGCTGATTGTTGGATAAGTTATTCACATTTTATACTTTAAACATTTTGAGTTTGTTTAGTATTTGGTCCTTTTATCCCCTTGATAATGGGCTGTCCATATTTGAACCCATATGGAGTAACCTGAAGACTGCTTTTCCTTTCCTTTTCTTTTGGTTAAGTGATATTACTGCACCTTCAGGGGATAGATTTCTTACTTTACTTTGGTGAACAACATTTCTGATAACGGTGAAACTGTGTAGGCGCTTTATAAGAAGGTGCAAGCAGGGTTGTTTGCAGTTTGTGATCCTCAAGCCTATTTTAGTTGCAGTCACGTTCATCCTCTATGCAAAAGGGAAATATGAGGATGGGAATTTTAATCCACGGCAGTCATATCTCTATCTCACCATCATTTATACAATCTCATACTCGATGGCGCTATATGCCTTGGCCTTGTTTTACTTTGCATGCAAAGATCTGCTTCAGCCATTCAATCCGGTTCCAAAGTTCATCATAATCAAGTCCGTAGTATTTCTTACATATTGGCAGGTAGGATTTTATTGTTCTTATATTAACATTTAGATTCATTTCAATTTTGAAGGGCTTATATTTGTTGAGATTTTAATGTGTGTTTTCTGCATCATATTTTATTCATAGATGAAACTGGATGTATTTTTCGAAATAGCTATGTTGTCATTTTGACTCATAAGTTACTTGAAGGACTATTGCTATTTTAATCATAATTTAATGTATACCGATGATTAGTGAATTGCGGACCACCAGGGTAGTTGATTTTTTTTTTTTAGCAGCTGTAAGCTATATAAAGCAGCAGATTTGGTACCTTTGTCTTACATATCATATTGTTTTTTAATTTCTCACTCAAAACAAATATGATATTGTATTTTTGGTTTTCTGTTCTCTTCATAAATTTAACGAGATTATATTTATGGTCATTATGCTTTGACCATCGTACATGTTGTTCTAAATTCTTGCTTGGCATGAATTTTTGCCCTTGGTGAGATCCTGACTTGATGACATATACTCGTAATCATGCAAGTGCCTTTTTGTAAAACGTTTGATATTTGACACTCACATACAATTGTGCACAACCTCTTGACAGCTGTCAGTCTTTTGTTGCTGTAAATTTAAACTTCAGATATCATTGTTGTCAAATTCATCAGTTTTGTTATTATAATGCTCATGTATTAAACCCTAATATCACCTGTTTTTGCCATCAATCGTCCCACAGCTTCAGAGTCTAGCATGTTCTGATCCCTTGGCCTATTTTTTCTTCCATTAAGCTATGGTATTTGGATTTCGTTGTTAAAGAAAATTAACCAGCAAGTGTGAGCATGATTGGTGAAACTTTTATTTGAGATGATGCGTGTAGCTGTGTTAACAATATGGGGAAAAGTGAACCCTTAGGAATAGTTCAGCTGGTTAGGCCTTGGGTATGATCCTCAGAGGTCACTAGTTCGAGTCCCTTTAGGGCCATTGGAGGTTTACCTGGCCGTCAACTTTAGGGCCTCATGAGATTAGTCGGGCGAAGCCCAGATACCCCATGGATTTCAAAAAAGAAAAACCCATATGGGGAAAAGTGAGCATTTTCTGTGTTGTTCGGATTTGTAACATGTGAGGCATGAATGCTTGGTAATTATTTTAGGCAGTAAATTCGTGGAGTCCTTATTCTTATTGCAATATGATAATCATATTTTAGCTGTATAAATTGTTTCCTTTGCAAGTGGAACTATTTTGTCATTTTAAATACTATACACTCCCCCCTAGCTGTTGCGTTATTTATCATCGTTTCTTGATCCATGAGTGAAAGGCCAGTTGTTGTGCGGCTAAGATAGATGTTTTTATTATTAGAAAGAAACTTCCCCCTTCACTTATTTATCTTTTTCTCAGTTGAAGGTAATAGGTAGAAAATTTTTATCTTCTGTTGCGCAATGGTGGAGGTATTCACCCTAAATTTTATTAAAAAAATTGTGTTCTTTCAAGGTATTTTTAGTCTGAAAATTAATTTACTCCCACTGGAAAAAAAATTGTTGTATGTAAGTGTTCAATTGTGTCTTTTCTGAAAATTGGATCCACTCCTGTAGCTTAGTATACAAACGCAAAAAAATTTATATTTGGTGGCAGCCTTTAAATTGTAGATCTCTTTAATTAAAAAAGTTTGGTACATTTTCATGTTCAAAATTTATTGAGATTTGCATAAAAGTTAATTGGTAATCCAGATTCTTTTCATTAACTTTCTTAGTTCACAGGGTGTTATGGTTTTCCTTGCTGCGAAGACTGGATTTATTAAAGACACAGAGGAAGCCGCTGAATTTCAAAATTTTATAGTTTGTGTTGAGATGCTAATTGCCGCCGTGGGTCATCTTTATGCATTTCCATACAAGGAATATGCTGGTGCAAATATTGGTGGTTCTCGTCCCTTTAAATCAAGTCTCGCACATGCTCTCATGTTGAACGACTTTTACCATGACACTGTTCACCAGGTAAGTTGCACAGTTCGTGCTTATTTTTGTGCGGTTTGATATAAACTTCTTCATATGCCACTGTCTTTGTACTTCTCATTCTTATTTTGTCTTACTGTTCATGCAGTTTGCTCCAACGTATCATGACTATGTGCTTTATAATCATAACGAGGGTGAAGAGGGAGCAAGGAAGTATAGGGCGCGCACCTTTGTTCCAACTGGACAAGAGATGGATGCTGTTAGGAGAAACAAGTACATGTTTGGAAACAAGCTGGAAGACATACAGTTATCCAGTCTCTCCCCTTCTGGTAATAGCACTCCCCCAAATCCTGGCATGGGACATGATACCACAAAGACAGAGGCAATGAACTCATCTCTGCTCATGAATGCATCACATACAGTTTCAGTGCCATATGACCTGTCACTCATTGACGCAGACATGTCTAATTACTCAACAAAGGTACCTCCGGCCAGCCAATCTGGGACGCGGTGACACAAATAAACAAGTTATGGTTAGTCTCACATGTATCACTTTGGTCTCACTTGGTTTCTCTTTTCAATAGAGCTGCTGACAATAGAATTGTACATGTAGGAAAGCTTGCCTTGTTGTCATAGTTGTTAGTCCCCTATTTGTTGAGTGTTACGCCCTTCCGTTGCAATTTATACTGTAGATAGAACACTTTTAGTCCTGTTCCATTTTCTCTGAGTCTCTGTTCATTATGTTACATATGGATTCAGGGTTTGATTACGAGTTTTTGCTCTGAATACTTGATATTGCAATTGTTGAGTTTCATAAAATTCAAGACGGCATTCATTTATCGAGGACCTCGAGATTCCTGTTATTGACGTACCTATTACTTGCTGGTTTCTTGGTCTTGCATGATTGTTAGGGGGGCATCCATTTGTGTTGCAGTCTGTGTGTGTGTGTGTGTGTGTGTGTGTGTGTGTGTAATGAGATATTCGATGTAAGCATTTGTTCTTTGCTTGCTGGGACACTTGTGAAAAGCGGTATATATACGCGCGCACACGCATAAATGTATGAATCTACAGACTTGGAAAATTGAGTTCTATTATAAGTTTTGCAGCGTTGTTCATATGAAAAAGTTGGAACCAAAGTTTAAGGCGAAATGATTTTGCTTACAAATTTAACCTTCCAAAAAGCTTTAACCATGTGCGGAGGATTTAGTCTTTTCCACGCATAAAACTGTGAGGGTTTAGTCTTTTATGTATGTAGAATCAAGCACTGTGACCATTATTCTAGATAGTAGATTTCAGGCGTGGGATTGTGAATGTAAGTCAGAAAGATCTAACCACGTTAAAAATATCGTATATTTTTGCTGCTTTAATGTCTATGTCTGTGTCCCAACAAGTTAAAGGGGAGATGAATTGAGTGCAAACCTAAAATGATAAAGAAACTTTCGGGCAAAAGAAAGAAAAGAAACTGACATTTCACATTTGCTTGCTTGCATGGCATGCAGTATTCTATCAGATGAAAATCTAATCTATCTTGTACATCTTTGAAGATTGCTTCTAGTAGCCGCTGTTTAGATGGAAGTTTACATCCTTCAATTCAACGCTTGTCATCGCGTAATAAGTAGCTTATGCTAAAGCGTGGTTTCTTGAGTGTGATAAATGAGATGATAGTCGGGAGTTGCGTCCTTTGGATTTTTTTTATGATAGAGTTCTGATGCTATGAAGTGATCACTTATTCTGAAAAGTTAAATTTTTAGAGACTATATACTTAATTAATTTGATGTCTTTAATATCGAACGAAAAAATTGATAAACCAGAAGTTATTTAGCAACTTTACTTGCATGAAAACTTGATATAGCAAGGCTTCTTACATTCAGTAGTGGATCTAAATTATTATGTTAGTGGGGATTAAGTAATTATGGAATTGAAATTAGTGAAACTATAAGGTTAAGTGAAGACAAAATGGTTTTGCAGACTAAAAACGTAAAATAAATTTAAAGTAATTTTGTGAAGTTAATAAAAACTAGAAACCCCAAAGATTAGATCCGTCTTGGATATCAAGACTTTCATTGGAAGATAACACATGCAATGTAAACGGTTTGGTTAAGTTTATTCTTAACTTCCTACATAAACTCATTTTTAAGTTTTTCATAGGGTAAAATGCAGCAATAGTCCCCATTGTTTCTCCAATAATCAGTTTAATCCTCATTGTTTTAAAATGCTCAAAAAGGTCCCCAATGTTTGTAAAAAGGCTCAAAATGGTCCCCGCCGTTAAATATTTAGTTAGTTTTAACATATATAAATAGTATTTCAAGGGTAAGAATGAGAATTCACACAAAAACACACAATCTCAAATAAACACACCTAGAAACACATACTAATACACCTAAAAACACACACACTAAAACTCACACTAAAACACCCATTGAAACACCTTATTATACACACTAAAACACCAAATTGCACACACAAACATACACTAAAACATCAAATTGCACACACAAACACACACTGAAATATCAAATTACACACACAAACACACCTAATTATACACACAAACACACCTGATTATACACATAAATGACACAACAAAAAAAACACTCACACAAACAAAATGCACAAGACGCAGAGGGAGGCTGGGTTCACGGGTGGGGGTGAGGGGCTAGTAGTTCGCGGGGTGGGGGACTGGTAGTTCGCGGCGGGTGGGGGTGGGGGATTGGTAGTTCGCTGGTGGTTTGCGGTGGGGGCTAAGGGAATGGTGGCTGGCAATTTGGAAATGTGGGGTTGGGTTTGGTTGGAGGAAGAAGAAGAAGGGTAGGTGTGTAGTTTTCTTATTTTAGTAGGGGTAGTCTGGCCATTTTATTAATTTTTTGTTAGTTTTTTAACGGTAGGGACCATTTTGAGCCCTTTTGCAAACATTGGGGACCTTTTTGAGCATTTTAAAACAATGAGGATTAAACTGATTATTGGTGAAACAATGGGGACTACTGCTGCATTTTACCCTATTTCATACCTGTCTTTCTCTAGTTTCTTAACCAATGAAATTAACAAAATGCTTCCATATTAAGCTCCATAAATTACTATATTTTTTAATTCCTGTTCTTTGTTAATCATAATGCTTGTGAAGACAAAATACTACTTAAATAAGCAAGCCATCACATCATTTGATGAATCAAATTTTGCAGTCTATGTATTGAACCAAATTTTTCTTAGCTGCTTTTGAAACCATCCACTTGGCAGACTCATTTTGGAAGTCTTGTTACCAAGTGTTGTTTTTTTTATAGAAATGTTGTCCAAAAGCATCTAAATTTTCTCAACTTTTCTGGTACTAATAGTAGATGTATATGACTAAAGAGTACAATAGCTTAGAAAACTTCTCATCTCCTCAGATTGGTTTGGAAAAATTGTAATAAGTTGAATAGTGAGTGTAGCTATCCAAGATTTTCTCAACTTTTTTGGTATTAATATTAGATTCATCTTAAAGTTATAAATTTTGTATTACAGAGGGATTCTCTAACGCCATACTTTAGATTAATCAAGGGTCAGACAATATTAATGATGGAAGGACATAGGTTCGAATTTGAGACATTTGACTATAATAAATTATTAACCTACCACTCCAACTAATCCTTAGGGCAACCTTACTTATTCTTTATGCAATCTTTTTGCCCTTCAATTCAGATACTTACGATATATAACTCTTTTTTTTAGTACAACAATGAGATCCCAAACCTACTATCCCCAGTTTCTAAGAATTGAATCTACGATCAAGGGATAAATCTAAAATATTTTGTTAGTGTTAGTAAAGTTGTTATGAAGACGAAAATTAATAAACATATACAACTAATTAAGGACAAAATGAATTTACACACAAAAAATATAGAAGATTTTAAAATAGTTTATTGGGTTAATAAAGATACAACTGCACAATTAAAGAGTAGATTCGCTTCATCTACGACCTAGATGTGAGAAAAATTATCTATTAGGCTATCCAACCTTTTAATGGTTCTATATTGTTAAATATCAAAAATAAATTTCCTAAGAAGGAAATAATACCCAAGAAAAGTCAAAAGTAAGCTGTACAAGCAAAGCAAGAAACAGAAGATCCGCAAGAAACACAATAAAATAGATGACACAAACACGTATGTCACGTGACTTTGTATCTAATCATCTGTTCAAATTCCCCACGACACCCGCATAAGTCACGTGACCATCCATCAAGTTTTCCATGTAATACAACCCATCTTGAGACAATAATAAATGAAAAAGAAAAGTCAGACTTTACTGCATGCAAATTTAAATATCCTAGTAATATATAATGATACGGAAAGATTTAATAGTAATAAAATATTTAAATTATTTTTTTATAATTAAAAATCATTGATCATTACTAAATCTCTATTGTTAGTTGACCAAAAAAAAAAATTCTCTATTGTTATAAAAAGGAATTTTATTGAGGTTTATAAATAAATATAATAAACTCATTTTTAATATTGAAAGCTTTTAAGCAACATGATAATTTAATATAGTATCAGAACTTAAATTATTAAACGTTCTCAGATTGAAGTCTTGTTCGTACCTATTTAAAAATATTAATATTGTCAATATTACACACTCCAAAACAAATTTGACTGTATAAATAAATACAATAAATTTATGTATAACAATTTAAATTTTTAGATGAGATGGTAATTTAATATCGGAAATCTTCCTACATGCACCATACCGCTACTACGACGGCGCAGTGGTCGCTAAGCTAAATAAATAGCCAGTCCTAACCATACCAACCCTTTTAATATACCCACAACCCTTTTTCCTCTCTAGGCCTCTTTACACTACACAAACACACACATCACATACTGATGTGTGTGTAGATATGGCCATGATGAACCAAATGAGTAATTATGGTACAATATATTTATTCAGAGGTGATCATATGGGGTACACAGACATGGAGAAGAGGCAGCTGTTCTTGAGAAGCTATCAGTTTAGCAGAAAGAAGAGCTTAACAGAGAGGATGAAGAGGTCTTTCTTTAAGGTGAAGAGGGTGGTGTGTTTCAGGCTTCGATCAGCAAGAAAGATAAGAAAGATGGTTTGGTCAAGGCTCAGACATGGCTTGTTTTGCAATAGAAGAAGAAGGTTTTTTCTTCGCCTTCATCACATCAATGGTTACTATCATCATGGTTCATCTGGTATCCTTTCTTGGCCATCTTCTTGTTTCTGGTAGAATTTTTCATTTTTCTTCTTTTTAAAACTGCTGGGCCGCGACGCTCATATTGAGAGACGAAAGCTACGTAGCCATAAATGGTTGGGCTAATGAGCAAAAAGACGAGAATTTTTTGAAAAAAAAAATTCTCGTATATTTCTCCGAATATTATTTATTATAAATTCAATTGTTTTTCTTTTTATTTTCTTGGTTATTAATTAGGTATTTATGTAAGAAACGAGTGATGAGGTTGTGTCAGTTGGATCCTAAGTCCTAAAATGGTGTGGACATGTCACTGCAAATTCTATGCTGACAACATATGCCAACAGTGTCTATTTTAATTATTAGAGGGTATTTATATTTCTTCAAAGTGTTCCTGAATTGTTTCTTTATTTTTCCCAAACATTTGTTGACTATATACATGTACACTGCAAAGATAGAGTGATGTAGGGTGGTTTTAGATTCAAGGGAAAATGGCTAGTTTCTTAAGAAATTAGAAGTCTAGAAATGGGCTCTTGGCTGGTTAAAAACTTTGAAAAAGTTCAATTTAAAATTTTTTTTTTGCTTGGCTAAAAAAAGGTAGTTTTTTTTTTTTTGAAACTAGATAGTATAATGGAATCAGGCAAATGTAATTTACTCGGGAATAAAGGGTACTTTTTTGCAGTAAATAGCACCAATACTTCCTAGTTTGCTAAAAGTGTATATTAACCCAAGTGCTACGTGATACCCTATTTTTTTTTTTGCTAACTTGAGGAAACATCCCCATTCAATTAGCCCAAGACATAAACCGGATTAGTCACCACCTACTGATATAGGATGGGACACGTCGATGTCCTCTTATTGGCCTAACGGCTAAATGTGAACCAAAACTCCTAGAGTATAGCAGTCTGATCCAAGATATGTACGAAATAATAAGTCAAGGTATAATTCTCAATGATAATAACCATACTCGAACCAGTTAGAGAAATTCTTAAATAATTTGATAGGCAAATTGTTGCAAATTAGAAAACGTATATTAAAATTTGTATTATCCAATTCCTTCTGGTTCTCTTGTCAGAATAGGATCATGTGGTAGGAGAGTATGGTCAAAGTAAAATTTTTGTTGTAAAAGTGAAGTAATGCATAACTAGGAAAGCAGATTTTCTCCTTCTAGGTGTAAATCTTTTCATATTTGTTTTGATAAGAGTTGAGTTATAAGATGAATTTAAAACAACAGCTCGATGCATCTGATTTTTACGCAAGGTCTGGGAAAGGGTCAACCTATAGTTAGACAATTTGGAATTTTGTTAGGATTTCTCTAATTTGTTTTTTTTTTTTTTCGAAGTACAATAGAAGCTGAAATCGTTATTTCAATTCAGAAATTCTGATTACATCAAATTAGTTTTAACAATTTCATCTGATTCTTGAGAGTTTCTTTAATTTGTTACTTTTCGTGAACTGCACACCTATGCTTGGGAAAGCTGCAAGGGGACACTCCCGTTTCTTTATGTGAATAAAAATAATGGGAAAGAAGATGCATGCTTGTTAGAATAGAACTTTCTTCAGATCATATGACTTAAAAATAGCATTGGGGTTAAGGAAAGGCCATTATTCAATGCTGCAAATTTGAATAAAAGACAAGAAAGTGAGAAAAGGAAAGTATTTGGGGAATCGTTATTTATGACATTTTACTCTACAGATGCATATTTCATCATTTGAAGCTCGAGGTCATATTCAATGCTTTCACTACGTTTTTTTTTTTCTTTTCTTGATTTCTTACCCTGATAAATGTTGGTCGCACATGGTTGCTTTTGAATTAACAAATTTTACAACAATTTGCATTGGAATTGGCGTGTCCTACTTACAAACGGGTAAAAAAGACGATAGCTAACGAAAAATGCATGAATCTCAATAAAAATAGACACGTATTACCATTACGTTCACGTTTAAATATAATATTTTTAAGTTTTTTCCTTCGTAAAGTTATTCTTCTTTGATAATTTTTTTAAAGTAGAATATATAGAGGCGGATTCAAGATTTTTATTTAGTGGGATTAAAAACACACAATTTAAGACTCATACAAATAATTTTATTCATTGGGTGCTAAATTAATTTTTCATACTAATTTTTTTTTAAAAATACACATAATTTATTTAAAAAAATTGGTGTAGCCCTTGCTCACTAACACATGCATCCGTCACTAAGAATATGATTAATTAAACGAGTGACATTATTAAAGTCATATAGTTGACTTCAACTAAAACGAATAACTTTGTGAAACTTATATAACCTATTTTTACAGACTTAATTTGGAGTATGACATTGTTATAGATTGCATAAGCCGTTACGTGGACCTTGATTATGGGTTAAGTTGCTTCTCAAGCAATTCTTAATGTGCATTTCTTGTCCATTTCTTGTCCATTTCTTGCTTGGCGATTATTAAGATTCTTATCAACTTGCCAACTTCCACGTAGTGTTGATATTGTAGATGAAAAGAAACATTATTTAAAGTACAGTACGAATTGTGTGCATGATGAATAAATGATAAGCTTGAACGTGCATCTGATTTAATGACAAACAAAAACATATATTTCCCTTTCAATGCCACAATAAATTATATCAAACCACGTATTATTTTACATAATGTCCATTTAAGGATATCAAAATTCACTATGTATTTTTATCAATAATAGTCTCCTTTATTAGACTTATGTTCACCATTACGAATATTTCTTTATTTTTTTTAATTTGAAGTATGTGTTAAGACGAGTCGTTGTACATTACAAAGTTTATAATTTTAGAATAAATGCGACATAATTTTACTTAAAGTAAACCTTTTTTTTCACCATCCAAAAAAAAAAAAATTATCTCCTCAATTAATTTCATGTATATCAAAATCTCAGCAAGTGCTTTCAATTCGGTAATAAATAGTCAAAATTTGATCGACTTCTCATATCCTACATGTAATAATGGCTAAAACAACAGCTATTCAAAGATGAGTCCTAGTTGTTTTTTTTGCTGGGAAGATAGATAAGTACCTTAGGTTTGACTTTCAAGATATATAGCTACTGGCTACTAGCCGTTGCACAACTAAGTCTAAATCTGTCCTGGACATTGACCTAGTTGCAAAAATTATTTAGGGTGAACTGTATTAGATTCCCCTGTCGTCAGATATAAATGCATATGATTTCTTTATGGTTTCAAAATTGCACCAGACCCCCTTATGGTCCAACTCGTAGTGCACACCGTCCCCTTCTGTCAGACATAAGTGCACACGACCCCTCTGTGGTCTCAAAAAAAATTTGACATAAAATTTGACGGAGGGAGGCGGTATGCACCAACAGTCGGACCATAGGGAAGTTTGGTGCAGTTTTGAGACCACAGGGAGGTCGTGTACATTTATGACTGACCACATGGGGGTTTGGTGCAGTTCACCCAATTATTTATTACCATCTGCACATGTAGAACAAATTGCCAACTACGTACACTTTACTTTCCTGAACGAGTTGTCTCATATTAATGTTGTTTTCTACAAACTAGCACTCAGGACGTATACAAGTGATATTAAACAAAAGTCATTGATTGTTTAGTCATATTGAGTACGTTGATATTTTAAAAAATTTGAGGATAATGTTAAACTTTAAATAATATAAATGTGTATATTTGAGAAAAAAAAAAAAAAAAAACTTCCCAGCATTATATATATAAAAACAGTTTGAAATAAACAATTTTTTAAAAAATTTCAATTTAGAGTTTTTTATTTATTAAATTTTTTCAACTTCAATTTTTACCTACAAACACTTTAAAAAATAGGTCAAACCAATCAATTTCAGCTTCGAAACTCACAGAAAATACTTTTGAATGTCTAAAAGTTAGGCCAAACAGAGCCTAGGTCATGATCAATTGGACGTTTTTTAAATTAAAAGGAGTTTTTTAAGTCGGGATAGAGTTATTTGGTGACTGAAATAGTGGGGATTAAAAAATTTTACAAACTACAAAAATAAATACTTTATAGATCAATTGTCCTTTGCTTTTATGTTAATTACAATTATACTAATTATATAAACATTCAAAATAAAATAAAAGAAGGGTATAAAAGTTATTATACACATAAAATTTATTAATTCCCATTTATTTCCTTTCTAATCCAAACAAAATACACCATACTCCTTTATAATCATTTCCTTTATAAAATTTTTCAATTCAAACATGATTTAATCAGCTCTCCCAATTGCCATTGGCACAGGAGCCGACTCCAGAGCCGGAGGCAAAGCAGAAGCAACGGACACAGAAAGGGCAGGAGCTATAGGTTGCACAGAAGCAACAACAGAAACAGGAGCCGGCACAACTGCAGGTTGCTCCGGGGCTGTTGTCAGTGCAGCTACCGGAGGAGAAACGGAGACTGAAATAAAAAACTATGCATTTACATTTTTTGTAAAAAAAAAACAAAAAACAAATAAAAATCTATGCATTTGTTAAGCAAATTTGACCAGCCATTGTCGTTTGACTATCAATGATGTTATTGATTGTTTTGTTGGGACCGTGACAGTTAATATTGACATTTGTCAAGAGATTTGTGCCCCTCACAAATATTCTAGAATTATAGTTTTCTATTGTAGTTTTTAACATTAATCTGTGGTTGTCGAGTAATTTTTTATTAACATATGAGTTATTATCACATTTTTCAAGGCCGTAGGTACAAGAACTTAGGCACACACACAAAATAAGAACTCTTAGAAAATGAGACTTCAATTCACTCTTTATTCACGGTTTATAAAGTTGATTTATAAATGTTAGCACCTCCTTTATTTATAGGTGCTGAAAAAATAAATCAATGGCGAGGATTGATCCATATGAACAGCGAAGATCGCACTTCTACCATTATCTCTATAAATAAATAGCTCATCTAAGACATTAATATGTATAGTTGATAGTGTGCATTAAATAAAAAATAATTTTTTTTGTCCAAAGAAAAAAAAATCTATTAGATATATTATATTTTATTTAAGGGCCCATCTTGAATTCATGAATGCCCTTGCTGACTTCGTGGCTCCGCTACAATTAGAACAATTTCAAATTCTACCGATTCAAAATAGTTATTAATTTCAAGTAATTATTTAATTCTATAACATTAACTTATAAACTATGCTCAAATTATATCAACTCTAATATGAGATTTTTTTTCTTCTACCCCATGTTCTCGGAACTTAGTAGGATGACAGACTATAGATTTTGCTTCTAAATCGGTAACTTTAATTAGCTCTGTGGGATTTATACATAAAGGAACCCAAAAAGTTGAATATAGTAAAAATAAATAATGAAGAACTTTGTTGAAATTGTTCGTTTGGAATTTTTGCAAAAAGTTGATATAGTAGGTTTTTCTCTCCATCCAAACGGTAAACTGTTATATTCATCATTGAAAGAAATGAAATATAACCTAATTATATCTTTTTCTTATAAAGGTTGGATTGATAATAATAATAAAAAAAGAATTAGGCCAAAAATTATGATAGAATATAAGAAAATCAAACAGTCTTATACAATATCATTGAAAGAAATGAAATAATATATCCTAATCATCGTTGAAAGAAAGTAATATAACCTACTCATCTTTATTCTCTGGGGAATTTTTTTTATCATATCTTTTCCTTTTCCATTTACGTCATTTGTAGTTCTTTATATGCAATTTTTCGTTAGTTCTTTACCCTTTTTAGTTTATTTTTATTTCAATTTTAGCTCGAATCCATTTGATCACTAAACAATTCAACCGATTCGAGATATAAATAAAAATTATACGATGTTTTATCATATATCGTTATTCTTGACTGAAGCAATTGCAAAAGACATCTAACATCGCAGTTATATCCACCTACAATTATTATTTAAATATTTGCAGTGTTTATAAGAAAACGAACGTTTTATAATTTCAAAACAACTTTTTGCAATTGAACATGAAAAAGAATAAAGTTTTAATACGCAATCCCTTTTATGTGCACATAGTGACTAAAATTCTTTTTTTTTCCCCGCTTTAATGGGAAGCAAAAGCCGGCTATAGCACAACTATCGTGGGGCGTATCTCTCTCTTTCTATCTTTCTCAAGGAGGACCAACAACAGCTGAGGTACTGCTACGACCTCGTAGAAACCAATTGGAAGCTGCAAGGTATAACTGGTGAGTCAGTCCGCACAAAAATTTGTCTCAGCTAAATCTCTCATTGTCGTGTAGAATGTTCTTGCAGTCTTCAATCAATAAAATCCAAGGATTGCTGGGAGACGTTACTTTTTTCATGAGGTTAACGATCATCCTTGAATCCAACTAAATAATGAGATGATCAATACTTATATCAACAGAAATTATTTGATTTGATATATTTTACTTCCAGCTAACCTACGCCGCAAGAAATCCTTCTCTATACAAGTTTTCGGACGAGGATTTTGAATAGAATTTCGATAGGCGAGGGGTGTAAGCATCGCGAGGTGTTAAGCGATCTCGTACTAAATGAAATGATTTTCACTTTTTGTAACCAAAATGAAAGAAAGTCAACCTATTCCTACATTGTGGTCAGTCTTGCTAGCTCTCGGGTATCTCTAATGGCAAAAAAAATGGTACACTATTCACAAAATTTTTCATTTTTGGTAATTTTTAGAGACCTGTGTCTCTATTTTAACTCAAATCTCTAATGGGGCCCACCACTTTTTAGAGATTTGAGTTAAAATAAAGACCCAAATTACTTTTTTGACAACAAATTTAGAGACCCAAAAAGTGATTGGGTCTCTATTTTAGTTTAAATCTCTAAAAAGTGGTGGGACCCATTAGAGATTTGAGTTAAAATTGAGACCCGAGTCTTTAAAAATTACCAAAAATAATAAGTCTTTATAAATAGTGCAAGCCATTGGAGATACCGTAGTCCTCCAGGTTTGGTATACAGATGTCGGGCTCAGTCGTGGATTTTGTTCTTGAGGCAAGCCCAAGATAACGTGAAGTACCTCGTAAGAAAGATGGGTCGTAGCTTTGTAGTTGTCCACACTGAATCCAGCGAATTAGACATAAACATTGGGCTTTTCTCCCAAGCCCATAACTATTGCAATTGACATATATAGATTTGGATCCGAGGAAGGAACAAAACATTGGGCTCTTTTTTTCACATTGTTGCGCACCCTAAACATGGGTCCTCAAGACTGTTGACTTGAGTTGCTCTCGAAGACGGGAATAGTAGCAGACTAGACGTACTCTTTTTTTTTTTTTTTTTCTTTCTTTTTTTTATAAGTTCAAACCATCTAAAGTCGATAGATCTCGTAATATAGTGATATGCTCCAATACATACTTTAAGATCAATTAAGAGATGATAATATTTATGACGGAAAAATACAAGTTAAACTGAAACCTTAGGCCTGGGGTAGCTCTTAATAGACAACCATTGTAAATACTATCACAACTAGATGGCTAATGGTGTTAAATTGAGGAGCTATTCATCACTATCTCATAACATAAGAAAATAGAACATGCAAAGTTTCATAGCTAACAAACAAATCATTAATACAATCATGCTGCTCTTTATATGACCGCTGATCTCTAGATTTTAAATCTTGGATTTCTTTATTTTACCCAAATTTTTTTTCAAGGGTGAAATTTACAAATTCAAGTTTTTCAAATTGGTTGCTCATATTTTAAAAACAAAATTATCCTTTAGGTTTTCTTTACACTTACGAGTTTGATTTTGATTCAAAATAATCAGTGGCGGATCCAGTCATTCAAGTTCAGGGAATGCACTCGTGTAGTGAGAGAGCTCAAAATGTACACCATCATACAACAAAAAATATCCAATATAATATTTTATTATTATTATTTTTTTAAAAAAAGTTTTGTTTCAAGTTGAGGGGATGCACATACACCCCCTCATATCTATGGAAGTCCGCCAATGGCTCAAATACAAAAATTTTAAAAAGAAAAAGGCCAAACCCTTCTCCCTCACCCTTCATCTTTCAACAAAACACGAAAATAAAGAATTGATCAACAAGTTAAGGCGCAAAAAATATTTTTCTTCAAAATTATTTTGCGGTATCTAATGTGAAGGAAAGTTGATTCAAGATAAACGTAAAAGATAAGTGGATTTTTTTTTTTTTAATGCAGAATTGCTAAATCCTCCATCTTCTTGATTAAATGGTCGCTATACATGTTTGCTTGATATCATGTTGGCCAGCTTTGAAATTCTTTTATGGTTTTAATCACGCTAAAGTTCCTTTAATTTCTTATACATTTTAGCAATTAGTTTCGGTTTTCCTTGCAAATTTGCTCGTGATTGCTCTTTTATTTGTATAATTATCAACAAATTTTAGCCAACACTAGATGTGAACTAATATTCACGTCTCCTTGCTTTAATTCATTCTAGTACTCGTTAGATAGTTCCAAAGTCTTTGTCTAATATTTCTAAATTCTACTAATTCCCATAGAGTAAAGAAAGGATATTTAAGTTTATATTGAGATAAACAAATCTACTAAATCTTTTCGAGTTGATTTCTTCGATATCTCAAATAAACCAGAGCTATATTCTTTTTTAATTTTCAGTAAAGAGACTTGATCATGTTATAATATCCCACTAAAACACTTATGTCGCCAAAGCAAACTCTTTTTCACTTATTTCTCATGTCTTGGCTTGATTATACTTTTTAGTTCACCAAACACGTGAAACTATTAAAAATGATCATAATAAGACTATATATACACACACATATATATATATATATATATATATATATATATATATATATATATATCATGATTTTTCTCATTTAACGTTCCAAAGTATGACCCCTTAGATATACAATTACTTAATTAATGTAATTATTACTAGAATATACCATCACCATTAATCAATCAATATCTCCGAAATAGGATTGCATGCATTGTCTTAATTAAAAAATCCATAAGAAATTGAAGTGTACCATGCAAAAGATTGTACATATAAAAATGAGTAAAAATTCTCTTATAATATCAAAAAGTTATTTACGGTGTCTAACAATTTTGAACTATCAACATCATTTAACATAACTCTATTAAAAATTTATAATTTTTAAATTTCACACATAAAATTATACTATTATCCGCAAATTCATTCTCATATAAAGATTAATTTTACTAAAAAATTACTTTAAAACGTTAAACCTCCCTCATAAAGCCCACATCTATGAAAAAGGGTCTCCAAACCCATTACACAGTCTCAATTTTGGAAAGCATAAATGAGGTGTCGTGTAGGCTATGACCAGTGAAGCCCGACAACTTTGGCGTTGAAAACGACAAATCTTATCTCACGTCATACTATATGTGTCAGAGTTAAATTATGTTCAATTTACAAAACAAATCCATCTCCTGATACAACACGACACAGTTTTAGGTATGATGTATCCATCTCATTCTATGTAAAAGTACATAAATGTGTGCACATTGTTAACTTTATAGTTGCAGTTCGTACCACGTACCATGTTATTGTCTGAATATTTGATGATGCACTTGTTCCTGTAAAGCCTTTTCATGTCTGGGACCCACAAGGAACGTTCCAGAAGCGGTCTTGGTGGTGGTGGTGGTGGTAAAAGTGGTGGCGATGATGACGAAGCTGGCGGAGATGGGCCCACAAAAACAGATGGTTATGATAAAGCAGAGCAAGGTGGTGGCAAAACTGGAAAGAAGGCGAAAAGGGTGTCTTTGTTTAGGTTCAGAAAGGCTAATAAGGTGCAAGATAGAAGGAGGCGGAGGGGTAGTTTTGTAAATTCACAATGTTGGGGTGGTGGTGGTGGCGGTGGTTGTTGCTTGTGCGTGAAAGGACAGATGACGGTGGGGTCACCAGGTGACTCACCTCCCAGTGATCCTAACAGTGCAGAGTTTAGTTTTGAGATGTTGAGAGATTTGATTGAGGAGAATAATTTTTATGATAAAGAATGCAATACACATTTTGATGAAGAAGATGTAGATAGCCATGTATAATCTTGTTCTCATATAAAGGAAAAAAATTAGATTTTTTTTTTTTTTTTTTTGGTATTTTGATTATGGAGAAAACTTTGTTCAATGATTATATTCGATCGGTAGTCAAGAATTGGCCAAACATAAAAAGAGGGATTAGAAATTGTTGAAAAACTTTTATATTATTACACATATATGTATTTTTGAATTACTTTGCAATGAACCCGATATTGTTTAGGGCGGTCTCCCATTCAACAATAGAGCTCATCTATTAATTAGTGGGCCTCACATTCAATTTTGCTGAGTCTTGCACCATGGGACACTGTCGAATAAGAACATTTTTCTTAGATACCATTTACTAGTTAAAAGTTACGTAGACAAAAATTGGCCATGAAGGATGATGCTCAATATATTTAACTTTGGCGATAAAGGTTGTTCAAGCCTATGGAAGAAAATACATTGAATTGCATTTTTAAGTGGCGTTATCCATTTGCTGCTTGTGTTGTATCAATCTCATTTATGTTGACATGTGCTGAAAAGTTTGGAAACACCAATTTTTTTTTAGTAAAAGTGAGTTTGACTTCTTTTTAATTCTTCTCACATAACGAGAGTTTTGTGTAATACGTACCCTTTATTGTGAGGATCAAGGAAAGCTAAATTTGGATTGTGGTTAGATCAACAAGATAATTTAATAATTTTTAATATGAGATAGTGTTGAAACCTCTAAATTAAAGCAAACATTAGAACGAAGTTTCTCTATTTGGATCAATCTTTGTATTTATTTGGTTTGTTGAATAAAGTATCCTATTGACAAAATAAAAATTAAAAATAAAAACCATTCAAGCCTACAAACGGTGGTGGAGTTGGGGGCCGGTGGGGCCCAACCCCCTCAAAAAAAAAAAATTTAAAAATCTATGTAGTATTGTTAAAAAAAAAAAAAAAAAATTCGTCCCTTTATATTTTTTCATCGTTGATCTTCTTATTTGAATTTTGATCTCTCTAATATTAAATTTTTGAATTCATCTCTGCCTACAAAACCGATTTATAAACAATTATTTTTTTACGTATTATTAATGAGGAACAAGTCTTGGGGCATTACAAATTGGGTGAAATGCATCAGACCCCCTTGTACTTTAGCGAAAGTGCACAATACCCCTCTATAGTTTAAAAACCCCCTGAGTTAGTCTTTGTAGTTTTTCAAAAGTGTACAACACCCCCCTACCATTAAAAAATTCGTTATATTTAACGGAGAGTGTACTTCACACTCGTTAAGTGAGATTTTTTTTTATTTTTAACGAATTTATTCATTAAATAATTATATGAATTGACTAAATTACCATTTTTTTTGCCTAAACAAAAGAGAAAATGGCAAAAGAGAGAAAAAAATGAGGGTATTTAAATCTTTTTTTACAAAATCCGTTAAATATGATGGATTTTATAACTGTAGGGGGGTGCTGTGCACTTTTAAAAAATATAGGGACTAGTTCAGGGAGTTTTTGAACTATAGAGGGGTGTTGTGCACTTTCGTTAAAGTATAAGGGGGGCTGGTGCACTTCACCCTTACAAATGTACAATTATCCTTTGGTAGGCTCATAAGCTTGCTTGCCAAACCCGTAGTATGCACATCAGAACGAGACGGGGTATTGCACGATTCTAAAGATAAGGCGACTTGTACGGGCTTAAAAGATGGTTTCGCCACTTTCGCACAATAAAGGACTTTGTTCTACACGAAATTTAGTATTGTACTTCTAACTAGCATCAAAGATGGTTTCGCCACTTTCGCACAATAAAGGACTTTGTTCTACACGAAATTTAGTATTGTACTTCTAACTAGCATCCACTCTGATTTCATCTTACATATCTCATGCTTCTATCCGATCTGACTGACGGGCAATACTAGTGTCATAAATTTAAGAATTAATAACAAGACCTATTTTTATTTATTTCAAAAATAATTAATCCATATTATCACGAAACTATATGGTGAATATTATCACGAGAGGGCATATGTGCAACTTGTCTTGAATTGATAACTTCAAGGTTCTTTTCATTTGAATTACTTTTTTTATTATGTCAAAATAATCAATTCTAATAATCTATTATATGATAAGTGATTATAAATTAATTATTTTGTCAACAACTATACCTTAAACATGAAAATTGTAATTTATATTTTTTCAATCTAATCTTTTATTTTATTTTATTTTGTATATTAGTCGAATTTGTTGATGTTTCACGAATTATCCAGCAAACCAAGAAAATAATTGATTTTGGCTTGTTTGGCTTAATGATTGGAATTCATTTGAGTGTGATGAATATAGAATATCCAAATAGTATTACCATCTTAGGACCTTGAAACTACAGAATGTTTATTTTCTTTTTAACATTTAGCTAAAAGCAAATTATTTTTATGCTCAAAAAACTTTATATTATATTCTTACTGATATATATATATATATATATATATATATATATATATATATATATTCAATCGATAAGAGGGGTAGGAAATAAAAAAGTTTTAACAAATAACCCTTTTTTATTGTGAAAAAAATGGATTTTGTCACCATATTCCTTAAAAATATATCTTTGTGTACTATTGACAGATGATTTTTCCGATCATAAATAAAAAGCTTTGGCAAACGCAAATATTATGTTTGATTTTTTTTAAAGTAATACTTTATGTAACCCAAGTGATACTTCTTTGCCCCTCCTTTATATAATAAAATTTTTATATTAAATATTAAATTTCTCTTTATATAATAAAAACTTTTACTATATAGATAGGAGTAAAATATCACTCACTTAATATGTAATAATCCTCCTCTATTTAAAATATGTTAAAGGCTAATACCCAGAAAGCTTGGGTCTGGATAGTTGGTAATCTCCAGACAATACAGGCCCAATTTTGATTGGGTTGGGCTGAAAGAGTACGCACAATATCTTACAGCCAGTCCAATGCCTGCCGTAGTCCGTGACCAACCTCCCCATGTTCATATCATGTGAATCAAAAAAAAAAAAACATGTGAATCCAGCTGCGCAACAGTGACACCTTGACCTTATTCTACCATTTCATAAAGTGTAAATTTCACATTTAATCCTTACTGTTTACATATTTTTTCAATGACATCTCTAATATTTTAAAAGATTTATAAAAATTTTCAATATTTACAAAAATAATTCAAAATGATCTCTATTATTCAATACTAGCCAAGTTAGTCCTTATTATTTAAAAAAAAAAAAAAATTAGTCCCTATATGTGACTCATATTTAAGGACAAATATAATTTTTTTGAAAAATAATAAGGACTAAATTGACTAATTTTGAATAATAAATATCATTTTAAATCACTTTTGTAAACATTAGTGATTAGTATCATTTTTTTAAAACATTAAAGACTAATTTGAAAAAATATATAAACAATAGAAACTATTTGCACAATTTATCCTTTCATAAATTACTTCTTTATTCTTTACTGTGTTGGGTAGGGATTTAAAAAAAAATCCAACGGGCATCCCAAACGAATAATGGCGCATATCGACCAATTGAGAATGATAGAAGATTGCTTATAAGAACTAATGACGGGAAAATTCTTCTATAAGGCACGTGGTAAATCTGTCACAGTCACATGTTAAGTTGTTATTCTATAAAATTAATCCACATTAGTCTGTATCGTGTAGATATATTATATCAGAATGTCTAAAATTTTTATTTTTACTAATTTGGCCTTACAGAGTTTTAAATAAATTACTATGATGTATCCACTTATGACAATTGGTTAATATTTGTCAACTAATTAAATCACTTTTTATTGATGTGCATGTGACAAATTTATCACATACCTCATAGAAGAAAAACCTCTAATAACAACGTATACTTATACAAAATGGGTAAAATATTTTTTCTCAAATGCTGACAGTTGTCAGGATTGAAGATCTTTGCGAGATGTATCATGACACTTCTGAATTGATGAAGTGCCTTTAATTTGGAACCTGATATGAATTTAAAATTTTTTCTATAAACGTTCTCTGTTATTTAAAAAAGGTGAAGTGCATCAGACCCTTTTATATTTTAACGAAAGTGCACAACACCTCCTATAGTTTAAAAACTCCCTGAGTTAGTCCTTGTAATTTTTCAAAAGTGCACAATACCCCCCCTACCGTTAAAAAATCCGTTAAATTTAACAGAGAGTGTACTTCACACGAGTTAAGTAAGATTTTTTTTTTGATTTTTAACTAATTTATTCATTAAGTAATTATATGAATTGACCAAATTACCATTTTTTTTTGGCCTAAACAAAAGAGGAAATGGCAAAAGAGAGAAATGAAAAAAAAATGAGAGTATTTACGTCTTTTTTACAAAATTCGTTAAATATGACGGATTTTATAACTGTAGGGGGGTGTTGTGCACTTTTAAAAAATATAGGAATTAGTTCAGGGAGTTTTTGAACTATAAGAGGGTACTGTACACTTTCGCTAAAGTATAAAGAAGTTTGGTGCATTTTACCCATTTAAAAAATAAGAAAAACCGTGAAAGCTAACAAATTCTTAAGTCGCCAACTTCAAATAGCAGGTCCCCTATTACGACTGCAAATTAGCAGTGAGATTCGGTTATCTTTTTTGAGAAACAATATTCGATTTTGATTCTATGATGATGATCTTATAATAATAATAATCTATAGTTCTTACATCAAGGCAACTAAAAATTTGCCAAACAATCAAGTGCGAAAGCGAATACTATGTCGAGCACCTAACATAATTTCCAGTAGTTTACTCTAGCTAGTGTTCCACCTAACAGCCAAGGGTTAGACCCAAAAAAGGAAAATCAATTAGCAAAGTTTATGCGTCTTTTAGGAGGAGTTGGATCTCCTCATAATATATATAAAGTCGCAATGGGAATTCAATAATAATAATTATTCAAATAATTATATTATAATTATATTATTAATTTATCACTATTTAATTGCTCTCATAAGTTTATAAGGGAATTCATGTTCCTTTCACAAGCCGGTAAATGAAAAAATGTTGCTTTAATAGTCTCATAACATAAAGAGTTAACTTAGCAAAAAACACATAAAGACTTTCAAAAGAAATCTAATAATTGTAAATTGTCCATGTAGTTATGACAAAGTATTCTAAACTGTTCACTACTATTAAATCTCTTTCCACAAAATTATATGTTATGAACAAATCCAATCAATTTTAATGTATCGTAACTAGAAGTGAATCTAAATTATTGGTGGTGGAATCTGGCCTCCATTGACCTTGCAAGATATTGAAAAATAGTTCAAAATATTTTAATAATTTTGGTGTGTAAAACTATTTAGCCTTTATAACTTACTAATTTAATCTAACTACTCAAATTTTACTTATAAAACATCCTAAATTCGCTCAAAATCATAATTTAAAAACTTACTCAAGCAGGAAAAGCTCCTAGAATAGGATTGCCGTACAACATCGATATATTCTGCCACAATTGTTGTTTCAAATCAAAAGTCAATAAAAGGCTAAATCCTAAAATGTTCCTATCAAGGCCCCCCTCTGGAGAAATTAAGGAAAAGAAAATGTTTTCCAAGAGATTTAGACACTTTTAGTTTTTTTGTCGGGGTATAGACACTTAGTTTGAATTCAAAGGCCATCGTGTATTCGTGTTGATCCACGCACGTCCTTTTCCGGAAAGACAAAAAGAGAACAAAGTAATAGTAGGTGTCGAAATTAGAGAGATTTCTCTGTTCATCAAGTATCGAGTACTTTAATAACCCCGGCGGTTACGTCTTCGAATCGGGTTCTTCTTTCATAAATTATGTAATAAATTTGTTACAATTATATAAATAAAAAGTATTTTAATTAGTTAATTAATGTCAATCAATTATTATAAGTTAGGATATTATAGTAATTTATTTAAAATTTTGTAAGACTAAATTAATAAAAAGAGAAATTTCTGATATTCTAATATGACATGTATGTACAATATAAATTAATATAGATTAATCTTATGAAACAACAATTTAATATATAATTATAATAAATTTAACATATGCCTTGTGAAAGAATTTTTCCGTCTAATCATCCAATTTGCATTGTTTGTACCCGAAAAATGTACGTGGCTAGACTTAATGATGTGCATTAGATTTCGGGAGGTTAAGTGCATATGGCAGACATCAAGGCTTATCACTTGATTTTGGGTCCCATTGGCGATATCATTGCATTGTAGGGGTCTTTGCGCCATGTAGAGACGAAAATAGTAAGTATAGTAGAATTTTTTTAAATTAATAATATTTAGATTATTAAATTTTATTAATTTAGCGAGATATTAATTTATTGATAAATTAATAATTATTAATTTATTGATAAATTAATAATTATTAATTTATAGAGATATTTTTAATTTTTTTGATTTTATAGTAAACATATTATGATTATGATGTCTTTTTTTCTTAAAAGTGACTTGTATTTTTTCGGTCCAATTTGAAAAGATTAGTAACGAGAATAGAAGATAAAATTTATTTAATAGAATTAGAACAAAGTTTCTCTAATCTCGTATCGAATTCCTTATATAATTTGGAAGATAACTAATTTCTTTAATCTCGAATCATAATTCTTGTAGAATTATCTCAATTTTTTCTCTTTAAATAATTAAATATGAGATTCAACTAGATTTGAAGTTCAACAAAAGACAAGTTACTCTTGATTCATATTTTAAGAAAACCTCATAGTCAATTTATTATGTACTTTTTGACTAATTATTAATTTATAAAATATTTGGGTCAATAAAATACAACATAAATTTTTTAAATGTATTATCTTATAATTTTATCAAATTTATTAACTTTTTATACTGGTCCCAAGTCGGGACCGAATATTTTTATCAATTAAAAGAAATTATTAATTTATCAAATATTAATTTAAAGAAATTCTACTATATATCAATAACAAAACCTAAGTGAAGTGACTTATTTCAGACTAATATTTTAAGTTTTAACACACAAATATTAAGCCACAAGTACCACCCTACTAATGTTGGTCTGTATCTAAAACTTGTCAAGGCAGTTCACATACCCTTAGTTTGTTTTTGTTTTTTTGTTTTTTTTTTTTTGTTGATAATTGACCCTTAGTATGTTCTCTTTTTTTTTTTTTTTTTTTTTTGGTGTCAAAAATAATATTATTAATTAAAAACAGGACATGCAAAGACTAACCAGGCTTGAATTATATAAGAGCTCAGAAAAAAAACATTCATACTAATCAAAAAATATACAAACAGTACAGACAATGCTAAAAAATGTAAAAATCTCCATACAAGAAAAGGGGATCTATCAAAGTTGTTAAAGCAAACCAAGCTGCCACATAGATGACTCGCACTGAATGGAGGCGGGCGTGACCAAACGAGAAAGATAGATAGTGACAAGTATTGTGAACAACAGAGAGGAAACTTCAGTCACAATTTTGAGGATAACATCCAACATCAATTGATAATATGTATAGGACACCAACACACTAAAAAACACAATATCATAAGCAAAGTTAAATTTGTATATAAAAAAAGATAAAAAGAAAGCGAAGACCAAAGAGAATGAGAGGAGAAGAGAGGGAGAGAGAGGTGGAGCTCCGGCAAGAAGCCGGAGCCCCAAAACCAGAAATATGGTGAGATTTGCCCAAAGTTGGCGGGTGAGGTTGGGCAAGAAGACCCAAGTTGAGAGAGAGAAGTTTTAGGCAGTGGAAATATACCCTTAGTATGTTCTAATATGAGGTTTTACTACACAAATGATTTACTCTTAAAATTTCATATTAATTATTCACGTGACACCAAAAAATAACATCTTTTTTTCTTTTTTTTCTCTTGTCAAGTAGAAAATAACATCCACTAGCATATTTTACTGGTCCAAAAGTGTAGCAAGAATCATCTAACAAAAAGTTAAAAAAAAAAAAAAAAAAAAAAAAGCAAAGCACAAGTGCATGGGGGCAAACTGATGATGTGGGTCAACATTACAAGCTAATCTGGGAATATGTCCACCGATTCTAATCAAAATCGAACATACAAATACATATATATATATATATATATATATATATATATATATATACCATCATCCTTTACTACATATCCATCCATCATCCATCAGTTTGAGTGACTCAGAAACTCTGACACATCCGAGGATGAGGTCTGCACGTGACACCCATACCCTTTTGGCCTTGTTGGGGTCTCTCTATTTGATTTCAGGCATGGCCTTCACCAACCCTATGTATGACACCAATCTATCTCATACATTATACAATAACCCTTTCCCCTCCTAGTGGGGTTTCAATTTATCTCATACGTGTAACATGTTACTTGTGCAGGCTAGACACGGAACATTTAAACATTTATCCATTTACATTATCATCTATTATTCATTTTTCTCTTTTTGTATTTTTACTTTTGAGAGAATGTCACGAGTAATAATTCAAAATCTTATAAAGTAGTCAGAGATAGATTCTGAAATATTTCTTAATGAAAGTTAAAATACATAATTTTTTAATTATATAAGTATATTTTTTTCACTGATGGTTAAAATTCATAATTTTTTAACTATATAAGTATATATTTTTTTATAGTGAGAGCTAACTAATTTTTTTAACTAAAATACATATATATATATATATATATATATATTTAAAAATATATATAAAATTTTTAATATTCTTCTAGACTAGTATTTACATCTGCCATTGAAAGTAGTTTTGGGCTTCATTCGTTTGCCATAAAATAACTTACTGGTAAAAAATATTTTCAGGAAAAATATTTTACTGGAAAATATAATATTTCTAGTGTTTGGTTGTCACGTAAAAAAATATTTTTTGATGTTTGGATATAATAATGAAAAAATGATTAAAATGATTATGTTATTAATTTTTTAAAATTAATAATCACTATTAATTAATTAATTTATCAAAATTATTAATTTATTAATAAAAATTTAAAATAAGTTAAAAATAATTAATTAATAAAATTTTAATTAAGACATAATAAATTAATTAATTAATAATTTCATAAATTAATAATAATTAACTGAATAGTTATTATTAATTTATAAAATTATTAATTTAAAACTAAATTAGTTGAATAATTAATTAATAGCTAATAAATGAATAACAAATCTTAAATTAAATAAATAATTAATTAGTATTAGTGTAATTTAATTTTATTAAATATAATTATAATTAATTAAGTATTCATTAAATTAAAATTAGTTAATTTTTATTATTAAATTTATTAAATATAATTTTATTACTAATTAATTAATTTTTATTTAATAATAATTATATGAAAATGTAACGGGAGCGGGGTGAGTGAAGGTGAGGTAGAGTGAATAAAAAATATTTTTTTCTTCCAAAAGATATGAAAATATTTTTCACTCTTTTTAGTTAAATATTTTCTTTTAACAGGAAAATATTTTCTGGTTGACCAATTTTTAAATGTTACCAAACATCAATAAATTTTAAAAATATTTTACAGCAAACAAACAGAGCCTTGAAATTTATAAGTTTTCTATACAAGACAAGTTTAAATTGAACATACGTGAATGATGAGTTACACATGAAAGAATAAGAATAGACCAATGATACCATATTAAGAATTACGGGATTTATTTATAAAATTAATTGGTGCTAAGTGGACTAAGAACTTATAAAGTGATTTTTGAATTCGTGATTTTTTATGTGGAATAATGTATATTCAAACAACTTAATGTAAAAGAGCGTAAAGACTAGCGTAGTCTGATGGAACATATGCATTGCTTTTGTTGGTTGATTAGCTAGCCTCTGTACTTATTAGAATCATATCGGTTAGATTATCTTTTCTTCACTTTTTATTTTCATTTCCAATGTAATGATCGTTAAGACCCACCGAAGTATATTTTTATTGTTCAATAAAATACAAACCGCTTACTTAACAAAACAAAAAAAAAATTAAATACAATAAAAATAAACTCATTTATAACTGTTTAACCTTTTAAATAAAATAATTAATTATTCTCCAAGTCTAACTACTAAAATGTATTAGACCTAAGTCTCGTTACTGTTACCCCATTGTCATGTGTGTAGCTCCAATTTCATTTATACAGAAAGAACATGAAAATATATTAAACAATTAAGTATTATTAAATCAAGTAGTCCGCCCAAGACAAAATCAAAATTAGCGTCAATTGCACCGGACTCCTCTTACTTTTATGAAATTGCATCATACTTTTTTGTAGTTCAAAAATTACACCATATCTCTATAATTTGTTAAAATAAGCACAATATCTCATTCCGTAAAAAAATCCATCTATTATGAGAGAGAGTATACTACACGCGATATACGATTATTCATACTGTTTTACTTAAATAGGTTTTTTTTTGGACAAAAATGCTATTGTTATCTTTTATTTTTTTATTTTCTTCTCTCTTTGCCCACACTTTTCACCTAGAAAAATAAAAATAAAACAACAATCATCTTCCCTGACCAACCACCCCACCCTGTATGTGCCATCGCCCCTACCCAACCTACCCCGTCAGCGCCTCCCCCAACCCACCCCACCCCACCCCACCATATATACATATTTCTTTTTTTTTTTTGGGTCTAGTATACATATAGTTTTATATATATATTTTTCTTGGGGGTCTGGTATGTGTTTTATATATATATATATCTTTTTGTTTGTCTTGCTATGCGTGTGTGTACATATATATTAATAAACAAAAGGGAAAAAGAGAAAAGAGAACAAAAAAAATTAAGAGCATTTGTGTAAATTTGTTGTCTATGTTGACGAAAATATGAGAAGGAAAGCGTGTGATAAGTTTTATAACATCACAGGAGATATAGTATAATTTTTAAACTATAAAAAAGTATGATACAATTTCAAAAAATACAAAAAGCCTGATGTATTTCACCTAATCAATTAATATAATGTAATGTAAAATAGCTCAAAATTTGCACATCGATATTACAAATTTTAATTTATACACGCGAAACAATTGAGTCTAATCCATATAATGGTAAGAATACCACGACGTGTGCAAGTGTGCAATAGATATATAAAAATATTTTGTCATCAGTGTGCAACAGATAGAAAAGCACAAGATTGTACTATTTTTAGGGCGGATCAACTGCCACTATATATTCAGACAAAAATAAAAAAATAAAAAGAAAACTGCCACTATTAACTATGTTTGGAAAGAAAACAACCATCCCGATCAATTGTTTCCAGTGAACTCTTCTCTCTCTTTACTATATTTGCAAGTAGACATTAATATAATATTTGTAGAGAAGTGGAGAACTATTCATGGTGTGTTTGTTTAATGCAAAAAATTCAAAAGAAGTAAGCACACTGAGCACTGGCTCGTGGGTGTGGTCCCAATTTTCTGTCTTGGAAGGATCAGAACGCTTCACAGTAGGCGGTGATCAAGAAAGACTTTTTGAAGACAGATATGGAGCTTACTTAAAGTTGTGCCATTTTCAAGCAACTCTCAAGCTTTGTTTTGGGTCCTCTGTTTTCAAGAATTCATCTGAAAGTTGCTCTGTTAAGGTCAGTGTTTCTACTTTGCATCTCCATGACAACAATTCTTGGGTTTTTTTTCAGTTTTTGTGAATTTTTGTGTTTTGTTTATTGGTCGACTATTCTTGGGTTGTTTTCTTTGCTAGTTGTTGAAGTTCTTATTCTGTAGTTACTGTAACTGGACTTGTTTTGGAAGTTTTACTTGTGGGTTTTGTGGGAAAAGTACTATACTGCATCATTCTTTAGCTTATTGTATAGAAAGAGGAACTTTGAGCTAGTAATTTGTTAGATTGAAAGTGAAGATAATTGTACACCCAAGAGTTGGGTGAAATGGTCGAGTAACTTGTTCTAATTAGAGGTTACGACTTCAAACCATGGTTTCGGCCTTTATTGCATGAAAAGAAAAAGTGAAAATAATGTATGTACGAGGTTAGTGCTGCAAAATTTGTATAACCATGTTATAATTGAAGGTAGCCGACTCCCGCTAGTGGGATAAGGTTTGGTTTGGAATGGTTTGGTTTATGTTTTAATTGAAAGGGTTATGTTTATTTTATATCCTACATGAGAAAAACATTTATTGCTTCCTGTGATTCATGATTTTCAATAATGTATGTTAGCTTTCTTTAGTTTGTGATCACAGCAAAACTTCTTTAATATCTGGGTTAGGCATTTGTAAGATCCTTGTGTGTGTTTTGTATAAGTATGTCATGTGTAAGCTTTCTGGAAAATATGATTGATTTATACAAGTTGTCATGTTCCGTATACATGTTTGGAAACTGCGGTCAGGGATTTGGAGCCTTGATCCTTTTCATCTCATTCAGTTTCTATCATTTGGTCAGATTTAAATAACGATGTCTTCTTCAAGACCTGGACAATCTTCCAGCAGTTCCTCAAGGTCAAAACATAGTGCTAGGATCGTTGCACAAACCTCAATAGATGCAAAGCTCCATGCAGATTATGAGGTGTCAGGGGATTCCTTTGATTACTCAAGTTCAGTGCGCATCGCCAATGTGGTTCCTGGAGATGAAAGACCTAGGTCTGACAAAGTAACAACTGAATATCTTCATCAAATTCAGAAAGGCAAATTCATCCAGCCATTTGGTTGTTTGTTAGCCCTGGATGAGAAAACTTTCAAAGTCATTGCCTACAGTGAGAATGCTCCTGAAATGCTGACCATGGTCAGCCATGCTGTTCCAAGTGTCGGTGATCATCCGGTTCTTGGCATTGGAACTGATATCAGAACTATCTTCACTGGTCCTAGTGCAGCAGCATTGCAAAAGGCCCTGGGATTTGGAGAGGTGTCTCTGTTGAATCCTATCTTGGTTCACTGTAAAACTTCTGGGAAGCCATACTATGCCATTGTCCACAGGGTAACAGGTAGCTTGATTATCGACTTTGAGCCGGTGAAACCTTATGAAGTTCCCATGACTGCTGCTGGTGCTTTACAATCATATAAGCTTGCAGCGAAAGCCATTAATCGTTTGCAGTCCTTGCCTAGTGGGAGCATAGAGAGGCTCTGCGATACAATGGTTCAAGAGGTTTTTGAACTTACGGGTTATGATAGGGTGATGACATATAAATTTCACGACGATGATCATGGAGAGGTAATTTCAGAAATCACAAAGCCTGGCCTGGATCCATATTTAGGTTTGCACTATCCAGCCACAGATATTCCTCAGGCTGCTCGATTTTTGTTCATGAAGAATAAGGTACGCATGATCTGTGATTGTCGAGCAAAGCATGTGAAAGTGCTTCAAGATGAAAAGCTTCCACTTGATCTAACTCTGTGTGGCTCAACACTTAGGGCTCCACACTGTTGCCATCTACAGTATATGGAAAATATGAACTCAGTTGCATCGCTGGTTATGGCAATTGTAGTAAATGATGGAGATGAAGAGGGGGAGATCTCTGATCCTGCACAGCAACAAAAGAGGAAAAGGCTTTGGGGTTTGGTGGTATGCCATCATACCTCTCCTAGGTTCGTTCCTTTCCCCCTCCGGTATGCGTGTGAGTTTCTTGCTCAAGTCTTCACCATCCATGTCAACAAGGAGTTGGAGTTGGAAAATCAGATTGTTGAGAAGAACGTATTACGGACACAGGCACTACTATGCGATATGCTGATGAGAGATGCGCCCATGGGTATCATGTCACAAAGCCCTAACGTAATGGATCTCGTGAAATGTGATGGGGCTGCATTGTTATATAAGAACAAGATATATAATTTAGGATTGACACCCACTGATTCTCAGGTGCATGATATAGTTTCTTGGCTTGTTGAGTACCATAATGACTCCACAGGTTTGAGTACGGATAGCATGTATGATGCAGGTTTTCCTGGGGCTCTTGCTCTTGTTGATGTAGTATGTGGGATGGCTGCTGTGAAAATATCAGATAGGGACTGGCTATTTTGGTTTAGATCACAAACTGCAGCAGAAATTAGATGGGGTGGTGCCAAGCATGAACCGGGTGTAAAGGATGATGGTAGAAAGATGCACCCAAGGTCATCATTCAAAGCCTTCCTGGAAGTTGTCAAGTCAAGGAGCGTACCTTGGAAAGACTATGAGATGGACGCAATCCACTCTTTGCAGCTTATACTAAGAAATACTTTCAAGGATTCTACTGCTATGGAGTCACAGACCAAAACACTACACACAAGACTCAATGACCTCAGAATTGATGGGCTTCAGGAACTAGAGGCAGTGACCTCTGAGATGGTCCGCCTGATTGAAACTGCAACTGTACCAATCTTGGCTGTGGATGTAGATGGGCGTATTGATGGATGGAATACAAAAATTGCTGAGTTAACTGGTCTGCCTGTCGATGAAGCAATTGGGAGGCATTTGCTCGCACTAGTGGAAGATTCTTCAGCTGATACAGTGAGCAAGATGTTGGAATTGGCATTGCAGGGTATGTTCAATATACATTATGTATTAGTTATATAACCATAGCAAAAAGAGCTGTGTAGAGAGGGAAACAAAGTGGATTCTTTTATTTTCTTTAAATTGTCCTTTAGCATTACTTCTAATTTATATTGATATTTACCGCATTAATGTTTTATATGCATATAATAAATTCTCAGGGAAGGAAGAGCGAAATGTTCAGTTCGAGATTAAAACCCATGGTGAAAAGAAGGATTCTGGTCCAATCCGCTTGGTCGTGAATGCCTGTGCAAGCAGGGATGTAAGGGAGAATGTTGTGGGTGTATGTTTTGTTGCGGAAGATATAACTGCCCAGAAGAATATTATGGACAAGTTCACCCGAATTGAGGGCGACTACAGAGCAATTATACAAAATCGTAACCCATTAATCCCCCCAATATTTGGCACAGATGAATTTGGCTGGTGTTCTGAGTGGAACTCAGCTATGGCGAAAGTTTCCGGATGGCGTCGTGAAGATGTTATTGATAAAATGCTTATGGGGGAGGTCTTTGGGACCCACACAGCCTGCTGCCGACTCAAGAATCAGGAGGCTTTTGTGAATCTTGGTGTCATTCTAAATAACTGTATAACTGGTCAAGAGTCTGAAAAGATCCCATTTGGTTTTTTTGCACGACATGGGAAGTACGTGGACTGCCTGCTTTGTGTGAACAAAAAGTTAGATAAAGAGGGTATGGTCACCGGAGTCTTCTGCTTCCTGCAGCTAGCAAGTCAAGAACTCCAACAGGCTCTTCATGTTCAACGGTTATCGGAGCAAACTGCGTTAAAGAGATTGAAAGTATTGGCTTACATAAGAAGGCAGATCAGGAATCCTCTTTCTGGGATCATATTTTCACGGAAGATGATGGAGGGAACTGACTTGAATGAAGAGCAGAAACTCCTCTTACGTACTAGCAGCCATTGTCAACGTCAGCTCAATAAAATTCTTGATGACACAGATCTTGATTCCATCATTGACGGGTATGATAAAATTCTCATGTTACAATTTAATCATATATCCATTCTGGTACTTTAAGTGCATTGCGATCATGCCTGTCTTAAGATCTCTTTCATCATTTCTTCATATTGATCAAACAAGAAAATTGTTTCATTGGTTGAACCTTGTGGCTGTATTTCTCACACAAAGTGTGTTCTTTGGCTTTCCACATTATAAAATAGGTGCAGCCACTCAATAGTTTCATAAAAATTTGTTCTTATCTTACAGTTTCACTTTTTCTCTCTCTGAAGTTCGATGTAACTACAGATATGTAATATGGATGCTGGCCATGGTCCATCATGTTCTGAATTTAAGCATAATTACTTGACTGGAAACGATTTTTATGATCAAATAGTTTATCGTTGAGCAGACCCTTTGAGTTTTCCTTACCAGATGTGACCAATCGATAGCTCCTGCTCTTTCCTAGTTCGTTTTCTTTTCTCAATAAAGCTATGTATTACTTCAATGATGATATTTTCTCAGCCCTAGCCTGATCTGTTTTCAGATACTTGGATCTCGAGATGGTGGAATTTAAGCTACATGAAGTATTGGTTGCTGCCACTAGTCAAGTTCTGATGAAAAGCAACGGAAAGGGTATTAGGATAGTCAATGATGTGCCTGAAATTTTTATGGATGAAACTCTATATGGAGACAGTCTGAGGCTGCAACAAGTTTTAGCTGAATTCTTATTAGTTTCTGTGACTTACACCCCGAACGGAGGCCAGCTTAAAATTGCAGCCAGTTTGACCAAAGATCCTATCGGAGAATCTGTTCAGCTTGCTCATCTGGAATTCAGGTATGCAGAAACGCGCGAGTCATGAGGCCAATAGAGAATCTTCAGCTTTTAAAAATACTTTAATTTGACATCATCAAATATCCAAAAAACTATTTTGCTAGTTTTTAAGAATACTTGCAACTTATTATGTTTGCAGTCTATCAAACTTCTTAATGAATTGTTTTGATAGATTGCGGTCACTATTCTGCCTTAAGTGCTTGGACTTGTACCAGAGAAAATTTTTGAATGATTTTGTGGACGACAAACATTATGCCTCACATTTTCTTTTTCTCCTCTTGTCATTGGGGGGAGAATCTTTGCCGTGTATGGTCCTATACACTTACACTTGTGTGTTTATTTGGAGCTTATAGTAGATGGTGAGGTCATTGAATAACCGCGAATTGGATAACTAGCCTGCAAATTGCTTTAGGCTGATCATCGCCCAAACTCATCTCTTGTTTGCATTACTGTTGGGATGCAGGATATCGCATTCAGGAGGTAGAGTACCAGAAGAGTTGTTGAGCCAAATGTTTGGCAGCGAAGCAGAAACATCTGACGACGGTATCAGCTTGCTGATCAGCAGGAAACTGGTGATGCTTATGAATGGAGATGTTCAATATCTGAGGGAGGCTGGCGGATCTACTTTCATCATCACTGTTGAACTCGCGGTTGCTAATGGCACAACTCGTTGATCGGCGCGTGGAATTAACAAGACCTTTGATCTTAACATCTCCTGTCAAGATGAAGTTGTTTTGTATCTTTTAGTGCTTTCTGTGTTTCCTTCTTTTCTGAGTTCTCTTTGGAATAAACTACATTGCCAGAAATGTAACCATCTTCATGGACTAATTTTTCTTGCTTTGCTTTAAAGATGCTACTTGCTTTGAACTATCTTCTTTTGTAAAATCTAATTGTTCATGATTTTTATTTATTTTTGCTTTTTTGTTATTGGAAGGAAACTTATCTTAGCTAACAATATATACAAACTATCCTAATTCCGCTACTTGGAAAGTCAGTAGCGAAAAGTTGAGTCAAACTAGGTGGGATATTAGATAACTAATTTAATCGTTCATGTATTCACAATGAATAACATGCTTAGCAAGTTTCAGTTGAAAATAGGTTTCAGTGTAATGGTTGAATTTTTCTTTTTGGTCCGAGTAATGCTTGAACTTCAAGCAGGTAAAAAATTATCATGTTTTTCTTTTGTTTGGTTTTTGATCAGAAAGAGAAAAAAAGAAATATTAAAGACTAATACAATTAAATAAAAAAGAGGTGTTCTTGGATAACTTATTTCTCTTTAACATATTCAAATTCAAATAATGATTTTTTCATTTCGTACTCTTGTGATTTTATAAATTAGAGGCATTGTCTACTCGTTAATGTCATTTTGACTTCTATTAAACAATATTGCTCTAAACAAATCATTCAAAACATTCAAGACTAAACGCAGCTAGTTGGTGAAATTCTTATTAATAGTCTCACGGGACATATATTGTAGACTAAGAATTTTGAGTCAGTAAACGAAATAGATGTTGTTAAGTTTAAAAATAACAATTTCAAAGTTAAAAATTATCTAGTGTTTAAAATAATATTTTTGAATTATTACTCAAGTTCATAATACTAACTTATAAATCACAACTTAACCATATTCTATATTAATATGACTTTATAAAAGATGATCATAAATGTTATAACACGCAAAACTACGATTAAACTATCATAAATGTTATATGTTCTTCTATATATTAAATTACGAAATAAAAAAAACTAGTTTCCTTTTTTTGGGTTTTTTTTTATAAAAAAAAAAACTAGTTCACTTGGTCATAACACATGTGCATAAAATATTTTAGGTTTTCATCAATTTCTTTTGCTCTTTTTTTCATCTTTATATATACACACACGCGCGCGCACACAAGTGGAAGTCTCCATTTTCTCCTTCATAGAGATTGAACTTGAGCGGCGGCGATGGAAATCAAACTGTCGTATGCTTCGGATAGTCCGCCACTCGCCGTCATTGTGGCGGCGAAAATTGCCGGAGTTCCAATCTCCACCACCGATGCAACTCTATCCCCGGGCTCTCCGCCCACCATTGTGTTATCCGATGGGTAAAATCATAGCTACATTTATCTTTTGTATAATGTTGTATGTATATGTGCATATCAACATTAAAATTGTTTGCTTCTTTCCTTTGAATTATTTACTTTGGTGCTTTTGGATAATTCATTTGATTATGTTAATTACTACATGTTAGTGATTTTATTCAATTTATTTATTTTTTTGTTCGTGAAATGATATCTAGGGTTTAGGATAGGGTTTAATAAGGGAAATGTAAAGAAAAATTATCTTATAATGCTTATGCCAAAAGAATGAAGATTATAGGAAAACCGGAAATATATTTAATAAAGTAAAATTCAATCCGATTTATATTCAAGTAGCTTAGCCATTTCAACAAGAGTTCAGAAAAATGTTTCCTTTGTGTATGTGTCATACTGAGTGCACGAGGTTTATACGAATGGGAAGGTATCCGTAAAGTAGGTGTAAGCAGGCTATTGCTAGAGAGGCTGTTTCCCATGATTAACTTGAAACTAAGTATTCAACAAGTTGGCACTTGAGCGTCGTGTCAAGCATGACCTTCTTCCATTCACGTTTGCATCACTAAGATTGTTCCCGTATTAGGTTCAAAGTGAGTTACAGACCCTATCTTTTATTCATGTTAACTGAAGAATTTTTTTCCTTATGTATGCGCATTTATTAGGGGGAGAATTAGAAAGGTTAGATCGGTACTAGATTTTCGTTGCAGAGTGGTGCATTGGGCTACTTGTTTACATGATTATGGCTCTTTTCTTTTTCTCTCTTTCTCTTTTCAAGTAACAGTGTGCTACAAATATTAATCCTGTATGTTACTTCTCAAGAAAAATTAATCCTGTATGTTAACTCAAATTAAACATCAGAAACAAGTTGCAAGGAGCTTATGTACTCTTGAGATATCTTGGACGGATAGCAATCTCTCCTAATCTCTACAATCGGGATGCTGTCGAGTCTAGCCAGGTTTCTTCCCTTTGAACCTTCTGAAGCTTTTAGTGTTTAACTATTTCTGGTTTTTGCTTTAAGACAAGTTTTATTTTTTTAGTCTTTTTAATAATTTTGATGATAATACCCATGACTCATTAGTCTGTTATACTTCTTCTAGATTGATGAATGGCTGGAGTATACCCCTGTTTTCACTTCTGGCTCTGAGTTTGAGGGGGCATGTACCTATGTCGACAAATATCTGAAGCAGAATACTTTTCTGGTTGGTCATAGTCTGTCGATTGCAGATTTAGCCATATGGTCATGTCTTGCAGGTAAAACTTCAAATTTTGCTACTTTCGAGATGAACTAGATCTGCTTTGCTGCAAAACTTGAGGCGAAGTTAAATTGCTTTGTCTTTTTCTGATGGCTGCTAGGTATTACCTCATGATCATGTCTAATGCTGCCAATGATTCTAGGACCATATCATTTTATACTGATTCATTCAGATTTGATTATTAATACATGTAAAAGCTCAATATGTTGCCAAACTTCCTTGATAATCAAAGTTTAGCATTGCCGGTTATATTGGGTAATCATTTTGTCATCAAGCTGTCCGAGGAGTTGTTGGAGAATTAATGGTGTGAACCTTGTTGCACGTTTTCTGCTGAAGATACCTTTCAAGTAAATCAAGTTATGTTCACTACTGTATCTGCTAGTATTACATTTTTACCTACATTAAGTCAGTCATTTGATTTTTAATTGAGTGGAAACCAACATTGAATCTGATTAACAGTAAACTTTTTAAACTATTGTGATATTAAATAAGAGGACTAGGCTTCCTTTTCTTACTTTTCTAACTTATAATTAGAAATCCATATAAATTTTAGGCATTGATCACGCATCTTCCAATTTTTTTGAAAAGTGTATGAGATAAATATAATGCATGATAGTTGCAAGGCTACATAATTTGTTTGCTCTAAATTTAGCTAAACTTATGCCACTTTTCTGTGCTGGAAAAGAAAAATGTTCTCAGAAAATGTCATAAATCAATTTCAAGTTGTAAATAAGAAATGATAATGCTTAATAAGTATTGCTTCTTTTTTTGGGTTGGGAAATAAATAATGCTGATAGTACTTCTTAGTTGTGGAAAATATTGTTTGGTTATTTATAATTTTCAATAAATGAGGAGACATATTTTTACATATGTTCTTTTACTAAACTAATTATGGTTTGTCGTCATACTTTTAAAGTCCCCTCAAATTGGCACAAACTCAACATTATTGAAATCTGTTGCTGCAGTTTCATGGTAGCCCAGGACAATGCTTGTGTCTGTTGTGTTCTATGTGTTTCCCTTTAGTGACTGGTAGACCACACTTATATGCATAGCTTTATTAAACTCTTTTCTTTGCAGGAACTGGACTAAGATGGGAAAGTTTAAGGAAGTCCAAGAAGTACCAAAACCTAGTTCGATGGTTCAACTCAATACTTTTAGAATATGAAGCTCTGTTAGATGATGTTGTGACAAAGTTTGCTGGAAAGAGAGGTTTGGGAAAGGCTTCAACATCTAAAGTAAAAGAGGTACAAAGTTCTAATTCTCGTGTTGATAATGCAAACAGTGATGCTAATAAAAAAGATAAGGCCATAAGCCAGGCCACATATGAGGTAGAGCTTCCTGACGCTGAGGTTGGAAAAGTGCGGGTGCGGTTTGCTCCAGAACCAAGTGGTTATCTTCATATGGGCCATACTAAAGCAGCTCTATTGAACAAGTATTTTGCTGACAAGTACCAAGGTCATTTGATTGTGCGAATGGATGACACAAATCCCGATAAGGAAAACAATGAATTTGTAGATAATCTTCTGAAAGATATAGAAACATTGGGTATTAAATATGAAGCTGTAACATATACATCAGACTATTTCCCACAGATAATGGAAATGGCAGAAAAGTTGATTCGTGAGGGAAAGGCCTATGTTGATGATACACCACGTGAACAAATGCAGCAGGAAAGGATGGACGGGATAGAATCAAAGCGTAGGAATAATAGTGTGGAGGAGAACTTCAAATTATGGAAGGAAATGATTGCTGGATCTGAAAGGGGTTTGATGTGTTGTGTCAGAGGGAAGTTGGATATGAAGGACCCAAATAAGTCGCTTAGGGATCCAGTTTATTACCGTTGCAATTTGACTCCTCACCACAGAATTGGTGCCAAATATAAGGTATACCCAACATACGATTTTGCATGTCCATTTGTGGATGCTGTCGAAGGCATTACACATGCTCTTCGATCTTCAGAATATCATGATCGGAATGATCAATATCACTGGATTCAGTCAGATATGGGATTTAAAAAGGTTCATATATATGAATTTAGTCGGTTGAATATGGTTTATACACTTCTGAGCAAGCGCAAGCTACTCTGGTTTGTCCAAAATGGAAAGGTTGATGGGTGGGATGATCCTCGTTTTCCAACTGTCCAGGGAATTGTGCGCAGGGGGCTTCTGGTTGAAGCACTGAAACAGTTCATCCTCGAACAAGTAAGATTCACATTCTAATAGCTTCATTGTCACTAGTTAGTCATTAGGAATGTGCATGGAATGATCTTATTTTCCCGAATCTCAAAGCTCTCTCTGCTTTCAGTTCCCTGATCAATGGTAGATATTATAGTTTTAGTCTATGCTAATCTGTTTTACAGGAATTTTCTCCTAAATTATTATTTGTAGGTCTAGTAATCTTTTCATTCATCTGTGCATTATACATGGTTTGTTAAGTGCTTGTTTAGATAATACAACAAAGCAGATTACATCAGGTCTCTTAAGAGTGCTCTGAAAGTGCTTCTTGTGTTTATTATAATTTTGGTCTAAATTTTTTCTTTTTTCTTTTAATTGTTATAGGGAGCATCAAAGAATCTCAATCTCATGGAATGGGACAAGCTTTGGGCCATCAATAAAAAGATTATTGATCCTGTGTGTCCCAGGCATACTGCAGTCATTGAAGAACGTCGTGTCTTGCTGACACTAACCAATGGCCCTGAGGTGCCATTTGTTCGCATTTTGCCGAAGCATAAGAAATTTGAAGGTGCTGGAGAGAAGGCTTCTATTTATACAAAGAATATATGGATAGACCAGGCTGATGCTCTATCAATCTCAGTGGATGAGGAAGTAACCTTAAAGGACTGGGGCAATGCAATTGTAAAAGACATAAAGAAGGACCAAGATGGTTTTGTAAAACAACTAAAAGGAGTTTTGCATCTTGAAGGATCTGTGAAGACAACAAAGTTGAAGCTAACATGGCTGCCGGACACCAATGAGCTTGTCCCACTGTCTTTGCTTGATTTTGACTATTTGATTACAAAGAAAAAGGTAATCTTTAGCTGAGAGTAAAATGACTGTTTTGTTGTTCCTAAGAAGTCAATTCCACCAGCATTTTGATACAGTTGTGCACACCGATAGAGATATAATAGTATGCATCTTGTTGCTCGAGTCTTTTGTCTGTTTAGCGCATGATGTTAAAAACATATAATAATTGATCCATGTAAATAATTGCTAGAGTGCATCGTCTGCGTGTGTGCACGAATGCACAAGATAGGGAAAGAGAGGGAGAAAGAGGGAGGAAGTTAATGGGGAAGAATATGACACTTATTATCTGTCTTTTGTTGATGTATGCATGTTTTCATGAGTGAGAGAGAGTGTGTGTGTGTGTGTGTGTGTTGTGTGTTTTTGTGTGTGTGAGAGAGAGAGAGAGAGAGACTGCTTATAATCTTAAGGTTGTTAACAAACTACTTTTAGAGAGCCGTACTATTTTAATGTTAGAATATATAGAAATGTAATTTTGGTTGCACATAGAATTCTAGTTATTTTTTGGTAATTCTATCACGAGTATTTGGAGGACCAATGCATCAAGCTATTGTGGTACTCTTCTAATAATCAAGCACTCTTATTTAGCTAATTGTTTGCTCATTCTGCTTTTTGCAGCTCGAGGAAGATGAAGATTTTGTTGATGTGGTTAATCCATGCACACGGAAAGAGACTCTAGCTCTTGGGGATTCTGACATGCGGAACTTAAAACGTGGAGACATACTGCAGCTGGAGAGGAAAGGCTATTACAGATGTGATGTTCCCTTCATAAGATCCTCAAAGCCTGTGGTTCTGTTTTCCATTCCAGATGGGAAGCAGCAAACCGTAACGAAGTAAGGTTTCCACGAACAATTCTCTACACCGGATGTGGAAAATGATTAAACGCATGATTCTACTTTGTGATAAACATAGTTGTCTCCCACTTGATCGCAGATTCTGATGCATATGGTTCTTTGAACTTAGATATCTGGAAAAAAAAAATCTTACTATTTATTGTTTCCGACCATGTTGTGGAATGTATTCCTATTCCTTCTCTGCAAAACATTAGGACTATTTACTGACCTTTTTTTGCTGTGCTCGTTGAAAGGGGGTATTGATGGGTGATATCATTCTTGCAGGGTCTAAGTAATGGATTATCTTGAGATTTTTTGTTTTTGTTTTTTGGATTTACAAGTAGATAAGTGTCGGTTACAAGAAAATCCTAAATGCTGAAGCCCATGGGGGACCTGGGGGCTATCCAATGGTCATTTGGAGATGATTTACCCTTTCTATCTTTCGTCTATGACTACTGTCCAAAGGTTGTTTTATGTCAAAATTTGCAAGTTAGTCTTCACATCTGTTAGTTTTTCGGTAGATGTAGGTCACTTGATCCTAGGGTTGTTATGCAAAATCTTTTTGCCTGTGCTTGTGGCAAAGGTTTTCAAATTTAAATTTATATTTTTTTATCACAAATATTGTCGCACTTTGGACTAACTTGGAACATGTGTTAGAGCGTGTTGTTGCACCACTAAATTTTGACCTATCTAAAGTGAATTTCTCATTGTAAAAAAAAAAAACAAGGAAATGGCCCATGCTTGACCCGCTGAATGGCTTCGAAATCGCTGTATTTTACTTGAGAAAAGAAAAGGTGACAAGGAGGCATGGGAAGAGAGGTGTCTATTAGGTGCTAACTGCTAACTAATGTTATTTAACTTCATAATTGTTCAGTTTATACCAATTGCATCCTTGATTAGTCGGATCTTAGGAGTAACTAATCATAATCACAATTAATCTAATACGCGAGAGCATTTTGTTATGGAGTCATCTGACATACGAATAGAATACAATTTAATCCATCTTCCTAATCAGATCGTTAATGGCTAGTAAAATAGGTTAGTTCAACGGCTACTTACATCCCAAAGATGGTAAATGATAATAAAGGGCGGAGGGCATATCGTTTTAAAGACCGTCGTTTTGAAAATTTATCTCTGAAAAAAATGATCATAATTTTGTTTGAAAAGAATGGTATAATTCTTGATTCTGTGTACTGATCCCAAGAATGAGAAACACTAAAAAAGGGTCGATCAATTTGAAAAATTGTTGTTTTGAAAACTTATCCCTAAGAAATAATCATTAGTGTGCCTAAAAAGAGCGCTATGTTTCTTGAAATTTATGTCTTGATCCCAAATAAGACAAATGATAAAAAAGGATCGACCGTTTTAAAACATTGTCGTTTTAAAGACTTACCCTTAAGAATATGATCATAAGTGTGTCTAAAATGAATGCAATAGTTCTTGATCTTTATGTCTCGATCTCAAATATCAAATGATCAAAAAAAAGGCCGATAGTTGTAAAAGATTATCGTTTAACTTACCCCTAAAAAGATAGATCATAACTGTGCTCGAAGAGAACGTTGTAACTCAAATCTAGCGCCTAAGCAAATGAAGAGTAATTTACTTTCTTAAAGAACAAAACATCTCAGATGGTAGGTACAGACAAATATCTTGACATTTACTCGACAATGCACGTAATTTCTTTTATTGATTGGGATGCTTTATCTTCTTCTGCTCTATTTTACCGTAAAAATTTATTGACATTTACTTATTTTGCCTTATATTGAACTCAAGCTCGTAAAGCTTCAGAAAAGACGTTATCCATTGCTTGATTCTTACTTTTTTTATAATGATAGGAGTAGCTTTCTCGCCATTGTGTCTAATCTCTAGATGTCTAAGATTCAAACTAGTTTGGCAAATGACTGTCCTTTGTAAAATTAAAAGGTGATTTTACACGTTTAATATTGCATTTATACAGTTAGTCTTTACAATATTTGGTACTGTCTTTACACGTGACAACATCAATAACTGCCATTTTTTTTTAAGACAGAAAAGACATCTTAGCCGATTATTATATACTTGTTATAGCGTGCAAAACGTGGTACTCCCCGACGACAAATGATGGAGAAAAACATTAATCAAAAGCTCAAATTTTTATTACTCGTAAGCTGAGACTAAATTCTCATGCGTGGTTTACAACATCTTAGGACAATCAAACAAAACATTCGCAAACATCCACTTAATATTCTTGAATGAAAGGCACAAATTCATCAGTAGACAAAAGAAAATTAGAGCAATTAAGCCACATTATATATATATATATATATATATATATATATTTAGCGGCAGAGTCTACTTCTTCTTGGGTGCAAGTTTTGACTTGATTTTCTCAACTTCTTTTGTACCAACTTGGAAAGCCTTTGCCAAAACATTGTCTGGGACTGGTGGTGATGCTGTAAACAATGTGACTGCTATGGATTGAGTTCCGGGCAGTTGGCTGTTAAAGGCGGAGATAACAGCTGCCGGAACCTTACCATTGTTCTTCTGGAAGTGAACGAGGCCTCGTGGAAACGCATACAGATCACCTTTCTTGATGTGTTTAGAGATGAGGACATTGGCTGTGGTTATGAAGCCAACGTCTAGTTCACCTTCCATGACGAAGACAATTTCGGTTGCGCGCGGGTGGGTGTGGGGTGGGTTTAGGCCGCCAGGGGCGAAGTCGATGCGGGCAAGTGATGTACCCAGGGTGTTGAGGCCTGGAATTTTCTCAACATTGGCTAAAGTTACTAATGACCCCATTGAGTTGTTGGTTGCTCCAGGCTTGGCAAGCACGGCAGAGAAGAAATCATCAGCCGTTGCGTTTTTCTTGCAAGCAAATCCGTTTACCTTAACAGCTGTTTCATGCACATCAAGAAGTTTTCTTCAGTCAAAATATGCATATATTAGCCCAGGCAGATTTAAGAATTTTTTTTTAAAGTAGTTATAACACATAATTCCAAAATTATATAAATTAATTTATTATTTTAGAGATTAGTGTTGGTTTTAGGCCTCAATAAACATGAGCTGCATCCGCCCTTCTATGTTACAGTATGGGCTTCAACCCGTTACAAGCATGAACTGCATCCACTCTTGTACATTGTACCATATACTGTGGTCATGCTTTGCTCTCATTTACAATCTTCTTGAATAGTGACAATAAATATGCACACTGCATTTAACTTAATTAACTGTTTCCAACTAATAATTTTACAAAAAGGGTTGCTTAAATTTGAATATATATATATACATGGTTGGTGACACAACTTGCTTATAGAACACACATTTTGATATTTTAATCACTATTTCCTAGTTGGTAAGTAGATTCAAAGGATCAGATTATTGCCAAGGTAGACAAAATAGCTAGGTGAAAAGTCATATCATATACAGAAAAAGAATGACATCTAAAGCCAACACCAAACAAGCAAGAACCAAATGTATACAGATTAAACATTTCATTCAATTTTAAACAAAATAAAAAAGAAAGGGTGTTAAAAGCTAGAAAGAAAAATGAATGAAAGAAAATGGAACATTTACGGGATTTGAGATCAGCAACACATATATCTTGAAGCATGTCAGGATCTGCAGCAGAAACTCCATTGAAGATTATGGCCAACATGGCCATGCTCATGATTGCTAGTAGCTTACCAATGGCAGCCATAATGTAGATATGATATAAGCAGAGAAAAGGAAGTAATCAAAGCTTAGAAAAGAGCCAACACACAGAAACAGAGGAAGAGAGAAAAGAAAAAGTGTTTGGGACAATGGTGAAAGAAAAGCAGATGGCTTATATTTATAGGGGTATTGAGTTAACTAAAGTCTCTTGGAGAGAGACGTTGACGTGAACTTTCTTTTTTTTGTTTGTTTTGATGGTGGGGAGTCTTGGAAGGCTATACCCTGGGTTTGGCGCATATGATGGAGTAATTTCTTCGTCTAGTCACGATGTCACATGAATTTTATATGGAATTGATTTTTTTCTGTTAGATGTATTGGTTGTTGCGCAGCTAACTAATAACCCATAAATTTCATATAAAAAGAGAAAAAGATTCGTATTGCTTGATTATTGAATTGAGTGCGGTGCGCGGTAAAACTGAACCTCTCAACATCTTAATTTTGGGAGAGAGAATATCGTTTGTAGAAAATAGTATTCAGGTTAGTCAAACAAAAGATTTATCAAAATTGACCTAAAAAAAATTAATCTTTTTAACTGATTTTGATTTGAAATATGAACAAATTTTTTTCCGTTCAATCCCGATAAACCCTCTACTGCTAGTTTAAGCCATTTAAGGTTGACAAAGTGACATGAAATTACGACATGGGCATTGCATAATGCAAAAAACATGCCTTCTACTGACCCGTAGAAGGGGTGTGGAACAGGACAACTTAGCCTTTTATTTTGGGCTTCTTTGACCACCACCTTCCCACATGGATTACCTATTGTTTATGTTTTATGTGTTTTTAATGTTCATGTTGTGAGTTAATTTCATATTTTTCAAAAGAAATTATACTCGTCAAAATTACATGTTAGATGATGAGAAATTTGAAAATCTTTTATTGTTTATGAGAATGTAGCAACATATTCTTCATCGTTACTTGATACAAGAGAGCAGTGAACTATATGCTTGTAAATTGTAAAGAGTTATTAGATTATTATAATATCACATGATTTAATATGAAATTTTGACAAAATATGAGAATTTTGTGCACTCTATCTTGTTTGTTTTTTTAATTGCAATTACGGCCCGAGAACCAATTGAATCAATTAGTAGAAAAATAAGAGAATTGCGCTTGTCCAAGTGTAAATTGTTGGACCAATCCAAGCTTTATGAGAAGATTTACCATGAATAAATATTTTGGAATAAAATGTCTCATTTCTAGTAATCTCGACATACAAAGTAACGATATTAAATGATGATATGTCACATATATACTACAGTTGTCTAATTTGAAAGTTATCGAGTAATGATGATAGTGATTGTATTTGGATCCCATAGTAATATTTACTTATAGTGCGTAACAATTTATAAATTGATCTAAGTCTTCTGATGTTGGAGTTGCTATGTTAATTTGTTTTTTTGTAGTACATGTTTCTTCTTTTTCCTATATCTTCTATCCATCAATAATGCAATTTCGTACATTTTCTTTTTGGTAAATAATTTCGAGTATTCAATCATTATCCGAAGGAAATGAGTCGATGAGTTAACTTCTCAACAGTTAAAGTGCTTTGCATGAAACGGATAGATCATTTGTTTGGTGGTATTGGGGCCCAACATGGTAAAAAGTTTGTGAGGTCATTCTTAATGGAGATTCTATAATACAATAATTATAATTTTTTAGTAAAAATAAAAATTTTTGAAAAAAAAATGCAATACCAATGATTAATATAGAGCTCCAAATCCAATCTTTTGTGCCAAATTTAACATATTGCAACAAGAATATAGCTTAGGCTCCATTTTCTTCAACAAATTTGTTGAAGAAAATGGAGCCTCAAGAAAAAAACAAAAAATTATAGAGCCTACATGGGTCTCTTCCAAATTAGATTTGACTATATGGGTCTCTTTAACAAATTAGATTTGACATATGACTGACAATTTTAACAAAAAAAAAAAAAGTTAACAACTTAAAAAAAAAGTACTTTGGCTAAATAAAAAAATGAAAGGGACTGCGGCTCCCACCATGGATCCTTAAATTTAGAGTCCCTCACTGGGGATGATTTTTTTTTAGAGCCCTTAAAAAATACATGAGACTCTAAATGGGGCCTTAAAAAGCGAAGGGACTCTAAATTTATTTTTAGGCTATCCTCAATGGGGGGCTCTAAAATGTAAACCTTTCTATTTTTGAATATTTTTGTATTTTTTTAGAGCCCCATACACTAAAAAGTAGCACTATTCATGGAAAAAGGACGTGGGATCCACCACTTTTGGGTTAAAAGATGCCAAAATAGTGCTCCGGGCTCCAAAATGTTCAGCAAAATTTGGCATCTTTTAACCCAAAAGTGGTGGATCCCACGTCCTTTTTTCATGAATAGTGCTACTTTTTAGTGTATGGGGCTCTAAAAAAGTACAAAAATACCCAAAAATAGAAAGGTTTACCTTTTTACTCGCCTATTGAACTTGCCCTTAGAACCCCTCAATTTAGAGTCTCCATTGAGGATCACCTGAAGATTTAGACTCAAACCTACTCCAAGAAGTCATGGTATTTATTTAATTAGTTAAGTTCTACATGAATCTGCCACAGATAAAAAAAAAAACATGAAAACAGATTAAAAAAAAATTAAAAAAACTTAGTAATTTTATATATGTGCAATTAGGTTGATACTAAAAAATTAGAAATTATAGCTTATTCAAGCGGCATTTGGTCTTTTTATATACTCCTTGCATTACTCGACTTCACTGTACTAGATTAGAGGTGTTTTGGTGGAGTTTTTTTTTTTTTTTCCCATTTCATCTTAGGTTGGATCTTAAGAGACCTTGCGTACATAAAACTAACAGAAGAGACGATTCTCGACAAAAATGATAATGCCTTTTAAATCCATATAATTCACCCTACTTAGTGAAATAAACTTAGTTTTTTTTTTTATTATTATTATTTTAGACAAGATCATATCGGATAAATACAAGACTACAAATTAAATCTCGTGATGTATAGTAGCGCTTTCTAATATATATTTTAAGTCAATCATGAATTTAACAACATTATAATAAGAAGATATAAAATAAAATTTACACTTTTAATTACTACCGATCGCTACTCACCCGTTTTAACAAAACCTTGACAGAAGTATTGGTATGACTAGAAAAGAATCAATATACAATAGAAGATCACACCCGAACAAGCACTAAAGTAGATGAAAAGAAACAAACCAATGACCCTACCACAATGAAAAAAAATAAAAAAAAATAAAGCATATGTTTAGGATTAAGAACCCTACTAATGACCAAGAGCACCGTGTCCTGTGACTCTGGTTTTGATTTATTTTAAAGCGATCCATGTAAAGACGAGAAGTTCAAGTGCAACTACTTCAATTATAACTATCATAAGTTAAATGCTTCCATGAAAAATAAACTGATAAACTCCACCAGCAAAATATTGTTAGTTTTGGCAACTTATGATTAACATGCATGGCGTTACGCCAAAATCAAATTGGTTCCTTATCATTAGAAGAATCAATCTAGCATCTTCCAAATATTGATCTCATCACCAATAATTTCAATCCAAAAAAATGGGACATATATAATATTCTATTTATTTTGCCCTAGTGAGCTTTTAAGAATGCATATTTGTTTGTAGCTAATATTGAGTTATCGTGCATCATTTTTGAATCTGATGCATAGTCTATTGTAAATACAGTAAATGACAATGACGGATCCACTCCTTAAAATTGAACCATTTTTTAAAAAAATGTATACACTCTTAAGGTGTTTTTAGACTAAATCCCAACTCGGAACAGGATTAAGCCTTTAAACATACAGATGAGTGTGTGTTTTCAACCCTAATCCTTCGGTTTTGGAATAAGGAGTTCTATGTCAATACTGACGCATGACTCATTGACTCTATACCGTTGCATGTATGCTGGCGCAAGAAAGGCTACTTGATCACTTCACCTACTTTGCAAGTAGAGGACTTTCCGCTTGGGAATTAGACAAGCAACAAACATTTTTTTATCATGTTTTACCCATACTTAAGACCCAAGATCGAGCACCAGAGCTGCTCATAACAATGTACCAAAAAAAAGAATGTAATAAATTTATATTCTCCTAAAAAATCAATTTAGCTCTCAATGCAAAATTATCCATATATAAGAGTTAAAGTGATTTTAATTCTGACCGAACGTAAAATCTTAAATCCACTCCTGATCAATGCATGGTAATGATTATATTTGATGATTAAGTATTAAGTCACTCTCTACGAGCATTCCTAACTCTACATTCAATGCAATCAAAAGGTCGGCTAATCAAGCAGTGGTTGGCTAAGGCATATGTTAAAGTTTGTCTTCCATCGAATTGGTTTTCAAATGAACCTTTATAATTAGCAACTGTTTTAGATGCTAATTTCAGTCCCATTGGTGTGGTTTGAGTGTTTATTTGTAACGTGTTAGCATTTCATGACCAAAAATAAAATAAAAAAGCTTTTACTTATGTATAGCAGTGTTTTCAACCTTTAGTTTTCCAATCCTTCTTTTCTCGAGTAGAGGAAGTAGATTATTTAAGAGATATAACTCTGTTTATATATATATATTCGATCGTCTTTTATTTAGATAGTGAGTCGTTTTTATAATAATAAGTCAAGTCAAGAATAATAATCGAACTGGAAGAGCTTGTCAAGATGACTTGGTAAGCAAGCAATTTCTTTTGTATGTAGGCGCCAACTCCTAGTTCTTTCTCTTCTTTCTTTTTTCGTTTTTAATTTAGTAACAGTTCATCAAAATAATTGTCCAAGATTACTAGATCGAGCACGCGACGCGCATAGTCTTAAGTTCAAGAGCAGGTTGTATCATATTCAAGATTTCTACTACTTTTTTGCCTCCTTCTTTTCAAAGATCTCCTTGTTCTCTTCCCTTCTTTTCCTCCATACCTTCGCCGCCTTTTTCATCATCTTGTTCCATTCTTCAAGGATGTTCGGTAGGTGTCTGGACCTCCTAAAAAATCCTTCCAACAAAAATGCTGCTTGAATGTCGGACGTAGAATTCTAAATATCAGCAGTAAAAGTAAGATACTAACCAGGTAAATGTCTAGTACAACTAATTCTACATTTTCATTCAGACCAAAAAAAAAAAAAAAAAATCCACATTTTCATGGTGAACTTGTAGGGCATTAAAGTAATGATTTTCAAGCTGCATTTAAACATATATATGATTGCGGTTAAACTATCATCTAATCACTAGTGGACCTGATCAGTCACAGATCTCTACGTGGTTAATCAAATCCCAACTTGCTTAAATGTATGGCAAGCCTATCCAACTACATGCCAAGATGAAAATTTTATTATCATCCAAACTATTTGAAACAAATAAATTCTACAAAATTTTGCGGAATTCATTTACAAATTCAATTTTTTATGTTTGGAAGCGACACTTTAAAAAATTATAAATCCAAGATTTGCAAATCTTAGATTTACTTAAGCCTAACACAAATCCTTGCTCAAGAGGTAGATTTTACAAATCCACATTTTTTAAGTTAGTTCTATCTTTTGAAGACAAAATTACCTCTCTAAATTTTTCTTTATACTTAAGTTTAACTTTGACTCAAATATAAAGATAAAAAATAAAAAATATTTGAAACCCTCTACCTAACCCTTCTTCTTTCAATAAAATACGAAAAAAATAATTAATCAACGAGTCATGGTATCATCAGTCCACACTAGTGCTAGTTGAATAGCTCAAAAGTTTTTGTTTATCATTTCTAAATTTTATTAATTCTAATAGAATAAAAGAAGGATATTTGAGTAAAATAAAATTTTTAATTTCAATTCCACATATGTTGCAAATTACAGTTTCAAATAAGACAATTCATTTATAAATACAAATTCTTATGAATTACAAGTGCTTCCAAACACTATGTTAGGAAGGATTAATTTTATCTGAATTAGAATGCGTAGTGTGTAATTATGCTTTGTTTTAGGAAATGGTTTAGAAAGGATTAATCATCGTTCAAGAAAAGACGATGGTAGTATAACCAAGAGTTCAGTGGCAATTTGTTTCGACTAATGATTTTGAGTTCGAATCTATAGCTTCGCATTATAAATATTGTCCGGTCTAGAGGTATATTCAAAGTTTTTTTTTTTCAGTGGGAGCTAAAATACATTATTTTTCAACTACATGAAAAAAAAAATATCCAATTGGAACTAATTAATATTTTTAACTAAGAATATATAGATATTTAATTTTTTTTTCTTGAAAAATACATTAAGTTTTTAAACGGTTCTTTTTGTCCAGTGGTCCGTGGTCACTAGCTCCAAGCATAATCCGCCACTGGTCCAGCCCCTTAGACAAATCTGAAATATGAGCTAGTACGTGTTGTTGCACCATGAGATTTGCAATCTTACTTAAAGTGAGTTTCAAAAAGAATATAATAGTTTAAATAGTCAAGATGTTTAACCTACCGCGGCTTCTTGGTCAAATTAATTAAGTTAATTAACGATACACACTCTGGAAATTGTTTTGGACCAGTAATTCATTAGTCAAGATATTTAACGTGTCGTGGCTTCTCAGTGAGATGAAGTTAACATCTGAGCTACAAGGTAATATTGCAAAATTTGTAAATTGCTGTGACTATAGGGAGAAAAAGCTTGCGTCAAGAAGTCAAAATTATGGTGTACACTCATTCATTGAGAAAGTTTGATATACTGATCTGTTTTAACCCAAAGAAAAATGTATTTTTTTTTTCTTCTAATTGATGGTGTGCACATTTTTGTTTGCAAGAAATTAATTTTACTGGAGCAGAAAATAGAATAAGATCCCGTGTCTCTTTCCTTTTTATAAAGTGTAGAAAGTATGTTATATATATTCACCATTTTGTTCTTTCTTTTCAAAATTCCCAAAATAGAAGTTTTTTTTGTCGCGAAAGAAATTATATTAACAACAAGGATATACAAGCATGTTTTACATGAAGCCAATAAATGTACTGACTGATTAGTCAACTTAGACATGACTCTACTACTTGAAAGTCATACTATTGATTGCCCCCAACACCCCTTCAAAATCATATTGATATGGGTCATAGGGATATTGTTACTCCTTTGACCAAAAAAAAAAAATGTTACTCCAAAATTAGTTGAACTGTAGTTGGCTTTTGTCTCCTAATAAAAAGAAGAAAAAAAAAAAGAATATACAAGAGGCCAGGCCCAATAAACAGACACAACAAAGTCCAACCAACTTTTTCGAACAATCTTTAGTTACACTTCCATCGTTAGGTACTTTACACTATGTTTGGATGGGGGTAAATGGGGGGAAGGGGATGGGTAGTGAGGGGAGGGGTTCACTCTTTTTCCTTTTTGGTTGAGGATGGATTGAGTGGTTGAGGTATAAAAGGGATAAGTTTAATCCCTCCATATCTCCAAAATATGATCACTACAATTTAGAGTAAAATGGAGGGAGGGGAAAATACTATTTCCTATGAGGACAATTTTGTCCTTTTCTTTTATGTTAATTGCAACCATAATGTTATAAAACTAGAGAGAAAAAAGAAGAGACAATAAAATAAAGAGAGAAATATAATAGAGAGAATGAGAGATAAACTTGTATTGAATTTTTTGGTGTGTCATATTAAAGAGCTCAATTTATAAGAAAACATAACTTGTTCTCCAAGTAATTTCTAGTAGGCCTTTGTTCTCTTGGGCTTGGTCTTGGACTATAATCAATAATATCTTCTATAGTCCATGAATATCCACATCTACATAAATATTTCATAACACTCCCCCTTGAATATTCATCTTTTAAGAATATATCTTGTTAAAACCTTACTAGGAAAAAACCCAATGGGAAAAAAAAATCATAGTGAAGGAAAAATAGTACAATATTCTTATTATACGCTTTATACTACCTCATTAAAAACGTTACCAAGAAAACCCAGTGGACAAAACCCAGCGAAAGAAAAGAGAGTATAGTGCGTATTTGTCTCCCCCTCATGTTGGCATACCAAGAATGATTGTTGAGTTCACGCTTGCTAATCTTGTGAAATAATTATTCAAATGTTGTGGTAGACAATCTTTTAGTGAATAAACATGCTACATTATCACTTGGGTAATCTTGATTAACATCATTCAGCATTTCTTCGGGAGCGCGTGCATGAAAAAGAACTTTGAACTGATACGCTTGATTCCATCATTTTAGTATAACCTTGTTTACTTGAGCAATCATGCAGTATAATTTACTCATAATTTACAAATCGGCAATGCTATGAGGAGGTAGCAATAATAGTTTATTTCAAAACATCAATATTAGGGGTACAATCATATAAGAATTAATATCTTGCTTGTAATGAGTCAAACAAAAACTCATACCCAATCAACTTTAATCATGAGTGCCCTCATATTAATTTGTTCCAAAATAATAACGAAATAAATATTTAGCATCTTAATACATTTTTGTTGGTGTAATATATTTCTTGCTAATAAAATAACATAGAATAGAAAGATACACCAATTTCATTGAAGCATGGTACTTTAGGACCATAAATGTTTCGTTTATTCTTGAGGATGAAAAAGACCTTTTTAATATCGAGCATCAAACCATTGGGGCACTCTAAAATATGAGTTTTATTACTTCAAGACTTTCTCATTATAAGCTGATTAATGGAAAACATTTCATCTAATAAATGCTCGAACTTTAAGTTGAGGCAAAATTTAATTTTTTGGGAATCTTTGTTATATATTTGGTATAAATATACCAATTTTTCTCATGAGAGCTCTTCAATAGGCTCTTTTACATCAAAATATATATTGGGATATTAACATATCCTCACATTATAAGATTTATACTAATACAATTGTATCACATTCTTCCAAAATGCTTTCATCTATACAAAGATCTTTGTAATTTGATTGAATACATTTTCTGGGATTTTAAATTGCATGCTTCAAGCATGTTTAGTCCTTCAGAGACTTCTATATAAATATCACTATCAAGTGATCCACAAAGGTATATTATCACCACATTCATAAGACGCATATGAAGTCCTTTTAGAAATTTTCAAGCTCATAAATATAATTGCATCCACCACAAGAGAATATATCTCTTTATTATTTCAATTTCAAGGTATAACCGCATAGCGCACTAGCCCATTCCCTGCTTATGTTATCCACTTTAAGCAGTTTAAGAGCTAGCCAACTGTTGATACATTCCTTAAACTTTTTAAACAATATAGGATTGTTTCATTACGCTTCCCCTCAATCCCATATATATACAAAGGTGTATTGACCTTCATGGTCCAAAAACTTCACATGTTTAATGTGAATTTGATTGCCTGGATTATGTCTTTTTATTTTGGCAAATTATTTCTATGTCGACATTCTTAAATGGACTTCTTATTCAAAATCCTCGCTTTTATTGATAAAATCAGTAGTTACTGCATATTCAAATATTTGATCATGATCAATTTCTCTTTTCGGTTCCATTCTTTTTCCAATAGTAATATAACTGAGCGAGATCTCATTATTCTCAATATTTTCGATATACATATCATATTCAGGTACCTGATTCTCACTCAGAGTATTTCTTTCCCAGTTATATTTTCTACTTGTTTTTTGTATCTTGATATCTTCAGGATATCAAACACTTTCAAAATGCCAACTAGCTTTATTTTGCTCATTTGTTTTCTTTGGAACCGAGAGTTCTACCACGCTTCAGGCGTGTAATAGACTCATTTCAATAACATTACTTCAAATAGGAGCATTTAAAGCTAGTATTGTGACTCAGTCACTTTTTTCTAAAACTTAATGCATATTTGCAAATAAATAATTTTTTGAACTTTCAGTTCATATTGAGTATGCAAAGATCAATATTTTGATGTATTTTATAAAAAATTTTATTGTCCAGCTTTTATTTTTCTCCCCCTGATGCTGGGAATTTTATTTCAACAATTAGCAATAAATGCTATAAATTCAACTCCAATCAAAGATTTAAAATGTTCAACATTGACGGAGATTCAAATATAAGTTCCCAATTTTCTTTGTAAACTCACCTTTGTGTGTTGTAGGGGAGCATTGCAACATATATTGCGCACTCATATTTGTTGAGATGATATATTTTGGTTGTTGACCAATGGGGAACATTTATAATAAGCAGTTGGTCTAAATGCTGTCACATATGACATAATGTCCCCAAGCAAAATGAGGCAATCTTGTAAATAATGGTCTAGCTTTCGCTACAAGCGATTAATAAAAGATTTTGCTAGACCTATATATGTCCCCTTGAATCCGTTCTAGAAGTATATACGATTTAATATCAACTTTATTTGGGAATTGCTTTATATAATTATTTTTCTTTGGGGACAAGTAGCACATGAAGATTCACTTATAAAAAAAAACCTTATGATTCTTTAATGGGTGTTTATTTCAAGAATTTTTCTCATCGTTTTTACACCCATATGACGCAAGTGGTCATGTCAAGAAACAAGCCGTTCTTGGATCAAATAACATCTGGTTATTCAGAATATTGAAATCCACTAGACTCATATAAACCAGAAGATAATGATGACAATTTTTTTATGGTATGCCTTTTACAAGAAATAATCGACACAATATAGATATATTTTTCATTTCTTTAATATGTTATTTCAATATGAAAACAATTCAAACACATATCTCTCAAATATAATAGACCGCTTTATGATCTACTGGAATACAAATCATTGCTTATTTTAATTATGTTTATTTAGTAAATATAATACATGTTTTCAGAAACCTTCAATAGTTTACATAGGCTTTTCAGGAACCTTCAATTAGATGTCTAGTAAATCCTTATTTCTTGAAAAAAAAATTATAAATAAAGTAAAATATATAGTAAGAGGATGTACTAAACATCAAAATAAAGAATAACGTAATACTAAATGCCACAGTATAAATGCTCTTGATCATGTTAAGAGCAAAATAAATGTCTAGTGTGTAACATAAATATAGTATCATTCTATTGTAAATTACACGATAAGAATGATGAAAATATTCATAGATAGTATACTTACACACAATGCATATGTTAAACAACTAGAAACTCATATGCATCGCATATTAAAATAAATCAAGCCTTATATATTGTTGGAACAAAGTCAACCTTCATTGAGTCTGCTAAAAAGAATTAGATGCGAGTATAACAAAATTCAATGTCAATTTCAATTCATATAAATAAATTATTTTATATTCATAAGACATGTAATTAAAGAATACATTGAACTAAGCACATGAGTCAACAATTCAATTTTACTGATTGTACTTAAATCACTATTCAATTTATAATTTAGCATCATATTTTTAAGATTTGATATATTTCATAAATATAATCAACTATATTCAAAATAAAACCAACAAGTATTATATAATGATTATACTTCATTTTTTTTCTTCAATAGATAATTCCTTATGAGAAATAGTAATACTTAATAAAGTTCAACCATTATATGAAATACATATGTTTCATACTTGAACATGAATAAAAACTTATTTAGTTGCAATATCAATATTGTCTACATGTACATATCATGATATAATAACTATACAAGTTATTTTTCAGTATTGAGATCCCAATATCCTTTCTTTCTCGAAGTTAGAGAATTTCAATAATTTAATAACATACTTGGATGGAAAATTCTAAAACATAAGATAATACTTCTACTTCCCATATAGTTAAGATATGCTAAATATAAGTGACATCTAAAAGACAAAATTTTATCATGACTTTAAAGCATGAGATAGTGATGGTTGACCATCACATCGTATAGAGTCTACATGCACACAAGTGTTTAACTAATAAAGCATTAAACAATTCGTGTAGATCTTACTATTAAAAAAAACTGATAATATTAGGAAAATATAACATAAAAATTTAGTAGATGTTAACAAGACAAGTATATGTCTAATATCTTTTCAAGTCACGTTATTACCAATCATTAGGATTTCTTTTTTAATCCTTCCATTTTTTCTTTTTTTCATATATTTCCTAATTATTTTCAGGCTTTTTAGTTTCAAGTTATATATGACCATAATAATATTTATAATCACATCCATGACAGTAAGATGATATATCATTCACTTGAGGAATGGTTATAAGCCAATTTGCATAATGGATGATATTTTCGTCAAAATTTATTATTTCGTTCAGAGGATGTGATACAAACTCAAAATAATTTTTTTCAAAATTATGCTCTCAATATTGTTAAAGTAGGAGTATATTCCAGGCTTAAAAAGTGGAATATACTTTTATTTAATATATCTTCCACATTTATGTTCTTTCCGCATAATTTGAACTATAGGAATAATTATAATGATTGTGGAATCATACACGCTTATAATATTAAAATCCTACAATTGTAGGTAAATCCATGTTTGGAAGATTTATTGCCTTGTGATGGTCATATATTTCTTCTCAAATTTTGTGAAAGGATATATGTATCCTCTATCATAATATATTTAGGCTTTAGCCTTTATGGAGAAAATGATGAAAGAATATTATTATTTTATCGCAATCATTCAGGGATGCGTGATTTCCTTCTTAAAATTATTTATCCAAATTTTATCCATATGGATTTTAACCTCAAGGGGTTTACGAATATGTATTATTGCCTGATATATCAAAAGTGACGAACTTTAGGTTTGCGACCATATGGATTTAAATATGAACTTTTCAGGCAATTTTTATTGCTCAATATTATGAAACAACAAACTTTTGGTTTGTGAGACTTGATGTCATGAGACATATATTTCAAAATAAAATTGATAAGAGATTTAAAAAAAATTTACCGATAGTCGCGGTATGAAATATCTTCATATTGTCAACAATATTTTTTCTTCACAACCTTCATATTTGTCTCTTCCTCTTCTTACCTCTAATAGTGATAGAGACTATCGTGCTGATAACGTGTTATAAAACTAGAAAGAAAATAGAATAGACAATAAAATAAAGAGAGAAATATAATAGAGAGAATGAGAGAAGAAACTTGTATTGAATTTTTTGGTGTTTCATATTATAACGTAGAGAGCTCTATTTATAGGAAAAGATAACTTGTTCTCCAGATAATTTATAGTAGGCCTTTGTTCTCTTGGGTTTGGTCTTGGACTACAATCAATAATATAGTCTATAGTCCATGAATATCCACATCTACATAGATATTTCATAACACATACTAATTATATAAACATTCAAAATAAAATAAGAGAAGGGCATAAAAGTCATTATACACATAAAATTTATCCCTCCCCTTCTATTTTCTTTATAATCCAAACAAAAGACACTCATACTCCTTTATAATCCTATTATCTATAACATTATCCAATCCAAACATAATTTAGTCCCCTCCACTCATTTCTTTTATAATTCCCTCTCTTCCTCTCCTTTATTAAATTTCTCCCCTCAATCCAAGCAAACTGTTAGTGTAGCTGTATGTATTGGGCCCACAATTTTGATCGTAGATTCGTAGGAGAGGGCTGAGAACTAGTCAACCCTGTAGGCTTTATCCTTCCTCTTTATAGGCTTTAACTTGGGTTTGGATCCATGACAAGACGTGAAGCAAGGGATTTGCTTCAATTACATGGACTTTAATCCCATACAAGCTCATGGGCTCTTATTCCCGTGGATGGCATCCATATGTTAGGCGAAAGCCCATACGAACACTCTGCAAGTATGATGGGCTTTCAAAACATTTTACAAGAGGAAGCTTAAACTGGATCGTTCGGCCTTTATTCATAACATGCATAAGCCCAAAACGAAACTTGGAGGTGTTAGGAGGCAATCATTTTTTACTTTTGTTCTCTTATTTTGAAATAGGTTTATAATTTATTTTCTATATTTTGAAATTTTTTTGTGTTTATCACTGTCTATAATTTTGATTCGTTTATTTTAATTTGTAATATTTTTAACATTTAAGTTAAACTTTTATAGTTTAGTCGTTGTACATTTATTTTAATTTTAATTTTTTTGAATGATGTTTAGATTATTTTTTTATTTTTAATAGATTATTTTGTGTGTTCAATTAAAGCGCTTGGATTCAAATACCCGCGAATTCTTTGCTTTTAAATATTGTGATTTCTTATTATGAAAATCATGATTCTAAGCATAAAAGCAATATATATATTTTTCTATTTGTAATTTTTATAAAACAAATTTGCATAAATAAGTGCCCCTCATCCCGATTACTGATTCCATCACGCAGTGCACCTCTTAACCCTCAGTCTCTGACTCTGCCATTGGAGTTAAATCATATAGTGAATAATATTAAAGTACTGATAGTAGATATTCCTCATATTAGCTTTAAAAGGATTAATAGACGAGGGAACAAACCCGCAGATTAGCTTGCGAAGGAAAAGTTACATGATAGACTTGATGTGAACTGGAATTTTAATCTTCGTATCATCTTTTGTAATCTTCCATTTAATAATGCATTACATTTGCTTTCTCTACCCAAAAATGTAAAAATCTTATCGAATTGCATCGAGTTGGCCCATATTGACTCCACTTGGTTTCATATTAGGTTTTTGATTCAGGAGAATCTAAAGGTCGTACAATATAATCAGTGAGACTTGAACTCGCAACTTCTCACATATATTGTGAGTTATATACCATTGGAGCAAAATCCTACTGTCTATTAGGCTTCATTTTCCTATTAGATGATTTGTTACCCATTTGAGATAAAAAGGAATTCAGGATTAAAGTTGTTGAAAAAGTTCCGTTGAACCAATTTGAACAAGAAGAGCTTATTCCATTTTAAATAAAAGTTAAATAGGTCACAATACGTGTAGGCTTGTAGAGAATAATTTTTTTTTTTTATCCATTCCCATAAAATTCGAACCATGATCTCTCAACTTTTAATAGGAGTAACCTATCACTAGATTACCCTTGAATCTCTTAATTATTAGATACTCTTTTTTTTTTAAAATGTCTTATTAATTATTATTTTGAATCCTTGAAGATCATGTCTATTTTTTTATTTTGAATCATATACATACAAATTATAAGAAAGGAGAAGAGAAAATGAGGAAAATTAGACAACTAAAGGAAACAAAGCACCAATGAAAGTGGAAGATCACCATTGTTAAGGTCATAGATATGGTATGTTTTGAAAGCGTCCAACTTATTGATGGTGTATAAAATTATATACACGTAGAGTTTACATACTATATAGACGTCCAATTTTAAAGAATTTTTTTTTAAATATTCCACAATGGCAGGCTGACACCAATGATTAGATACTGAGTAAAAGCAATGACTAATAAGGTAGCTACTATGCATTTTCCTTTCTAGTCCGTACCAACATATTTAGCAAATGGGAAAAAAAAGAATCTGCAACTTTTTCTGTTTGGACAACGTGACTAGTAGGACGGAGAGACTCGTCCATTTTAATCCATAAAAAGAAGGCTAAAATAGTGTTACAATTATTTAAGGGCAAGTTCAATAGGGAGCTTTAAAATGTAAATTTTTTTATTTTTAGGTATTTTTGTATTTTTTTAGAGTCCCATACCTTAAAAAGTAGTACTATTTATAAAAAAAGGAAGTAGAGTCCACCACTTTTGAGTTAAAAGATGTCAAAATAGTGCTCCGGGCTCCAAAATATCCCGGAGTACTATTTTGATATCTTTTAACTCAAAAGTAGTGAACTCCACATCATTTTTTTCATAAATAGTGTTATTTTTTAGGATATGTGGTTCTAAAAAAATATAAAAATACCCAAAAATAAAAAAATTTATATTTTAGAATCCCCTGTTAAAAATAACCTAAGAGTTGGGTTGGTCAGGTAAATAACTTTTATTATACCGGGAAAACAATGTTGTTACAAGACTTTAATGGTTTGACCTATGGTAACCTGTGGACAACATGTTGTGCTGAGAATATCCATTGCTTGAGTTTTACTTTTTTACTGTTGTTTCTAATCTCTCGGAAACCTTTTGGTTCACATAATAATTTTTTATTTTTGACAATAATATTTTTGGGAATAATATTTTTAGGAATTTTATTCTTTGGAAGGTAATTAAAACTATTTGATACGTTAAAAATATTTTTAGGAATATTTTGTAAAATTTCTAAGAATGTTATATTGTTATTTTTTGTTTAATATCATTATTCTTAAAAAATCTTAAGGAAATTTTCAACAATGTGTGTATCTCAAAAAAATAAAAATGCCATAAAAATGTCTAACATATTTATATAACTAAAATAAATTTATTTCTATATTTGTAAGTTTTAACTTTAAATTTAAAAAATTATAAAAATTATTTAATTTATTTTTTAGTTTTAGATTTTAAATTTGAAATTTAATTTAAAATTTTAAAATTTAGAATTTAGCATTTAAAAATTTATTTTAAATATAAATATAAATATAAATTATAAATTTTTAATTTAACTTAATAATTTAATATTTTTAACTTATTTTATTCTATTTTTGTTTTAATTCTAATTATTTTATTTTTTTATATATTTTAAAATTTAATTTAACTTAAAATTTTAATAATTTTTATTTTAAAGTTGTAAATAAAAAAAATTTACTAATTGATTTTTTATATTTAAATTTTAATTTAAAAAATATAAAATTTAATATTTAGCATTTGAAAATTTTATTTTGAATATAGATCTAAATTATAAAATATTAATTTAACCTAAGAATTTAATCAATTAAATTCCATTTATTTTATTTCTTATTATTTTTATTTTCTTTTTTACTATTTTATTATTCTATTTTTCTATTTATTACATTTTTGTTTTCATTTTTATTTTTAATTTTTATTTTTAATTTTTATTTTTGAATTATTTTATTATATTTTTTATTGTTTAAAGATGAGTATTTGTTTCTTTTATTTTTTCAAAACATTCCCACAGCTTGGGAATATGAGATTCCACCCCCTCCCATGGAAATAAAAATTGACCAAATCATAAGGATATTGTATTCTCAAGGATGTGATATGGTCAGAAATATTTTTTTATTTCGCAAACCAAATATAAAAATATCATATTTCATACCACATATTCATAGGAATCTGGAAAGATTGCGAGAACAAACGCTCCCTAGATATCTAAGATTCAAACTAGTCTTGCGAATGACCGTCCTTTGTAAAATTAAAAGGTGATTTTACAAGTTTAATGTTGCGTTTACAATATCCAGGGTTAGTGTTTATGTTATTTTAATCTTTACACGTGACAATACCAGTATCTACCATTTAAAAAAAATTCCCTAATTGTTTTAGCCAGAACCCAGACGACAACAGTGTAAAAATGATGGAAAAAACATTAATCAAAAGTTCAAATTTTTATTACTGGTAAGTTGAGACTAAATTCTCATGCGTGGTTTACAACATCTTTGGACAATCAAACAAAACATTTGCAAATATCCACTTAAAATTCTTGTATGAAAGGCACAAATTCATCAGTAGACAAAAGAAAGATTGAGCAATTAAGCCACATTATATATATAAGTCTACTTATTGGGTGCAAGTTTTGACTTGATTTTCTCAACTTCTTCTGTACCAACTTGGAAAGCCTTTGCCAAAACATTGTCTGGGACTGGTGGTGATGCTGCAAACAATGTGACTGCTATGGATTGAGTTCCGGGCAGTTGGCTGTTAAAGGCGGAGATAACGGCTGCCGGAACCTTGCCATTGTTCTTCTGGAAGTGAACGAGGCCTCGTGGAAACGCATACAGATCACCTTTCTTGATGTGTTTAGAGATGAGGACATTGGCTGTGGTTATGAAGCCAACGTCTAGTTCACCTTCCATGACGAAGACAATTTCGGTTGCGCGCGGGTGGGTGTGGGGTGGGTTTAGGCCGCCAGGGGCGTAGTCGATGCGGGCAAGTGATATACCCAGGGTGTTGAGGCCTGGAATTTGGTTAACATTGGCTAAAGTTACTAATGACCCCATTGAGTTGTTGGTTGTTCCAGGCTTGGCAAGCACGGCAGAGAAGAAATCATCAGCCGTTGCATTTTTCTTGCAAGCAAATCCGTTTACCTTAACAGCTGTTTTATGCACACCAAAAAGTTTTCTTCAGTCCAAATATGCATATATTAGCGGGGCAGATTTAAGAATTTTTTTTTTTTAGTGTAGTTATAACACATAATTCCAAAATTATACAGACTAATATATTAATTTAGAGATTAGTATTGGCTTCAGCCCTCAATAAATATGAGCTTCATCCGCCCTTCTATGTTACAGTATGGGCTTCAACCCGTTACAAGCATGAACTGTATCCGCTCTTGTACATTGTACCATATACTGTGGTCATGTTTTGCTTTCATTTACAATCTTCTTGAATAGTGACAATAGATATGACACACTGCATTTAACTTAATTAACTGCTTCCAACTAATAATTTTACAAAAAGGGTTGCTTAAATTTGAATATATATATATATACATGGTTGGTGACACAACCTGCTTATAGAACACACATTTTGATATTTTAATCACTATTTCCTAGTTGGTAAGTAGATTCAAAGGATCAGATTAGGGTGAAGTACACCCGACCCCCTTATACTTTAACGAAAGTGCACAACACCCTCTTATATTTCAAAAACTTCCTGTACTAGTCTCTATATTTTTTAAAAGTGCATAACACCCCCCTACAGTTATAAAATCCGTTATATTTAACGGATTTTGTAAAAAAGACGTAAATACTTTCATTTTTTTTTCATTCTCTCTTTTGTCATTTCCCCTTTTGTTTAGGCCAAAAAAATGGTAATTTTGTTAATTCATATAATTATTTAATGAATAAATTTGTTAAAAATCAAAAAAAAAATCTCACTTAACGCGTGTGAAGTACACTCTCCGTTAAATTTAACGGATTTTTAAACGGTAGGGGGGTGTTGTATATTTTTAAAAAACTACAAGGACTAACTCAAGGAGTTTTTAAATTATAGGGGGGTGTTGTACACTTTCGTTAAAGTACAACGGAATCTGATGCACTTCACCCGATCAGATTATTGCCAAGCTAGACAAAATAGCTAGGTGAAAAGTCATATCATATACAGAAAAAGAATGACATCTAAAGCCAACACGCAAACAAGCAAGAACCAAATATATACAGATTAAACATTTCATTCAATTTTAAACAAAATAAAAAAAAGGGTGTTAAAAGCTAGCAAGAAAAATGAATGAAAGAAAATGGAACATTTACGGGATTTGAGATCGGCAACACATATATCTTGAAGCATGTCAGGATCTGCAGCAGAAACTCCATTGAAGATTATGGCCAACATGGCCATGCTTATGATTGCTAGTAGCTTACCAATGGCAGCCATAATGTAGATATGATATAAGCAGAGAAAAGGAAGCAATCAAAGCTTAGAAAAGAGCCAACACACAGAAACAGAGGAAGAGAGAAAAGAAAAAATGTTTGGGACAATGGTGAAAGAAAAGCAGATGGCTTATATTTATAGGGGTATTGAGTTAACTAAAGTTTCTTGGAGAGAGACGTTGACGTGAACTTTCCTTTTTTTTGTTTGTTTTGATGGTGGGGAGTATTGGAAGGCTAAATCCTGGGTTTGGTGCGTATGATGGAGTAATCTCTTCGTCTAGTTACGATGTCACATGAATTTTATATGGAATTGATTTATTTTTGTTAGATGTATTGGTTGTTGCGCATCTAACTAATAACCCAGAAATTTTATATAAAAAGAGAAAAAGATTCGTATTACTTGATTATTGAATTGAGTGCGGTGCGCAATAAAACTGAACCCCCCAGCATCCTAAATTTTGGGAGATAGAATATCATTTGTAGAAAATAGTATTCAGGTTAGTCAAACAAAAAATTTATCAAAATTAATCTTTTTAACTGATTTTAATTTGAAATATGAACAAATTTTTTTTACGATCAATCCCAATAAACCCTCTACTGCTAGTTTAAGCCATTTAAGGTTGACAAAGTGACATGAAATTACAACATGGGCATTGCATAATGCAAAAAACATGCCTTCTACTGACCCGTAGAAGGGGTGTGGAACAGGACAACTTAGCCTTTTATTTTGGGCTTCTTTGACCACCACCTTCCCACTTCGTGGCGTGAAAATGACCTTGATCCACATGGATTACCTATTGTTTATGTTTTATGTGTTTTTAATGTTCATGTTGTGAGTTAATTTCATATTTTTCAAAATAAATTATACTCATCAAAATTACATGTTAGATGATAAAAATCTTTTATTGTTTATGAGAATGTAGCAACATATTCTTCATCATTACTTGATACAAGAGAGTAGTGAACTATATTCTTGTAAATTGTAAAGAGTTATTAGATTATTATAATATTACATGATTTAATATGAAATTTTGACAAAATATGAGAATTTTGTGCACTCTATCTTGTTTGTTTTTTTAATTGAAATTACGGCCCGAGAACCAATTGAATCAATTAGTAGAAAAATAAGAGTAATGATACTAAAGGATGGTATGTCACGTATATACTACAGTAGTCTAATTTGATAGTTATCAAGTAATGATGATAGTGATTGTATTTGAATCCCATAGTAATATTTACTTATATTGCATAACAATTTATAAATTGATCCAAGTCTTCTGATGTTGCAGTTGCTATGCTAATTTGTTTTTTTGTAGAAATGTTTCTTCTTTTTCCTATATCTTCTATCCATCAATAATGCAATTTCGTACATTTTCTTTTTGGTAAATAATTTCGAGTATTCAATCCGAAGGAAATGAGACGATGAGTTAGCTTCTCAACAGTTAAAGTGCTTTGCATGAAACGGATAGATCATTTGTTTGGTGGTATTGGGGCCCAACATGGTAAAAAGTTTGTGAGGTCATTTTCAATGGAGGCTCTATAATATAATAATTATAGTTTTTTTTAGTAAAAATAGAAATTTTTGAAAAAAAAAAATGCAACACCAATGATTAATATAGAGCCTCAAATAAAATCTTTTGTGCCAAATTTAACATTTTTTTAACAAGAATAGAGCTTAGGCTCCATTTTCTTCAACAAATTTGTTGAAGAAAATGGAGCCTTAAGAAAAAAATAAAAAATTATAGAGCCTACATGGGTCTCTTTCAAATCAGATTTGACTACATGTGTCACTTTAACAAATCAAATTTGACATATAACTGACAATTTTAGCCAAAAAAAAAAGTTAACAACTTTAAAAAAAAAGTACTTTGGCTGAATAAAAAAATGGAAGAGACTGCGGCTCCCACCATGGATCCTTAAATTTAGAGTCTCTCATTAGGGATGATTTTTTTTAGAGCCCCTAAAAAACACATGAGACTCTAAATAGGACTCTAAAAAGTAAAGAGACTCTAAATTTATTTTTAGAACCCCTCAATTTAGAATCTCCATTGAGGATCACCTGAAAATTTAGACTCAAACCTACTCCAAGAAGTCATGGTATTTATTTAATTAGTTAAGTTCTACATGAACCTGCCACAGAAAAAAAAATGAAAACAGATTAAAAAAAAAATTAAATAAACTTAGTAATTTTATATATGTGCAATTAGGTTGATACTAAAAAATTGGAAATTATAGCTTATTCAAGCGGCATTTGGTCTTTTTATATACTCCTTGCATTACTCGACTTCACTGTACTAGATTAGAGGTGTTTTGGTGGAGGTTTTTTATTTTTTATTTTCCCCATCTCATCTTAGGTTGGATCATAAGAGATATCGCATACATAAAATCAACAGAAAAGACGATTTTCGACAAAAATGATAGTGTCTTTAAGTCCATATAGTTCATCGTAGATAAGCTTAGGTTTTTTTTTTTTAATTATTTTAGACAAGATCATATCGGATAAATACATGACTACAAATTAAATCTCGTGATGTATAGTAAAGCTCTCTAATATATATTTCAAATCAATCATGAGTTCAACGACATTATGATAAGAAGATATAAAATAAAATTTACACTTTTAATTACTACCGATCGCTACTCAACCGTTTTAACAAAACCTTGACAGAAGTATTGGTATGACTAGAAAAGAATCAATCTACAATAGAAGATCACACCCGAACAAGCACTAAAGTAGATGAAAAGAAACAAACCAATGACCCTTCCACAATGAAAAAAAATAAAAAAAAATAAAGCATATGTTTAGGATTAAGAACCCTACTAATGACCAAGAGCACCGTGTCCTGTGACTCTGGTTTTGATTTATTTTAAAGCGATCCATGTAAAGACGAGAAGTTCAAGTGCAACTACTTCAATTATAACTATCATAAGTTAAATGCTTCCATGAAAAATAAAATGATAAACTCCACCAGCAAAATATTGTTAGTTTTGGCAACTTATGATTAACATGCATGGCGTTACGCCAAAATCAAATTGGTTCCTTATCATTAGAAGAATCAATCTAGCATCTTCCAAATATTGATCTCATCACCAATAATTTCAATCCAAAAAAATGGGACATATATAATATTCTATTTATTTTGCCCTAGTGAGCTTTTAAGAATGCATATTTGTTTGTAGCTAATATTGAGTTATCGTGTATCATTTTTGAATCTGATGCATAGTCTATTGCAAATACAGTAAATGATAATGACGGATCCACTCCTTAAGATTGAACCATTTTTTTTAAAAATGTATACACTCTTAAGGTGTTTTTAGACTAAATCCCAACTCGGAACAGGATTAAGCCTTTAAACATACAGATGAGTGTGTGTTTTCAACCCTAATCCTTCGGTTTTGGAATAAGGAGTTCTATGTCAATACTGACGCATGACTCATTGACTCTATACCATTGCATGTATGCTGGCGCAAGAAAGGCTACTTGATCACTTCACCTACTTTGCAAGTAGAGGACTTTCCGCTTGGGAATTAGACAAGCAACAAACATTTTTTTATCATGTTTTACCCATACTTAAGACCCAAGATCGAGCACCAGAGCTGCTCATAACAATGTACCAAAAAAAAGAATGTAATAAATTTATATTCTTCTAAAAAATCAATTTAGCTCTCAGTGCAAAATTATCTATATATGAGAGTTAAAATGATTTTAATTCTGACCGAACGTAAAATCTTAAATCCACTCCTGATCAATGCATGGTAATGATTATATTTGATGATTAAATATTAAGTCACTCTCTACGAGCATTCCTAACTCTACATTCAATGCAATCAAAAGGTCGGCTAATCAAGCAGTGGTTGGCTAAGGCATATGTTAAAGTTTGTCTTCCATCGAATTGGTTGTCAAATGAACCTTTATAATTAGCAACAGTTTTAGATGCTAATTTCAGTCCCATTGGTGTGGTTTGAGTGTTTATTTGTAACGTGTTAGCATTTCATGACCAAAAATAAAATAAAAAAGCTTTTACTTATGTATAGCAGTGTTTTCAACCTTTAGTTTTCCAATCCTTCTTTTCTCGAGTAGAGGAAGTAGATTATTTAAGAGATATAACTCTGTTTATATATATATATATATATATATATATATATATATATATATATATATATATATATATATATTCGATCGTCTTTTATTTAGATAGTGAGTCGTTTTTATAATAATAAGTCAAGTTAAGAATAATAATCGAACTGGAAGAGCTTGTTAGGATGACTTGGTAAGCAAGCAATTTCTTATGTTAGGCGCCAACTCCCAGATCTTTCTCTTCTTTCTTTTTTCGTTTTTAATTTAGTGACAGTTCATCAAAATAATTGTCCAAGATTACTAGATCGAGCACGCGACGCGCATAGTCTTAAGTTCAACACTACAAAAAAAAGCTGTTTTGTGACAGCGAGTAATCGTCACATTTTCGTCACAAACAAGCAAATGCGACAAAATTGTGACGACATGTCAGTTGTCGCCAAACATGGCGTCGCAAAATCACTTTTCGTCACATTTTTGTGGCCTTGTGACTAATTTGTGACGACATGCAGAGCTGGAAGCGTTCGTGACAAATTCGTGACAAATGCGACTAATATGCCACGAGATGTAGTAGAGGCCATTTCGTGGCAATTTTTTCGTCACAAATTTGTGGCTAATTTTTTCGTCACAAATTTGTGGCTAATTTTTTTGTCGCAAATTTGTGGCTAATTTTTTCGTCACAAATTTGTGGCTAATTTTTTCGTCACAAATTCGTGACTAATTTTTTCGTCATAAATTTGTGGTAATTTTTAAATCGTTTTTCGTCACAAATTCTTGACAATTTTCAAATCTACTATGCTAATGTTGCTTGTAATATCATCTTGTTTGTCCTGCTAAATTACAAAATAACATTCATAATTGAATCTCAAACAATTTATGAAGAGAAAACCATAGTTAAATCTCAAATAATTACACAGCCTACATATCCATTCAAATGAACACAATTCCATACCAAAATAGTTATGTATACATAATAGCCACCATTCAACAAAGTTACCTCTTCTAACATATATTCTAAAAAAATACCAAATGTACATCTATCATGACATTATCTAACTTGTTTGTCTTGCAAGGATAAGCTCCTAAAGAGAATTTGTATGCAAAAAAAGTTTTCAACATTCTCCATTGTGGTACGCCATTTTGCATGGAAGAGAATCCAAAGCCTACCATTCTCATCATCTTCATACAATCCATGTCTTATATCTGCAAACAGGAAAATAACCAAACTTAAAGTCTAATACTCAACCAAAAAAACTCTTCAATTAAAAATGAGAATGAAAGCGAAAACAAATTATAATTTTCACTTGTGATGATAATAAGCCAAAAGTGCACCAAATTGCCCTCAATTTTCGAAATGCGGTGTAAGAATTATATAATATACTTGAACTCACTTACTTATTAAGATTCACAATAATTTTCCAAGCTTAACAAAGTTAATTTAATTTCTTAGATTATCAAAGTTAATTTAATTTCTTTATTATAGGTACTATATATTTTCCCCTTAAAATGTTAAAAGGATTCAAATTCACAAGATTGCTTAATAAGAGAATCATAAGAGTTGCACTTATGAAGATAACTAATGTAATCAGATTATCTCCATTTTTTATACATATTTGTTTCTATGTGTCTCTTTTTAACTTTGTTTTCTTTCATTGTATCTAACATACCAATTCGATATATGGGTATTACAACCTGTCACAAATAGATTCAGCTTCAAACCACGCAATAGTTACAATTAGTACTAGTAGATGGACTATCTTTCAGATAAAGAGTCAAGCATTAAAGAAATTAATGAAATAGGTATAAGCATTATCTTCACAATGTTACGAGAAAGATAGAATTTACCGCTATCTCGTCTTTAGGCAATTGCCAAAAAAGGAAGTCTTAAGGAACAGTCATAACAATTTAATGCAACAAAATTTAGCATTTCATGAACATGTCTTGGATTATTTGCTTAGGCTAACATGAGCATGTATGACATTAACTATATGAGCATTTAACAAGTTAACTTCATAACTAGTTTAACTTCAACTAGATCACAAAGAAACATCAAGTTAAGCATTTAATAGCTATCTACTCAGTAACTAAACTTGTAACCTCAAGCAATTTATTCATATAAACAATAAATGTTCACATTTAACTTCTAAATAGATGACCAAACAATGAAACTATATCAAGCTGTCATACTTAATAACTAAACACTCCAATTTATCCAACTAGTTAACTAATTAATTAAACATACTTTAAGCATGGATTAACTTAAATCAACTCAAGCATTTACCAAACCAATAACCAATTACTCAAGCAATTCAACTAACTTTAACACATACATTAAGCTAAGCTCATGAACATGATTGAAAACATACTTTACTTCCCATAACTTGCAAACACTCTTTGACAACTAACACTAGCATGTGCATGGCTTTAATTACTCTTGATTATCTAAATAGCAAATCACTACACATAATTCATCACATTTAATTCTCACTCAAAGCTCAACTTATTTAAACATTCAATGCACATAGTTCACGTTAGTCACATATTAAACATTTAGCATTCAATGCAACTAATGTTCATTTAACCCTCATTCCACTTAAACACTCTCTCCAAACATGTAATTGTTACTCTCAAGCCTTCAACTCCCTATAATCCATCATTATTCAACTCAAATTAACCTTTAGTGCAACATTAATCACTTAGCTATATAAACTGAAATTTTTAACTACATTTGCTTAACTTTACTTGTTCAGTTAGCAGCCTTAATGTCATCTAAAACTTCTAAAATTGCACAGACATATATTTCATCAAGTGTAGATGGGTTTAGCCTCAAACGGTTCCTAATTCGGAGTTAAACTCATCAAGTTATGCCCTTTAGAAAATCATTGCGCAGCTAGCCCTGAATTATGCGAGAATCAGTCACCTTACTGTTTTAGCTCCAAAACAACCCCTTAATGATAGAATTCGATCTTTTCTCCAAAAGAGAAATTGTTCCTCAAGTTCTTAGCTACAATATAAAAAAAAATTCAACCAATTTTGACATCGTTTACTACCTCAAATCGTCTCTACAAATTCTCTGCGCAAACTGTCCAGCTTTCTCACTTTTGCACTAATGTCTATTTAGCTTGTTTTCTAGCATTTCTACTTGGTTTGCTCTTGGTTTTAGCATATACTATATTCATACACTTCATTGAGGCTATTTATCAAGCACCTAAACCTCATTCAAGAGCATCAACTAACAAGGCAATAAAAGCATACAAGTTGAAGCTATTCAAGAGAACTGAAGCCAAAGATTACTCTACACTTCACTCTAGTCAACAATTTATGCTTATACAACTCAAGTATTCACAAGTTCTATTAAATCAACTAGAATACATTATAATGAAACACTTAAAATTCAATAGAGAATGATTTCCCTCACCTTGTATAGCTCGAAAATGGAAGAACATTGACTAGAAACACCATTGATCTTGCTAAAATGGTTGAGATTTGAAGATGAAGCCAAACCCTAAGCCAAAGAGGTCTCACGTTTTCTTTCTTGCTTCTGCCCAATTTCTCTTTCCTTTCTTTGGTTATGTTTTGCTTTGTTATCTACTAATATAAGTATAAGAATATACTTAATTGGTAAAAAAAGGCTCCACTCAATAGTGCCTCACGATTTCATGCTGCTGCTGATCTGATTCTTTTTCTTTTGCTAATGTTGACTTTTATTCCGCTGTTTGTGACGAATTTGTGACGATTCTTGATAGTCGTCACATATTTGTCACAAGTTCCACATATCTTGAGCGCATCTCTATTTATCTAGTTTCGTCACAAAATTGTAGCCAATAGCCATGAAATTGCGACAACCCTCTAGAACTATTTCTTGCCGTGGCAAAATTGTCGCATATTGTGACGAATTAGAGTCGATTTATGTTTTCCACGCTAGACTATTGCATGTCGTGGCAAAATTGTCGCTGTTTGTGACGAATTTGTGACGATTCTTGATAATCGTCACATCCACATATTTTGAGCGCATTTCTATTTATCTAGTTTCGTCACAAAATTGTAGCAAATAGCCACGAAATTGCGACAACCCTCTAGAACTATTTCTTGTCGTGGCAAAATTGTCGCATATTGTGACGAATTAGAGTCGATTTATGTTTTCCACGCTAGACTATTGCATGTCGTGGCAAAATTGTCGCTGTTTGTGACGAATTTGTGACGATTCTTGATAGTCGTCACATCCACATATTTTGAGCGCATTTCTATTTATCTAGTTTCGTCACAAAATAGTAGCAAATAGCCACGAAATTGCGACAACCCTCTAGAACTATTTCTTGTCGTGGCAAAATTATCGCATATTGTGATGAATTAGAGTCGATTTATGTTTTCCACGCTAGACTATTGCATGTCGTGGCAAAATTGTCGCTGTTTGTGACGAATTTGTGACGATTCTTGATAGTCGTCACATCCACATATTTTGAGCGCATCTCTATTTATCTAGTTTCGTCACAAAATTGTAGCAAATAGCCACGAAATTGCGACAACCCTCTAGAACTATTTCTTGTCGTGGCAAAATTGCCAAATATTGTGATGAATTAGAGTCGATTTTTGTTTTCCACGCTAGACTATTGCATGTCGTGGCAAAATTGTCGCTGTTTGTGACGAATTTGTGACGATTCTTGATAGTCGTCACATCCACATATTTTGAGCGCATATCTATTTATCTAGTTTCGTCACAAAATTGTAGCAAATAGCCACGAAATTGCGACAACCCTCTAGAACTATTTCTTGTCGTGGCAAAATTGCCAAATATTGTGATGAATTAGAGTCGATTTTTGTTTTCCACGCTAGACTATTGCATGTCGTGGCAAAATTGTCGCTGTTTGTGACGAATTTGTGACGATTCTTGATAATCGTCACATATTTGTCACAAGTTCCACATATTTTGAGCGCATAACTATTTCGTGGCATTTTCGTTCCAATTTTGCGACGAATTTAATTTCGTCACAAATTGTCATCACAAAACAGCTGTTTTTTTGTAGTGCAAGAGCAGGTTGTATCATATTCAAGATTTCTACTACTTCTTTGCCTCCCTCTTTTCAAAGATCTCCTTGTTCTCTTCCCTTCTTTTCCTCCATACCTTCGCCGCCTTTTTCATCATCTTATTCCATTCTTCAAGGATGTTCGGTAGGTGTCTGGACCTCCTAAAAAATCCTTCTGACAAGAATGCTGATTGAATGTCGGACGTAGAATTCTAAATATCAGCAGTAAAAGTAAGATACTAACCAGGTAAATGTCTAGTACAACTAATTCTACATTTTCATTCAGACCAAAAAAGAATAAAAAAATCCACATTTTCATGGTGAACTTGTAGGGCATTAAAGTAATGATTTTCAAGCTGCATTTAAACATATATATGATTGCGGTTAAACTATCATCTAATCACTAGTGGACCTGATCAGTCACAGATCTCTACGTGGTTAATCAAATCCCAACTTGCTTAAATGTATGGCAAGCCTATCCAACTACATGCCAAGATGAAAATTTTATTATCATCCAAACTATTTGAAACAAATAAATTCTACAAAATTTTGCAGAATTCATTTGCAAATTCAATTTTTTATGTTTGGAAGCGACACTTTAAAAAATTAGAAATCCAAGATTTGCAAATCTTGAATTTACTCAAGCCTAACACAAATCCTTGCTGAAGAGGTAGATTTTACAAATTCACGTTTTTTAAGTTAGTTTTATCTTTTGAAGACAAAATTACCTCTCTAAATTTTTCTTTACACTTAAGTTTAACTTTGGCTCAAATATAAAGATAAAAAATAAAAAATATTTAAAACCCTCTCCCTAACTCTTTTTCTTTCAATAAAATACGAAGAAAATAATTAATCAATGAGTCAGGGTATCATCAGTTCATGCTAGTGCTAGTTGAATAGCTCAAAAGTTCTTGTTTATCATTTCTAAATTTGCTAATTCTAATAGAATAAAAGAAGGGTATTTGAGTAAAATATAATTTTTAATTTCGATTCCACATATATTACAAATTACAGTTCTAAATAAGACAATTCATTTATAAATACAAATCCTTATGAACTACAAGTGCTTCCAAACACTATGTTTGGAAGGATTAATTTTATCTGAATTAGAATGCGTAGTGTGTAATTATGCTTTGTTTTAGGAAATGGTTTTGAAAGGATTAATCGTCGTTCAAGAAAAGAATATGGTAGTATAACCAAGAGTTCGGTAGCAATTTGTTTTGACTAATGATTTTGAGTTTGAATCTATAGCTTCACATTATAAATATTGTCCGGCCTAGAGGCATATCCAATTTTTTTTTTTCAGTAGGAGCTAAAATACATTATTTTTCAACTACATGAACATTTTTTTTTCCAGTTGGGCCTAATTAATATTTTTAACTAAGAATATATAGATATTTAATTTTTTTTTTTTAAAAATACATAAAGTTTTTAAACGGTTCTTTTTGTCCAGTGGTCCGTGGTCACTAGCTCCAAGCATAATCCGCCACTGGTCCAGCCCCTTAGACAAATCTGAAAGATGAGCTAGTACGTGTTGTTGCACCATGAGATTTGCAATCTTACTTAAAGTGAGTTTCAAAAAGAATATAATAGTTAAGTAGTCAAGATGACTAACCTACCGCGGCTTCTTGGTCAAATTAATTAAGTTAATTAACGATACACAAACTGGAAATTGTTGTGGACCAGTAATTCATTAGTCAAGATATTTAACGTGTCGTGGCTTCTCAGTGAGATGAAGTTAACATCTAAGCTACAAGGTAATATTGCAAAATTTGTAAATTGTTGTGACTATAAGAAAGTTTGATATACTGATCTGTTTTAATCCGAAGAAAAATGCCTTTTTTTTTTCTTCTAATTGATGGTGTGCACATCTTTGTTTGCGAGAAATTAATTTTACTGGAGCAGAAAATAGAATAAGATCCCATGTCTCTTTCCTTTTTAAAAAGTGTAGAAAGTATGTTATATATATTCACCATTTTGTTCTTTCTTTTCAAAATTCCCAAAATAGAAGTTTTTTTTGTCGCGAAAGAAATTATATTAACAACAAAGATATACAAGCATGTTTTACATGAAGCCAACAAATGTACTAACTGATTAGTCAACTTAGACATGACTCTACTACTTGAAAGTCATACTATTGATTGCCCCCAACACCCCTGCAAAATCATATTGATATGGGTCATAGGGATATTGTTACTCCTTTGACCAAAAAACTAAAAAAATTATTACTCCAAAATTAGTTGAACTGTAGTCAGCTTTTGTCTCCTAATAAAAAGAAGAAAAAAAAAAATAATATACAAGAGGCCAGGCCCAATAAACAGACACAACAAAGTCCAACCAACTTTTTTGAACAATCTTTAGTTACACTTCCACCGTTAGGTACTTTACACTGTGTTTGGATGGGGGGAAATGAGGGGAAAGGGATGGGTAGTGAGGGGAGGGGTTCACTTTTTTTTCCTTTTTGGTTTATGAAGGATTGAGTGGTTGAGGTATAAAAGAGATAAGTTTAACCCCTCTATATCCCCAAAATATGATCATTCTAATTTAGAGTAAAATGGAGGGAGGGGAAAATACTATTTCCTATGAGGACAATTTTGTCCTTCTCTTTTATGTTAATTGCAACCATACTGTTATAAAACTAGAGAGAAAAAAGAAAAGACAATAAAATAAAGAGAAAAATATAATAGAGAGAATGAGAGAAGAAACTTGTATTGAATTTTTTGGTGTGTCATATTACAACATAAAGAGCTCTATTTATAAGAAAACATAACTTGTTCTCCAAGTAATTTCTAGTAGGCCTTTGTTCTCTTGGGCTTGGTCTTGGACTATAATCAATAATATATTCTATAGTCCATGAATATCCACATCTACATAGATATTTTATAACACTCCCCCTTAGATATTCATCTTTTAAGAATATGTCTCGTTAAAACCTTACTAGGAAAAAACCCAATGTGAAAAAAAAAATCTTAGTGAAGGAAAAATAGTACAATATTCTTATTATACGCTTTATACTGCCTCATTAAAAACCTTGCCAAGAAAACCCAGTGGGACAAAACCTAGGCGAAGGGAAAAAGAGTACAGTACGTATTTATCTCCCCTTCATGTTGGCATATCAAGTATGATTGCTGACTTCACGCATGCCGATCTTGTGAAAATAATTCTTCAAATATTGTGGTAGACAATCTTTTAGTGAATAAACCTGCTACATTATCACTTGGGTGATCTTGATTAACATCATTCATCATTTCTTTGGGAGCGCGTGCATGAAAAAGAACTTTGAGCTGATAGGCTTGATTCCATCATTTTAGTATAACCTTGTTTACTTGAGCAATCATGCAGTATAATTTACTCATAATTTACAAATCGGCAATGCTATGAGGAGGTAGCAACAATAGTTTATTTCAAAACATCAATATTAGGGGTACAATCATATAAGAATAAATATCTTGCTTGTAATGAGTCAAACAAAAGCTCATACCCAATCAACTTTAATCATGAGTGCCCTCATATTAATTTGTTCCAAAATAATAATGAAATAAATATTTAGTATCTCGATACATTTTTATTGGTGTAATATATGTCTTGCAAATAAAATAACATAAAATAGCAAGATACACCAATTTCATTGAAGCATGGTACTTTAGGACCATAAATGTTTCGTTTATTCTTGAGGATGAAAAAGACCTTTTTAATATCGAGCATCAAACCATTGGGGCACTCTAAAATATGAGTTTTATTACTTCGAGACTTTCTCATTATAAGCTGATTAATGGAAAACCATTCATCTAATAAATGCTCGAACTTCAGGTTGAGGCAAAATTTAATTCTTTGGGAATCTTTGTCATATATTTGGTATAAATATACCATTTTTCTCATGAGAGCTCTTCAATAGGCTCTTTTACATCAAAATATATATTGGGATATTAACATATCCTCACATTATAAGATTTATAGTAATACAATTGTATCGCATTCTTCCAAAATGCTTTCATCTATACAAAGATCTTTGTAATTTGATTGAATACATTTTCCGGGATTTTAAATTGCATGCTTCAAGCATGTTTAGTCCTTCAGAGACTTCTATATAAATATCACTATCAAGTGATCTACAAAAGTATATTATTACCACATTCATAAGATGCGTATGAAGTCCTTTTTAGAAATTTCCAAGCTCATAAATATAACTGCATCCACCACAAGAGAATATATCTATTTATTATTTCAATTTTAAGGTATAACCTCATAGCGCACTAACCCATTCCCTGCTTATGTTATCCACTTTAAGCAGTTTAAGAGCTAGCCAACTGTTGATACATTCCTTGAACTTTTTAAACAATATGGGATTGTTTCATTACGTTCCCCCTCAATCCGGTATATATACAAAGGTGTATTGACCTTCATGGTCCAAAAACTTCACATGTTTAATGTGAATTTGATTTCCTGGATTATGTCTTTTTATTTTGGCAAATTATTTCTATGTCGACATTCTTGAATGGACTTCTTATTCAAAATCCTCGCTTTTATTGATAAGATCAGTAGTTACTGCATATTCAAATATTTGATCATGATCAATTTCTCTTTTCGGTTTCATTCTTTTTCCAGTAGTAATATAACTGAGCGAGATCTCATTATTCTCAATATTTTCGATATGCATATCATATTCAGGTATCTGATTCTCACTTGGAGTATTTATTTCTCAGTTATATTTTCTACTTGTTTTTTGTATCTTGATATCTTTAGGATATCAAATACTTTCAAAATGTCAACTAGCTTTATTTTGCTCATTTGTTTTCTTTGGAACCGAGAGTTCTACCACACTTCAGGCGTGTAATAGACTCATTTCAATAACATTACTTCAAATAGGAGCATTTAAAGCTAGTATTGTGATTCAGTCATTTTTTTTCTAAAACTGAATGCATCTTTGCAAATAAATAATTTTTTGAACTTTCAGTTCATATTGAGTATGCAAAGATCAATATTTTGATGTATTCTATAAAAAAATTTATTGTCCAGCTTTTATTTTTCTCCCCCTGATGCTGAGAATTTTATTTCAACAATTAGCAACAAATGCTATAAATTCAACTCCAATCAAAGATTTAAAATGTTCAACATTGACGGAGATTCAAATATAAGTTCCCAATTTTCTTTGTAAACTCATCTTTGTGCGCTGTAGGGGAGCATTGCAACATATATTGCGCACTCATATTTGTTGAGATGAGATATTTTGGTTGATGACCAATGGGGAACATTTATAATAAGCAGTTGGTCTAAATGCTGTCACATATGATATAATGTCCCCAAGCAAAATGAGGCAATCTTGTAAATAATGGTCTAGCTTTCGCTACAAGCGATTAATAAAAGATTTTGCTAGACCTATATATGTCCCCTTGAATCCGTTCTAGAAGTATATACAATTCAATATCAACTTTATTTGGGAATTGCTTTGTATAATTATTTTTCTTTGGAGACAAGTAGCACATGAAGATTCACTTATAAAAAAAAAAACCTTATGATTCTTTAATAGGTGTTTATTTCAAGAATTTTTCTCATCGTTTTTACACCCATATGACGCGAATGGTCACGTCAAGAAACAAGCCGTTCTTGGATCAAATAACATCTGGTTATTCAAAATATTAAAATCCACTAGACTCATATAAACCAGAAGATAATGATGACATTTTTTTTATGGTATGCCTTTTACAAGAAATATTTTTCATTTCTTTAATATGTGGTTTCAATATGAAAACAATTCAAACACATATCTCTCAAATATAATAGACCGCTTTATGATCTACTGGAATACAAATCATTGCTTATTTTAATTATGTTTATTCAGTAAATATAATACATGTTTTCAGAAACCTTCAATAGTTTACATAGGCTTTTCAGGAACCTTCAATTAGATGTCTAGTAAATCCTTATTTCTTTAAAAAAAATTATAAATAAAGTAAAATATATAGTAAGAGGAAGTACTAATCATCAAAATAAAGAATAACATAATACTAAATGCCACAACATAAATGCTCTTGATCATGTTAAGAGCAAAATAAATGTCTAGTGTGTAACATAAATATAGTATCGTTCTAATGTAAATTACACAATAAGAATGATGAAAATATTAATAGATAGTATACTTACACACTATGCATATGTTATGTTAAACAACTAGAAACTCATATGCATCACATATTATAATATATCAAGCCTTATATATTGTTGGAACAAAGTCAATCTTTATTGAGTCTGCTAAAAAGAATTAGATGCGAGTATAACAAAATTCAATGTCAATTTCAATTCATATAAATAAATTATTTTATACTCATAAGACATGTAATTAAAGAATACATTTAACTGAGCACATGAGTCAACAATTCAATTTTACTGATTGTACTTAAATCACTCTTCAATTTATAATTTAGCATCATATTTTTAAGATTTGATATATTTCATAAATATAATCAACAATATTCAAAATAAAACCAACAAGTATTATATAATGATTATACTTCATTTTTTTTCTTCAATAGATAATTCCTTATGAGAAATAGTAATACTTAATAAAGTTCAACCATTATATGAAATACATATGTTTCATACTTGAACATGAATAAAAACTTATTTAATTGCAATATTGATATTGTCTACATGTACATATCATAATGTAAAAACTATACAAGTTATTTTTCGGTATTGAGATCCCAATATCCTTTCCTTCTCGAAGTTAGAGAATTTCAATAATTTAATAACATACTTGGATGGGAAATTCTAAAAAATAAGATAATACTTCTACTTCTCATATAGTTAAGATCTGCTAAATATAAGTGACATCTAAAAGACAAAATTTTATCATAACCTTAAAGCATAAGATAGTGACGATTGACCATCACATCGTATAGAGTCTACATGTACACAAGTGTTTAACTAATAAAGCATTAAACAATTCATGCAAATCTTACTATTAAAAAAAACTGATAATATTAAGAAAATATAACATAAAAATTTAGTAGACGTTAACAAGACAAGTATATGTCTAATATCTTTTCAAGTCACGTTATTACCAATAATTAGGATTTCTTTTTTAATCCTTCCATTTTTTCTTTTTTTTCATATCTTTCCTAATTATTTTCAGGCTTTCTAGTTTCGAGTTATATATGACCATAATAATATTTATAATCACATCCATGACAGTTAGATGATATATCATTCACTTGAGGAATGGTTATAAGCCAATTTGCATAATGGATGATATTTTCGTCAAAATTTATTATTTCATTCAGAGGATGTGATACAAACTCAAAATAATTTTTTTCAAAATTATGCTCTTAATATTGTTAATGTAGGAGTATATTCCAGGCATAAAAAGTGGAATATACTTTTATTTAATATATCTTCCACATTTATGTTCTTTCCGCATAATTTGAACTGTAGGAATAATTATAATGATTGTGGAATCATACACGCTTATAAAATTAAAATCTTACAATTGTAGGTAAATCCATGTTTGGAAGATTTATTGCCTTGTGATGGTCATATATTTCTTCTCAAATTTTGTGAAAGGATATATGTGTCCTCTATCATAATATATTTAGGCTTTAGCCTTTATGGAGAAAATGATGAAAGAATATCATTATTTTATCGCAATCCTTAAGGGATGCGTGATTTCCTTCTTAAAATTATTTCTCCAAATTTTATCCATATGGATTTTAACTTCAAAGGGTTTACGAATATGTATTATTTCCTGATATATCAAAAGTGACGAACTTTAGGTTCGTGACCATATGGATTTAAATATTAACTTTTCAGACAATTTTTATTGCTCAATATTATGAAACAACGAGCTTTTGGTTTGTGAGATTTGATATCATGAGACATATATTTCAAAATAAAATTGATAACAGATTTAAAGAAAATTTACCGATAGTCGCGGTATGAAATATCTTCATATTGTCAACAATAGTTTTTCTTCACAACCTTCATATTTGTCTCTTCCTCTTCTTACTTCTAATAGTGATAGAGACTATCGTGCTGATAACATGTTATAAAACTAGAAAGAAAATAGAATAGACAATAAAATAAAGAGAGAAATATAATAGAGAGAATGAGATAAGAAACTTGTATTTAATTTTTTGGTGTGTCATATTACAATGTAGAGAACTCTATTTATAGGAAAACACAACTTGTTCTCCAAATAATTTCTAGTAGGCCTTTGTTCTCTTGGGCTTGGTCTTGGACTACAATCAATAATATAGTGTATAGTCCATGAATATCCACATCTACATAGATATTTCATAACACATACTAATTATATAAACATTCAAAATAAAATAAGAGAAGGGCATAAAAGTCATTATACACATAAAATTTATCCCTCCCCTTCTATTTTCTTTATAATTCAAACAAAAGACACTCATACTCCTTTATAATCCTATTCTCTATAATATTATCCAATCCAAACATGATTTAATTCCTTCCACTCATTTCCCTTATAATTCCCTCTCTTCCTCTCCTTTATTAAATTTCTCCCCTCAATCCAAACAAACTGTTAGTGTAGCTCTATGTATTGGGCCCACAATTTTGATCGTAGATTCGTAGGAGAGGGCTGAGAACTAGTCAACCCTGTAGGCTTTATCCTTCCTCTTTATGGGCTTTAACTTGGGTTTGGATCCATGACAAGACGTGAAGCAAGGGATTTGCTTCAATTACATGGACTTTAACCCCATACAAGCTCATGGGCGTTTATTCCCGTGGATGGAATCCATATGTTAGGTGAAAGCCCATACGAACACTCTGCAAGTATGATGGCCTTTCATAACATTTTACAAGAGGAAGCTTGAACTGGCCTTTATTCATAACATGCATAAGCCCAAAACGCAACTTGGAGGTGTTAGGAGGCAATAAGCTTTTGCGGAGCCTTTGCACAAAGGCCATGAGGCTCATAATTTTTCATTTTAAGGGTAGTGATAATAAAGTCTTGTATCTTATTCTTGGCCCTTCACATAGAAGCCCAAGTGCATCAACCGGATCATGACACAAAGAAAACAATATAAATAAAGTAAAAACAAAGGAAAAAGACCAAGTACTTTTATGGGCCAAAATTTTTGGGTCGTCAATTGGATTCATTGTGTCTATTGATCTCAATATAAACAACTCAAGGGAACTTGGGTTCGAGTCGATGTTGGAATCCTGCTTCATGGATCTTATCGTGGTGTCATTCCAAATATCCAAAGCTTCTCCAGTCAGGAAAGATGGTCTAAACCTTTCTTTGGCTGCCTCAAAATTAACTGAGATGCAGCTTTTTCGGCTGATGCTGCTACTGTTCGTAATCATGAAGGCTTATTTGTTGAAGGCAACTGCTGGTCCTTTTTTTTTTTTTTTTCTTTACTAAAAAAGCAAAAATATATCATTAAGTAATTGGCAATGCTTGCCTTGTTGCCAAGCACATAAATGGCTCTTCAATCACTATCAAGTCTGATGCTCAAATGGTGATAAACGCTATCAACACTACAGTAAATACTTTGAATTGGAGAGTTAATCAGGGGCAGAGGGAGGTAGATGTCAGGGGGTGCCTGAAATTTGAGAAAACCCTTTTTTCTTTTTCTTTTTTTAAATTTTAGATATCCACTTATTTTCATTTTTTCTCATTTATCATGCTTTTCTCTCTTCATTTTTTACTTTTTTTTATCTTATTCTGAAATAGGTTTATAATTTATTTTCTATATTTTGAAATTTTTTTGTGTTTATCACTGTCTATAATTTTGATTCGTTTATTTTAAATACCCGCGAATTCTTTGCTTTTAAATATTGTGATTTCTTATTATGAAAATCATGATTCTAAGCATAAAAGCAATATTTTTTTTAAATGTAATTTTTATAAAATAAATTTGCATAAATAAGTGCCCTTCATCCCGGTTTCTGATTCCATCACACAGTGCACCCCCTAACCCTTGGTCTTGGGCTCTGCCATTGGAGTTAATCATATAGTGAATGATATTAAAGTACTGATAGTAGATATTCCTGATATTAGCTTTAAAAGGATTAATAGACGAGGGAACAAACCCGCAGATTAGTTTGCGAAGGAAAAGTTGCATGATAGACTTGATGTGAACTGGAATTTTAATCTTCGTATCACCTTTTGTAATCTTCCATTTAATAATGCATTACATTCGCTTTCTCTACCCAAAAATATAAAAATCTTATCGAATTGCATCGAGTTGGCCCATATTGACTCCACTTAGTTTCATATTAGGTTTTTGATTCAGGAGAATCAAAAGGTCGTACAATGTAATTAGTGAGACTTTGACTCACAACTTCTCATATATATTGCGAGTTATATACCATTGGAACAAAGCCCTACTGTCTATTAGGCTTCGTTTCTCCTATTAGATGATTTGTTACCCATTTGAGATAAAAAGGAATTCAGGATTAAAGTTGTTGAAAAAGTTATGTTGAATCAATTTGAACAAGAAGAGCTTATTCTATTTTAAATAAAAGTTAAATAAGTTACAACGTGTAGGCTTGTAGAGAACAATTTTTTTTTTTAACCAATTCCCATGAGATTTGAACCTTGATCTCTCAACTTTTAAGAAAAGTAACTTACCACTAGATTACCCTTGAATCTCTTAATTATTAGATACTTTTTTTTAAAAAAAAATGTCTTATTAATTATTATTTTGAATCCTTGAAGATCATGTCTATTTTTTATTTTGAATCATATAAAATACAAATTATAAGAAAGGAGAAGAGAAAAATGAGGAAAATTAGACAACTAAAGGAAACAAAGCACCAATATGACTAGTAAGGTAGCTACTATGCATTTTCCTTTCTAGTCCGTACCAACTTAATTAGGAAATGGGAAAAAGAGAATCTGCAACTTGATCTGTTTGGACAAAGTGACTAGTAGGACGGAGAGACTCGTCCATTTTCATCCATATAAAGAAGGCTAAAATAGTGTTACAATTATCTAAGAGTTGGGTTGGTCAGGTAAATAACTTTTATTATACCAGAAAACATTACAACACTTTAATGGTTTGACCTATGGTAACCTCTGGACAACATGTTGCGCTGAGAATATCCATTGCTTGATTCTTACTTTTTTATGATATAGGAGTAACTTTGTTTCCATTGTTTCTAATCTCTCGGAGAATGTTTGGTTCACAAAATGATTTTTTATTTTTGACAATAATATTTTTGGGAATAATATTTCTCAAAATTTTATTATTTGAAAGGTAATTAAAACTATTTGATACGTTAAAAATATTTTTAGGAATATTTTGTCAAATTCCTAAGAATGTATTATTGATATTTTTTTTTTAAACTGATTATTCTTAAAAAATATTGAACAATTTTTCAACAATGTCCCTAACTCAAAAAAATAAAAATGCCATAAAAATGTCTAACGTATTTATATAAGTAAAATAAATTTATTTCTATATTTGTGAGTTTTAACTTTAAATTTAAAAAATTATAAAGATTATTTAATTTATTTTTAGTTTTAGATTTTAAATTTGAAATTTAATTTAAAATTTTAAAATTTAGAATTTAGCATTAAAAAAGTTATTTTAAATATAAATATAAATTATAAAATTTTAATTTAACTTAATAATTTAATATTTTAACTTATTTTATTCCATTTTTGTTTTAATTCTAATTATTTTATTTTTCTAAATATTTTAAAATTTAATTTAACTTAAAATTTTAATAATTTTTATTTTTTAGTTTTATTTTAAAGTTATAAATAAATTTTTTTTACTAATTTATTTTTTATATTTAAATTTTAATTTAAAAAATATAAAATTTAATATTTAGCTTTTGAATATTTTTTTTTGAATATAAATTTAATTTATAAAATATTAATTTAACCTAAGAATTTAATCAATTAAATTCCATTTATTTTATTTCTTATTATTTTTATTTTCTTTTTTACTATTTTATTATTATATTTTTCTATTTATTATATTTTTGTTTTCGTTTTCATTTTTTTTGAATTTTTTTTTTTGAATTATTGTATTATATTTATTATATTTTTTTATTGTTTAAAGATGAGTATTTGTTTCTTTTATTTTTCTAAAATATTCCCACAACTTGGGAATATGAGATTCCACCCCCTCCCTTGGAAATTAAAATTGAGTAAATTATGAGAATATTGTATTCTCAAAGATGTGATATGGTCATAAATATTTTTTTATTTTGCGAACTAAATATGAAAATATCATATTTCATACCACATATTCATAGGAATCTGGAAAGATTGCGAGAACAAACGCTCCCTAGATATCTAAGATTCAAACTAGTCTTGCGAATGACCGTCCTTTGTAAAATTAAAAGGTGATTTTACAAGTTTAATGTTGCATTTACAATATCCAGGGTTAGTATTTATGATATTTGGTACTATTTTTACACGTGACAATACCAATATCTACCATTTTAAAAAAATTCCCTAATTGTTTTAGCCAGAAACCAGACGGCAAGAGTGTAAAAATGATGGAAAAAACATTAATCAGAAGTTCAAATTTTTATTACTGGTAAGCTGAGACTAAATTCTCATGCGTGGTTTACAACATCTTCGGACAATCAAACAAAACATTTGCAAATATCCACTTGAAATTCTTGTATGAAAGGCACAAATTCATCAGTAGACAAAACATTGAACAATTATGCCTAGCGAAAAAAAAAAAAAAAAGATTGAAGCCTACTTCTTCTTGGGTGCAAGTTTTGACTTGATTTTCTCAACTTCTTGTGTACCAACTTGGAAAGCCTTTGCCAAAACATTGTCTGGGACTGGTGGTGATGCTGTAAACAATGTGACTGCTATGGATTGAGTTCCGGGCAGTTGGCTGTTAAAGGCGGAGATAACAGCTGCCGGAACCTTGCCATTGTTCTTCTGGAAGTGAACGAGGCCTCGTGGAAACGCATACAGATCACCTTTCTTGATGTGTTTAGAGATGAGGACATTGGCTGTGGTTATGAAGCCAACGTCTAGTTCACCTTCCATGACGAAGACAATTTCGGTTGCGCGCGGGTGGGTGTGGGGTGGGTTTAGGCCGCCAGGGGCGAAGTCGATGCGGGCAAGTGATGTACCCAGGGTGTTGAGGCCTGGAATTTTCTCAACATTGGCTAAAGTTACTAATGACCCCATTGAGTTGTTGGTTGCTCCAGGCTTGGCAAGCACGGCAGAGAAGAAATCATCAGCCGTTGCGTTTTTCTTGCAAGCAAATCCGTTTACCTTAACAGCTGTTTCATGCACACCAAGAAGTTTTCTTCAGTCCAAATATGCATATATTAGCCGGGGCAGATTTAAGATTATTATTATTATTTTTTTAGTGGAGTTATCACACATAATTTCACAACTATACAGATTAAGTAGTTAATTTGGATATTAGTGTTGGCTTTCGCCCTCAATAGGTATGAGTTGTATCTGCCCTCATACGTTACAATGTGAGTTTCAATCCTTAATGAGCATGAGCTGCATCCGCCCTTATACGTTTTACCATATAGTGTGGTCATGTTTGGCTTTCATTTACAATCTTGTTGAATAATTGCAATAAGTAGTACACACTCTGCATTTAACTTAATTAACTGCTTACAGCTAATAATTTTACAAAATGGGTTGCTTAAATTTGAATCTATATACATGGTTGGTGACACAACTTGCTTATAGAACACACATTTTGATATTTCATTCACTATTTCCTAGTTGGTAAGTGGATTCAAAGGATCATATTATTGCCAAGCTAGAAAAAATAGCTAGGTGAAAAGTCATGTCAAATACAGAAAAAGAATGACAACTAAAGCCAACACAACAAACAAGCAAGAACAAAAAATATACAGATGAAACATTTCATTCATTTTAAACAAAATAAAAAGAAATAGGTGCTAAGTAGCAAGAAAAATGAATGAAAGAAAATGGAACATTTACGGGATTTGAGATCAGCAACACATATATCTTGAAGCATGTCAGGATCTGCAGCAGAAACTCCATTGAAGATTATGGCCAAAATGGCCATGCTCATGATTGCTAGTAGCCTACCAATGGCAGCCATGATGTAGATATGATATAAGCAGAGAAAAGGAAGTAATCAAAGCTTAGAAAAGAGCAACACACAGAAACAGAGGCAGAGAGAAAAAGAAAAAGTGTTTGGGACAATGGTGAAAGAAAAGCAGATGCTTTTATTTATAGGGGTTAGTATTGAGTTAACTCAAGTCTCTTGGAGAGAGACGTTGTCGTGAACTTTCTTTTTTTTGTTTTTTGTTTTGATGGTCGGGAGTATTGCAAGCCTAAATCACGGGTTTGGTACGCATGATGGAGTAATCTCTTCGTTTAATTACGAGATCATATGGATTTTATTTGGGATTGATTTATTTCTATTATGTCATTGGTTGTTATGCAACTAAATACTAATTACCGATCCCGAAATTTCATATAGAAAGAAAAAGATATTCGTATTGTTTGATCATTGAATTGAGTGCGGTGCGCGGTAAAACTGAACCTCCCAGCATCCTAAATTTTGGTAGATAGAATATCATTTGTAGAAAATAGTATTCAGGTTAGTCAAATAAAAAATTTATCAAAATTAATCTTTTTAACTGATTTTAATTTAAAATATGAACAAATTTTTTTTTTACGGTCAATCCCGATAAACCCTCTACTGCTAGTTTAAGCCATTTAAGGTTGACAAAGTGACATGAAATTACAACATGGGCATTGCATAATGCAAAAACATGCCTTCTACTGACCCGTAGAAGGGGTGTGGAACAGGACAACTTAGCCTTTTATTTTGGGCTTCTTTGACCACCACCTTCCCACATGGATTACCTATTGTTTATGTTTTATGTGTTTTTAATGTTCATGTTGTGAGTTAATTTCATATTTTTCAAAATAAATTATACTCGTTAAAATTACATGTTAGATGATAAAAATCTTTTATTGTTTATGAGAATGTAGCAAAATATCCTTCATCATTACTTCATACAATAGAGTAGTGAACTACATTCTTGTAAATCGTAAATAGTTATTAAATTATTATGATATTACATGATTTAATATGAAATTTTGACAAAATATGAGAATTTTGTGCACTCTATCTTGTTTGTTTTTTTAATTGAAACTACGGCCCGAGAACCAATTGAATCAATTTGTAGAAAAATAAGAGAATTGCGCTTGTCCAAGTGTAAATTGTTGGATCAATCCAAGCTTTATGAGAAGACTTACCATGAATAAATATTTTGGAATAAAATATTTCATTTCTAGAAATCTCAACATACAAAGTAACGATACTAAGGGATGGTATTTCACATATATACTACAGTAGTTTAATTTAAGAGTTATCGAGTAATGATGATAGTGATCGTATTTGGATCTCATAGTAATATTTACTTAACTGCGTAACAAATTATAAATTGATCCAAGTCTTTTGATGTTGGAGTTGCTATGCTAATTTGTTTTTTTGTAGAAATGTTTCTTCTTTTTCCTATATCGGCTATCCATCAATAATGCAATTTCGTACATTTTCTTTTTGGTAAATAATTTCGAGTATTCAATCATTATCCGAAGGAAATGAGACGATGTGTTAACTTCTCAACGGTTAAAGTGCTTTGCATGAAACGGATAGATCATCGTTTGGTGGTATTGGGGCCCCATCATGGTAAAAAGTTTGTGAAGATTTAGACTCAAACCTACCCCAAGAAGTCATGGTATTAATTTAATTAGTTAAGTTCTACATGAACCTGCCACAGAAAAAAACATGAAAACAGATTAAAAAAAAAACAATTTAAAAAATAGTAATTTTATATATGTTCAATTAGGTTGATACTTCCCCAGCAAAAAAAATTAGGTTGATACTTAAAAAAATGGCAATTATTAGCTTCTTCAAGCGGCATTTAATCTTTTTATATACTCCTCCTTGCATTACTTGACTTCAGTGTAATAGATTAGAAGTGTTTCGGTGGAGGGTTTTTTTTTTTTTTTTTTCCATCTCATCTTAGGTTGGATTATAGAAAAGACTTGGTGCACATAAAACGAACAGAAAAAATGATTCTTGACATAAATAAATAGTGTCTTCAAGTCCATATAGTTTACCCTACTGATGAGATAAGCTTAATTCTTTTTTTTATAGATATGATCATATTGAATATATTCTAAGACTATAAATTAATCTCATAGTATAGTAGTACTTTCTAACACATATTTCAGGTCAATCAAAAATTAAAGAATATTGTGAAAAAAGAATACAAGATCGAATTTATAATTTTTAATTACAACAAATTATTAATGTTTGTATGACTAGAAAAGAATCGAACAAGCACAAAAGTAGAAGAAAAGAAACAAACCAATGACCCTACCACAATGAAAAAAAAAAAAATTAAGCATATGTTTAGGACTAAGAGCCCTACTAATGACCAAGAGCAACGCGTCATGTGACTCCACCAGCAAAATATTGTCTGTGCAACTACTTCTATTATAACTATCATAAGATAGATGCTTCCTTGAAAAATATACTGATAAACTCCACCAGCAAAATATTGTGAGTTTTGGCAACTTATGATTAACATGCATGGCGTTACGCCAAAAAATCATTTTAGCATCTTCCACTTGATGGGGCTATGAAGTCAACAGAAATGTCCACTGTGCTTTGTTTAGTGAAATATTGATCTAATCACCAATGATTTCAACCCAAAAAAATGGAACACAATACTTTATTGAGTAATTTACTGAAATGGTCCTATATTTTTAATTTTTTTGATATTTAAATCCTGTATTTTTAATTTTGAATAAAATGGTCGTTTATTTTTTATTTTTGTGACAATTGTTAGTCCTTGGAGCAAAATCTATCAAAAATAATATTAGTGAGCACATAAATGGTACGTGGTTGCAAAATACATAAACTTTAGGATATTTATATTTTATTGCATGACAATTTTACCCCTATAAATTAATGAATTTTGCGTCTACGTGTCATTCACGTGCTCATTAATGTTATTTTTTTGACGAATTTTGCTCTAAGGACTAACAATTGTCACAAAAATAAAAGATGAAGGACCATTTTATCCAAAATGAAAGATATGGGACTTAAATGTCAAAAAATACAAAGATGTAGGATCATTTCAGTAAATTATCCTACTTTATTTATTTTTCGTCATGAGCTTTTAGGAAATGTTTGTTTGTTTAGAACTAATGTTGAGTTATCATGCATCATCTCTAAATTTGATGCAGAGGCCATTGTAAATATAGTAAATAGCAATGGCGGATCCACTCTTTAAGGACATCCATTGAACCAATTTTTATTTTTTTTTAAATGTATATGCTCTTAAAGTGTTCTTAGATTAAAAAATCAATTTAGTTTTCACTACAAAATTATCTATATATTATAATTAAATTGTGTGATTTTAGCCATAACCGAATATAAATCTTGGATCTGTCCCTAATCAATGGTAATAATTGTCTTTGGATGATTAAATATTGAGTAACTCTCTACAAGCATTCATAATTCTACCTTCAAAGCAATCAAAAGGTTAGCTAATCAAGTAGCAGATTGGTTGAAAAATTTTATTTGCGGTGGCACTTTGGTGGATATGGAGATGGCGAAATGCAACAACTTTTGAAAACAGTGACACTAGAACAAATGAGGAAAAGGTGCAACGCATATGCAAATACGTGCAAGAAGTGACTGAGGCATGTAGCGGGAACTTGAATGATTACAACCGTATCTTTCAAAACTTGAGGTTTGTCTCATGTCGATGAAACCTCAAGGAATGTGGAAACTCAATATTGATAGATGTTCTAAAGGGAACCTTGAGATGGCAACGACATGAGGTATTTTTAGGGATGAAGAAGGGGATTGGAAGTCTAGTTTTGTGATTACTTAGGGCATTGTATCTAATAATGTTGCAGAACTGGCTACGCTAAAAGGACTTAAACAGGCATAAGAGATAGGTATATATTGCAAGCTTGGAGATCTAATCCAACTCCCAAGTTAGTGTGAATCTTGTTTGACGAATGCTCCCTACTCATATTCCATTAAGGCTGACCCTAGAGGACTATCAAAATATGGTGAGGAGTAATGAAGGCTACCAGCTGAAGTATGTCTTTAGGGAAGTTAATAAGTGTGCGAATTAGCTCACAAATTTTGGATTGCAGCAAGTTTTGGGAGTTCAAACGATTGATTATCTTCCAGATAGACTGCGTCCACTTCTTGAGTATGATAAATGGGGTGAAACATCCCCAAGATTTATGAGTTTGTAACTCTGGATGACTCACCTCCATTGTAACTAAAAAAAAAAGTTGTCTTCCATCGAATTGGTTGTCAATTGCACCTTTATAATTAGCAACTGTTTTAGATGCTAATTTCAGTCCCATTGGTGTGGTTTGAGCGCATTGGTGTATAAGTGTACACTCTAACTTCGAGAATATATATATATATTTTTTAATTTTTAGGTGTTAAAATAATAAGGAAATGGAGGACAATTAAGAAAAAACTTGTCAGTCTTCATCAAACATACAATCGAACAATGATTTTTATTAGATGGAGTTGAAATTTGGTCAGCAGGTTCGGGGCTTAAGCTTCTACAATATCTTAATAGTGCAGATCAATTTTGAAGCTCTCTAAGGTCGTTTTCTATTGCGTGCATAGTTGCTCAATTTTTTTGTTATTTTTGTGTATAGGTTATTGTTTTAATGTATACACATTATGTTAAGATTTCTAATTTATTATTTGTTGAGTAAGGCATTAATAAATTTTTTAATAGAAATTCAAATTTTGAGCAACAATTTTCCTCTTAATTTAATGAAAGTGGCTTTTTTTTTTGTTTACCATGACTATAGTTATTTCCCTCTTAGTGTATATTATGTCATTAATATATTGATGGGGAGTAATGTGTTAAGACATCACATATGTTTTAGTGCTTACATTGCTATAAAGTACATTATGTAAGGGAGAGTTATGCTTTGAAGTCTTCGGCGTTTGTGTTTTATAATGTACTTAAATTAAATATTGATTTAGTTATATCATATTGTGATTTGTTATCATCACAAACATAATTTTAAGCATAAAGCCAACACATTTTTTATAATTCGTATAAAAAAATTATATACAAATGAGTGTCTCGATCCCTAGTAATGACTTTACAACTGTAGTATCTATCTTAACCCCTTGTAACTAGTTCCGCCACTAAGTTTGAGTGTTTATTTATAACTTGTTAGCATTTCATGACCGAAAAGGGGGGAAAAAAAATCCCTTTTACTTTCGTATAGCAGTATTTTCAACCTTTAGTTTTCCAATCCTTCTTTCTCGGGTAGAGGAAGTAGATTATTTAAAAGATACATAACTCTGATTTATATATTTATATATATATATTGTTCGTGAAATATATTTATACTTGAAAAAAGGTGGATAACGACATTTAAATAAAATTACTGGTTTATAGAACTAAAAAAAGAGAAGGATTAGAAAACTAAAGGTTGAAAACACTTATATCTATATAACTTATCTCAATATCTATATAACTTATCCCACCTACTGTGACAAAGACATGATTTAATTTTGGTTTGATTAACAGACGTAGAATTCTAAATATCAGCAGTGAAAATAAGACACTAACGAGGTATATGTTTAGTACAACTAATTCTACATTTTCATTCCGACCAACAAAAACAAAAAAAAAAATCTACATTTTCATGATGAACTTGTAGGGCATTAAAGTAATGACCATAATTTTCAAGCTGCAATTAAACATATGATTGCGTTTAAACTATCATCTAATTAGTGTAATGGACCTGATCAGTCACAGATCTGTACGTGGTTAATCAAATTCCAACTTGCTTAAATGTATGGCAACCCTATCCAACTACACCTTCTGGAATGCTGCAGAAAATTGTAACAGCTTGGAAAGTGAAACATTTACAAGATTTAAGAGTTAAGACACAACAATATGTTGGGGATTGAACTGTTAATTAGGTAATGACTACATGCCAAGATGAATATTTTATTATCATATTTTATGAGGGATTAATTTCATTTGAATTAGAATGACTAGTGTGTAATCATGCTTTGTTTTAGGAAATGGCTTTGAAAGGATTAATATTTATCGTTCAAGAAAAGAAGATGATAGTATACCCAAGAGTTTGGTAGCAATTTATTTTGACTAAAGATTTCGAGTTTAAACTTATAGTTTCACATTATAAATATTGTATGGCCTAGAGGTAGATTCATAATTTTTTTTACTAGAGGCTAAAATACATCAAGTTTCAATTACATGAGCTTTTTAAAGTAGGAGCTAATTTATCTTTTTAACTAAGAAGACATAAATATTTAAATTTCTTCTTGAAAAATACATAAAAATTTTAAACGTTCTTTTTGGCCAGTGATGGCTACAACCCCCACTACCCCTAGTATAAATCCACCACTAGTCCGATCTTATAGACTAACTTAAAAGGTGAGTTGGACCGTGCCGTTGTACTATGAAATTTGTAATCTTATTTAGAGTGAGTTGCTTTTTATTAAAAAGAAAAAATGAGAAAGATTATAACAGGTAAGTAGTCAAGATGTTTGGCTTCTTGGTCAAATTAATGAAGTTAATATCTGAGCTGAAAGATTTAATGATACACTATCTGGAAATTGTTGTGGACCAGTAATTTATTAGTCAAGATGTTTAACATGACGTGACTTCTCATGAGATGAAGTTAACATCCAAGCTACAAGAACTCAAGGTCAGTGTACATTCATACAGTGCAAAAATTCGATATACTATTTTTTTTTTTAACCCAAAGAAAAATGTTTTTTTTTTCTTTTTATAATTGAGGGTGTGCACATGTTTGTTTGCAAGAAACTAGTTTTACTGCAGCATTTGAATAAGGTCCCATGTCTTGTTCCTTTTCGAAAAGTGTAGAAAGTATGTTATATATATATTCACCATTTTGTTCTTTCTTTACAAAATTTTCCAAATAAATGAAAAAAACTTTTTTTTTTTGTCATGAAAGAAATTATATTAACAGAAAGGATATACAAGCATGGTTTTCATGAAACCAACAAATGTGCTGACTGACTAGCTAACTTTGGCTTAACTCTACCGCTTGGAAGTCATACTATCGATTCTTCTCCAACAACCCTTGTAAAATCTTATTGTCAGGATGGTAGGAATACTATTACTCCCCGAATAATTAGACAGTAAGCGGCTTTTGCCTCCCATGAAAAAAAAAATAATAATAAGGATATACAAGAGGACCAGGCCCAATAAACAGACACAACAAAGTCCAGCCAACTCTTTCGAAATAATCTTATATTTAGTTACACTTCTTCTTTAGCTCCTTTAATGTAGCTGGATGTGTGGTCCTTTAATGTAGCTGGATTATAAGGCCCACAATTTTGATCGTAGGATAGGGAAGGGATCTAGGCAACCCTGTAGGCTTTATCCTTCCTCTTTATGGTCTTTAACTTGGGTTTGAACCCATGACAAGACGTGCAGCAAGAGATTAATGTTTTCCTACAATTACATGGACTTTTAACCCATAACAAGCTCATGGGCTTTTATTCCCATGGATGGCATCCATATGTCGGGTCAAAGCCCATATGAAGACTCCTTGAAGTTTGATGGGCTTTCAAGCCTACCACGCCTACTGAGGCTAAACCATTTTAGAAGAGGCAGCCTAAACTGGATTGTTTGGAGGTAATATTTGAGTGATAAAAATATAGTGACACATAACATGAACAAGCCCAAAACGCAACCCGCAGATGTTAGGAAGCAATCAGCTTAAGCAGAGCCTTTGCACAGCCATGAGGCCCATGACTTTTCATGTTAAGGGTAGTGATAATGAACGTCCTGTATCTTATTCTTGGTCCTTCACATAGAAAGCCCAAGTGCATCAACCAGAGCAAGACACAATGAATACAATACAACTAAAACAAAAACAAAGGGAAAAGCTCAAGTACTTTTCTGGGCCAAAATTTTTGGGTTGTCATTTGGATTAATTGTCTCAACATAAATAACCCTAGGTAGCTTTGGTTCGATGTTGGAGGTCCAATCATATGAATCGTGCTTCATGGCTCTTATCGAATTGCATTGAGTTGGCCCATATTGACTCTATATTAGGCTTCACTCCTCCTATTAGATGATATGTTGCCCATCTGAGATTAAAAAGAATTCAAGATTAAGTTGCAAACTGAAAAAGCTCCATTGAATTAATTTGAAAAGAATTCAAGATTAAGTTGCAAACTGAAAAAGCTCCATTGAATTAATTTGAAAAGAATTCAAGATTAAATTGCAAACTGAAAAAGCTCCATTGAATTAATTTGAACAAGAAGAGCTTATTTCATTCTAAAATACGTCACAACGTGTTCTTATGGACCTCAGCAACATTGGCAGCCAAGCTCCACACTATTCAGTTTAATGTTTAATTGCAGTAAATGGGCTTGTAGAGAACAATTTAGTTATTAGATGCTCTGATTTTTTTAAAAAATAAATAAATGCTTATTAATTATTATTTTGAATCCTTGAAGATCGTGTCTATTTTTCAAAAAGGAATGTCACACCTTTTCAAAGGAGATGTTTATCTGGACTCATATTTTGTTCGTACACAATTAACAGAGGCTTTCTCAACATATGTTGCAACGTCTTTAATAGCATGCTCTTACTTCGTCTTTCCCTTAATAAGTCATCAAATTTGCAGTAGCTTTGGGGAACAAAGGACAAAATACAATCGTTCTAGACTAATATTTCATAATGTGAAACTTTTGGATTTTGAATCATATAAAATACAAATTATAAGAAAGGAGTAGAGAAAATGAGGATAATTAGACAACTAAAGGGAAACAAAGCACCCAATCAAAGTGGCAGATCACCAATGTTACTGTTATAGATATAGTTTGTCTTGAAAATGTCCAACTTATTAAATAGTATATAAAATTATGCGTATATAGAGTTTATATACTATACATAATTCACATTCTAACCCTTAAAAGTTTTAAAGAATTTTTTCATAAATATTCCACAGTGGCAGGCTAACTCCAATGATTAGATAATGAGTAAAAGCAATGACTAATAAGGTAGCTACCATGCATTTTCCTTTCTAGTCCTTACCAACATAATTAGCAAATGGGAAAAAAGAATTTGCAACTTGATCTGTTTGGACAAAGTGACTAGTAGGACGGAGACTAGTACATTTTCATCCATATAAAGAAGTAGCTAAAAATTGAATGAAATAATTGAGTAGTAATTTTACATAATAAAAACTTTAAAGTTTAAATGACAGTTTTAACTTTCATTACACCAAAAAATAATAGTGTTAATCTCTGGACAATATGTTGAGCTGAGAATATACAATATTGTCTCTTGTGAAAAAATTACTTTCATTTCAGTTCACATATTTAATGCTATTTTTTAAAATCAAATCACATATGAGGGGGCGTTAGAACATATAATAGTCTCATATAGAAAAATCATAGACTCCAAAACTACTACACTCTAAAATCTTGGGCATAACAATTTCAAATGCAAAAATTATGAACTCTAAAACCACCATATAAGATCTTGTTACTCCTAAAATATTAAACTATTATTATTAGGTTAAACGTGATTTAAACTCAAATTCTGATTACAACAGGTCACTATCTATCTATTTTACCTAATTTTTTGATGAAATTTTATTATAAGGTCAATAGAAACTGCAACTTGAACTCACACTAGTATTCGTCCGTCCCTGATTTGCTACCTTATTTCTTCTTCTTTTACTAAGTAGAAACGAGGAAAAATAGAGACAGACAGTTAGGTAAAGAATTTCGTGAAGTATTAGTCACAATTAGGTAAAGAATTTCGTGAAGGATTAGTTACCGTGTGAATGATTGATTTCACACTTCTTTTAATTTGAATTTGGTTGCAATTTCTGCCATTGAGGCTGATATTTATTCTAGCTTTGAATGACCACAAAGAAAAAAAAAAAAGTGAGGCAGTGCTTTGGACTGATTTTGAAACAGGCTTTGACTCATTCCTTAGTTCAATCAAGTCAATAAAAAAGTGTGGTAGCAAAGAATGAATTCGCTCGTAATATTATAATGTTATAAAAAAATCAACGACTGTAAATTATTAATACAGTTAAAAAAAAATTATGAACAATTTAGAACTATTAAATCCTATTCATAACGTTATTATATTATGAAAGAATCTATACTAATTGTCATTGCTACTAATTAATGATCAAGACATGTTACTTGCTTAATTGCTACTATTAGACAATGTCATTAATTTTGTCCCAATTGGAGATTTTTTTTTTTTTGGTCAAACAATTGGAGAATTTTAAAATTGTCAAAAGTCTTTCTTAACTGTTACTTGCCATGGATTCCAGCTCTGAATCCTACAAATTGGTCGTTCTTTGAGATCCTAAACCTGCACAAGAAGTTCAACTGAATTCTCCTTTGTTGGCTCACACCATCATGAAGGTAATTAAGTTATCACGTTCTGAATTCTCTTCTCGTAATATTGTAACGTTACTAGAGATATCAATGATAGTTATAAATTGTTGAGTATGTAACTGTATAGACAATTTTTTACAATTGATTACTTACGCATAACGTTATGACATTACGAGAAAAATTCGATAGCAATGAACTATCGAGTCACTGTGCAAATTATTCACTGTCATTAGATACTCAGACATAATGTTATAACGTTAAGACAAGATCCAAACTTTAGATTCAGCTGCATATCAAACCCTAAATTTTACATTTTTTTTTTTTTAAGTTGTTCAATTTCATTTAAGCTACTCATGTTTCCTTTCCATGCCACAGAAAATTCAGCTCAAAGTCGACATACACTCCGATAAATCTAAGACTGATTTGCTGAAAGTAGTCAGCCAGCTTGAAGGTAAAAACTCGAATTGTTTCTTGATTCATGTACTATAGGTCACAATTGGCTTCACAACATATATGTATAACATGTTTATCCTAAAACATGTGATATCGATGATAACAGGTATCGACCAGCTATTGGTGGAGAAGGAGAAAGGAATGTTAACTATTGTTGGAAGTGTCGACCCAGTGTTACTCACAAAAAAAATTAGAAAGGCTAAGAAGCGTGCTGAAATTATCAGTGTTGGACCGCTAAAGAAGCCTGACTCGAAACCTGACTCTTCGGATTCATCTCAAAATTATAATATTTTTCCTCATAGTTGCTCTCACTATCCAGCAGTTTCAGTTAGCTATGATCCCTACGATAGCAGACTCTATACTTTTCTTTGAAAACAATATATCCAATGGCGGATGCAACATTGGGCCAGTGTGAGATCCATAAAAATTTTTAAATATCTATGTATTTTTAGTTCAAAATAATTTTCATGAAATAAAAATATTTATTCGTATATATGTGAATCATGTACTATAGCTATTCGCCCATATATATATATATATATATATTTATTTATTTTCTAGAATGACAAATTCTTAAGATAGAATTTTTTTACTCACAACAAGAATCAATCTACTTCTTCTTATTCTTCATTGCTTAGTATTCTCTTCTTCAATGTCTCTCTATTTCAACACTCCAAAATCTCCTATTTCTTTCCCTTGCCAATATTTCGGCCTAAAGTAAAATGGAAGGTGAACAAATGTCAAATGCAGTGAAAATGATTTTGTGATTGAATTTTTTTTATTAGTATTATTTTTTTCCTCTTTTGTCAATGGTCGAGTGGACTTTGCCAAAGTCATGCAACTGAGATATCAAAACTTACATGAGGCATTCAGCCGGTCCGGGATATTTACACACATGGATAATTTAAAAATTTTGTTGGTGAGAGCTAAATTATACTATTTAACATGTTCTATATGTACAAATAACTTTTTTTAGTGAGGCTAAATTGATTTTTTGACAAAAATATCTAAAAAATATATATATTTTTAAAAGAATTTAGGATGAGTAGAGATGACAAGCCCCTCCATTCGTGAATACCTTTGCCCTTACTCATACACAGGCAGGCTGGATTGCCAGACTACCTGATGTAATTTTTTTTTCAAATCATCTGATAAACATAAAGAGTTTGAATCTTTTCCGGAGCACGATAATGTCATTTTCTCACTATTCATTTTTAAAAAGGTATTGGAGAATAGACAAATCAGGCAATGCTTAATGCTAAAATTCAACTAAGCCTTTGTTGATGCATAATGTATAGTTTAATCGGCGGATGATTTTTAGACATCAGAGATTATGGTTTTTTTGAAAGTGTTCTTTATTGTTCTGTAGAAAAAATTTCTATAACAGTTTTCAAAAATAATTTTTAAGAACAAAAGAACAAAAAATCTGTTTGACTAAAATTGTTCTGTAAACAAGTTTTCAAAATAAAGATACTTTTATAATTACATGAATTATTTTTTTATAGAACTACAATTTTTTTACTTAATTAATTAATTAATTAAATTTTAATTATTAATTAATCAAATAATAATCTTAATAAATAAATAATGAATTAATTAATGATTAAAAATATTTACTTTAATTTTAAATTGAAATATATATTTATTATTTAATACTAATTATTAATTTATAATTTGTGTATTTTAAACTTTTTAATAAATTAACTTAATTAAAACTTTAATTCATAAAATAATTAATTACTTAATAAATTTTTTTAATAATAAAAACTAATGAAGTAATTTATTGCTATTTTAGTAATCTGTTATTCCAATTTTTTTAATTAATTTAATTAATAAGTAATAGAAATTTTATAATAATAAATTACTTAATAAAAATTTATTTAAAAAAACTAGTTATTAATTTATTAAATTTACTAACTTAAAAATAAATTGATTGAATTATTACTTATTAATTATTAATTAATTTGTTATTTATTAATTAAAATTTATCTGATTAATTATTATTAATAATTAATTTAAGATGTGTTTAAGGATGTAGGGAAGGGTTGGTGTTGGAGAAAACAAGAACACATGAAAACAAAATGTGTTTTTGAAAACAATTATAAAAAATAACTCTTGGTAAACAAGTTAGTAAAAGCCCCAAGATTAGTAAAATCGAAAAGCCATTTATTCTCCATAGACTTTAAAAGGCTAGATATTTGCCCATAAAATATCAAATACACAAGCATGGTACTTATTCTTAGTACTTTATTATTTTTTTCCCAATAAAATTCATCAATTTTATCATATGCAATCCTAGTTGATTCAAATGTAATTATTAATTCTATTATATGTAGTTATCATTTCATAGAACATTAGCTATAATATAGGTACATATCAAGTCGTTTTCAATTTAAGATCAATTGTTAATTTTATTCGAAGGGCTGCCATTCCATCTCTTTTCCAAGATCAATTGTGAGTAGCTTATAAGTGCATATTTTGGTTTGAATAAAAATTCTGATTAATTATTTTGGATTGGTAAATTTAAAGCCTAAGTAGTTATGCTAAGTCTACGACACTAATCACACTAATGGACAGGGAACAATGAGCTTGGAGCGTGACTGTCACGATCCCAAATTTTCAATCGCTAATATAATCTCTGATACTATAAATAAACCACCATCATTCCTGGAATCGTGATGCCACAGGCTTAAGAAGATCGCTTCGGCTAAGTCCGCTAAGACACAATTACAATAGCCCAAGCACTATTATCATAATTAAATATTTCAAGACTTTTACAAACAATTATTTTCCAATTGCTAAATTCCAAATTTCAAATTTTCATTTAACCTTAGTCGATGGACTAAATCTGGTTGTAACTTAGTTGATTTAATTACCGATCCAAACTTAGTCAAATTTTCAGCCTATTATTAGTTTACTCGAATGTATTTTGAACTTTCTAGTTTTAACTTGCAAACAGAAAAGCCACAAGCCACAACTCCAAATCCTTCACTACTGCTCCTCAATTCCAACTTGCAACAACATTTTATAATTCGCCCAACACATTTTAAAACGACAATCTAATTCCAAAGTATAAAATATAGCTTTTGTATAACAAAAACTTATATATGTATAAGTACGAAATCTAACTATTATATTAATTCAAATACCACATATTATACATATTTTATCACTAGAGATTAAAGTCACGAACATATATTCCCTAACACATAATCACCAAATATCGTACTCCAACTCACTTATACCTGAAAGGGAAAAAAACGAGAGTGAGCTTATCCGGCACCAAAGCTCGGTGAAGGGGGAATCTAAGATGGGTTTTCGCAATCATTTTATCTTTCAACATTTTTTAAATTCATGCTCGTGTAATGCACTTAACAAGCAAATTCAACTCGATAATAGTAAACTAGATATCCGTAATCAACAGATGATTAATGGAATAAGATAAACCGATTCACCATAATGAACAGATTATCGATGAAACATTCATATACTAATCTCAATTAATAATTATCAATTAAACACGAAATTTCAAGCACGCAATATCTGTATTCAAGAATTAATTCAAGTATACATATACAAATCATATGTCACACACTAAGAGTATTATAAATCATATAACGAGGTGAGAAGAGGATTATAAATCATCTAACAAGCGGTGGAGGTGGCATGCCTCGCTAATAATTGAGATGTTCAACATCTCCTTCCTTATCTCTCCAATAGAGTATTCCGGACAATACTCAAACCTATGACCCGATTCTCTAAGGAAATCAAAGTTCCCGAGCGAGAGAGGAATAGGACCATAGTAGACATAAGATCACCGACACCCCGAGGATGTCCAGCGTAGTATGCACACTACCATGCCAAGATTACGTGGTTGCAAACCCTTTTAACACCAATTCCAATCCAAGTTCACATAATACGAGCATTTATAGCAATCAAATAAGCATCGAGTTCAAAATATTCACATAGTTATATATTTATAACAAATCGGGTAATTAATGAGTAACAAGCAATATAATCCATATAAATGATCACACAAGTGTCCTAACGTATCTAGAGGTCATATAATATCATTGCACATTAGTAGAAACAAGCAACTTAGCCATTCTGTCAAATACGCTAAGCATTAGAACTTAATTAATTCATCTAAGCCACTGACTAAGCCACTGCATTGTCCCAACTTTATCAAATCAGTTAACTATCTTCCCGAATTTCAATTATTCTGTTTTTAGTATAAAATTAAATATTTTCGAGTGTAGATAACTCTGGAATCAAGAAAAACTCAATTCCGATCTAAAATGACTGAGTTATAACCTATTTCGTGCAACTACGGTTTTCTGTCCAGATTGCAAGCTATTATTGCGTCATTTCGGAAATGGAACATTCAGAGTATTTTAACGATAGAATCTGTCATTTTGTAAAACATGAATGTTGTTCCCAACTGCCTAATATAGAAACTATGAAAGTTTCGTTCAATTCCGATATCGTTTGCTATTTTTTAAATGTAAAACAAATCAAAGACAGTGAGCTGTCCAGTTTCACCAAAAATTTTGTAACTTACTTCCTAGTGTGTGTTTGAACATGAAAAAGATTTTTCCTCATGATATGGAAAACTGAAGAAATGTTCCTCTATGAGTTTTCTACATTTCCTGAATTTTCCAGAGTTTTATAAAATCATAAAACCATAAAAATGGACTAAAATTTCAAGTTTGTACAAATCTATCTAGTGGCAACAAAATTTCTAATACCTTCTGTCTTGTTTGTTTTCGAGCATGAAAACAAATTTTCCACATGACATGGACAACTGAAGAAATGTTCCTCTATGAGTTTTCTACATTTCCTGAATTTTCCATATTTTTATAAAATCATCAAGCCATAAAAACGAACTAAAATTTTGAGTTTGTACAAATTTGTCCAGTGGCAACAAAATTTCTAATACCTTCTGTCTTGTTTGTTTTCGAGCATGAAAACGAATTTTCCACATGACATGGACAATTGAAGAAATGTTCCTCTATGAGTTTTCTACATTTCCTGAATTTTCCAGATATTTATAAAATCATCAACCATAAAAATGGGCTAAAAGTTCTGGTTGGACAAATCTGTCCAGTAACTATTATGAGATTTTCATTGCTTGTTGTAGCTTCTAAATCATCAACAACAACTACTATACAACCAACAAACCTCTAGCAACCTAAATAAACAACAATCAACCATATTAACATAGCTAGATACAAGCTTCATCATCAAGAACACTCAAAAATTCCAGCAATTTCATCTTTGATTTAAATAATCAATAACAAGCTCCAACAACATTTCAGCCGTGGATTTGCAATTATAACACCATGCAAGCTTCATAAATCCATCAATATGCATTTATATATCATAAATATTCATTTTGAAAGAACCCTCACCTTATGAAGATTAAAGTGATGGTTGAGAAATGGTAAGAACCAAGCAAGTTGAATCAAAGTCAAGTGCTCTCTTCTTTTCCTAGCAAAACCGATCAATCTTCTTCTTCTTCTTCTAACTTCTTGCTTCTAGTCTAGTGTGTGTGTGTGTGTTGCAGAGAAAGAGAATAATCTGAATTTGATCTAAAGCTAAACAATTGTAGACAAGTTGGGGACAAGAAGACAACTTTTCCCCAAATTCCTCCATGTTTTCTTTCTACTTTTGGCTAAAGCAAGACTTCTTTTTCTTTCTTTTTCCCCTCCTATAGCCAGCTATGGGCTCTCTTTTGTCCCCCAATCATCATATGTTTTTATCCAAGTTAGGTAGAAGAATAACTAAGGTAATTGGGTGAAAGGCTAAGTCAAATGGTCAAGCTTCGTCAAACCCACGTAACAAAACAGCTTTGCGACACTTTACGAAAACAGCCATAACTTCCTTTAGAAAACTCTAAATCACGAACAGTTTAAAGCAGGGAAAACTAGACTCGTAGAGCTTTCCAATCATATATAATTTGCCACATAAATATTCCCCAATTGGTGTAGGATTAATTCTAAAGTTGACCTAAAATTTACTCATAACTTTCAAGTATGACTTATTTAATTGAACTAGATATCCATCTTAAATATCCCGGCATCACTCTCGACACATTCTACACTACTCATTACCTTTATAAACATTAACGGGTCATTTTTTAAGAAATTATTAATTTATTCCTACTCACCTTTGGCACAGGTGTTACAGTGACAAACACGGCGAAAATCTTTAGTAATTGAAAGGTACAAAATAACCCGAAAAAATCTATCAAGTCGGTCAAATAGGACGGTAATAACCATAACCAATAGGCTTTTGTTTGTTTAATGAAATACCAACTAGGAATATCATCAGTCATCAGTTCTTGATCCAAATTTTATAGCATATAGGCTTATTCCTTGATCAATAACTGCCTAATATCAAGTGTTTTCGAAATTTTATTACAAACAATGTAATTATAGATCTTACAAGTCGCAAAATCTTAGTTTATGAAACCTCCATTATGCGCAAGCAATAATATGCATACATCAACCAGATCTGTATAATCAATTTTTTGCAATTATTATAAAAATCTTTGGGATGACATAATATTTTAACCAAAACTTTATTGAATTATATTATAATTCGTACTAGTACTTCATTTCACGTACTAATTATAAGACTTGGTCCGAGAATTTATGAACTATTCCATCATTGAAGCACTTATGCATTTATTTTAGATTTTAGATTTTAGATTCTTTTTTTTTTTAATTCAAGGGAGCTTAAAACATTTTATATCACTTAGAATATTGTATAGGATGATGGATTTTGAGACCTCTCGCATCTAAAGCGATAATCGTAACACTAAACCAAATGGCCAGTGGTATTTTTAGAATAATTTCATAACCTTGTAATGAAGATCCTTATTATTTGTTCTGCATGATTGTGCTCTACATGTTAATGAAAGACTCTAAGAGTTGACACAATTATTTCTTGCCAACTTGGAAAATTGTAAGAATGCCAAAACTCATTCTTTACTTATTATTTCAAATTCATTTCTTCAGGTTCCAATCCTGTAGGAAGAGCATTGAATTCTCTCTCTGATTTGCACTGCCATGAAGGTAATATTTGATCTTTTAGCTCAGCATGCTAAAGAAAATTAACAGACTCGGATTTGAATCCCCTGGTAACATTACTCATATAATGTTATATAACGTTATCAGGGAATATTTAAACTTCGGGTTTTACAACTATACATGTTTAGCTCTGATGTTTCTTTCCTACAAAAATAGAAAACTGAGCTGAAAGTACACATTCACAGCCAAAAGAGCAAGACTGACGTAATGAAAGTAATATGCTCCTGATGAGAGTAAAATGGTTGTTTTGTTGTTCCTAAGAAGTCAATTCCACCATCATTTTGATACAGTTGTGCACACCGATAGAGATATAATAGTATGCATCTTGTTGCTTGAGTCTTCTGTCTATTTAGCTCATGATGATATAAACATATAATAATTGATCTATGTAAATAATTGCTAGAGTACATCGTCTGCGTGTGTGCACGAATGCATAAGATAGGGAAATAGAGGGAGAAAGAGGGAGGAAGTTAATGGGGAAGAATATGACACTTTATTATCTGTCTTTTGTTGATGTATGCATGTTTTCATGAGTGAGTGAGTGAGTAAGAGTGTGTGTATGTGTGTGTGTGTGTGTGTGTTGTGTGTTTTTGTGTGTGTGAGAGAGAGATAAATAGTGTAACACCCCGGCCCTCGCGAGACCGGGAATTTTATTAATTAATCTATTCTCAATCCGTTTCCAAATTCGGGCACAAAATTTTAGGGAAAACGTACGGATTCTTCCCTGTTTATAGGACAAAGTCAAAACCTGCAAACAGTACATAAATGGACTAATACCGTGTCCAAACATACAAACACCTCAAGACCATCCGAGCCTTGGTTCTCAACAAGCGAATACAAGTAAATATACATTTCCAGTTTAAAAGCTATCCTATCTATTTTCATCTTGACAAGTACATTCATGCTTTGCACTCAAACTATATTAACTTATTACATAAAACTTAAATGACATTTCTTTATACATTGATTTTATACAACTCAAATTAACATATTTGCAAGCCACGCCACGTAACACATTGACTCCCAGGCAAAGGCAGTCCACACAAACACGAACATTCCTTCTAACATTGTAATACCTGAAATATGGTGGTGAGGAGTGAATATACACAACACGTATCCTCAGTGAGGGTGGAACAGTTATCGAGGTAGAGAGAAAGAAGATCGTGCAATGCAAATAGGTACAGTTAAGCAATATAATCAATAAGAATTGTAACACAATAAACAATCAAGGAAAGCATAATATAACCAGTCAAAGTTATACCATACTTTGAAGGCTACGGTTCACTCATACAAGCAATGTACCATTTCATGAGCAATACATCAATCTCAAGCTTGATGTTGACAACGATGACAATAAGTGTACAACCACCTTATAACTTCCAATGGGTGTACTCCGGATGTACCCCAACAAATCTACAACCGAAATCTCCCAGGGCGGCATCCCTAGCGAGAATGGGAATAAGACACGGAGCTAGAGTAACCCAACCCTGGCAGCCCAAGACTGCCCAGAAAGGCCCATCACCTACGCGCCTAACACTATGCAATGCAATACGAGAAATATGACGACAATCGAGCGAGGGCACCAAAGTACAGATTAGTATCAATATTCAATATATCAAGCACTTACAATCAATAGTAGCAATTAATTGACATTTCATGCATTTACAATCAATAATAACAATAAGAACATTAACTAAACAAGTAATACCGATTCAATACACAAAATCTACAAAGTATACCATTCAAGCTCTAACTTCTCAAGGCATTTACAAGCAAACGAGCTACGGGATTGGAAAACCGTCTTCACTACCCTCACATGGGCACTACAAGGCATGTTTTTATAGCACAAAACCTCACTTTTCCAACCGAAATCCGAAAGTCCACCTACTGCGTTTAAACTACAGCTATGCTAATCGGATGTCCAATCAACGCCACAACAACACCAAAAGTGCTTTCATGCCTTCACTAGCCAAACCCCCAACTCAATTCGAGCATGGTCAACACTTAGTCAAACGGCCCATTTACGTTTCATTGTCTAATTCTCAATTTTAACAAAGGGTAATCCATTTTTATTGCATATTTAATCTTTCTAACACTAATGGCACCTAACCAAATCAAGAAATCGTAATTCGGATAGAAAATCCAAAAATCTAGGGTTTTACTATTCATATTTTTATTATTTGTCATCTTCTCAAATTTCAATTCTCAAATGTAACCGATAATCTTGCAGAAAACTCTTAAAAGTATGTTCTACTAACTTATTAGGAGTTAATTGAAGCATACAACTACATAAACAAGCAATATATCATCAATTTCTAAGAATTAAAGTTTATAACTAAAACATTAAAAATGCGCAAATAACATGAATCCCTCACAATTCTACGCGGTTGAAGGTTGAAGAAAGCTCGTAGACTGCTAAAACCACTCCTCGCATAAGCTCAAAGATCAAACTTGAAGTTTTGATGAAGAATTATTTTTTTCTTTTTTTTTCTTCTTGGTCACGGGTTGGCCTCCATTTTTTGTGCATTTGTTGTGTTTTTTTTTTTTTTTTTTGACTTATAAGACTAATAAAAGGTGACAAGTCAAAGGGTCAAAGGGTTCAAGTCAAAGGTCAATGGTCATTAAAGAAAAGTCACAAGTCTAACTAGTTTGCAATTTAAACATATTTCAAGTCAATAATGCATTACCAATTAAAAACTAACTAAACTAAAATACTATTCACTGATGACTAAAAACAGTTCAATATCTTTCATTTTCGATATGCTACGCACGAACGAGCGATGGACGATTGCTATAAAAATGATAAGTAATAATAGAAAAATAAAATTTTTGAAAAGTAAATAGTTTAAAATTCACTCCTTGCTCGGAGCTACTTTTCCATTTAGTTAAAAATAAAGTAAATAAATACAAGAAAATAAAACTGAGTATAATAAATAATTAAAATAGTTAGTATTCATTTCAAATAATTAATTTAACTATTTGTTTCAATATTTTTTTAAAAGATTATGAAAATAATGATAAAAATGAATGAATTAAATAAAGTAAACACATAGTTCAATACTAGTATTTAAAATAATATCTAATTAAATGCAATTAAATACTATTAATTATATGCCAAGTTCGGAGTACCAGAGAGAGAGAGAGACAGAGAGAGACTGCTTATAATCTTAAGGTTGTTAACAAACTACTTTTAGAGAGCCGTACTATTTTAATGTTAGAATATATAGAAATGTAATTTTGGTTGCACATGGAATTCTAGTTATTTTTTTGGTAATTCTATCACGAGTATTTGGAGGACCAATGCATCAAGCTATTGCGGTACTCTTCTAATAATCAAGCACTCTTATTTAGCTAATTGTTTGCTCATTCTGCTTTTTGCAGCTCGAGGAAGATGAAGATTTTGTTGATGTGGTTAATCCATGCACACGGAAAGAGACTCTAGCTCTTGGGGATTCTGACATGCGGAACTTAAAACGTGGAGACATACTGCAGCTGGAGAGGAAAGGCTATTACAGATGTGATGTTCCCTTCATAAGATCCTCAAAGCCTGTGGTTCTGTTTTCCATTCCAGATGGGAAGCAGCAAACCGTAACGAAGTAAGGTTTCCACGAACAATTCTCTACACCGGATGTGGAAAATGATTAAACGCACGATTCTACTTTGTGATAAACATAGTTGTCTCCCACTTGATCGCAGATTCTAATGCAGAAAAAAAAAAAAAATCTTACTATTTATTGCTTCCGACTTTATGTTGTGGAATGTATTCCTATTCCTTCACTGCAATTAAACATTAGGACTATTTACTGACCTTTTTTTGCTGTGCTCGTTGAAAGGGGGTATTGATGGGTGATATCATTCTTGCAGGGTCTAAGTAATGGATTATCTTGAGATTTTTTTTTATTTTTTTTGGATTTACAAGTAGGTAAGAGTCGGTTACAAGAAAATCCTAAATGCTGAAGCCCATGGGGGGCCTGGGGGCTATCCAATGGTCATTTGGAGATGATTTACCTTTTCTATCTTTCGTCTATAACTAGAGTAAAAATATTGGAACTTGGTTCACTGCGTGACTGCCCAAAGGTTGATTTATGCCAAAATTTGCAAGTTAGTCTTCACATCTGTTAGTTTTTCAGTAGATGTAGGTCACTCGATCCTAGGGTTGTTATGCAAAATCCTTTTGCCTGTGCTTGTGGCAAAGGTTTTCAAATTTAAACTTATATTTTTTTATCACAAATATTGTCGGACTTTGGACTAACTTGCAACTACTTCAACTATAACTATCATAAGTTAAATGCTTCCATGAAAAATAAAGTGATAAACTCCACCAGCAAAATATTGTTAGTTTTGGCAACTTATGATTAACATGCATGGCGTTACGCCAAAATCGAATTGGTTCCTTATCATTAGAAGAATCAATCTAGCATCTTCCAAATATTGATCTCATCACCAATAATTTCAATCCAAAAAAATGGGACATATATAATATTCTATTTATTTTGCCCTAGTGAGCTTTTAAGAATGCATATTTGTTTGTAGCTAATATTGAGTTATCGTGCATCATTTTTGAATCTGATGCATAGTCTATTGTAAATACAGTAAATGACAATGACGGATCCACTCCTTAAAATTGAACCATTTTTTAAAAAAATGTATACACTCTTAAGGTGTTTTTAGACTAAATCCCAACTCGGAACAGGATTAAGCCTTTAAACATACAGATGAGTGTGTGTTTTCAACCCTAATCCTTCGGTTTTCAATTTGGAATAAGGAGTTCTATGTCAACACTGATGCATGACTCTATACCATTGCATGTATGCTGGCGCAAGAAAGGCTGCTTGATTACTTCACCTACTTTGCAAGTAGACTTTCCGCTTGGGAATTAGACAAGCAACGAACTTTTTTTTTATCATGATTCGACCCATACTTAAGACCCAAGATCGAGCACCAGAGCTGTTCATAACAATGTACCAAAAAAAGAATGTAATAAATTTATATTCTTCTAAAAAATCAATTTAGCTCTCAATGCAAAATTATCTATATATGGGAGTTAAAGTGATTTTAACCGTGACCGAATATAAATCTTAAATGCACTCCTAGTCAATGCATGGTAATGATTATACTTGATGATTAAATATCAAGTCACTCTCTACGAGCATTCCTAACTCTACTTTCAATGCAATCAAAAGGTCGGCTAATCAAGCAGTGGTTGGCTAAGGCATATGTTAAAGTTTGTCTTCCATCGAATTGGTTGTCAAATGAACCTTTATAATTAGCAACTGTTTTAGATGCTAATTTCAGTCCCATTGGTGTGGTTTGAGTGTTTATTTGTAACTTGTTAGCATTTCATGACCAAAAAAAAAAAAAAAAGCTTTTACTTATGTATAGCAGTGTTTTCAACCTTTAGTTTTCCAATTCTTCTTTTCTCGAGTAAAGGAAGTAGATTATTTAAGAGATATAACTCTGTTTTGCATATATATATATATATATTCTATTGTCTTTCATTTAGATAGTGAGTCATTTTTATAATAATAAGTCAAGTCAAGAATAATAATCGAATTGGAAGAGTTTGTCAGGATGGCTTGATAAGCAAGCAATCTCTTATGTATATGTAGGCGCCAACTCCCAATTCTTTCTCTTCTTTCTTTTTTCGTTTTTAGTTTAGTAACAGTTCATCAAAATAATTGTCCAAGATTACTAGATCGAGCACGCGACGCGCATAGTCTTAAGTCCAATAGCGGGTTGTATCATATTCAAGATTTCTACTACTTCTTTGCCTCCATTTTTTCAAAGATCTCATTGTTCTCTTCCCTTCTTTTCCTCCATACCTTCGCCGCCTTTTTCATCATCTTGTTCCATCCTTCAGGGATGTTCGGTAGGTGTCCGGGCCTCCTAAAAAATCTTTTTGACAAGAATGTTGCTTGAACATTGTAAGACATAAAACCGTCTCGCTATTGTGAACACTGATCATAAGTGGCAAAAGCCGTCGGAATGCTCATTTTAGTACATATATATATATATATATATACATATTAAATATAGTTAGTGAAATATATTTATACTTAAGAAAAGTTGTATGACGACATTCAAATAAAATTATGCATGCATAGAACTAAAAAATGAGAAGCAAAAAGACTCTTGTCATGAATGAATGACACTCATATAGTAGGATAAATTAAAGACATGATTTGATTTTAGTTTGATTAACAGACGTAGAATTCTAAATATCAGCAGTAAAAGTAATGATTTTCAAGCTGCATTTAAACATATATATGATTGCGATTAAACTATCATCTAATTACTAGTGGACCTGATCAGTCACAAATCTCTACGTGGTTAATCAAATTCCAACTTGCTTAAATGTATGGCTAGCCAATCCAACTACGTGCCAAGATGAATATTTTATTATCATCAAAACTATTTGGAACAAATGAATTTTATAAAATTTTGTAAAATTTATTTGTAAATTTAATTTTTTATGTTTGAAAGCGACACTTTAAAAATTAGAAATGTATTTACTCAAGAGCAACACAAATCCTTGCTCAAGAGCTAGATTTTACAAATCCACGTTTTTTAAGTTAGTTCTATCTTTTGAAGACAAAATTACCCCTCTAAATTTTTCTTTACACTTAAGTTTAACTTTGGCTCAAATATAAAAATAAAAAATAAAAAATATTTGAAACCCTCACACTAACCCTTCTTCTTTCAATAAAACACGAAAAAAATAATTAATCAACGAGTTAGGGTATCATCAGTTTATACTAGTGCTAGTTGAATAACTCAAAAGTTCTTGTCTATCATTTCTAAATTTTACTAATTCCAATAGAATAAAAGAAGGGTATTGAGTAAAATATAATTTTTAATTTCAATTCCACATATGTTGCAAATTACAGTTTCAAATAAGAGAATTCATTTCTAAATACAAATCTTTATGGAATTCATTTGATGTATAAATAAATTCTACAACACAAGTGCTTCCAAACACTATGTTAGGAAGGATTAATTTTATCTGAATTAGAATGTGTAGTGTGTAATTAAGCTTTGTTTTAGGAAATGGTTTTGAAAGGATTAATCATCGTTCAAGAAAAGAAGATGGTAGTATAACCAAGAGTTCGGTAGCGATTTGTTTCGACTAATGATTTTGAGTTCGAATCTATAGCTTCACATTACAAATATTGTCCGGCCTAGAGGCATATCTAGAGTTTTTTTTTTTCAGTGAGAGCTAAAATACATTATTTTTCAACTACATGAACATTTTTTTTTTTCCAGTTGGGGCTAATTAATATTTTTAACTAAGAATATATAAATATTTAATTTTTTTCTTGAAAAATACATAAAGTTTTTAAACGGTTCTTTTTTGTCCAGTGGTCTGTGGTCACTAGCTCCAAGTATATATCCGCCACTGGTCCAGCCCCTTAGACAAATCTGAAATATGAGCTACTGCGTGCTGTTGCACCATGAGATTTGTAATCTTACTTAGAGTGAGTTCCTCTTTATTGAAAAGAAAAAAGGGTAAATAGCGTATCACCCTCCTGTATTTTGTTAAAAATGCACAATACCCCCCTGTGTTTTGCTAAAAGTGCGCAATACCCCCCTGTGTTTTAAAAATTAGCTAATTACCCTCCTGTATTTTGCTAAAAGTAGCTGATTACCCCCTTATGTTTTATAAAAGTAGCTGATTGCCCCTTTATATTTTTTAACAAAAGCGCTAATTTTTAAAAAGCATAGGGGGGTAATTAGCTACTTTTATAAAACACAGGGGGGTAATCAGCTAATTTTTAAAACACAGGGGGTATTGTGCACTTTTAGTAAAACACAGGGGGGTAATCAGCTAATTTTTAAAACACAGAAGGGTATTGTGCATTTTTAACAAAATACAGAGAGTTAATATGCTATTTACCTAAGAAAAAATGAAAAAGAATATAATAGTTAAGTAGTCAAGATGTTTAACCTACCACGGCTTCTTGGTCAAATTAATTAAGTTAATTAACAATACAAAAACTGGAAATTATTGTAGACTAGTAATTCATTAGTCAAGATATTTACCGTGTCATGGCTTCTCAGTGAGATGAAGTTAACATCTGAGCTACAAGGTAATATTGCAAAATTTGTAAATTGTTGTGACTATAGGGAGAGGGCCCACAAATTTGATCCTAGGAGAAGGCTGAGAACTAGTCAACCCTGTAGGCTTTATCCTTCCTCTTTATGGGCTTTAACTTGGGTTTGGATCCATGACAAGACGTGAAGTAATTGATTACTGTTTCACTACAACTACATGGACTTTAACCCCATACAAGCTCATGGACGTTTATTCCCATGGATGGAATCCATATGTAGGGTTAAAGCCCATACAAAAACTCTGTAAGTATGATGGGCTTTCAAACCATTTTAGAAGAGGCAGCTTGAACTGGATCTTTCGGCCTTTATTCAATACATTCATAAGGCCGCAACGCAACCTGGTGATGTTCGGAGGCAATCTGCTTATGCAGAGCCTTTGCACAAAGGCCATGAGGCCCATAACCTTTCATCTTAGGGGTAGTGAAAATAAAGTCCTGTATCTTATTCTTGGTCCTTGCACATAAAAAGCCCAAGTGCATCAACCGGATCATGACACAATGAATACAATTCAAACAAAGGAAAAAACAAAGTAAAAACCAAGGAAAAAGCTCAAGTACTTTTCTGGGCCAAAAGTTTTGGGTTGTCAATTGGATTAGTTGTGTCTATTGGTCTCAACATAAACAACCCAAGGGAACTTGGGTTCGAGTCGATGTTGGAATCGTGCTTCAGGGATCTTATCGTGGTATCACTCCAAACATTCAAAGCTTCTCTCGTCAGGAAAGATGCTCTCAATCTTCCTTTGGCTGCCTCAAAATTAACAGCGATGCAGCTTTTCGGTTGATGCTGCTATTGTTTGTAATCATGAAGGCTTATTTGTTGAAGGCAACTGCTGGTCCTTTTTTTTTTCTTTTTTTTTTGCTAAATGAGCAAAAACAATCACTATCAAGTCTGACGCTTAGATGGTGATAAACGCTATCAATGTTGTGTGATTTCTAACGCAAGTGTACGTATCGTAACAAATAATAAAGTAATGAGTAAAGATCGTTCCCACAAGAACTGTGATTATTAAGTACCGAAATTGATTTAACTCTAATTTTATTTTGATAATCACGAATTGAGAATTTGTAACTAACGACTAAAGAAATTATAGAACTTCTTAAAATAGCAACTAAAACAATTACAAAATTAACAAAATATGGTAATTCAATAATTAAAAAGCTCCAGCGGTTCCGATTTCACCAAAATTAATCATACTTGAAACTATTGATTTAAATCAATTGATGCATATTCCCTACGTTGCCTGCAATTTCGCTAATTTCGTTAAGGTAGATATTAATATTTCTCAAGTATCAATAACCTATCATAATAAGCAAGCTAACTACATCTCTGTGATAATTGTGAACTTATGGAACGCATTAAGCCCTAAAAATTCAAGTGTTGTACTAGATTTCATAACTATCTCTAGCTTATGACGATTTAATGGTATTTCACACGTGGTTTAATTTAATTATCACTTCTCAGTCTCAAACTAAATCACGAATCATGCAATTGTTGATCAGGCAATCACAAGCATTACACTCAGCATGAAATACTCAACGCAGATATGGAATAGTTCATCAATTAATTCAAATCAAAAGCTTCAAATATTCAAATCCGGCTATATCGTAGCCCTAGAACAATAATCTAGAACATCATAGTAAATATAAATAAAATCCAAAATATATTGAAGTTCATGATGAGAGAGAAAAAAAAAACTAAAAATCTCAATAAAGTCGTGGTGAAATCTTGTCTTTGATCTGTTCTTCCTCGTCAATCTTGCAGTTTTTCTCCCGTTTTCTCCTCTCTAAACGTTGCTTTTGCTCTCCAGAACTAGCCGCCACCAAAAGCTCCATCTCAAACGTGTGTTTTCTTCTCTTTTATCTTAGGGTTTGCTTCTTTTCACGCTATTTTACAAAATTGCCCTTAAATTTCCTGCGATGCTGTACAGCTGCGCTACTTGTGATTTCTCTTCAATTTCTTCACACGCTACATAAAAGCTCGTCCTTAGCCATTTTTTTTCAATTGTGCCTCAAAACTTAGACTTTCTCATGGAAATCACTTACGTCACAAATCAAACACAAAACCAATCAAATTTTTCATAAATTACTCAAGAACTAACAAAATTTAAGTGAAAAAGTGCTGAAATAATATATCAATAATACACCCAACAATCAACACTACATTAAATACTTTGGATTGGAGAGTTAGTCATATAGAGAATGATATTAAAGCACTGATAATAGACATTCTTGACATCAGCTTTAAATGAATTAATAGACGAGGGAACAAACCTGCAGAATAGCTTGCGAAGGAAAAGTTACATGATAGACTTGATGTGAACTGGAATTTTAATCTTCATATCATCTTTTGTAATCTTCCATTTAATAATGCATTACATTCGCTTTCTCTAACCAAGAAAAATAAAATCTTATCGAATTTCATCGAGTTGGCCCATATTGACTCCACTTATCATCTAGTAGGATGGAGAGACTCGTCCATTTTCATCCATATAAAGAAGGCTAAAATAGTGTTACAATTATCTAAGAGTTGGGTTGCTCAGGTAAATAACTTTTATTCTACCAGAAAACAATGTTGTTACAACACTTTAATGGTTTGACCTATGGTAACCTCTGGACAACATGTTGCGCTGAGAATATCCATTGCTTGATTCTTACTTTTTTATGATGTAGGAGTAACTTTGTTTCCACTGTTTCTAATCTCTCAGAGGCTGTTTGGTTCACAAAATGATTTTTTATTTTTGACAATAACATTTTTGGAAATAATATTTCTCAAAATTTTATTCTTTAGAAGGTAATTAAAACTATTTGATACGTTAAAAATATTTTTATGAATATTTTGTCAAATTCCTAAGAATGTTATATTATTATTTTTTGTTTAAACTCATTATTCCTAAAAAAATTTGAACAATTTTTCAACAATGTCTCTAACTCAAAAAAATAAAAATGCCATAAAAATGTCTAACGTATTTATATAAGTAAAATAAATTTATTTCTATATTTATAAGTTTTAACTTTAAATTTCAAAAATTATAAAAATTATTTAATTTATTTTTTAGTTTTAGATTTGAAATTTGAAATTTAATTTAAAATTTTAAAATTTAGAATTTAGCATTTAAAAAGTTATTTTAAATATAAATTTAAATTATAAAATTTTAATTTAACTTAATAATTTAATATTTTCTACTTATTTTATTCCATTATTTGTTTTAATTTTAATTATTTTATTTTTCTAAATATTATAAAAGTTAATTTAACTTAAAATTTTAATAATTTTTTAGTTTTTAGTTTTATTTTAAATTTAAAAATAATTTTTTTTTACTAATTGATTTTTTATATTTAAATTTTAATTTAGAAAATATAAAATTTAATATTTAGCATTTGAAAATTTTATTTTGAATATAACTTTAAATTATAAAATATTAATTTAACCTAAGAATTTAATAAATTAAATTCCATTTATTTTATTTCTTATTAGTTTTATTTTCTTTTTTAATATTTTATTATTCTATTTTTCTATTTATTATATTTTCGTTTTCATTTTTATTTTTATTTTTTGAATTATTTTATTATATTTATTATATATTTTTTTATTACTGGTAACCTGAGACTAAATTCTCGTGCGTGGTTTACAACATCTTCGGACGATCAAGCAAAACATTTGCAAATATCCACTTAAAATTCTTGTATGGAAGGCACAAATTCATCAGTAGACAAAAGAAAGATTGAGCAATTAAGCCACATTATATATATAAGTCTACTTCTTCATGGGTGCAAGTTTTGACTTGATTTTCTCAACTTCTTCTGTACCAACTTGGAAAGCCTTTGCCAAAACATTGTCTGGGACTGGTGGTGATGCTGCAAACAATGTGACTGCTATGGATTGAGTTCCGGGCAGTTGGCTGTTAAAGGCGGAGATAACGGCTGCCGGAACCTTGCCATTGTTCTTCTGGAAGTGAACGAGGCCTCGTGGAAACGCATACAGATCACCTTTCTTGATGTGTTTAGAGATGAGGACATTGGCTGTGGTTATGAAGCCAACGTCTAGTTCACCTTCCATGACGAAGACAATTTCGGTTGCGCGCGGGTGGGTGTGGGGTGGGTTTAGGCCGCCAGGGGCGAAGTCGATGCGAGCAAGTGATGTACCCAGGGTGTTGAGGCCTGGAATTTTCTCAACATTGGCTAAAGTTACTAATGACCCCATTGAGTTGTTGGTTGCTCCAGGCTTGGCAAGCACGGCAGAGAAGAAATCATCAGCCGTTGCGTTTTTCTTGCAAGCAAATCCGTTTACCTTAACAGCTGTTTCATGCACACCAAGAAGTTTTCTTCAGTCCAAATATGCAAATATTAGCCGGGACAGATTTAAAATTATTATTATTGTTTTTTCAGTAGAGTTATCACACATAATTTCACAATTATACAGACTAATTAGTTAATTTGGATATTAGTGTTGGCTTCCGCCCTCAATAGGCATGAGTTGTATCTGTCCTCGTACGTTACAATGTGAGTTTCAATCCTTAACGAGCAGGAGCTGCATCTGCCCTTATACGTTGTACCATATAGTGTGATCATGTTTGGCTTTCATTTACAATCTTGTTGAATAATTGCGATAAGTAGTACACACTCTGCATTTAACTTAATTAACTGCTTACAGCTAATAATTTTACAAAAAGGGTTGCTTCAATATGAATATATATACATGGTTGGTGACACAACTTGCTTATAGAACACACATTTTGATATTTCATTCACTATTTCCCAGTTGGTAAGTGGATTCAAAGGATCATATTATTGCCAAGCTAGAAAAAATAGCTAGGTGAAAAGTCATGTCAAATACAGAAAAAGAATGACAACTAAAGCCAACACAACAAACGAGCAAGGACAAAAAATATACAGATGAAACATTTCATTCAATTTTAAACAAAATAAAAAGAAATGGGTGCTAAGTAGCAAGAAAAATGAATGAAAGAAAATGGAACATTTACGAGATTTGAGATCAGCAACACATATATCTTGAAGCATGTCAGGATCTGCCGCAGAAACTCCATTGAAGATTATGGCCAACATGGCCATGCTCATGATTGCTAGTAGCCTACCAATGGCAGCCATGATGTAGATATGATATAAGCAGAGAAAAGGAAGTAATCAAAGCTTAGAAAAGAGCCAACACACAGAAACAGAGGAAGAGAGAAAAGAAAAAGTGTTTGGGACAATGGTGAAAGAAAAGCAGATGGCTTATATTTATAGGGGTATTGAGTTAACTAAAGTCTCTTGGAGAGAGACGTTGACGTGAACTTTCTTTTTTTTGTTTGTTTTGATGGTGGGGAGTCTTGGAAGGCTATACCCTGGGTTTGGTGCGTATGATGGAATAATTTCTTAGCCTTTTATTTTGGGCTTCTTTGACCACCACCTTCCCACGTGGATTACCTATTGTTTATGTTTTATGTGTTTTAAACGTTCATGTTGTGAGTTAATTTCATATTTTTCAAAAGGAATTATACTCGTCAAAATTACATGCTAGATGATGAGAAATTTGAAATTTTTTTTATTGTTTATGAGAATGTAGCAAAATATTCTGCATCATTACTTGATACAAGAGAGCAGTGAACTATATTCTTGTAAATCATGAAAAATTATTATATTATTACAATATCACATGATTTAATATGAAATTTTGACAAAATATGAGAATTTTGTGCACTCTATCTTGTTTCTTTTTTAATTGAAACTACGGCCGAGAACCAATTGAATCAATTAGAAGAAAAATAAGAGAATTGCGCTTGTCCAAGTGTAAATTGTTGGACCAATCCAAGCTTTATGAGAAGACTTACCATGAATAAATATTTGGAATAAAATGTCTCATTTCTAGAAATCTCGACATACAAAGTAACAATACTAAATGATGGTATTTCATATATATACTACAGTAGTCTAATTTGAGAGTTATCGAGTAATGATAATAATGATCGTATTTGGATCCCATAGTAATATTTACTTAATTGTGTAACAATTTATAAACTGATCCAAGTCTTCTGTTGTTGGAGTTACTATGCTCATTTGTTTTTTTTGTAGAAATGTTTCTTCTTTTTCCTATATCTTCTATCCATCAATAATGCAATTTCGTACATTTCTTTTTAGTAAATATTTTCGAGTATTCAATCATTATCCGAAGGAAATGAGACGATGAGTTAACTTCTCAACGGTTAAAGTGCTTTGCATGAAACGGATGGATCATGGTTTGGTGGTATTGGGGCCCCATCATGGTAAAAAAGGTTTGTGAAGATTTAGACTCAAACCAACTCCAAGAAGTCATGGTATTTATTTAATTAGTTAAGTTCTACATGAACCTGCCACAGAAACAAACATGAAAACAGATTAAAAAAATTAAAAAATTAGTAATTTTATATATGTTCAATTAGGTTGATACTTAAAAAAATGGCAATTATTAGCTTCTTCAAGGGGCATTTAATCTTTTTATATACTCCTCCTTGCATTACTTGACTTCAGTGTAATAGATTAGAAGTGTTTTTGGTGGAGGGTTTTTTTTTTTTCCATCTCATCTTAGGTTGGATTATAGAAAAGACTTGGCATACATGAAACTAACAGATTAGACAATTCTTGATAGAAATAAATGGTATCTTCAAGTTCATATAGTTCACCCTACTTGATGAGATAAGTTTAGTTTTTTTTTTTAGATAAGATTATATTAGATACATTCTAAGATTATAAATTAATCTCATAGTGCAACAGTATTTTCCAACACATATTTTAAGTCAATCAAATTTTAAATAACATTATAATAAGAAAATATAAGATCGAATTTATAATTTTTAATTACTACAAATCATTAGTCTACTGTTTCTAACAACTTTGACAGTAAGTGTTTGTATGACTAGAAAAGAATCAATCTACAATAGAAGATCACACCCGAACAAGCACTAAAGTAGATGAAAAGAAACAAACCAATGACCCTACCACAATGAAAAAAAATAAAAAAAATTAAGCATATGTTTAGGACTAAGAACCCTACTAATGACCAAGAGCAACGTGTCATGTGACTCCACCAGCAAAATATCGTCAGTGCAACCACTTCTATTATAACGATCATAAGATAGATGCTTCCTTGAAAAATATACTGATAAACTCTAACAGCAAAATATTCTCAGTTTTGGCTACTTATGATTAACATGTATGGCGTTACGCCAAAAAATAATTTTAGCATCTTCCACTTGATGGGGCTATGAAGCAGTGGCGTACCCAAGTATCTGACCTTAAACTGTGCAGTATTACAGTAGGGATTCAAAAGGGTCACAGTCACGGGTTCTCATTAATGCATTAATCAATATTTGATAATAATAATAATAAACAACTAAAATTAAAAAAAAAAAAATTGCATAAATTAAAATAACAATAAAAGTAATAAAAAAATATAATATAAAATAAAATATAAAAACAACTATAACTAAAAAAATTAATAAACAGGTAAAAATACAAATAGAAAATAAGAAAATACCTAGAATTAATAATCAACTACTATAACTAAAACTAGAAACAAAAAATAAAACAACTATAACTGAAAAAATAATAAATAAGTGAAACTACAAGTGCAAAATATTTAAAATAACTATAACTAGACACATAATAAACGAACAGCTAAGATAAAAAAATATACAAATAAATAAATAACTATAGTTATAACAAATAATAAATAATCATAATTAAAAAAATGAAATCACCAACCTAGCCGTGACAAAGACATGGTTTTTTTTTTGGTTTGATTAATAGACGTAGAATTCTAAATATCAGCAGTAAAAATAAGACACTAACGAGGTATATGTTTAGTACAACTAATTCTACATTTTCATTCCGACCAACAAAAATAATAATAATAATAATCTACATTTTCATGACAAACTTGTAGGGCATTAAAGTAATGATCATAATTTTCAAGCTGCAATTAAACATATGATTGCGTTTAAACTATCATCTAATTAGTAATGGACCTGATCGGTCACAGATCTGTACGTGGTTAATCAAATTCCAACTTGCTTAAATGTATGGCAACCCTATCCAACTACATCTTCTTAACAGCTTGGAATGTGAAACATTTACAAGATTAAGAGTTAAGACACAACAAAATATGTTGGGGATTGAACTGTTAATTAGGTAATGACTACATGCCAAGATGAATATTTTATTATCATCTTTTATGAAGGATTAATTTCATTTGAATTAGAATGAGTAGTGTGTAATCATGCTTTGTTTTAGGAAATGGCTTTGAAAGGATTAATATTTATCGTTCAAGAAAAGAAGATGATAGTATACCCAAGAGTTTGGTAGCAATTTGTTTTGACTAAAGATTTCGAGTTCAAATTTATAGTTTCACATTATAAATATTGTATGGCCTAGAGGTAGATTCATAATTTTTTTTACTAGAGGCTAAAATACATCAAGTTTCAATTACATGAGCTTTTTAAAGTAGGAGCTAATTTATCTTTTTAACTAAGAAGATATAAATATTTAAATTTTCTTCTTGAAAAATACATAAAAATTTTAAACGTTCTTTTTGGCCAGTGAGGGCTACAACCCCCACTGCCCCTAGTATAAATCCACCACTAGTCCGATCTTATAGACTAACTTAAAAGATGAGTTGGACCGTGCCGTTGTACTATGAAATTTGTAATCTTATTTAGAGTGAGTTGCTTTTTATTAAAAAGAAAAAATGAGAAAGATTATAACAGGTAAGTAGTCAAGATGTTTGGCTTCTTGGTCAAATTAATGAAGTTAACATCTGAGCTGAAAGATTTAATGATACACAATCTGGAAATTGTTGTGGACCAAATAATTCATTAGTCAAGATGTTAACATGACGTGACTGCTCAGTGAGATGAAGTTAACATCCAAGCTACAAGAACTCAGTTCACTGTACACTCATATAGTGAGAGAATTCGATATACTATTTTTTCTTTCAACCCAAAAAAAAATGTTTTTTTTTTCTTTTTCTAATTAAGGGTGTGCACATATTTGTTTGCAAGAAACTAGTTTTAGTGCAGCATTTGAATAAGGTCCCATATCTCTTTCCTTTTTGAAAAGTGTGGAAAGTATGTTATATATATATTCACCATTTTGTTCTTTCTTTTCAAAATTCCCCAAATAAATGAAAAAAACAATTTTTTTTTGTCATGAAAGAAATTATATTAACTGAAAGGATAGACAAGCATGGTTTTTGTGAAACTAACAAATGTGTTGACTGACTAGCTAACTTTGGCTTGACTCTACAGCTTGGAAGTCATACTATCGATTCTCCCCCAACAACCCTTGTAAAATCTTATTGTTAGGGATCGTAGGGGTATTGTTACTTCCCGATTAGTTAGACAGTAAGCGGCTTTTGCCTCTCAAGAAAAAAAAAAAAAACAATAAGGATATACATAAGGACCAGGCCCAATAAACAGACACAACAAAGTCCAGCCAACTCTTTCGAAATAATCTCATCTTTAGTTGCACTTCATCTTTAGGTCCTTTAATGTAGCTGGATATGTGGTCCTTTAATGTAGCTGGATTATAGGGCCCACAATTTTGATAATAGGAGAGGGATGGAAACTAGTCAACCCTGTAGGCTTTATCCTTCCTCGTTATGGGCTTTAACTTGGGTTTGGATCCATGACAAGACGTGTAGCAAGAGATTAATGTTTTCCTACAATTACATGGACTTTAACCCATAACAAGCTCATGGGCTTTTATTACCATGGATGGCATCCATATGTCGGGTCAAAGCCCATATGAAGACTTGTGAAGTATGATGGGCTTTCAAGCCTACCACGCCTACTGAGGCTAAACCATTTTAGAAAAGGCAGCCTAAACTGAATTGTTTGGGAGGTGATATTTGAGTGATAAAACTATAGTGACACATAGTATGAATAAGTCCAAAACGAACCTGCAGATGTTAGGAGGCAATCAGCTTAAGCAGAGCCTTTGCACAAAGGCCATGAGGCCCATAACTTTTCATGTTAAGGGTTGTGATAATGAAGGTCCTGTATCTTATTCTTGGACCTTCACATAGAAAGCCCAAGTGCATCAACCAGATCAAGACACAATGAAAACAAAGGGAAAAGCTCAAGTACTTTTCTGGGCCAAAATTTTTGGGTTGTCAATTGGATTAATTGCGTCTCAACATAAATAACCCTAGGGAGCTTGGGTTCGATGTTGGAGGTCCAATCATATGAATTGTGCTTCATGGCTCTTATCGAATTGCATCGAGTTGGCCCATATTGACCCATCTGAGATGAAAAGGAATTCAGTATTAAAGTTGCTGAAAAAGTTCCGTTGAACTTATTTGAACAAGAAGAGCTTATTCTATTTTAAATAAAAGTTAAATAGGTCACAATGTGTAGGCTTGTAGAGAATAATTTTTTTTTTTTACCCATTCCCATGAGATTTGAATCATGGTTTTTCAACTTTTAAGAAGAGTAACTTACTACTAGACTACACTTAAATCTCTTAATTATTAGATACTCTTTTTTTTTTTAAATGTCATATTAATTATTATTTTGAATCCTTGAAGATCATGTCTATTTTTTATTTTGAATTATATAAAATACAAATTATAAGAAAGGAGTAGAGAAAATGAGGAAAATTGGACAACTAAAGGAAACAAAGCACCAATCAAAGTGGAAGATCACCATTGTTAACGTCATAGATATGATATGTCTTGAATGTGTCCAACTTATTGATGGTGTATAAAATTATGGATTTTTTTTTTATGAGGTATATAGTAAATTTGTTATAGTTATATGGATAAAAAGTATTTTAATTAGTTAACAAATGATAACCAATTATCATAAGTGGGGGTATTATTGTAATTAATTATAAATTATGTAAAGCCAAATTAGTAAAAAGAGAAATTTCTAATATTTTGACATGACATGTTTACACAATACAGACTAACGTGAATTAATCTCATGAAATAACAACTTGACATATGACTGTAATAAATTTATCACATGCCTCATGAAAGAATTTTCTTAAAATTATATACATGTAGAGTTTACATACTATACATAAATTCACATTCCAACGCTTAAAAGTTTTAAAGAATTTTTTCATAAATATTCCACAATGGCAGGGTGACGCCAATGATTAGATACTGAGTAAAAGCAATGACTAATAAGGTAGCTACCATGCATTTTCCTTTCTAGTCCTTACCAACATAATTAGCAAATGGGAAAAAAAAAAGAATCTGCAACTTGATCTGTTTGGACAAAGTGACTAGTAGGACGGAGAGACTCGTCCATTTTCATCCACATTAAGAAGGCTAATTCAAATAGTGTTAAAAATAGCTAAGAATTGAATAAAATAATTAAGTACTGATTTTACATAATAAAAAAAAATTAAGTTTAAATGACATTTTGACTTTTATTATACCAAAAAACAATAGGATTACAACACTTCAATGATTCAACGTATGGTAATCTCTGGACAACATGTTGAGCTCAGAATATACAATATTGTCTCTTGTGAAAAAATTACTTTCATTTCAGTTTGCATATTTAATACTATTTCTTCAAATCAAATCACATATGAGGGGCATTAGAACATATAATAGTCTTATATAGAAAAATCATAAACTCCAAAACTACTACACTCTAAAATCTTGCGCATAACAATTTCAAATGCAAAAACTATGAACTCTAAAATAACCATATAAGATCATGTTACTCCTAATATTAATTAATTTTAAAATGAAACTCCATGATTCTTAACAATATTATTAAATTCAGAATGACGCTCAAGACGGGTTGGACTCAATCAAATGTGGAATTCCAAAATAGTAAAAAATTTCAAGCTCACGATTTTATAAGGAAAATTTCAATCCCACTACCACTAGAACATGCCCATATAGGCTTATTTTGATGCTTCTTAAGATGGTGCAATGCAGAGGCTGGTAATCATATCAGCTTCTTATTCTGTGTCAACTGCTTACAATCTGAAGCCTTTGACTTCAATGAAGAGCCCCATTATATCGCGTAGCTTATTGTCAGTCTTACCATACGTCTTGTTAATAAAAATTGTGGTTACTGCAAGTGGAATTAAAATACCCATCATATTTGTCCCCACAACCAATAGTGAAACATTTGTTTCATTCACCAATCTTGAGAAGCTTGACCATGTATAAGAGCGGATTCAGAATAATTTGTGAGACAGAGAGATAACATGATTTTAGAGATTAAAAATGTTAAGAATTAGGTATTTTTTAGATTAATTAGTGGGGGCTATAAATTCTAAGTGATTTTGCACACCAAAAATATTAAACTATTATTATTAGGTTAAACTTAATTTAAACTCAAATTTTAATTACAATAGATCACTATCTATCTATTATATCTAATTTTTTGATGAAATTTTATTATAATATCAATAGAAACTGCAACCCGAACTCACACTAGTATTCATCCGTTCCTGATTAGCTACCTTATTTCTTCTTCTTTTACTATGTAGAAACGAGGAAAAATAGAGAATTGATTAGGTAAAGAATTTCGTGAAAGATTAGTCAGTCACGGTTAGGTAAAGAATTTCGTGAAGGATTAGTTACCATGTGAATGATGGATTTCACACTCCTTTTAATTTGAATTTGGTTGTAATTTCTACCATTGAGGCTGATATTTATTATCGCTTTGAATGACCACAAAGAAAAAAAAAAAGAAAAGTGACGGACTGATTTTGAAACAGGCTTTGACTCATTCCTTAGTTCAATCAAGTCAATAAAAACGGGTCGTAGCAGAGAATGAATTCGTTTATAATATTATAACGTCATAAAAAAAATTAATGACTATAAATTATTAATACAATTAAAAAAAATTATGAACATTTTAGAACTATTAAATTCTATTTATAACATTATTATGTTATGAAAGAATCTATACTAGTTGTCATTGCTACTAATTAATGATCAAGACATTTTACTTGCTCTGACATCTACGTATCACATATTTTGTGCGTACGTTCTTGAATCGCTGACGTCAATGAAAAAAATTTGCACGTTGTCATTAATTTTGTCCCAATTGGAGAATTTTAAAATTATTAAATATTATTTATAACATTATTATGTTACGAATGAATCTATACTACTTGTCATTGCTACTAATTAATGACAAGACATTTTACTTGCTCTGACATCTACGTATCACATATTTTGTAAGTGCGATCTTGAATAGCAGACGTCAATGAAAAAAATTGTCAAAAGTCTTTCTTAATTGTTACTTGCCATGGATTCCAGCTCTGAATCCTACAAATAGGTCGTTCTTTGAGATCCTAAACCTGCACAAGAAGTTCAACTGACACCATCATGAAGGTAAGTTATCATCTTCTGAATTTGCTTCTCATAATGTTGTAACGTTATTAGAAATATCAATGATAATTATAAACTATTGAGTACGTAATTGTTTAGACAGTTTTTTACAATTGACTACTTACGCATAACGTTATAAAAATATTATGATATTATAAAAAAAATTCGATAGCAATGAACTATCGAGTCACTGTGTAGATACTCAAGCATAATATTACGATAGGATCCAAGCTTTAGATTCAGCCAGTGGCGGACCCAGACACTTACACTCAGGATGTGCACTCGTACACTAAGAGAGTTCAGCATGTGCATAAAATATCAAATATAATAATTTTTTTTTTTAAAATACCAAAATACAAAAAAAAAAATTATTTATTTTTCCAAGGTGAGAATGTGCACGTACACATCCTCACCTTAAGGTACATCCGCCCATGGATTCAGCTGCATATCAAACCCTAAATTTTACATTTTTTTTTTTTTTTGAAGTTGTTCAATTTCATTTAAGCTACTCATGTTTCCTTTCCATGCCACAGAAAATTCAGCTCAAAGTCGACATACACTCCGATAAATCTAAGACTGATTTGCTGAAAGTAGTCAGCAAACTTGAAGGTAAAAACTCGAATTGTTTCTTGATTCATATACGATAGGTCAGAATTGGCTTCACAACATATATGTATAACATGTTTATCGTAAAACATGTGATATCGATGATAACAGGTGTTGACCAAATATTGGTGGAGAAGGAGAAGGGAATGTTAACTATTGTTGGAAGTGTCGACCCAGTGCTGCTCACAAAAAAAATCAGAAAGGCTAAGAAGCATGCAGAAATTATCAGTGTTGGACCACCAAAGAAGCCTAACCCGAAACCTGACTCTCCGGATTCATCTCAAAATTATAAACCTTTTCCTCTTAGTTACTATCACTATCCAGCAGTTGTAGTCAGCTATGATCCATACGACAACAGACTTTGTAATATTCTTTGAAAACAATATATCTAGTGGCAGATGCAACATTGGGCCAGTGCGGGATTCATAATTTTTTTGAATATCTATGTATTTTTAGTTCAAAATAATTCTCACGAAAGAAAAATATTTATTCGTATTTATGTGAATCATGTATTATAGCTATTCGTCCCTATATATATATTTCTTTTCTAGAATGACAAATTCTTAAGACAGAATTTTTTTACTCACCACAAGAATCAATCTTCTTATTCTTAATTGCTTAGTATTCTCTTCTTCAATGTCTCTCTATTTCAACACTCCAAAATCTCCTATTTCTTTCCCTTACCAATATTTCGGCCTAAAGTAAAATGGAAGGTGAACAAATGTCTAATGCAGTGAAAATGATTTTGTGATTGATTTTTATTTTTATTTTTTTATTAGTATTTTTATTTTTTCCTCTTTTGTCAATGGTCGAGTTGACTTTGCCAAACTCATGCAACTGAGATTTCAAAACTTACATGAGGCATTCAGCCGGTCTGGGATATTTACACACATGGACGAATTTAAAATTTTTATTGGTGAGAGTTAAATAGCCTAAATTATTCCATTTAACATGTTTTATACGTATAAATAATTTTTTTTAGTGAGGTTAAATTGGTTTTTAGACAAAAATATTTCAAAATACACATATTTTTAAAAAAATTTGGGATGAGTAGAGACGATAAGCCCCACTCATTCATGAATACCTTCGCCCTTACTCATACACAAGGAGGCTGGATTACCAAACTGCCTGATGTAATTTTTTTTCCAAATCATTTGATAAACAGAAAGAGTTTGAATCTTTTCCGGAGCAAAATAATGTCATTTTCTCACTATTCATTTTAAAAGGGTATTGGAGAATAGACAAATCAGGCAATACTGCTTCATGCTAAAATTCAACTAAGCCTTTGATGCTGCATAATGTATAGTTTAATCGGCGGATGATTTTTAGACATCAGAGATTATGGTTTTTTTGAAAGTGTTCTTTTTTGTTTTGTAGAACAATTTTCTATAACAGTTTTTAAAAATAATTTTTAAGAACAAAAGAACAGAAAATCTGTTTGACTAAAATTGTTCTGTAAACAAGTTTTCAAAATAAAGATACCTTTATAATTATATGAATTATTTTTTTATAGAACTACAATTTTTTTACTTAATTAATTAATTTATTTAAAATAAAAATATAATTATTAATTAATCAAATAATAATCTTAATAAATAAATAAATAATTAATTAATGATTAAAAATATTTAATTTTATTTTATATTAAAATATTTATTTATTAATTAATTATAATTATTAATTTATAATTTGAGGATTTTAAACTTTTTAATAAATTAATTTAATTAAAACATTAATTCATAAAATAATAAATTACTTAATAAAATTTTGTTAATAATAAAAACTAATGAAGTAATTTATTATTAGTTTAGTAATGGGTTATTCCAAATTTTTTAATTAATTTAATTAATAAGTAATATAAATTTTATAAATAAAATAATAAATTACTTAATAAAAATTTATTTTAAAAAACTAGTTAATAATTTATTAATTGATTATCTTAAAATTTTTAATTAAGTTATTAAATTAATTAAATATTAATTTATTAAATTTACTAACTTAAAATTAGATTAATTGAATTATTACTTATTACTTATTAATTGATTAGTTTTTATTAATTAAAATTTCTTTGATTAATTATTAATAATAATTAATTTAAGATGTGTTTAAGGGTGTGGGGGAGGGTTGGTGTTGGAGAAAACAAGAACACATGAAAACAAAATGTGTTTTTGAAAACAATTATAAAAAATAACTCATGGTAAACAAGTTAGTAAAAGCCCCAAGATTAGTAAAATCGAAAAGCCATTTATTCTCCATAGACTTTAAAAGGCTAGATATTTGCCCGTAAAATATCAAATACACAAGCATGGTACTTATTCTTAGTACTTTATTATTTTTTTCCTAATAAAATTCATCAATTTTATCATATGCAATCCTAGTTGATTCAAATGTAATTATTAATTCTCTTATATGTAGTTATCATTTCATAGAACATTAGCTATAATATAGGTACATATCAAGTCGTTCTCAATTTGAGATCAATTGTTAATTTTATTCGAAGGGCTACCATTCCATCTCTTTACCAAAATCAATTGTGAGTAGCTTATAAGTGCATATTTTAGTTTGAATAAAAATTCTGATCAATTATTTTGGATTGGTAAATTTAAAGTCTAAGTAGTTATGCTAAGTCTACGACATTAATCACATTAAACACGGCGAAAATCTTTAGTAATTGAAATGAACAAAAGAACCCGAAAAATCCATCAAGTCGGTCAAATAGGATGGTAATAACCGTAACCAATAGGCCTTTGTTTGTTTAATGAAATACCAACTAGGATTATCATCAGTCATCAGTTCTTGATCCAAATTTTATAGCACATAGACTGATTCCTTGATCAATAACTGCCTAATATCAAGTGTTTTTTAAATTTTATTACTAACATTGTAATTAGAGACCATACAAGTCACAAAATCTCAGTTTATGAAACCTTCGTTATGCGGATGCAACGATAATGTGTCACAAGCAATAATATGCATTGGACGTACATCAACCAGATATGTATAATCAATTTTTTGCAATTATTATAACAATCTTTGGGATGACATAATATTTTAACCAAAACTTTATTGAATTATATTATTGTTCGTCCTAGTACTTCATTTCACGTACTAATTATAAGACTTGGTCCGAGAATTTCTGAACTATTCCATCGTTGAAGCACTTATGCATATATTTTAGATTTTAGATTTTTTTTTTTTTATTCAAGGGAGCCTTAAACCATTTTACATCACTTAAAATGTTGCATAAGAGGATGAGTTTCGAGACCTCTCGCATCTAAGGCGATAATCGTAACACTAAACCAAATGGGCAGTGGTATTTTTAGAATAATTTCACAATCTTATAATGAAGATCCTTATTATTTGTTCTGCGTGAAGCACACGTTAATAGAAGACTCTAAGAGTCGACACAATTGTTTCATGCCAACTTGGAAAATTGTAAGAATTCCAAAACTTATTCTCTACTTATTATTTCGAATTCATTTCTTCAGGTTCCAATCCTGTAGGAAGAGCATTGAATTCTCTCTCTGATTTGCACTGCCATGAAGGTAATGTTTGATCTTTTAGCTCAGCATGCTAAACAAAATTAACAGACTCGGATTTGAATCCCCTTGTAACATTACTGATCATATAATGTTATATAACGTTATCAGGAAATACTTAAACTTTGAGTTATTTACTTATATTGAACAACTATACATGTTTAGCACTAATGTTTCTGTTACCCCCCTTGCTGCAACAAAGAGCTATAATATTAATTGACTTGTGTTTTGCCAAAATTATACTTTGGTTGAATTTAATTTGATTCTGCATATTTGCTTGGAAAGTTTTGATTAATAGGTTTACCATCCTTACAAGAAAATCGAAAAGGTAAATTGGCATTTCCTTAATTGCTTGAGTTGAGGTGTTTTTATTTCAAAAGGAAAGTTGCCTTATTTAAAGATTTGCTTGAAGACAAAATCATTCCATAAACAGACTCAAGCACGGATTACCTTGTGGAGGTTTTAGGCAATTAATTCAGCATATATATAGAGCCTCACATGACTGGAAGGAGTGTGTGAAACAGAGCAGAAAAAGAAGATTGATTTGAGTATTTCGAGCTATCAGGTTTTTGCTATAGCAGATTGACAATGTGCTGCGACAAGAGTCAGTAACATAGGAAATCTGATAAAGCATATGTTGTTGCAGCAGACTGTGAAACAGATAGCTTATTTATGCTTCCGCTATGCTTATTATTTTAATCTTTGATAGGAAGAGTTTTTGTTTGTTTATTGTTTTGTACATTCTTCGGGAGAAGAAGGTGTAGTTCTCGGGAGAGAACGTTACAAGTCGAGGGGAACTCGCCAAACCTAGGTTCATTAAGGAGTTTGTCATCAAGGCGTCAAACGTCAAGAGAAAGTCTTTAGTTGTGTAAGTCCATTGATGTTGTAACTTGTGATTTATTAATGAAATAGGTTTGTTGGACCAGGGGAGGTCTTGTGGATGTAGACCGCACAATTGAACCACGTTAAATTTTGGTGTCTTTACTTTCTGCATTCGTATATTTGATTTGTTTAATTCTTCTTACAACAAGGTAATAACCAGAAACTATCAAGTGGCATCAAGAGCAGGTAACTGAACTGACTCAGTTAGATCTTTGGAAAGGTTTTTCTGGTTATTTTTGCAGATATGGACACTCTACATGATGGCATATCAATCAATAACCACTTCTTCTCGATGGCACAAACTATTCATATGGGAAGGCACGGATGAAAGCTTTTATTAAAGCTATTGATGAAGCTGCTTGGTGAGCTGTGTTAAATGGATGGGAATACCCTACTGCCACAACTGCTAAAGGCACTGTTGAAAAGAAATATGAATTGCAATTGACCAAAGCTGAAAACTTGGCAGCCACCAACAATTCAAAGGCGTTGAATGCTATTTTTAATACCGTTGATCTGAATCAATTCAAGCTTATTTCATCTTGTGAAATAGCGAAAAAAGCTTGGGAAATCTTACAAACGGCATATAAAGGTACTGCTGTAGTAAAAGTTTCAAAATTGCAAATACTTGCAACAAGGTTGAAGAGTTACGGATGCACGAGGAGGAAACCATTGCTGAATTTAATGCTAAGCTTTGTGACATAGCAAACGAAGCTTTCGCAATGGGAGAAAAATACTCAGACTCAAAGTTGGTAAGAAAAACATTGAGGTCACTTCCTGATAGGTTTGCTATTAAGGTTGTATCATAAAGCTTGATGAGCTAATGGGGTCTTTGCAAACCTTTGAGATGATATTCAAGCAGAAAATAAAAGAAAAAGGGCATTGCACTGCAAGCAGAAACTCAAAAGCGAGAGGATGAAGATCCTTTTGATGATGATGAATTGACGGAATCTCTGGCCCTTCTAACGAAGAATTTCAAAAAGGTGTTTAAAAATAAAAGAATCAAGCTAAAGGCCCAAAATTCACAAGCCTTGGCAAAAATCCTCATGCTGTAGCAAATACTGAAACCTTCAAGAAGCAGAACAAAAAAATGCCTGATGGAAAGAAAAAGAATAAAGGAATTCTATGTTGGGAATGTGAAGGATTTTGTCACATTCAATCTAAATGTGCCAATACCTTGAAAAGAAGGAAGAAAGCCATGAATGCTGCATGGAGCGATAGAGAATCAAAAAGTAGCAATAACAGTGATGAAGAGCACATAAGCAACTATGTTGCGTTCTGTGCTGCAGTAGTGCAATCAGACGTTGAGATAGAAACTGAACCCGCTGCAGCAGAATTAGCAACAACATCAGCAGCAAGATTGGTTATATCAGATGGTGAAACTGATTCTAAATTGGACAGTGATAAAGAAGAAGACAAATTTATAAGGACCTATAAAACGATGTACCAAAAATGGCTAATCGTGTGTAGGGTGAATCAAGATCAACTAGCCAAGATTGCCGAACTTGAAAAGGAAAAGGCTAAGTTGCAGCAAAAAGTCGACATGCTGCAACAGAAACTGTCACAGATTCAGCGAGGCTTTAAAATGATGAACTCAGGTACAGAAAAGCTTGATTACATGTTATCTATTCAAAAGTCTTGCAGGGATCATACTAGATTGGGATATCAAGGAAGAACATCAACAAGTCAAACTGTTTTTGTCAAAGAAGTTGGAAAATAAAAAATGGAACAATATGTTGCAATAGAACTTGGCACAAAAACAGGAACTTCACAGGTAAGCAAGGTTATTCCTATTTGTCATTATTGCTTCACTCCTGGTCATATCAGACCTCATTGCTACAAGCTTATGAGAGCATTAAAAAGGAGAAAAATAACTTATCTCCACCTGTCGCAGCAAAAGGTAAAACAGATTTGGGTAAGAAAGTCTCTTATAACTTGTCTTGTCTTTTATACTGCCTTGAAAGCATATTCTACTAACTCTTGGTACTTTGACAGTGTAGGCACATGACAGGTGAACGAGAAATTCTCGAAAATTTCAAGGCATGCAATGGAGGAGAAAAAACTTTTGGCGATGGTGAAAAAGGCCGTGTTCTTGGAAAAGGAACTCTTGCTTTTAAAGGCTTTCCAAGATTGAAGAAAGTGTTGCATCTTGAAGGACTCAAAGCAAACCTCATTAGTATTAGTGAACTGTGTGATCAAGGATTGCTTGTAAACTTTACCAAAGATTGTTTTGAAATAATTAATAATTCTAACAAATGTGTTCTTGCAGGAAGTAGATCAATGGATAATTGCTATATGCTTTTGTTCCACATGAACAAAATTTTGTTTGTCAAAAGAATATAGTTGGTAGTACTAAACTGTGGCACTTCAAGTTAGGACATCTGAATTTCAAAACTCTAAGCAAAATTGTGAACACAGGTATTGTTTGAGGAGTTCCTAGACTAAAAAGATTGAAGCATAAGGTTTATGGTCCATGTCAACTTGGAAAGCAGGTAAAGACCACTCATAAACAGCTGCAACAGATTGCCACGAAAAGGACTTTGGAATTCTTGCATATGATCTTATGGGTCCTATGCAAACTGAAAGCCTTGGTGGAAAAAAAGTATGTGTTTGTTTGTGTTGATGACTTTTCTAGATGTTCATGGGTTGAATTTTTGAGATCTAAATCTGATACTATTGATGCATTCAAAAGATTGTGCGTAAAGGATTGTCACATAGGAAAAATTATTAGGATAAGGAGTAATCATCTACAAAAATCACAAAGTATTTAGATCCGCCCATTGTAGGAGTAGGAGAAGGTCCCCAAATATCAGAGTAAATTAAATCAAAGCAGGCAGAAGATTTAGAATCACTTTTATTAAAGGATAAAGCAGGTTGTTTGCCAAGTTGACAAGGGAGACAATCAAACTTTTCAATTGACACTTTTCCTAATGAACCTGCAGAAACTAGAGGTTGAAGTTGTTCCAATGAGGCATGTCCTAATCTAGAATGCCAGAGATAAAGTGAGGAATGTGTTAACGAGGACATGACTAGAGCAACAGTGTGAAGGTGTGATGGAAGATGTAGACTGATGAGTTCAAAGAGTCTTCCAACTTTACGGCCTATCCCAAGAATCTGTCCGGTACTGGGGTCCTGTACACGACAACCAGAATTAGAAAAAGTGACAACGAGACCGAGATCACATAATTGGCCAACAGAGAAAAAGGCTAAGAATAAGTTTAGGAACAAGATAAGTGTTTGGAAGTGATGCAGAAGAAGTAGAGATTATTCCTATATGACTGACATGCATAGAGTTTTCGTCAGCTGTATAAATAGAGGGTTTATGGGAAATAGGCATTATTTTGTTTGTCAAACTTGAAGAGTCAGCGGTCATATGATTTGAACAGGTAGATTCAAAGTACCAAGTAGACTTACCAGCCGTGGCAGACAATGCAATGGAAGAAGAATGACTAGATTAAGCAAAAACCTGCTTAAGAACTTCTTGAAGATCTATATGTGACATAGATAAGGTCGATGGGTCAATGGTAGTGTTAGTGGCAACAATTGAGGACCCATCTTTTGTAGTGACAGTAGCAGAGTGTGAGGTGGACATTGGATGTGGACCCTTAGGAGTAGCACATTTGGAATTGTTTTCACGAGAATTCCTGTTAGGATTGCGATAATAATCACTTTGGAAGTGATTAGGTCCAGTTTTCTTGCAAAATGTGCAAGTCCTGGTAGGACAATTGATTAGTGTATGACCATATTTATGGCAATATTTGCAGTATTGTTGAGCAGAAGGCAAAGAGACTTGGTTTTTTGGTGCATGATTCGATGTCGCAAGTACCATATCAGAAGATCGATGCTTATTTTGAGACTGAAGTCGAGTTTCCTCTAAAAGAAGTTCTTGACCTGCTTGCTCTAGTATTGGAAAAGGATTTCGATGAAGTAAAGAGGCACGAACAGGTTCAAAGTCATCGCGGAAAGCCATAAGAAAGTGAACAAGTCGACTTTTATCTCTCCAAACAACAAATTGTTCTGCATCCTCAGTACATTTCCAAGTAGGTTCGAAGGATGTAAGTTGATCCCAGATAGCATACATCTACGACAATAAGTTGTTGATTGATTGACCAATCTCTTGGTGCATGGAGTGAAGATTGATGACAAGCTGATATTGATGAGCTCCATCTGCAGTAGTATACCTTTGTGTGAGAAAATCCCAAACCTCTTTGGCCGTACAAAACGTCCAAACTGAAGACTTATGGAGGTAATACAAGTATTGCGAAACCAAGTAATAATTTGATGGTGTTTGCTATCCCATTCTTGAAGTCATTCAACATACTTATCATCAGATTCGCCTATTGTTTTCACAAGTTCTTAAGCATCCCCAGTAAGTAATCTCTATAATTTACGACCTTGAAGAAAGCTAGTCATAGCGTGGGCCCAAGGTACGTAATTGGTTCCATCAAATATGATATTAATAGGTTGAGGAACATTTGAGTGATCCATTTTGTAGACAAAACTGGTATTTAGAGTTGGAATTTCAAAAAACGAATTGCAAAAATGAAATTCGGACGTCAAAAAACCTTAGGAATGACCTTGTCAAAATTTTTTTTTTTTTTTGGGCTGACGTGGCAAATGATATCATCAAGGCCTTGTTTGGTATGCTGAAATGCTGGAAAATATTCCAACAACGCAGTGTTCTTTTGACGGAAGGTGGAAGTGTGTTCCACGATCGAATTTTATGTTTTTGGTATCGCTAAAATCCTCTCGACGAGTAGAACATTCTGGTGGGGCGTGTGTTACTGTTCACGATGTGTACAGTAACGAATAGTGACGAACAGTTGGTGGTAGTGTTATTTGATTTGAATTGATATCAATGGTGTAAGCAATGCAAAATATAAAATATATGAGTTTTGTATTGTGAGATGACAGTGGCACAAGCTACTAGAATGGTAGCTCTTATACCATGTCGAAATACTGAACATTAGTGAAGAAGAAGATAACGAGCAAATGAGAAGAAGAAGATGATTTCTTGTGTGTCTATTTGCAATGCTTACGACTGCCTTATATAGGCTGAGTAAGGCTACTTTACATCATTATAATATACCATTGTACCTAACTAGCTGCATTAGCACTCACCTAACTAGTTGCACTAACATATACCTAACTATCCACTAACATGATTTATACCCATACCGTATTACCGATCCATGAACCTCTTTACATTTGTTTTCAGCCTTGATCTTTTCACAAGATTTAAGCAAAAATGTAAAAGTCATACTATTAGGATGACAATAAGACGACGTTCTGACCATGTGATTGTAATATAGTATCGCTTGAAGAGGATCTTGGCTTTGGGAAAATGCTTTGATGAGTCTGTTTGAAATGGAGGGAATGGTTAGATAGTCGATAGTGATGATGTGGGCATGTAATATTTGAAGTATTTTTTGAGTGTTGGATTGTTGTAAAAGAGTAAGGATTTGATAGGGTTTTGACATGCGGACTCATTTGAAAGTTCGTTGTGTAGATTTAAAGCTAGGTTTGCCACGAGCACACACTTGGAGGTTTTTTTTTTTTTTGTATAATTATAACAAGGTGGAAATCGTAATTCGAACTCAGACTTTTTCTTTGTAACAGGTGACTATCGATTGTTTCACCCAACTCTTGAGTCTCATTTAAGAAAACTTTTAGAAACATGAATTTCTTGATTTATTAGAAATCTTGAAGTGTAGAGATTTTTTTTTTTCACTTGACATTCTTCATGTATAGATCCGTTAGTTTTAAAAGCATTTCAATCAAAACGAATGAGGTCCTAATACCTTCATGTATAGTTCAGTGACACTTTACCCATATTATGCCTAAAATATTTTGAGACAAAATAATATTGCTTTCTATCATAACGTTAAACATTAGAATAAAGAAAGGTATTTCTCTACTTCATCTCAATATTGTTAGAATTAGCGTGTATCCTAAAGACCACTTGTATACGTATATTGTATCTTTTAGATATTTACATTTAATGTTTAATGCTATTTTATTTATATGAGCATGTTTTCTTTCACAATTATGTGGATGTGTATGTATTTGCTCATTGGATCAAGTGAATGACTTGAGCATATGGTGGTTATATACAGAACTCCCCAAATTATGGTTACTCGTTTTCATGAACTTTATTCATAATTAAATAGTGAAATTGGACACTTCACTATGGTATAAATTATAAAGAGAGAGTCTCCTATTTGTAGAGTGACTTGTCTTGGTCATTGAAGGAATTTCTCAATTCATCTCACTAATGCGTATGTCACGCATTGAACTGGACCACCAGAGGTATGATATCTGAAACATTATTATCAGTGTATAGATGTCAAAAGCACATACAACTATCAAGTAGAGCAATTCTCTTAATTTTGAGCATGTGTGGATGATTAAAGAAGTCAGGTTCTTACACTTTGAACCACTATGGGTAAGATCCCCATTGGTAGGTCAACAGTTCTGTGGTTTGCGTGTCTGGATCTAATCAATTGGGACATGCACATATAATATAGAATCTATACTATAATCACTGCTATAGAAGTATCCAATTGATCATCCTAAATTTGTGCACAATGATATAATTGTTTAGAATGTAACAAGTATATTACACTTGTGGGTCGCTCCCTAGGACAAATGAATAATGTCTAGTAGATGATTAGATTGTGGATTAGAGATTCTAAGGGTAAAATATAGTCAATAGGGTGATAGTACAAGTAAAAGACCTGTATTGGCTATATGTGAGTATATAGAGGCATCTCGGTCATTTCACTTAGTAGGTAAAGGATAAGGGTCGTATTTCGTACCGCTGGCCTCTATTTGATACATTGATTGTCTTGGAATATAATCGTAATTTTTTAATGGATTAAGTTAAGGTTAAAGCGGTCACAATATTGTTATTAAAGTCAGGACAGTCAAAAAGATTGAAGGGATGTCTTCCATTCGTGTTCTAACTCGCGTGATGATTTTTTGGAACAATATCCAGTGTACTTCACCATCTTTGTGAGGCATTAATTGTTGAGTTCTAAGCCAACAACAAAGATATAATAGCCTTACTTTATACTATTTGAATAAATTACACACTAGTTACGTGATTATCGTGTCTTTAGGGAAGTTAACAAATATGCAAATTAGCTCGCAAATTTTGGGTTGCAGCAAGTTTTGGGAGTTCAAACAATTGATCAAGATAGACTGCGTCCACTTCTTGAGTATGATAAATGGAGTACAACATTCCCTAAATTTATGAGTTTTTAACTCTGGGCGACTCACCTCAATTGTAACTATAAAAAAAAAGTTTGTCTTCCATCGAATTGGTTGTCAATTGCACCTTTATAATTAGCAACTGTTTTAGATGCTAATTTCAGTCCCATTGGTGTGGTTTGAGCACTAGCGGTGCTAGTAAGAACATTGGTGTATAAGTGCACATCCTGACTTCGGGAATATATATATATATATATATATATATATATATATATATATATATTAATTTTTAGGTGTTAAAATAATAAGGAAATAGAGGACAACTAAAAAAAAACTTGTCAGTCTTCATTAAACATACAATCGAACAATGATTTTTATTAGATGGAGTTGAAATTTGGTCAGCAAGTTCGGGGCTTAAGTGTAACGACCCCACTCCCCACGTGGAGCCCACGCAGAGTCTCACAGGGCCATCACTACCGAGGTATTGTCCGCTATTGGAAACCTGGCCCGCAGGCACAGGTCCCTCACAGGTTTGTTCCTTCGAGGATCTCTCCTCAAAAAGAGCCTCGGCTGATACAAGGAACTAAGCCCTTATATCCAGCTCTCTCACTTCCAAATCTTCCGATGTGGGATTGTATTACCACATTCCACCCCCCTTAAGAGGCCCCGCGCCCTCGCGGGCACAAGCACAAGGGAATACTAGCTGTGATACCATTTTTAAAGACCCTACTCCCCGCGTGAAGCCCACACAGAGTCTCACAGGCTATCACTACCAAGGTATTGTCCGCTATTGGAAACCTGGCCCGCAGGCACAAGCCCCTCACGGGTTTGTCCCTTCGAGGATCTCTCCTCAAAAGGTGCCTCGGCTGATACAAAGAACCAAGCCCTTATATCCAGCTCTCTCACTTCTAAATCTTCCGATGTGGGATTGTGTTACCACATTAAGCTTCTACAATATCTTAATAGTGCAGACCAATTTTAAAGCTCTCTAAGGTCGTTTTCTGTTGCGTGCATAGTTGCTCAATTTCTTTTTATTTTTGTGTATAAGTTATTGTTTTAATGTATACACATTATGTTAAGATTTCTAATTTATTATTTGTTGAGTAAGGCATTAATAAATTTTTTAATAGAAATTCAAATTTTGAGCAATAATTTTCCTCCTAATTTAATGAAAGTGACTTTTTTTTTGTTTACCATGACTATAGTTATTTCCCTCTTAGTGTATATTATGTCATTAATATATTGATGGGGACTAATGTGTTAAGACGTCATATATGTTTTAGTGCTTACATTTTTGTAATTGCTATAAAGTACATTATGTAAGGGAAAGTTATGCTTTGAAGTCTTCGGTGTTTGTGTTTTATAATGTACCTAAATTAAATACTGATTTAGTTATATCATATTGTGATTTATTATCATCACAAACATAATTTTAAGCATAAAGCCAACACATTTTTTATAATTCGTATAACAAAAATTATATACAAATGAGTGTCTCGATCCCTAGTAATGACTTTACAACTTTAGTATCTATCTTAACCCCAGTAACTAGCTCCGCCATTAGATTTCAGTGTTTATTTATAACTTGTTAGCATTTCATGACCGAAAAGGGAGGGAAAAAAACCCCATTTTACTTTCGTATAGCAGTGTAACCTTTAGCTTTCCAATCCTTCTTTCTTGGGTAGAGGAAGTAGATTATTTAAAAGATACATAACTCCGATTTATATATTTATATATATACCGTTCGTGAAATATATTTATACTTGAAAAAAGTTGGATAACGACATTTAAATAAAATTACTGGTTTATAGATCTAAAAAAAGAGAAGGAAAGAAGACACTTACCATGAATGAACTATACTTATATCTATATAACTTATCCCACCTACCGTGACAAAGACATGATTTGATTTTGGTTTGATTATCAGACGTAGAATTCTAAATATCAACAGTAAAAATAAGACATTAACGAGGTATATGTTTAGTACAACTAATTCTAAATTTTCATTCCGACCAACAACAAAAAAAATCTACATTTTCATGATGAGCTTGTAGGGCATTAAAGTAATGACCATAATTTTCAAGCTGCAATTAAACATATGATTGCGTTTAAACTATCATCTAATTAGTAATGGACCTGATCAGTCACAGATCTGTACGTGGTTAATTGAATTCCAACTTGCTTAAATGTATGGCAACCCTATCCAACTGCACCTTTTGGAATGCTGCAGAAAATGGTAACAGCTTGGAATGTGAAACATTTACAAGATTAAGAGTTAAGACACAACAATATGTTGGGGATTGAACTTTTAATTAGGTAATGACTACATGCCAAGATTCAAGAAAAGAAGATGATAGTATACCCAAGAGTTTGGTAGCAATTTGTTTTGACTAAAGATCTCGAGTTTAAACTTATAGTTTCACATTATAAATATTGTATGGCCTACAGGCAAATTCAATTTTTTTTTTTTACTAGAGTCTAAAATACATCATTTTTCAATTACTTGAGCTTTTTAAAGTAGGAGCTAATTTATCTTTTTAACTAAGAAGATATAGATATTTAAATTTTCTTCTTGAAAAATACATAAAATTTTTAAACGTTCTTTTTGGCTAGTGAGGGCTACAATCCCCACTGCCCCTAGTATAAATCTACCACTATTGCGATCTCGTAGACTAACTTGAAATATTAGTTGGACCGTGCCGTTTCACTATGAGATTTGTAATCTTCTTTAGAGTGAGTTGCTCTTTATTAAAAAGAAAAAATGAGAAAGATTATAACAGGTAAGTAGTCAAGATGTTTGGCTTCTTGGTCAAATTAATGAAGTTAACATCTGAGCTCAAAGATTTAATGATACACAATGTGGAAATTGTTGTGGACCAAATAATTCATTAGTCAAGATGTTTAACATGATGTCACTTCTCAGTGAGATGAAGTTAACATCCAAGTTACAAGAACTCAAGGTCACTGTGTCCATTCATATAGTGAGAGAATTCGATATACTATTTTTTCTTTTAACCAAAGAAAAATGTTTTTTTTTTCTTTTTCTAATTTAGGGTGCGTACATGTTTGTTTGCAAGAAACTAGTTTTACTGCAGCATTTGGATAAGGTCCCATGTCTCTTTCCTTTTTGAAAAGTGTAGAAAGTATGTCATATATATATTCACCATTTTGTTCTTTCTTTTCAAAATTCCCCAAATAAATGAAAAAAACAATTATTTTTTTTGTCATGAAAGAAATTATATTAACAGAAAGGATATACAAGCATGGTTTTCGTGAAACCAACATATGTGTTAACTGAGTAGCTAACTTTGACTTGACTCCACCGTTTGGAAGTCATACTGTCGATTCTCCCCCAACAACCCTTGTAAAATCTTATTGTCAAAGATCGTAGGGATATTGTTACTCCCCGATTAATTAGCCAGTAAGTGACTTTTGCCTCCCACGAAAAAAAAAAAACAATAAGGATATACAAGAGGACTAGGCCCAATAAAAAGACACAAAAAAGTATAGCCAACTCTTTCGAAATAATCTTATATTTAGTTACACTTCATCTTTAGGTCCTTTAATGTAGCTGGATGTGTGGTCCTTTAATGTAGCTGGATTATAGGGCCCACAATTTTGATCGTAGGATAGGGACGGGAACTAGTCAACCCTGTAGGCTTTATCCTTCCTCTTTATATAGGCTTTAACTTAGGTTTGAATCCATTACAAGACGTGCAACAAGAGATAAGGTTTTCCTACAATGACATGGACTTTAACGCATAACAAGCTCATGGGCTTTTATTACCATGGATGGCATCCATATGTCGGGTCAAAGCCAATATGAAGATTTTGTGAAGTATGATGGGCTTTCAAGCCTACCACGCCTACTGAGGCTAAACCATTTTAGAAGAGGCAGCCTGAACTGGATTGTTTGAAAGATTATATTTGAGTGATAAAAATATAGTGACACATAACATGAATAAGCCCAAAACGCAACCTGCAGATGTTAGGAGGCAATCGGCTTAAGTAGAGACTTTACACAAAGGCCATGAGGCCCATAATTTTTCATGTTAAGGGTAGTGATAATGAAGGTCTTGTATCTTATTCTTGGTCCTTCACATAGAAAGCCCAAGTGCATCAACTAGATCAAGACACAACGAATACAATACAACTAAAACAAAAACAAAGGGAAAAGCTCAAGTACTTTTATGGGCCAAGATTTTTGGGTTGTCAATTGGATTAATTGTCTCAACATAAATAACCATAGGGAGCTTGGGTTCGATGTTGGAGGTCCAATCATATGAATCGTGCTTCATGGCTCTTATCGAATTGCATCAAGTTGGCTCATATTGACTCCACTTATAGTTTTATAGTAGGCTTCACTCCTCCTATTAGATGATATGTTGCCCATCTGAGATAAAAAAAAGAATTCAAGATTAAGTTGCAAATTGAAAAAGCTCCGTTGAATTCTTTTGAACAAGAATAACTTATTTCATTCTAAAATACGTCAGAACGTGTTCTCATGGACCTCAGCAACATTGGCAGCCAAGCTCCACACTATTCAGTTTAATGTTTAATTGCAGTAAATGGGCTTGTAGATAACAATTTAGTTATTAGATGCTCTAAGTTTTTTTAAAAATAAATAAATGTCTTATTAATTATTATTTTGAATCCTTGAAGATCATGTCTATTTTTCAAAAACGAATGTCACACATTTTCAAATGAGATGTTTATTTGGACTCGTATTTTGTTCGTACACAATTAATGGAGGCCTTCTCGACATATGTTGCAACGTCTTCAATAGTATGCTCTTATTTCGTCTTTCTCTTAATAAGTCATCAAATTTGCAGCTGCTTTGGGAAACAAAGGACGAAATACAATCGTTCTAGACTAATAGTTCATAATGTGAAACTTTTGGATTTTGAATCATATAAAATACAAATTATAAGAAAGGAGTAAAGAAAATGAGGATAATTATATTTAGACAACTAAAGGGAAACAAAGTACCCAATCAAAGTGGCAGATCACCAATGTTACTGTCATAGATATGGTTTGTCTTGAAAACGTCCAACTTATTAAATAGTGTGTAAAATTATGCACATGTAGAGTTTACATCTATACATAAATTCACATTCCAACCCTTAAACGTTTTAAAGAATTTTTTCATAAATATTCCACAATGGTAGGCTGACACTGTTACGCCCCTTGCTGCAGCACGTGTTATGAAGATTGATTGGCTTGTGTTTTGCCAAAATTATGCTTTAACTGAATTTAATTATAAGATATGCATATCTATTTGGCGAATTCTGTTTGACAGGTTTACTATGTTAAAAAGCAAATAGAAAAGGCAAATTGACAGTTATTGAAGTTTTCTTATTCAATAAAGGAAGGTTGCCTTATTCAAGATTTGCTTGGAGACAAAGTCTTCCCATAAAACTTAAGGCCCAAGCACGGATTACCTTGTGGAGATTTAGGCAATTAATTTAGCATATATATAGAGAATCACACGATGGAAAAGGTGCAGAAAACATAACAGAAAATGGTGATTTATTTGAAGATTTCGAGCTGTCAAGTTTTGCAGTAGTAGATTGACGATGTGCTACAACAAAAGTCAGTAACATAGGAAATCTGATAGAGGATGTGTTGCTGCAGTAAACTGTGAAACAAACAACTTATTTATGGTTTCGCTATGCATATTGTTTTAAACTTTAATAGGAAGAGTTTTTATTTGAATATTATTTTGTTTATTCTTTTGGAGAAGAAGGTATAGTTTTCGGGAGAGAACATCGTAAGTTGAGGAGAACTCGTCAAACCTAGTTTTGTTAAGGAGTTCATCATTAAGGCGTCAAAGGTCAAGAGAGAGTCTTTACCTGTGTAAGTCCATTGATGTTCTAACTTATGATTTATTAATGAAACAAGTTTGTTGGACCAAGGGAGGTCCCGTGGACGTAAACTGCATAGTTGAACCACGTTAAATCTTGGTGTCATGTGTTTATTTATTTTGTTTTAACTTCTATTACAACAAGATACTAACCAGGAACTAACAAGTGGCATCAAGAGCAGGTTACTGAACTCACTCAGTTAGATCTCTGGAAGAGTTTTTTTTTCTGGTTAATTGTGCAGATATGGACACTCTACGTGATGGCGGTTCGATCAATAAACTACCTCTTCTCAATGGCAAGAATTATTCATACTGGAAGGCACGAATGAGAGCTTTCATTAAAGCTATTGATGAAGCTGCTTGGAGGATGTGTTGAGTGGATGAGAACACCCTACTGCCCCAACTGCTGAGGGTACTATTTAAAAGAAATCTGAATTGCAATGGACCAAAGCTGAAAACTTGGCAGCCACCAACAATTCAAAGGCGTTGAATGCAATTTTTAATGTTGTTGATCTAAATCAATCCAAGCTTATTTCAAATTGTGAAATGGGGAAAAAAGCTTGGGACATTTTGCAAACGGCATATGAAGGCACTGCTGCAGTAAAAGTTTCATAATTGCAAATACTTGCAACAAGGTTTGAAGAATTGCGAATGCATGAGGAAGAGACCATTGCTGAATTTAATGGTAAGCTTTACTACATAGCAAACGAAGCTTTTGCATTAAGAGAAAAGTACTCAGATTCAAAGTTGGTAAGAAAAACATTGAGATCACTTCCGGACAGATTTGCTATTAAGGTTGTGTTGGGTGTAATATTGATATATTATTTCAGCGCTTTTTCACTTAAATTTTGTTAGTTCTTGAATAATTCATGAACAAGTTGATTGGTTCCATGTTTGTTTTGCTATGTAGGTGAATTATATAAGAAACCATGGATTTTGAGGCCAAGATTGAGGAAAAATGAACAAGGGCAATTTTTTATGCAGTTCGTGAAAAATTAAAGAGAAAATAGAAGTAGCGCAGTCATAGCGCAGCTGTGCAGTGTCGCAGGATTTTTAAGGGCAATTTGGTAAAAATGAGAGAAAAAGAAGAAAACCCTATGATAAAAGAGTATCAGACGTTGAAAAAAGGGGGAGTTCTTGGAGGCTGCTAGTTCTGGAGAGCAAAAACCATTATTTGGAGAGGAGACAACATAAGGAAATTGCAAGATTGACGCGGAAGGACGAATCAGAGACAAGATTAACCACGACTTTCTTGAGATTTTCAGAGTTTTCTTTCTCTCTCATCATGAATTTTAATAGACTTTGGATTTCATTTACGTTGATTATGAGTTACTAGATTATTTTTCTAGGGCTACGATGTAGCCAGATTTTGATTACTCAAATTATATTGAATTGATTGGTTGATTGATTATTCTATTTTTATGCTGAGTATTTCACATTATACTTAATGCTTGTGATTATCTGGCTAATAATTGCTTGTTTTGTGGTTTTGTTTGAGACTGAGAAGTGATAACTAAACTAGACCATGTGTGGAGTACCATTAAATTGTCATAAGCTAGAGATAGTTATGAGATCTAGTGCAATGTTTAAATTTCTAGGGCTTAATGCATTCCATAAGTTCACAGTTATCACAGATATGTAGGTAGCTTGCTTATTGGGATAGGTTATTGATACTTGAGAAATATTAATATCTACCTTAGTGAAATTGTTGGCAGCATAAGGAATAGTCGTCAATTGGATTTAATCAACAGGTTCGAGTAAGATAGATCTTGGTGAAATCGTAATCCCTAGAACTCTCCAACTATTGAATCAAATTTTGCGTCAAATTCGTGATTGTTTAGTTGTTCGTTTCTTTGGTTTCGTTAATTCTTTAGTTTTTAATCACAATCTCTCAAATTTTGATCATCTGAATAAAATTAGAGCTAGTTCAATTTCGGTAGTTAATAATCTCAATCCTTGTGGGAACGATCTTTATTCACCATTTTATTACTTATTGTGATACCTGCACTTGTGTTAGAAATCACACAACAAAATTTTTGCTTGAAAATGGTTATAAAAGAGGAAGTGTTGATAAGACTTTGTTCATTAAATTCACATTCAGAATTTTGATTGCCCAAATTTATGTTAATGACAGTCTTTGGTGCAACAGTTGAAAACACTATTGATGAGTTTGTTAATCAAATGCAACATGAATTTGAAATGAGTATGGTTGGAGAACTGACATACTTTCAAAGTTTCCAGGTGAAGAAGTGCAAGAAAGGTATTTTCATATCTCAAGAGAAATATGCCAAAAATCTTGTGAAAAGGTTTGGTTTAAAAGGTTCAAAACACATGAGAACTCCAATGGGATCAAGCTCAAAGCTAATGAAAAATGAGGATGAGAAATCTGTAGATGCAAGTTTGTATAGGAGCATGATAAGGAGTTTAATTTATTTAACTGCAAGTTGACCTGATATTTTCTTTAGTGTAGGAGTGTGTGCTAGATTTCAATCTGATCCAAAAGAGTCACACTTAAAAGTAGTAAAAAGAATCATTAGATATGTGAGTGGAACTATTAATTTTGGTATTTGGTACACCAATGACATTAACACAAATCTTGCAAGGTTTAGTGATGCAGACTGGGCTGGAAATGTGGATGATAGGAAGAGCACTACTAGAGGTTGCTTCTATGTAGGTAACAATCTTGTTTCATGGTACAGCAAGAAACAAAACTCAATTTCCTTAAGTACTGTTGAAGCAGAATATATAGCAACAGGTAGTTGTTGTGCTCAACTTCTTTGGATGGGTCAAATGATAGATGATTATGGCATTGCTCAAAATTGGTTTACTATTTTTTGTGACAACATGAGTGCCATAAATATCTCAAAGAGTCCAGTACAACATTCACGAACAAAACACATTGATATATGGCATCACTTCATAAGAGAACTTGTAGAGCAAAATAAGGTTGTGTTGGAATATGTTGCAATAGAAAATCAACTAGCAGATATCTTTACTAAGGCACTAGACTCAGTAAAATTTGAGACCTTGAGAAAAGCCTTAGGCATCTGTTCTCTTTAAGTTGCTTTGGTTTGTGTGTATGTACATTGGTTCATCACTAGAGCATTGAAAATTACATGTATAAATCAGCTAGTGATTTCATTTGTGGAGCCATATTATCTATGCACATCATGTACTTGTCAGTCTGATAGAGCTTAAATTAAAGTCTTAACAGGAAAAGATTTTAAACTTACTTGATGACTGACGATCTAACAAAGAGAAGTCTCTTTGAGATTCATTCCTGAAATCTATTTACTTTGTCAAAAGAGAAAAATCATATGCAGGATGTTGCAACAAAAGTTGGAATTGAAAAGGCTACCTAAGACCACAAAGAATGGTTCTAGAGTGAAAGCCGTCATACCAAAAGAAAATAAAAATGAAAAAAAGAATATTGAAACTCTTGTTTGAAAGATGGTTATATTTTGAATCCTGCAAGGGTGATTAGAGGATAAAGTATGTTGGAACAAGTATTGCTTCTAATCTAACTTGGCGCAATAGATGTTGAGAGCCGTCTAGATTGACTTGAACATGAAACACACACACACATGGTCCATCCTTGAAATTCTTGTTTGATTTATGCATGTGATTGGTAGAAATTTGTGTGATGACTCAAGAATCTTGGGGGTTGATTGTCAAGGTGTGGAATTTGTTTGGTTTATCTAAGTTACAACATAATCTCACACGCCAAATTTTCTTTGCATTTTGAATATGATCATAGTCTGTTATAGTACAAAAATTGTCTATCTGCGGTTTATGTTGCATCAAATAGAAAACTAAATGTTTTGTTGCAGCAACATTTTTGCCTGATGTACAATTGCTGCAGCATGAGTTGATCGGTTATCAATTTTTGTTGATGTGTCATAACTGCAATTTTTGAGTGGGAAAGTAGCTGCACTTTCAATGCACGATCTTCTCAACGCAGGAAAGAGAAACAACTGCAAAACCGTTCAATTTCTTCTTGGTTGAAAATTTTAGCTTTAAATTTCTTTCCTTGATTACTCACTTATCCATTACCGTGATTTGTGATTACCATTCTTATCTCACCATTCTCCAGTCTTCCTCTAGTAACTGTCTCTTCTTCGTTCTAGCATTTTCATTTGTCTTGAGCACAAGTGCGACACCATGGCAAGAACACGCACCGGAGCTCTTTGTTGGCCATAACCCCCTCGCAATGCACTTGGGAGAGATCCAAACAAGCCCATTATATGCGAGTACATGTCGTCCAGTGCCGCTGACACCACCAATCGAGAAAATCCACCACCTTCATCTACGGCTGACACTACTCCAACAACAGATCCTAAAGGAAAAACACAAGTGTCTAAGTCCTTTGCTTCTGAGCCTAACTCAAACTCTGACTCTTCCTTCCAAGAAGTCCTATCTGAGTCACTGAGTCCGGAATTTGAATCACCGCTGTTTAGCATCTTTTATTGCACAAAGAAACCCACTGGTGCACCCAGTGTTGCAGCACCATCTCCTGGCATCGTGACAGATATGCCTATTGCTGCAGCAGCAGGTCCTTCTCATGTAGTTGCTCCAATTAATGAGGAGATGATCGTCGCTAAGACCACCGATAAAGATACTCCAGCAACTGAACACCTATTACATGTTCGACAGAAGGCCGACTCCACAGAATCATCTAATTCCTATGCTATGCCTAGTCTTTTTGGAACTGAACATAATGTAGGTGATGCTGCTACAAAGTCTCCACCTGTTGCAGCACAACCTGAACCAAGCACTCCACCAAATGTTGGACTTTTTGCTACAGCCAATGCTGAAGCAAAATATATACCTGGACAAGCTTCATCAGGTGTTAAACCTACTGCAGCAGGTAGTGAATCGAGTCCACTGAAATGCCGTTTGACCAAGCGTACAACGAAAAAGATGAAGTCTACCACCACTTCTCTAGCGACTCGCAGCAAACTGCAGCACACCTTGAAGGCTGGGTATGAGGTTTGACTTGCTCACTCCAAGAAATTCTATTTTTCTGATTCAATTGCCCAATGGGATGCGATCAGTAAAAGACCCTTTGTTGATGAAAGAACCTTGCACACTAATTCTTATAAGGGTACTGGCATTATTGAATTATTAGAGCGAAGAATGCTATTAGGGACTGTTAAGCTTGACACTTCTTATGTTCCTAAGATTGTCCATGAGTTCTATGCGAATCTGACTAAGGCCACAGATGATCCTTCTTCCCGTACTTTCACCAGATTTATGTTAGGGGTAATGTGTTTATATTTTCACCTACGGTGATCAATGAATTTGTGGGCTTTAAAAAGCCAGAAGAAGATGTTGCCGTTGTAAGTTTCACACTTGACCATGTTGCCACGGAGTTGTTGGGGCATGCTGCAACATGGCCACAAGGTAATCGACTTGCTGCTACAGCACTCACCACCACCTATGCTATTTTACATAGGATTGCACTAACAAATTGATTCCCTGGGAAGCACACTAATACTCTAAATGCTGAGATGACAACTATTTTGTTTCAAGTGGGTACTAGGTTGAACTTGAACATTGGTTAGATTATCTTCAATAGGCTTATGGAGGAAACCGAAAAGCATGCTCCCACTTTGTATCTTCTATTTCCCTCTATTATCTATGGAGTTTTAAGCTTACAGCACAATATCAAGAAATCTGATGAGGTAGTTGTCAAGATTCCTCCTCCCTTGCGATTCTCTAAGAAATTCTTATAGGAAAAACATCAGGCAGGTCTTCAGGGGGAGCATTCTTCTGCTCCATATTCTGTTGTAGAAGATGCTGAGACTCAGGGGGAGCCGAGTGTACCTACACCTGGTGGCACAGGTTCTGGCCCTAGCTCGAGTACTAATCTGCAGATGAGGTTACAACAGATTCAACTTGAGTTGCATCAAATCTGGACTGCCCATACTGCTCTTCAGGAGACTCAAGCTCAACTTCTTCAAGGCCACCAACAGATTCTTGCCATCCTTGTTACTCTCCGCCCTCCTGCACTATCTGATGCCTGATTCTTTGTCTTTGTTTGTCAAAAAAGGAGAGATCTTGGCTGTTTGTTTTTAGATGTTTTTAACTATTCTATGTTTTTAAATGTTTTTAATTGCTTTCTGCTCTGTTTTGTTATGCTTTTGAATTTGTCTTTTCAGTTGTCCTTTCTTCATTACTCTGGTACACTTCTTGTGTTAGGCTTTACTCTGATCCATAGTGTTTTATTTTATGATTTCTGGCTCTGTCTTAAGTAATTATAATGCTAATTATCTATTTTCAAGGATGTTGCTTTTGCCAAAACAAAGCCAAAAGGGGAGCTTGTTATGTCCCTTGCTGTACCTCTTGCTGCAACACGTGCTATGGAGATTGATTGGCTTGTGTTTTGCCAAAATTATGCTTTAACTGAATTTAATTATAAGATATGCATATTTGTTTGGCGAATTCTGTTTGACAGGTTTACCATATTAAAAAGTGAATAGAAAAGGCAAATTGACAGAAATTGAAGTTTCCTTATTCAAGAAAGGAATGTTGTCTTATTCAAAATTTGCTTGGAGACAAAGTCTTTCCATAAAACTCAAGGCCCAAGTACGGATTACCTTGTGGAGATTTAGGCAATTAATTCAGCATATATACAGAGCCTCACACGATGGAAAAGGTGCAGAAAACAAAACAGAAAATGAGGATTTATTTGAGGATTTCGAGCTGTCAGGTTTTACTGTAGCAGATTGACGATGTGATGCAACAAAAGTCAGTAACATAAGAAATCTGATAGAGCATGTGTTGCTGTAGCAGACTGTGAAACAGACAACTTATTTATGCTTCCGCTATGCATATTGTTTTAAACTTTAATAGGAAAAATTTTTATTTGATTATTGTTTTGTTCATTCTTCGGGAGAAGAATGTGTACACTACAAAAAACAAGCTATTTTCTGATGGCCGTTAATCGTCACAAACAAGTAAATGTAACGAATTTGTGACGACATGTCTGTTGTTGCCAAACATAGCGTCGCAAAATCGTTTTTCGTCATATTTTTGTGGCCTTGTGACTAATTTGTGACGACATGTAGAGCTGGACTTGTTCGTCACAAATTCGTGACAAATGTGACTAATATGCCACGACATGTAGTTGAGGCCATTTCGTGGCAAACTCATGCCAAATTATTTGTCGTATTTTCGTGGCTTAAGTTGACGCAAAAGCGTGTCAGATAATCGTTGATGTTTCGTGGCCGAATGTTGTCACAAATTCGTGGCTAATTTTTTCGTCACAGATTCGTGGCTAATTTTTTCATCACAAATTCGTGGCTTATTTTTTCGTCACAAATTCGTCCCAAATTTTTTTTCGTTCCAAATTGTTTTTTGATTCCTTTTGTCACAAATTTGTGGCAATTTTCAAATCCTTTATTCTAATGCTATTTGTAACATTTTGTTTGTCCTGCTAAATTACAAAACAACATCCACAATTGAATCTCAACCAATTTCTAAGACAACCCTATAATTGACTCTCAAGTAATTACACAACCTACACATCCATTCAAAATAAATACAATTTCACATCAAAGTAGGTAAGTATACATAATAACCATCATTCAACAAAGTTAACTTCTTCAAACATACATTCCAAATGAAATACCAAATTTATATCTATCATAATATCATGTAGCTTGTTTTGTCCCGCTATGATAAGCTCCAAAAGAGAATTGATATGCAAAAAGTTTTCTACATCCTCCATTGTAGCACACCATTATTGCATCGAAGACAGTCCATATCTAAGCCTACTATTCTCACCATATTCAGTCAATTCATGTCTTATATTTGCAAAGAATAAAAATAAACAAACCTAAAGCTTAATACTCAACCAAAACAACTCAATACATAAAAATAGAAAGCAAAAATAAATTATAATTTTCACTTGTAATGATATTAAGCCAAAAGTGCACCAAATTGGCCTAAATTTTTGCAATGCAAGAAAGATCATAACATAATCGAAAGTATAAACAAGCATAAGGAAAAATGAAAATGATCAATATATTTGTTTAAAACGTATGAATTACATAATATACTTGAACCTACTTACTTGTTAAGGTTCCCAATAGAATATAAAAGTCATACTATGACCCTATAGATCCTATTGGGTATCACCGTCTTGTTGTTCTGAAGGAGTTTGAGATTGATCATGATGCAGTTCAGGTGGATGGGGCAACAATTGGGTTAACTAAGCGATCTGTTGCTGAAGCCTTTGAAATTGCTTATTTGACTGTTCGGTCAGTTCAGCCTTTAGTTCTGATGTTGCCCTATTGACGGCTGCCTGCAAGTCTTGTTATGTGATTCGATTAGCAGAAATCGAGACATCCTGCGCGAACCCTCCTATGGCTTGTGATCCTAAACCATACAATCGTCATCCTCTAGCCGATCCGCCTACCGCGTGGTAAAACAATGCATCATGGTCGATAGACGATGTAGTCGGATCTCCTTGTAATGCTGCTATGCCGTGCTCGACCAATTCTTGGTACTTGGCCTGCAATTAATACGTAATTATTATTACTTTACTTTAATGTTAATTATTAATTATATGGAATAAGTTCCAATAAATATATGACATACCATGGTTTTTTCAGCCCTGGGGTCGGAGTATGGACCTTCGGCACCTTTCCTATGAGCTTTCTCAAACACATCTGCCTTCGTCACTGATCCTCCGATTCTGAATCCTATAATAGCATTCATCAAATAACAATTACTAAGTTAAATATTTAACTATCATATAGTACTATATTTTAAATAATTAGTTTAACACTTACCAATCTTTTCTTGACCTTGTGAAACGGGATACAAATGTGGAGACAGCCTACCCTTTTTGTTCTTTTTGTTTGCCTTAGACTTCTTCCTCTATGCATCTGTGTTCCAGTGTTCATATAGTCCCTGCCATATGCTGTCGCTCAACCAACTGGGTTTAATATCTTTCTTTTTTTCCGTTTCACGACCCTTATAGAAGAGGCCCCGTAACCGAGCATTGATGTTTTTAAAAAATAACCGGTGGATGACTGGTTCATCATAAGGGTACCACTTGTACAATCTCTATAGCCATATATTAAGTATTAGTAATATAACTTACATATATTGACACAGTATATGTAAGGAAAATATCTATATGAAATTAATTTCATATCCTTAAGTATTACCTGAAAAGTGAAGAACCATCTCTCTTTAACATCAACTGGGATCACACCAATTCTCGTCCAAGGCTCGTTGAACCCGGCAGATAATATAGTGGTGACCTCTCGTGCTGCCCCAACCGGTATCCATCTGTAATTAGTAAAAGATAAAGTATACTAACAATTGTAACGGAAAAACAAATAAACAAAATAATGTACATATTGTATAAAAATAGAGTTAAAGTTTTTATACCCGCCTGCATATATCGTCATGTGTGTGCGCTTATCAATTTGCCACATGGTGTACGCCTCCAAAGATGGGAATCCATACTGTTGTCAAACCTCTAAATGTACTCCCGCAGCCCGTTGCTGGGCAGCATGTGAAGACTCCTGGTGGTTAGTAGGAGGTGTGGAACCTGCCATAGGCGAGTCATTAGAGTTGACGTACAAATCATCTAAGTGTTGTGGCAAGCTAGTGGATGAAGTAGATGCCAGAGATTGATCATCTGTGGGTAAAGTGGTCGGTCTTCCAGTCTGTGAGATCAACCCCTGACTACTCAGTATTGAAATGGATGAAGTAGATGTTCGCCCAGCATCAGAGGATGAATGAGATGCACGTGCACCACCTGGACGTGGAATAGAGCGCTGCAATATCCTAGGAGACACATATCATCTAGTCATACCTTTACTTTTATCTTTACCTGAAGATATGTCTGTTTTGGACAAAAACCAACTACCATTAAACAATGTAGATCTACAATGCAATTTGAATACATTCCAATCATATTGTTCACAAATTAGTATAAATACATTGAACTAATCCATTAAATGTAATTAACACTAATCATTATATGTCTTCATCTTCATGTTCATCTTAATCTTCATCTTCATCTTCGTCTTCGTCTCTATCTCCATCTCCATCTCCATCTTCATCTTCACCTTCAACTTGTTCTTCTTAATATTGTAACTCATTTAATTCCTCTTGCAATACCTCAATATTTTCAATTGATTGATGAACACGTTGAGGCACCTCTCTATCATCCAGTAGTACTACAGGCACATCCATTACATCTGACTGAAAAGGTATTTCGTCTTCTATTTCATACTCCTTTGGGGACACGTCATAGTAATTTCTCAGTCTGATTTGGCATACAACCCACCAGTCTGCACGATCTCTCTGCCCGTCGAGTTCTGAACGATGATTCATCCATTCACGATTAGAATCCATTTGGTTAAGTACTGTATTATAGCAAACACTTAGAATATGGATTGCATACTTAGAGTATGAATTGCACTAATTTGATCAGTTAAAGAATTTTTTTCCTTCATCAAAATAGAATTAACAAGTGATAAATTGCAGAAAATTCCAAACAATTGGCTAATGCTAACCCGAGTAGAACTTCGGATCATACAACCAAGGAAAGGGATCAGAATAAGAAGTTAATAAGGGGACAATTGCAAAAAGACCTTTCCCAGGTAGATTCTCAAAAGTCTCAACAGCAACTGAAGGATGATCTTTCCCAACACTATGATCCACAACAACTCTGCAAAAAGATAGGAAAAAAATTTAAGGCCTATTCATTGTCGAGATCAATTTCATTTAATTTCTAGAATTAAATGGCTGCATAAAGTTTTTACATAACAAGGTTGCGAAATGAATGGTTGCACGAAGTTTTTACAAAGTAAAGAAAACTACAATTTGCTTGTTTCCAACTTGACCTAAAAATCAAAATCCCTATTGTAATGCCCCGATCCCTCATGGAACCGGGACCCCGATCCAAAACCCGAGACCACGAAAAATGAGGAAAAACAAACAGAGTTTTCCCTGTTTTTACGTCAATCCAAACCTGTGTCAACACACAATTTCACAACCAAAAACATACAGTAACCTTTAAACCTTACTTTACAATTCTAGTTCATTACAAATTTCTAACAAAACACATTATACAAACTTCATCACTATAATTATATTTAATCTATCCCGAACAATTGAATCTCCAAGCATTAAGTCCACAAGGTCTTGTAAGCACTGCATACCATCTAGTTACGCCTAGCATATGGAAAAGAAAAGAGGGTGAGCAACCACGTGCTCAGTGAAAGAGATTAAGAATGTTAAAGTTAACATTTACGGAATATTATTGGCTACCTTAGCTAGGATATAAAGATCTAGGAAGAATGGGACAATAACACATAGTGTATATATGCTTTGGAATTCAATATAAGCATACTAATAATCTAGCTACTAGAGTCGACTATGAGTAAAATATAGGAATCGCGGGTTAACTAAAAACATTCTCCGGTTGCCTTAGCTAAAGAGGATTTTTATTACTTGAAGAATTTGGAATAAAAGATAGGATAGGATAGTAGCTAGGTGTTACCATATTTGTAGAAGAATTATGTTATTAAGTAGATAATTTTTTTAAAAGTGTTAATTATAGTAATCTTAACTTGCGAAAGAAGAATTAGTAATCTAATATTAAAGCCTAGGTTATCACTAACGGATTTCGAATAATTTGGAAGTAATTAGAATTGCTACTGGAAGATTTTGAATAACGTAAGCATGTTAGAGGATTAAGCCTTCACTTAAAGGTTTTGAGTTGCAGTTGCTGTTAGACATTTAAGTTATTTAGAATACCAACTTATAATGCTCTTTCGAATAGAATATAGGATGTGATTTGGTAACAAAAAAATTAATTAAAGAAGATATATTGCTGGATGATGAATTAGAAATATTAATTTGTCTTAAGGATTAGAGTTGTATTGGATTAAGCATTATAGTTTATTAGTCTTTACATAGCTTGATATTGCATACCACCACCGAGCTACCCACCTGTCCCCTAACATGCACCATGCACTCTAATTCGCTGCCAGCTAAATACAATATCATTTTAGCCTATTATCATTAGCTAAGCCACGACACTCTAAGGTTATCGTCATAGCTAAAGTTATTACTAAACATTGCTATCGCCTATCTTTCGTTCCATTGTTGCCACCTCCTGCTTATTAACTTATCTCTATTGCCACACTTATACAACCACACAGCAACTCACCATTCTAGTTTCTCACATAGCACAATCATTTCAATACCACACATTCAATTCTGATTGCGCCAATTAAGCTAAGCCTTGTCTTCTCAACACCTCACTACCTATAATTATATTCTAAAGTTAGCTTTGATTAATCAACCATGAGGTGTTACTTCTATCAACAAACCTTGCTTGGCTACTTTAGATATACAGTACGTCATCACCACAAGGTCTAATATTATGCCACCACGCTACAGCCTACTACAAGTTACCATGTAAAATATCTATATAAACTACACCTAACAACTACGCTTCCACCGCTCCAATCTGATTATCAACCATCATAGTTCCTACGCCTAACCATTTTCCATTCACCACCTTATGCATCTATCACCACCTATCGGACCAAGTTCTTACACACTCACACACCAAACCAGGTCATCTTAGCTTAACGTCGGTTCTACTCTAGAGCAAGATAAGCCATGATAATGGTAAGAGATATGTATTGGGCAGCCAACTGAACAAAGAATTCCGTTAGCAAGCTAAATGTCGCCCAAGCAGCCCACGCAAAAAGACTATTACTAAACTAAACATTCCTTTCATTGTTATTAGCTAGGCATGTATTCCTTAAAGCCTCACAACCACTTACACCACGCTATCACCATAAACTTATTACCACTACCTCTCATTTGATCAACACAACTTCAGCCTTAGTAGGAATGCTTAGGAAAACAAGATTGACGTTAACGGAAGGGGCTGCCGCGTCATTCTGCTAACCAACTGTATAATTTTTCTTCTAACCAACTGTATAATTTTTTTCAATTAGCTAATGTTTTAAAAATTGAAAAAAAAATTAAAAATTAAAGGCAATAACATACATGATGTCAGTGGTGTGCGGTTCAACAATCATTACTTGCCTGAAATAAATGAGAAACGAAGACAATAAGAGAATGTGGTGGTGCACGGTGGTCCGACCCAGCAGTTCAGCTTGTTCAAAGCATTTGTTGGCTGACCTACAACTCCAAACGAGAAGGCGTCAGTGGTTGGAATGGCGATGGCGTGCAGTGACGGTGGTAGGAGGTGGTGGTCGTAAAAGGTAGCAGCAGTGGGGTGTGTTCTGTATGTGTGTTTGTGTGGTTAAAATGGAACGGGAAAAAGGGGCTAGGTTAAATTGGCCCTTTTTTACTTATGTAATTTTTTTTTTTAATTATACATAACAAATTTCGGACGATATTGCGACAACAGAAATTTCCCGCGTTATACTGTTGATGTTCGTGGCAAAATTGTTGCAATTTGTGACAAAATTGCGACAAAATATAGTACCCGTCACTGATTTGTCACTATTACGACACAATATGAGCACCAAAAACTTTCGTCACAAATTCATCCCAAATTTGTGACGATTTTTTTTTGTAACAAAATTTCGTCACAAAGTAGCTTAATTTTTGTAGTGGTAGTTCTTGAGAGAGAACATCGCAAGTCGAAGAGAGCTCGTCAAACCTAGTTTTGTTAAGGAGTTCGTCATTAATGCGTTAAAGGTCAAGAGGGAGTCTTTACATGTGTAAGTCAATTGATGTTGTAACTTATGATGAAACAGGTTTTTTAGACTAGAGGAGGTGCCGTGAACATAAATCGCACAATTAAATCATGTTAAATCTCTATATCTTTACTTTCTGAATGTGTTTATTTATTTTATTTTAACTTCTATTATAACAAGAAAGTAACCTGGAACTAACATACACCAATGATTAGATAATGAGTAAAAGCAATGACTAATAAGGTAGCTACTATGCATTTTCCTTTCTGGTCGGTGCCAACTTAATTAGCAAATGGGAAAAAAAGAATCTGCAACTTGATCTGTTTGGACAAAGTGACTAGTAGGACGGAGACTCAGTCCATTTTCATCCATATAAAGAAATAGCTAAAAATTGGATGAAATAATCGAATAGTAATTTTACATAATAAAAAATTTTAAGTTTAAATGATAGTTTTAACTTTGATTATACCAAAAAACAATAGTGTTACAACACTTCAATGATTCAACGTATGGTAATCTCTGGACAATATGTTGAGCTGAAAATATACAATATTGTCTCTTGTGAAAAAATTACTTTCATTTTAGTTCACATATTTAATACAATTTCTTCAAATCAAATCACATATGAGAGGGTGTTAGAACATAAAATAGTCTTATATAGAAAAATCATAAACTCCAAAACTACTACGCTCTAAAATCTTGAGCATAACAGTTTGAAATGCAAAAATTATAAACTCTAAAACCACCATATAAGATCTTATTATTCCTAATATTAATTAATTTTTAAATAAAACTTCATAATTCTTAATAATATTATTAAAATCAGAATGACGCTCGAATTGTCCAAAAAATAAAAAAGAATGACGCTCAAAGAAGGGTTGGACTCAGTCAAAGGTAAAACTTCAAAACAGTAAAAAGTGCCAAATTCACAGTTTTATAGGGATAATTTCAATCCCACTACCACTAAACTATGTCCACATAAAACTTCTTTTGATGCTTCTTAAGATGGTGCAATGTAGAGGCTGGTAATCATATCAGCTTCTTATTCTGTGTCAACTGCTTACAATCTGAAGCCTTTGACTTCAATGAAGAGCCCCATTATATTGCGTAGCTTATTTTGCAGTCTTACCATACGTCTTGTTAATAAAATTGTGATTACTGCTAGTGGAATTAAAATACCCATCATATATGTCCCCACAACCAATAGTGAGACATTTGTTTCATTTACCAATCTTGAGAAGCCTGATCACGTACAGGAGTAGATTCAGAATAATTTGTGAGACACAGAGATAACATGATTTTAGAGATTAAAAATGTAAGGAGTTAGGTATTTTTTAGATTAATTAGTGGGGGCTGTAAATTCTAAGTGATTTTGCACACCAAAAATATTAAATTATTATTATTAGGTTAAACGTGATTTAAACTCAAATTTTGATTATAACATGTCACTATCTATTCATTCTACTTAATTTTTTGATAAAATTTTATTATAAGATCAATAAAAAATGTAATTCGAACTCACTCTAGTATTCATCCGTCCCTGATTAGCTACCTTATTTCTTCTTCTTTTACTAAGTAGAAACGAGGAAAAATAGAGACAGGCAGTTAGGTAAAGAATTTCGTGAAGGATTAGTTACCATGTGAATGATTGATTTCACACTCCTTTTAATTTGAATTTGGTTGTAATTTCTGCCATTGAGGCTGATACTAATTCTCGCTTTGAATGACCACAAAGAAAAAAAGAAAAGAAAAGTGAGGCAGTGCGTTGGACTGATTTTGAAACAGGCTTTGACTCATTCCTTAGTTCAATCAGGTCAATAAAAACGGGTCGTAACAAAAAATAAATTCGTTTATAATATTATAATGTTATAAAAAAAATTAATAACTGTAAATTATTAATATAATTAAAAAAAATTATAAATAATTTAAAATTATTAAATATTATTTATAACATTATTATGTTACAAATGAATCTATACTACTTGTCATTGCTACTAATTAATGACAAGACATTTTACTTGCTCTGACATCTACGTATCACATATTTTGTAAGTGCGATCTTGAATAGCAGACGTCAATGAAAAAAATTGTCAAAAGTCTTTCTTAATTGTTACTTGCCATGGATTCCAGCTCTGAATCCTACAAATAGGTCGTTCTTTGAGATCCTAAACCTGCACAAGAAGTTCAACTGACACCATCATGAAGGTAAGTTATCATCTTCTGAATTTGCTTCTCATAATGTTGTAACGTTATTAGAAATATCAATGATAATTATAAACTATTGAGTACGTAATTGTTTAGACAATTTTTTACAATTGACTACTTACGCATAACGTTATAAAAACATTATGATATTATGAGAAAAATTCGATAGCAATGAACTATCGAGTCACTGTGTAGATACTCAAGCATAATATTACGATAGGATCCAAGCTTTAGATTCAGCCAGTGGCGGACCCAAACACTTACACTCAGGATGTGCACTCGTACAATGAAAGAGTTCAGCATGTATACAAAATATTAAATATAATAATTTTTTTTTTTTAAATACCAAAATACAAAAAAAAAATTTATTTATTTTTCCAAGGTGAGAATGTGCACGTACACATCCTCACCTTAAGGTACATCCGCCCATGGATTCAGCTGCATATCAAACCCTAAATTTTACATTTTTTTTTTTTTTTGAAGTTGTTCAATTTCATTTAAGCTACTCATGTTTCCTTTCCATGCCACAGAAAATTCAGCTCAAAGTCGACATACACTCCGATAAATCTAAGACTGATTTGCTGAAAGTAGTCAGCAAACTTGAAGGTAAAAACTCGAATTGTTTCTTGATTCATATACGATAGGTCAGAATTGGCTTCACAACATATATGTATAACATGTTTATCGTAAAACATGTGATATCGATGATAACAGGTATCGACCAGGTATTGATAGAGAAAGAGAAGGGAATGTTAACTATTGTTGGAAGTGGTGACCCAGTGTTGCTCACAAAAAAAATCAGAAAGGCTAAGAAGCATGCTGAAATTATCAGTGTTGGACCACTAAAGAAGTTTAACCCGAAGTCTGACACTTCAGATTTATCTCAAAATTATAAATCTTTTCCTCCTGGTTACTATTACTATCCACCAGTTGCAGTCAGCTATGATCCCTACGATAGCAGCCTTTGCACTGTTCTTTGAAAACAATATATCCCGTGACGGATGCAATATTGGACCAGTGCGAGATCCATAAATTTTTTTAAATATCTATGTATTTTTAGTTTAAAATAATTTTCATGGAATAAAAATACTTATTTGTATATATGTGAATCATGTATTATAACTATTCATCCCTATATATATATATGTTTCTTTTCTAGAATGACAAATTCTTAAGACAGAATTTTTTTACTCACAACAAGAATCAATCTTCTTCATCTTATTCTTCATTGCTTAGTATTCTCTTCTTCAATGTCTCTCTATTTCTTTCCCTTGCCAATATTTCGGCCTAAAGTAAAATGGAAGGTGAACAAATGTCTAATGCAGTAAAAATGATTTTGTGATTTAAAATTTTTTTATTTTTTTATTAGTATTATTTTTTTCCTCTTTTGTCAATGGTCGAGTTGACTTTGCCAAAGCCGTGCAACTGAGATATCAAAACTTACATGAGGCATTCAGCCGGTCCGGGATATTTACACACATGGATGAATTTAAAAATTTTGTTGGTGACAGCTAAGTTGTACTATTTAACATGTTTTATATGTACAAATAATTTTTTTTAGTGAGGCTAAATTAGTTTTTAGACAAAAATATCTATAAAATATACATATTTTTAAAAGAATTTAGGATGAGTAAAGATGATAAGTCCCTCCATTCGTAAATACCTTCGCCCTTACTCATACACAGGCAGGCTGGATTGCCGGACTGCCTGATGTAATTTTTTTTTTCAAATCATCTGATAAACAGAAAGATCAGTTTGAATCTTTTCCAGAGCACGATAATGTCATTTTCTCACTATTCATTTTTAAAAGGGCATTGGAGAATAGACAAATCAGGCAATGCTTGATGCTAAAATTCAATTAAGCCTTTGATGATGCATAATGTATAGTTTAATCGGCGGATGATTTTTAGACATCAGAGATTATGGTTTTTTTTGAAAGTGTTCTTTTTTGTTTTGTAGAACAATTTTTTATAACAGTTTTCAAAATTAATTTTTTAGAACAAAAGAACAAAACATTTGTTTGACTAAAATTGTTCTGTAAACAAGTTTCCAAAATAAAGATACTTTTACATATATGAATTATTTTTTTGTAGAACTACAATTCTTTTACTTAATTAATTAATTAATTAAAATTAAAATTTTAATTATTAATAAATCAAAAACTAATCTTTATAGATATGTAATAAATTAATAAATGATTCAAAATCTTTAATTTCATTTTTAATTAAACTATTTATTTATTAATTAATACTAATTATTAATTTATAATTTAATGATTTTAAACTTTTTAATAAATTAACTTAATTAAAACTTCAATTCATAAAATAATAAATTACTTAATAAATTTTTTTAATAATAAAAACTAATGAAGTAATTTATTATTAGTTTAGTAATTGGTTATTCCAAATTTTTTAATTAATTTAATTAACAAGTAATAGAAATTTTATAAATAATAAATTACTTAATAAAAATTTATTTAAAAAACTAGTTATTAATTTATTAATTGATTGTCTTAAAATTTTTAATTAAGTTATTAAATTAATTAAATATTAATTTATTAAATTTACTAACTTAAAATTAAATTAATTGAATTATTACTTATTAATTAGTAATTGATTAGTTTTTATTAATTAATTTGTTATTTATTAATTAAAATTTCGTTGATTAATTATTATTAATAATTAATTTAAGATGTGTTTAAGGGTGTGGGGGAGGGTTGGTGTTGGAGAAAACAAGAACACATGAAAACAAAATGTGTTTTTGAAAACAATTATAAAAAATAACTCTTGGTAAACAAGTTAGTAAAAGCCCCAAGATTAGTAAAATCGAAAAGCCATTTATTCTCCATAGACTTTAAAAGGCTAGATATTTGCCCACAAAATATCAGATACACAAGCATGGTACTTATTCTTAGTACTTTATTATTTTTTTCCCAATAACATTCATCAATTTTATCATATGCAATCCTAGTTGATTCAAATGTAATTATTAGTTCTATTATATGTAGTTATCATTTCATAGAACATTAGCTATAATATAGCTACATATCAAGTCGTTTTCAATTTGAGATCAATTGTTAATTTTATTCGAAGGGCTACCATTCCATTTCTTTTCCAAGATCAATTGTGAGTAGCTTATAAGAGCATATTTTGGTTTGAATAAAAATTTTGATTAATTAATTTGGATTGGTAAATTTAAAGCCTAAGTAGTTATGCTAAGTCTACAACACTAATCACACTAATGGACAGGGAATAATGAGCTTGGAGCCTGACAAACACAGTGAAAATCTTTAATAATTGAAATGAACAAAAGAACCCGAAAAAATCCATCAAGTCGGTCAAATAGGATAGTAATAACCATAACCAATAGGCTTTTGTTTGTTTAACAAAATATCAACTAGGAATATCATCAGTCATCAGTTCTTGATCCAAATTTTATAGCATATAGGCTTATTCCTTGATCAATAACTGCCTAATATCAGGTGTTTTCGAAATTTTATTACAAACATTGTAATTATAGATCTTACAAGTTGCAAAATCTCGGTTTATGAAACCTCGATTATGCGCAAGCAATAATATGCATACATCAACCAGATATGTATAATCAATTTTCTGCAATTATTATAACAATCTTTGGGATGGCATAATATTTTAACCAAAACTTTATTGAATTATATTATAGTTCGTACTAGTACTTCATTTCACGTACTAATTATAAGACTTGGTCCGAGAATTTATGAACCATTCCATCATTGAAGCACTTATGCATTTATTTTAGATTTTAGATTGTAGATATTTTTAAAAAAAAAAAAATTAAGGGAGCCTTAAAGCATTTTATATCACTTAGAATGTTGCATAAGATGATGGATTTCAAGACCTCTCACATCTAAAGCGATAATCGTAACACTAAACCAAATGACCAGTGGTATTTTTAGAATAATTTCACAATCTTGTAATGAAGATCCTTATTATTTGTTCTGCATGACTGTGCTCCACACGTGAATGGAAGACTCTAAGAGTCGACAAAATTGTTTCATGCCAACTTGGAAAATTGTAAGAATGCCAAAACTTATTCTTTACTTATTATTTCGAATTCATTTCTTCAAGTTCCAATCCTGTAGGAAGAGCATTGAATTCTCTCTCTGATTTGCACTGCCATGAAGGTAATGTTTGATCTTTTAGCTCAGCATGCTAAACAAAATTAACAGACTCGGATTTGAATCATCTGATAACATTATTCATATAATGTTATATAACGTTATCAGGGAATATTTAAACTTCGAGTTTTACAACTATACATGTTTAGCTTTGATGTTTCTTTCCTACAAAAACAGAAAACTGAGCTGAAAGTGAACATTCACAGCCAAAACAGCAAGACTGAGGTAATGAAAGCAGTTACCAAACTTACAGGTATCTTTGAGGAGTTAGTTTTTTTTTTTTTTTGGCTAAGCAAGCGAGAAAGTATTTCATTCCACTTCAAAAACATCAAAGTGTGAATGTTTCTGCAGCCTTGTAGCTTATTATTTGGATGAAAAACTTTTCAACTGTGGTCAGTCTCTCACGTATTAGTGGTACCCACACCTGTGGGTTCCACCAACCAGGGGCGGAGCCAGGAATTTTTATCAGTGGGGGCTAAAATTTATAATTTTTGAACTATACAAGTATTTTTTTCAAAAAATACATAGAATTTTAACGTTTTTATAGGTCAGTGGGGGCTAAAATTCATAATTTTTGAATTGTACGAGTACTTTTATTTTTCAGTGGGGGGCTAATTAATTTTTTTTAACTAAAAATACATAGATATCTAATTTTTTTTCAAAATATACATAAAAATTTTAACCTTTTTATGGGTCAGTGGGAGCTAAAATTCATAATTTTTGAACTATACTAGTATTTTTATTTGTCAGTGGGGGCTAATTAATTTTTTTTAACTAAAAATGCATAAATATCTAAATTTTTTTTAAAAAAAACATAAAAATTTTAACGATTTTTATAGTTCAGTGGAGGCTGCAGCCCCCACTGGCTCCAATATAGCTCCGCCAGTGCCACCAACAACATGTGAGACTGATTCAACCCCAAATTTTTCCTATTTGGATTTTGGACATATAACAATGTCATAGTGAACTGAACAATCACTACATTCTGAATGTGTAGGTATTGATGAGGTATCAGTTAATAGTGAAAAGGGGACATTAACTGTTGTAGGCAATGTTGACCCTGTAAAAGTTGAATCAAATCAGAAAGACTGGAAACTCTACAGAAATAGTAAGTGTTGGACCTCCAAAGAAGCCTGAAGAATTACCTACAAAAGAACTGGAGAGAAAGGAGGAAAAGCAGGAAAAGCCCCTTCCTCCTCCATGTCAATGTAACCATGGCCAGATTATTGCCCTTGGCTCTGCTCCTGATGATGCTGGTGCTTGCTCCATTCTTTAACTAGGACCACCTGAAAAACGACAACGCCAGCAACAACATTTGCACACAGCAGCTACAACATCACGAGATGGCAAATCAATGACACATGACAACATCGTGTTTATGGGGGTTTTTTTTTTCATTCGAGATTCTTAGTCTGTGTCATGTCTTATTATGATGTTTTTGAGAGTCCTTTATGAACTTATGTACATTATAGTTTATCAGCTTGGATTCCTGAGGAGGATGCCAGAACTGCTCTTTGAATTCTTAGCTGCAAATGTTGTGCACCAATGCTTTTTCTGTTTTAACTTTTGCATCATATCAAGCAGCCCCAGGAACAAAACGAAAGTAGACCGAAGCATGCATTGGGACACAACCCGCTGCACCATGGGATTCTGAATGTGTCTTCCTTTTTCTTTTCTTTTAAACGGGTGGTGCAAGATCGATTATTCGTAATAAAGGACACTGAAGGATTCAGAGGGAATTATAAGCTCAAACGGTAAGGCAAACGCTTCACTGAAAAACTGCTTTGTTTCATTCTATCAACAATCAGATACTTATAAATTTACAGGAATTGAAAAGAACCAATTGATAAAAAACAATGTTTTGACATATTACAAAGATAAAGATAAAGATAAAGACGGACAGAAGAAAACCAGAAGACCTCAAAACACAAGATCAATAAGAGATCCAATCTACACTTGCAAGAGGACCTAAAAAGAAAATACTCTAATCCCTATGATATCGTACGTATTTTGTCAACTTTAATTTGGAAATTAAAGCTTTCACAAATATCTCCTTAATCTTCTTATCTTGTCTATGAACTAGCATTTACTAGAAGTGCTGGACCTTAAATTTCCACTCCCCTAGCACCGGATCGTAAGAAATGAACTCAGCTCCTTGCTCGGTTGCCTTCTTGATTAACATCTCTCTATATTGATCAACCTTTGGTCCATCAATGTATTGCTTGCCTGTCTTCTTGCTAATGCATTTGACATTCAGAAGAGTTACCTCAGCAGGTTTGTTGAGGCCTTGTCCAACAGGGGGTCGTTTGCTCTCGTCCATATACACTATCACCTCACGGTAGTTAAATTGAACATGAGCATCAAGGTCAAGTTTTCTTAAATCTGTTTCACCCAAAAACTTGATGCTTCCATAACCATGCCTTCCGACCACAAAGTCCTTCACATGGCGACAGAATCCTGGTTCAGCCTTTTCCTTTGCAGCTAACTCCTGGATCGAAGGTTCTGAGTAATAGTCAGCACGTCGTAGATTTGGTATTACAGATTCAACACCCGCATCATGTCCATGAAGATCAGCTGCCTTGTCGTCTTGATTTCTGTGGACTTTAACATTGAAGTCTTCCTCTTCACAAGAATTATTATCATGCTCTTTTCTAGTTTCACCCGATATTCCTACAAATTGACAGCAAAAGAATAAATGGAGATTAGTTAATAAACTGGAGGCACCAATTTTAGCGGAACTAGGCACTTTAGGTGTGTGTGGACCATGCACTCTCGCTGGGGTGTTCGGAATTCAAACACATTGATAAGAGGGAGAAAGAAAAACAAATATTTGTAATGTTTTTTCACTCCTATTTCTTGGGGAAGGGGGTGATCAAATTTTATTAGTTGTATGACAATGGCTTACCTTCTGTATACTCATTCCTTGAACTACTCGGAGCAGTTGCAGATAGCTTTAAAGAGATATTGCCTGTTAAGAAATTTAAGCACATTACAAGCACAATATTATTTCGTTCTGATCGTCAGCACATGATTTATCTAAAGAGAGAAAGAGAGACTATTAAGAAATCACAGGATTGTATCGTTGCATTTGAATATTCAGTCTATCTGTAACATGAAGTATTGTTGATCTGGCTCTCTTAACATAACTCTATGGATGAACCTAACAACTTGATTTTCAATTGATCCAAGTATGAGTTGATGTTGCACTTTCTCATGACCTGATGATCACATCTATTTTTGTAAACCTTGAAGACTTTTACCAAAATGGCTAAAGATTTTATAGTGCCAACACATATTTTGACCAAAACGAAAGTTAAATATATCATATCCTAGAGCATTGCAAAGTTCTAATTTCGAGTTTCAACCTAATGATCGTTGGTTTACTAAAATAGGCGTGATTGCAGCTTTCATGTGGAATAAAATGCTTACAATAATAGGACACATCAGGGCATGAATTCGCCGCAATGAAGAACTTACCATCTTCATGCAAATTAATAATTGTACTCTGCACCTCGGACAACTTTTCTGAGTCATCCCTTCGGACCCATTCTTTTGAGGGAGAAAGAATCCAAGACCTAGGATTCTCCCTGGGAATAAATGAAGCATCTGCCTTCAAAGTGCCTTTAGTTTTCTCTTCATTAGCAAAAAATGGAACCTGTGAAAAATACAAGAGACAAACAAAGTGAGAAGTCTAAGGGAATGAATGTTCTGCATTCCATTAAATCTTTTACCTTCTAAATTTAGGCAGGAGCTTTGGGGTTTATGGTCAAGGGTCTGATTTTTCATGGTGGACAGATCAAGTTGTGGCAATCCACCGAAAATTATCAACTTCAGTTATCTTCTCACCTTTGGACTATCATTTTTAGCATTGTATTTATGTGCCGGCAGCCAATTTCGGCTTAGAGACATCTGTCGAACTCTCAATAAGGAACTCCTTCTGACTGGAGCAGGATTATCAGATACTTGTAACAAACATTGAAATTTTTTTAGAGAAAGAACAGATCGTGCCCTACATCTCTCACCATAAGGTATTTTTGATAGTTTCAAGACATGCAACTGTGACAATGTCGAAATGACATTGTTATAGGCTTGTTTGCATTCAGATCTTCTATTTATGTAGATTGTTCTTTAAACAATGTAAGATCAAGTTAAAATGAATTGCTGGCAAAACTATTTCAACAATTAGGATCAACAGCCAGTCATGCGTTAGGCACTAGGCTTTCACAGTTATCATTCATTTGACCCAAATCTTCAAAGTTGTGCAGATTTTTCCTTATAAAATTAAGACCACTGGAAAACCAAAGCACTACAATCTGGTCAGCGCCTATATTAAAAAGAAGCACATTTTTAATGCAAGATTTCTTTTGTATCCACTAATGCAGAGCTTTCATATTATTGTGGTAAAACTTACCGGTCTACTAGAAATTCCATACTGGATTGAGACGCTGGACACAGGGCGATCAACTGATATCTGTACCACATTTGGTGTTCCAAAAGGATTTGTAACAGTTGGCTGCTGCATTGCCTCAGTGCTCGGAATGGCACGCCTGAGAATATGTTAAATGTGAACAAATGAGTTAAAAAAAGACTACAATTAACAAGGATTAAGCTAAAAACCAGTTTCAAAATATTGCTACATAAAGTAAGGGATGATACATTCTGTTGCCTTTCAAAAGAAATAATGGGATCACGAAGAAAGGAAGACTGGAAAAAGGAAGGGATGATACATACTGTTGTCCTTCAATGCTCTGACCATCAACTCCTTTCATAACATCAGAGATACCTAAACCTTGTAGAGATCACAGAAAAAGTAAAACTATAAGTACTAACATAAAATACTATAAGTAGCTAATGTACTTAATCCACCAGAGAAGTGTTTGTCTACTTACCTGCTGTACTAGAGGACAAATTACCCCACAGGTTCAGACCAACCGGTGAAGAAGTTGACGTGTTCTGCTGAACATAGGAAGGGGTCGTACTTGATCCATCTAAAGCACTCGTGTGTCCTTCTATAGGTGCAAAGAACTGGAATTGTTGGGCTGGTTGATTGTTAAATGCTGAAGATATTTCTGGAGCTGGAGTTGATTTGACACAAGAGAAAGATGAGAAAAAAGGTAAGCCTGATAAATCAGAAGGAGATGAAGAGATTTGGGGTCTGGAAGCGGATTGTAGTACGGTACCTGTGGTAGAAGTAGAGGATAATGAGGACGTTGGGAAAGAGCTTATGAAGGATAACATGTTAGAAGAAGTTGGTTTAAGTGCAGCAGTAGATGCATTAAAACTTAAAGAGCTGAACAGTGGTGTCTGAGGGGCCAATTGATTAGAACAGGAGTAGTTTAGAGATGGAATCTGTGAATTAGTAGCTGAAATTCCAGTGCCTGGAGGACCAAATACTGTTCGAGGGGCTAATGTATTTGAAGACGGATAAAAGGGGCTGCTGGATGAGTGGTCGCCCACTGACGGAAAACTTCTAGATGAAGAAACACCGATTACACCAGTTGATTGATTCATGTACTTGAACCCACCTGCACAAGTCAACAACTAGGTTAATTTATATGCATCAATGCTATTTAATCTGGAGAAACAAATGTAAAAACAGGAGGCACATACCTTTATACCCCAGCTGAAAGTCCTCTAATCTCAATTCTTCATGGCTCTTATTCTTGTAGGCCGGCATGGCAGAAATTGACTCGATTTTGCTCCCACATACTGTACCATTGCTGCCAACATCTTCTAAAGTTGCAGTATAAGATGTTAATCTACTTCCTCCATTTTGGGTACCAAATGGTGATCCTCCAGTGCCAATAAACTTAACTGATGGACCTCCAGTGCCGATAAATTTAACTGATGATGTTTGGGAGGCAGATATATTTGGAGATGACAATGGAGTGAAGGGGTTCGGAGATGGATTGAGTCCCGTAGTGCTAGACCTACTAGTGCCAAGAGGACCAAGAGATGGTATTTGAGGGGCAAATGGATTTGAGTAAACTGGAGAGGGAAATAAACTGGTCTCCAAGGGTGCCACTGAAGAACTCGAGGGGTTTGCCCGCTTAGTAACAAGACCATTTCCATCTAGAGATTGACTTGCGAGTCTGCTCCCACCTACATAAATCCAAGCAAAGAAATAAGAACACACTTGACATTGGAAAAGATGCAGCCACAAACAAACAAACACAAGTGATCCATACCTTTATCCCCAGATTGATAATCCTCTAACCTCAACTCTTCATGGCTTTTGTGTAAGTAAGATTTCATGGCACAAAGAGACTCAATTTTTGTATCTCTGCCATCGTTTTCTACAGTTGCAGCATAACGTGTTACTCTACTTCCTTTAGGTACACCATCAGCGACTGACTGTCCAAATCCTATTGATGGAATCAAATTATTTCTTATGTTGTTCAAAACAATAGACTAATTCATGAAGTGCATTATAATTATAATTAACAGAAAATTGACAGCATAGAATTTATAGCAGAAAATACTTACCAGAAGGGAATTTCTGAGTCCCGAAAGGAGGAGTAGAACCAATTAAGTTGCTATTACCAAAAGGTGAAGCTGACTGGCCAACTATTGGTGCCGAATTGAGGTGAAATCCAGTGTTGCCCGAAAGGGAGGTGCTCTTCATACCAAAGGTGGAATTATTTGGCACTCTGCTTGTTGAGGTGCTCAAAGATCCAAACAGATTAGTCCTTGAAGCCCCATCTTCTCTCGGATTCTCAAGGCTTCCAGTACTGCATGTGTTAAACAGGGGAGGTGCACCACCAGAAACAAAAGGCGGTGCAGTAGATACACCAAAACCTGCGCTTGTGCCACCAAATGCTGGTGTAGAGAAGATGCCGACTGGTGTGTTGCTCATTCCACCAAAGCCACAGACTGTAGTTGCACCGGAAGGTGAAACAGTTGCCATGCTAAAATTAGATCGACTTTGTGGACTAAATACAGAGGATCTACTGAAAGCATTGTCATGAGATGCAGATTGTGTTTGCTGAAAAGCACTTCCACGATTCTGGTTAAAGAAAGAAGACCCTACAAAGTAAAACACATGATCAATATATTCTGAGCATAAACAACATATTCTAAATGATCTTATTAGTTGGAGGAACAGAATTAAGACTCACCAAAGGCAGGTGTTGAACTTCCAAATGCAGGACAAGATGAATCCCCGAATGCTGTCATAGATGATAAAGGTGAAGAAATTGCTCCAAATGCAGGCTTTAAGTTTTCACCAGATATCGATCCACCTAACGGTGAACCAAAAGGAGTTCCATTGCTCGGCGTTCCAAATGGTGAACCAATAGGAGTTCCATTGCTATATGATCCAATCGGCCAGCCGCTGGAGGACTGGCCTAAAGCTGTTATGAGTAATTAATCATCAATTATGTATGTTCGAGAAAATCAAACAAACATGATAAGAATTAGTCATCAATGATATATAATTATGTATGTTCGAGAAAATCAAACAAACATGATAAGAATTAATCATCAATGATATATAACACGCTATGACAGAATGAAATTAAACTACACCTCTTCTAGAAGATGATCATAAACATCGATAATACTGCTTTAACCGTGTATAATTAACTACAATGACAGAAGGAAATTGAACTTAATATTACATTCTTATTTTTTTTGCTGAGTTAATATTAAATTCTTCTAAGACATGATCATACAGATTAATTTCATTTATAAAGATAATACTGCTTAATTGTGTATCTTTATCATATCCAATTGTACAAGAATTTCTACGTTTCTTGAAAATCATATCCGTTAACATTAAACTTGATGCTATAGACAAACAAAATTTGGTTGTAAATCAGTTAAAAATCTCCCTCTAATATAATCCCAAGAACAATTAGCCTATTAATTTAACATGCAACACGCAAAAGTTGAAAAGATTAACTAAAACAATCTTGTTTTTCTAAGAGGTTTCTGTCGTACCCTCTTCCATCTTTCTGTTGCGGTGAAGTAAGCCGAGATCTTATAAAGTTTTTATAAGGTGGTGTTAAAATTTTTGATTTTTTAATATAGGACAAATGCATATTTTAATACACATCTTTTCTTTTTGTTTACCGGACCATCTTTCATCCATTAATAATATTTAATTACTTGACACAATCTTTAAACACCCAAAAAAGGAAATAAAAGAAACCCAATAAACACATAAGAGCACGGCAACAAACTTGAATGCAGTGACATAAATAATCTGCTTATATAAACTAAGTGCACATGTAGAGCAAGATAAATATGAAGCTATTTTCATGCATGCATGCACGCAGTACATGCAAGCACAACATATAAACGCAGAAAAGGCATAAAACCACCAGAATATATATATGGAGAAGGAAATTAGAGTGCAGTACTTACTAGTAAATGGAGAACCAAACATGTTTTCACTTTGAATGATTGATATATATATAATTAGTGCTTAGACAAAAAGCTCTATTTTGGTACTTAACACGTATGTGGATAGTGTTTGGTTTGATGCTGTGGGGTTGAAGAATCTAAGGGGTTAGGTTTGTCTGTGGGGCATGCATATACATATATATAGAGAGAGGGGGGTTTGGGGGCAGGGTTAGAGACTTGGGGTGTTGAAACGTGTAGCTTTGTTTTAAAGCTGTTGTAAACGTTGAGGGTAGCTTATTGCTAAAGCTAAGCGGTTCAGTTGAATTTTTTTAATAAAAAAAAAAAATGTAAACTGTTAGATGATAAATTGGTTTCCAATTACGTACTTTTTTTTTTTTTTTGGTCAATCCAATTACGTACTTAAAAGATTGAGTTTTTTGTTCTCTAAATTTATAATAGTATGATATTATTAGTTCTTACGACAACTGCATCCAAGATATAGTGTTTTTAGCATGAGATTTGCATATGGTTTAGAAAAAAAAAATTAAAAAATGGGTGAAAACTGTTAAATTCTAAAATAAATAAATAAGAACCTCATACAATTGTAACTCTATAAATAAATATTTTATTAATTTTGATAAATTGTGGACCACTTTTTTTTATACCATATAATTGAGAGACCATATGTATAAATAATTTTTTTTTTTTTTAAAGTTGAAGTATTTTTTGTTTGAAAAATGCAAAAATTCATGTGGGACCCACGAAACATAGTGGTCCAACATAACATGTACACTAATGTAGTACAATTGTATTTTTGTATTAATACCGTAACCCATAAATTTTTTACAAAATGATTATAGTTTCAATCTTTTTTTTCTTGTATAATTTGATGATTTACATTTAAGATAACATATTCTGTTATTTTGTCTTAAAATTTTCATTTAGAATTTAAGAGTAGGACATACATGATTTACACGAGAAGAGATTTGTGTATTTTATTATGTATCTTATTATTACTATTTAAATTGAAAGGGTAAAAGATTTCTATGATCACTAAATTATCTTTGTAGTTCTATTTCGGCCATTTAATTATTTCTTGTTCCATTTTGACCATTTAATTATCTATTGGATCTCATTTTTGTCATTCGGTCAATTTTTGGGTCTTATTTAGGTTATTCCGTCAATTTTTTTGTTAAAATAAACTAACTGTTAAGGGTAAAATCATAAAATCAATTAAACTAATTGTATTTTTGTCACCAAAAAAAAAAACTTATTTGGAAGCTGGGTCTCATTTGGTCATTCCGTCAATATTTTTGTTAAAATAGACTAATGCTAAGGTAAAATCATAAAATTAATTAAACTAATTATATTTTTACCACCAAATAAAACTTATTTACAAGTCTATCCCAAATTGAAAAGCCACGGAAAAAAAAAGCTCTAACAACACTTGAATCCAAGACCAACTACATGAAAATCAATACCTCAAACACTAGACTATAATACATTTGTTAGTTTAAAGCTTATGATGCTAATATATAACATACTCATAACTAATCTTGACACAAAAAACAAAAACACAAAAACACAAAAAATTAGAACTTTAACAAAATTACCAAATTACCCCTAAACCCTTCCCATCATTTTCTTTTCCTTGCGTGGTGGTGCTTCACCTCTGCCAGTTGCCCCCATGAATAGTGGGAGTTGCTCCTTACCTCAACTCCGTGAGAAGCAGCCTCGCTTCTTTTTGTAAGACGGAGCCAGCGGCTGCTACCATGGTGGCAGGGGTCATGGTAGATACATAAGAGGGGGAAGGATAGTTGGGACAGGAAGCTAAAAAGAAAAAAAGTTGGGCTAGGGTTTGGAACCCGAACCCCCATCTAGATCCTAATTCGAATTCGGATTTGGATCCAAGTTCTAATTTTTTTTAGATCAAGATTAGCTATAAGTATGTTATATATTGAGTAAAAGTTGGGCTAGGGTTTATCTCGTTTTAACAGTGATTGCATATTTTGATTAGCTTCTTTAATGCTTCAATTGATCTTGGTTTTAACTACTCTTATGCATATTTACTCTTTCTATGGTCTGTGAATTATTTTGTTGATGTCAAATAGGGGGAGAAAAAGGATATTGAATTCTAGCATAAAAATACTTGTGTATGATTATATTTTATAATGTTATGCACTTATTCAGGGGGAGCTTGTTTATCATATGCAAGCTAATGATTCAATCAAGTACAAATTGAGGGGGGGACCTCAAATCTAGTTTTATTTATCAAAGTTCAACTATTTCATGCTTAAAAATTTTAATGTTTTGTCATTATCAAAAAGGGGGAGATTGTTGGCCTAAAAAGCTTATAATCTTTATTCTGATAATAACAAAACATCTTAATTATGATTTAAAATTCTTATTTGAATCCTGGGTAAGTTATTCAGTCCATCAACATAAGATTATTTCAAGCAAAGCCCACATCAACATGTTCATTCAAAATGATCAAAGGCTAGTTTCAAACTATTGGATCAAAGCCCAATCATAAATCATATCAAAGTCCAAAAGGTATTCTTATTCAAATGAAGTCTCTCATGAAGAATCAAGTTATGAATACCCGAAGAAAAAGACTTGTCAATTCAAAGAAATGAATTTGAAGATTCGATGATAAAAAGGGGGTTACAAGGAAGGAGACGTGGCGACATAAGGGGTACCGGCATTAAAAATGTTATTTGCCTAAGTATGACTTGTGTAGCTAATAATTTCTCCAAAAAAGTTTTTTTTTTATTTGCAAAATATCCTTTGAACGTATATTTTCAAAAAGGTCATTACAAACTCATCTTTGAAAAATAAGACTTTTTGGATTTCAAACTCTTGTGACATAAAAATTGTTCTATATCTTTTTAAAAGTTTTTGAAAATATTTTGAGATGTTAAAAATACTAGAAATACTTTTTTTATAAGTGCCCTCAAAAGTGCCCAAATGCTTTATTATTTAACAAATTGTTTTGGGACTCAAAAAGGTCACTTTTCAGCATTTTAAGCATCCGGGCGTTACTAGCTTCATCCGGTCGACCAGATGAAGGCCACAATGCCCGGCAGGGAGCTCTGATCCGGGGGTTACCTGCCCCATCCGGTTGACCGAATGAAGGGTTTAGCGACCGGATGGCTTAACGAGAATCTAGAATTTTTGCATTATATCCGTTTTGTGTCTAACTTTTCCTTCTTTTTAAGCCATGCTCTCTCACCATCTCAAACACTTCTCCAAGCCTTAATCTTCATATTTCTAAGCTAATTCAAAGAGCTTTTCGTATTTTTTTCATTGAGAAATCTTGAGCTTTCATTTTCATATATTTGAGCATTCAAAGTATTCTTTAATTGTAATATCAAACTCAAATAGGAGTTGCAATTGTCATTCATATTATCACACAATCTTTGTAATACACTATTTCACATAGATTGAGAGAATCATTGTGAGAAGAAGTATTGTAATCCTTTGTGGACTCAAAGGAAGATAGAATAGTAGGTTAAGCTCCACCCACACTTGAAGGAGCTTGTGTAACTCTTGTGGACTCAAGAGTAATTGTAGTTGGTTTTTGCTTCACCAACATTTGAAGAAACATCTTAGTGGAGATTGGTAAAATCCTAAGAAAATAGAAGACTTTAGGTGGTGGACTAGGCCTTCGGGAGTACGAACTACTTGAAATCATCTTGTTTGATTTCTCTTACCCTAACTCTATATTTTCAAGTCATTTATCTTCCTATTAGATATTGCACATATTGATTGTTAGAAAATTATTGATTTATCTACTTAGAAATGAATTCTTGAAGTTCTAATTGCTTTTCTAGTGTTATATACTTATGTGCTCACTAAGTGTTTGATAAATTGCCTACAAGAACTTCTAGAGTAAAATTATCTCTTGCTGGATAATATTTCTGCATTAGATTTTTAAATTGCTTAACCTTGCCAAACAACCTAATTTACTCCCCTCTTAGGTTATTAAGTGTCAACAACACCCTTATATTCTTTCTAAATTTTTTCTCTCTTTTTTTCCTTTTTTTTTTTTCGTTTTCACGCTTCTCCTTCCTCAACTCTAGCACATCCCACCATTATATATCTCCACCATAAGTTATTTTAGATACTCAGCCTTAATAATCTTTTGAAAATCCTCATAGCCTATAATTTTCATATAGGAATTAAACCTTGAGATTGATTTTTAAATTAAATCCTACTTTTTTTTTAAAGTTCCATAACTTTAAATGGGTATTGTTGTGTATTTGTTTGATACATTTTCGTGCTAATAAATTCATTGCTGGCGGGTAAAGGTGGTTGCAGTGGTGGAAGGAGTTGATGAAGATAATAAGAGGAATGGCGGAGATGAAGCAGTTGGTGGGCTGCTGTAATGAAAAAGAAGATATATAAAATTTTTTGCCCAACTATAATAGGGAATACATTTATCATGTGGTTAAGTACCTTGTGAGTTTGTTGAAGGATTTGAGTTTGTTCCTCCTTAATAGCAAAATTTGTTTAAAACTCTAACCTTTGCTACAATTCTAGCTTGCAACGTAGCATTATTTCATTGGTAGAATTTTAAATCCAAATAACGTCGTTTAGAGTCTTCTTCAACCTTAAATCTGTAGAATTTTAAGCCATGAAAAAAAAACTTCAAAAATTCATATATTTTTCAGTTTTCGTTCAAATCACGTGAAACTTGAAGCATTAGATTCGTAATTTTAAATAGAATAAAAATAAATAACATTTATTATGAAATTATTTTGATCAAAATATCGTTAATGTGATTCATAATAGTAAAGGAAATTTAAAAAGCTAAAACAAAATAATTTTGTATTTTTATTTAATGGGGTAATTTCGTCTTTTATACATTTTAACCAATAAAATTTAACGGATGTTTGGATTTGGGAGAGTGTGCAACATTATGTATAATATAGGGGGTTACACGTCACTTTTGATAATATAAGGTTTATTATGCAACTTTTATAAGACATAAGGGAGTACGGTACATTTTACTCGTTATATATTTGTAGTATAACTCTTGAACTAACAAATCTGTTGTAGTCTAATGGCTAGCGGTCTTGGGTTCAAGTTTTGTTAGAATCAAAATAGGATTGAAGAGATATTTTAGTGGACATAGAAATCTTTTACCCAAATAAAAATAATAGTTGCACAAATAGAATCTTAATTAAGTGGGGCTTTTGAAAATTATTTATGTGAATGATTTTACAATCACATCAAATTAGGGTCAAAATGGGTGAACCTATAGAAGTAAATTAAACTTTCTCCATACAAACTTTAGATCCTAAAAGAAAAAGGGTTTGTTATATTGGGATTATTTTGTGAGATTACATAAAAGTAAGTTTTATGAGTATGATAGGAAAACTTTTTTTAAGAAGTGTTGTAACAAAAGGGCTAGTTCAACGTTTATAACTCAAATATTTTTTAACATAAGAAAATTCGTTCTTTATCATTCTTTTTATAATAAAATAATACATATAGGAATCGTGTGTTGACGTTATCTTCTTTATATGTAAAGAAATTATTTGACATGCAATAGTGTTAGTTTTGGAGAGGATGATTGAAATTGTTGATGGAAAATATTTGGAAGAGTTAGCAAAATAATTTCTAAGAGCGGAGAGGAATTTGGCTTTGATGGAATTGAATTGTTATTAGCGTTTAGCTTGCTTAAGACACAATAATCAAAATTGTACATTTGTAAGAAGTACTTTTTGGTATTATTTCTTTATTTTTAAAATGAGCATTTGGTAATACTAATTTACTATTGAACATAGCAAATTAATAGCAGAATAAGATCTACCACATGGATATGCCAATATGCGCTAACATTATAGAATTATGAGGGAGATTCAACGGCGGTCAACTATCCATGTTGTTATGTTGAAATGATTTAGACAATTTACAAACTTTAGATCACTCTTATAACGTAATACACGTTACGAGAACATCTAAATCCATGCCAATATGCCACAACTTCATGCTGTTTCAGCTGCCATCAAATTTATCTATCCTTTACAGGTGCTTATCCAATTGTTCCTCAAAGACGAAACTGCTGCATATGGCCTGAAATGATGGTTCATCACAATTCTGGTGAATGATATGGTCCTGAGCACTGGATACAGGTCTCATTGGCTCAGCCCTCCCGTGTTATCAAAACTAGAAGGCAGGGGCCAAATCCACACTTCAGGTTGTGGAGGCTGTAACCTCCTGACCTCACAGAATGATTTGAAATATCAACTAAGATCTCTATGTTTGAGGCTACGAGATAATCCTTTCGAAAGTAAGGCCAATACTTCTCTTGCAAGCTCGAATGTTCATTCATACGTGACTCACAAACGATGCACTTGTTCGTTATATCTGAGAGATCACTCCTAAATGACTTTCATTGGCATGGTAGGATTTATCCGGGAGTGAATTATCTTCTTTGTGCACTCTTAAAGTGCTAGGCTGATCACTGTTTCCCTCAAACATTTGCCACTCTCTCTACGCGGAGAAGAAGATTGTCTCAACATCTCACCAGTAATCTTTGCATGAACATACCCCGTCCTTAAAGTGGTGAAATCGCACACGGTCCCTTACAATAATCTCTCTGTTGTATGCTCTTGAGACAAATTTTGTGAAGGAGTGGCAATCTCTACATACTCTGAGATTCTTAACAATCCGCAGAGTGGTGCCTTCGGAAGTTCTTGCTAGACCAAAAGCAATTGCAAGCTTTTCACTATGAAACGAACCAAAATTTGCCAAACATCGGTCAGACTCAGATTCTAGAACATCCACCATTGAGTCTTCTGTATAACCAACAAACTTTGCCTTGCTTATAACCTCCTTCAACTTGCAGTAAATTTCTTCAGAATCAGGATGAGACTTGTCATCCACGACAAATCTACCCATTTCGTCACCAACTTCGATCCAACTCCAGCCTGGGGTGGTCTTTATTCCTCCATTCTTAATCAATTTTCTCATCCTCGCAACACCGTGCAGGTCATTAGCTCTCTCATATATATCAGCAAGAAGTATGCAGTCCCCGGCACTTGGTGCCCCAACCTGAGCTAACTTCTTCATTGCAATTTCTCCTCTTTCAACATCCTTGTGAATCTTGCACGAACCAAGCAAAGTTCGCCACAAGATCGGATCATCACAAAAAGGAGAACCCTCAATAACTTCAATCGCCTTTCTCAGCTTGCCCGCGCGCCCAAACAAATCAACCATACATCCATAATGCTTAACTTCAGGTTTCAAACCGAATTCAGAACTCATCAAATGAAAATACTCAACACCCTTGTCAACCAAGCCTTGATGACTACAGCTACACAATAGGCCGAGAAATGTGACACCATCAGGCTTAACTCCATTCATCAACATCTTCTCAAAAAACAAGATTGCTTCATCTCCAAATCCATTCACTCCATACCCAACAATCATCGAATTCCAAGTAAAAACATCCTTCTTTTCCATCCCATTAAACACGAAAACTGCTCCGTCCAAGCTTCCACATTTCCCATACATATCAATAAGCGCATTCCCTACGAACAAACTATCCAACAACCTTTTTTCACCAGCCAATTTATGCAACTTAACACCAATATTCAATTCTCCAACATGAGCACAAGCTGATAACAAGTTGACAACAGTAAATCCATCAAACCCCACATTTAAAACTCTCATCTGACTATACAATCTCAACGCTTCTTGATGCAAACCCATTTGACAGTAACACGAAATCATCGAGTTCCAAGCAACCAAATCTCTGTGAGGCATTTCATCAAACACTCTTCTCAATTGTTGAAAGCCACCAATTACAGCATAAGATCTGATCAAATTTGTGGAAACAACCACATCTGATTCATACCCATATCGTATTATCGATCCATGAACCTCTTTACATTTGTTTTCAGCCTTGATCTTTTCACAAGATTTAAGCAAAAATGTAAAAGTCATACTATTAGGATGACAATACGACGACGTTCTGACCATGTGATTGTAATGTAGTATCGCTTGAAGAGGATCTTGGCTTTGGGAAAATGCTTTGATGAGTCTGTTTGAAATGGAGGGAATGGTTAGATAGCCGTTAGTGATGATGTGGGCATGTAATATTTGAAGTGTTTTTTGAGTGTTGGATTGTTGTAAAAGAGTAAGGATTTGATGGGGTTTTGACATGCGGACTCATTTGAAAGTTCGTTGTGCAGATTTGAAGCAGGTTTGCCAAGGGCACACACTTAGAGGTTTTTTTTTTTTTTTTTTTTTTAAAAAAAAATTATAACAAGGTGAAAATCGTAATTCAAACTCAAATTTTTTCTTTGTAACAGATAACTATCAAGTATTCCACCAAACTCTTGAGTCTCATTAAGAAAACTTTTAGAAACATGAATTTCTTGATTTATTAGAAATCTTGAAGTGTAGAGATTTTTTTATTTATTTTTATTTTTTTTCACTTGACATTCTTCATGTATAGATCAGTTAGTTTTAAAAGCTTTTCAATCAAGACGAATCGGTCTTAATACCTTCATGTATAGTTCAGTGACACTTTACCCATATTATGCCTAAAATATTTTGAGACAAAATAACATTGCTTTCCATCATAACATTAAACATTAGAATAAAGAAAGGTGTTTTCTCTAGCTCATCTCAATATTGTTAGAATTGGCGTGTATCCTAAAGACCACTTGTATGCTTATATTGTATTTTTTAGATATTTACATTTAATGTTTAATGCTATTTTATTTATATGAGAATGTTTTCTCTCACAATTATATGGATGTGTATGTATTTGCTCATTGGATCAAGTGAATGACTCGAGTATATGGTGGTTACATACAGAAAGCTCCAAATCATGGTTACTTGTTATCATGAACTTTATTTATAATTGAGTAGTGAAATTGAACATTTCACTATGGTATAAATTATAAAGAGAGAGTCTCCTATTTGTAGAGTGACCTGCCTTAGTCATTGAAAGAATTTCTATATTCATCTCACTAATGCATGTGTCACGCATTGAACTGGACCACCAGAAGTATGATATTTGAAACAGTATTATCAGTTTATAGATGTCAAAAGCACCTACAACTATCAACTAGACCAATGCTTTTAATCTTGAGTATGTGTTGATGACTAAAGAAGTCAGGTTCTTACACTTTGAACCACTATGGGTAAGATCCCTGTTGGTAGGTCAACAACTCTGTGGTTTGCGTGTCTGGATCTGATCAATGGGGACATGCACATATAATATAGAATCTATACTATAATCATTGCCCTAGAAGTATCCAATTGATCGTCCTAAATTTGTGCACAATGATATAATTGTTTAGAATGTATCAAGTATATTACACTTGTGGGTCGCTTCCTAGAACAAGTGAATAATGTCCAGTAGATGATTAGATTGTGAATTAGAGATTCTAAGGATAAAATATAGTCAATAGGGTGATAGTACATGTAAAAGACCTGTATTGGCTATATGTGAGTATATAGAAGCATCTCGGTCATTTCACTTAATAGGTAAAGGATAAGGGTCGTACTTCGTACCGCTGGCCTCTATTTGATACATTGATTGTTTTGGAATATAACCGTAATTCTTTAATGGAATGAGTTAGGGTTAAAGCGGTCAAAATGTTACTATTAACTAGTAAGAGGCATTTTAATCATTTTGAAGTCAGGAGAGTCAAGAAGATTAAAGGGATTTCTTCCATTCGTGTTCTAACTCGTGTGATGATTTTTTGGAGCAATGTCCAGTGTGCTTCACCATCTTTGTGAGGCATTAATTGTTGAGTTCTAAGCCAACAATAAAGGTATAATAGCCTTACTTTATACTATGCGAATAAATTACACACTAGTTACGTGACTATCGTGTCTAATTTGTTCTTGCTTGTTTAATTGAAAATGATCGAAGCGTGATTTTTTCTGTCCAATGCAATACCTTTACCTAAATTGTATTAGTGTCATGCACCATGCATACATTCCTTCAAATAGCCCCTGTTCACTTTTCATCACCAAAATATGTTGAGCCTTTGAAAGGGTATTGCAATATAGGAAAAGGTATGTTAATGATTATATTTAAGCTAATGAACCACCTAAATATTTATCAGTCTGAGTTTATGATTTATATATATAATCATCTCAATATTGACAGCTTTTCTTTTGCGTTGATTTGGAAACAACTTCAACTGGTAGAATTTGTGATTCATTACTTTAATCTGGTAGTTTTTATGCTTATGAAAATCGTGAAAAACCAATTATTTATTTTGGAAGGTTTCTAAGGGGAGGAGAATTTGAGGGATCAAAGCAATCCCTCCTAAACTCATTTTTTCTTTCCTCCCAATTATTTGGGGGGTAAAATGGGGGGAAAGGAAACTCAAAAAAAAAAAGTTGATCCAATTTTGTCCTTGTAATGTCAATTAAAAAATTACTATCATGCCCTCTTCAATTCTTCTCATTTCTTAATCGAAGAATTTTATGGGTGTCTAAGGTGTATGCACTTGGGTGTATATTTGGGTAATGGTGTGTGTTTCCAGTATTGTGAGTGTGTATAATGTGTTTATGTGTGCAATTGTGTCTAGAGTTTTGTGTGTGCAACTGTGTGTTTATGTGTGCAACTGTGAGTGTATGTGTGTGTTTATGTGTGCACCTATGCATGTATGCTTATGTGTGAAGAATCTTTTCCTTTATAATTTTATTGAACCCAAACAAGAATATTTTCAATCCTTTTTTTCCTTTTATGATTCATCCTTTCATTTCCTTTATTAATTATGCTTCCAAACAAACCCCAAGTATCATAAAAAATTACAACGGAGAGATATACATCTCTGTAGTCAACCATGGAAGAGTTATGAGTCTTGGACCATCATCTGATCCTGAAACATATTTATATTGAATTATGGCACAAATATGTTGCAAGGTGCAAGCAAGAGCCGAAGTCATCTTGGAAATATAGTTCAATCATAATGTATTTAAGGGTAATTTGCATGTCACTTCACTGTATTTTGTCCAAGTTGTACTCCGCCTCCCTCTTTTAGTATAAGTCACAAAATACTCCTTGTGATTTATAAAAATTTATATTTTACTACCCATTGTCAATATACCCATTAGCTATCCAACGACGGAGTGGTGACGGAAATTAATTAATAAATAAATAAATGCTAATAATTGTATGTTTGTTGCTCTTTTCGCTGCGAGAGAGCGATAGCTTGATGATGAACGGTTTCATATTAAAAATTAATAAGTTTTTATTCTCGCGCCGACGTAAGTCCGTTACCAAACTTTGGTGCTAATTTTCGGCACATATTTCAGCGATGGATTGGTCTTGGCATTGCAAGTCGGTCTCCATTCCGTCGCTTGAGTCACTGATTCTTGTTCTGATAATAAGGAGGAAGAGAAAGAAGAAAAAGAAAAACAAAAAGAGAAAATTTCATGTTACCCCCAGATGAACTGAAGTTGCACCCCACCTCCTGTATTCTATTAATTTGCTAACAGTCCCCTATATTTTTTAAGGATAATTTGGTAATTTTAAACTTTTTTGTCGTGATTTAAAATGAGGTCAAGGAATAGTGTGCAACATTTCAAATAAATACAGAAACTATTTTAACACTTACACAAATACAGAGGGGTGAGACGCAACTTTGATGTATCGTCACATGGAATATCGTGTAATTTATCCTGTGTTTTATCGCAAAGTACAGATATAACAATAACAGTGGAACAGGGTCATTGACAATGATGTAGAAGAGTTTCAAATTGAGTCCAACCATTTCTAATTTTTTTGTTTTTTGTGAAAAAAACCATTTCATTAAAATAAAATTTTGAATAAGTACAATTATTCAACCGACCTCAGAAGGGGTGAAATCTATTACAAAAATATCATTAAGAGGGGGAGGGGGGATGTTTGAGATCCAGTCATTTGTTAACTTGTCAAATAGATAATGTTTGGGGATCCAGTTTATAATACGATTAGCTAATCTTTTAGTATACTGAAACTTAACATGGTTAATTTCTATTGCAATCATCCGGATATCATCAACAGTAGGCTTGATTGACCATCTAGAGCCATTGTTTGATGAGATGATGACATTTAAGATAACGAGTGCATCATTTTCAAAGATGATGTTATCAATATCAAGGCTTCTTGCGAATGAGCATGCATGCAACAAAGCCAAAGCTTCAGCCTCCAAAGCAAAACCACAAAAAACACGTTGCGCCATTCCATTATGCAATTTTCCTGAAGAGTTACGGGAGATTACCGCAACAGATGCTTTGGTTGGCGAGATAAAAGCTGCATCCAGATTGAACTTGGTCCAGTAGCGGGACACAACCATTTCTAATTTGATAGAGAAGCATTTTCCTTTGTCATTTACACCATGGACCACTTTAATCTTTTGCATTTTACCTGTTTGGACTTTTCTTCCTTGCCGCTCTGAAGAGATGCCCGTAGTATGTCAAGTCAAATGATTAAGCTTCCTACAACCATAATACGCAACCTGTCAACATTAATACCTTAAGCTTCACGGTGTTAGTGACTCTCAATCTTTTATAAGATTATGTCCTTCAAAAAATGTTGCCATTAGGTTGTTTTTTCTTGTTTCTTATTATTTTTTTTTTAAAGACAAAGAACGTTTTTTAAAAAGTCTTTCAAACTTAAATCAGGATCCAATCACCTGGATACGGAAATGTTCCATAAGTGTCTTTGTCCATGAAAGATTATGATACGTACATTAATTGGGCTTTATTTGGATTTATATAGATTCTGTAACTTGTGTCCCATGGCTGCCTACAGACGTGGACAGCGAGAAAAGCTTAATATCACCCACTTGATTAGTCATGTCCATGACCAAAAAAGGATTAGTCATGTCCAATTTGAAAAGCAATAGAGACATTAGCTCCATTGTGTTTTACGTCACAGCAAAAGTTAATCCAGATTGTATCATATGATCTTGACGCTAGCTGTTGGAAGTTCTTTTGGTTTAGATGGCTAACTAATATTTACAATTTTACAGAAATATATTGATTTATGCCAGTATGTTAGGCCACTCTTCCTTCGTTACTAAGGCTCCGTTTGTTAATTTGCCGTAAAACGTTTTATATTAATTATATTTTATTTTATTTATTTTTATTTTTTTCTATGTTTATTTTATATTTTATATTTTCTTTTTTAATTTAATTTATTTATTTTTATTAAATATATATTTTATATTATTTATATATATGTGTGTATTTTGTGTATGTTATTTTATAAAATTAAAAACTATTTCCTACTATGATATCCAAATAATCAGAAAATATTTCTCAATATGGTCTTGAAAGGTACATGTCGTGGTTGGAAAGATCCTGCATCAATCGGTCTAGAGAAGGAGAACTTAGCTATTCAACTATTCATATTCTGAATTATATATATGGAGAACTTAGCTATTCAACTATTCATATTCTGAATTATATATATATATATATATATATATATATATATATATATATATATATATATATATATATATATATATATATAATTAATTAATATTTAGTCCAGTGAACAAAATTATTTGTACATATAATCTTAAATTGTGTGTTTATAATCTCACTGAACAAAAATTCAGATTAGCCCCTAAATTTAGACATGGTCTAGATTAACTAGGCACAAGACCTACCGAAATTGACTCCAAAAAAATTAACTTCATGACTAATTTCAACTGGAGGCTAAGCCATATAAACTTGCAAGGGAAGTCTATTCCCATAAAATTAGATATACAAACATAAAGAAAAGCAAGAAGAGAACTAAGATACTAGGGGTTCAGACCTTCAGGGCAGTCATTTTTAAATAAGAAAACATGGACATACTAGAGTTCATAAGGACAATATATGATATAGCTCTAACAGGTGGGGTTGAGCGCACGTTTAAACAGGCATGAGAAGTCTTACTTTTGTCAATATTGTTGGACCACTTAAAAAGAATTAATTCTTGATTGAACCCTTCATGATAGAAAACATATTAGTGGTCAAAGCAAAAAAAAAAAAAATGTTTTGATGGCTTATCCACTCATTTATTGGGTCCAAACCTTTACGATGATTCTGTCCCCAAAGCTTTGCTTGATAACCTAACGTTCATCTGTATCGCGTTTCTTGGTGTCCATTGCATGTGTTTCTTGGATGGAAGCGGATGCTTCTTCATGTGTTGCCTTCATTAATAAAAGCTGAATATGACATATATTGGTGATAGTCTACCTCCGTACCTTGAAGTTCTTCAAGATCTGACAATGTCGGAGCACCTGGATTTGTAGGACTTCTTCTGAAAAGTATTTGAATTCGGTCAGTCGAATCATGCGACACTCACCAAAAATAAAGGCATTTACAAGTGAGAGCCGTAGTCGGGCCCAAGAATTTTCTGTGTCTTCCTCGGCCAAGATTTGCTTCTGACAGTGCAATAACTATGAGCATCTAATGTAATGCATATAACTATATGATTGCATGTCAGTCTTGTTAATATACATAAAAGAGGAAAATATTCATGACCTTTATAAATCTTCTCTTTCCTTTTGATTGTCTAAACTGGGTACTGTGTTGTCTCTGTAAATTGTATTGTTGCTATTAATGAATTATTGAACATGCATGACCAAGATATATATGCCTCTTAAGGCCAAGTTATTTGTCTTATAGATGGGGTAATAATAATGTTTGATGTGATTATCTCTATGATGTACAAGGAACCAAATAAACCCCTAATACATATGGTCAATTACCATGATTTCACTTGTTCCAAAATTTCTAAAAACATATCTTTTTCACTTTTGGGCCAAGTCATTGGCATTACATCTTGAATTTAGGAAATATGATTCCAAATTATATGTAGCTTGAAAGTGTGGACATTGTAACGATTTCTCATGTGAATTAAGCTGGGAAAAGACATAGTCAATTGTCGTAGGGTTATTAACACAAATGGTCCTTTATTTTTGTCGCGTGTGCCATCTAACTTCTTTATCTTTCAAGTGTGACATTGTAATCCTTGATTTAATACTAAAATGACGCCTTTAGTCCTAATGTGTGAAATCCGTCAAAAAATTGACGGAAATAACATGCTTTGCTCACGTACTGACTTATGCAAGGGCAAAATAGTCTATTACAAGTCAGATACTCATTTTTATCGGTTTAATGACATAAATGATCCTTTATCTTTGTCTTGAGTGTCAACTAACTCCCTTATCTTTCATTTGTGATGAATTGGTCCCTGATCTTAAACTACAATGACAATGTTAGTCCTTGCATGTGAAATTCATAAAAAATAAGACGGAAGTGGCACGCTGACTGCACGTGCTCACACTTTGTGTGAAAAACCTTAAAAAATAGATATTATTAACGCTTGGATATAAAGGAAGCCTTTGTAATTCAACAAACAATGTGAGAACATAATGCAAGTAGGGTCGCGGTACCGAGTGGCGCGTAGGTTAGCGACAATGGCAACGCTTGTGGACGGATCAAAAGAAAAACTAATCAGGAAACGATCGTAGAGAAACGTGGAGAGAAGTGTGAATGAGCAAAGCTTATTGCCCAAACTGAAAGACAATGAGCAAGCCAAAAAGGAGCGAGAGAGGATGGTAGAATACAAGTAGCTTGCCAAAGCTGGCTCATCCTCTGTTTTTTCACGCAAAGTGTGAGCATATACGGTCAGTGTGCCATTTTCGTCTTATTTTTTTATGGATTTCCCACGCAATGACGAACGTTGTCACAATAGTTCAAGATCAGGGACCAATTCGTCACAAATAAAAGATAAATGAGTTAATTGGCACTCAAGGCAAAGATAAAGTACCATTTATGTTATTAACCCGGTGAAAATGAGTATCTGACTTGTAATAAACTATTTTGCCCTCTCATAAGTCAGCAAGTGAGTGAAGCATGTCATTTTCATTATTTTTTTGATGGATTTCACACATTAAGACTAACGACGTCACTTTAGTATTAGATTATGGACCACAATGTCACACTTGAAAAATAAGGGAGTTAGTTGGCACATGCGACAAAGATAAAGGACCATTTGTGTTAATTACCCATTGTCGTATATTAAAAGAATAGGAGTCCAATGAATATATGTATGTGTTGACTCAAAATCTAATAATTTAAACATTTTAATCCATGTCTAATTCTATCATTTGTGTTAAGGTCAAGTTGCTCTCGCGATCTACAAGTTTTCGATAATAGTTACTTCTTGTTTATACAAATTAACTACCTTTCTTATGAACAAATGGTTGTTATTCTTGTTATAATTAGTCTACTTAAAATACAGGTGCATGCAATGTCCACAAATGGTGAGTTATAGGTATTAGACTAGTTAAAGTTTTCTATCTTTCTTCCTAATTATATTGTCTTCTTTTTTATTGATAAGCAATATCAAACAAGAAGGCATATATGAAGACTACTTGTCCTCTTCTAAACTAAAATTTAGCCAAGGCCTAATTGGCCGGAATGACTAGTTCACACATTCATAACATTGCTAATGTCTTGCAACAAAAAGATGCTTATTGCACTACAATTGTTTTATTTTTCTTTTTCTTTTCAAATGATGAAGAATTTTTTTTAAAAAAAATCATATTAAATCTACTTTAAAATTATAAACCCCATAAGATTACGGTACATCATTGCTCTAACTTAGAATTGTCCTACTAGCTCATTCCTTATTTCTGTCACTTATTTTATGTCTCGATCCCATGACCAATATAATATTCGATCCCCGGATGCATTAGATACGTCTGGCTGGCATCTTCACAGCTACAAAATTCTATTGCCTGCAAGGCTTGTCTTATAATGGCCAATAAAAGTAGCTTTGCCTTGATAATCATTTGCCCTAATTATGACCAAGATATTGACCCTTTAATAATATTCTATTTTTAATTAATTTATCTTCCAAAGTGGCTTCTAAATCATCTAAGATTACCCCCTGGTGGTGTATTGTGCAGAGGAAAGGGGTTCACCATCACGAAGCATTTGAATTTTTAATTACAATAAGTTTTTATTCGATCATTTTACTTAACTCCAAATTGTACTTAGGCATGTTTCACCATCCAAATGGATACATTGGAGAGGTCAAATACTTTATACAAACATACAACATGCTTTAGAGACATAAAAGGTCCTTTTGTCACTTCCTTTCTTGGCGTAAAGCAGTATTTTGATTTGAGCAGGCTATCATCTCTCTCCGTTGGGGACAATTTTGTTGATACGAGTAACGTTTTTCTTTGCTAGAAGTAGTTGATAGGTTTCCCATGTATGCAGTTAATAAAAGAGATAGTTTTTAATAGGAATGAATCACGTCATTAAATCAACATAATTGATCATTTTTAATAGGATAAAACTTAATTTGATTTAGTAGATGTTAATAAATGTTAATCATGGATCTACATACATAGATAGGCCTAGTTGCTTCATGCCAATTCATCGACAACTCCAGAAGATCCTTACCCAAGTAACATTCCTTAATATATGAGCGGTAGGTTGAATTCATATGTTCGAACTCAAAACTTTTGATATAATAGATCATTATTTGATTATTTTATCTCACTCTAACGTGTTGACGTAAACCTTTTCAAAGCTCTTTATACCTTCTGGTGCGCGGTTCACTGGCAGATAGCAAAAGGTAATTGAACCTTTAATTATTGAAATAAAAAGACTTCTTTCTATCCTTTCACTATTCAAAGAAAGTGAACCAATTGATTTTTTTAATTAATTATTATTGAAAGGAAAAAAAAAAACTACTTTACCGAATCACCTTGGGATAATAGACAAGCTATATATATATATATATATAGGTGGGCAAAAATGTTACATCCACTAAGTTATTTGCATGTCCCTACAAGATAATGAACTTGAAAAACTAGCTAGGCTAAAGGGGTTTGGCCACTGAGGACTAGCTTTAATTCACAGTTTCTCGCATTTATCAATTTGCTAAGTTTGTTGTTTTTTCCACAAAAAGTTATGCACTACGTTCTAAATCTATATGGAAACATGTTGCTTATTCATATAACAACATAGTGTCGTTAGTCTTGTTTTGTGCAACTAGTGTGTTAGTGTTTTATCTTTAAATATTATTCTATCATCTTCATAGAACTTCATTAATTGTGGTAAGAAGCTCTATATTAAACAAATCTTTGTCACTATAATTATTTGTATACCTAACCTGTCAATATATTCAGTTAGTTGTTTGATATGAATAAATAATAAATTTTAAAATTAGTATATAAAATTTGATATTACTTTCCTTGATATTAATCAATTTTAAAATAAAATTTTATTTTTCCAGACTTTTCAAAAGTACCGCCAGAATAATATAAAAATCCGGTTACATCATAATATGTCCATTCTTCAAATGTGTTTAATAATAGTTGGGGATCAGTGTCTGCAGTATGATATATACCTTTGATACTTAGGCATGTCCTTGTATACATAATAAGACATGATTTGCTAATAGTAGCTTTTGGGACAAGAGCTGTCACCTACAAGAAATATATTGTTATAAACAAAGCCATTACAAATATTGGTTTTTGATAAGAACAAATATTGGTTTTTGATAAGAACAAATATTGGTTTCTTGGCTCTGTTATCTATAACCTCTGGATTAAAAGGAATTAACAATAGATTGTTTGGGCAGAACTATATTACGTACGAAGGACTGATTACTTGCAAAAATTCTTTCTAATATTGGATTTAAGATTCTTCTTCATCTTAGGTTCAGAAATAGTGCTTTAAATAGGATTATTGGTAGAAAATAGAAAATTGAAGATATGATAGTCTAGGTTTTTGTGGTTCGTTTTCTTTTGTACAGGGTTTGTAAATCTGTTTTGGATTTTCTTTTCATTCTTCTAACTTTTTGTACATTTCCTTAAGAGTTCGCATGGATTTAAGAAAGCATCTTAGTTATGTGTTATAACTCAACCATTGAACTACTTTTCATGTGCTAAAAATACATTATATTATTCTAGTAATAGAAAAGAGAATATGTATACGATTATAACCAACTAATTTTATTGCCTCAACAGAATAATTTAAATATGGAAACTTTTGTTTTTTTTTTCTTTCTAAAATTGGTAAATTTGAATAAAATTTGTTCTTGCTCTTTTCCATGCTTTCACAAATTTGTCTTTTTTTTCCCTCGAGGATGAAATTTTTCTCCATTGTACGGAGATTAATTCGAGATTATAATCTTAATTCAGTTATGATCAATCGGAATGTTTGACCATCGAATTGAAAGATCAAAAGGTAAAATGAAATAGTTGAATTAACGTAATGGGAAAATTAAATATTATTGCTAAATATCACTCACTAATCACCTCATCAAGTTTTTCTTTACATACTTAGTTGACATGTAAAAAGAAGAGAGAGAAATATAAAAAATATTTATTAGGTTGGTTTATTAATTAGGTATACACATAAAAAGTAATAAATGGGTGATGAAAATGAAGTAATATCTCATATTTTTTTGGGAGAGAAATGCTCAAGGCATATGAGATTATTAAGTTTTTCTTTCTTCTTGTTTGGTCGAAGGGTATATAAGACAAATGGTATATCTTTTCCCTTTGAATAGTTTCAACAAAAAGATAATTTAGCATAATTACGCCGCATGAAATGCTGTTTAATTATTATCCGGGTTAAGATACAAAACCAAAATTTGCATGAAAAAACAACGCCGTAGAGTTGCTTATTAGGTAACATGATTACCGTTGCGCTAGTGCATATGACCTAGCTAAGCAACTCGGAATCATTTTATGACATTTCTTAACATACTTAATTAAGAAATTCACGTTAAGCAAAATCACGTTAATTCAATTTATTATATGGTGAGAATTTTTAATACTACTGTGTCTTTTAAATCCTCTAAGTTAGTTAAAATAATTCACTCAAATTCAAAAAAATTTATTCACGAGCCAATACATTTCCTGTTTTTTACTTTATTGGTGTGCCCACTGCCCATATATGTACTCTCTATGGGCTTTTGAGAACTAAGAAAGCTAGCCAATTTGGCTGCCACCCCACATCTTAATCATGAACAGAAGCCTCAAGGGGATGGGGAGTGGGGGTGGGAGAGAGTTGGAAAAAAGGGAGAGGGGGACAAAGGTGAAAACAACAAGGCGATCAAACTTATGCCATGAACGATATATACAACGCTTTCATTTGGCTATAAGTTTATTGTATTTCCCAAACCACTCTATGCTCACCAATTCTTCTCCCCCTAGGCATAGACATCAAACCTCATTAGCAGTTAGCTTCCAATTACTGCCATTTTTTTCTCAATTCCAGCCATGGTAAGCCCCTCGATCTCTCTCTTTCCCTTGTGATAATACTTTTTTTGAATGCTGCGAACTCTGAGAATCGATAGTAGAACATTTCACACTTAAAACGAGAAACATACCAATAAGCCAAACTACCAGTTATCTTGTGATAATACTTCATAATATGTAATATTTGTGTTCAACAGGAGGAAGAAACCAAATCAACAATGTGGATTGAAAAAGAGAAAGGAGGATTCAAGGCTACGTCCTTCATTTACGGTAATCAAAAATCTTTAAAACTTGAATTACTTTTTTTGGATACAATGAAGGTTGGACCCGTTATTTGAACTTAAAATCTTTGATTGCAAAGATTACTATCTGATCATTCCACTCAATTCTTGGGTGTAAACTTGAAATACTTAATGTAAGTAAAGATTATATTGATCACTAACTAGCTAATTAGTGTTCATTTCATTTCTTTTATGTACGTAGCTTTGGTGGCATTGGAAAATATGGGTTTTGTTGCAAACATGGTGAGCCTGGTTCTCTACTTCTCGTTTGTGATGTTATTCGATCTATCTGGCTCAGCCAACACCCTCACAAACTTCATGGGTGCAACTTTCTTGCTCACCACTGTTGGAGGCTTCATTTCGGATACTTACATTAACAGGTTTTCGACGTGCATCATTTTTGGCGTCCTTGAATTGCTGGTAAATTATTTTAATTTCTTTCTTTTTTTGGCAACAGTACTAATATAATAGTACAATCTCAGTTTGATCAATTGTCAAAGTCTAGATCATAACGAAAGTGTTTATATTAGAAATAAAAGTTCAATAAACGTCGCCGACAGATTGTTCTCACCCAAGTGAAGAGCCCATCAGGCCTTTAGTCTATTGATATATTCCTTTATGTGAGTGTGAGAAATTCTGAAATCAATTTTCGTATATAGTATTATTTTATATGTATCGTATAGTTAGATTTTCTTTAATTTTTTATTTAAAAAAAAAAAAAGGGTAAAGTGCACCAGACCCTCTTGTACTTTAGCGAAAGTGCACAACACCCCCTTATAGTTTAAAAACCCCCTGAACTAGTCCCTATGTTTTTTAAAAGTGCACAACACCCCCCTACCGTTAAAAAATCCGTTAAATTTAACGGATTTTGTAAAAAAGACGTAAATACCCTCATTTTTTTTTTCATTTCTCTCTTTTGTTTTGTTTAGGCCAAAAAAAAAAAAAGTAATTTGGTCAATTTATATAATTATTTAATTAATAAATTTGTTAAAAATTAAAAAAAAATCTCACTTAACGAGTGTGAAGTACACTCTCCGTTAAATTTAACGGATTTTTTAACGGTAGGGGGGTGTTGTGCACTTTTAAAAAACATAGGGACTAGTTCAGGGGGTTTTTAAACTATAGGGGGGTGTTGTGCACTTTCGCTAAAGTACAAGGGGGTCTGGTGCACTTCACCCAAAAAAAAATGGAGTGAAGAGAAAGGGTGGAACCACTGATCATGCATGGGGCGGGTTGGGTTCAGAATTTTTTTACTAGATGCTAGCAAAAATTTTAATATTTGTATGCAACATTTTTATTCTTTTAATAATAGTTAATTAATTTTTTAAACTAAAAATATCTTAATATTTAAAAAATTTAGGATCAATCACTGCTGCAACCCTACTATGCCTCCTTCATATACATCCTCCTTTTCATGCATGTGTATGACGTACATGCACTACCAGTTGTGAGTGATGTTAACATTTCTCTAAATCCTTTATTCTCAAGAAAGAAAAATGAAAATTCTCTAAATTACTTCATGATCGAGTTCTTGAATAAAAAATATTCAAATTGAGAGACATCCAACATCCTTTTCGTTTTCGTAACCAGTGGCAGAACTAAAAACTGACACTCATATAGTAAAAAGGTGCCCTTTAGCTAATATTAATTAACATATCTATTCGGTTTCTTTTTCTTTTGATAATATATATATATAGATTTTTTTCTAATTTAAACACACTCTCAAACAAACGTAACTCTGCCACTGTTTGTATTGTCAAATTATTTGTTATATTGTTTTTTAACTACCACCTCCACTAGTTTCACTCCTATGAGATTTGAACCTTGGTCTATCAACTATTAGAGAAAGTAACATACTATTATGTTACTACTGAATCTCTTATTTTTTATACTTAATCATTATCGCGAACGAATATATATATCATTGGTAGTGATCATCTTGAGCTTTATAGGCTTATGTGCTGATGACGATCCAAGCTCGCAAGGATAGCTTGCACCCACAACCTTGTGGCATTGGCAAGTCAAGTTGCATAGAAGGTGGCAAAGCAGTGATGTTCTATGCCTCACTTTGTTTGCTAGCATTGGGCGCTGGTGGGGTTAGGGGGGCTCTTCCAGCACTTGGTGCCGACCAATATGATCAAAAAGATCCAAAAGAGGCCAAGGCTCTTGCCAGCTACTTTAACTGGCTGTTGCTAAGCACTGTTTCGGGCGCATCAGTAGGATGCACAGTACTTGTTTGGATCAGCACCAAACCAGACAACAAACATTGGTGGATAGGTTTCCTCATTTCTTTGCTTGGTGCCTTCGTTGGTTTTGTGTTTCTTGTGTTTGGAAAGCCCTTCTATCGTCTTCAAATGCCTAAAGATAGCCCTCTTATAAGAGTTGCACAGGTCTCTATTCTCTCTCTCTCTTATTTTCTGGATTTGGATTCCTCATTACACATATTCTCTCTTTACGTTTTGAGGAATATATGGACAATTGATTGTAAATCAACATGTAATGAAGTAACGAGGATAAGGGTCTAAATAAATTAAACTTAGTTTTTACTTTATGTTTATCAAATATCACTTCATGACTATTGGATTAAATGTACACTCAATGATTCAAATCTTCCTTATAATAACTTTACTAGAGAATAAGTGTTATAAGAGATCCAAATCGTCCGATTTTTTTCATGAAGAGTATACGATCGAGTCCATTCATTGTTCTTTACAGGTTATAGTTGTGGCGATCAAGAACCGAAAGTTAACTCCACCTGACAGCCCTGATGAACTGCACGAGATTAATGAGAAAGAAGCAATCGCAGAACCAAAACTTTCACACACCAAACAATTTAGGTAAGGACACCATCTCTTGTTTTATACGTTTTAATCCTTAACAAAAATCAAATTTGCATTGTTTAGGCGATTAGTTCTTTCTTTGATTGTTTATTCAAATCATAATTTTGTAAATTGGTAGATGAAAATCAGGAAAAAAAAAATTATTGGTAAAAATATGAATTGACCAATTTTAAGGTTAAAGTTGTTAAATAAGAGTCTACTTTATTTATTTATTATTTTTATCATAACCATCACTAGGCAGGCATAAATTGACCAACATATTTAAAAGTTTAAAATTATCTCATATATAGATAGATTTTATTTATTTATTTATTTATTATCTTCAATAAAAGTAAAAAAATAAAATTTAAAAATTTTCCTCCTCTCCATACCTTTAGATAGTTCTTGGGTCGAGTAGTACAAGATATTCACTTTTTCTGGTTTTTCTTTTTTTTTCTTTTTTCTTTCAAGGCGATCAATTTCTTCACGTCTAGTTAATCATTAACACGCTCAAATAGGCTTCATTATTTTTCTTTTTAAGGTGTAAATGGTTAATTCCAATGATCATCTGAAACAGGTGCTTAGACAAAGCTGCAATTCTTCCCAAGGATGTTGAGCCTGCACCATGGACAGTGTGCACAGTGACACAAGTCGAAGAAGTTAAGGTTCTAACAAGAATGTTGCCTATCATAGCCAGCACCATCCTAATGAACACTTGTTTGGCACAGCTTCAGACATTTTCAGTACAACAAGGTTATCGAATGGATCGTCATATAGGCTCTTTCGAAGCATCAGCAGCCTCAGTCCCCGCGATCCCACTAGTTTTCATGTGCATTCTCATCCCTATATACGAGTTTATCTTCGTCCCTTTTGCGCGAAAAATAACGAATCATCCATCAGGCATTACACAGCTCCAACGTGTAGGAGTTGGGCTTGTTCTCTCAGCTGTTTCAATGGCTGTTGCCGGCATTGTTGAAGTAAAGAGAAGGAACCATTCTCTGGAAAACCCTTTGAAGCCTATCAGTGTCTTCTGGCTATCGTTTCAATACGGCATTTTTGGGATAGCAGACATGTTCACCCTCGTCGGATTGTTGGAATTTTTCTACAAGGAAGCGCCTGCAGGGATGAGATCGTTATCGACATCATTTACATGGATTTCACTGTCATTTGGGTATTTCTTGTCCACAGTTTTTGTGGACATAATCAATGCTATAACCAAGAAAATTACTCCAAGTAAACAAGGATGGTTACATGGGGATGACTTGGACAGGAACAATGTGAACCTATTTTATTGGTTCTTGGCCATTCTTAGCTGCCTCAATTTTGTTAACTATCTATATTGGGCCTCATGGTACAAGTACAAATCAAAAGATGGCCGTGATAATGTTTTGCCCGGTGGCGTGCTGGGTAGCAGCGTACCAATGTCAACGCCTGCAAGTGGCGCGCCACTCCTCAAGAAAGCTGAGGATGATGCTTCCAAGAGTACTACTAATGTAGCCACTAGTGTTGAACAAAATGAGGAGTCTAATGGAAAGAGTCAATTAATTTATGTTGGTGAATTTTAGCTATCTCAAAAGTGAAAAGAAAAGAAAATTACTCATTGTTGTTGAAAAATGTGTGTGGGCTTAGATAATATTGGATTGGTCCTCATTTTTCCTAGGCCTTGAGTGTTTGCATCTGCATTAGTTTTGGATTGGGATAAGATTCTGTCTTTATGTTTAGCCCATGCATGATAAAGATATATATTGAATTCTTGGGTGTAATCTAGACACAAATTTTAATTTAATAAGATTGTAACAGTCTACAATGATACTTCTGGTTCTTTTTTTTTTCTCCTCTTTTTCTTATTATTCTTTCTTATTTGGACACAGTATTAATTTAATAAGATTGTTTCGCTCTGCGACAATCTTTTATTGTTCTTTTTTTCTTTTTCTTCCCATTCTCTTCTTTCTTGTTAATATTAATTTAATTTGATAAGATTGTAACGCTCTACAATAATCTTAACGTTCTTTTTCTCTCTTCCTTCTTCTTCTACTCTCTTGCTTTTTCTTTCTTTGTTTTTTTTTTTTTTTGGTTTCCCCTTTCAGATAGTGGGGTTTTATATCATTGCGTGGGCTGGCCCAAACTAGGAACATTGACTATGCACCTAGCCGTAGCCTATTTATTCCTTATATCAGAAATCAAATCATGTTTTTGAGGCAATTATTATGCCATAAAGCTATTCTAAATATACTCATTATGAGCGATGCTTTACAATTTGATCTCTCAACAACTTTTATTTTTTAATTTAAAAGAAATTTAAACCGTATAATGTATATCAAAAAATATTATTAACAAAAATAGATCTTGTAATTTTTCGTACTTACAGTAAAAAATATATCATTAAACCAAAGGCTAGTGGTATCTCTCAACACCTTTGAGGTTTAGGCTCAAACCTTATGCATGGAAAAATGATACAATAATAACTGTTATCCAAAATTGCCACATGGATAAATAAATAAACGAAGTCACATATTATAGTAATTAAATATTAGTACTTTTTTTGTTTTTGCTAAGCTTAAATATTAGTGCTTGTTTTCAACTAGGCAGGCTCTTCTCATACATCTCAGAAACCAGGCTGGTTCATAATTGAGAACATAATTAGAAAATTATTTCTAAGATGCTACCAACAGATTCCAACTTGCCAAAGTGTTTAATTCCTTCAATATAGATCTATGCATATTATATCATTACTCATGGCGAGCTTTCTTTTGTATTTTTTTTTTTTTTATGATAGAAAATATTATTGGAAAGTTTTTCAAATTCACACCAAAATTTGAACTCCATGACATATGTCTTTCAAAAGAGATATGATTCAAGTGAAATAGGCAGAAAATCTATTGGGAGTAACCCTAAAGAAACTTTTCTTTGACTGATTTAAATTTAAAACGTGAATAAAGTCCTTATTATACGTTTTAAATATTCTACTATTAGACTAACTTCATAAGAACCGTTTAGTTCGCGAAATCTTACAAGATTTCCGAAAATGTAAAATATGGTTCAGATTCGCATACTTTTTTTGTTTTTGGTCAAGTATAATACTAATAGTTATAAATCAAAAATAACATTTTATTTTTATTTTTATCAGAACCAAAAACAACATGATCCCATCCAATTTCGCATTAAATTAAACAAAGGAATAGTTTAGAACATTTCAAGTTTCAACTATATCCCATCGTCCCCCAAATTGTTGTCCGTCAGGACTTTGAGTGTGGGAGTGACTCCCACTTACGCATGGGGTCTACTCCTACTACCCAACTTAACATTCGTCATGTCAAAATCATATTGAATAATTTTCCCAAAATGAGATATCCTGATGTTATTTGCCAAAACAGTTGAAGTTGTCAACTACAACTATGTATCTAGGTGGAGGTGACGCCCCTTAATAATGGCAAAGTTTAGGAGTAATGGAGTGAAATTATTTTTATGAAATTATTAATTTTCTATTTTTTATTATTTTAGAGTTTTATTTTTACTGATTTTGTGAATATTTGAGAGTGCACCATTGCATTCGTTGGTTTGAATTCTGCCTGCTACGCTTCCATATCATCAAGAAAAAAAAGATGAAGTACACATGACCCTCTTGTGCTATTATAAAGTTGCAAAATATACCTTAATGATTTTAAAAATGCACGGTATCCCCAATTGGTTTCTGAAACTAAGCTAGCCCCCCTTTGTCAAAAAGTCCATTTATTTTAATGAAAAATGTAATGTACGCGGGTCAAATATGATTATTTAAGATTTTTGTGCTTGAATTATTAATTATTTAGACAAAAATACCCTTATATGACATATATTTTTTTCTTCGGTTAGAAAAAATTGGTATTTTTGTTCAAATAATTAATAATTTAAGAAAAAAAAATATATTTGACACTCGTGCATCATACTTTTCGTTAAAATAGATTAATTTTTTGATGGAAGGGGTTGTTGTCTTTAATTTCAGAAATTATAGGGGGATATCGTGCACATTTAAAATCATATAAGGCTATTGTACTTAATTTTAAAAATTTTAAAAAAATATCGTATATTTTTAAAATTATAAGAAGTATTGTACAATTTTACAAAAGAATAAAAAAAAAAAATTGGGCACTTCACCCAGAAAAAAAAACAAAAAAAAAAACAAAACAAAAACAAAACTAGATAGAGGATCGGAGGCCCTGATCTAAATCAATGTTGAATTGATCGTGATGACAGCAATCAAAGTTCAATCGCATGCGCCCAAAATAAAAAATAAATATGCATGTGAGAATGGGACCAAAAGACAAATGCTCACGTGTGCTTTCCCCTTAACATTAATATGCTCCAATGGAATTGATCTTGTGTCAAGTGTCACGTGATTATCAGCCAAGCCAATGTAATTAATTCCAAGACATACATAATCATTTAAAAAAAAAAAAAAGATGAATCAATTCGAATTGCTGTAAACTGTTAAGAGAAGCTTTAACTAATTGTGCCTCGAAGCTACATGGCCAATCTTATTGGAGTTTTGCATGGTACATTATTCCTCAGGCAGCTTTTTTTATTTTTATCAAAAAATCTTTCCGATGATTACATTCTACTAACTATTCGACAATAAATTTCTCTTCATTTATCTTTCTCCAAGTCACTTAGTCTTTCATTTACATTATATTTGGATTCAACTTTTTAAATGAAAAGGGGAGGGTTTCTTTGTTTCGATTCACTTTTAAATTAGAGAAAATGTTATGAACTTATTGGACCTCTAATAAAAGGATTTTGCAGCCTCACCTAATTGATAAATAAATTAAATGAAAGGATGATGAGTAAAAATAAGGTCTTATGGTCCCTGAGATGAGAAAGAAAATATATATGAAATGAAGAAAAGGGTATTTATGTAATTATATCATTTAAAATTATCTTTTATTTTCTTTCCTTCTCTAATCCAAATAAAAAATCATAATTTTTTTTTTTTTTGCAATCTAAACAAGAAAACCTCTTTCTTGCCTCTATAATATATTGTCCTTTACCTTACTTTCCTTTTCTTTCATTCATGAATTAATGAAACATAGTCTTAGGGAGATAAAACGTTTAATTTATTCGTCTATGTTATTTGAAACGTTGAGTGTGCTCTCTTCTCTATTATCATAATATGCAATTATTCCCTCTATATCAACGTAAAAATGAGCAAAGTCTTCTTTTTTCTTTTTTTTTTTTGGGTGAGCAAATACTTTGCATTAAGCTGCAAACTTAAAATTGGAAGTCATTGTCCTATACCAACACAATCAAAGTCGTTGGCAAACAAACTAATTAAAGGAGAAGGATCTTTGAAAAGAAAGGAAGGCTACCTATTACTTGGCACTTAGATACCTAGTCAACTGGTTTATTACCATATTGTAAAAGGTATAATCTTATCTATTGGATTTGAAGGTCCTGATTTTTTCATTTGAAAACAGTTAAATTTTCTAATATCTCCTTCACATGTGAATCATGATTAATAGTTGAAGACAAAATAATTTGGTATAAGATACAATAAATTTCAATTATTAAGAGGCCTACTACCATGTTAAGAAGTCTGATATTTTCTCATAAAATTAATTGGTATTAAGATAGTTTGGAATCTTATATACTGATGTTAAAAATCTAGATTTATCCACCTCATATAATTGAAATCTCTAATACAAATGTCTTGACAAGACTAAATCTAACAGAAGGAATGTGTACATTATCTACATAATATCCTTAACTTATAATAGGATCAATTATATAAATTTCACGTATAACAATCCTTATAAGTGGAAAACTCAAAGTTTTTAATGATTTAGGTAATTAATAAAGCTTTTTAAAATTAGACGATAGTTAGTTGCACATATTTGGAATATGAAAATTTTACGAGCATTGCTAAATATAATTTCATTTTCATAATTTATTTGTCACTTTTTGTGTGTATGTCTAGTCGACATATAAAAGAAGAGAGAAAAATAAAAAAAACATTGTTAAATTACTATATATGCTAACTAAATAAATACATAAAATATGATAAATAAATGATAAATATAGAGAAATATTGTATGTATTAATTCTTGTAATCTATAGGTTTGTATGATAATAGACGCACGAGGTGAAATGCATCTCTATTATCGATACTTTTGTATACCGCTGCACAGAACTACAAAACTGGATTAAGGTTGATCTGTCGAAATTTACTAGCACTTGTTAATTAACTTCAAAAATGGCAATCAATTCTAGACAGGTTGTGTACTTTTCCAGGATGCAAAATTCAGTATTAGTGGAAAATGAGTCATGTCTTAAGTCACTTTTTTGTTTATTTTTTTTATATTAAGAATTTTTGTATTGATTGTCAAATTTTATATTTATATATATATATATATATATATATATACACGTTTCATAAATTTTATTTTATAGGAAAGGGTCCTTGGTCCTATGTATTTAAGTACAAACAAGTAATGTTTTAGGTGTTGACTTTGATACGCAGTTTTACATCTATACTTTTTCAACTACGTCAATTAATTAATCATAAGTCACATATAAAGAAAGGTGTTGGAGAACCTAATTATATATCCCATAAATAGAAAATCAAGACATAAAAATAGTATACAAGATATTACCCTAATTCACTTAACACCAAACAATTTTAATATAAAATCTCATATAAAACTAATAAGCCCAAGAATGTAATAATTCAAGTCCAAAAGGGAGAGCTCATCTTAGAAGACAAATCTATTATGTGGGAGAACTCCTTACACTTAAGAAGTACCCCTTGTGATGGTGAGATTCTTATGTGCGATTATTACATTTCACTCCCCTTAAATTAAGAGTCGACACCTAGATCGGACTAGCCTATCGACATTGTCCCGACGATAGCCCTTTCCTCTTGGTAGCTGCACTCGTCTACCAGTATTTACTGTGACACTTACCACACCTTAATTCAGTCTATAGTCGCCTATTGACACTGACTTGGCGGTAGCCCTTTCTTTTTTGCAGATGTACTCGTCTATCAATATTTGACAATTATCACACTTTAATCCAATCTATAATCTTCTTTTCATAGAGTCCACTTTCAATGAAAACACTAGTATAACAAAATAAGAATGTAACAACTTGTTAAGGCAATTAAATTGTTTGAGAATTAATTGGCTATGTTTTAGCAAAACTTTTGTTATTACTGTTAAGACAATTAAATTGATTAGAATTAATTGGCTATGTTTTAGCAAAACTTTTGTTACCATACTTTTGTTATTACCTTTTGTTACATTTTGAATTGTGCAGGAAAAATCTCATGGTAACTTACCATATAAGAAGAAGATTTGCGATGCTTAAGGAATGACATTAATTGCATATTCATAAGAAAAGGAAGAATAAAAGGAAGATTAGGGTTTTATGAGTCAAAGTTTTTTCTTACAGCCCAAGATGACCTACAACAACAATTGTGTATTTATATGAAGCAGCAGTCACAACAGAAAAGTAGCAGACAGAGAGCGACAAAGAAAATATAATAGAGTTCTGTCCAGTGTTCCATATCATGTTGCAACACGATCTGTGTTTCAGTCTTTGATTATATTAAGTGTTGCAACTCAGTTTATTTTGACAGCTTGTTATAAGTATCATGTATTAGTCTTTGAGTGATTAGATAGATGTTTCTTTAATCATTCTTCGAGAGAAGAAGGTATAATTCTCAAGAGAGAACATTGCAAGTCAAGGGGATCTCACATTCATTATTCAGGAGAAGAAGGCGTAATTCTCGGGAGAAAACGTTGCAAGTAGAGGGAAGCTCGCCAACCAAAGTTCATTAAGGAGTTTTTCATCGAGGTATCAAAGGTCAAGAGTGAGTCTTTACTTGTGTAAATTCATTGATGTTATAACTTGTTATCTTTTAATGAACATGTTTGTTGGACCAAGGGAGGTCCCGTGGACGTAAACCGCACGGTTGAACCACGTTAAATCTTGATGTTCTTTATTTTTGTTACCTCGATGAAGAGGGTTTGGAAAGTAATCTTGACTGGCTGGACAACTCATACCAAAATAGATGTTCAAAGCAATGTTGCAACCAAACTTGAAATAAAATAGACCAAGGATGAAGATATTTTGGCAAGCTGGAATTCTAAGGCATTAAATGCAATATTCAATACTGTTGACTTGAATCAATTCAAGTTAATCTCGACGTGTGAATCTGCAAAGGAAGCTTGGGAGATATTGTAAACAGCATATGAGGGTACAACATCAGTCAGAAGATAAAAATTACTGATGCTTGCCACTAGATTCGAGGAACTAAGGATGCAGGAGGATGAAACCATTGCGGATTTCAATGCTAAGTTGTGTGACATTGCCAATGAATCATTTGCTTTAGGAGAAAAGTATTTTGATGTGAAGCTTGTAAGAAAAACCTTGCGCTCTCTCCCAGACAGATTTGGAATCAAAGTTGCTGCCATAGAAGAATCCAAGAATGATGATGAACTCAAGATTGATAAATTGATGGGGTCACTTCAAACCTTCGAGATGAAATTTAAGTAGAAGAAGAAGAAAAAAAACATTGTTCTGTGTGCTGAAAAGAAATGGGCTTCAAATTCTTCGAAGAATGAGGATACTTAAATTTCTGAATCCTTAACCGTGCTTACCAAAAATTTCAACAAAGTTTTAAAGAAGTGGGACAAGCGGAGAAGTGGCTTTAGACAGTCAAACTTTGAAAAGAAGCCTCAAGTTGCAACATGGTCTAACTTATTCAAGAAACAAAACTTTAAACCCACTGAAGAAAACAAAAAAGGTAAAGGTGTTCAATGTCGAGAATGTGAGGGATTTGGTCACATTCAATCTGAATGTGCAAATACCTTGAAGAAAAAGAAAAAGAAAAATGTTGCCTGGAGTGATGAGGAGTCAGAAGAATGGACAGAAAGCGATGAAGAGCCCATCAATAACTTTGTTGCATTCAATGTTGCAACAGTCCAGCAGGAAACCAGACTAAACGAAGCAGAAAGTGTTGCAGTTGTTGCAACAATGAGTGAAACAGAGGATGAATTAAGTGAAATTGATTGTACTGAATCAGAAAGTGATGGTGACTTGGATGACAAAAAAGTCATGAAAACGTACAAAGATATGTACAAAAAATGAGTGATCATATGCAAGAAAAACCAAGGATTGGAATTGAGGATTCTAGAATTGGAAAACAAAAATCAGAACTGGAAAAATTGACTGCCAAAAGACTGCAGGAAGTGCAGATATTGCAACATGAATTAAAACGAATGTAGCGTAATGTGGAAATGTTAAATTCTGGGACTGAAAATCTTGACCATATGTTTTTCATTCAGAAACCATGCGAGACTTGGTTACTATGAAGGTGAATCATCTGGAAAGACCGTCTTTGTCAAGAGTTCAAGAGAACCTAAACTAGAGCATCATGATGCAACATCACAGAATGCCAGAAGAAATGTTTCAATCACTGATGTTACAACACAGACTGCAATAACTCATAAGAAACAAAGAAAAAGGAAGAATAGGTTTGTTCCCATCTGTCACTTCTGCTTCATACCTGGACACATCAAACCTCAATGTTTCAAGTATCAAAGAATGTTGGAAAAAGGTAAGTTCCTTAATCAACAAAAGAGATCATTTCAAGTGTTGTTGCAACACAAGGTAAGACAATTTTGGGTTAAAAAATCTGATTTAACTTGTTTTGCTGCTTATACTTCTACGAAAGCCTGTGCTGCTAACTCTTGGTATGTTGAAAGTAGATGCTCTAGACACATGAAAGGTATGCGCGAAGTTCTAAGCAACTACAAGAAATGTGATGAATGACAAGTTACATTTGAAGAATCGGTAGAAGAAGAAAGTACCAGTAAGATGAATACTGATGTTGCAAACGGTGTTGCAACACCGAAAGAAGAACATACGAAGAAATCTGCTATGACAAATACTGTTGCAACGCCAGAAATGGAAACAATGCAGAAAGACAATGGTACGTGCGATGTTACAACAAATAGCGAAACAACAGAATATAGCACTAAGGAAATTCAAGTTGTAATGCCACAAGTTCACATAAATCATGCTACAGATGATGTGATTGGATCAATACATGATGGAATCCTAACTAGAGGTAAACTCAAGCTGAACTATAGGGACATGGTAAAGTATATGTGCTATACTTCTCCCTTAGAACCTAAAAATGTGAAAGATGCATTAGAGGATGAATTCTGGGTCAATGTCATGCATAAAAAAATTAAATTAGTTTATCTGTGAACTTGTTGAAACCGGAACCATTGTTTTAGAACATGTTGCAACAGAAAAACAATTGGTAGATATTTTCACTAACGCTTTAGTTCATTTGAGATTTGAAACCTTGAGAAAAGCTTTAGGAATTGGTAGTTTATAATATTGCATCATGAATTGCCACAGAGTCATGAAAGAAGATTGAGAAATTTGAAAGTTTAATAATCAATTCAACTTATGATTTAGTTAGTGAACTATACTTCCTTGTACACACTAAATACTGATTGAGAAAGCTAATTTTAATGGTCTGCAAGTGTAAGAGCTTGAACTTTCTGATAACTAGGGATAAAGAGAGAAGTCTCTCTAAATCCATTCCTATATTCTATTCATCCTTGAGATAAAAAAAAAAAAAAAGGCAGGAAATGATGTTGTTGTCAAGCACTGGAAAAAACTACCTAATCCAAAATAAAATGAATTAGTGTGAAAGTTATCAGTTGTAACATGAGCTGAAACATGAAAGAAAAAAATACATGTGAAAAGAAATATTGTGTACAAGAGCCCAATTATAATATGAGCTGAAACAAGAAAAAAACTTGTGTTTTTCCTGCGAGATGAATAGTTCATCAGGTATATTTGAGCTGATTGGGAGAGTTTCTACACCTTGCAGGTTTGATGGTGAAAACTATATGTTTCATAATTCAATTTCACACACACACACACACACACATGATTCATTGATTAAATCCCTGACTGAATTGAGTATTAATGAGTAAACTTTTTTGAGTGACTCCATGCTTCCTGAACATATATTGCATTTTAATTATGTTTTAATTTTCAAAAAGAAAAAAAAGGGTGAAATTTCAGGAGATTTTGAGCAAATTGGAGATACTATGAAAAATATTATTGCAACATCGGTTCTAAATTGTTTTTGGATAACTATGTATATTTTGTGTCAATATGTTACAACTTCATTGTGCAATACATCAATGGTCAGAAATGAAAGTGTTTGCGCGGGAATTTTGGATATTCTCAAAATGACAGTTACTCCATTTGTGCAGGTCTTGAAATTCCCAAGATCGTGGGATTGATAGTTGCCTTAGTTGACTCATGATGGCAATTAGGACATATTTTTTTAGCAATTTTTTGTCTCTTCTCATTTTTATTCTGTTTCTCTCCTTTGTTTTTTCTTTTAGAAATTTCTTCAGGATTCGCACAAGGTCAACATTCAGGGGGAGACTACTAATGTTGCAACAGCACTATCCACTGGGAGTGCCAGTAATCCTATTGATCCATCTGTCATGTCGCAACAACTGCAGCAACATTAGGATGCTGTGAAAGAGCTAAGAGAAAAGAGAGTAATGTCCAAGCTAATCAAGATCGAATTCTTTAGACTCTTGCTCAACCCCTCAAGGGTCGGGGCATGCTAATGGTGCATTTGATGAAACCTTCCTCATGCTGTTATGTGTTATGTTGTTGACTTGATGAACTTCATTACTATTTTTGTTGTTCTGATAAAAAGGGGGAGACTAGTATTGCCCTTGCCTTTGCTTTGGCAAAAAGGGGAAGATGTTTATTGCAACAGGCTTAGCTGCTCTACTATTGCAGCTAGTGATTGTTGTTGCTATTGAGTTTGATTGTTGCTTCTTATTTTCTTCCTTCCTGATATAATGACTGAGTTTCTGTGATGCTTTATTAATTGTTGCAACAGGGTTATTATCTTTGGGTTACTATCGTTTGCAAGGTCATTATGTTTGCTGCTCTGATACATCTTTATCTGTGTTGCTAGCTTTATTGTTGTGATACTTTGCCTCTGCTTCTTTGCCTTTGGTTTGGCAAAAAGAGGGAGTATGTAGTACTGCTACTGATTTGCTTGTGTTTCTGCTAGTTTACTGCATTGTTGTTTTAGTATCCATTGCAACAAGATTGCTATTTTTTGCAGGAGCACTATTTTTTCTACTCTAATATATTTTTATCTGTGTTCCACTGCATGTTGCAACAAGCTGATCATTGCTCTGATACTCTTCTATTTGTGTTGCTCTAAAACCGCTGTTCTACTGAAAGTTGCAACATGATCTTCATTTGTTGCACCTGCCTTTTTGCATTTGGGCGGTAGGAGGTTACATTGACTGTGATATCAGGGTTTTGTCAAAACAAAGCCAAAGGGGGAGATTGTTAAGACAATTAAATTGATTGGGAATTAATTGGCTATGTTTTAGCAAAACTTTTGTTATTACTGTTGAGGCAATTAAATTGATTGGAATTAATTGTCTATGTTTTAGCAAAACTTTTGTTATTACTGTTAAGGCAATTAAATTGACTGGAATTAATTGGCTATGTTTTAACTAAACTTTTGTTACCATACTTTTGTTATTACCTTTTGTTACCTTCTGAATTGTGCAGGAAAAATCTCATAATAACTTACCATATAAGAAGAAGATTTGTGCTGCTTAAGGAATAACTTTAATTGTATATTCACAAGGAAAGAAAGAATAAAAGGAAGATTATGATTTTATGAGTCAAGGCTTTTTCTTGCAGCCCAAGATGACCTGCAACAACAATTGTGTATTTATATGAAATAGCAGTCACGACAGAAATGTAGCAGACAGAGAGCGACAAAGAAAATATAAAAGAGTTATGTTCAGTGTTCAATATCATGTTACAACACGATCTGTATTTCAGTCTTTGATTACATTAAGTGTTACAACTCAGTTTATTTTGACAGATTGTTATAAGCATCATGTGTTAGTCTTTGAGTGATTAGATAGCTGTTTCTTTAATCATTCTTCAGGAGAAGAAGGTTTAGTTCTCAGGAGAAAACGTTGCAAATCAAGGGAAGCTTGCCAAACCGAAGTTCATTAAGGAGTTCTTCATCGAGGTGTCAAAGGTCAAGAGTGAGATTTTACTTATGTAAATCTATTGATGTTATAACTTGTTATTTTTTAATGAACAGGTTTGTTGGACCAAGAAGGTCCCGTGGACGTAGACCGTACGGTTGAACCACGTTAAATCTTGATGTTCTTTATTTCTGTTACAACTTTAGTATTTCCGCTGTTGTTTACTGTTACTGGCTATGTTAGAACATTAAGTGGAATAACTCCTTAATTGACTAGAGAAACAGATTGTTATTGAACTGTGAAAGAAGTAATGAACTAGTTAATATTACAACATCACTTGTAACAGATTCACTTTACACCAAGTAGTTCATCAGTTGTTTAAATTAATCACAGAGTTCTGTCAATTGAACGAATTTATCATATTGCTTTGAAGTAATTCATACTTATACTGCAAGAATTCCTACACAACTCAAGTTCAAAAAAATAACACATCCTAAAACACTAATTTGTTAAGTAAAAGAACCATTTGTACTTAAAAATCATCCCTTATAAAAATGAGATTATTACATAAAATCAAGACATAAAAATAGTATACAAGATCTTACGTTAATTCCCTTAACACCAAACAATATAGAAAAAGTCAAAAGGGGTATATAATGATGTCCGTGAAAGAAAATATCTACCTCAAATAGTTCGTGGACCTAAATTCCTAGAAGTGGGGTGTTATATGCTTTGTTGCTTTTTTTTTTTGTTGCTAAAATATGCTTTGTTGCTTTTGTTGTTGAATAATAGGAAGCTTGTGGACTCAGCGGGAATAAAGGTAACAGCTCAAAAGTCATACGAGCCATGAAAATGAGAGTAAGTTTGTTCCAGCTACATTTCATACTTTGGCAAGCTACAAAAGGTAGGTAGAAGTGTCCACAGATGCCTTCCCCTTCTATTAAAGTATTGCATTTTGTCGGCAGAATTTAATCCCATAGCCTCCAAACAAATCCACAAAGAGCTATATATAAATTCTTTTTGTTTTTTATTTTATAATCAAAGTCGGAGCCATATTTTTTGAACTCAAAATTTCTAATACAACAGTCATTATTTGTTCATTCCATATAACCATGAGTTGATTTACTTGGGAGTCAACAGGGTTTACAGAGCAGAGTTATAAAATAGTGAGTTGAAATCGTATTTTTTGAAAATTTGTATATTTTTAAGATATTTTTAAACTAAAAAATCAATTTAATCATTACAAATATATATATATATATATATATATATATATAAGTAATATTTAATTGTATTTTTAGCTCTTAATAAATAAAAATTTTGAATCTGCCCGGCATGCAACTTGTGGGTAAGAGCTACAGATTTTTATATCTATGAGATGGAATTTTAAGCTATTTGCTTTGGCTCAATCAATAGGTTGAAACCATCTAGCGCTTATTCTAGCTAAAGTAGTAAATTGGTCCTATGTATTTAAGTGTACTTGGTTCATGATCAGTTCTTTTAATTTATATTTTTCGTTTTATTAGTAAAGAATTGCATAAACTAAATAGATTTGGCCTAGAAAATTACAAACTAAGGCTCTTAACGCTTTCAGTTGTGATTAGGAAAATTTCTTGCCCAATACGATCGAAGTTTAAAAACAATAAATAGACGAACATATGGCTAAATATATATATATATTGGATCAATGTGTTGAATTAGATCATGGAAATGTAATTAGTTTTTTTTTTTTCATTTAAAAAGACTTACGTCATATAACACATATAAAATATATTATTTATAAAAATTAATTTTAAAATATTTTACACTCACAACGAAGTGTATATCAATAAACCAAGGGCCCTGTGATAAGACGTATATAATGAAATTAGCCTTTGATAAGATCAATACACGTATGCAATGAGACAAATAACCAACATAGGAGCTAGACAAACAACTTGCAAATAGACGGATTTGAATCCGTAACCAGGATTTCGACCTTAGTCTTTATTGACCTCTAAACAATACATCATTGATAATGACTAAAATTGTCTCTTGTTCATGCAATAATCGTCAGTCTCTTTTTCATATCTTATTCATGAAATACACACTGAATTTTAGTCAAATTCGGCTTGCAGCAACCGTTGTGTTAAGTGCTTACCTAATTTAAAAGTTTAAATTATTAGAAAAATATTTATTATATTGTTATTAACTTCAACATGTTGAACTCGAGAGACCTTAGTCAAATTCTATATTGGTTTCAGCTCTTGATATAGAAGAATAAAATGTGAGAGGCTTCCCCAATAATGATTTTTTAGTTTTTCTTTTCTACCACAGCTGCTTGGCTCCAATGTAAATGAAAAATAAAAAAAATAAAAAAAATCAACACTAATTATAAATAAATTTTATCAATGATTGCCAATGCTAGAGATAGACATTCCACAGTAGGACATATGTTTGAAGGTTACATTAAGAGTTGCTTATGGTTCACTTTTTGTTCATCTGGATTTAATTATATATAGTGCCTGAAAGTGAATGGTGAATTGACTGGTCACTTTGATTTTTCAATATCTCCCTATAACAAACGGCTACACATATTAGATAAAGCTGCTTGCTGTATCAATAAGTTTATAGAAAATTAATTAGCGAAAAAGACGACCTCTTTTCTGGCTATCGCATATTAATTTGCCTGGTGTCACATCTTGCTTTTTTTTTTTTTCTCTTTTCTTTTTTCGTAGAAAGATGAGTCATATTACATTACAATCATTCGAGGGGATACTTCACCCCTCTTATCTTTCTTCAAGAAGATGAGAAATGAATATGGTATAGTTTTCACATTACAGCACTCAAAGAGTAATTGTAGACTAAAGTCGATAAGCCACTCCGTGCAAAGGTTAGCCTCACTATAAACTTGAATCAAGTGAAACTCATTAGAAACATTAAAAACCCAAAAAGTAGAAAACATGAAGCAAGTAGATCCCAGCTTTATAATAAAATGAAGAAATTTTACCAATAAATATCAATTTGCGGAAAAATTAGCCTCATGAAAAGTTTTTTTTTATAAAAAAAAAAGAAAAAGGAAAGAAATTTGTTTTTCTTTTCTTTATTTTCTTGTCTTTGGTTACTGAGAAAATCATGAGAAAGTCCTTCGGTTAACTTTTCTAAGAAAGCGATTTTCCCTCCATTTGTGTTGTAGAAATTACATAAGAGTTGCTGGAGAGATAACAACTCATTTGAATCATCATATATTTCCCTTCATACAAACGCATATCAGTAAATTGTTTTCTTTTTATTTACCTTAATGAACTATTTATAGAAAAAAAATATTCTTGCATGACATTCTTATCATCCAAACGAGCTTATAATTAACTAATAAATTCTTACAAGCGCACATGCACTTTCTTTTAAGCTATGTCGAGTACACCACCTAGGCCTTGAATTTTTTAATTTTCTCCATTTTATGGGCATTTAAAGGGTGTTTAAGCTATACAAGCTCCCATTTATTAATTGCTCTTCTATAATCTAGTTTAAATTCTCAAAAAATATGTTTAGTTATGCAAAATTTTCGTTTAATTAAGCTATCTTAAATTCCAACAGTGTATTGACTCAGAAAGGGAAGGGTGAGGTATTTTTAGAACAAGCTATCATTTACCTTATAAGCTATTAGAAAAAAACCAATAATAAGTATATAAGCTCAAAAACAACTTATAAAGTTAAATAAATAAATAAACTAACTCAAACACTCTCATAAAAAATCAGTCAGTTGGTTCCATTTCTTTTTAGAAAACTCTTCTATTCTGGGCTAATATCATAAATTTTACATGTGCATGATGTCTAGAACTTACCTATATAAGAAGACTGATATCGTGAGTTCGAACTAATTGAATAATAATCTATTATTTTTTTTTTCTGTTCTCTTCTTGGGTCAGGGGACCCTATAAACGAGGTACATGAGGAGTTTGCATTGTGCGTTATGCATCACGCACTTCTAAATATTTGTTGTTTGTTTTTAAGTCACAATATGTTAGTCTCGGGATAGGATTCCATACTTTTGATATTAATCAATAATATCTTTATTTATTTATTTATTTTTTTGCCACAACATATCGAAATATCTTAATAATTTCACATGTTTCCTAATCGCACACGCAAACTTCTGAAGCTTCCTTCCTACCATTAACTCAAAGAATTAACAAAAAAAGAAATACATAAAATTATAAGAAAGATCTAGTAGTAATAAACTAATCATATATTATGAGAGAGCTAGTAGTAATTATGATATATTATGATCTATATAAATATATATATATGAAAAAATAAAAGAATTAAAAAAATCACCATTTTAGGTTTCCATGTTTTCAGAAAGTAATTTATTACAACTAGGAAAAGTAGTGTTGGCCTTTTTTTTTTTCTTTTCTTTTTCTCTAATGAAAGTAGTTTTATTCAGGTTAGAATATGAGACAAAAATATATATGTTGCAAGGCCGTTCTATATTAGTAGAGAGAAAACATTGTACTCGGTTTTAACAAGTTAGCTTTTTGTTTAATTTTACATTTTTACTACTAACTAGGTTAAACACGGAAAATGAATGAGGTCAATACCAGAAAAAAAAAATTATAGCCTATATGTAAGATTTAAATATCCGAGTGTAGTCAGGTTTTAATATAACGCGTTCTTAATTAGATTTTAATATTATGAGATGATCTAAGTCAAATAAAAAAAAAATTAATTTTCATTAAATTGTCCATTTAAAGAAAGCCATAACTATCTTTCTCTATTGTTTTTATTTTGGGATTACAAGATTTGTAAAGCATTTAAAGCCAAAAAAACAACTTTCCATGTGACAATAATCAATATTATTACCACCTCATTAAAACCGTGAAGCGCGAAAGATCTCCGTTGGAAACGCTTAATTGAAACGAGCATCTCACCGCCAAACGCGGTTTTAAGACAGACAAACCTCATGGGTCCATTAATAATCAGCTACATTCACGTCCACGAAATTAATCATCAGCTCACAAGGATCCAAATAATGCATGTAATTAATGATGGGGCGTTGCAAGATGAAATTGTTGACCATTAAGCCTATGTCATATGAAGACATGCAGCTTTGAAGCTGTATTCCACCAATATTTCACAACAATGGTGGAGACCTTATATCGTCCCCACTTCCACTTGTTTGGTGATGCAACTCACTTGGCTAGTTTGCTAAGGATGTTTTCACATGCGAAATTTTGATCTTTTTTAGCCTTCCCAAGTTAAACGTGTTTGAACAAAATCTTAATAAAAATATACATAAAACAAAGATATTGTGACGATAATTAGATAAAATTGTTGCAAAAGCTTTTAATTTTAGGCAATAGTTACAAAAACCAATTCCGCATGTGTTAGGGTTCTGTTCTTTACATTGTCGGTCCTAAGTCCGGTAAAAGAAGATGGTAGCATTAGGTAGTCGACGACCAACGTAAACACTTTGCATTTTCCATTTGAATTTGCGACAACATGATTTGGTTAGTTAGCAAAACCATTTTTTTTTTTTTTTACAAAAAACGTAACTCTAGCAACAGTCTTTGATTTTATTATTTTTCGTATTGCGACATGCTTAAAATATAAAATATGCCATATTTCCTTTCTTAATTCCAATCGTGCCAGTTTTCTAAACATCAAGAATAATATTAAGATGGGTGTGAAGTGACCACCTCATCTAAAATTTTAAACTGTTAGAGATAGATTAATTGTATTATTTATTATATTCAATACACCCCCGCAAGTGCAGATAAAGTTAGTTTTTGAGTTTTATACTTGAACAATTTTAAATAACCACCTTATTTAAAAATTTAAAATATTAAAAAAAAATTAGTTATATTATTTATTATATTTAATAAGATAATCCTTGAACTTGTTCGTGTTGCACCTCTTTCCACTAAATTCGACAAATCTTTAAGTTGCCTTAATCAATGTTATTTAATATGCATGTGGGTCGTACTCACTTGAGTAATTGTATGTGTCATCCATATAAATGATTGTCACAAGAAAACAATTTTATGTTCACATTTTTTTGCTTATTTCCTTATGCAGTCACGAAGATGGTACGAGTATTAAAAAAAGAATTGAACTCACATTATTGGGCATAAAACTACAATATGAAATATTCGTCGTGCGACTACGTGATATTCGTATCCAAGATGCTCACATGACATCCACAATAGATTTATTTCACGATCAGATCTAGTATCCAATTACAATTTCTCACTTCTTTTATTTTTTGGACATGCATTATCTTTTGTATCTATAATGCTCTCAGGAACATGATCCAATGATAATAAGGTGAAATTATTCTGTCAAGATTGTGGCCTTATGGGTAGTCTCTACTACTCTGAAATTCTACCATTAATTGACTTGATATATATGTAAAGGAACATCGCTGCACTCAGAGATTTATCAATTGATAATTAAGTTCTGCCAACTAAATTCTCACGTCATCTAAAAAAAAAAAAAATTGTTTCTTACAAGGATGGACTCTTCAGTACCAAAAGGTTTCTATAGGCAACTTTCTTAAGATAAATGTGTTATTCAGAGGAGAGTTGTGAATATAGTCAAGATTTTCTAGTTTGTAAAGTTTTTTTTTTTTTTTTTGTGGCTATATTTGATTTAAGAAAGGATAATAGTTACTATTCAGAAACACCCAAGTTCGACAACAATCCGTGGATTTGTAGCTCCACTGACCCCCCAATTTTTTTAAAAAATCTACATGTACTTATTATAAATTTTTTCAAAAAATAAGTGTATCTTTAAAATGAAAATGTAAAATACCCCACTCTAAAATAAATATTACTATTGTAGTGCCCATTAAACAAAACTCTAGATCTATCCCTGTCGACAGCCATTGCCTTAGGGTCTTTTTAGCATTTCTTTTATTACTGTTAAATGGGAGTGTGAAATGCTATTGCACGCGTGATACAATTCAATCGAATTCAACTAATTAATTTTTTTTAATTTGGATTTTTATAATTAGTTGAGAAAAAATGATCACATTAAGAGTGACAAATTACCCAGCACTTTATTCCTCCTACCAAAGTGTTAAAAATCTACTACTACTTTCCTTTTTTTCAGACATGCTAATTCCACACGGGTCCTCTTCTTTTTTTTCTTTTTCCTCTTTTTCTTTCCTTCTTTCTTTTTTCCGTAACATTTTTCTTTTCCTTCATCAATTTTTTTTTTTTTTTTTAAGGAGCCCTCAAACTATGATATATAAAAATTGAGACTCAAATTCATATCGAACTCACAATTATCGGGTGTCATAACTCTAGATCAATAGGTCTTTGGCTTCTAATCATCAAAATTTAAAGCTTGTGTCCACTCACTATCCCCTAGTACATCGTACCACTTGTGCATGTGTCTACACAATATTTACACACACAACACACACTAGATTTCGCAAAAAAAAAAAACTTTAAAAACACCCGGCAAAACACACTCCCGCTGTTCACTCCTCAAAGAACATACACTTCTATAGATCTTGCCAGTTGCCAACACCACCCCTCCCCCCTACATCTCCACCCCCCAACCCATCTGCAGTCTGCTATCCATTTTCTTGTTTTGGTCAGTAACTCATCAACTTTCCTTGTAAAACCAGATACACAAAATCTGTGTCTGATACCAAATTGGTTAAATTTGTTACCATTTTTTACGTATTCAGCTCCTATATCTAAGACACACCCATATACACACACAGTCACACACACACCCAAAAGACAACCTTATGATTAGATTTGTATAACCTTTTTTTCATTGTTTTTTTTTTTTTTCAAGATTTGTGGAAGATTATAGAGATGGGTTTGTGGGGTGTGGTTGTTTTTGCACTAGTGTTGACCACAAGTGTGGCTGCCTATGAATTTGATGAGTTTTTTCACAATGGAACTGAGGTTTCGTACTTGGAGTCTATGTATGAAACCTCAGCTGTTGCAGCGAGGCCTAATGTGCTCATGGTTGGCCTCACTCTTATTCGAGGAGCTGCTGCTAAAGGCGCAGGTACAAATTTTTCTCACTTCTTTCTTTATCATGGTTTTTTTTTTTTTTTTTGTTTTTGTTTTCGCAGCTGATAATTTAGAGTTATTTTTTCTTGATTTGTATGCGCATTGTGGTACATTTTCTTTTTTTGGTTATGTGTTTTTATGTGAAGATTATTTTGTTACTAAGTGCCCATGTGAGATGTGACACCCGCTAATGATTGTTGCAATCCTCTAATGATGTTTGTATAAGTTATGGTCATAGGCTCGTGGGTTTAAATACTAATTTGAGTTAATTATTTTGAATCTCAGATTTAAGTCTCAAAATTGTTATTCGTAAGTCTGTGATACTTGTCCTGATTTTGGTTTGGGACATGACAGTTTAGCTAATAACTAGGTTTCTGTTTGGGGCTAGATTTTCCAAATTCTTAATATTGTGTCTCTATTTAGTTTATTTGATTTCCTTTTCATTTTTTGGTAATAAAATTTCAAAATTTTTTTCTTGGGGGTGGGTGGGTGGGTGGCGGGTTCTCTCTTTCTTTGGTCCTGAAGTTGGTTTTTTCAACTTTTTATTGAAATGTATTATTGCTAGTAATTATTTGGTGAGGATTGAGTGGCTGTCTTCCGACAAAACAAAAAAAGAAAAGAAAAAGAGTGACTGCTTTTTGTTGTTCATATATGTCCTTTCGTTGGGTAACCAAAGATCTGATTAACATGTCATTGTTGTGTTGTGCTCTTAATTAAATTTTTGTCAAATTTATGTAGTCGACCCACCTCCACAAATATTGGTAAGAGTGCTCGGTTTAGTTTAATTTGGTTGTATCATCTTGCACCAAAGAGAGTCTTATTTTTCATTTGTATGACAGTGATGGGTTGGTTTCTGTAGCTTTTTGTGTTTAATTAATATCTTGATATTTCTTTTTCTTTCGTATGATAGTGATGCGTTGATGTTTGCAGCTTTGTTCTTTAATGCTTTACACACGCTCAAACACACTCATACGTTTTAACTTAATATGACCTTTAAATTGTTGATTAGTAATACCGAATTTTCAAAAAGTGTTTATCGAATTATTTTTAATTTTAATATTTCTCGCGCTGAGAATGATATATAATCGTGCTTAAATTGTACAGTGTGCTTGGACGGAACGCTTCCCGGTTATCACATACATCGTGGGTATGGGTCAGGGGCAAACAGTTGGATTATTAATTTGGAGGTTTGTTAACAGCTTTATGAATAATGCCAGTTCCAAATTATAAATGTTGGAGCTGTGACACCTTTCACATCATGCAAAAGTCCACTTTGATAAATGCTACTTCCATTATACTATCTGTTTTATTTCACCAAATTATTAAGACATGTAGATACGTCAATTATAATTTAGCAAGAAAAAATAATATTGGGATATCTACATCGGATTATCGGTTGTTTTATACTGCAACATTTTGTCAATTATTGCTCTTTCTTCTTTTAAAAGCTTGATGTTTTCAGCCCACTAGGTATACACGAACGAGTTTCTTTCATTCATCAAGGTATTACCTAAGAGCCGTGTTATAAATTATACTTGTTGCAAAGAAAAAAAAACAACAATTTATTGATAATAAAGAACTACGATTATAAAAATGAAGGTACCAATTTTATTCATGACCAGTTAGTGACGAGTAGGGCAATACATGAACCTGTTTTCTCTTTCTGCTTCTGAATAGATTGAAGCATGCGGAATCAGAGCTCGCTTATTAGAATGCAGAAAACCATATATCTATGCTTTTGTGAAAGAATCTATATACTGCTACTTGATATGCATCGTCTTAACTAGATAGAATGAAGTGGAATTTTGTACAACTAATAAATCTATGTGCAATGTCTTTTTTTTTAAGTCATACTTTATTATGGTCTACTGTCGGCCCTGGAAAGCAAGAACATAGTGCCAAGATGTTGCTCAAGTTATTAGAACTGATGAATGCAAGAAAAATTTTCCCTGATGCTATAGGTTTAATACTAAAGAAGCTTATTATGATGGTGGAAGCGCCTTTTTTATATTACCTTACATAATTTGACTTCATGTACCAAACCTAAACCAATACAAATTTTGTCCTCGACTAAGAACTAATTTTGTGGGACTTCTTGGACAGGGTGGAGGATGGTGTAACAACATTAGATCCTGTGTGTACCGTAAGAAGACTCATCGTGGATCATCTTCGTATATGGAAAGGCAAATAGCTTTCACTGGAATTATGAGCAATAAAGCTGAAGAAAATCCAGGTTTCTCGAGAAGTCTATTGCTATAATGTCCTCCAGTTGTCCTGATTCCAGGTTGCTTTTGGCAGTATACTGATATTGTTTCTTGTGCAGATTTCTTTAACTGGAACAGAGTAAAGCTTCGGTATTGTGATGGGGCCTCCTTTGCCGGGGACAGTGAAAATAAGGTTGAAATTACAACAATGTTAGCAATATATATACCTTAATGACTTGCTATCAGCTGTACATTAGGAAAAGTTGATCACTATCTTTTTACGAGTATATTTATCCACCTCTGCAGACTACTAAAGTTTTTGTATGATGAACTGAGGAGAGTAAGGCGAGGATTTAGAATTAGGATCGTTTTGCTTTCATGTCAATAAATTAATATATTTGACTTCTGGTCTAATAAATTTTAATCTGGAAAAAATAGTTAAGGTAAATAGGAGCTTCAGATCTTTGGATTTTCAATAACAATGTATATTTAAACATGCTATGGCTCTTTCCAGGCTGCAGGGCTGCAATTTAGAGGGCAACGTATATGGCGAGCTGCCATGGAGGAGTTAATGGCAAAAGGAATGCGCTATGCTAACAGAGTATTGTTCTAGGATGCCATCTATTCCATTTGTTTTTCTCTCTCTTGTTATGCTTCCTGTGACATCGTAAATTGCATTGCAGGCCCTTCTTTCAGGGTGCTCGGCTGGTGGTCTAGCCACAATATTGCACTGTGATGAGTTCAGAAGTTTATTTTCAAGTAAAACCAAAGTGAAGTGTCTGAGTGATGCTGGACTATTCCTGGATGCGTAATTTCCAAATCTATAATCCTCTAGTTATAGCTGTAAAATTTTCATTTAATATTCTCCATTGTTTATGTTATTTTCAAAATTTCAGGATTGATGTATCTGGTGGACATGCCCTTAGGAACTTCTTTCAAGGCGTGGTTAGCTTGCAGGTACTTGATTAAATTGTAAATTACATTTATCAATATGGGAACCTAACTTTACCATGTGCTCGTCGGCATATTCCTGAGAGTAATCTAGCGCATGGTTTTTAACTTCTGGCTTGAAATCAATCATAATTTAATTGGAATATTGCAGCACATGCACATTCAGCAATTAACTCTTTTGATGGAGACGGGCCGAGTTTAATGGATAAATGGAAATTACGATATTTGATCTTACTAAGATGAAATGGCATGCCATGCTCTCTCTCCTCAGATAAATAAGAAGACTCATGCTTATAATCTGGTGGCTCTCAACCTATTTGAAATGGCCAAATATACTTGATATTCTGAAGATTAGTTACACGAACACCCCCTTTAAGTTCAATATAACAATTAAAGCATACTTGGTATTACGAGAACCAAATGACCTTTAAAGTTGAAGAGTTAATTCTGTTTCTATTCTCTCCAATTCCGAAATTCTTTCCATCAGGATGAGTCTGTTGCAGATTCAAATTGCTTAGCTGATAGTCTTTTGGGCTATTCCTTTAAAGTACAACAAATATGTAGTTTGCTCAGTAGTAGTAAGATGTGGTTGTAGCCTCGGAATTATGTCCAAAATGATGGTGAAGAATACTGTATCAAAAAACTGATGTATCAGAATCTCTAATTGAGAGAGAAAAGATAGAAGACAACAACGAAATGGTTCTCTTGAGTGTTATTATCCCAGATATGGAAATTCAAGTTATTTTGTGACTTGAGTAATTATAGGTAATTCTCCATATTCTGCTTCTCACTAACTTTTGTGCTTGCTTGGAAACTCGTGTAATCCAACAGGGTGTTCAAAAGAATCTACCGCGCACTTGTCACCTTGATCCAACTTCTGTGAGTCTCATTTTTAATTTCTTAATTTTTCCCTTTCACTGGGCGTAATATTTGTTCATACATTTTCTGCACTTGTTTACTGATTTCACATCATTTTCAATGTCTTTCCTCTTTTCCAGTGCTTCTTCCCCCAAAATTTAATTAGCCACATCCAAACTCCTCTCTTCATTCTCAATGCTGCGTATGATTCATGGCAGGTAATTCATAGCTTCATTAAAGAAATGCCCTTATTTTGCACACGGAAATTTCCATTGTAATAGCTGGTGAAGTCTTCTGCTACATCACGATATAATAACTAACATTCCTTTTTCTCTTACATTCAGCTCCAGGAGAGTTTAGCTCCTAAATCGGCTGATCCTCATGGTATCTGGCAAGATTGTAAATTCAATAACGCACGGTGTTCGACATCACAGATCCAGTTTCTGCAAGGTGAGTCCCAGTTTTTGGATGTTGTTTAAGCTGATTCTCATGTCCTTTATCCGGTCATGTTAAAATCCAATAATTGTACTTTCAGGTTTTAGAAATCATATGCTGAATGCAATAAAAGGCTTCGCTGCATCAAGACAGAATGGATTATTTATAAATTCATGTTTTGCTCACTGCCAGTCAGAAAGGCAGGATACTTGGTTTGCAGATAATTCACCTCTAATCCGCAATAAGGTACGCCAAACAAACTCTGCAAGTTCTTTGTTTTCACGTTGTTAAGTACGCTGCTGCGCATTTGGATTGAATTTGCGCTTCTCACATCCATAGTCCAAATCAGTTCCCCCAAAAAAAAAAAATGCGCAATTTGTCCAAATCCATCGGAGGGTAGAGAGCTAGACTTATTACGGATTTCAAATTCTCAACCATGTCCATTGGAATTATATACACTCGTTTGATGAAAATTCAAGTCCTCATCTTTTGAAATCCATATTGACTATTTTCAGTATAGAGCAAAAATTGACTTGTAGATAGGAACAACGTAAATACACAAGAGACACATTTTGCTATGTAGCATATCGAACTTCTAAACCCACCCACACCCCACTCCCCCGCCCCCGCCCCCGCCCCCGCCCCCAAAAAATCTCTTCCCCTTATCCTTGTCGCTTATGGCTGATTTGCAATATGCCTTAAGGCGTGCTGCTACATCACTAGGTTTGTAGTCATATGGTGGATTTAATGTGGTTCTGACTAAGATGAGTTTCTCGTCATATTTAAAAAAGAAAAAAAAAAAAAATCCAATCTAGTTGCCAGTATTACCTGCTAGGTATTTATTATTCTCTTGGAGGACGCAATTATTGCTAGTCGATTGTCGTGACAATTTTCCTCTTTAACCATATATACAGTACCACTTTCATTTTCACAATAGCTAACAATTATGTGTTGCTACAACCTTGCAGGGTATTGCAATTTCTGTTGGAGATTGGTATTTTGATCGAACAAGCATCAAAGCAATTGATTGTGCCTATCCATGTGATAGAACTTGTCACAACCTGGTTTTCAAATAAGCCACCATTTTTTTTTTTCTATCTTCCTTTTCTTTTTTCTTAGCCTAATTTATTTGATCGTATTGATCAGAAATCTACATCTCCCATTGATACAAAATCTATCAATTGTAAGGAAATTATGAGAAGAATGAAATATCCATTTGCTTGGAAGTGCATTATTTTAATTTGTTTTGGTTCCTTTCAAATCCTAGAAGATGATATATTATTTTGGGATGAACTTTAAGATGTTATATTGAAGAATTAATTTTAAGACTTCTCGCATTTAAAATAAGAATCATACCATTAGATCAAATAGCCAGTGGTAAAGGCCAACGTTTCCCACAATTACTTGTGAGTTTTATTATTAGGGGAGGGGAAATTATACATCTTTAATTTGTAAAGGTAAAGGGTATTATCGCATTGACAAATAAAAAATAACCTATTAATTATTCGTCAAAATTAGACAATTTGAAAGGAAGAATAGAAAGCTTGTGAGAATTTCTATAGACAATTTGGAGCACAAGAATGAAGGTCCATCCTTCATACTAGATTCCGGAACACAAATCTACAAAAGGCGAAAATAGATTAATAACTATCTCCAAATTTGCTAATACAACCATACCTTATTTGAAGAACAATTTAACACTTATTATTGCTTCTTGATAAATCAGTAATTGAATATTAATCTAGTAGTATATATAAGCAGAATGATCTCTTCAGGGATTTGTCGAGCTTGTTCCACCTTTTTTTTTATGTGTAAAATTTCATATTATAGACTATACTTGTTCACAATTTAAGTACATTTGTTTGATACTCTTACATACCGCAAGTAGAGAGAATTTGAGAGTATGATGAGAGAAGTGAGAGGGAGACCTTTTCTCCTTTTTGTGCTGCTTCTTATTCTGTTTGAAAACTGAACGGATTCTTAAATACATATTGTGGGAAGCTATAATAACTTCTCACATCAAATGGGTCGAGTTGGATCAATTTATATTAGAGAACCCAATCCAAAATTTTAACATTATTATTAGATTATTATATATGATCGCATTCACAATAAATTGCACACAAAAAAAAAAAAACATTTTTTTCCCCATATAAGCATAAGGTACTTAATATTGGACAATTATAATTATCCGAAAATTCAGAAATTCTCGGATCCAATCTTCAATTGCTTATATCTAATAGGTCATGGTTACTATTAGAAAAAGAGAATTATAGGATTATATAGATGTTGAAATGATTCAGTCTAATTATTAGACTCTCAACCCATTAAACTTAACCAAATAACTCAAAAATATGAGTCTTTCTTGCCAGCAATTAAAAACTCACGTAATTATAAACTAAATACTTATTTTTTATACAATCAATGCGGGATGAGGTGTTATAAATTTTCCTTAATACACCTTGATATGGTTTCTTGACCTAAAATATAATGCCTGACTAGTACAAGTGCTATCCCTCTATGGTGAAGTGCTCTCCCATTATGAGATATTTCAGATTTGCAGGGTCCATCAATACCCTAAAAGATTTTTTATTGAAAATTTCAAGACCCGATCCAATACGCCATCAAAGGTATCTAATTCTTTACTAAAAATAGTTATTTAAATATACTGTTTGTGCTTAGATCAATTTAACTAACTTGATCGTTGGAAAAAGTCTCTAAAAATAACCACCGATAGTGCCTCTGTTTTGCAGGTCATGAGTTTGGCTTGAATAGCAGATTTACACCTTAACACACCTAATCAAATTTGTTCCAGCTTCGAACTACATGAAATTTCTAAGTCTGCCATAAGATGATACGTAAAAAATAGTAGACCCCTCACGAGTTCTGGATAGTAAACTGTAAAGTTGTAATCTTAGTCGTCTTTGGCCTATGTAGGTGGTTTCTGGTAAGAAATAAAATATAAATATTTGCTTTTCCTTCAATGCAACTCCAATTCTGAGATTCTAGACATTTTCTAAAATGCTCGGCCAAGTTACTCATCACAATAGCATCCCCATCAAAAGAGAAAGAAGAATGAAAGCGTAAACAAATTAGAGATGATGAACTATTCTCGTCTCCAAAATTGGAGATGGCGAATTATTCCCGACTTCAAAATTGGAGACGAGAACGCCTCTCGTCTTCAATTTTGGAGACGGGAATTGGGTAATTATATACTAAAAATAGATTAAACACCAATCAGAATTTTAAATGTGATTTGATGAGAAAATGAAATATGATTTCTTTGTTTTTTTTTTGGTCAAAGGTAGAAAGAAAACACAATTAAGCCTAACTCAATTAAATTGAAAGTGGGCAAAAAAAAAATTCAAATTAAATTGAAAGTGCTGCCCTCATACTTTCAATTTAAAAAAATAAATAAATTTCAAACTAAATTGAAAGAGGGCAGCAGCGGCTGCCCTCATAATTTCAATTTAAAAAAAAAAAAGGGAATAAGACATCCAAGTCCTCAACATTTTAGTATTGGGACATTTAGGTCCCTCAGTTTTTAAAAACCTCTTGGGAGGTCCTTCACTAAAGGGTAATTTGGTCTTCTTATAAAATAATTGAATAAAAGAAATAAAATAATTTTAAACTAACTTTATAAATTTAATATATTATATACCCACCTAAAAAAAAATACCAAATTACAAACTCACCCTATCACCACTATTTACACCACCACCACCATCATATACAAACCTACAACTTCACCATTAATACCACCTACTCTACCACACACCACACACCACACACCACACTCCACACTCCACCATTAACATCACCACCACCACCACTCTACACACCACACTCCACCATTAATCATGTGAAAGTTAACGAAGGAAAATGCCGGGTCCTGTGGACACAAAATGTAGGGGAATGAAGCGGTACGGGACCATCTACGTGCTGGTTTTTGACACTCGGACTAGTGTAAGATCAGTGTGTTGCAGCTTAAAGCACCTCCATCTTCTCAAAATTCCACGATATATATGGCTCAGGTTTCACTTTGTGAGAACTTTGTCTTTAGATGGATATTATTCACATTTGTATGAATATATGTATATCATCCGACTGTACTCAATTTAAGAGAAGGAAAGAAAAATTTTCTTTCATGTACAAACAGAGAAGTATGGTTGTATTGGAGTTCATATATACGTATGTTAAAATTTAAATGTATGTAGTGGTGGTGGTGGTGGTGATGTTAATGGTGGAGTGTGGTGTGTGGTGTGTGGTGGAGTAGGTGGGATGAATGGTGAAGTTGTGGGTTTGTATATGATGATGGTGGTGGTGGTGTAAATGGTGGTGATAGGGTAAGTTTGTAATTTGTTATTTTTTTTAGGTAGGTGTATAATATATTAAATTTATAAAGTTAGTTTAAAATTATTTTATTTTTTTTATTTAATTATTTTAGAAGAATACCATATTACCCTTAAGTGAAGGACCTCTCAAGAGGTTTTTAAAAACTGAGGGACCTAAGTGTCTCAATGCTAAAATGTTGAGGACTTGGATGTCTTATTCCAAAAAAAAAAATCAAATTAAATTGAAAGAGGGCAGCAGCGCTCATACTTTCAATTGAAAGAAAAAAAATTCCCACCCTCCATCCCCGACAATGCAACCCACCCCCCACCACGCAACCCTCCCCCCACCCCTACTTCCCGTCCCTCACCCCTACCCCATGTTCTCCACCCACTCCCCACCCCTCAGCGTTCCCCTACCCCGCAGCCTCCCCAACCCCTACCTTGCGACCCATGCATATATATATATATATATATATGTGGATTTGTATCTGTAGGTATATATATTCATTTTTTTTTCTATTTTTTTATTTATTTACTGTTTTTTTTTTGAAATTTCAAATATTTGGATTTGTATCTATAGGTATATATATATATATATATATATATATATATATATATATATATATATATTTGTCTTCTTTACTTTTCATTTTTTTCTTTTCTGTTTTTCTTTTTTCTATTTTTTTATTTATTTAATGATTTTTTTTTAAAATCAGATATTTATTTATTTTTTATTTTCGGATTTATTTTTTGCTAAATTTTTTGATTTCTATTTTTGTTTTAGATTTGGAGTGGAGGATTGGGCTTTGATGCTTAAGTGTGTTGAAGAGCTTGCTGATATTGATAAATTATTTCGTGGGAGCCCCGAGCCTCCATTTATCACAATTTCCTGGTATATTCTCTGTGACAATGTGTGACTATAAATTTATAGTACTCGTAGATGCGAATGCGATTGCTCAATTTGTTTGTTCTTTAAATGTTGTAACATTGTTGGACCTTATTTGATATAAGAGTATCCTATGAATCTAAACCCTTTATTGCTGCCTCTGTATTTTGATATCTTGTTTGAAACCAATCCATTTTTGTACTTTAGAAGTTCATTAATGGTGTCCCTTAAGGTTAAGTATAGGAGCAGTATATTGCAACCAAGATTTAAAGAGTTGTTTTGTAACATTCTGCTCTTGTCTCCATAGTGCAAAGTCTGAGACTTTATGGCTGAGCATGGTTTTGAGAAATTTTAATTTTCGTACTTTTGTGATGTAGGAGCCCTCTGTTGTATGATCTAAAGGGTTGTAAGAAATTTCTAAGATGTTGTTATCTAGATAGTTATCAATCTTAAGTTGAGTATGTGTTGTTCGATAAAAGGTTCCAATGAGTTGAAATAATCTTAGATATGATAGGATCAAAAGCAAGCATAAGCAAATAATGGCACATATATGCTAGTATGTGTGTATGATGGCTCACGGCCAAACTGAATCAGCGCCGACATTGGGTTAAGTTTTACATAAGTACAGTACAATATTTAAGTGAATCCCTTTATACGAGCTATTTTGAAAGTGAAAATTACCATTCTCTAAACCTAAAAAAACTATATATGATTGTGTTGTATTATCCTCTTAGAAGTTGGCTCTGTATTATCTTGAACTATCTATACATTTCCATTTTTTTCTTCAGGGTAGCAAGTAAAACTCAGTAGCCAGAATACTATATATACTGTTTAAATTATAAATTTTTTCTTTTTGTTTAGTTCACCTGTGAGTATCAACTAAAACCATTAATTTTCTGGAATCAACTAATGTTTCTAGTTGAGGTTTGTTCACTGATGTGCTATGATATGCTTCAACTTCAGGTTGCATAGGTAACAGCGGGGTAAACTGCATGAGTGGTTTGAATATTGTTCTTTCTGGGAGTTGACTATGGTTGGTTCTGTGCATTAGATAGTGGAAAAACTCCTAAATGGACAAATGTGGTTTGCTATTCTTCTAAGGGATAGAGGGAAAGTGCCATAAGCACGTGATTGTTTCGTTAGATTCATAGATACTAGCGGCAGCAAGTCTCATTGAGTTCATTACTAAAATAGTTGTTTGCTTAGCACAAAAGATGATATAGTTTTGGATATCTTTGAGAGGAGTTCTCTCTTCTGATTGTAATTTTGGATATCTTGTGTCATGTTTAAATGTTGAGAAATCTGATTTACGATATCACTTCTCTTACATCATCTATCATGATGGTGCTATCGAAAAGTTGTAGGAAAACAATAAGCATGTTTGCGTTTTGTGATTTGAGGCTAATAACTTCCTTAGCGCATGCATCTTTGTCTTCTGAAAATGGGATTTACATTACTATTTTTTCCCCTTTTGATTTTATAGATATTTGACCTTTTTGATGTCAAGCGAAAATGGGTTATTGATTTTGCTGATTCTGTTACATCTCTCAACGTTTTCCACCCAAATGTCCCCACAAGCAGATAAGATTAATTGTAAGTTGAGAAAGAAATACTATAATTCTTGCACAAGTTCTTAGCAGTTGGCTTTGTATTATAATGTAAACTTGTTTTCATTTAATGGAAGATCGTTTCTGCTTAGCAAAACAAAAACTATAAAAATATTACACTACAAGAAGTAATGGTTTAGAGTCGAATCAATATGGGTGTACTAGATTATAATCTACCTCAATTGCCACTATCCCTTCTACTTAACTCTTGTAATAAACTCATTAATCTTAAGATGAAAATGATCACAAAAAGAGCAAAAATTATCTATGAAATCTCATGATTCTTGATATTGATTTGAATATATACACATTTCTCTTAATTACTTAAAAAAATTATAAATTAAAGGTCATTCCTTGAGGTTTTGAGTCAACTCTTCTTTGAAATAATTAACTTTAGAATGAAACTCCATGATCTGTAACAGTATTCATTCTGATTTTTTTGTTCTTTGTTGCTAAATTAGTTTTGCCTACCACCAAAATAGGTCTTATACTACACTTAATCCATTAGACAAGAATACTTAAGGATGATTGTAAACTAGGAAACTATAAGAGATATCATGGAATGATACTTACCATTGAATTAAAGTAAGAAATTCTCTAACTTAATGTAGAATAATGCAAGTTTTGTATTATTAAGGGCAGGACATATATGAAGATGTTTGATAGCTAGTGAAGGTTAGCTAATGATATGATATTGCTCATATACTTAGTGTGGTGAACTTAGTGTTTTATACAGGTTGTTCTATTTCGGAGAAGATTTATCAATGACAAAAGTTTCTGAAAATTCAAAGTTCGTGAATAGTTTCGGATAAGATTCAAATGCATAGGGTTAAGTTAGATTTGGGGGATAGCTATTTCGTAATTATATATGTAATTAAAACATTTTGTAATCATATATGTAATTAAAATATTTTGTAATATTAATTTTAAATTGAATTTTGATTGTCAAATTTTAATTTATTTAATTTTTATATGAAATTCATATTTAGAAATTTTGTCATTTAAATTTTGTACTCTAATTATGAAGAGTTTCTACAAATAATTATTTAAATTTTACGAGGACTCGGTGAGGGCTCTGCAAGGGAGGATTTCGCGAGGGCTTGGTGAAGGACGCAATCGATGAGGGCTTGGTGAGGGGAAAGATTGGCGAGGGCATGGTGATAGAATATATTAGTGATGACATGATGACGGGTTAAGTTGGCGATGGCACGGTGAGGGGAAAGATTGATGAGGGCTTGGTGACGGGATATATTAGTGACGACATGGTGACGGATTAAGTTTGCGATGGCACGGTGAAGGAAAAGATTGGCGAGGGCTCAGTGATAGCAATCATTGGTGATGGCTTGGGGACGAGCCGTCGCAATATGTCGACGACTTGGTGATGGGCAGGATTTTGGCGACCACCTTGTGTCTGACAGACGTTTTCTCTCACCGTGCCGTCGCCAATTCCAAATTGGTGACGGCACAGTGAGGGCAACCTTCTCTCATAAAATTTAGTTTTTTTTTTTTGTAGTAGAGCCTCTTTAGAGGTTTCTGATCCGTGGTAAGATCTCCTTGTGAAGAAAGTTAGTGGGTGCTCTAAAGATTTCCTCGTGAATAAAGTTAGTGGGTGCTCCAAGATGGATGTGAATGGTCGTGCAATGGCTGGACTTGGTTTTGAATTGTTAAACCTATCCAATTATAAGGTATGAAAAACGTGTATCGAATCCTACCTTGTTGGAGAAGACTTGTGGGAAGTCGTGGCTGGAGTCAAATTACAACCCTGGAGAATGGTAACGAAGATGCAATTAAGCGTTGGAAGAGGAGGAAGGCGAAAGCAGAGTTTATTCTAAAGCGATGAATTTCTCCAACTTTGTTTGATCATATTATTAGTTGCAAATCAACGAATGAGATATGGAAGAACCTCAACAAGTTGTTTAACAAGAAAGATGTGGCTCAATTGCAATTGCTAGAAAATGAGTTGGCTACTACAACTCAAGGTATTCTTTCAATTGCTTAATTTTTTCTCAAAGTCAAAAATTTATGTGGAGAAATTTATTTGTTGGAACCGGAAGAGCCAATCTTGGCAGCACGGATGAGGCGTCATATTGTTCATGGTTTGAGGCAAGAATACATTCCATTTGTCACATCAATTCAAGGTTGGGCTACACAACCATCCTTGGAAGAGTTAGAAAATTTTATTGTCTTCTCAAGAATCATTGGCTATGCAAATGGCCGGTGTTTCCATAAAAGAGGAAGAAGGTAATGCCTTGCTTGCATCACAAAATAAAAATTTTAAAGCAATAGATGAGAAAGACAAGAAAAATGGCGACGTTTCTAACTCATCTTTCAAAGGCAACAAAAAGAATATCAAATGCTATCGTTGTGGAAAGATGGGTCACATAACAAGAAATTGCCGAGTGAAACTTAAAGGAGGCAATGTGGTGAAAACTGAAAAGTCAAACTCGCAAAATGAAGAGGATTGGGGGAGATGTTTCATGGCAGAGACTACTACGGTTAATGCCATAGCTTCCATAAATGCTAATGAAGATTGAATTCTTGATTCAAGATGTGGCCATCACTTGACTGGAGATGAATCAAAATTTTCAACCCTCTGTAGATATGAAGGTAACAATGCCATTATCACTGCTGATTATACCATCCACCGTGTGAGACAAGAAGACACTGTTATTATTGGTGATGATAAAGAAAAGGCAATTACACTCAATAGCGTATTTCATGTTCCTGCCATGAATATATATATTTTTTTTTTCAGTGGCAAATACAGTGGACTCTGGCAATTATGTTTTATTTGGCCCAAATGATGTCAAATTTCTGCGCAACATCAAGGAATTGGATGCTGACGTTGTTCATACTAGTAAGAGGGTTAATGATCTCTTCAACATCAACATCTTATGTTGATAAGATAAGTGATAATATCAGTGCATTTTTATGGCATGCTAGAATTGGGCATCTTAATATGTTAAAATTGAAAGTCATGATGCAAAAAAGTTTAGTAAAAGGACTACCAAACTTGTCAAATTTTCCTAGTGGAGAGATTTGCGAAGGATGTCAATATGGTAAGGCACATCGTCTTCCGTTTGACAAATTTATCTCAAGATGCAATGCTCATTTGGAGAGGGTTCATAGTGATCTCATGGGTCCTACGAGAACTTCTTATTCAGGTTTTCAATACATGTTAATCTTTGTTGATGATTTTACAAGATTTACATGGGTATATTTTGTAAAGCACAAGTCTGAAGTATTCTCTAAATTTTTGGAGTTCAAAGAAACTGTTGAAGGTGAGCTTGAAAGGAAAATTAAGTGCAATCAAACTTGCAACAAATCCAGTTTGTGATGCAAGAACCAAACATATTGAGATTGAACATCACTCCATTCGAGAGAAGGTTCTTGATGGCACAATTAATACAATGGAAGTTAGAATCAAGGATAATATTGCTTATATTTTTACTAAGACTCTTCCGAGAGGATCGTTTGAAGCTCTTCGTGCTAAGCTCGGAATAGTTTCCAAAAAATCACTTTAAGGGGGAGTGTTGAGATTTAAAGTTGATTTTTTGGTACATTAATTTGTCTTTTTGCATTCTATAGATTCATCATGTATCATATATCTTTTAGGTTCATTTTCTAGATTCATGCTTTTCTATAGATTCATTATGTATTTACATTTTCTAGGTTTATTAAATTTTTATGTACTTGAAGTCTTCTTTAGGCCTATATATAGCTATCATTCTTTGTAACTTTTCAATTAAAGCAATCACAAGTTATTAGTAAAATTCTCCATAGTTTCTTTGCACCTTCTTTTCACTCTTGGAGCTTTCTTCGTTTTTATACTACTTTCTCTCACATTCGTGGTTGTCGATCTTGAGCTAGTGTATCTTCATATACACAATCATTTTTTTACGTTCTATAGGAAATACATTGTAAGTGGTAATTTAGTAGATACTGTGGGTTTAAATAATAACTTGAACTAATTATTTTTGATCAATTGATTTGAGAGTCGTGTATTTATTTTTAAAGCGCACAACACCCGATCTCGCTCGTAGGGTTAGGGTTTAGCCATCACTTGAACCTATACAATGCACCGACTGATTGGTCCTGAGTGTTTGTACCATTAATGAGGTTATCGGATCCTCAAGGGTATGTGTGTAATGTCCCACATACACATTGGAGGGAGATATTGATATGTAAATAATTTATAAGTGAGTGTTATGAATTCAAATAATAATTTAGAAAAAGTAATTTGGACCGATGAATTTGAAGTCTAAATAATTATATCTTAAACTTATAATTTAATTTTGCTTGTGTGTTTAGGATTTTGACTTCCGAACATGAATACGAGTGTCCTTAAAACAAATTACGTGTTACGTGTAATACGAGGATGAGAAACTGTTGATGAGTCTACATGTCCTTATCCTTTACTAGCTGGACATAAATGCACCTTGGCCCCGACCATAGTACGTTGTACATGCAAATCAAGTGCAAGATTCTCGAGTCCCAATCCAAAATATTTACGGTCTAGATTACTAATTAATTTCCAGTTGCCAAAGAATTGTAGGGTACCAAAGCTAGTAAGTAAAAAGAGCCAGGTTGTCCATTGACCGACTGTTTTCATTTTTAGACAAGAACCAGCATAAATTGGATCCTTCTACCAAAAAGAAATAAAATAAAATAATGTTAAAAGAGTGCTACAGACATTTCCTTGGCTAATTTTTCTCTTGATACATTTTTCAAGTCGTTGAGATCTCAAATAGAGTGTGAGTCCTGTATATACATGAAATTCATCTTATTATGAGGTTCAGACCGTTTGTCTAAACTAAAATATATTTTTTTTCTTTCCTTTTGGCCTGAAGTCCTTAATAGGTTCTTATTCCATTTTTTTCTTTTTAGAAGTCCTTAATAAGTTCTCATTCCATTTTTTCTTTTTAACATACAATTAATGTGGGAATTGGAGAAACTAGTGATCACTAGATGGTTTGAAGCATGAGACAAGGCTATTTTCACCTTTGATGGTAGCACTTCACATAACCGCCAATGTCATAAAATGGCTCAAAGTTTGCTTTTTCCAAGCATAACAATGGTGCGAGTTAAAAGGCACACCAGTGCAATCGAGGGTCCAAGCTAGAGAAGTCAACAACAAAATATTCATACTTTTTGGTGGATAAAGGAGATCAGCGGTGCCCCAAGCCAACAAGGGTCGAAAAAAAGTTATCGAGCAACCTTCACAATATATAAACCAGCATTTTCGTGAAAGAAAATTAAAGGCGAACAAATGGACCGATTAAGAAGGATAGAAAATTCTTTGAATGGTTTCTAAGAGAAAAGAAAACTCTCAATAGAATATTTTAAAAAGAGAGTCGAGCTTCCAAAAAGAAAAAAAAAAGAGTAAAAGAAAAAATACAACCTATGCTTTTTCATTTCTTCATTTCTGTTCTCTTCTATGCCGAAAAATGTAGGGCCAATAAAGGGGACACTTAATTATTTGGTTCACATGCATTCATTTGGACAAATGGATATATATATTTTTTCATACGTATGATTGCAAGGAAAGAAGAGGCTAAACGATATATTCAATTAATATGGGCAGCCTACATATTAATTTGTGTGTGCACGTGGGCGCACAACGAAGGTGAGTCGCGGTTGATCACTACCCCACCATACGTGGTTCATGTGGTCGAGGACATATATCTGGGATGGGCTTCTTCATACTTCAAAATTCTGACCTTCCATGATTGAAATTTTCATTCAATTATTGGGTCATATCATATATATAATATATATATCTCTACTCCAATATGTGAAGATCGACTGTCTTCTTCTCATGTACAAGTGTTGTATGAAGAATAACATCGAAAAGAGTAGAAAAAGAACACAAGGGGCCCCTATAGTCTACCTCAGAACACTTGAGTTATTGTTCTTGTGATGATGGTGAAAGTGAAAGTTTGGGAAAACTCTTCACCTGAATGGACGAATTTAAAATTTTTATTTAATAAATTAAATATATATTGTCAACTTTTAGAATATGTTTATTTTTTTAATAGGAACTAATTAATCTTTTTAACTAAGAATATATATATATATATATTAATTTTATTTTTTTTAAAATAAATAGATTTTTTGATATTTTTTGGAGCCAGTTGTACAGCAACTATAAATCTGCCATTGAGCGCAACGCGTGGAGTTTGCTCTCCACTCAATCAGATGGTACAACCATAACATTTTGGAGGGTTTTCCACTACATGGCCCTATATTATAAGAGGTTTCACGTAACTTTTTAAAACCTTAGCAATTTTAGTAAAATGCAGGACTTCTTATGCATATTACTCCTATATCACATGTTGATCGGTCTGTTTCTTTAATCCTACTATACCATTCAAGATTGTGTAGGTAGGAGAATAAATTCACGTCGACTAAAGTGAGAAAAAGAAAACATGGAAAGAAACAAATCTCGATAGCTGCTGAATGAGAAGTCACTGATTCACGAGCAACTATGGCAACAAATCAAACTCTCTTTTTCCTAGTTTATGCTCTGCCACATCTCTTATCTTCCAAGAAAACATCGAAGTTTCCTCACTTCTCTACTTCTTGAAGTTTCAGCATCCCCGATATGTCCATCTCAGGAGGGACCCTCTTCATCTGTTTCTGGAAAAACTTTTCAAAAAGATTAGACATGTATAGGGTCCACATCATGTGAGACAGACGGATGTCTATTTATTGTACGTTTTAGAAAGTTTCTCCTATTCCAGATCCCAGAAGTGGTAAAAGTGGAGCTCCTAGAGGATGCGTCACTCTTTGTCCATACACAGAAAACTGCATCCACTTTGTGGACTAGTAAAGATTGAAATTGGCTAGCTATATCAACTTTTGAAGATTTGAAATTGGAAACTTTTGATTTCATGGTGATTCGAAAGATAAAGTGATTATCTTTATCAGATTCAAAGTCCTGTTCCTTTGCTTTTTGTGTTTTATCATTTATGTGCTCTCTCTCCTTTTTCCGGTCGAAAAATACCACGTTGCCTCTCGAATGCAGCTGATCATACGCTATTTGAACTATATATTAAAACTTACCGTATGCTTTCGGGGGCGTGGTCCAGTGGTAATAAAGTAAAATCACTTCTATCAGATTTTGAGTTCGACACTTCTTATTATTTTAGAGTTCTACCATTTACTAACCTGGTATATATGTAGAGGTGCACCGCTGTACCCAAAGTTTTGTTTACCAGTTGGTGGTCAAACTTCATTAAATAATTCGATGATCGAGCTCCACCAGTTAGTTTCCCACGAGACATCCAAAAAAAAAAAATTTCTTCAACTACACAAACCAAGCTTATCGCAATTAAGACTAATAATTTAGCCAGGGTTCAAAAAATAATAATTATTCAAGCACCATTCCGAGAATAGAATATTTATATTTATGAGTTGGGTGAAATGGTCACTTAGTAACATGTTATAATCAGAGTTTCTAAGTTCGAACAACAGTTTCGGCCTGTATTATACCCAGAAAATGACTTGCAAATTTTTTTATGTAGCTTAAGAATACAAACATGGAAGGAAACTAAAAGTATTTCCAAAGACTACAAAGAATATGTATCCCATGTCTAAAAGGAACAAACAAATTCTCCTCACAGCCTCTAGTCTTATTGAAAGTATATATTATGTGCAAGAATCATGATGAAATTCGCAGTATGTATAACAGAAGGGCAGAATTTTCTTTATCGATATAAAACTAATATGGTAATTTCACTAACCTTAGAGGCTAAAGTACTCATGTCCGAAACCATATCAGATATATGTTAGTCAAATTAGCCATAATAAAGATAATAAAAACAGCAATTTATTGCCTTAAAAATGGTCTTTCCTGCAAGGGAGGAGAGTGATCGTTAGAGTGTTAAAATTCGTTTGAGTGTTAAAAGTGAAAACTATCCCCATCTGATGGTAATATGTCAACTATTTACCTTTTTTTATTATATAGACGGAAGATATGATATTTAATACAAAAATTTTTACTATACAAACGAGGAATAAAGGGTAAAGGGTAAAGGGTAAAAGGTAAATGGGTAACTTAAAAAATTACTATGTTCGAGACAAAAATGGATAACATTAAATATATGAGAAATACTATATATCACACATTTATCTCATCACCTTTCTTTATATAATAAATTTTTTTACCATATACAAAAAATATTTAATATTTAATATATAAATTTTTACCATAAAAAGAAAGGATATATAGTGACATAAAACATTATTCTAAGTTCGTTTGAATATTGTATTAGAAAACGACGTATGAGAATTTCATCTTTACAACATTTTAGTAAGGGTCAATTCCCTGAGAGCGTGCGGTAATCTACAAGAAGTCCTTAAAAATAATAATAATTGAATTTCTTGAAAGGCTCTCGTTTGGCGATCATGCAGTGAAAGACATTTCTCACCCACTTTTAGTGTTGTTAGTGAAAGATTGTAAGTGTGAGACAACCACTCGTTTGATTGAATTGTAATTCGACTTTAACCTACTAATGAAAAAAAAAAGCTCTCGTTGTGTTGCAACAAGAAGTGAGGCTAGCTAGGTGGTGATAAACAAATCACAACGGTAAAAATTCAAATGGTTTACAAAAGTTTCTGATTCTGCATGAAAAGAAAGAATTACACAAACATGTAAAAAAATAATAATAATAATAAATGAACCACAAAGAACCAAAAAAGATGAACAGAATTAAGCAAGTTATCCATTGAAATCCAGTATATAGAACTTGGAGAAATTTAGTATGGTCGTCTATATACAGATCAAGAATAATATTAAAACTCTATAGCACACACCTGTTGAATTACATCTCTGTAAATTGATGAACTGATTATGATAATAAGCTAAGAGAATTGACCAAAAGTAGCTGGAAGCCTCTGAAAATGCTTGTTATATACATCAGCAGCAGCCTGTAAAGATATTTGCTGCTGATTCTGATGCCAAGCAGTGCTTAATGAAGCTCCTGTAGAAAAGGGTGTCTCTGATTTTGTCTCAGTACTGTATATGTTGTGAGTATTTTGATTCTGAATTGCATTTCCCAGAAAGAATGGTGTCTGAAGATATTCTGTCCACTTTATATCTTCTGTTTCGCCTTCTTTTACTGGTTTTTCGCAATCTGTAGACCCCCACGAGAAGGCATGGTTGTCGAAAAACGAGCAGTTGCTTTGCAAGTCCATGGTGCTGTTGGTGCTACCATTGCTGGTGCTGCCATTGTTGCTGATAGTGGAAGCATCCCAGTTCTGAAACTTGTTTACATCGAAAGAGGCTATTGGATTTTCTGCCTGAAGGCTCATGGGAGGCTTCATACGTGTTGATGAGCCGATAATTGAGTTTGACATTGAAGGGAGAACATTTGTTGTCATATTTGAATTGTAATCAGACACCATTTCAGAAGATTTATTGCCAGGATTGAAGAAGAAAGAGGGGTTCATCGATAGGCCAATATTTTGCGCGTAATTAAGGTTCTGAAACGAAGAATATCCCTCCAGAGCAGAAGGCTTGCAGCTGCTGCTGGTGGTTTCATTGGTGGGAACAAACCTATTCAGGAAGAATTCTTGTGTTGATGGAGGCTTAGTCGAATTACTGCAATTGTTTTCGATCAATGGATAGCGATCCACAGCCACTGCAGATGGCTTCGGCTCCTCTGTTGCTATGCCATGGTTAGAATTCTCAGCCGGATCAACAAAATTCAGCTCACTGCAGGATCCTTCAGATGCTTTCTCATTGTTTTTGCTGCTTGCTGAGGCCTTCTCTTCATTCTCAACCTCAGATAATGGCTTGTGAGTGTTGGGGTCAATCCCTCTTTGCCTTAGTTTCTTCTTGATAGAAGAGTTCCAGAGATTCTTGATTTCATTATCTGTTCTTCCTGGTAACTGAGCTGCAATTTGAGACCATCTGACACCATGAAACAACATCAAATTAATACGAGCAGATGCTGGATATCTAACGCGCAGACTCGTTGAAAAAATCCATTACTGGAAGCGAATTTGCTTGAACAGTAAGAAACTAAGAAATGCATATAAGATGATGAAGCCATTAATGGAAGCAGATTTGCTTACTTGTTGCCTAAAACTGCATGCAATTCTATTATCAAATTTTCTTCCTCCTGTGAAAAGGCTCCTCTCTTCAAGTCAGGCCTCAAGTAGTTGATCCACCTTAATCTGCAGCTCTTGCCACACCTTTGAAGGCCTAAAGTGTCACCATGTACAAAAACACACACACACACACACTAAAAGAGTTAGCTTACAGTGCATTGCTATGACATTTAAGAGAGACATGACAAGGAGTCCTATAGTAAGAGTTCACGTTCCAACCACATCAACATCCGTATTGAAGCAAAGTAGCTTCCTTACACGGACCGCAAACTCTCTCTCACAACCCCTACTCTAATTAAAAGACTAAAGGCCCCTGCCGAGCCAAAAAGAAAAAAAAAGTGTGCACCTGCTAGTTTAGGGACCGAGCTCCAACAACCATGTCCGTACTTGGTTATATGCTTTATGAGTTTCTCATCTTCCTCTGGTGACCACAGGCCTTTCCTTAGCTTCTGCTTGTAACAGCAAGAGTGCCTCCCCATGTGGAGTGCAAATCAAAACTGCAATGCTGGCAAAAGCAGAAACAAAGATTGGGAAATTTTTTGTATTCAGATGTCAGCGCAAGAACAGGAGGCTCTGTAGAGAGAGAGAGAGAGAGAGAGAGAGAGAGATGATAATTGAGATGTTCTGGAAAACAAAATGGTAGTCAGTAGGGAATCAAAATTGAAAGAAGAGGAGCCTTCTTAAAAAGAAGGTCACATTCAGCTCCTGTTTCGAGATTGAATTTTTTTAAGCTGAAAGCGTAGTTCATTTTACTCAATTTTTGAGTGTTATTTTCTTCGTTTTTGTCAAAGAAAAGAAAGATTAATTTTCTTTGAATGTGAAAGGAGAGCGCTAATTAATTTATATCTGACTTGCATATGTCTCATCAAAAAGTTAAGAGAAATTAAATGACATTGACAGCACTTGTGGGGTATAATGACAGATTTTTATTTGGTGGAATACAAAAATTTTTAAGTAGAAAATTTTGCAAAAACAAAGAACTTTAATCACAAACACCTCCTTTTTTTTATCTTGGTCAAATTGCATGTGGTCATTTTTTATATTGAGTTAAAAAGTAAAAAGAACTCATCTCAACTTGTTTCAGATGTTAATTACTATAAACATTTCACGCACGTAAAAGAGTTGCAACATTTTTAAAATGGTGAGATGTTCCTGGAGACAAGAAATTTCTATGATTAGTTAAGGTAGCCAATGATGGTAGTATGCAATAAATTAATGATAACAAAAGCCTTCCCACAGTTAGACACTCTCTTGTCTTTCTTGTTTGACAGCATATAAAATACTTAATGCAAGAATACTCCTCATATAAATAATAAAATATTGGATCAAACTTTTTGAATTTGAGCTTATCCTTGATTAACTCAATGTATGTATTGAAACGTGTTACTGCATCACAAAATTTTGTATATACATCATCTAAAATAACAATTTTTATCAACTATAGCAAAGAAAGTAATAACTTCGTAGAAATCAATTATAGTTTTGAGATAAATCTAATGTAATCTTACCTAAAATAAATAATATGTAAATGCTAAATACAATAATACTTCTCATATAAAATACACTTTTAAAGATTTCGAGTTTGGACATTCTTTTAATTTGATTGATTTGGTACATATATTATAGCGCATGCTACATCACAAAATTTATAACTTTAAAATAAATTCAATATAATTTTATCTAATTTGAGTTTTTGGAGAAAAAATAAAGAATACTCCGGATCTTTCTCCTAGTAACTTTTAATGCCAGGTGGCCTTGAACTTGCTGGCATCTTCTCTTCATTTGTGTGCATAATTAATATCTTTTATATTCTCAGCTCATAATTGGCTCCTGAATTTTTTACTAGTAATTTTAGAAGACAAAACATTGTTTTGCCATGGATAATGAAGGGTATCTTCTGGTTCTCTTCCAAAATCCATTTATTCTTCCAACTTTTATGTATCATTTATCATCTTAGAAAGAATCAAACGAGATTAAAATATAAAAAGACCATCCTGCAATTCATGATTGGTTTTGATAATTTATTTATTTATGTTATACTATTTTTTTATCTATGAAGAAATCTTCTTCCTTTCTATGAAAATAATTAAAAAATTGGTAAAATAATTTTGTACTCGTATTTACACAGCCGACAATCATGCACAATAATGCAGTTGTCTTCTTTTGAGCCTTGAAACTCGAATACGGACAAAATATTGATTAAACAATTTCAAGTTACATAGTATGTTTTTTTTAATTAAGAGAATTATAAATTTTATAATGCCTTCTAATTGGGTTTAAAGAAATTATTCAATTGCTAAACGAGAATCTTTATGCGGCTGAGTTTAGGAAGATAATAACATATGTGCAAGACGTGTTTGAGTGTTCTTTAATCATGCAGTTCTTTGCAAGTATATGGTGTGTTGGACAAGCAAAACTGCTTTACATTTTCCTTATTTCATCTCCTTTCCTTTGCCGTATTTTGTTTTTGAGGTTCTAAACAAATGATTTTAGAGTGGATCCGATCTTTGATTGAACTTTGTATATATTGGGAGTTTTGTATATTGAATGATTTATGTTGAAAACATTAAATAGATATAATATACAATTAAGTTTTTAGATGAGGTGTGGTAATCTAATATGTTATTAGAATTCACCTTACCAAAACGTCAAGAGTTTCAAGCCTCGTTGTTACCCATTTTAGATGATATGATAATTTAATAATTTCAACTCTTCTTCTTCTCCTTTTTTTTTTTTTTTTTGAAGTTGTAATCAAAATATCCCAAAATGGATCAAGCACTTCTTCCTACTCTAAGCATAACAAGAATTTTGTTTACACGACCCCATGAACTGAGCTAGTAATGGGCCCACGGGGTCTACGACTATACTGATTTCAAGAATTGAGCTATTAAAGAGTGTGTTGAGATTGTATTTTTTTAAAACTGTGTATTTTTAAGGTATTTTTAGTTTGAAAAACTAATTTAGTCCTTACTGAAAAAAAATATTATTATTTAAATACTAAATTGTGTGTTTTTAAACCCCCATTGAATAATAATCCTGGATCCACCACTGCACGACCGTCTTCTTTTTTTTTTTTTTTTTGAAAATTGAGACCCTAGCTCCCTCCTTTAAACTCCATGCCGGCCACCAAGATTTTGCTATAAAGGCTTTGGAGTTTTCTTGTCAGTCTAAATTAATTGATGAGGAATGAGGATGAAATTTGACATGGACGTAAGAAGAAGACTAGCTAGCTGGTGCCGCCATAATATGTACAACAACAACATGCAATGGGTATTGAGGTATGCATTTTTGTAGTAGCACGGCCTTGACATATTCACGTCGTACGTACAATAAGGATGAATGGAGGCTGAAACATGAAAGTGCTTGTAAAGTGGTGACCCAATATATATATATATATATATATATATATATCATCATTCTATATAAGATTAATTTGTTGTAATATTCTAGTTACAGTTGCCTCTCATGATGGGGCCATTTGTGGGAAGTAAGAAGAAGTCTCTAATTCTCCCTTTTTTTTTATTTAAAAAAAACTTGATTAGAAATTCTAATCGGCACGTTTTGGGGCTCATTCTTACGGAGGAGGCATGTAGTTGAGAATGGGCATTTGCACCCCTCGAGGTATGGAAATTTTTTAAAATACTACGTTGGTCTTCAATTTCCTTGAGTTGCTAACGAATATTCCTCTTTGTTTTCTTTGTCCTAATTACCATGGTTTCACTGCATCACAAAGAGTAACATCATAAAGTTTTAAAATATTTTTTGTACTCATTTATAACAAATATTAATCCCTAAAAGAAACAGATAAGCTTTCAATTTGGAGGAAAGTATACCAAATTATAGTGTTGATCCTTTTGGTGAGGACTCTTTCATGGAAAATCAAGAAAGAAAGTAAGTCGAATATATCGAATGATTTAGGAGTTCATGCTAAAAAATGTACGATTTATTGTTAAAGAAAGAGAAGACTTTTTTCAAATTTACACATTAGACCATCATTCCCCATCCTTCATATAAGAAAGTTATTGGCTTGCAAGTGGTTATACAAGATAAAGTTAAAGATTGATATTTAGTCTTTATTTATTTGTGGACTCAAATGGTTTTTCTTCCTTTATGGAGAAGTGCAAACTTCTCAAATAAGTAAAAAGAAATTCCAAATATATATATATATATATATATATATATATATATATATATATATATATATATATATATATATATATATTTTTTTTTTTTTTTTTTTTTTTTTGTTGTCCAAAGCCAGCTTACGCACAACTCAGACTTATATACCGATTGACCTATAGATTTTTTCCTAATGGACATGAGCGTTGACTACAACAAAACTTCAATTGGAGACCGACTAATACTAGATATCACTCTATTTTAATTTATCACCCAAATATCATCTCCTATGTGTACGTCAAGTTAACATATTAAAAAAAGAGAAAATTTAAAAAAATTCTTAAATTAACATAATATTTAGTGATAAAAATATGATAATATCGAGTATTACTCTTGTAGACCTTAGGATACATGCACCTTTGTGTCATAAAAGACAAATCATTTCCCAAAGACTTATGCTAGTAATTATTGAATGCTAATAGCTTTTTTCCAAGAGTTGAGAGGAGAATAAATCTTGTCTCCTATTCCTTGTATCTGGAAGGTTTGGACAAGGACTATGATTATCTCCCAACGAAGCTCTCCACTTAGTCATTTTTTGTCGAATTTAGTCATCTCAACTACTCCAACATAAGCCATTAATGAAAAATTGTGATGCTTTCTTCAAGATACTAATTTTTTAAATTTTCTCTTTTTTTTCTCCTTTAAAATGTAGTGTATTTTACTAATAGTATATTATTTAAATTTCCTTCCCCATAAAATTCGAACCCTCATCTCCCAACTGGTAGGGGAGTAACCCACCACTACACAACTTTTGAATATCTATATTATTCATATCGCTTCTTCATATATTTCTTATAATGACTTTTAGCTCATATACAAATGAGAATTATTAGGCAATATATTATTCATATCTCTTCTTCATATATTTCTTATAATGACTTTTAGCTCATACACAAATGAGAATTATTAGGCAACCGTTAACTAATATATTAGAACTCTTCAAGAATATGTCGTGCCACGAGTATTATTTCGTCCTTCATCAACTGAAAATGATATATTTTGACAGAAAAATGATGATAATTATTTCCTAACATTACTCTTTTCACCAAGCTTTACTGCATATTGCTATTATAAAATATTTCATAATTACTCATTATTCGGAACAAATAACATATACATATTATAATGAATAACTCAGCCTAAACAAACTATATATATGCCAAAAACTTAAAAAGAATTCAGAAGCATCTTTCATTTTTATTGTTTTTTTGTGAAAATTTATTCAGAGTGTTTCGTCATAATTTCGTGGACTATGACATCTTATTTGAAGATCTATATACGAAACTTCGCGTAGACGTACAAAAAACTTGAGTTTTCTTTTTTTCCACATTTTTTTGTTCTCTTGTTTAATTAAGCATGTTTTTGACTTTGAATCAATACATGCCTTTCTTCTTCTCCAAATTTTTTAGTAACATTCGAGGCGAAAATATCAATGATATTAATAATTATTAATAATTATATATAATTTGTTCGTATTATATCATAATTATCCTCTCTGTATTATCTTGTCTCCTTGTGATAATGTGAAGGTTCCTTGACATTAGCAATGTCCTAATAGAACATCCCATCCTTGAAGGAATATTAAAATTAGGCCCCATAAGGAGATACATATAATCTCCATGCCTCATCATGAACTCGAGAGCTTATCTTTAATGGGGTTTGTATGAGCTGTTCTATCGATCAAGTCAACCGTGAAGACATGCTTATTCCCTTTTGTTTCTTTATTTCTCCAACAAGTTAAATAATATCTTTTGCTTTGCTGTAGTTTTTATTTTGAGAAAATCACGCAGACATTAATTTAATATAATTTCTTTATATGGTTGGAAATAAATATTCAAAGCTCGAGTTATTTGAAGACATTCAACAATTTCCTTTTTACATATGCATGCTATATATCTTATTATTGTTGAAAATAATGAATAAATTGTGAATTTTTGGTATTCAAAATTAAGATCACAGAGGCTTAGGATTACACCTCCGAAATTCTTTTCATAGAAGGATCCTGACAAGGTGCTACTCATGTCGACTGCCGATGTTTGAAAAGTTTGCTTTAGTAGGGTATGGATAGTGCTTAGGCTAACAATGATGTATCCGTGAACTGTGGTCCTCCCCTTCATGTTGAGATGCCTCGTTTTTTGAAAGGAGTCCAAAGTCGTGCCCAGTACATAAGTAAAATAATCGCTCTATAACAATTTAAACTTCTCGATAAGCAGATGATCAATTTTACATTAGTATTAGACCCTAGATTATGAAAATATCTTGGAGTTAAGTCTTGTAGTCAGCTAATATAAAAAAAATAACAATCTCGCTTGCGCATGAAAAAGCATATTAAAGACAATAAAAAACCCTCTATATATAAATTTTTAAATTTTGAAATGATGTGTCAATTACAACATACTTTGTTGTCTGCATTTGGGTAAGAAATATTTCTTTCTGCCTTTGAAAATGGTATAGTGGTGGTACTACCTATTTTAGGCACGGTGGATTGCTTGCAGTGTTGAAAACAATGAAAATCAGCCATTTCAGATAACTCCATGCTTCAATGTGTGTGTTTATATATGACAAAGTACAATAATAGCAAAAAAAATTTAGGCCACCGATGAAAATGACATCTAATTCTAGGTTGACTTATGCGGGTGTATAGGAAAAGCATGAAAGATGGCGATGCTAATGCCATGTATTCATTTGGCATACTGAAAGATAATACCGACGACTAGTGAAACAAGGGTTGTTAAAGATCAAGGGGCTAAACATGGGGTTAAAGTTCAACTTCGATAGACTTTATATCTAACTAACATTGATCATGTCTGATCATGTGTCCTAAGGTGTGACATCTCTATGTGCACGCAAACAACTTCCAAAAAGAGTTCCCCAACGTTAAAGAACAAAAAAAGAACAAGGGTTGCTAACAAGGCCGGGGCTATCACTCACAACAAACTTTTCTTTGAAAATATGTCTATTTTTAAAATAGTTTTAATTCGAAAAATTAAAATCTCTACTAAAAAACTATTAACTGTATATAAATATTAAATAATGTGTTTTAGTTCTAACTGAACAAGAGTCCTAGATCCGATCCTGATTGTTAAATACTTATGTTTGGTCACAGCCAAATGGTGGTGGGGAGCAACCCAATCCAAAATCAACTCTTAGTCTTAATGTCAATTTGTATTGCATGGTGATGAGCTGGGAATCTTTTAGGGAGGATGAACATTAATAGAAGACTTAAATGACATTTAGAGGGGTCTGTGGTCCCTCCAGTTTTATCACAAGCCAGAAAGCAAAATCACAAGTTTATACACACAATAAATAGAAGATTACATAAATAAATAAATAAATAAAAAGTGTTGTGGGGCTCTCTAACACAAGAATTTATGATCTCACTCATGTGTCGGTCCATTCTCTAATCGACTTATCACAAGATGTACAAAGGACAATAATCCAAAATAGGTGAATACAATTTACAGAATAGAAAAATTAATGCCTCATCTTTTATGCACAACTTTTGCCATGTTGTATATATATTTGAGTGCTGAATCTGCTGAATTTATGGTTCATATATATTCTCAGCTTAGTAATATGTTATTGAAATCAAGTTAAAAGAAACACTACAACATTTTATTTCTTTTTCAATGTTGCAATGCAATTGAAAAATTAAAAAAAAAAATTATTGCACTAGGTGTCTTACTAGATTGGTTTTTCAACTATAACTAAAACTTTTTGAAATGATGAAAATAGTTTTTATCACATTCTATTAATAATTGCTATTTGAAAATGACAATTTAATTGCAAAACCGTTGCTTATTATTTATAAATAAATAAAAACATTGTACTAGGAAATTTGTAATAGAGTTATATGCAACAGTTAAAATTATTTACATTGTTCTTTTAGCCTTTTTTCAACATTTTTAAGGGTTGTAACAGATAAATAATGTGTTCGTAAGTAAACCTAAGTTTTAACAATGCTTACGAATTATTCTGATCCTGAAAATTACATCATGCCTGTGTGATGTACCTGCAAGAAAATGGCATGGAGAGAAGCAAAATAGTTCAGTGGTCCAAAAAGCCAAAAGCCTTGCATCAAGCAGATTTTAGTGGAAATTAAATTTCAGTTTTCAATTAACAAATAGTAGCGATATATCCTTTCCCAGGCTACCAAAAGTTTTTCTCGGATATCTTTCTTTCGAGAGGAATTATATATTCCAAGGCTTAAATCTTTTCAATATTTGAGTACTAGGCGCTACAGCGCTGAAGTTGAGCCCAAGATCAACTTCCAGATTCACCTTCTAACTTTTCCGGAAAGCACCAAGTAGTTCTATATAAGTCTTAGATTTGGTAGGTGTATGCTTACCTGGTACGGTACTCCATCCCAGTACTTGAGGGAAAAAACTGTAGAATATAATGGAGGCTGAAATTATATATAGTTCGAAT